>JAKUDP010000016.1:0-1321197 GCA_022570795.1 Sphaerulina vaccinii
TCTAGCTATAATCGATAACTCTAACTAGGAGGCTATCGATATTACTATTTATACTAATACTAATACTACTAATAAATATACTCTAACTATAGTCGATAGGACTACTATCGATTATACTACCGATTATACTACCGACTCTAGATCTAGTACTACTCCCTAGATAGAGTATAGGACTACCTCTAGTACTACTACTAATACTAATATCGAAATAATCTTCCTAGTTAATATAATAGCTACTACTACTAGGGTTCTTATTATTTATAAATCTTTTATAATCTAAACCCGAACTAACCTACTACTATTTCTATATTACTATACCTTTATATTAGACTACTATATATCGATACTTGCCTACCTATATAGTCTCTATTCGATATATATTATACTACTCCTTACCTACTCTATAACTCGATTTTACCTCTACTATACTATCTATCTTCTTATCGATAGTAATATATTAATAATACTTTTTTAAAATAATATAATATCTCTACTATATCGATATTATATTGCTACTTCTAGTACTAGTATATCTCTAACTTCGACAAACTCTAATTCTATTTATTTATAATAACTATAAACCTAACCCTACTAACTTTAAACTTCGAATATAGCTTAGGGATCCGACTTTGAAAATATACTATAAATATAATATAGTTCTAATATTATTTTACTAGAACTTGAATTTTTAACTTACTTTAGTATACTATAAAACTATACCTTTTTCTATATTATTCTTCCTACTAATAAATATATAAAACTTATAATAATAGTTATAAATATATTTAATCTTATTATTACTATAACCTCCCGAATACTTTCGATTTATAGCTATATTACCTCGACTATAATATACTTATAATCTATTCTTCTTTCTAATATACTTATAAATATTACTTAGGAACTATAATCTCGACTAAATAATAACTCTAATACTCTTCGAACTTCTAGAATTATATAATAGAGCCTTTCTAGACTTCCTAAAACTTTTTACTACTATAAAACTATACTAGTATAGCTAATAATAGTAATCTATAGTTACTTTTTATACTAATATAATTCTATCCTTTCTATTTTTAATTTAATATTACTATACTACGATAATCGATACTACTACCTACTACCTCCGACTACTTTTCGACTCGCTATACTATTTATATAAATACTACTAATAATCGACTATATCGAAATATATTAATAGTATCTACTTCTTCTATCTACTATACTACTATCTAATTATCTAACTAGACTCCTTTTTACTATATCTACTATAACTACTACTACTATACCTCTAGGAACTTATATTTAATTTCGATAATAATACTAATAATAACTTTAAAAAACTAGTACTAGACCCTACTCTATAATATTCCCCTTTTATTACTTTTTCGATATATACTCTAAAATATACTATATCGATAATATACTACTCTCTATATATACTTAATACTACCCTTTCCCTACTACTACCTCTATTCTATCTCTATACCTTCGATATCTACCTATCTATACTAGCTTATACTATAATCGTACTCTCTCCTATATACTTTATATATAATATATATACCTTTCTATTACTCTAACTATTATTCGACCTATACCTACTATATAGCTCTTTTCTATATTTACTAAACTCGATACTTTTATAAAATAGTATACTATCGAATCTATACTTCGACCTCTATCGCTACTATCGACTATACTAACTAATATAGTAGCTACTAATCTACCTACTAGTCTATCTAATATAATAGCTACTAGTCTACCTACTAATCTACCTACTAGCTAGAATACTAATTAGTCCGATATAGTAGACGCTATTCTAGCTACTAGTTTGCCTATTAGCTAAATTGTTAGCTAGACCGATAGCTAGATAACTAGATATACTCGATATACTAGGAATTTTTATATTCGATATACTAGGTATCTTCGTACTCGATATACTAGGTATTATTATATACTTCCTCCTTTTCGATATTATCTCCCTACTTATCGATATCTATCTAGTACTACTAGTAATAATTATATATACCCTCGTTATTCTAATATTATATTCGATAACTATCTTTATCTAAATACTAATTAATAATCCTCCGATAATACTAGAACTATAATATATTTATATACTACTATACTAATATATCTATACTAGTAATACTACCTCGTATAATAATAGTATATATAGGCTCCCCGTCCTACCCTCCGCGCCTACTCGTCTATTTATAATCCTTTATATTCTATAAATCGTTTATATAAATAACTAAATAGATACCTATAATATCGATACCTATACTAAATACCCCTATTACTATAATAACTCGGAATTAGCTTTCTCGAAACTTTTATAATAACTTCTACTATACTACCCGGAATATACTAGTATAGTAATACTCGTATAGGAATATCTCGGATACTATAATCTACTCTATACCTAGCTTACTATTATATATAATTAATACCTTACTCTTATAATCTCGATTTAAAAATACTATTATAATTTTCTCTAATATAGTATCTCTAGACGCGTAGCTACGCCCTCTATTAACGATAGTATAATAGATATTCTTATATACTATAAATACTCGAACAATATATACCTCTTCTCGCTACTAATATATATACTAAAATAACTTCTCCTCGTCCTAGAGGAGTATAGTAGCTATTAATAATACTATCTATATCTCGGCGCTAACTAACTCTTCTATCTACTATAACCGGTTATAAAAATCTACCTAGTTATTTAAAATATAATAGTACTTATCGATAATAATATAATCTAACTACTATATTACCTAGATCTACTATACGAATATCTAAAACGTATTATCTAATACCTTCTCTAGTATTACTAATATAATCGATACTCTATCAGGCTATTAGAAATTATCCTATACTATATATAGGATACCTAACTACCTATACTAATATACTATATTATCCCGCAACCTACGAAATAGTATAATAATAATAGTAATCTCGCCTAGCTCTATTTATACTAGTAATATAAATAATATACTCTTACTAGATCTAGTAGGTATAATAGCGACGATAGGGCTCTTTCCCTTCTAAATTACTTATATAGCTTCTTTCTAGATACTTTATAATAATACCTTCTACTATATTATCTACTATAATACCGTATAGGCGTCTATCTAGTATAATCGCGTCTGCCGCTTAGTACGCTCCTCGTAGGTATCGTCTTTAAATAGATACTACTTCTATTTCAAATCGTACCCCTCGTTCTAGATCTACTAGGACTCGAACTACTATAACTAATACTAATCGATACTAATAGTACGAAACTATATCTGCAAATCGGTATTAGTTCTAGACTACTTTATAATATTATATATATATATATTACTAGCGATACTAGAGCTATATATCGCTTATAAATCCGCCGCCTATACTACGCTATAGGCCTCGTTCTACTCTTCCGGTATATCGGCCTTATTATACTAGAATTATATAGCCCTATATACCTATTTGCGGCTAATAGCGATAGCGATCTCGCAGTATACGCCGATACTAATAGCCTACTCTAACTCTTCTTTTATAGTCTACTTTATTACCTTACTTATATAATCTATTATCTACTTCTTACCCCGCCGTTCTATAGCTATATATAGGCCGATAGCTTCTCTAATTCGAATATTATAGCCTATATCTACTCGACGAATAGTAATACTAACTATAAATACTATATTACTAACTCGCCGACCTCGCGGGGTACGTATTAGTAGATAATCTTAACGTCTCCTATTACTATAAACTACTTACTATACTATATTATAAATACTACTATCCTATCCTCGATAAATATATTCTGGTAGCTTTCTATAGCCGTATTATAGTACCGTATACTTAATACCTCTGGACTATAAATAGGCTATCTACTAGTAATATATATTAATACTAATAACTATACTCGAAACTAGTCGACCTACTATATCTAATTTATAAACTACTTGCGACTAATTTCGAATATACTACTAGCGCGAACGAACCTCTTCTACTAGCGAGGGTTGCTCTAGATATAGTAGAATATCTATAACGATTCCTCGATTAGCTATCGATTTTATATATTTTATAAAAAATTCTACCTAATACTAGTATTAAACGAGTTATTATATAATAATATTTATAAGATCTCGAGTATACCCTTTCCCTCTAGCGCGAATATAATATCTTCTTATAATACTCGATAGGTCTCCTAGTATAACTAGTAGATTATACCTCGAAACTAGGCTATACTAAAACTAATATTTTTATATTATAAAATATACTTATTTTTTTATATAATATACCCGGGGGTAGTAGTACTATAATAGATCTTTAACTTATATATTTATAAATCTAATAACTAATCGATAGAGCTATTCGTCTACTATATTATAAAACTATTTATTATAATTTATACCTACTATAAACTACTCTACTTGCGACTACTTTTACTATATAAGCTACTCTAATCGGTACTAGGGGATATACTTTTATACCTACTATTACTATCGAACTAATATAGACTACTATACGGACTATACTCGTCTTTAGGTTCGACTTTTTTTAATAATATAGCTTTCTAGATAACTATAAAATAGGCTAACTTAATAACCTCGAATATAATAAATAGATATAACTCGGGATCCTACTATTCTTCTCGAAATAGGTTAACGCCTAATACGGCTATAGTATATATTATTATATAATCGTACTTCTTATAGTAGATAGTCTAATTTATTAATTTAATATAAAAATCTAAATATACTTTATCTATAGCTATTATCTACTTTCTATTATCTTTACTTTCGCTACTCTCGTCTCTACTACTCTTGTCCTCGCTATTCTCGTCTCTTTCTTCTATTTCTACTATCTCTTTCTACTCGGCCTACCTCTCTACTTCTTTCTAAAATTAGTTCTATATATACTACTATTACTAGTTAAACCGATACTACGAGCTATACTACTCGTACTCCTTTTATATATAAGTAAAAAATATAACTATCTATTACTATACTCGGGAATAACGGCCGATCTTCTTCTCGTTCTAATATAGCTATAATAGCTTATACCGGACCTACTTCTTCTCTATACGAACTACTTATATATATAATATAATCCTACTTCTAGTAATACTATACTAGCTTTTTATAGTAATATATTCTACTAACTTCTATATAGCGGCCTCGACGGGCTTCCGATCGCCTTCCTACTCGGTAGTAGCGTCGGGCTCGTAGATATAATATAATAACTTATTATAGTTATACCTATTTAAATATATAGCCTACCTTACCTATTATAACTATAGATTTACCTCGTTTTTCTCTTCTTCTATAATAGTCGTATTAGCTTATAACTCGTCGAATAACTAGTTAGTATATACCTATACCTAATTCTATATATTTTTAATACTATTATCGGGCTCTTCCTCTTCTACGGGGGCGGCTTCTAGTAGACGGACCTCGAAATAACTCGAATACGGGCTTTAGGTAAAAAACTACTAGTAATAGACCTACTATATAGCCTCCTTTATACGTCGCTATATAGTAGGTCGATTACCTATATCTACTCGTCCTCGATAGGTCTAGACGGCCTACTAGTAGACGTACTACTAATACTTCTTTATTACTATTCGATCGTAGTATATATATATATACTATTCTAGGTCGATTTAATATTTTAATCTATTAGTATATAATAGAATCTCTACTATCGGCTTACTTATATTACTAGGTACCAAAAACTTGCTTTACTATAATATTATACTAGGCTATAACTAAATCTCGTCGGCGATAGATTATACCTAACTCTATAGTACTTTATACTATTTACTTTATATATAACTATATATATAACTAGGCTATACTATAATACAATACTCCTTATATATAATAATTTACTATTTATATAAATAGTAGAAATATTTAGTAGCTATTACGAATTCCTATAATAACTTCTAGCTTCGTATAGACGGGTACTTAGGTTGCTAGTACTCTTACTCTACTTACTTTTTAATTACCTAGTTCTTAGGTTACCTTTTTTTATAAGTTACTAACTTTCGGGTCTATATATATAAATAATACTCTCGTATAAGTTACTATATTTTCTTATCTATATACTTAGATAATACCTTCAAATAGGTTACCTACTATATATTTAAATAATACTCTCGAATAGGTAATAATACCCTTTTAACCTATAGGTACTTAGATTATAAGCCTCTAAATAGGTTACCTATACCTCGGTTTATAAATATTAATATTATACTCTTATATGAGTTACTATTACTTTTCTACTTATTTAGATTACTAGTTCTATTATAGGCTATAGACCTTCTCCTCGTCTACTAGTAATCGAGTTACCTATACTTCTTTATTTATATACTTAGATAATACTTTTAAATAAATAGCTTATACTTTAAACTATATATATAAATAATACTTTTTTAACCTATAGGTACTTAGGTTATAGGCTCTCGAATAGGTTGCTTATACTTTAGTTTATATATTTAAATAATATTTTTAAATAGGTTACTTATACTTTAGTTTATATATCTAGATAATATCTTTATATAGTTAATCTATACTCTTTTAGTTTATATCTCGTCTGCCGGTAATTAGGTTACTTATACCTTCGTATCTATAGGTACTTAGGTTACGAGCTAATATCTTTTTTACTAGCTAGTATTTAGGTAATAGATTTTTTTATAAGTTACAAAGCCCTCTTTTTATTATTAGTACTTAGATAATAGCTTCCTCTAGTCTATTAATACTTAAATTACTAATACTTTCTAGTCTATAAGTCCTAGTATTATAGCCTTCTCTTCTACTAGTACTTAGGTTACAAGCTCGCTTATAAGTTACTAATACCTTTTTTAACTACTAGAGCTATAGATTATAAGCTTTTTTTTTATTTTTACTACTTAGGTTATAGATTCTAAATAGGTAGCTACTACTTTTATAATCTATAAGTACTTAAATTATACTCTACTATAAGTTGTTAATACCTTCTTCTACTAGTACTTAGGTTACGAGCTCTCGTATAGGTTGCTAATACCTTTTTTAACTACTAGAGCTATAGGTTCCCTACTTTCTTATACTAGCTAGTACTTAGGCTTCGGACTCTTAAATCTGCCGGCGATCGAGTTATTTATACCTTTTTATCTATATACTTAAATAACGCTTTCAAATAGATAGCTTATACTTTAAACTATATATATAAATAATATTCTCGAATAGGTAATAATACTCTTTTAACTTATAGGTACTTAGGTAATAGGCTTTTATATAGGTTACTTATACTTTAATTTATAAGTACTTAGGGTATAGGCTTCTAAATAGGTTACCTATACCTCGGTCTATAGATACTAATATTATACTTTCGTATAGGTCGCTATCGCCTTCTTACTAACCTAGATACTAGCTCTATTATAGGCTACGAACCCTTTCCTCGTCTATCGGCAATTAGGTTATTTATATCCTCCTCTATAGGTACTTAGATAATAGGCTCTCGTACGATTTACTAACTCTTTCTTATCTACTAGTCCTTAGGTAATAGGCTCTCTCTTTACCTATCTATAATCGAGTTACTTATACCTTTTTATTTATAGGTTTTTAGGCTCTAGAATAGGTTACTAATATTTTAATTTATAAGTACTAGATACAGCTTTTATATAGTTTACTAAACCGACTCTTCTTATACTTATACTTTTTTATATCGGCTAGTATTTAGGCTTCGGACTTTTGAATCTACTAGCGATTAGGTTATCTATACTTCTTTATTAATAGGTCTTTAGATTATAGGCTCTAGAACGGGTTATTAATACCTCGTTTACCTACTAGTACTAGAATACTAGGTTTATAGTAGGTTACGAGCCTCTTTTCGTCTTTAGATAATAGGTTCTATAATAGGTTATATATAATAGTACTTTTTGATAGCTATTATAACTTCGAATATATATACTAATATCTATATATCTATAATCTATTATCTCGACTTCGACGCGCTTTTCGTAGTATCTCCCTATATAGGCTTCGGTTATACTAGGCTCCTCTATATCTATACTCTAACTCTAATTAATATACGAACTTTAAAACTACCTAACTATTTATATAAAATATATTTATATAATCTAGCTCTACTATATACTTTAGTTTAATATAGTTTAGACAACCTTTTACTAAATAGAGGTAGGTTAATAGAGGCAGACCCGACTCTATTAGTATAGGAGAGAAAGTTCTAGTATATTCTAAGTATAGTTATCAAACTCTAAATAGATACCTCTCTTCTCTATTATATACTCTAATTCTATAATAATTCGATATATATAATACCTATATATATATACTAGAAGATAATACTATCGAGTTCTACTAGTAGTACTACGAATAATAAAGATATCGAACTATACAAAGTACAACTAATAAGGCTTCTATATAAGTCGAGTATATTACTAAAGCTACGAATAGTAATCTCGATATATAACTAGACCTAATCCCTATATATAAAGCGGAGGTAGTACTAGTAAAGATACTCTAGCCTAACCGACTAGACGAGAATATTCTAGCCTACTTTAGAAATCTAGGGCTAGGTAAAATATAAGTAGATACTTTAAAAGATATTCTCGACTTTCTTATAAATAAGACCGAGAATATTATAATACTATCGATATTTATATAGCGCTATATACGCGCCTACTAACTCTAGGTAACCTACTCGAACTTAGATATATATAGTAAAAAGGCTTTCCTAAGTAATTTAAAGTAGCGCGCTCTTATATAAATTAATATTATAATAGGTACCTCGGCTTTAGCTACCTAGAATAGCTATCTATATATTATCTAGTAGAACTAGGGCGCCGACTAGTTTAAAAGGATTCTAGAAGCTATCTATCCTCTACTCGAGAATCTATTTTAATTATCCTAGTAGCTATTTATTTTAATTATAGCAAACTCTAAAGTAAAAGTTAGTCTCGAAGATACTATTACTATATAGTAAAAGTCGGTAGCCGCACGTACCGATATAGGTCTCTACTATAAAAGTATAAAGTATAAGTAGCTTCCTATAGTAATATATATTATTTCTAGTAATATCTAATTACTTATTATAAGTAAAAGGTTAGAAAAGTATAGTAGAAGAGTCGCCGAGGTATATTTCCTAGGTTTTAAAAAGGACTAGCTCCGACTCTAGCTATTATAACCTATTATACTAGCGCCTATTATTTTATATACCGAGAAAAAGAAGTAATAGTAAAGTAGTACAACTCTTCCTTATAAGAAATAGATAAAGGTAATAGAGTAGATAGCCTAAAAGAGCGACGAGAACAACTAGATAGAATTATAAGTATAAGACAAGAATAGCAAAAATCTATCTATATTATAGAAGAAGCCTCTATATAGATATAATAGTCCTACTCTATAGCTTGTTATAGTAAAAGTAGTAGCTAATCTATACTAGTTCGATATCGATAAGTATTATTATAATACCTACTACTTTCCTATAGTAGAGATCTGGGCGCGGATCTATAGCCTATAGTATATAGTAGATAAGCTCGATACTATCGACGAGTATACCTTTAATAGCTAACCTACCTTTTTACTACTAATCGAATCTATTTTACTAGTAGAAGAACTAGAACCTATATATAGGTAGACTATAATTATAGACGAACTAGATAGCTTAGATTAAATATATACCTATACTACTCTAGTCGAGGAGAACGATAAAAATACTAGGCTACTATAAGTATATTAGAAGGACTAACTCGATATTTATAGTATAGGCCTAATAGATCTACTTTTCTATTTAGACTATACTCTTATTTTAAATAGGTCTCGTATAATACTAGGTTTTAGTTAAACTCGGAATCTAGAGGTAGATATAGTCTCTATAGGCTCCTACTTTAGGCTACTAGTCTAGGTAGCTCGGTTTCTTATAAGATCGAAAGGACTTATAGTAGCTCGGTTAGGTAAGTTAGAAGGCTATCGCCTTCTTTAGATACTAGTATAGTAAAAATTTAAAATTAGTTATTAACCTCGAAATAGATAACTTATCCGAGCGACCTCTTCTATTCTATAAATATACCTAGTTATTTATAAATATATTTTACTATCTCTATAACTAAAGCGAGTTTTTAGTATCGAGGTTTTCGATAACTCTCTACTCTAACTCTACTAAATCCTATATCTACTCGATAATCTTTAGTAGCTTCCTCTACTCGACTATAATATACCCCGTAGTTCTACTCTATACCGAATATATTTATATAGACTATTTCTTTCGACTACCTAAAGCAACTTTTAAATAAAGTATATATTATAATATAAATAGGTCTACTATATATAATTCTATATATATATTCTTTATAGTATCCTCGTATATAGGTTCGCGTTCTCGTACCTCTATACTACTAGTCGCATGCTAGGCTATATAAACGAGTATATAGTAGTTTATAAAATATATTACTCTATTTTTAAACCTCCTAATAATAAATATATAACTCGTAATTAATATATATAAATTTCTTATATTTTAGAAAGGATATAGTTCTACTTCTAGGTCTATAGAGTCGTTTAGTAGTTTATAAAAGTAGTTCGAAGTTTTATTATAGTTTTAGTAGACTACTACTTGCTTGTTTATATAGCTTAATATACAAACTCTAAACCGACTCGATAATTTTCGGCAACGTTTAATATATAACTACGATACTTTCTATAAATATAATATATATAAAATATATTTATATCTCTCGGAACTCTTATCTATCCGAGTTTAAGGTAGTTTAGGATACTTTTACTCTATTACGACTTTACTAATACGATCGTACCTTCTAGGACTAGATATATATAGTCGTAATATATCTTATATAGATACTCTATTATAACTATAGGTTAGGTCGTAAAGTATATTTTAGATAGTATATTATATTATATACTTTTTAATATCTTAATCTAACTCTATTTACTAGTTTCTAAACCTACTACTATAGTACTCTAATAGATATTATAGGTTAGTTAGTATATAGATAGAAATACTTTTAAATATAAATTTTAGAATCTATTTTATATTAATAGATAATAAACTAGTAATTCTCCTTAATATAGTCTACTAGTTAAAGTAGGTATACTAAGCTATACTTTAATAATAGAAATACTATATAGAAAGAATTCGAAACTACTATATACTACTTTAATAACTAATACTATCTAATAGATAAATCTATTTATACTAGTTATTTTCTACTTTTCTAAAGTAGTTAATACTCTCTAAAATAGATTCGATAGTAGAGTCTTCCTTAATACTACTTTTAATAGCTTCTTTCTCTTCTTAGATTTTTTAAAAAAATAATAATCTTTTTTAAAAAGATCTACTTTAGTTTCTTCTTCTACTAAAAAAGTAGTAGAATAGAGACCTCTAGTCTCTTCTATAAAAGAAATAGAATAGATCTTCTTTCCTATAAAACTTCTAATAAGATTTAGAATAGTTAGTATAATATATTTTAGTTAAAAAAGAAATTTACTTACTATTATTTCTAAAAATTATAGAATAGATTAAAAGATAGTAGTTTAGAGCTCCTAGCTCTACTTCTAGTTCTTTATTTATAGTAGATAAAGTAAAGTTCTTAGTATAGTCTAGATTTAGAATACTAGAACTAGAACTTTTATTTTTAAAAAGTTCTATAAATTAGATTAGTATAAGTATTACTTTAGAGTTACTATTATAGTACTTTTATACTTCTTAGAAATAGAAGAATCTCTATAGTCTAATCTTTTAAAGTAGTAGATAACTTTTATCTTATTTAGATATTCTACTTTTTCTAATAAGTTTTTATTATTATATTTATTAATTAGAGCTTTTAAAGTCTTATCTAATCTAGTAGAAGAGACTATAGAGCAATTATTAATAAATTTAATAATAAAATTCTTAGTAGTAAGAGTAGAAGATATTTTAAATAGTAGAGAGTTACTAAAGTAGTATAGTATAAATAGTAGAATAGTTAATTTTTTTAGTATAGATTTTTAAAATATTTTAAAAGAATAAAATAGAAAAAGAAATATAGAGTCTTATATAGCTAGACCTTAAGCTATCTAGTACTAGTTTAGTATAGTTAGTACTATAGTATAATTATTAGACTAATATAATTTAACTCTAGAAATAATAAAATAGTTTATTTTTCTACTTTATATTTAAGTATTATTATTTATTCTATTTCTTTTTACTTTCTAGATACTAGTACTCTACGAAGAAGATAGCAAACTTAGATTTAATATATTATTTAAAATAGGCTTATAAGAACTATCTAATATTTTTTTTAGCTAAAAATTATTAATATACTAATTTTAAAAATTAGAAAGATAGCTATTTCGAGCCTAATAGTACTAATAATTAGATTCTATAGACTTTCGACTCTTCTAGATATAATAGAAAAGTCGCTTATATAATCTAAACTTATACTACTCTATACTAGGCTATAATAGTAAAAATACTCGATTTTAGCTAATTATTAAATAAATATTAGTATAGATAGTAGTCTAATAGATATAAAACTTTTAAAATAGTAGATTTAGATACTAGAAAGTATAATTAGTTACTAAGTTTCTAATAGTTCTAGTAACTAGAACTAAAACTAGCCTAATAACCTTTTTTTCAAGTAATAGCTACTTATAACTACTATTAGGTTAAAAACTCGAATTTTATATACTAATTTCGAAAATTAGAAAAATAGCTATTTTAAGCCTAATAGTACTAATAATTAGATTCTATAGACTTTCGACCCTTCCGGATACGATAGAAAAGTCGCTTATATAATCCGAACTTATACTACTCTATACTAGGCTATAATAGCGAAAATACTCGATTTTAGCTAATTATTAAGTAAATATTAGTATAGGTAGTAGTCCGATAGATATAAAACTCTTAAAATAGTAGATTTAGATACTAGAAAGTATAATTAGTTACTAAGTTTCTAATAGTTCTAGCAACTAGGACTAAAACTAGCCTAATAACCCTTTTTTCAAGTAATAGCTACCTATAACTACTATTAGGTTAAAAACTCGAATTTTATATACTAATTTCGAAAATTAGAAAGATAGCTATTTCGAGCCTAATAGTACTAATAATTAGATTCTATAGACTTTCGACCCTTCCGGACACGATAGAAAAGTCGCTTATGTAATCCGAACTTATACTACTCTATACTAGGCTATAATAGCGAAAATACTCGATTTTAGCTAATTATTAAGTAAATATTAGTACGGATAGTAGTCTAATAGGCCCGAAACTTTTAAAATAGTAAGTTTAAATACTAATAAGTAGAATATAGTACTAAGTCTCTAAAGGTATTAGTACCTATTACCTCTATAGTAAGTAATACTAGGTCTAAATATTTTAGCTAAGTTAATTCTACTATTTATACTTACTTTATTAGATAGTTCTATAAACTTAATATATTCTTTCCTCTAGAACTAATAGCTTATATATAAGATACGAGCTTAATCGGACTAGTATTAGAAGCGCTAGGTACTAATAACTATACTCTAGTAACTTTTACTAATAAAGTTAATAAACTAACTCTACTATTTATACTAATTTTATTAGATAATTTTATAAACTAGTTATTTTCTTTTACTTTTATCTACCTATACTAGTACTCTATTCTATACTTATTAAATAGCTATATAATAATAAATAAATAATAAAAAAATAGAATATATTTTATAAAACTATATACTAAAATAATAAGTTCTATTTCTAGTTATAGTTTATACTATAGTATTCTACTATACTAAATACTATTAAAGTTTATTATTATTACTAGTATATAGTAAATATATAAAGATATAGTTAAATATAGTAATAGAAAAGTACTACTCTAAATAAATATACTACTATAAGCTACTCTAAAACTAATACTATCTAATATATTAACCTATTTATACTAGTTTTCTTCTAAGTCTATAAAGAAGTTAATACTTTCTATAATAGTATCTAAAGTATATCCTTCTTTAATTCTATCTTTAAGAGCCTCTTTTTCTTTTCTAGTATAGTTATAGTTTAAATAGTTTAAATCTTTTAGAAAGTAGTAATCTCTAGTAAATATATCTATTTTAGTTTCTTCTTCTACTAAAAAAGTAGTAGAATATAGACTTCTAGTCTTTTCTATAAAAGAAATAGAATAGATATTTTTTTCTATAAAACTTCTAATAAGATCTAGAATAGTTAGTATAATATACTTTAGTTATAGAAGAAGTTTACTTACTATTATCTTTAAAAATTATAGAATAGATTAAAAGATAGTAGTTTAGAGCTACTAACTCTTTTTCTAGTTCTTTATTTATAGTAGATAGACTAAGATCTTTTAACTCTTCTTCTAGTTTTTTATTAATAGTAGATATACTAGGATCTTTAGTATAGTCTAAGTCTAGAATACTAGAACTTTTACTATTAAAAAGTTCTATAAATTAGATTAGTAGAAATACTATTTTAGACTTATTATTTATTATAGTATCTTTATACTTTTTAGAGATAGAAGAATCTTTATAGTCTAATTCATTTAAATAATATATAACTTTTAATTTATTTAGATATTCTACTTCTTTTAGTAAGTTTCTACTATTATATTTAGTAATTAGAACTTCTAAAGTTTTATCTAGTTTTATAGAAAAAACTATAGAATAATTATTAATAAAATTTTTAATAAAATTTTTAATAATAAAAGTAGAAGATATTTTAAATAGTAGAAAGTTACTAGAGTAGTATAGTATAAATAGTATAATAGTTAATTTTTTTAATATAGATTTTTAAAATATTTTAAAAAAGCTAAATAGAAAAAAAAATATAAATTTTTATATATATAGACTCTAAGCTATATAATACTAGTTAAGTATTATTAGTAGTATAGTACTAACTACTATACTACTATAGTATAACTCTAAATTTTATATAATAAATTATATTTCTATTTAATATCTATTTCTATTATTTTTATTTATTTTTTCTATTTTTTTTAAATAATTCTTCTCCTCTATTTTTATTAGTAGTATCTAAACTAATATTCTTATAGTACTTTCTACTACTACTAGATTCTATAGTAGTTTCTTCTCTACTAGTACTAAGATTATTAAAAGTATCTTTTAAAGAACTACTATAATTAATAGAATTAGATATAGAATTAAACTTTTCTAACTCTACTAAAGCTCTAGGAGTTAGAGAACTATTAGAACTAGGTAAAGAAATATCTAAATCTATATCTAGACTAGAAGTTTCTAATTTATTATCTTCTAGATTAGAACTATTAGAGCTAGATAGAAGAATATCTAAATCTAAACTAGAAGTATCTAGTTCTTTTTCTTCTTTTTCTATTATAGTATTATTTAAAGCTTTTTCTTCTTCTTCTTCTTCTAGTATAGAGTCTTCTCTAATAATACTAGTATTATCTATATTAGTTTCTATAGTAGTACTACTAGAGCTACTACTAGGAATTATTAAGTTCTCGTCTATATCTAGAATAGATTCCTCTCTAGTATAGTAATTTTCTAGAGTTTTTATAAGCTCTATTATTTTTAGATTATTAATAATATCTACTATTCTAGTAGTTTTTATATTATATATAGTAGTAGAAGTAAAGAGTCTTTCTATAAAGAAACTAATATTCTTTAAATTACTAATAGTTTTAAAAATATCTTTTAGAACTTTTTTATTTAAGTAGAAGATAGCTATAATAAAATAGATATAATCTTCTATTAAATATTTATTTTCTACTATATTATATTTACTAATTAGAGTAGTACAAAGGTTCTTAGGTAATAGGTATCTAAAACAAGCTATATTTCTTTTAATAAAATTATTTTCTACTATAGTTTCTTTAATTTTTTTAACTAAACTAATATATTCTTTATTACTATTAGCTCTATTATAATTTTAAATATTATACTTATAACTACTAGTATAATAAGGATCTACTAGATAATAGAAGCAATAGTTACTATAGTAGTCTACTACTTTTTCTTCTAATAAAAGTAGATTATAATTATTACTTTTAGCTTCTTCTTCTTTTAGATTACTTATTTCTTCTAATATTCTACTAGACTCTAGGCAAAGAAAATATTTATTAGTACTATAAGTAGAATATCTAATAATAGTATTATCTAGAAATAAACTAATAGGAATTCTAAAATACTTAGTTTCTATACTAAATAGACTATAGTATAGTCTATCTAACTCTCTAAATTTATTTATATCTACTACTAAATTAATATCTTTTAATAGAGTATTTTGTCTAATAGTATCTATTTTATATTTAGTAGATTCTCTAGAAATAATATAACTAGTACCTCGACTTCTAATTCTACTACTAGCTTAGACTATACTAATAAGACTAAATATAGGCTCTAGATTAATAGTATATTTAATATTAGATAGATCGAGACCTACTTCTAATATACTAGTAGTTATTAGTACTCTACTACTATTAGATTCTAGAAATTCTTTTAAAATAGTATTTAAGTTTTCCTTTTTACTATAGATAAAATTAACTCTTAGCTCTAAACTAATTTCTTCGCCTTTAGCTTTACTATTAATAAATATAAGAATTTTATTTCTAGAGTTTATATCTTCTCTAGTAATTTTAGCTATAGTATTTTTTAGAATAGTTAGTTCTTCTTCTTTTTTCTTAAAATATAATTTTATATAACTAATATCTTCTCTATTACTTATACCTCTAATTACTTTAGTATAGCCTTTAATATTTAAAGTACTTTCTAGAATATTAAGTAGGCTATTAGGAAGAGTAGTAGTTAATAGTATTATATTAGCTTTATATTTTAGTAAAGTTTTAAAGTATTTTAGTTCTAATCGAAAGTTCTTTTCTAATAAAAATAGATATACTTTATCTATATAGATAAAAACCTCTCTACTATAGTTTTTATAAGTATTTATAATAGTATCTAGCTTATTAGTATTAAGATCTTCTATATTAATAAAAAATAAATTAGTATTACTAGAAGGAGTATCTTTTATAGTACTAGGATTTAGATCTAGTTTCTTAGCTCTATTATATAAATTAGTACTTAAAGTAACTCTAGGAGTTATAATAATATATAAATTAGTTTTAAAAGTAAAGCTAGGTAATAAATATAGAAGACTTTTGCTACTACTAGTTTTATTAATAAAAACTACTATAGGAGTATTATTTATTATTTCTATTAGCTCTAGCTTTTGCTTATTATTATAGAAGCTTTTAGTATTATCTTTATAAAGTAATTTAATATTATCTTCTAGAGATTTACTACTAATATTAAAATCTAAAGTATTAGAAATAGTATAATTTTCTACTTTAGTTTTTTTTTCTATTTTAGCTATAGTACTACTAGTTTTAATATAACTCTCTTCTAGTAGATTAAAGTATAAGAAGTAAGTTAGACTAAATTCCTTTATTTTATATAATAGGTCTAGAGTATTACTACTATTATAGTTAAAACCTATATTAAAATAATAATTATAAGAAGTTTTAGTACTTCTATTAGCTTGGAAGTCTTCTATTAGAGTATCCTCTTTATTACTACTACTACTATAGTAGTTATAGTTATTTAATTTAGTTTTAATAATATAATTAATAACCTTTCTATAACTACTAATAGTAAGACTCTTTCTAAATAGTAAACTAGATTCGCGTTCTAGAGTAGTACTTAAAATAGAAGTAGTAAGTAGTTTAGTATCTCTTACTAATAAATAAGGAGTAGTAGAATCTTCTAAATTATAGTAGTTACTACTAATATATTCTTTGAAAAGTATAATATAAAGTATATATATAACTATTAGTTTACTAAGTCTAGGAGAGAAATATCTAATATTAGTTTTTTCTTTTCTAGTTATATTTAAACTCTTATAATAGTCTATTACTATAGTAAAAACTTCTTCTTCTTTATTAAATAATAAACTTCTACTTTTAGTTTCTATATTTTTAAATATAATAGTAGTAAGTTCTATTCCTCTAAGAGGACCTCTACTATATAAATAAATAGTTAAAGCTAGATATAATATAAATTTATTAATATAGTTATTAAATCTTTCTATACTAGTACTTTTAAATACTATTTTATTATTTCTTATATTTTTTAAAAGAGTTTTATTATAATAGCTATTTTTTTTAGTAAGTTAGTTTAGAAAATAAAATTCTTCTTTAAATTTTCTAAGTTTTTCTATATCTAGAATACTAGATTCTATTCTATTAATTAGACTACTATTATTAACTAATTTAAAATTAAAATTTAATTTTTCTAAACTATTTATTTCTAATAATTTCTTTAATAGTATATTTTCTAACTTAATATATATATTACTAAATAGTTCTTTTAGATTAGAAATAGAATATTCTATATTATTATAAATAATTAAATTAGGCCTAGGCTCTTTTATAAGTCTTTTAGTAGTTACTATTTTTTTAGTAAGAGCTAGAAGATAAAGTCTAATAGTACTAATAAAAATAAAATAGTTTAAACTAATATTAGTTAAATACTTTAGTATAAAATCTTTTATAGAAATATTATCTTCTACTATAGAATCTTCTTCTTTTTCTAAACTATCTTCTATAACTTCTAAATAGTAGTAGTAACCTAGAGTTACTAATCTAGAGTTATAAAGTATTATACTAGTTAATTTTCTTATAAAAAGTAGATTTATAATTTCTTTACTATATTTATCTAAACTTCTAATATAGTAGAAAATAATAACTAGATTATTAAAAGTAGTATCTTTACTAATAAAAAAGGGATTAAGTTCTTTTAGTAGCTCTCTAAATATTCTACTAAATAGATAGTATAGCTCGAATTTATTTTTTTCTATATCTATAGTAGTATAATTAAAAGAAATAAGTTTTCTAAGAAAAGTTTCTAAAGTACTACTAATAGTAATATTTTTAACTAGACTATAGTATTCTAGTTTTTCTTTATCTCTACTATTTTTAAATATACTAGTAATATAAAATACTTTAATAGTAAATATAAGTAGTTATAAAAATATTTTAAAATAAGTATTTTTAGTAAAAATACTATCTAAAGGTATAAAGTCTTTAAATTCTTTAGTAGTAGAGCTATAATTACTACTTCTAATTCTTTATCTAATAGTAAGAGGTATACTATTTATTTTAGTACTAATTTCTATTAAATATTCTATTACTAGATCTTCTAAATTAGAAAGATCTAAACTATTAATATTAGATTCTATTATATTAGTACTAGGTTCTATATTACTATAGCCTATTTCTATTAAATATTCTCTATTTTTATTTTTTAAATAAGTTAATATATTAGATTTTTTAATAAAGTTATTAAGTAGTTTAGTATTACTATCTATATTAATAGTATTATCTTCTATTCTAGTAACTTCTAGTTTATAATCTTTTAAAATTTTCTTTCTTAATAAAAGAGTAATATCTTCTAGTTTTTCTATACTATTACTAGAATTACTATTAGATTCTATACTACTATTACTCGTATTAGAAGAGCTATTACTTCTATTTCTATAAGTTAAACTTCTAGATAAACTAGTACTAGATTCTTCTAATTCTAAATTAGGTAGTTTAGGTATAAAATATAGTTTAGAATTTTTATTAAATTCTACTAAAACTTATATAGGTATATTTTCTAAAATATAACTAGCTTTTTTATTAGTAGCTAGAGTAGAAGAGTTATATTTTTTAGTATAGTATTTTCTAATTTCTTTTCTATTAATATTAATATAGTTGTAGCTAAGGTACTTAAAACTATTAAAAGATATATCTAACTCTTTAAATAAATAAGTATTATTAACTACTTTAGTAGTAAGCTCTTCTAAAGTAGATATATCTAAAGATTCTATTTTCTCTTCTAGATTTTCTAGAATATTATTATTTTTATATATTTTAAATAAACTATTATACTTTAAACAAAGATGTTTTATATAGTTAGAATTAGTTAGATTAGTAGAACAACTAGAGCAAAAAATAATACCTAAGTCTAGATTATAAACTAATATAGTATCTTCTAATTTAGTAGTTTTACTAGAAGTAATAAGTCTAGAATTTCTAAAGTCTACTATAGTAAGAGCTCTATTATTTTTAAAGTAACTATTAATATAGTTAGTAGTAGTACTAGTAGTAGATATTTTAATTTAGAATAGTAGTTAGTTTTTAAAATAGTAAAAGTTATTATAATTAGATTCTTTAAAATAGCTTAAGAGTTTTAGATTAAGAAGAAAGAAAATAGAGAATATATTTTCTACTCTTACTTACTAAGTTATCTACTATATTTACTATATATCTACTTTAATATAATAAGTCGAAATAATTATTTTAGAACTAGACTTATTATACTTATTAGAATAGTAGACTATAGATATATATATAGACTTAACTCCTCTTCTAGAGTTCTTACTTCCTATAGTAATTTTTAATTTCTAATTTATAATATAATTCTAAAGTAGTACTATTCTACTTTCTATTCTACTAGTTTTTAATTAAAGTAAGTAATACTAGAACTACTTTTAGTATAGTAAGCTAACTAATACTTTAGTTAGTAATAGAGTATCTTTATTTTATTATATTATAAAATAATAATACTCTAACTAAGTCTAAATAATAGTAAGTAATTCTATAATTTATTTCTAAAATAAAACTAACTAGTATTCTAGTTTAATTTAGTTTAGTATTATTCTATTCTACTCTAGAATAATACTACTCTAATCCCTAGCTTATTAAGTCTAAATCAAAGTAAGAATATAACCTACTACTTTAACTAAACTAAGCTAATATTTATTTTAGTTTAAAATTAGTTAAAATATTTAAAAAAAAAGATTAAAAGAATTATTTATAAAGAAGTAAGTAGTTATTTACTACTTATATACTAGTATCTTAGCTAACTATAATAGCTATATCTAGCTATACTACTATTAGTATTAAAACTAATAAGAATTTAATCGAAATTCTAAATAAAGTAATAGATAAATATAAAGAAAATAAAGAAGTTTATACTTTTCTAGTAAGACTTAAAGAGTCTATACTTAACTATTATATTAAAGAATACTATCTAAGTAAGTATAAAGAATTTATTAGCTAGTATATTTACTAACTATAATAGATTAGTAAATTAATTTAGAAGATTCTAGATATTATTTAGAAAAAATAGAAAATAAAATACTTAAAGAGGAGAAGGATAGTATAGAGGATTATCTTATTAAGCTACTATAGATATATTTATTTATATAAGTATTATATAGATAGTTACTTATATAAATATATTTTTAATAATAGATTCTATTAATATTTTAGTTTATTACTATTTATTCTATTTTGAAATAGTATACTAGAGTTACTCTAGTTATTATAGTATAAGTAAGAAATAGTCCTATTCTAAGTCTACTAACTCTAAGATTTAGTTTATTTAACTATAGAAATTAGATTAAGTTTTTAATTTTAAATAGATACTTTTATTATTTAGCTAAGCTTTACTTCTAATAAGCTAAGATCTAGCTCTATTCTAATTCTAATTTCTAGTATACTTAATTATATATAGATAGTAATAGATAAAATAAAGTATTATAAATATATATTAATTTAGTTAGTTTCTATATAGCTTTTAGTTAAAGCTCTAACTTAATAAACTAACTAGATTTCTATACTAATAGAGCTTTCAAGCTACTTTTAGTAACTCTAGATATATTATCTTAATATATAAATATTATATTCTTATACTCTAATTCTAGAAAGAACTCTAATTCTAAATTATAGAACTCTAATATTCTTTAAACTATACTTTAAGTAAATAAATATATAACCCTACTCTAATAATAGATTAGCTATAGAAGTATACTTCTTTAATTCTAAAGAACCTAGATTTTATATAATATTTCTAAAAAGTCTAATATTTATAAAGTTATTTATTTTTAAAGTTAAAATTTTCTAATAATCTAAAGCTACTCTAAGAAATTATATAATAGAGCTTTAAAAATAGTTTAGCTATAAAAGTATACTATTTCGCCTCTAAGGAACCCGAATATTAAATAAAATTTCTAAAAAGTCTAAGACTTAAAAAGTTAACTCTTTTTAAAACTAGAATTTTTTAATAACCTAAAGCTACTCTAAATAAATATATAATAGAGCCTTAAAAATAGGTTAGTAATAGAAGTATACTATTTCGACTCTAAAGAACCTAAATATTAAATAAAATAGTTAAAAAGTCTAATATTTAGAAAGTTACTAATTTTTAAAGCTAAAATTTCTTTATAACCTAAAGTAGCCCTAAATAAATATATAATAGACCTTTAAAAATACCTAAGCTATTAAAGTATACTATTTTAACTATAAAGAACTCGAATTTGCCCTAAAATTTCTAAGACTCTAAGTATCTAGCCTAGTATAGATTTTAGATATATTACTTTCTCTATAACTTCTAGGTCTAGTAAATAAATATATAATAGAGCTTTAAAAATATATAAGCTATAGAATTATACTATTTTAGCTATAGGGAATCTGAATCTTAAATAAAAACTATAAAAAGTCTAATATTTAGAAAGTTACTAATTTTTAAAAGTTAGACTTCTAGATATTTTTAATCCTATATAGATCTAGCTAGAGTAGTATACTAAAAATAATTCTAAAACCCTATTATACTAACTTAGCCCTATAGAATCCGAATCTAAAGTAATAATTTCAAAAAGTTATATATCTAGCTTAATATTAATTTTCGAAGTCTCGACTTTTCTAGAATTTTTAGCTATAGTAAAAGTTGAGTAGATAGTAGTATATATATACTTCTTCTAAAGAACTATACTATTTCGACCCTAAGGATTCCAAATCTAAAATAATAATTTAATAAAGTCTAGTTTCTCTAGCGAATATTAGTAGATTACTATCTGCTAGAGAAACTACCTCTTTTTTGCCGGAGGAACTTAGTTTCTCTAGTATAGATACAAGTAGCGACCGGGTGGAAGACAAGAGTTTGCCTTCGGTATCCTAAGCAGGTTTGCTCAATCGCAGCATGTCGCGACATGCTGAGGAACCTACGAGTACCCACGAAGACAGCTGCACAAGCCTTGGAAAATAGCTGCCCAAGTCTGACAACAACATTGATGCTACCTGGCCAGTGACGAGAGAATAGCCAAAGCCATGCGGGAATGCGGAACGATGGCCTTCAGCCAGCAGAAGGCATACGTACAGAAAGCGTACCTGTGAACACAAGTCGAACAAGACTCCCAAGATTCTCCCATATACGGAAACTACATGTGTCCTCGAAAGATTTAGGGGACATCTCTCGAGAATAAACATCATCCACAGCGAGATCCAGTCGTGACATTGAATGCATCAGACTGCAACCACAACGGACATCACGATCCCGCTAGATGGAATTCTTGCGGACGACCGTGGAAGGTTTGATTGCAATCTCCTTCAGACATGGACAGGCGTACCGGTGCTCAAGACTGGCAGCACATGGCAGAACAAAATCGAAGCAAACGACAACGTCACTAGAGATCTGCTGCCAGGCTAGGCGCGATGCTGGTGTCACTGCCTCCCCAGTACTAGCTGTACGTCCCAGATGTCCTAATTGTCCTGATGAGCTTGAACCGACAGGCGTTCCCCCGATGTAAACAGCACGAGAAAGGTACAGGCACCAGACATCTTGTCTACTAGGTCACTGGTTTGCACGAAGCAATACCCTGGAGCCACGAGGACCACAACGACCTATAAATGTCTGACCTCTCGCAACCTATGTGTCAGTGAAGTCTGCTCGGAACATTACGATCACTCTAGCTAGCGCCGGTCATGCCTGTCAGTCTCACGACCTGCCCAAGCGAGCGAATAGAGCAACCTGCGAATCTTGTGAAAATGTCGTTCTTGCGAGTTGTGCTGGGACATGGTATCTGAAAGCACTAGAGACGACATTCGCATGCTACATCACCCTGCCAGCTGCTCAATGGCCTGCTTCGCTTCTCGTAGAGGCTTTGATATTCACTCTCCGATACGTTATGCTTTGAACAACGACAACATCCCACAGCTGGATCAAGATCAGAACTGCCTTGACGACCTCCACCATTTCCGTCAAGATGTTCTATCTAGCGCTGCCGAGCAGCTACGAATACACTGGTCAACTCTACTACTAGAGACTCAAGACTGCTGGGCCTGCTACAATGAGCTCTCCGAGCTCACGTAAATCTCATGCCGCATTGTGTCTCGATTGTCTAATAACATGGTGACATGGCTTGACGAGAGCAACATCGGTCAAACTTGCCGTATGAAGCTTTTCTCTAGGAGCGAGAGCGACCCTGCCAGCAATAACTCGTAGAAGAGAGCTCGGCGAGTGATCACAAGATACCTGTCAACCCAGGAATGCCTTTTGTTACTGGCGCGCAAGAGCGCGAGCTGATCCTGGGATTAAGCGATCATCTATATTCGCACAGCCACGTTGGCCAAATCACCTGTTCGAGCTACAAGTGAACCTGGCCTTCGCGTGGATTCAAGAGTCTGGACACTGGTGTCTAGATCATATCCGCCATGAGCACACTACCGACAGCATGACTGGCCTGTGGCAGCGCCTCTACTCGTAGCTTTCAACATGAGGTACTACTTTCAAGCTTCTGATTATGAATGTCGTCTATTCTAGCGCGACATCGTACAGTGTAGAAATGAGGATCAAGAGAGTCTTGTGGGCGCTTGTGATCCGAGCATGGTCACGAAGAGCGTCAGCGTCTCTCATCGGAAGATCTCTGTCAGTAGTATGTCGATGCAGACACTGCTTGAACGAGTCTGTTACGGCCACAATTCAGAGCTCTGTTCGATTCACGTACCAGATGTGTCGCGAGTTCTCGCTGGAATTTGGAACAGCCTTCGGTACTTTTGCAACTACTGATAGCCCGCTTGGTCTCATCTTCTTCGAGCCATTACCGAAGAGCTGACATTTGTCTCCGGCCTACCGAGTACTCGGGCGTGAAATTTAAACTTCTTTGGATACTTCCCGCTCCGACCACACCTTCCTTCCCTCTTTTCCGAACCGGCACTGACTATGCTCATCTCGACGAGATGGCCATACACGGGGAGAAGATGCAGATGCAGAACCGTCCTCGGAGACTCTGCTCACTTAGCAGTATGTACATACTCCACTGACGGAAAAAGCCCCATCACACACCATCTCATATATCCTCTTGGTATAAGGCCAAGCGCCAGAAGTCTCCCTGAGCGAACACATCCATCTCCGTCCATTCGTACCTACCAAGTCGTTGGATATTCAGACAAACCCCAGAGGGAAATCGAATCAGTCTCCAGAGAGATTTTCTGACCTCGGGCGAAACTCCACGAGATATCTTGCCACGACCACGATCTTGTCGGGCACAGTGGAGTCCAATGAGATGCAATGGACATTCTTCGACGACTCTACAGACTATAGCATTGCCACATGTCCTCGCCGCGTGTGACTCACGAGGTCAAGACACCTAAACCATGGAAAATTTGTGTCAGACTCGTGCCTGTGGTACCCACGGAAGTGTATTCTGGTTTGTTGACGCGTTTTGTTGACAACGCGATGTAGGAGACGCGTTCTCAACAATGATATGCATTGGAGCCAATGGACTCATGGTATGCATTGGATGATACCTCTGCTGGCAGTCAAAGGTCGATAGCTATGCTGCTTCGTTGGACTTTTGTCCTAGCTTGGAGCAAGTATGACATTCTGGTAAGTCTGGTTCACTGTCCTCGCTTTTATTGCAGAGTCACTGTCCTCGCTTGAAAACTCAGACATGGGAGAGTACAAAAGAAGGTGTATTTTGTGTGAGATTCTCTTCCTTTACACTTCATCTCTATACCCAGTTATCACTACTTCGTATACAGCTCTCAGCTTCCCAGCTCACCGCTACGCACACAAGACTACGACCCGCCCAACCACATCATTTTCAAGCTTTTCAGAGATACATTCATTCTTCAAAATGTATTCTCCAAGTTATGAAGACTCCCTTGCCAGCAAGAGCGGCCTCTCTACCTGGAGTCCGTCTAGCCTAGCAAGTCAAGTCGCTCAAGTCACTTGCCAGCAATGCTGCTGTACCTCACCTGCGCCATCACTGCGCGGTAATCTCAACTACCAAGATGCCAAGAGTGGCCTTGTAGGACTCGTGGCTTTTTTGGGGAAAAGGGAGATGATTCCCGTGGACTCCGTTATCCGTAATGGGAGCCAGACGCATGTCAATGACAAGGCCTTCGAGCACCCTGCCATGGTACTGGCACAGTCATCGTGTGGCCATCTTGTCTTCTGCGCCCAGATGACTAGCTTCACCAGCCAGGGCATACTGGCCAAGTATGCAGCTACCATCTCCAATGGGAATACCTCTCCCTTGTGGAAGTATCTGCCCGTCAAGCACTACGAGGACATGGCTTACGAGCCATCGATGCAGCCAGACGAGCTTGAATTGGACTGCTTTCTCGACAAAGGTTCATATATGAACCTCAACAACGGTTTCTGGGTGGAATGGCGCTACCTACGCTCTTTTTTCAAGACATCGACGATGAGACAGGCTCGTCTCCAGCAACACTCCCTCCACTACGCCACCTGGGCGTACGCTGCTGCAGAAAAGCATCGAGACATCTATGGCGACGAGTTCAAGGCGATGTTGGCACGATCACAGTCGCCACCTCAGCCTCAGGCACGATGGTCTTGGCCATCACAGCCTCAGCCATCGATGCCTTGGGTATCTGGATCACAGGCATGGTTCTCCGCGCCTATGGCACCAGTTATGCCGTACAGCGCGTCTGCTCCCTGGTCTGGACAATTTCCTGAAAACTGGAGAGCGCCGTCCCCACCAGTCCCGCCTTTGAGGCCTAGGTCCGCTCCCGCTGGCAGCTTTCGCTTCAATCCCGCGGTTGCTGACTTTAGAGCGAGATCTTAGGACCTTCTCGGCCAACCATCATTGGACTACGCCCACCGGACTCGTCCATCCGGCAGTTCGCAATCGACTCTGAGAAGCAGAGATCGACCGAACTGACACTTTTACCGAAAAACCGTAAATGCGCTACATTGAGTTACCACGCGTGCATCAAAAACACTTTTGCTTTCCTGTTTTGCTTTTTTGGACTGGAGATATGATCTCCGCATCACGAACACACACCATGGTAGCTGGATCCTGGATTCGCTAGTCTCGATCGCGACTGGACGAACTGGAGAACGACGATATACCTTTGAGTGCCCAAACACCACACGGGCTGGAGTATGAAACATCATAGGACTGCATGCACAGGATAGAGCGGAAGGAGGGGCTCTATGTACTCAAAACACCATATCTCTGACTGGTAAACCAGTACCAAGTCAATAGGATCGCGGCTCTGTTAATCAGGGAGATTTGGCCTGGAATCAGAGACGTTTGATCGACCGGCGTTGTCTCTGCGAGTTGGACTGGCGACCATACCACTCACACCACAGACAAGACGCTATCGAGGAGATGTCCGGAGATCAGAGACCGCGATGACTATATCTCTCATCTCTGCGAACTGTACTGGCGAATATATCACTCACGCTCCAGGCAAGATGCTATCGAACGGATGTCCAGAGATCATAGACACAGTGCCAGTAATACTTATCTCTGCCTTGTGGGCTAGCGACCACACCGCTCAGACTCTGGACAGAGTACTCTCGAGGATCTCGCAGCAAGTCAGAGAAGCTGGAAGAGGACTGCTTTCACAGAACGACCTTGCCGACCCATCTGAGCACTGCATACACAGGATAGGAGCGGGAAGAGAAGCTGTTTCTTCTCATGTTACCACGCCAACTAGACCGTGGCTTTGATCATCAGGGACCTCTGACATGATGTCAGAGATACGTGGCCACTCGATACAGAGGTACGAGGCCGGCAAGGACAGACAGATGGAAAGGCGTACTAAGGCAACGCACAATTCACCGTGTCAGATACACTCCGTGCAGTCCTCAAGAATGATGTGGACCTCCCGGAGCACCAGCGAGTTCACGACGATCGCACAAAGCTCGCCTAAACCATCCATGAGGCTGCTCATGTCAGGATGGACCTGATAGACGGACAGCGCAGAGCTCAATAGTGTACTGCTGCTCAGCAAAAGAAGGTTGGTGCCGAGGTCGCAGCGAACCAGAACTGCGAAGACTTCCTCGTCAAATGGGCCCGATCATCTGGAGTCCGAGATTGGAGTCTCTCGTCCTGCACCAAGCCACCAGGGAGCTTATCAAATCGAAGCGAAAGACCAAGCTGCGAACTAGAGAAAGATGGCCAGATAAACTCGATCTCTCCAGTTCACTGCGATTACTGAGCGACCAAACAGCTTGCCAGACCAATCCGTGGATCGCGGTCACGAAATGGAGAAACATGATCATCATCCTCGATCTCTCCAGTCTCTGGCGATTTCTAAACGACCAAAGAGCTTGCCAGCCTAATGCGAGTATCGGAGTTACCAAATGGAGACACACAAGAGTCAGGCTCGATCTCTCCAACTTCTCGCAACGACTCAGCCCACTGAGCTCCTGACGAGCCAGCGAACGCATAGGCTTTGGCTTCCAGAGATGCTTCCCCAGGTCGCACGTTATCTCTGAAGCGACGACAACAATCTCGCCAACTCGGTCGCAGACTTAGTTATGTGGAGATAACTCAATGAGTCTCGATATGATAGTCATTGAATGCAGAACAGAACTGTTCTTGACCTTGTACCTTCTCTTCTGAAGAGCAGTCTAGGGTGATGCAATGATCGAAGTCGATCTTGGTGGCCTGGTAGGCAACGGGGGACTGTTGAGGAATGGTAGGCAATGGAGGACTGCTGGGGAATGGGGGAGTTGTTCAAGAGATGAACGTTGCTTGGGGTTGGTGGGCGGTGGCGGTGGCGCTGAGGCTCAAGTCGAGTCTATTGCGTCGGAGGTTGGCTGCTGCAGATGTATCACATCCGCGCGGAAAGCAGCATGGTGGCACGGCATGTGCTTATGCAGACAAGGATATTGTGCATCTGATGCGTACCATGGGTTTCTTCGATCGTCGGCCCACGGGCAGACGACGTCGACAGTATCAACATCTTGATCTTATGTTCTACTTCATCTTCTTTCTTAAAACTATTTCCACCCATTCATCATCTGAAGCTCCACTTCACTCTAATAACCCAGGCAAAGATGACGTGCGCCGAATGTGGTACTGACGAGAGCGTCAATGGCACTTCACTGCTCACCTGCGGCAAATGCAAGAACCACCAATACTGCAGCACAGAATGCCAGAAGAAGAATTGGCCAACTCACAAGAAGAACTGTCGCAAGCCATTGCTGCCGCAGGACATCAGAGCCATGCCTGAGAATGTCCCATGCGTCTTCACCACTCATGGTTTCATGCCATCCGGTATGACCAAACATCGGCCCAGCTTATGAAAGACTTACTCACTCTTGCAGTGACGACCGAAAGCGTAGCTCACACTGAGGGCACATATCCTCGCCACCTCTTCGCAGGTTCGAATGTGTTCGCGTCCAAAGTCTCAGAACTGCTCGGCACACCGCTCCTCATCATTCAGTCGCCAGCCGGAGTCCAGCCAGTTCTCGACCCATTCGCTGGTACATCCAAGCTGGCACTTAAGGAAGACACGTGCAATCATGGAAACGTGCTGAATCTGGAAGGCGATGTACACATGCCAGCTTTCGGTAGGCCAACCAAGGTGATCTCAGGTACGACTCTAGACATGCTTTTCTCGCAAGCTCGCATTGCCAAGGAGACTTGCTAACATATCGACCTTCAGGCGATGTTGCTTTCGTATGCAAAGATGGCAAGCACCTGGACTGGCAAATCGTGCAACACATGGTTATGTACCTCGACATCGAAATCCTCTGGAGAGGTCGACCCTCCGATCGGTGATTGGATCCAGAGTGTTATGGCGATGCTGAAGCCAGAAGCGTATCGCAAGAGCTTCTGGGACGCGAGAAAGATGTTGACGTTTCCAGCTGGACATTGGGCGAATCCGGGTTTGGGCAAGGAGATTGCTGAGGATCCCTTCTGGGCATTTATGCTTTTGAGAAAGTTACGAGTAGCCAGGAGCGGAGCAGTACCATGACATCGGTTCTGGTGGTTCTTTGCTCAAATGCGTTCCTTGTAATCACGATAGCTGTACGCTATGCATCTGGGAAAGATGAATATGTGCGAGACAATGTAGTTCTCTGATCTTCGTTCAAGTCCATCCAGCTCAGAGTAGAGACCGTGCATGCAAGCAACCTTCATCTTCTTCGAGCCTTGCACGTCAAGCTTTTCGCACGCCGAACTGTGGCTCAATCAGCAAGTTCGTTCCCCGTGGCTCTGTGTCGACCGCTGCTTCAGTCTTTGCCCATACCAGCATCTTCTCCGCGAGTGGGTGTACCCGATACAGACCATCTCTCAGCTCCGTCACAATGGCTTCACTGAAGTTCTGGACCCACCACTGCTGCTTGTACTTGTTGCGTATGAGAAGACTGAAGAACATGGTTATCAGCCGCGCCCCAATGTCTTCGTTGGCCAGAAGGGTGAAGAAGTCATGGCTGACAAGCACAGGCCATGCAAGCTCTATATCGCCCTCGATGACATTCGAGAACTGCGCCATCGCATGTTCGTAAGCTGCGACCTTTGCGGAATGTTCTAGGCCACATCTGTGCCAGTGTGCACCGGCAGCGATCTCTTCGCAAGCTAAGGACAGTTCGGCGAGTATTACTCTGGTACGTGCTGTAAGGTCTTTGCGTTTGACATTGTGCTTGCCGAAGTTCGACTCGAAGGTCTGCTTGTTGTAAGTTGTCTGCGCAGAGTGTCGGAGTGAGTCTGTTCCCCTCCACAGATCGGCAACTTCTTCTAGCGTGTGCAGGACGCTGGGCTGCCTGTCATGGCCAGCAAGAGCCAACCGAAGAATGCCCAGTATTACGGAAAATGAGAACGTGGCGAGGCAAGCTTCTATGTCAGATTCCTGTGGCAGCTTGCATGTTGACAGAGCGTGATTTTGATAAGCAATGGCAATGTCCGTATACTGTGACGCGCGTGCCGGGTCGAGGTAAGCGATGTGGGCAGCGGACAGTGCCAGCATCAACAGACGCAAGAAGTCGTACCTGAGTAATGTCGGCGGACGTAGCAGTGACATGCGTTCTTCGCTCACTGTGCCATCGTCAAGCGTAGGGTATGTTCCATGCCCGTATTGAAACATCAGCTCCATATCCAGGTGCCCAGATACAGCGGGTTGCAAAGATGCAGGCGAGTCCAGTCCATTGTCGGGTCGATATTCGCTGGTCTCGGGTCGCTATTCGCAGACCTCGTTGCGAAACACGCAAGCAGAACATCTCGGCCTCTGTTCGCTACACTTGACTTTGCGAGACTTGCACCTCCGACATCCCATTCTCGACTTGGCATGTTTCCGGCGTACACGACCAGTTTCCAATTGCAGGACCGGCTCGTCAGGTGACATTGTGGATTTCACAGACATTAGATTGACTTGCTCCAGATCTCATGCCACTTCAGCATCAAGCTTGAAGAGGTGAAAAGGAACAAACATGCCAGGAGCCCGGAAGTCCGAATATACGAGTCTTGATATACGAATAAACGAGCGCAGTGACGTCCAAATAATGGACGGTACCGCTGGGAGATCTACCCTGCGCCATACTCGTGGCTTGATCCAGCGGAGGGGAGGTCAAGCCAAAGTTTGCTGTTGATTCGAGATTTTGAAAGGCGCATGTGGTGGTCTTGTCTTGACTCTACGTGCTCTGGGGCTTCAGACACGCCGTGATGGTCTGATGCCATGTTGTCGTCGTCGATGTCGCCGCGATGGACAGGTTGTTGTTGATGATGAGTTGAGTTGGGTCCTGATACGGGTCGGGTCGGGTGTAGTCGAGAACGCAGTCTTTTGGCGATGGACAAAAGTCCTGGCATATCTCGGGACATCCGAGGATTGCCGCCGACGCCTGCCTGTTCATGAATGAACAACATCATCTCACAAAGGACTGTCTTCAGATATAACGAATTCTCATCATCTCGGTTCTCCTTGGGTCAAGCTGATTACTGTATACACGAGCCGGTCTCTGCATAACCAGCTGTACACTGCATCAGAACAGAAAGCTTCGCCATTGCCTTCTCGCCACCGGGACGACCACATCAACAAGCGCATCTGCATCTGCAGCTGGCAGCTATGAGCTGCTGAAACAGATCATCATCTTCAATCATGGCTCGCTCGCCGCTCCCAATTCTCGTACTTGCGTTGGTTGTGTTTGTGCTGCTATCGACTCTCAATGTCCTTCACCGACTGGGCCCATCTGTGATCGACCTCTGGAAGGACAATGGCTTCCACATTGCGACAGAACCGAAAGTCAATCTTCGCAGTGGAGACGAGTACTTAGTCGGCGTGGGCAAAGGCGACATTACTGGACCTGTCGTTGAGATCAACTTCATGGGCTATGCGGATACTGCTCAAGTAGGAAGCGGACTGAGGCAACGACTGTACTCAAGAGCGTTCATCATTGGAGATCTGGACACCCCGGAGGATCGCTTTGTATATCTCGTGCTAGACACACAATCTGGAGACACTGCCGTCCGGCACGGCATTCTGGAAGCGCTGGAAGAGCTCGGTGGCGACTATGCTCTGTACGGACAGCATAAAGTTGCCGTCACTGGCACACATTCGCACAGCGGGCCTGGTGCCTGGCTGAACTACCTGTTGCCACAAATCACAAGCAAAGGCTTCCATAAGCCTTCATATCAAGCCATCGTAGATGGGGCTGTCGCATCGATCAAGCAGGCACACGAAGGACTTGCAAAAGGTCATTTGTCTGTGGCTTCAACGCGCATTGATGATGCCAACATCAACAGAAGCCCATGGGCATACCTACAAAACCCATCCGAGGAGCGAGAGCGCTACTGCGACGACGTCGATAAAGAGATGACAGCTTTGCGTTTCAGCCACAGTACTGACTCTGGAGAACAAGATATTGGTATCCTAACATGGTTCGCAGTACATGGGACGAGCATGCTAGGAAACAATACGCTTGTCACTGGTGATAACAAGGGCGTCGCTGCTGTGCTTTTCGAGAAGTCGACAGAAGATCCATCTTTCGTGGCAGGCTTCAGTCAAGCCAACGTCGGCGATACTTCTCCGAATGTACTAGGCGCTTACTGCGAATTTGGCGAGGAAGAAGGTCAGATGTGTGATTTCAAGACTAGCCTTTGCGGAAACAAGACGCAGCCATGTCATGGTCGTGGACCACACTTTGGTCGAGGTGATGCAGGCACTGCTTCCGCTTTTGAGATTGGCATTCGACAATTTGAAGGTGCTCGATCGATGTTCGATAACAAGAAAGCGTTTGCACCGGTTCGTGGCAAAGTCGTCAGGAGTCTCCACAAGTTCGTCGACTTTAGCGACTACAAATTTCAGCTGCCCAATGGCACTCATGTGCACACTTGTCCAGCAGCAATGGGCTACTCCTTCGTCGCAGGCACATCAGATGGACCTGGTGCGTTCGACTTCAAGCAAGGTCAGCCTGGCGAACCACACGCAAATCCTCTCTGGGCTGCTGTCAGGAATGGTCTTCACAAGCCGAATGAGACACAAATAGCATGTCATCGCGAGAAGCCAATCTTGCTTGATGTTGGTGAAACCAATAAGCCGTATCTGTGGACTCCCAACATTGTCGATATACAGCTTCTGCGTGTTGGACAGTTCTTCATTATCATTTCGCCTGGCGAGGCAACCACGATGGCAGGTCGTAGATGGCGAGAAGCCATACAGAGCTCTGCAGCAACAACCTTTTCGGGTCTTGAAGACGAAGACGATAAGCCCATCGTAGTGCTCGGCGGTCCTGCAAACACATATACGCACTACATCACGACCCCCGAAGAGTATATGGTTCAGCGTTATGAAGGTGCATCAACCCTCTATGGGCCATGGACACTGCCAGCTTATGTCAATGCGACAATAACATACCTTCCACACCTTGGCGCCTCCACTAGTGGTCTACCACGCCTCGGTTCTGGACCAAAGCCACCCATCTTTGTCAACAACAGCTTATCGTTCATCACGCCCGTCATCGTCGACCGAGCAGGCTTCTTCAAAGAGTTTGGACAGATCGTCGAGGATGTTGAGCCCGTGTACCGAATCGGTGAGACGATCTCAGCAAGATTCGTGGGCGCCAATCCGAGGAACAACTTTCGCCTCGGCGAGACCTTTGCTTCTGTTGAACAGTTGAATGAGGACACTGCCAGTTGGCAAAGAGTTCGTGACGATGAAGACTGGAGTTTGGTATTCGAGTGGAAGAGAACCAGCACGGCACTTGGGACAAGTGAGGTCACAATATCATGGGAGACGAGGTGGGAGAACGGCGATTGGAGGGAGGGGAAGAGTACTGGACATACAGACTTGATGAGCAGAGACGGACCTTACAAGGACTTACGAGGACGATACAGATTACGATATTATGGCGATGCGAAGGCTCTTGGTGGCAGGATCACACCTTTCGAGGGCGTTAGTAGGGAGTTTACGATTGTATGAGGAGGATGAACAGTACATGTGGCAACGATACGACATATGAGGATTGGTGTAGATATATCCAGAAGGGCAAAAGGTGGTTTCCCTCTGAAGATGTACTCGAGGAACGTGATAGACAATACAGCTATGGAAGTGTATAGTCATCACGAGAAGTCTCTCTGTCGTTCTGGAGAGAGCAGTGTCTGCTGTCTGAGCAAATAAGTACTGAGACAAAGCCTGCAGGTAGCTGATATATTTCGACCTTAGAAGTCCTTCTCAGGTTCTCAAACAAGCTTGACGCAGTGGTTAGAGCACGATGCAGTTCCTTCTCAGCCTCACTGGCCTGACATATCTTCTGGATGGCTTTGACATTCTAATAACATGGCAGAGTTCATTATCCACTGCGGTTCCTTCTTCACTCCTCCCGACTTCTGCATCGAAGTATGAGCCTCCGGCCATGCCGAGCGACGGCTACTGGAAAGTTACGAACGAAGCGAGCACCCTGGCAGACTTGCAGGTAGAATGTACTGTTAACCAAGAGAATGCTATCGCGGAAGCAAGAGACCTCGGAAGAGGTGTGCTGAAGCGTGCTCAAGGCTTCCCAAGAGAAGTCTCCAGCCGCGAGTCTTTTGACGAGTTGTCGGCCGCAGACTTGAGAAGTCTTGAAAAGCAGTACTTTGGTGAGAATTTGCAGGAACAGCAGAGACAGAATGTTCGAGGTGAGATTCTGTCACATGATATCCGAAATATCCCATGCTGACAAGCTTCATCAACTTCAGAAACTTTCCACAACGCTCTCGAAAAGTGGGACGAAGTACAGCTGATCTGCACCTGTTTCGACGGCGTGGTCGGAGCACAAGGCTTCGATCCCAAGGACAGCTACGAGGACAACAACTTCGATGTGATCTTGATCGGTAGAGGATTTGAGGCACTCTCCAACGAAGATGCAGTTATCGCACTCATCCATCAGATCCTGCGGCTGGTTCATGATTCAGCACTCTCTTGGCTTGGAGATCCTGGTAAGTCTGCCAAACACATACTGTCTGATCAGTGATGGCTAATCAACTTCTTACTTTAGCTGCCGTCAGTCGCAACGACATATGTGGAGCCGGTTCGAAGTCGCCATGGCAGGTGCGGGAGTGCAGAATGGCACTCTACAATGAGAAATCGGCTCTTGCACAACTCGATGATCTAGCCATCTACATCGTGGAGCTGTACGTTGGCTTCACGCATGGCCCGGGTACGCCGATATTCGAGGAAAGTCCAAGTCCTGAGGAAATGGCCAAAGAGGAGCGGAAAAGGGTTAGAGATGAGTTGTAGGAGCCTTGAGTCCGTCAATAGTCGGGAGTGGGCTTAGGTCTCTTCGTAGTCGGAGACGATGTTTGTTAGGAGACGTATCACGCTTGCCCGAAGACTGGCATGACTAAACAGGTTTTGCTATGTCACAGATTTCCATGCCCGGATATGTTCATGCCTGTCGTGCCCATGGGGAAGATCAGGATCGTCTCTCACTGGTGACAACTGACAGCTGTAGGCGAGAATGAGATTGTGTAGGTCTGGAGGAAAGGAGACAGAGAGAAGGATGCAGTGCAGTGAGAAATATCTAGCGCAGTCTTGGCAGATGGGTCAGCACTTTCGTTTCCTTCCAGATTGCCACTCACTTCGTCTTCCACATCTCATCAACAAACATTCCAGACACGTCGGTCGGCACCATTCTTGCAAGTCAGCGAAGCTTGTCAGTTGCTGTGGGCTGGACTCTGGTCTCATCATCAGCCTCCAATCTGCCGATGGCCGCTTCTCGCTAGTGAGTGCGGCTTGCGATGTAAAGATGGACTTCACGTACTCAGAGCTGCGGGAACGCACGATCAGCACATCCCAGAACCTGCAGTATATTGAGGGATCGACGAGCATTTGAGTCATTACACTAATCAGTCACATCTTCGAGGCGAACCTACAACGACATAGACCCGGGCGGCTATGGCGCTCATCTATAGGCTGACGAGCAGCTGTTCCACATCATGCACCCCTGCACTCATACACACTCCTGCACTCATACAACCCAACAGCTTCAACAGACCCAAGCTTCTGGAATTATCCCGCTCCGCCCCCAAGTCTGTACTGGATTGCAGCTACTTCTGTTTCAATACCATTGGCAGCCAAGATGGCATATCCGCAGCCATTCGTCGTTCAAGCACGAGCAGCACACAAACGAAGCTTGATACTCCTCCATGGGAGAGGCAGTACAGGTGAAAAGTTCGGATCTGAGTTTATGAACAGTCGCACATCACTCACAGAAGGTATTGGCTATAGCTTTCCGGACACGAAGTTCATCTTTCCGACTGCAAAGAAGCGACGTGCAAGGTGGTATAACCGTGCCACCATCAGTCAATGGTTCGACAGTGTGTCCATCGACGAGCAGAACTCTGGGGTGAGCAAGGAGCAGGAAGAATGGCAGCTGGAAGGGCTGAGTCAGTCGCGCAACTTTCTCAAGACCGTCGTGGAAGCCGAAATCAGAGCAGTGGGTGCTTCCAATGTCTTTATCGGCGGCTTGAGTCAAGGTTGTGCTATGGGACTACATCTACTGCTCAGTTTTGACAAACTTGGTGGCGATGAAGAACGCTCTGAAGGACAGCATCTTGGAGGTTTCGTAGGCATGAGTAGATGGCTTCCATATGCCGACTCAATTGAGCGCATCATACACGTTCCGAGTGTTGGTGATGTGAGCGACGATGAATATTCGTTCGGAGCCACAAGTAACGAAGAAGGCAGCACTGGGACTAACGAACCTGATACGTGCAGCGTGGCACATCAAGTTTCCAACCTGGTTCGAGATAACATGGACCTGCCACCCACTTCCGAGCCACAGCTGTCCTGGATCAGAACACCGGTACTACTCGGACACGGGAAGAACGATCAGAAGGTAACTATCGAGAAAGGTCTTCGAGCAGCTCAATGTCTGAAGGACATCGGGATGGACGTCATCTGGAAAGAGTACGATGAAGGTCATTGGTACAAGACTCCAGAACAGCTTGATGATATTGTTGCCTTCCTTAATCGATGCGTGAGTCGTGAAGGCGCAGCGAATAGAGAGGTGGCACTTCAAAGTCCTTGATACCGGCCCTGCACAGCCGGAAGAGCAGTAATCTTGCAGGAAGCACGTGAACAATTCCGAGCATCCAAAGTGCTTGGATTCTCCACCGAATGTGCTGAAGTATCGTGGACTATCCAAAGCGCCATCTCTGAACGTGTCATCGAATCTACCACTGTCGGCCATCTCAGCGACAGGCTTGGCGACGGACATGATTGACAATGTCTGCGTTAGCAGGCATGAGTCGATGTAAGGGAGATTGTCAGCGGACTTCAGCTTGCAGGCAACGGAACTCGCGGAGGAGCAGGCACATGCAATCCATCCAACTCATATTCATGGGGCTTCTCCTTCCTGCTGATATTCATCATGTCAGTGTTGAACGCTATTGTCATGTTGACATTATATGCCTTACACTTATGGGCATACAACAACAGCTACCTGGGGCGGACCGACCGGCAACAGCCTGGGATATAGAGAGCTATCATAGATCTCAGCGAGGTTGCAGGTGTGCGCCATGATGAAGACATGCTCATGTGGTCCAACAGCAGACTTGAGGAAGCGATGTCGGGTCAGAAGATGACTTTCAGACAGCGAAAGCAGGTCAACAGCCACGAAGCAACGTCGGTGACCAGATCCGAGCACGAGAATATCGAACTTGAGCCACTTAACTTGTCTTTCCCAGGACCGATCCCGACCCATATATGCTTCTAGCTCCTCGGCATTGAACTTTCTTCTAGTGAAGGAAGGGTGGGTATCGCGTGGGTGAAGCATCTATAGCAGAAGGCCTCTGTATATGGCACCTGCGGATCTTCAATAGTACGTGAAGGATCTGAGTGGAATGAAGCACATAAGTAGACCTGTAGAGTAGTCGCACATCCTTCGGGGAATGCGGAAGTCCACTAGTGGATCGACATCGCATTGCTCAGGGCGGTGTGGAGACGCCAGCGCGAGAACGTCAAGGCCAGCTTCTCAGTGCTTGTGTTGTGTTGTCCAGCAGTTGTTGTGTTGTTCATCATGCCAGCGGAGCTGCCCGAAAACAGGCTGCTATCGTCTCTTCTGTAACTTGTTTTTCCTTGGCGGAGAATTGGACTCCGGTGGCTTGCTTGCCGTTCGGGAGTCCACATGTCTATGGAAGTGGAGACATGCCGTCTGCACAGGAATATAGCAAGGCTTGCATGTTCTCGATTCTTCGTATGTTTCTGGAAGTTCTGGACACGCTTCTGGCATATCAATCGTCCGCATCCGTCCTGCACATCTGCATGTAGGCAGATTGGCTGAAGCTTGATAGTCTGTCAGCAATTGTAAGTCGCTCCTGCTTCTGCGAGCCTATACATTTGCCGTGTGTGCAGAATCAGCCCATCGTATCCTCAAGGTAAGTGCCGAAGTCCAGTGCAGGCCGATGCAAGACGTGAAGTCCATCACAAGACCCTTCTGATTAGCGTATGCACTATACAGAGTGGCTGAGCAGGTCAATTCCATAAATTTGGGCGTAAGTCTGGTATAGTCGGGCCAAGTCGGTAAATAAAGAAGCTGGAGATCGGATCCTAGAGAGCACGTGGTGCCTGCCTGTAATGTGAAGATCAAAGTCAATACCATGGTCTGGATCTGTGACACCGAGGCCTATAGCTTGTATCAGATTTCTAGATCAGCTGCAGCTGGACTTCAGGATCTCAAAGCTGCACACAATCGTAGAGTGTGGCACAGAATACTTCACGCCGTCCTTACGTGAGTTGTGAGTATGCCAACATGACTCGGAAGAAGCCAGCAGGTGTCGTGTCAAGAAAGCTGGCCGATGGTGCCACAAGCGCGGAGCAGCTGGGCCAGACGGTTCTTTTGAGCACGACAGCAATGCAGTCTTGTCTACTCTGTCCTACTTTTCATCGTATACCGGCATCTGAACCAGTTCTTTGGTGCGGTCCGAGGAAGTGTGTAGGGTCGGAAGTGGTAGTCCAAGGAAACGACTTCAAGTATGCAAGGCATGCATATGTATACATTGCCACGGCAGTCTCGAACTCAAGTGCCGGTTCGTCGTCCGATGAGTGCCGCCAGGGAGGAGCCTGAGGATGTGGGGGTGTGTTGTGACCCTGCTGCCACCAGATTTTTTTGCAAAGAGAAAAGAAAGAAGAAAATCACTTTGATGTTTTCCATCGCTGTCGCCTCTGGGAAAATAGACAGCTCTTCATTGGCCGATCCGTCTGCAGCAGTGCATCGGCTTGCCGCAGTAGTCGATAGCTTGGTTTGGAGATTGCACGCGCCAGAAGAAAGCTAGAATTTGGAGGCACCGAGTTGCTGCCGACTCGTCCAACCGGTCCAGGCATGTGAATCCAGGATTGTGTTTCCAATTCGTTCACACCAAGCTCCGAACGTTCTCCTCCGTCTCCGCCGCCAGTCTTGTGCCATGGACCTCCACGTCTCGTACCGCGCGGAGGCTGTCGTCCGCGCTGTGGCACATGATCTGATCAGCTCCACGCTTGTTCGCCTGCCGCGCAATTCCTGGTCGGTGCTGGCGTACCTGCAGGAATCTTGTCGCTGGACTATTGCTACTCTCTTTCCTCTAGCGTGCCCGTGGAAGTGGGTAAAAAAGAAGATCGTACAATCACACCTTGCTGTACATCTACGCTGGTTTCGCCTGCCCGATTCATTCCTCTTCCCTCTTTCCTAACGAAGCCGAAAGACTGACGACTGCCTTGGCGAAGGTATATAGCTTGAGCCCCATAATTGCGCCGACAACCACCTTCATCAAGCTGTCATATGCTTCTTTGCTTTTGCTGGGATCAAAGGACCGATATGAAGTAGAAGAGTACAATACACGCCACCGGTCGTAGTTGCTATACAATGTCAATCGTGCGGACATCAAACAGCACATCGTCTACAGCAACAAACGACAAGAACAACGACATGCCTTCCGCAGTGCCAAACGCATCGCCTTTCCTACTCAAGACTGAAGACGTCGGCACCCTATCACATTCTCAAGGTTTCGCAATACTGCGACAACATCTCGCGGCACATTACGATTATGAACTCTGCGATTGCCACACACCTGCTCACCTCGAAGACCAAGAACGCTGGCTCATTACTCGCGATGTTCTTCATGCTCTGCTCGTGCCTGTTGTCGAGCTCTTCGACAGAGCATGTGGAGTAGCTGCAGCTGCCACGCAAGCTACCAAGCTCGAGGACCTGGAATACGCTTTCACTGGCCCATCAAGAAGTGCTTTCGTCTGGCTGCAATGCTTTTTGTCATCCGAGAAGGAACGCGACTGGTGCTACACGAGAGGCTGCCCAGCTTGTGTGGTTGAGCACTCCCTGGACTCTGAATTCACCATTCGACTACTATACGCAGCATGTCTGCTCAGCGATGTGCACTACCCATTCACTATTGAAGGACCAACTCTACCCTCATTCATGTTCTTTCTGGAATCCGTACACACCGCCGTGGAAGAGGATGAGCTGTATGGTGATGGCTTTCTGGAGATCATGCAGCCAAAAGCTATGGTAACGAGAGATGGCATAGAAGAGCTCATTCACCAATGCTTGGAACTGGATGTTGTCTTATCAGAACCTACAACTCCGGACTCTGCAAGTCCTGTGGTATCAGTGCCTGCCAGTCCTGTTCTTGGCTCATGTGGCGGTACGCCTGGCATCAAGCTCAAGCGCAGCAGAATGGCACGCAAGCAGATGAGCATGCAGCGTGAGGAGGCAGAGTGGGTTGAGGTGATGATGAAGCAAGTGTGTGATACACTGCAGCCTGCGCTTGGAGTGGACACTCATCCCACGCAGATGATGGACGCTGGCCTAAAACTTGCATCTGCTATTGCTGTCAACGAGGTGGCGCCTGAATGAGGAAGCGAACTATGAACGAGACTTACGATATCACGATACTACGATGAACGTGGTTACTACCACCAGGCCATACCACACTGCACAAGATCATCGATTGAGGCATGGTTAGCGACGTTGCCGCTACCGACAGCATGCCGCCGGCGAGCTCGACAATATCTCGGGACGACATGATCATAGGAGGTAGGATCAGGCCGCAACGCATAGAACGCTTCTAGACCATTATGGGGAATGCGGCCTCTTCCAAGAAGCGCGGTCTTCTCGGGACGAGGGTGGGTCTAAGGAAGCCGATGTTGCATACGGCAGAACTCAGGCGAGACTTGAACGGGATGTTGGCCATACCAGAATGGTCGGCGAACAGATGTGAAGAATGGCAAGAAGCCTTGTAGATACCCTAGCTGAAAGAACAGCACAATAGTAGTAATAGCATGCATTATGCACAGCACAATATCTTCACAACCATTAATACTGTCCCTGTAGCATGTGATCGTCTTTGATTGGCTAGGAGCCCACTCCGCAGAATCTTGCTGACTTTCACTTCATCACTTTCACTTCCGCTGGCGATCTTCTTCTCTAACACAACAACAACTAAACATCATGGCATCAGATACTGAAGCGCGAGAGCGCTCAGAATCGCCAGCGCGCGACTCCAAACCGAAAAAGAAGTCAAACAGCGGCTTCAAATGGAAGGAAAAGCGACCTCGCAACGATGAAGATACTGCTTTTGCGCCAGGCGACAGTGGACGCCTAGAGCGCGGGTACAGAGATCGCTCACCAAGGCGCGACAGCTATAAGGACCGCAAGGACGATAACAGAGACGATCGCTTCAGAGATGATCGACGTGAGCGCCAGGATGACAGCAGAAGAGACCGTTCACCACGAAGACGAGAAGGTGGCACAGACAGGTACCGACCAGGTCAAGATGAACCTCCTCACGACGACAAGCCCGCAAAGAAGGAGAAGAGTGACAAGGAAACAAAGGAAAAGAAAGCAAAGAAGCCTAAGCCACAACAACCAGTCTCCAACGAACCCATGATCATCGTAACAGTCAACGACAGATTGGGCACAAAAGCGCAAATCCCTTGCCTAGCGAGTGATAGCGTGAAAGCTTTCAAAGCTATTGTCGCGGCACATATTGGAAGACAACCGCATGAAATTATGTTGAAGAGGCAAGGGGAGAGGCCGTTCAAGGATGTGTTGAGTTTGGAGGATTATGGGGTTAGTAATGGGGTGCAGTTGGACTTGGAGCTGGATACGGGGGATTGAGAGGGCTGTGTGCTGAAAGGTGGGGCAGAAGAGAAGCTGTTGGGCATGTGGAATGGCCATATGTGCCTGAGAAGCGAGGACTACATGGCGCATGTGCCGGCCTGGGACAATGGCTACGACAGTGCTATTCCATGATACCGGAGTGAGATACTGTCCTTCTCCTGGTGACAGTAGGAGTGAAGATTGTATAGGAAGTTCTCAAGGAGAGAGACCAGGCGTTCTGTGCCATACAGAAGCAGAAGACATATAGGCGAGCCGATCATACGCAGTTCACAGAGCTGAGCAAGGGAGACTTCTCGATGCCATACAGGGCCAGATGGCGCATCTGGTGACGAACTTGGACGGGCCCTGCTTGCGTCTGTAGCTCGTTCATGATGTCGTACACCGCGAATGCTCCCATTGACCAGGAGAGCTGCTTGTAGGATTCCGATGCAAGACCGGCCTGGACACGAGGTGAAGGGAGACATCTCCTTCGACGACTTCTCGCTACCTCGCGAAGTCTCCAACAGTTTGAGCCCGCCGCATCAGGAGCGCGTATTCGCACACAACGCCTCAGCTTGCCTGTTCATGCAGAGCGGCCTAGTGCTACACGGCGGATCGACCTCAAGTGAAGCTGGATTACAGTACGCGACTTTCAACGGCCTGATAGGGATGTTCGCGCTCATTGTTTTGATGATGAAGCTACGCGATCATGACTGATCAAGCTCTTGTTGAAATTGCTGTTGCTGAACCCTTCGTCCTCGCAGTTCTTCTCCGATCAACAATCAACCTCTTCCACATCCACATCAACATCAACATCACAAGATCATCTTCTCGCCCGCCCGCGCGTGTGGTGCTCACCCACCACCCTCTCTTCTCCATCCTCCTTTCCTGGCTCCGCCGCCTCGATATCTTCAATATTGGGTGCGTAGTGCTTCTGCGATCCTAAGAGACCTCCCGTGGGGCGCCGAATCACCAGTATCTTCAGGTCTTGCACTCGACTGACCTGCGTGACAGACTCCCACTTGCCTCACTCCCCTTCGTCGCGTCGCGCCCCGCGCCGCCCTAAGTACAGATTCGCCGGCAATGCCGCCCATAAGAAATGCAGAGAAGAAGACCGCGAAGGTACAAGACACCATGTCTTGTAGCCACACCTGTCTACTAACGCTCGTCCTCAGAGCCTCGAGACCTCCGGAACCTCCTCCGAGCGCAAGGTAAGTCTCTCAGCTCCGACCCTTGGACTCAACTCTCGTTGTGCTTTCGCCACTCCAGCCGTTCTCGAAGACGCATCAACATCATATGCTGATACTCGCCGACCCAGACCATCACTCCTTCACCTAAGGATCATCCCGACAGACGCGACAGCGTCATCTCCCTCGCAAGCTCGCGCAAGGTAAGCTGATGTCAGATGATGGTTTGAGTGATGATCTTACTGACCGTCCTTGCAGGACTCGCTACCTGGCTTTGTCCCATCCCTAAAGACGACCTCAAACAAGACCAAGCGCCAGCAGGAGAGACGCTACGAAGCCAAAGTGCTTGGCGAGAATCAAGTTCTTCGACGCCCTTCGATGTCCGACCGAGTATTCAGTGATTACCAAAAGAGATACATCAGTGTTTGTCACCGTGTGCATGCGGAGGATAACAATACAATGAACGAGAAGATTCCATTCAAGGAATTGACGCGACAGTTCAACTACCGGTTTCAGGAAGATCCACCGCGATCTCAGTGCAGCATCCAGAGCCTCGTCCAACGCGATGCTGAACTCTACGAGCTTCGCAAGACGTTCCAGTAAACAGCAGCATTCGGGAGGGAGCAAAGGTGACGGACGACTACGCTATGATAGAGAACGCTGTGCAGACCGGTGAAGCAAATATGGACAAGCATGTTCAGTGTGCAGACTGAGCCAACCCAGAATGCAAAGGTGCAGGTAAACACAGTCAGAGTGTGTCGAGTGCAAGAATGATCGCGATTGCAAGAACGATCGCGATTGCAATGGCTCATGCTGCAATGACTATGCATCATCTTCAGCGGAACTCTATAGTTGGAGGAAACAAACCAATGAAAGACTTGACTCATCAACTATACAATTACCCACTCCCTCTCCGACATACCCACCGCCAGCTCTGACATCGACTCCCATATATCGGCCTCACTGACGAATACGAGGAATACGAGCCTATCGCCAACCCTATATGATCACATAAGCAGATCGCGTTCCCATCTCGCATCTCGTCTCCTTGACCACACTGACACCACAACACTCGACAACCACCCACGATGCGTCTCCTCGAACTTCCCACCGCCCTACTGGCGCTCCTCGCCGCCCTGCCCGATGTCACAACAGCAACAGGCCACACGTCGAACTGGGCAGTCCTCGTCAGCACCTCGCGTTTCTGGTTCAACTACCGCCATCTCGCAAACACACTCTCCCTCTACCGAACAGTAAAGCGTCTAGGAATACCCGATAGTCAGATCATCCTCATGCTTCCTGATGACATGGCGTGCAATCCGAGAAACAGCTTCCCAGGAAGCGTCTTCAATGATAAGAGCAGACAATTGGACTTGTATGATGATCAAGATGGAGCGGGCATGAGTGGGATTGAGGTGGATTATAGAGGAAATGAAGTGACAGTCGAGAACTTCATCCGCCTCCTCACAGACCGCTGGCCAGCATCGCACCCCACGAGTAAGAGATTGATGACAGACGATCGCTCGAACATCCTAATCTACATGACCGGGCACGGCGGAAACGAATTCTTGAAATTCCAAGACAGCGAAGAAATCTCCTCCTTTGACCTCGCAGATGCTTTCGCGCAAATGTGGGAAAAGAAAAGATATCATGAGTTGCTGTTCATGATTGATACTTGTCAGGCGAATACTATGTATCCTGCTTTCTATACGCCGAATATCATTGCGACTGGGAGTTCGGCGAGGGATCAGTCAAGTTATTCACATCATGCGGATCAGGATGTTGGCGTTGCTGTTATTGATCGTTGGACGTATTATAACCTGGAGTTCCTGGAGACGAGGTTGAATAGCACGAGTGCGGATGTGAGACTAGGAGAGCTCTTCGACTACTACACGTTTGACAGAGTGCATAGTGATGCTGGAGTCCGGTACGACCTCTTCCCAGGCGGAGAGGAAGGTGGTCGGAACAGAAGAGTTCTGGATTTCTTTGGGAGTGTACAGGGTGTTGAGACTGGTGGGGTTAATGAGTTGAAGGCTGGCGATTGGAAGAAGGATTTGGAGGCTTTGCAGAAGATTATGGAAAAGCAGAGGCAGGAAGCTGTGGTTACGAATACGGAGGAGAGGAAGAGTGAGAGTACGATACAAGCTGCGAAGGAGTATCGAGGGCAGACTAAAGTGGCGCTTGATATGGCGAAGGGTGGGGAGGGGTGGATGAAGAAGGCTGTTGGGTTGGGGAGTTTGTTGGCTGTGGGAGGCGCGTGGTTGCTCACGAAGTCGCTGTAGACATTTCCTGCTGTTTAGATACCCAAATGCATCGTTTGACAGTTGACTGTCGCGTGCTCATATCACGGCCATAACGGCGTTTAGGGAAGAGCTTCGGCAGCTTTCATCCTGCATGACCTCAGACATCGATTCACTTGCACCACCTCTTTCTCCTTCTTACTAGATACAACGACACAACTACATACTCCACCCGTATCATAACGAACAACAGACTGTTTCTGGAGTACAAGCGCAGAACCTCCACTCCTCCAGCCAACCCTCACATCCCCGTCCACCCTTCTCCACGCCTTCTCCGCACACCGAACGACTCACATCATGGCCTCTCCCTCAACAAGCAGCAGCAGTAGCGCCGCGCTCCTCCTCTCCCGGCAATTCAAAGCCATGCAAAGCGACAAAGACATCCCCGGCATATCCGTCGGCCTACACAACCAATCACTCTTCGACTGGGAAGTCATGCTCATGCTCGACGAAGAATCTCTCCCTCTCTACGGCGGAGGCTGTTTTCGCGCCAGATTAAAATTCCCTCACGACTACCCACATTCTCCACCAACGATGAAGTTCGAAACCCCGATTTTCCATCCGAATGTTTATGAATCTGGACTAGTTTGTATCTCTATTTTGCATGCTCCCGGGGAGGATCAGTATGGTTATGAGCAGGCTGGGGAGAGATGGAGTCCGATACAAGGGCCTGAGAGTATTCTTTTGAGTGTGATTAGTATGTTGGGAGCGCCGAATGATGAGAGTGCGGCGAATGTTGAGGCGGGACGGTTGTGGAGGGAGGATCGGAAGGAGTTTGGGAGGAGGGTTAGGAGGTGTGTCAGGGATAGTCAGGAGAATGCTTTTGATTGAGGAAAGATGAGAGATAGGCTGGAATACGAGGCTATGGACTGGAAGTGGTACGAGAGCCTTGGTCAAGAAAGAGCAGCATTCGGGAACATCCACCAAGAGGAGCTATGCATTCGTCTGGATATGATACTATGAGAGACAGTAAGGAGCAGGCTAGTTGGCTACGAATGCATTCCTCGCAAGGACCGGACAATTACAAGCACATCCTTCTGGCATTCGTGTCTTCTAATATATCCACTCTTTGCCACAATCTTTTCAGTCCTGGAGGCATTGGCCTTGAAGTCGATATCGAGTCAGGACGATGCTTGGAACGAGTCTGATATCGAAGGCAAAGTGTTTGATGCAGTGCCAACTCCCAATTATGAAAGGACCTTCTCTCTAGCTGGACTCGAACATCTCCCTCTCCAGGAACGCTTCCCGCGGAATCATATGAAAGCCACGCCATCTCAAGACAACTCTCACGCTCAGCTACAAAGCTCATCTTGTTACATCATGGCGCCGCAGTATGCGCCGAGTCGACAGACGGCGTGGTATGGCATAATGCTTAACCCTGGTTGCACTTCGGGTACCTGACGCTACATTCTCGGATCAGATAGCGGTGGACCACCCGCAGTCTTACAGTACTGTCTCTAGCCTTGACTCTCAACAGAGCTGCCACGCGATGTGGTGCGAGACCTGATAGGTACCAGCACGCGCACAATGTCCATACTATCCAGCTACGACTTCTACCCAGTTCGAGGTTGATGGATCCCGTCAGCTGGTAGCGTTGGTCAAGACTGCTTGGATCACAAACTTGTGCAGACTAGGACGAAACGTTACGGTGCTATGAGGATAGCGAATTTCCATATGTATGGGCACCCTATCGCTGCAAGAACGTCGGAGAAGAATCTCTTCGTATATGCCCTGCGGCATTCATAAGATCTAGTGGACTTCTTTCCAACTTTTACTCACCATGCAGCTTACAGTGTTCACATCATGGCTTGTTTCGACCGCAATCGCGGCACCGCAACAGAAGACCGCATGGGTACCAGGCTCAACGACGGGAGTCGATCTGCTCGCGGAACAGGCATTGGCCAAGCTGTCGATAGCATACGCGGAGAACAGTACCTTGGTGTCGGGATCTGCCACCAGCACCTGCACTCTCGAGAATGCCTCACAACGCAAAGAATGGGATACATTAGAGCCCACAGAGAAGAAAGAGTACATCAAAGCTGTACTGTGCTTGCAAGCTCTGCCGGACATGAGTGGCGATCTAGCTCCTGGTGCTCGAACAAGATATGATGACTTCGTCGTCAGTCATCTCAACCAGACAGCCACGATCCACAGCACGGGTAACTTCCTCAGCTGGCACCGCTACTTCGTGTGGAATTATGAACAAGCTCTTCGCAACGAGTGCAACTACACAGGCTATCGTATGTAACACAGACGGACAGTCGAGCTGCTCCCAGCCATCCTCACCCTATCACCCAGACAGAAGCTAATCTCTGAAAAAGAACCCTATGTGAACTGGGGACGCTATACAAACGATGTCATCAACGCTCCCCTCTTCGACGGCTCAGATACCTCCATCTCCGGAAACGGCGTCTACCAAGAGCACATCCCAATAGCCCTGACAACCCCAAAGGCAGGCGGAATCAACATGACCATCCCTCCAAGCGTCGGAGGCGGCTGCGTACACAACGGGCCCTTTGCGAACTACACCATCAACATTGGGCCCCTCGGAATCAACGACTCAAAAGTCAACCCTCTCTCTTCAGGTCTAGGCTACAATCCCCGATGCATGCGCCGCGATCTCAACCTCCAAGCGGCCCAAGGTGCCCGCGACATCAACAGCACCAAGCTCTTCCTCCATGACGACATTCTCAACTTCCAGGACTTCATGCAAGAACCTTTCTCAGAGGGCGTAGAGGAGTATGGTGTGCACACAGCAGGACATTTCACTGTCGGTGGCGATCCTGGAGGTGACTTGTATACTAGTCCTGGAGATCCGTACTTCTGGCTACATCATTCACAGATTGATCGTATGTGGTGGGTTTGGCAGAATTTGGATTTGGAGAACAGGGGTATGAGTGTTGCAGGGACGATTACGGGACATGATGTTCCGCCGAGTAGGAATACGACTTTGGATGATGTTATCACGTTGGGAGTGCTGGACGGGTTTGATGGGATGACGATTAGGAATGCTATGAGTACGATGGGAGGGGAGTTTTGTTATATCTATGTCTGAGGTTTTGCTAGAACCTGACTGTTGAAGTGTAGTACATGCCGTGATGGTGGCCCTGGTCTCGTGGGTAACGAAGCTCATGGGTTCAAAAGTCCTAACAAGAACCAACGATGCCAGGACTTTTTCAGCTTCGTCATCGCCAAGGCTTGCCTCCAAACAACATCGCGTTCTCCAAGCAGTCTTGTGGTCAACAATGCTCACTTTTGCATCGACCATGTCAGCCTTCGACTCTGAAAGACAGCCGCGATGGTAGCCAGATCAGGCCTCGACCACAGACGATTCCTTCTTGCTGTGTAAGTCACACTCTCATGAGCTCGCCTTCCGCCACTGACATCGTGGTACCTTAGGATTGCACTGATTCTGCTTCTTTTCTTGTATTTTCGGCATCTAACGAGTCCTGAAATTGAACACGACAGCAACGTCAAGATGGGCAGCCAAGGGACCTCGCATACCTTCAAGTTCGAAGCCGAACCAGGATTGTTCATGCAGTCCGAGCCTTCGACGGACCCATCAGACTTCGATAATGCTGCTCAGAACTTTGGCCTTATACACCGAAAGTACCCAACTGACGAGACTAATGAATCCGCTGGCACTACCGACTGGCAACGATTCATGCGCTATGTCAGACATCTTGAAGCCACATCTGACAAGGACACCACGTACAAGCTACTGTACCTCGGTCGCCACGGAGAAGGCTTCCACAACGTCGCTGAGGCCTACTATGGCACCAAGGACTGGGACGATTACTGGAGTAAGCTAGATGGCAATGGCACGATCTTCTGGTTCGACGCACATCTCACAGAGACTGGGAAAGATCAGGCTCGTGCGGCAGGTGCTTTCATGAAAGCTCAATTGTCGGAAGGAAGGAGGATGCCACCTCCAGACTCATACTATACTTCGCCAATGTACCGCTGCCTGCAGACTGCCAGCTTGACTTGGAGCGAGGTCCCACTTCCGGCAGACAAGCCTTTCAAGCCCTTGATCAAGGAACTGATTCGAGAAGTGCTTGGCGAGCATACATGCGACAAGCGTAGCACTCGTTCTGTCATTCATAAGGCGTTCCCTGACTTTCCGATCGAAGAGGGCTTCTCAGAGGATGACAAGCTGTGGCGTGCGGATCATCGCGAGACACACGAGGAGCATGATGCCAGGAATCAGATCTTGCTCAATGATATCTTCGCCCACGATAGCCAAGAAGTCTTGTCTCTGACCAGCCATAGCGGTGCGATAGCAAGCATGTTGCGTGTGCTGGGTCACCGAGAGTTTCGACTACCAACTGGTGGCATGATACCTGTTTTGGTCAAGGCTACGAGAACAAGTTGATGAGTCGATGGCGCATTCCATATGCTTCAGTCACAGTAATGATGCGCACACTCAAGTTATGAGGGCATACACTCTCTTCTCATACGGCTATACCGGAAATGGCAGGGGTGAGCTGGACCTGGGCAAGAGGCATGGACATGGACATGGTCCTCCTCATCTTGGCAGGAAGCATACATATGAACGGCACTTGCCATTTGCTTCCAACATCTTCCACAAATCTTGCTCACAAGCAGAGCTCGGAACAGATCTCACCAAATACGCGCCATATTCTGCCCACACACGCGAGAGCTATGCACTTCTCAAAGAGCGCCGTGCTCCTAGCGGTACTCCGCGTGGCTGCCGAAAGCACGACCGCATATCCACCTATGGGTCCAGCAGCCTTCATGTGGCCAACAGACAGACCTTGGTCTGCAGATACAGACAACATCGCTCCATGTGGTTCTAGCAGTGGAGTTGGACCACGAACCGAGTTTCCAATGAGTGAGTGTGCCTCCACAAATCTGTCGCACCAGTGCAACGATCATGATTACTATACGCAATCTGCTCTATCATGAGATTTGGCCTCTCATGCTAATAGACTCCAGCAAATGGTAGACTTGCTATCATTGCGCAGAATCACACTCGTGCCATGCACGTGGGCATGTCATACTCCAACAGTAAGTCGCTCTTCGAAACATTGTACGTGTCTACAAGTACTGAGACCAACATCGAGACCCGACCTCACAAGGCGACTTCGACATCTTCTACGGCCCACAACAGGTCCACCCAGACATTGGTCACACATGCATCTGGACACCCGACCCTCCCGCCAACGTCTCAGCTGGCTCGAATGCGACATTTCAGGTGTTCTACCTGGGCGAGGACAACAACCAGGAAGTCTACTACGCATGCACGGACATTACATATGTCGATGCCATCACCTTTCATGAGGATATTCCCTGCTTCAATGCCACGAGATCAGGACCGGCACGCCCTCGATTGATCAAGCTGTCAACGTGACAACGACGCTTCCGAATGGGACCGACCCTCATCCGGACCTTGACCACAATGATGGACTCTCAGGCGCTGAGGTCGCGGGTGTTGTCATTGGTCCTCTGCTCGCAGCGGCTCTTCTTGTCGGCTTTGTGTTTTTCTTGTGGAAAAGAAGAAAGCAGAGTCGGATCACAAGTATTCAACAAGCTGAGAAAGCTGGAAGCGATGTCACACTCCATTGATCGGGAATACTCGGTGTGACGATACTGCTTATCCACTATCGCTGTACGAGAGAAGGAATATGTCTACTTACTATGTAGGCCGAGCGCCAAGCACAGGATGCTAAGACGGTCGGACAGCTTGGTGTACCGTTCTTATCATACTTTCACCGCAGAATGGAAAAACGTGCCGACGATCGACTCGGCTTTTGGCAGTCTTGCGCAAAAGGGTGAACATGTAAGTGTGGAAGCCAAGGCCACGTTAATGCTCCCTTATCACTGGGCTGATGTATGCCCATTACTTGTGAGCGAAGCATGTCTCAACCATACTGACGATGAAGGTTTCTTATTACCCCAAGATGCTACCGGTATTACGTTCCCAGTGAGCTGGTAATTGCTGACCGCTCGATCAATCCTGAGCTTCCAGCCCCCTCACTCAACCAGTATTCTCGACCAGTGTTAAGCATGGCACGCGACCATCTCTCTGGTCGATGTCTTCGACATATCGAACACGGCGGAAACATGTCCTCAACAGTCCATAACTCCTCGTATGGCCCTACGCATCAAGGAGTAGCTCGGGTGGACTATGCGGATGCATCAAGCCCCACCAGCGATCACGACGAAAAGGTTGATACGAGCAGTCCAGCATCAACCAGCGACGACGATACGGATACATGGAGTATCTTCACAGATGCCCATGCTGAAGGCAAACCGCGAAGACCCGCACCATCGAGAAATCCATCATCAAATCATGGCAACAAGCCGAGCAAATGGAGAGTTTGCATGCATCGATTCACAAATTACATCCGAATGAGGCGTACTACGTGGTCAGACAATGAGTTGACACATCCGCTGATCGATGAGAAGACCAGCGGAGCAGCACTAGTCGACTTTGATGGGGATGATGATCCATATAAGTAAGAATGTATGCTCCTAATATTGACATACTTCGCTGATAACATATCAACAGAGCCATCAACTGGCCATTTCGAAAGAAAGCCATTACGACCTTGCTATACGGCCTGACAACTTTCGGCGCTGCTTTTGCATCAAGTGTATACTCAACGGCACAACAGCAGATCGAGGACGAATTCGATGTATCCTCAGAAGTTGCCAGACTCGGTACGACTCTTCTTCTGGTCGGCTTCAGCGCTGGACCGCTGCTGTGGGCCCCATTTTCGGAACTCTCTGGTCGCAAAACCTCCGTCCTCGCTCCGACTTTCATCGCTGCCATGTTCGCTTTCGGAGGTGGAGCTGCGAAGGATATCCAGACTATCCTAATCTGCAGATTCTTCCAAGGCATCTTTGGTAGTGCTCCCATCACCTGCGCAGGTGGTGTGCTTGTCGATATGTTCTCTGTCGAGGTACGAGCGAATGCTACTGTTGCTTACGGACTGGCTGTACTCGGAGGTCCTACACTTGGGCCTGTCGTGGGAGGTGCGATAGTGGTGAGCACATCATGGCGATGGACACAATATGTTACCGGAATCTTTCAACTGGTGGTACTATTCTTCGATGTTCTCGTGCTCGATGAGACTCATCCTCCATCACTCCTTGTGGCCAAAGCAAAACGTCTCCGCCTCAAATCCGGGAACTGGTCTCTGCATGCCAAACACGAGGAGTGGGATGTGTCGATTGGCGAGATGCTTGAGAAGTATGCCGTACGTCCATGGCGACTCCTCGGAACACCTATCTGTCTGGCAGTCTGTGTATATGGAGCTTTCGTCTACGGCCTCTTATATGCTACACTATCAGCCTTTCCGGCTCAATTCCAGGACATCCGAGGCTGGAACCAATTGACGGGATCTCTTCCATTCCTTGGCCTCTTGTTGGGCATACTCATAGGCGCTGCCGGCAACATTCTGAATCAACGCTTCTACGTCAAACGACTCCGGGCCAACAATGGTCGTCCAGTACCAGAAGCTCGCCTCCCGCCGATGATGATAGGCAGCCTTATCTTCACAGCAGGACTCTTCATATACGCCTGGACGCCAGAAAGGTCAATTCCTTGGATTGTCCCTCTGGTGGGAATTGTATGCATCGGAATTGGCTTCTTCACGATCTTCCAGGCTTGCTTGAACTACCCCATCGACACGTTTCAGCACTGGAGTGCTTCTGCTGTTGCAGCAAGTACTTTCACTCGATCGATGCTGGCAGCTGCATTTCCGTTGCTTGTACCGCTTATGGTCGATAGTCTGGGATTTCAGTGGGCTATGTCTTTGTTCGGATTTGTGGCTGTGGCTATGATTCCGATACCTTATCTGTTTTATATTTTTGGAAAGAGGATTCGAGCGAAGGGTGTTTGGTCGCGAGGGAGTGTTTGAGATTGATTGGATCATCAATGATTACGATTACGACAGTTCGGAGCTATACCAGGATACATACGACAGAGCTAGACGATAAACACAAGACTACGACTCGAGCTGGACGTTCCAGCGCCATACAGTGCAGGATGCCAACGGTGGCGCGTTGCCACTCCGTGCGATGCGAAGAAAGACCATCTTTGTTTGCCGACACGATACAATGCGATTATGACTGTACAGACAATGGAGAAGCCAATTCACTTGTTCTCGAAATAACACCCTAATTACATCGAACACAAAGACACAACACCAAATTCTTTGTGTTACCATCCTTTAATCGCAACGACACGCTTCTTTCGTCGCGACATCACAATGCCGCGCAGGAACATATAACGCCCTCAGTGCGGCCCATCTCTCAAGCTTTCCTTCCCATCGGACATCCCAAGCAGCACAACAGTATTCTCAACTCTACTACCCAACTCTACCTTACTTTCTTCCTTTGCCTCTGTTGATCAGAGCATCGTCCGAGAAACATCGTAGAGCAGAGTAAAGAGAATCCTGTAGTAGCTGTCCCCCGTCCCTTCACTTACCCTATCCCCACCCCTTTCCTTCTTAGCAAAGAAAATGTGCAACTTCACAACAACCTACCACACAACCTGCAAGCACTACTCCGCCAAACAATTCGTCTACTGTCCTCTTGCCCAATCCTCCAACAGCTCTGCAACGAACTCAAAGCAAAGCTGCCACAACACTACGGATTTGGGCCTCGAGACAGATTTCGCTACTGCATGCATCAAATGCCAGCGAATTCAAGCACGCGCACTTTTCTTCGGCAATTCTGCTCCCGAGCCACAGCCAATTTCTTATGGAATTGTTGCGTCGAGGGGACAGGGTGTGCCCTCCGTGCTTGTGACGTCTTGGGTGGCTACCGATCACACTGCATCTTCTTTTTCTTCAGTGTCTGGTAGTGGTAGCTCTATGACTAGATCGAATTCCAGCATGTCCTTGTCTTCACTGGCAAGCGAGACATCAGTCTCCTCTTCTTCTAGCAGCAGCAATGCTTCGCAAGGTTCGTATCGTGGTTGGTCTTTCAAGGAAGGCAGGTTTGGCAATGCACACTGGCGCTCTTATCAGGATGATGATGAGGCTGCGGTGCTATTGGCTAGACAGAAGGCCAAGGCGAGGATTGCGCTCAAGTCGTCTCGGGAAGACTATGCTTGAGTGGCATCTTCTCCTCGCTTTGGCTGGAATATGGGAAAGGTAAGTTCAATATTTTGGGAAGGTTTACTGCTGATTTTACAGATGCTTTTAGGTTAAGGAGCTGGACAAAATATCGCCTGAAATGATGGCCGGACGGATTAAGTTCCTGGTTCTGGTTGTTTGGGATGGGCGGAGGAAATCTGTAGGGACAATAATAATATCATTGGTGAACCGACAAGTCTTTCGTGTCTCATTTCATTTCATTTCTTTTCCTTTGACTCTTTGTGCCTCTGATGGTGTCATCTTCTCTGGTCTTGAAGTGAAGGTTGGTGAAGCCTTGCATCTGCGAGCTTAGTAAGCACTTGGTCGGAGGCAAAGCTGGAGGTTTCTGCATTCGTTGGTTTTCGCCAACTCATGCATCTACCACCTCACTTCTGGATCATCATAATCGAGGGGCATAGCTATCTCTTATTCCTCACTACTTATCTGCCCGTGGCAGGCTTCATGTCAGGGGATCCAACGAGCAAGACCAATGCAAGGTGAATGTGCTCACCTCCCACAACTCTTTATGTTCATCGGTGGACAGATCTCAGGCTCGATCAACGATATCGTCAACCATCAGGAGCAATGGTCTCTCATGCGGGGATCCGCTTTGCTCCCTGCGATGCGTGGCAAGGGGCGTCGAGAAGTTCGTCCGATGAGGAAGGTCGTCAATCCCATCGCTACACGTGCCAAGACTCGCGACAATTCATTGGCTCAACTGATATGAAGCTTGCCGACTCTCCCTGCGAGGATGCATCCTTCTGTATAGTAGATCATATCCAAGTGGATATCCTGGCTGAACAACTTGGCTCAATGAGCTTACTTGCTAAGCCGTAGCCTTAGCTGCGTTGGCGAGATGCGGTAGTCATGCATATGCAGGTACAAACTCCGACCAGATCATGGTTATAGATGGCCAACCAGGCATCTTCCTTTCTTTCTGACCATCAACGCTCTTCTCTACGAGGAACTCTTTCACACGATGAAGAACTTTGCTGCAGCTGCGCTCCTTGGCGCCCTGGCCGCTGAAGCTGCTCCATCCGCTCACCACGTCAAAGTCCACAAGGTCAGGAACGTCGACACTCGATACCCATATACTGGACCGAAAGTACCTGTGGGCGACTGGATCGATCAATCCGTGAACGGAAATGGCAAAGGGTTCCCTCGACTAGTTGAGCCTCCGGCTGTAAAGCCATCTTCCAAGAAACCCAAGAACAACATCAATGTTATCTCCTTGTCCTACGTGCCAAATGGAGTCAACATTCACTACCAAACTCCATTCGGTCTTGGTACTGCGCCATCAGTGATGTGGGGAGTCAAGAAGGGATATGGGAACGCCAAACTCTCCAATAAGGCTACAGGCTCCACGACTACGTAAGTTATGTGCAGCGTCTTCACGCATTGGCGTTGGATACCCGATGCGCGAGTACGATGTAGAGCTTACATCAAAGCATGTACTGACGAAGTGTACAGCTACGATCGGACTCCACCATGTTCAGAGGTTGTCGTGACTCAATGCTCGCAGTTCTTCCACGATGTCCAGATCATCAATCTACAGCCTGGAACCACCTACTATTACCAGATCCCTGCGGCGAACGGCACTACTCAGTCAGAAGTCCTCTCCTTCACGACTGCTCGCCAGGCTGGTGACAAATCTTCATTCACTGTAGCCGTCTTGAACGACATGGGTTACACCAATGCTGGTGGCACTTACAAGCAGCTCAGCCAGGCTGTTGACGATGGCTCGGTCTCCTTCGCCTGGCACGGCGGCGACATCTCTTATGCCGATGATTGGTACTCTGGAGTCCTGCCTTGCGAGTCTGACTGGCCTGTGTGCTATAATGGATCTGCATCTGAGCTACCCAACACACCTCCTGCCGCGTTCCCAGAAGAGTACAACATTCCGCTGCCTGCAGGTGAGATTCCAGACCAGGGAGGTCCACATGGTGGTGACATGAGTGTACTGTACGAGAGCAATTGGGACCTCTGGCAGAATTGGATGAACAAGATCTGGACCAAAGTGCCATATATGACACTACCAGGAAACCACGAGGCAGCCTGTGCTGAATTTGATGGACCTGGTAATGTTCTCACTTCCTACCTCAACAATGACGAGATCAATACCACAACGGCCAAATCTGGCCTCACATACTACAGCTGCCCGCCCTCGCAGCGTAACTTCACAGCCTACCAGCACAGATTCCGCATGCCCGGAAAAGAGTCAGGTGGCGTTGGCAATATGTGGTACTCTTTCGACTACGGTCTTGCGCACTTCATCTCTCTCGATGGCGAGACTGACTTTCCATATTCGCCGGAATACCCATTCTTGCGAGACCTTACTGCTGGAGAGACATTTCCGTGAGTAATTTCATCGCCCTAATGTCTCACTGAGCTCAAGCCTACCACGTCCGTAAGCTCAGAGACGTGCACAGCCAAACCAAGTCTGCATCTCCAGAGACACTCGCTAACCTTCTTTCTTCTACCCCCAGAACCGAGAACCAAACTTTCATCACCGACTCCGGTCCATTCGGCTACATCACAGATAACAACTGGAAGGTCAACGAAGCCTATGAGCAATGGCAATGGCTGAAGAAGGATTTGGCCTCAGTTGATCGCAAGAAAACTCCCTGGGTAATCGCCATGTCCCATCGCCCAATGTACAGCTCCCAAGTATCTTCTTACCAGAAGAATCTGCGCAACGCCTTCGAACCCTTAATGCTCCAGTATGGTGTCGACGCCTACCTAGCCGGCCACATACACTGGTACGAACGCCTATTCCCTCTCAACAACGGCACAATTGATCACTCTGCTGTTATCAACAACAATACCTATTATGCCAACGAGGGCAAGAGCATCACGCATCTCGTCAATGGTATGGCTGGAAATATCGAGTCGCATTCTCAGTTGGCGGCGAATAAGACCCTGCCGATGACTGCTGTGTTGAACCAAGTACAGTATGGCTTCAGCAAGTTCACTTTCCACAATGCTTCTGTCGCTACTTGGCAATATATCAAGGGTGACGGAACTGGTGTTGGCGATGAGCTTACCTTGATCAAGGAAGGTGGTACAGTCGCGACGCCTTCGCCATATACGAAGACTAAGAGAGATGAGGTCTGAGTAGAGCTGGCGAGAGAAAAGTGTCGGCATCTTGTCAACATTGGGCCAGCATTGAAAGACGCGGAAGATTCTCGAAAGTGTGTGCGATTCATCTCTCTCGGTAGCTACGTCCTAAGGCAAATAGCAATCTCAGTGATCCAAACGAGCACCAACTGCGCGGCTGTCTCAGTGAAACCACACAGACCATTGACCGAGCGGTTTCCAGAACACTCGCACATCGTGCTGGCACATCTTCATTGTGTGTTGTTTGCTCTGGGTCTGCCCAGAGACTACAAAGGTCGCGGACATACCTGCCAGTCCACTCAGTATCGATCTTTCGCATTCAGTAGCATGACTCCTAAGATGCTCATCTCCACTACACTAGTCCTACTGTGCTCCGCTGCCATCCAAGCGACAACCGCGTCCGAGGAGACGCCCACCCCGTCCAAACCCAGACCACCAACGCTAGAGCATTGCGCACTCGCTCGCTCCATTCGCAATCTTCTTCCAGACTCTGACCAGTGCGCCGAGTTATACGACCCCCGCTGTCCTGTGCCTGCGATCAATGAGGAGGGGGAAATCTACGTAACGTATCGAACGTGTTTGTCCACGTACTGGCCTACTGAACTCTGAAGAGAGTACTGTCTGAATGGCATAGGGATCACTTCGTTTTCCTCTATCAATAGTGTTGGGGTGATGCGTGTTGTTGAGAGAGAAATATTGTGGAGAGGGTGACTTGCCTCCTGGGGTGACTGATCGTGATGTTCTGCAGAAGCCACTGTTTTGAAAGAGAAGTTCTCTTATGATAGCTGAGATAGCGAAGCAAGTTTCTCTTCTTCGAGATCTCGCCAAGAAGATTATGAAACCATGGTGTCCAGATCAAACCAGAAGACGTGTCGTCCGGTACAGTGTTTCAGATGAAGCAGCCAAGAAGTAGCTCTCTAGGGCAAGTACATTTGATCATCTTGCAACACACCGGAAGACCTGTCCCGCGATTCAAGGAAGGGTTGCATTCACATACTTGTTCAGTTCTGGGTGTATGGGCTTGGACAAGTACATCCACAAACTTGCCGCCAAATGCCATGCTACCCGAAGCGATGCATAGCTCGAATTAGAGACACATTCGTAGTGCATGGTGGAAACTGTCCGAGCAATGTCGTGTCGTGTTTGTGCCTTCAGCGAATATCGACCCATCTCCATTCGACCTTCTCCATATTGAACACTTCGCCATCCATAAGACCATGTACATATGCAGTGCCCAAGAAATGGTACTCGGAACCGATAGGACGAAGTATATAAGGATGCGCTGCGCCTTCAGCAACCACCAGAATGTCGCCCTCTTGTGTGAGCTTCGGCCCAAGCCCGAGACGTCCTTCGGAGGTGCGGAAGAAGCGTCGGTGATCAGCCTGTTCCCAGAAGGCGGTGTAGAATCGGGAGGCCTTTACGTCGTCCGGGCTGGTGCCTTCCGGCAGATCCGGATACGCGTCTGGAAGTGTTTGCATCTTCTCAGTGAATTCGATAAAGCAACGGTAACAGTCCAGCTTGTCGGCCAAATTCAAGAACGTCGCCAGCCCAGGGCGGCCGTCCCTCTCACCAGCAGTCAAGAGCTCAGCAGTCACTGAGTCATCCGCAGTGGAAGTTGAAATCCAATCGAGAGCTTCTCGAATTGCGGAAAGATCGTCCACGTCAATTGCCCATGTAGCAGAGACCAACCCTACAACTCCGACGTACATACTGAGTATATCTGGATCGCCGCGGTCTCTAAATCGCATCAAGGGGCTGAGCTTCCCGTCGGCCATCTCTGCATATTTGTGGCCAGCTTTAAACCTATTGGAAGGGAAATATTCCGGATCAAAATCAAGATCGATTGGACGATCCCATCGCATGGTCCACGTCGGAAAACCATTTACCAGATCCTCTATCGTGCGATGCCGAACATAAGACAGCAGATATGCCGCCATCCGAACATTGTCGGATTCTAGAATGTATCGTGTGGCATCTCGGAAGACCTGTTGAAATGACTTGGTGTAGTCTGGCTGCAGTGCGCGTGTTAGTACGGCGAGACCAGATTGCATTCGCCATAACTGCACAGTCGCATAAATATAGTCTCGGGGATCTGCGGCCTTGAAACCGTCGAGGTTCAGTAGCACATCGCCGAAGCTCTGCATCGAAGAGGATCGCCTTTGTGCACATTGTACGAACATCTCTAGCGCAGCTATCACTCCATAGAGTGCTTCTGTACCCAAAACGTGTCTGTTCTTAGCTCTGGCAAGAACAGAGGCCACCTGTAGTGCGCTATCCAGCATGAAAGTTGACGCGCCCCAATAACAGATGTTCTGGCTAGACAGTACAGCCTCTTGTAGAACCCATAGACGTCTAGATTGTACATGCAAACTCAGTTCAGAATGTTTGGGCGTGAAGAAGAAAGTGAACATGCTCACCGAAACCATGACAGAGAGTACAGCCTGCTGTATCTACTGTAGTCGAATCCGTCGAGAATTGTGTTGTTATACCATGCCTTGATGGACAAACCATTGGTGAAACGTTCGCGATCATAGTCAGACAGTTTTCCCAAAGCATCGTCGATACGTTCTTCAGAAGCATTCAAAACCTGCACCACTTCCTCCGCATCTCCCGCGGTATCGTCGCCTAGAAATATCAAATTGCATTGCCCGCCCATATAAATGTCAGCCATCATGCTGACCTGGGAGCTGCGTTCTGCAACGTCGCTTTGATTGATGCAGACCGCATCGATCCAGACCGTTCGTGGGCGGTCTGGCAGGCGCATCCGGCGAAGCGCCGCAGCAGAGCTATGTGGAATGTCCTGTACAGAGCCATTGATGAGAATACTAGCGCGATTGTTTGGATCACCCCAGGCATAAGATATCGTTTCGTATTCCGGATTGTACTTCAGGCTGGCGACACGCAGAAGACAGTGGACTGTTGTTGCGTCCGTAGCGTCCGTAGGGAGAATTGTCAACAGACGAAATCGGCGACGTCTTGTGGACAGAGTTCCGTAGAGTGGAGTCTTGCACTTGCGTACAGCAGCGGGCACAAACCGGTCTTCCTGCATGCTATGAAGGCAACGAAAGTGTGGTATTTAGACCGAAAGTGAAGCGCGGCGCAGGCTAATTATGAAGTCGAGCGGCTCAGCCTTGCGCAGGCGGGGCTGTGCTCCAGGCTTTGTCGTGGCGTCTGATAGTGTATGCAGGTGTCTATGGGAATAGCCGCTACAGGCGACTGTGTCAAGCTCACATTCCATATCAAGTTCGCAACTCAGCTTGGCCTTGACATAGTCTCCTGATAACTCCTAACAGCACTCTGATAATCATCCAACTTGACCGCACCCGCAGACCAGATCAGCAGAACATCCACCAGCGGAGTAACAGCTCGATGCGACTTTCTTCTCGAAGACGATGGTTTCGCAGGCTTCTGCACATATCCAACAACATTCAGCCATGATCCGACCTGTAGTAAATCGTGATTGACAGAGTCCAGGACGTTGTCGATGGTGGCAAGAACGGTCGGACCTTTCGAGCTCCTGCTAGGGTATTCCAGCTTCAGGACCAGTGTTGCGCTTTCGATGTGATATGCTTGGACACTTGGCTCATCAGCGCGGTGGCATAGGAGTCTAGGAGGCGAAACTGACCAGCCCAATACGCGAATCTTGGTGCCTGGTTCTTGCTGTTGGACTTGATCGAGCAGGATGAGACGCGTCGGTTCAGGTCGGCGGCTTGTGGGATCGTAGTTGTTCATTCTGAAGACGCGTAGAACTGTGCATCTTCTTCTTGTTGTCCTCGTGAAGATGGAACTTGATGTTGTTGACAGAAAGACCCATTTGAGAATAGTGGGGGCTTATCGGCGCCGGTGTGCACGTGCCGCAATTTGATTCCGCATGACAACATGGCTGTCTTTCTCGGCGTAACACCTTCAATCAACTCTACTCTACTACTACTGAAGGCCACAACTTCTACTCCCACTTCACTTCACTTCGACTCCGCCACTACCTAGCTCCGCCGCCTACGCCTCTCCACCACCACCACCACCCCGCAACACGAACAAAGACAGCTATCTCGGCCAACCAACACCTCCACATCCTCACGATATTGGCAGCAGCAGCGATATGGCGTCCTGGGGCTGGGGCAACCTCTTCGGAGGCGGCGCAGCAGCAAAGAAAGATGCACCAAAGAACGCCATTCTCCGGCTAAGAAGTACCCTGGAAATGCTGTCCAAACGTGAAAAGCATCTACAGAATCAGATGGATGAGCAAGATGCCGTTGCGAGGAAGAACGTTACTGCGAATAAGGCTGGTGAGTGAAGCGAAGCGAGTTATACGCAAAGACAGGCAGTATGGACAGGATATATGCTAACGTGATATGATATTGCAGTCGCAAAAGCAGCCCTCCGCCGCAAAAAAGCCTTCGAACACCAACTCGAACAAACCTCCGCACAAATGATGACAGTAGAACGAGAAATCTCCTCAATCGAAACAGCAAACATAAACAAAGAAACCCTCGACGCAATGAAAGGAGCTCAACAAGCCATGAAGAAGATCCACGGAGACTTGTCAATCGAAAAAGTCGATCAAACAATGGAAGACCTACGAGAACAACACGCGATTGGGGAGGAAATCGCTGATGCGCTTACGCAAGGGAACAGCATGCAGGGAGTCGATGAAGATGAATTGGAAGATGAGTTGGCGGAGTTGCAGCAGGAGGAGTTGGATAATAAGATGTTGAAGACTGGGAATGTGCCGGTGCATGATCAGATCTCGAGACTACCAGAGCAACCGGTTGGGGCTCTCAAAGGCAAGCAGAATGCTGTGGAGGATGATGAGGAGGAGGAGCTCAGGAAATTGCAGGCCGAGATGGCGATGTAGGGAGAGATTACAGGTATAGGTGGGATGCAAGCATTTGGTTGGAGCCTGGGTATGGTGTTCTTCTGGGCGGGTTGACTGCGCTATTGACGAACGACGACTTTCAGATATCCAACAAGAAACCTCTTTACAGCTTTCGAGAACGATTTCATGATCAAGACTTGCCTCCTCTTTACCACACCACCACATGGACTTTCACTACCCTTACGCACATCGCCTGCTGGGATAACAAGTCATATGCAACCTCAAACCACCCTCCTGCAACGATCGTCCTTGGTCTAGTGGCATATATTATAAGTCGTCGACATAGTTGACGCTGAAGACTATCACCTAACGTCAACCTAACGAGAGGCCCATACTGCCCCTCTAGGAGCGGCGAAATTCCGCTGCGGCTACTCAGGCGATTCTTTTGCTCGCCAACACCACTTCTCTTCTCCCCCTCAGCATTACCTTCTGCATCCCACTGACTCTCAAATAAATTGTCAGTCACGCACAACCTCAAACCACCTCTCCTCAATAGTCGTCATTGGTCTAGTGGTATACTCAGAAGTCGTTGGCATCGCTAATGCTGACAACAATGAGTATAAGCCGGCCTGACATGAGGCATATGCATTACCTTGAACGGCCTTATCGTAGTATACGCCGCGATGAGATGGCGATTGTTTTGTACTTCTAGCATCACTTTTCTCTGTACGAGATCAACTTTTGCTTTCTAGCTAATTCTCAGCTTAGATGGGAGGCTATATACAAGTTCCGATGGTGCGTTCTCAACAGTCGTTAGTGGTCTAGTGGTAGACTCGTAAGTCATTGGCAAAGCTGATGTTAAGAAGAGACATCGAGATAGCCTTACAAGGCATACGAGTGGCCTGTCTAGCTTCCGAATGTCCTTCAGCTGCGGCCATAAGACGGCTTTTTTGCTATTCGCCTCGCAACATCTTTTGTTCGTAGGAGTCGATGATCTCCTTTTGCTCACATGCCAAAACATTATATGCCACTAGCCCTTCGTTAGCGAGCACATCCCTGTCTAGCGCGCCGAGCTCGGTGAAGACAACACTTCTTCCATCAGTGTTTCCATCGACATCGACATCAGCATCAACATCTCTGAAACGGCATCTATTGCAAACTTCCAAGACCTCCAAAGGTGTGGCAGCCGTGTCTTATAATCAATCCGTCATGCAATCAGCAGACTGTACGACAGGCAGGAAATCGCGCGTCCACTTCGCGTCAGAAGCCTCACAATTTTGACAGAAGCGCAGCAAGACCAACAGGACAGCTCGACTCACATGCTCTTCTTCTGATGCCGCAATCCCAAATATCACGGCATTGACAAGAGGTGTGTACGGACTCCTCTTCAAAGCATCAGGCTTCCTCATGGCATTGATTTTGGCCCGCTGGCGAAGACTGTGACACCACATGATGTGCCAACCCAGGAACGTCACACAAGACTCGAGAAGATGATTATGCACAGCTGTCAAATCCTATAGTCTGCACCCCAACGCTCAGCAACCCGCCGCAAAGGTAATCCCACGAACTCTTACTCGACCATGTGCGGACCCAAGCCCACGGTAAACCTACCCGCAAGAACCCGCCTCACCTTCTGATTTTTCCTACACTTTCTTAATCTCTTCTCGTCTACACTTCTTCTTCTTCTTTTTCTCTCCTATCAGTGACGCTCAATCAAAACATGGCGGTCATATGCAGAATGGGAAGTCGTGAACAGGGGGCAAAGCACATTAAAGACAAGGGCGGGACGAGTTGTGTACGTCCCATACAAAGGCACGCAGTCTTGCTGCGAATGTCCAAGACCTAATCTGATTCGGCAAAGAGGAGAGAACGAGTCTTCCAGTCTGGCGATTGTTTTGCAGACACAAGCAGGAGATGCGGATGCTGTGGCATGTTCAACACCAAGCAGTCTTGATTGACCGCGAACGCCAGCTTGATCATACAATTGGGACAAGAACGAGACAGCATGCGACAACGAGGTCCATTCAAGCAATACGAATACTCCTCCGATATATCCTGCGACCATGACCACTGCCACCTCCGACCAAAGCCAAAGTCCAAAACCAGTACCCAACCAGAGACCGAAGACCAGCTGCCGCCCCATGACCAACAGTGTCAGCCTGCAAAGCATCAACCTCTATACCGCCTCGTCCTCCTCGAAGCCCAGCAGCCACCTCATCCACGATGGCGCGCCTTCGAGTGCCTTTGAGCTCGACAGTGCATGCGACACAGCCGCCTTGTGTCTGGTCGTGCGCGTGCGTCGTCGGTGACCACTGGTAGTAACGAGCGACTGTCGACCAGGGAGGTCGTGATGTGTCGTCTCGGAGTCGTGGATGGTGGATGGTCTGGACTGGACGACTGTCGACCAGGAAGGTCGTGATGTGTCGTCTCGTGTGCGGCGAGGAGGACGGTCTGAAGAACTGCGCAAGGGTCAGCGGCTTTGCCAGGCTGACCACCCACGTCTGGTTGACTTACTGGCTGGAGGAAAACATACGGCTTTCGACTTGGCGCAGATCCTAATGTGTCGCCCATGTGCGTTGCTGGCTTGTGGCACTCGCGTACGGCTTTCGGTCACGGCGATCGTGATGTGCCGTTCGAGGGTCGATGTTGTATCCAGCGTTCTCTGAGAGGGTCATGCCTTGGCGCAATGGGTTGTCGGCGACGACGTTGGCTTGGCTGAACTGAGTCGGAGGAGGAGTTGTTCGAGTCCAACGGATTCTGCAGCACGAAATCAGCTTTCGCTGAACAAGTCCCCCAGTTATGTCGGCCGCTGGCGACCAGACACTGTCATGCGCTCCGGAGAGCATCCAATGTCACACGGCCACCTTGGCCTTTTGCTTTACGACAGAGCTAATAGCCCAAGCCCCCCGATCCGGGCCGAGCTGATTCAATGTCAAGGAACGGGAGACTCATCTTCAAATTGTGGCCTCTCTGGAATGCAGCAGGATGGATGCTGAATGTCCATCGACGATGGTATCGGCCTGGTCGATCGAGCGTGGCAGAGAGTGCTGTACTTGAGGCTTCTGACTGGTGATGAGAACAAGTGCGGAATCTGGAAGTGTCAGTAAATGGTGCTTCCATGATTCGTCTGCCAAACATACCTCTGAAGTCAGGAGCAAGCTGAGTGCTGGTCACCAGTGTTGAGATGATGTCTCAAGGCGAAGAAAGAGTCGTCGTGCTGTGTGGTCTACGAGTGTGGTTGCTTGGTGGGCCTGAGGTTGTGGAGAGGTGCTTGACAAAGAGGCGTGAAGAGAAGAACCAGCCATACTGGTTGATGAACGATGTATGACTGAAGAGGTCACGAAGAGTGGATGAGAGAAGAGATGGAAGAAGAGGAAGAGTTGAGCAGATGCGAAGACTTTAAGGAAGAGCGTCGCGGTCTGTTTACATGACCCACAAGGCAGTGCTGTCCTTCGACTGCAGGTAAGATCGTAACATGAAGGTAGTCGCTGACCATGTGAAGCAGGAGCCACTACTATTTGGAAGGCACCATGTCTACGACCTCAAGCTGGACAACTAACCGGCACGTCACAATGACTTTCGCGAAGCTCAGCGCAGCTCACATACAATCTATCGATCAAAAGAATGCTACATTTTGATAACAACCCTTCATATTGCCAATCAAGCTTGCAGAGCAGCAGTCTCGCCTTCCACGGATTCGCAGGCAGGCAGCAACTTTCCTTCCCAATACCACCCTACCCAGGGACTCACTGGGAGGCGCAGAGCAAGGCCACCTCTAGCATCGAACATCCTCTATATACGGATATCTTTTGGCTATCTCCAAGGGAGGCAAAGCTTAACATGTACGAAGTGTACATCGGAGACAACATCCACCAGTGTTGTCTATCTTGGGGACGGGATACACCTTCCCTTTACAACCTCCTTCTTTGCAACGTTCCGGGTTCGATTCTTGGGTGATGTGGCGCGACTGCCGCCAGTTACTCGCATACTCTGTTGCCAAGACAGTTACAGTGATCTGGAGCAATGTAATTAACAGGTCATATACGAGCCTGAGACCACCATTACCAATGGTCGCCATTGGTCTAATGGGAAAACGTAAGTCGTTGGCATAGCTGATGCTGAGAAGAAGATGGAGCCATGGCTAACAAAGAGCTGCAACTTGTGGCTCCGCGAGTTTCGTGGCTTCACCCACTACCACTAGCAGATGGCGATCGTTTTGCTGATCGGCAGCACTATCTCGTTACCTGGTGTATAGTTTCGATCGAAGTGGGCAAACTGACAGATTATATACGAAACTGAGAACCTGGTCCTCAATGGTCGTCATTGGTTTAGTGGGAGAGCGTAAGTCGTCGGCATAGCTGGTGCTGAGATACGGGTTATTGCATGTCTGACAAAGCTATATAGGCCATTGCGTGGGTCCTGATGCTGCCACGGCGATCGTTTTGTTCCTCGGCAGTACTTTTGTGCTGCCACATGTTTTGTTTCGATTGAGGCGGGTCAGTGTCTTTAGCATCGTGGCCACAATGTCACTTCATATGCGAGATCGAAATCTCAACTTTCAACAGTCGTCACTGGTCTAGTGGCATGAATTGTAAGTCGTCAGCAAAGCTGATGCCAAGGAGTTGAGATACAATGGGCAAAATGCAGACAATGCACTGCGTGAAGCCATTCAGGCAGATCGCTACAGCCAGCCGAGCGATTGTTTTGCACTTCGGAGTCCTCGCTCTATGTTAATTTTGGCCTTCAACATGACAGTTTACAGGCACCTGGACCTATTGACAGATCATATACTCGTTCAACTTGCCAACCTCCAACGATCGTCTCTGGCCTGGTGGCATACCTCATAACCCGTTAGCCAAGCGGATGCTAGGAAAACAGAAACTAACACACGGCAAGTTCATGTATTGCCCTATGGCACGTCTTACCAACATCTGTGCCGCAGCTGGCATGGCGATTGTTTTGCACTCCCTCTACTTATTCTTTTGGCCTGGAGAGCTCTTGCCTATACTCCTCCAGGAATTGTGGTCTATTGACAGATCATATACTCCTTCAACTCATCAAGTCTCAACAATCGCCACTAGTCTAGTAGTATACCTCATAAGTCATCGGCAAAGCTGATGCTAAGAAGCTGGAGCCAAAGTGACAGACACAAGGAAAGTACACCTTGTCATTGCGGACACTCTCGGTGTCGATGCCGCAGCTAGCATCGCGATTGTTTTGCTCTTTTGCACATCCTTTTGGAGCAGGACATGACCTTTTGCCTCATGCTACCATAAGGAAGTGCAAAAAGAAAAGCAAAACAATCGCCTGAAGCGATGCAGCTTGTTGTAACCTTCACTCAACTGCTAGACGTGACTCGAAGTTGTATGTCTGTAAGCGCATCAAGCATTAGTATATACTGACGACTTACTGACTTGACTATATCGCCCGGCAATCGTTGAGAGGGAGATGGTAGAATCGTATACAACTGTCCAAGTAGGAGTTCCCAACCACAAGCTATGATCGCCAAAAGCTATAAGCGAACAAAACAAAAGAAGAAGCAAAACAATCGCTCGAAGCGAAGTAAGTCGTTGACATCGATCAACTTCTTGGCAGTACTCGTTTGAACTCATGAAGTTGAAGCAGTTGTTAGCATGTAAAGCACCAATAATATTGACGACTTACTGACTTGACTACATTTCCCGGCGATCGTTGAAGAATGACCTCGAAAGGTAGTATATGAATGCTTATCTCCACGTCCTTCTCACAAACGTTGGTCAGTGATTACTGCAAGCAAAAGTACAACAATCACCCAAAGCGACAAGAGTTGCCAGCAATGCTATCCGCCGAGTACATACCTGAACTCGTGTTGTCAAGGCTCCGGCTATTTGTCAAGCATTAGCCAGGCTGACGACTTGCTGACTTGACTACATCGCCCGGCGATCGTTGAAGAGTGCGAATATTGCTTGATATATGAGTACTAATACGTAATCTGGGTACCACTGACGCGGGTTATCCCCAGCTCAGATCGCATACAAGTGCCAAAAGGAAAGCAAAACAATCACCTGAAGCTAGCCGATCGGCCTTACTGCTACTACGGCTAACATCCGTGAGGCAGACACTGTGGCAGCATGTCGAGCATCAGCAAAGCTGACGACTTACTCACTTCTCTATATCGCCGAGGTGACCATTGGGAGAAGTGGATGTGAAATGGTAGATGGGTGTCCATTGGTACTGATATCACTGCTCGATATGTGGTTGCATCTTGGAAGCTCTGGTTCGGATGGTCGTGATGGAGTCGTTCCGTGTATCTTGGTTCTTCTTGCTATTGTATCTTTATGAGTAGCCTTTGTATTCCAGAAATGAGGACTCTCGACGATGAAAATGTCCGCAATTTGACAGAACAAAGAAGGAGAAGAAGTCGATCTCGCCACGTGAAGACAAAGACGGGAGACAAGGTTGTTTCTGCCGGATCTACATCCGGAGCGCGGAGCGGGACGATCAAAGTTCACTTGTTCTCAGGCACAAGTCCAGTCTGGCCCAACTCTCAACAACCTCTTCACCTTGAAATCTAGTCCAGAGAAATAACGACAGTCGCTCTTTTGTATTCAGTCTGACATTTGAACATTTGGAGAGGAGATTCTTGGCGCGTGATTGGTGGCGAAAGGAGATTGCGCATTGGACTCGACTTGGACTGCACTCAGCCGCACGAACACGACGGGAACGAGGAGAACAAGACAGGAAGCAGCAGAACTGAGCGACGACGACAACATCCTACTCATATCGAGGACAGTGGAAGAAGAGAGTCAAGAAGGCGCACGCCGCCCTGGAAAGGACCATGCATTCTCTCTTCCGCCGCTGTGTCGAATGCGCCCCAGAGACTCCGACCTGCCCAGCATGTCCCTCTGGCGACATCTGCTCTCTCGTCCCTCAGTCATGCGACCAATGCGCCCATATGGTCTGCATAGCGAACCCTTCACCAGCGCCCAAAGCCGCAAAAACAAACGTCGGAGCCATAGCAGGAGGAGTCATAGGCGGAGTGCTCTTCTTCGCGCTGATATGCTTCCTCTTCTGGAGTTACTGGATCAAGAAGAGAAGAGCACAGCAAGATCAATGGGAAATTGAAGATGAAGACGATATGGCTACACAAAAAGGAAGGACGTCGCAATTTAATGCTATGAAGTCAGATGCGGCATCTACGAAGACGAGTCGCTCAGTCGCAGCGAGCTTCCTCAGCAGGGCGAGCAATATCATACATATTGCATATATTCCTGGAGTCACGAATCGTTTTGGTTCGGGACATAGCAGTATGCAAGCACCTGTTCCGCCTATTCCGGCTGCGTATCGACAGGGTACTACCACGAGCACGCCGAAGAGTCCGCTCAGCAACGAAGGAGATGCGCTGTTCTTCAGACCGAGCGATTTGAGAGATAGTACTTGGTCGGATGGGAGCAGTCTGAGGTCTGGAAAGAGAGATACGCAGTATACGACTCATTCTATCACGCCTTCTTTGGCGAGGAGTTCGATGATGAGTGATGTTTATCGGGATGATGCGACCACGGAACCTATGCCTGCTACACAAGTCTTCAGAGCGCTGCCGAGGATGGTGAGCGTGAAGTCTTCTTCCGCTACTTCGACGCCTTCAATGGAAAGTCCTCCTACTCTTGGACCAAGTCCTGGTAGCGGAGGTGGTGTGAAGGCCGTTATGCTAGGCGAACAATCCTCCACAAGTTCTCCCTCCTCACAACATCTTAATAGTGGGACATTCGCAGGCAAAGCCACTCCCGTCACAATAGGAGGTGGCGTAAAGGGCAAAGGTCGCTTTCCAGTGACACGACAAACGAGCGACGGGTCTACATCTACGAAAGGCTCGGGGACGATAAGACCTCCACCAAGCAAACCTTCTCCTTTGGTAGAAACAGCCAATGAATCCGATGACGAAGAAGATGAACATGCTCGAGCAAGGCGGAGTCTCATTCGCGAGACCACAGCAGCAGCATCTTCCACAGCACCTCTAATACAGCCTCTGGAAAGTCCCTTCTTTGACGCCACAGACCTTCAAACTTCCTCTTCATTAGCTTCGCAAGGACAAAGACCGAATCCATACGCTGCAATGTCAGCATCTGTAGGCAGCGGACCACGAATGAAGCGAAACAACACAGGAACAGATAACAGAGGACCAGGAGGCCTATCTGCAGTGATAGAGGAGGCTGCAAAACGAGCTTCGCAAGATCCGGATCATGAATCCGTGATGCAAGGAGGAAATGCGAAGAGAGACCAGAGTCCGTTCAGCGATGCTTACGCCGCCAAGTAAACCCCTAGCAGACGGAGGTTCAGTTGATGAAGATGACAAGAAGTCAATATACATACATACACATAGAGACAGGATCTCACAGATCATAGAACGAGCTGGCTCGGAAGGACGATCACGAGTCACGAACGACTATTCTTCTTGTAATGGGATGAAATGTGTATGAATGGGAGGGATTCATGGCGTTCTGGGTGTTCTGAAACTGGGATGGGAGACCCGCACGACCGCGAGGTATTTTTCTTGGATGGGATGGAATGGAATGTTTCATATATCGATCAGAGTACAGTGCCAATGACAGGACTTTACAATCTTAGGCCCTTTCCTATCGCTTCACGTTTAGCCAACTACCATAAGCACGAAGGAGCAGCACAGCAGACACAATATGGCCAAAAGAAAATCAAAGGATCGATCACGACTGCAGGTCGAACAATGCCGATGATCACATGCAACCTTGAAGGACTGGACACGTGTGTGAGCTCGGTTCAACCTGTCCAGCATCAATTACAATCAACAACTTACTGACTTGACTATCTCGCCGGACGAACTTTACAAGACCACGACCTCAACAGCTACATAAGTGCTCTTTCGGCACGCCAAGAGCGAAAGAGGAAGATGAGGAGTAAAAGCAAAAGGAGGGCAATCGCCTGTGAAGCGGTCACCAGTATTCTGAAGACCGCCGGAGGCCAGGAAGGCCTGCACCTGCTCAGGGTGAAAGGTTGGTGTCAAGCATCAATATACACTGACGACCTACTGACTTGACTATATCGGCTGGACGAATGTTGCAGAATCACAGCTCCCAGATCCATATGTACCTCAACAGGCAATATCAGAGCAAAAGGTAGAAATGGGAAGAGCAGAACCAAAACAATCGCCCACGACGAGGGTTCGCGCCATCCATGACGCCGAGATAGCTCTGGACGTGTAAGTGCTTTCGAACTGGCACCAGTCAAGCATCAAGCAGAATTGACGACTTACTGACTTGACTATACTGCCGCACGATTGTTGAAAGATGCCAAGCTGGATGAGTATTTGTACCTCACACCAGCAAGAAAAGACAAAAAGACGAAGATGAGAAGCAAGACAAAAACAATAGACCGCGACTCAGGTTCGGCCCACAAGATGTCAAGTCCTGCAAGGCAATCACACGGCCTCGGTATACAGTCAATATGTGAGTTCGAACGTCAAGCGTCCATCAAAGTTAATGACTTATTGACTTGACTACATTGGCTGGATGATCGTTGCAATATCGTAAATTCGAGATCTATACGAGTGCTGTATCGGCCCCGTGGAAACAAAAGACGAGCTGGCAAGGCAAAACGAAACCATCGTCCACAACCGAGTGACACTCCTCAAACAAGAAGGCGAAGGCTACTATAAGCCTCTTGGCTCCTTTGAGACGGGTATAAATGTCAAGCATCAGGCAGAAATGATGACTCACTGACTTGACTATATCGCTCGCCGAGACGGTTGTTGGAAGCTGCCAGATCCGGATCGCATAAATATCTTGCTTTCCTGCTGGCCAATAGCGCAAAAGAGAACATGATAATCTAAGAGAGGAAGCTGGACTTGAAAAGCAAAACAATCGTCTGCGACTGCGACTGTAACCCGAGCGCGCCATACACGATACCGAGAGTACTCTGAGCCCGTGAGTGGATTAGAACGGGTGTTAGTCGAGCATCAATCAGAATTGACGACTTATTGACTTGACTACATCGGCTGGACGACTGTTGAAGGAGAAGGGCTTGAAGGAGTATATATCCCTTGCTTGCCCTCTGGTCAATTTAAGCAAAAGAAGTCGAGCTTGGAGAGCAAAACAATCGCCAGGGTCCTACGGCACCTTGCCGGGGTGGAAAGAGTTCAGACCAGTTCTCGGTCTTGAGACTACTCATAGCCGCCTATTGGGGTCAAGCATCAATCAGGATTGACGACTTACTGACTAGGCTACGAAGGCTGGACGATCATTGAGACGCTGGCGAGTAGAGTCGTATGTGAAGACTCACTGCTTACTCCTAATGCAAAATATCAAAACTGGGAGAAGCAAAACCAATCGGCACAAGTTCGACAAGACTTGTACAGGAAGTAACTCGTAGGCTATTCCTAGCCTGCTGCGGCGATGCTCGCTAACTAGTCTGTCAAACATCGGCTATACCGACGACTTACTGGCTAGGCCACGAAACTAGGCACGGTCGTTAAGAGTTTAGTTAGCAGAATCGAATATGTTGCATATACCAGAAATTATGAGGGAGAGACACTAGACAATAACAAAAGAAAGGCGCGAGAAGCAAAACAATCGGCAAAGGTCCACATCATAGACCAGCGGAGATTGCATCCAGGTCTCTTTCGACCTTCTTAGGCACTCCAAGATGACACCATTGTCAAGCATCAGCTATACCGACGACTTACTGACTACACCACGAAGCCTAGGTGACTGTTGAAGGTGGTGGCCTTGGTGATGGATTTGTAACTTCAACCTGGAAGTGTGTACAAAAGAGGAGAAATGATGTGAGAAGCAAAACGATCGACGCACTGCACCATGGGTGAACCGCAGAAGACTGCGGACGAGTGTCTTGGGTCAACACGAGCGATGTCTGCTGATACCATGTCCAAGCATCAGCTATGCCAACGACCTACCGACTACGCCAAGGAGCTGGACGATCGATGAGAGCGTTGCCTCTAGGATTCAATGTGTACCCTATACCAGAAAGGCCGTGTACAAAAGACTAGAGTCCCGGGCAACAAGGAGCAAAACAATCGAAACAGCCTCCTAGCGTTTGAGAGACGAGAGGTACTCTGCAGATCGTTGTGACCTGTACAGGCTCGTCTTACCGACATCTTTGTCAAGCATCAGCAATACTGACGACTTGCTGCTTGAGCCATTCAGGCTCGGACGACTGTTGAAGACGCCAACGAACATGAAATGTATGAAGACTCACTGCTCATCTCGTGCGACTACAAAAGGACCAGGTCGAAAGACTTTGTGAAGATCAAAAACAATCGACTTTGCCTCTTGGGCAGGAACGACAAGTACACGCGCGACAAGGCCTTGAACTTGTGAGCGTAGCGACTAAACTCGTTCTTGTCAAGCATCAGCTATGCTGAAGACTTACTGCTTGAGCTATTGAGACTGGGTCGATCGATGAGTGTGGAAGATCTGATTCCTAATATGGAGGTCACTACTTCGATCTCCTTGTAGCAAAAGAGGACAGGAGAAGCAAAAACAATCGTCCGTGTTCGTCTTAGGGATGTATATCGCTTCTTCCAAGTCGAGAGCAGACTTGGTCTTTGAAGGTGATATGCCATCATGTTCAAGCATCAGCGCTACTGACGACTTACTAGTTGAGCCATTGAGGCTAGGACGATTGTTGAAAATAGCGTTGGCAACGTCGAATATGTACCTCCAATACACATTCAAGCCTAGCACAAGATTACAAAGACCATCAAGCCCGACCTTGACGACAAAAAGATCTCTCGCAGTCTACAAGACTCACGACTCCTGACCAAAAGCAAAACCAACGCCCTAAACCAACGGAGACAACTCTCAACCACATCTAACATAAGTTTCTCTGTTGCTCGAGTTGTAGAGCGTTCACTCAAACGTGAGATCTAGGCAACGGCATCCTGACTCAGAGTGCTTGTTGAACTAGTCGTAACTTGGTCGGTCGTGAACTAGTCGGTCGTGAACCGGTCTGGTCACGTCATCGTCGCCAAATTGGTCAGTTTGGTCAAGCAAGTTAGATCGGACTAGTCGAATATTAACGACCATTAAGACCAGATTAAGAAAGTTCCTACCTAGGGATCGGCGGAAGAGTCGAGTTTTAGGCCTAATCTTGGGCAAAATAGGTCTGTTTCGAAGCGAAAAGTTGTCGAAAAGATCGTACCTAGTGACCACTAAGGACCCACTTTATTAATAGTCGACTAAGGTCGTTAATGGTCAGGCCTTCTAGCAACAACTAGTCGGTTTGGTCACGACCTCCAGACCATGACCGACTAGTTCACTAAGTGCTCTGTCCTGACTTGACTTTTAGGCCGGACGACTGTTGCAGATAGTGGAAGTCTAAGTAGATATAAGTATCCTCCGGCAAGACGACAGCTCGGAAGAAGACTAAAGCATTCACGTTGAAGATTAGGTGCGCAAACTCGAGGAAATCTCTAAGGACTACTCGATCGCCATGCTGCTAATATTCCCCTCGTTACACTTCACTGGATACTCAAGACTTAGCGGGAAGCGGAGCCTCGTCCTCATCATCATCATCTGGAAAGAACTTCCGCCCCCACTTTGGAAATCACTCTCTCACAGCTCGTTTAACAGCCCGCAAGCATTCATTCTTATCATAAACCTCAAGATTGTTCGGCCATCCATGCTCCCTATACACAGCTTGAACAGTTGGACAGATTTTCATCCCACGCCGCTCTTCTGTTACCGCGTGGAGCATTCAATACTTCTCTATCGTTGATGGGGTAGAACCATAGCTCTTTGAACATGTACTTCATGCCTTCGAAGAACACTGGGATGGGCCAAGCTTTGCCTTCCTCACGCCATTCGACTTCGTTCTTGGGGAAGTAGTCGCCAGGCCACTCTTGAATAGGCTATGAATATATTGTTAGTCATGGTCATGTTGTTGATATTTCAGATCCTGTTGGACTTACTGTATAAGGTGATTTCCAGAGTCCGCTCGGGCAGCCATCGGCCCAGTATACAAGTCCAAGAGCTGTATCGAGTAGGAAATGATCCTGGCCAATTCGATTACAGCAAAGACCGATGACGGAAGAAGGTACATCCTGCCACCCATGGTACCCCTCTGTCGCGATTCTCTCACCTTCGCCATCATGCCCACTAAGGCTTTTGAAGCCTCACTGGGCCGCGTCTGCCCAATTTTCAAAGTATATATCCCCAGCGACCTGTATACTGATCTCTCCAATGCCGTCTTTGCTTGGATATGGTATATGACGCAGCAGCTCAATGACTTCATCTGTTTTGCCTACAGGCTGCATACTTTCCTTTGTGATCTGCGGCCAACCTCCCTATAGATGATCAGCATGGTGGATGATATCTGCATAAGGGCATTCCCACCTCGGGGGGATAGTTAACACAGGTCTCGTCCAAGTACATGTCGTTTAGGAACTGCCAGTAGCCGCGGATAGCTGTCACAGCCACTTCATGAGAATAAGTGATCCCGCCGGTATATTCCATGATGACGCAGAGAGAACCTTCATCACTTTCATCGGATAGCCTTGCACCTTCGTCACTTGCATCGAATAGGATTGGGTCTTCAAGTGACGACATTGTTGTTGTCGTTCTTGTGGTCGAGCGCAGTAAGATGGCCTTTCTGAGAAGGATTGTGATACTTGAAGTCGAAGCCGCCAAGGACGCCGTGATTCTGCCAACTCTGCCAGCATGCCAAGTCATCTCTGGAAGTCTTGAGTGTCCGGTAAAGCGTGACGACAGCCGCTTGTAGTCCTGTGCATGTTCGAATCACTTCAAGATTTGTGAGGTCGCGCAAATGCACTCATCAAGATTGGCCTGCTAATGGACGTAACTGTAGCGAAGTGGCGGGTGTCGAGTGGCGACGAGGGATATAGTGAGCTGGTCAGATCGAAGTGACTCTGGAAAGCTTGAGTAGGACACTTCTCGTTCATTCTTCTTCGTCCAATTCTAGAGTGAGACTATACTTGTTCTGATGAGCTGGCTTCAATCACTATGCATCGTTTCCAGGGTTACGATTCCAGATTGAGGAAAGTGGTTATTGTCGCCTCTCCGCTCTCCAACATCGTCTAGGCTGCTCGGAGCGGAGCCGTATCGCCAAGAGATTCAATCTTGCGGATGGAGAGTGACTACAAGTGTCAGGCCCTACGCTCGAGAGCTCTCTTGTTGTTGCTACAATACACGCAGTTGAGAGCAGAGTCAGCGTCTGCCAGCATTCCTAATCTTCCTCGAGCCTTGAAAGTCGTGTAGTCGCAGATTCGGAAGCTGCGGTCCAAGTGTGACATCATGATTTCGAGTCGGAATGGCAGTTGTGATCGGATACTTGTAAATGTATGAGATGTAAGGAAAGAAGTCTGCTGCCGCAATTCTTGGTGTGTTGGACTCACCTTGCACTTTCTGATCCAACATGACAAAACAAACAGACCAAACCATGCACACCAAGCCATTTCAGTACAAAAAGGTACTCGTGATCGGCGCCACATCTGGAATAGGATGGGCAATGGCGAAGAAGTTCCTGGACGTGGGAAGTTCAGTGATCGCAGTAGGACGCCGGGAAGCCAAACTCGAAGAGTTCAAGAAGCAATACGCGAGAGAAGGGAACCTCGAAGATGGCACGAATTGCGATACAGCCGTTTTCGACATCACCCAACTGAACCTCATTCCGGATTTCGTGAAAATCGTCTCGGATAAGCACCCTGATCTGGATTGCGTCTTCCTGAACTCTGGCATGCAGCGACATCTGAACTGGCGGGAGCCCGAGAATGTCGACCTTGATCTGCTGAACACAGAATTCACGACCAATTACCTCTCTTACATGCACTTGACTAAGGCATTGCTACCGATTCTCCAGAAGAACTCTTCCCGGGAAGCTGCTCTCATATATGTGACCTCTGGCCTTGCTCTTACACCGATCATCTCCTGTCCAAACTACTGCGCAACCAAGGCGGCCCTCCATCACATGGTGCTCATGCTGAGATTGCAGCTCAAGGAGATTGAGTCCAATGTCAAGATCATCGAGATCCTCCCGCCAGCAGTGCAGACTGAGCTACATGATGACAAGCACCAGCCAGAGTTTAAGGGCAAAGGCCGCGAGCTCGGTATGCCGCTGGACGAGTTTGTGAGCGAAGCTTACGATGGACTCACTGCTGGAAAGGAGCAGATTCCTGTCCAGATGACCAAGAAGAACTTCGATACCTGGGAGCAGGAAAGGCAGAAGAATGTGAGTACCTCCCTCCCTCTCTCCGACTCGTCACAATCCGTGGCACCAGGCAGTCATTGCGACCAGTCGTGTTATCGCGTTCGTGTTTCAGAGAACGCTCGCGCGGACGTTTCTCATGTCGCGCATTCTTGTGATACCACTTGCTGACTGCCGCGCAGATGATGGGCATGTACGAACAGATGAGGTCGCAGGATGCGCAGTGAACCCAACCACCCACGCTACGAGTTCAGATCGAGTAACGGACAGTGAATGTTTCTCACGGTGCCACGCTACCGTGGAAATAAACCAGATGCCGACATTCGTAGTACATGGTACAAGTCCAGGCCACCGGAAATATATAACCCAGAAATCATCGCCAAGTCTCAATTGGCCGCGGGCAAGTGGAGCTCTCACAGCTCCAAATAGTATCAGCTCGTGCTCGTGGGCTACTCTTGCACCGCCACAGTTGGTATTGTCTTACCCCATCGTTGTGCGCGGCCTCGAGCGGCGCAAGAAATGTTAGGTAAAGTGATTGGTCCAGAAGAACGAGAGATATACTTGCATTAGCCTAAGGACGGCCCTGCGTTGCTCGGCAAGGCGGCGGCAGGGTTCTGCGGAGAGAGTTTGCGGAACAGCTGTGAGATGTCTTCATACCAAGAGACGACGTAGGGTGATGTAGGAAGCCGTAGTCGCGTGCTGCTGGTAGAACAGCTTGTACGCAACGCTGCAGCTGAAATGATACACCCGCAGCAACGACTTCAGCTGCAACAGAGATGACGAGGATCTAATCAGTCTTCGGTTCCTGCAGACGAAAGAGTGGGTAGGCGACCCGCCTTATGCCCGCCCTAATCGCGCTTGGGTGGGCGATTGGCGTTTTCGACGTGTGGCTTCTGGAAGCTCTTTGCGATACCAATGAGATACTCGACAAACCGCTGACCGTCGAGTGAACTGCTGTTCGTGCCTATAAAGTGCGTGCGTATCATCCCAGCAACGTGGATCGATAAGATGGAGCAAGGCGGCGAAACGTGCAACAAAGAGCCCTGTCGGTTCATGAAAGAAATTCGCGCAGCATCGGATAGCAGCACTCTTCGTAGACAGACTGAAAAGCAATTGTGCATTTCGGTTGCGATTGCGATTGTGACGCGGTGTGCTTTGCTTGTGACAACAGCACATCTCCTCGTTGTTGTCCTATCCACGTCCAGATCTAGAACACCACAGACGATCGTCCCTTGAGCCGTGACAGTTTCCGCGGCCGACAGAAGAACCTCCACCTTGTGAGGCTTGTGAAGTTCAAAGAAACAGAGAGTCGAGGGCGATAACCGGCGGAAGTGACCAGGGTTGCACAGACTCTATTTTGGTGGCTTTCGGCACAGCTAAAGAAGACTCCCAATCCCACCCTTCACTGGAATTGACTGCTTCACCTTCGACTTTACAGTCACAAATCTCACTTCCTGAGCTTTGCTCTTATAACAACAAACATCAGTAACACCAGCAGATTCTACTGAATCTGCACATCAGAGCCACAGTCATCATGGTAAGCTCGGAACAGCACTGCGGACTCGAACTTGGACAGCTTGCTAATCTGCTCTATCTAGGCCGAATCCAAGATCGTTTCCAACACGGCGACGGTGAGCTCTCTCTGTGCTCAGCACTCATACGTGGTGCCTCGATCTGACAGAGAACAGCTCGAAAAGTACAACAAGCTCACCCAGCACGACAAAGTCATCGCCGAGTACGTCTGGATTGATGCCAGCGGTGGTGTTCGCTCCAAGTGCACGGTGAGTCACCTACCACAAAATCCGAGAACTGGCGGAGGAGAGGCTACCAGGTCTCGTGTTTGAGTTCCTGAGTTGTCCGTCTGAGAGGAGACATTTCAATGCCATGCCCGCTGCGCCGTGGCTTGCAGGTGCCCGCGTTCGGCGTACCTCGGACGCTAGAAGCTCAGGCACTCTGTTGCGTCTGGCGCGGCACATGTCACACGACGTCTACAAACACTTTGGAAAGAAGCCGAGAAGATCATGGAATGGTTCGGGACTAAGCTGATTTGGCCCGTTTGCAGACCCTCGACAAGAAGAAGGACCTCTCAAAGTGGGACTTCAACAAAGCTCCAATCGATCAGAGCGAGGAGGCGATCAAGTCTCTGAAGGAGTGGAACTTCGACGGATCTTCCACTGCTCAGGCACCAGGCGACAACTCCGATGTCTACCTCCGACCTGTCGCTGCATACGCCGATCCGTTCCGCGGTGGTGACAACTTCATCGTTCTCGCCGAGACCTGGATGTCAGATGGCAAGCCAAACGCCTTCAACTTCCGCCACGATGCGGCCGTTGTCATGAAGGCCCACGAGAAGCACGAGTTCTGGTTCGGTCTTGAGCAGGAGTACACTCTCCTCGACTTCGAGGGTTGGCCATACGGCTGGCCAAAGGGAGGTTTCCCAGCTCCACAAGGCCCATACTACTGTGGTGTCGGAACTGGCAAGGTCTTCTGCCGTGACATTGTCGAGGCTCACTACAAGGCCTGCCTTTACGCTGGTATCAACATCTCTGGTACCAACGCCGAGGTCATGCCAGCCCAGTGGGAGTACCAGGTCGGCCCATGCACAGGCATTGATCGTGAGTAATCACTTCTAATCAGCTTTCTGAAGCTCAGCTAACACTTTTTCAGTTGGTGACCAGCTCTGGATGTCCCGTTTCATGCTCCACCGTGTCGCCGAAGACTTCGGCGTCAAAATCACCTTCGCACCAAAGCCAATTCCCGGTGACTGGAACGGTGCCGGTCTCCACACCAACGTTTCGACCAAGGAGATGCGTGAAGATGGTGGCATGAAGGCTATCGAGGCTGCCATGGAGAAGTTGGCTACTCGCCACAAGGAGCACATGAAGGTGTACGGTGAGGGCAACGAGGCCCGCATGACTGGTGCACACGAGACTGCTTCATACGACAAGTTCACTTGGGGCATCGCCAACCGTGGTTCCTCAGTGCGTGTCAACCGCGCTTGCGCCGAGGAGGGCAAGGGCTACTTCGAGGACCGTCGTCCTGCCTCAAATGGAGACCCATATCAGATTACTGGTCTTATAGTAGAGACCGTGAGTACACACCAATCTTCAGAAGAGAAGAACTCAAGCTAACACGATACCAGATTTGTGGTAAGGTCGAGGGTGCAGACGTGTATAAGAGCGCATCGCAACCTGCTGAGGAGCTCGACACCGTCGTCCCAATTTCGAAGCCTTAGACGATTTGCGACACGAGAACAACGACTATCACCCAGACCTACTCGACACGACCACATCCGACATGTTTTGCCGTACCACGAATACTACAAGATGATATCCCCTTCTCGGTACGGCGGGACGGACACTACCACTGTACTACTGGCGGCTTTGAAGATGCCGCAATGGCGTTGGACAGGCACAGAGGTGCTTTACTACCTTGCTTTAGCTTTCAGATAGGCTAGAGAATGACACAATGAGCGATTTCAGAAATGACTTGTTGCTTGCTTTCTCATCAATTTCATGTTTGCTGTGATTGGGTCGAAGTCTTTCATGTGATTTCGTGTTTGTGATCGGCGTGTGAGCTCCACTTCCGCTTCCTTCACCTTCAACTTTCTAGACCCTACATCGATGACCACCCCGGCGAATTTGAACGTTGCCAACTTCCCCAGCAAGCGGGACCGACTACGACAACGGAGGTGAAGCTGTAGTAGCATCACAGGAAGACCTGAGATCAGAGAGGACCCCTCGTTCAATCTCTCATTGGCAGAGCTCTACGCGAACTACAGCACACCAAGCAGTCGGAAGCAGAGACAGTGCATGTCAGCAATCTTCATCCTCCTTGGAGCCTAGCACCACCTTCCTCTCACCGAACGAGATTGCTTTAGTGGTACCTGCCGAAAGTGAACCAGTTGAAAGCACTTGCCAATGCGCAACCGAACAGCTTCCACCTGTTCCTGTTCCTTTCCTCTTCACGACTCCACGAACATGATAATATAACTTCGAAACATAACGCGCTTGTCACGCGCATATACACCTCGTCACAATGTCAACGCCTTCATCTCACCCAGTACCTCAACCTTCCAGCGCCTCGAAGAAAGCTGCTCATAACATTGGCACACCACACACCACCACTCCCCGAAGCGTCCCCTCACCAGCCGCAACGCGCAAAGAGCAATCAGGAAAGACGCCTGTGAATCATCCGACGGCAAGCAGCAGCCATGGCAGTAAGACGCTGGCCTCCACGCCCATGATGCATTCTCTGAGCCAGTCGGGCACTGGTCTAGGTTCGTCACCTGGTCAAGGACACTTTGGCACACCAGGAAGCAGCGCATTGCATGGCTTGGGCGTGGAAATGGGTAGCGGCTTGACACCAAATCTCTACGCGAGTGGTGGCATACCAACACCCGAGCTACAGCAAGCTATGGGCGGGAACATGAACTTTACCGTCAGCGAGATCATGGGCACGGGACGCAAGCGCAACGAAGATGAAGAGAGGAATGCCAAAATGGGAAGCATCATGAAGAAGATTGGCAAGACGACAGGCAGAGTCACGATAGATGGCATACAGAGGATCGCTAAGAGGGTGGGGCTCAGTGCGCCTGGCTATGATGACAGTGCTAGCGAGATTGTCATGGCTGGACCAGCTGAAAAGATGATGGTGATCGTGAAGATGCAAGACGACATCGTGGGCTCGATCGCCCCGGAGATCTTCATTTGTGAGAGTCAGAAGGCACCAGAGGAGCAGGCCATGGGTCAAGCGGCAAGCAAGGTGCTGAAACAGGATTTGACTGTCTCCAACGGAATTCTGCTGCAATCGAGTCTGGATAACTTCGCGACGAGCCTCGATCGGCTGGCAAGAATGGATAGGCTGTCTAAGGGGCAGGTGGACTGTTTCGAGGCAATCAACGGACTGCACACTAGCTTGAAGAAGCTATATGAGCTGGAGAAGAGTGCAGTTAAGGCGCTGCGAGAGCTGAGGGGTGACGATGCTGACGAGAAGGCGGAGCGCGAAGTCCTGCGCAAGCGAAGCGGTAAGCCGTCGATCCACGATGGCAAGATCGGACTGTCTCTGGACTACTGGACAAGCAGTGCAGAAGACGATGAGGAGCAGGAAGACGACAAGATATGGAGTCTACGCATCGAAGCTCAGAAATGTTTAGCTGGCACGTACCAGTCGCTGCGAGTTTCTGACGCTTGGCTGCCCGACACATTCGACTTGCCACCTTCAGAGAACCAGCAGGACCTTCCATGGCAGAACCCACCCAACACACTCGTTAGCATCAATGCAGCAGCCGCCGGAAGTGATGCCATGGCCATCGACGGTGGTGAACAACTGCCAGATCTACGCTTCGTCGCCAAGCTAGACCCGCCTCTTCTCCTACCATTACAGACTGCCGCAGGCGTTCTTGGCCTTCTTGGTGAAGAAATCTCGGTACACACCAACTATCCCATATACCACCTCCACTTGCTCGGCATCAGATCACGAGATTCCACGCTGAAGGTCATGTCTGAGAACAAGGTCCTATTGCGAGATGACGAAACACAAAACTTGCATGAGAATGTTCTTGACGTCTCGAAGGCCGACTTTTGCTACATCCTGGAGGAAGTCCCGTTCGGCCATCCGAGAGAACTGATTGAGTTGCTGCCTGTGTTGAGACAGTGGGCAAGCGTGTCGAAGATACTCAAACACACATTCCAGCATCCTCAGACGAGTCATGATGTACCGACTCGACAGCTTGCAGAGACGAACCTGGATGATATGCTGGCTGAGGCCGGTGATCGAACGGAGCGGGAGAAGGTCAGAATCGACGTGACATTTGCAAGTAATGCTTCAACTGTCCCTACGATAGCTCGACCTAGCTTTTCTTTGACTTACAGTGCTGCTACCGAGGACGGGACGAATGCTGTTGTCTTTCAGGTTCTGCCGAATGGGGAGATTGTGGTCAACGAGTGTGGTGTTGCTGGGGATGATGAGGCGAAGAAGATGAAGAGCGCGAAGATTCTGCATGCTTGGGAGGATGTTGGTACGTGGGTGGAGTGGTTAAGGGAGCAGAACTGATAGTGCTACATGCACTAGGAGAGACTGTCCAATGTCTCGTGGAGCTTGAGTTTACCGTGGCGTCAAGGCCACAGACAGATTCATTGCAACACATACGCGCTAATCATAGATACTTACTTACCTTCTACTTGTAGACATGAAATAGGAACACGGCACACCAACGTGCTCAACAAGCTCATATCGTCTCGCATAACGTCAACTCAAGCTACAGTCATCATTGATATGTCTTGGCGTCGTCCACTTCGGCCGAAGCGAAGGAAGACCCACTGATCAACAACAATGCGCCACACGACACTAGCGACGTAGCACGACATTTTGACAGCCCTTGCCGGACGATCTACCGGATAGGCATACAGAACAGAGAAGTTCCACACTTTGCTGCATCTTCTTCCTTGTCGCAGACATCAATCATGATCAGCGGCTACAATTGTTTGTTGTTGGACCGCTTCTAACCTCAATATGCCCGGAACAGAAGCTGGAGCCGAACAGAGACAGCGTACGTGCGCCGATATCGCTGGAGCTGGATATGAGTCGAAGAATGAGGACAAGAAGAAGAATCATACGACCACAGAGTCTGGAGCTGAGAAGGACGATGGATATGACAATGGCCTCCCACTCCAACCAACCACAACCCAATCCTCCTCTCTCCCATTATCTCAAGCAAGAACAATCCTCCTCGTAATAGTCCTAACAGGCGCCGCATTCCTCAACACCCTCTCAGTCCAAGCCTGCGTTATCATCCTCCCAACCATAGGCCTTGACCTGAACATCCCAGCTGCTCGTCAACAATGGATCGTTTCAGCTTACAGCCTCACATTCGGCTGCTTCCTGCTCCTCTGGGGCCGTCTAGCAGACGTCTACGGCAAACGCCTAATCTTCATCTGGGGTTCTGCATGGGTTTGTCTCATGACCCTCATATGTCCTTTCGTCACCAACGAAATCGGCTTTGATGTCCTTCGCGGTCTGCAAGGCTTGGGTGCTGCTGCGAATGTCCCGACTGCGATTGGGATTTTGGGTGTTACGTTTCAGCCGGGGAAAGCGAAGAATTATGCTTTTGCGACGTATAGTGCTGGAGCACCGCTTGGAAGTGTGTTTGGGAATTTCCTAGGTGGGCTGGTAGGACAGTATGCGACTTGGAAGTGGGTCTTCTGGATCTTGGCTATTATGGCTGCGCTCGTCACGGTAGCAGGGCGCTTTTTGATACCTCTTCCGAGGGTTCAAGTCACTGACAAAGACTTGAAAGGTGCTGTGGATTGGCCCGGTGGTGTGATCGTCACAGTTGGGTTGGTCATCTTGCTATTCGCGTTGACGGAGGGGAATGTGGTTGGATGGGCGAGACCTTGGATTCCAGTGTTAATCGTGCTGTCCGTGCTACTGATCGCGACATTCGTGTGCTGGCAATTATATCTGGAAAAGAAAACTCCGCGGCGGCCGCTGATGAAGGTGACAATCTTCAAGAACACGCGAGTCTCGGCAGCTATGTTGATCATGGCGCTGTTCTTCTCGTCCTTCAACTGCTTTCTGGTCTTCGCGACATACTTCTACCAGGACTATCAAGGACTTGATGCGATTCATACGACTATTCGATTCATCCCAACTGGTGTCGTGGGCGTGATGACGATCTTTGTCACGTCTCAAATCCTGGCGAGGATCAAGGTCAATTACATCCTCATGTTTGGCACGATGTGTTGTGCGATCTCAGGCTTAGTCTTCGCGGTACCTATACCTCCTGATACGACATACTGGGCTTGGGGATTCATCGCAATGTGTCTTTCCGTCTTCGGTGCAGACACTTTGTTTCCATCACTCTTACTCTTAGTAGCTCACTCCCTACCACGAGAAGACCAAGCCATGGGCGGAGCGATGATCAACGCAGTTGGACAGATTGGCAGAGCCATTGGACTCGCAATCGCTACAGCGATTCAGGTCGCTGTACAAGAGAGCCAACAGGGCTCTGATGCTGCTATTGAGGGAGGTGATGCTCGAGGCAATCCTGCGTTCCTTGCTGGTCTGCGAGCGGCAGAGTGGTTGAACTTTGCGACTTGTTTGGTAGCGTTCTTGATAGCAACAGTTGCCATGAGAGGAGCCGGCAAAGTTGGCGCGGCTAAGAGATAGATTGCAAATTGATATTGCGAACGATCAAAGTGATCTAGTGATCTCACTCAGCCTTTTTGTCTTTGTTTTGGTTTCGAGAGTGCAGTTCGAAGTCGAGATCGCCAAGTATGCTGTAACTTTGCTGACTCCAGGGGCTGCTAATGTGCCAAGCTGCGTCCATTTCTGAAATTCTTGAGTATCGGGCAAAGCGTAACGAGGTAACTGTTAGTAGCATGGCGGTCAAGGTCTTCTCGAGTCTCTCGAGGTGAATATCTCCATCTTCCCCCGGTGGTAGGCATTTTTGATGTTGTTTGGTGTGACATGTTGTATCAGAGAGTGCAAGGTACATGTAAGTTCAACACTGCAAGCAGCAGCAGACTTCTTCTCTACATCTCACACATTTACAAGTATCCCGGTCACAACTGCCATTGAATCATGATGTCACACTGACCGCAGCTTCCGAATCCGCGACTACACGACTGAAGGCTCTAGGAAAATGGGATCGCCGGCACACGCGGTCTCTGCTCTGAGCTGCATGGGTCGTAATGAGTAACATAGAGCTCTCGGCGTATGGCCTGACCTTTCCGTCCGCACGTCCAAGATTCTTAGCGTCGCAGCTTCGCTTAAGCAGCGTAGACAATGTTGGAAAGTGGAGAGGCGACAACGATCAAGCCAGCTCATCTACACAAGAGTACTCCTATTCTAGAAATGGACGAAGGAACATGGACAAGAAGTGCCCTACTCAAGCTTTCGATAATCACTACGATATGACCTATCCGACTTGTTCTCCATATCTCACGTCGCCCAATCGACATTCGTCTCTCCGCTGCAGGACAGTTTCCACCATTTCAAGTGCCAGTATCAGGACAACGAAGTCGATGGTCTGCACATGAGTGCAAACTCCAATCCTCCCCAAGCTCACATACGTGCGAAGTAAATTCAATACCAATGTGACCACTACATCTGATCGCGATTGCTCAGCATGCCACTCAATGGAAATCGACCAAGACATTTACAGCGACAATTGACCGACTTCAGGCAGTCTCACTTGCCTGACTTGCCTGTCAGAGACAACATCCTGTGCGTTATATGTCGCGGGGTGCTGATAGTTTTGTTACAAGCTCATTACGTGGAGTTCTCTTCTCTCCTCTGTCCCGCAACAAAAGAGTTCGACATGCCATTGATTATGGAAATCCTTGGTGGCACAGCTGATAGGCTTCGGCATAGGCACTCTCATTGCGTCTCCAGCTTCAGAGATCTTTGGATGATACCTCTTTGTTCAGCATAAAGCGTCCATGACTTGATTCCGCAGTCTGGAAACACATGCAGATACAAGGCTCGCACTCTTTTGGGGGCGTTTGCTTAATGCCAAGCTATGGCGTACAGATCAGCCAGAATCTATCGTCTTCCGTAACGTCGCAGCTTTTTCGAATATATCGAAACACTTGAATATGGATGGAAATACGAACCTCCTCTCGGGGCACTTATCACAGTAACTGATCATCGCATCGTGATCAACCTCCATGAACATTAAATGCCGGATCTGGTTCTGACAGTCTCCGCAGACATGGGGCCAAAACCCGTAGCTCTCCTCAAGCACTTTGCCAGAACAATGAATGGTCTGCTGCACATGAGCTGTGGCGTTAACATGCTTGATACAGTCCGAGCAGATGTTGAAGTCCAAGCATTGCAAGCACGTGTGTCGTACGTATGTGATCGGTTTTTTGCACTCCGAGCAAACCCTTCCGCAGTAATTGCCTTGGTGCTTGTCAAAGTTCCCATATCGGAAGTTCCGGTACAGGCCAGGTAACCTGCGTACAGCATCCTGATGGATGAGTCGACGCAGGATAGCAAACTCATCTCCGCGCCCGGAGTCCAAGTTTGTGTATTGGGGCATGCTCTGCGCTGACAGGTGACAGAATATCGCAGCATGCTGCTCCGTGAAGAAGGGCAAGAATTCTGTCCTCCAGGCCTGTTCAGGTACCAGCTGTGCGTAACGCCGCCATTGTGCTCCGACACGACGATCAAGTAAGTCACAGAATATTGGAGATGTGAACAACATATGCAGAGGAGTCTCGCCGTCGTGGTTCTTAGAAAGCGGGTTCGCATTCTGCTCAAGCAGGAGCTTGAGCATTGGACCCCCAGATTCCCACTCGCTCAGGTCAGTCGCATACCCTCGAATGGCGTGATGCAAAACAGTCGAGCCCAAATCGTCCTCATCATTGGCTGAAGCCCCTGCTAGCAATAGAAGACGAGCAATCTCAAGTTGACCACACTTAACGGCAGTCATTAGAGGATTTTCAACACCGGAGTGCTCCCCGCGTGTTAGAGCACCCACATTCAACAAAACTTGGGCCAAAGGTGAGTTCCCGGCCTGAACAGCGAGTGACAGTAGCTTACTGCGTGTTGAAGCGCCGGCTTCGAACAAAACCTCGAGGATAGATGGATCCCAGATCACAGCGGCGAGTGGCAGTGTCGTACAACGCGGTGAGGCGCCCGCCTCCAACAGAACCTGGATCACATGGAAGTTCCCGGCTCCAATTGCAAGTGAAAGTGGAGTGTGATCAGTTGCATTCACATCTGCAGAATGCTGGATCAACAATCCTACGACGTATACGTTCTGGCACTCACAAGCGATATGCAGTGCGGTTTCGCCGTTATTGTTCGTTGCGTCCAAGTCTGATTGGCCTTTCACGGCAAAGCAAATGAAAGCGCGGTCATGACGCCGTGCAGCGATGTGCAGAACCGTGTCTCCACTGCGACATGAGGGCGAGACAGATGCCAGGCGATGGAGTAGTAAGCGAACCGTTGCGGAGTCCATCACCTTGGCCGCATACGAGAACAGGGTTCGTCCGTCTTCAAAATCGTCATGTACAGCACTGATAGCTTCATGTAAGTTTAGGATGGGGCTCTTGGGTGATAGGAGATAGCGGAACCACGGCTCAACTCTCAGCAAACAAGCATGCCACAGAGGATTACGAATGATAAATTCGCGCAGCTCGGGACTCTCGTTGAGAGTGTAATCGGACCATGCTGCCCTTGCAAGAGAATCCACATCGGAGAAGAATGAGTCCGCGAACACTGCCTGCAGATGCTCGGGAATAAGCCGAGCGTGAGCAATCACGTTGGATGCGGCGTAATCCAGCAAGGAGCCTTTGAAGTCCTCATCATGATCAGAATATAACAGTGGGTCAGGCCAACTTTGCAGATCTTTGTCCTTGATGCACTGAACGCATGTGCTCAGAATATCCAGATTGGTTCTCGGAAGATCCACCCGCCAATGCTCGAGCTCCGAATCAGTATCAATTTCTTGACGAAGAAGATAGTCTCGAGCGGATTGATGAACCAGAAAGATCTGGCCGTCTCGAACGTTCACAATTGGTCCACATTCGCTGATAAGGTCGTCAACATCCTGCCCTGTCACGTTCTTCGCTGGTAAGTCGGGTTTGAGCACTCCAGCCACTTCGGAGATGTAGAGAGGGCGAACCGCGACTGCCGCCCAGCAGAGAATAGTCCGACATTGTGGTCTACAAAAGTCTTTGATTCGGCGCAGCATACGTGCATATAATGCTGGCAGTCCAGCAGGCAAGTCTGACAAACACTCCTCAAGACCCAGTCGAGTATTTTGCTTGAAGAGCTCTGCGAAGGCAAACCCTATCCACATGAACGTGCCTTGGGCACGCTTCGCCAATGTGCTGCGTAACTCTTTGCGAAAGGAGTCGTCCAGTCGAAGCTGTCGACCTTTCTGCTTGGTAAGGTCCTCGATTTTCTCGGTTACGAACAGATTGATGTCGTGGCTGACTGATTCGTCGTTGTCTGGGTCCAGACTTAGCGTTGTGAATGCTTCAAATTCGTATAGCGGCCGGCTCAACACCGCGACACGAAGTGAAGCAATTCGTTTGCGTTCAGCCAGTTTGCGACTCAGGTAATAGAATGTGTCTTCGGAACATTCGTCCAACCCGTCCAAGACGCAGATGATGGTCCCAGTATCCTCAGCGTCGGCTATGGAAGTTAGAATCGCCCACAAGGTATCTGGCGTGGAGAGCACAGCGCCATAACGTTCGGGCTCTGTCATGTAAGGTGTAAGATAAGCTGCAAAGCCTGGGTTGCTCCGCAGGAGATGATAAAGCACGCCACGCAAGACAGAGCTGACGTTGTTGCGCTTTACATTCTCGTTGAGACAAAAGAAGTATGTTATGGTATTTAGCTGCTTTCGCCTCCAGATGGGAAATGATGAAGTCTGCAAGCATTGTTTTGCCCTTGCCAGGGCCGCCAGTGATGGAGAGGATACTCGTGTCACCTCGAGTCCAGGCTGGAAAACTCTCGTCCTTCAGGATCAGGTCTAGGCCGAGTTGAGGTCTCGCGGCCGCCAAGACGAAACGCTGAGTGTCAAATTGTGTGGTGGCAATCACATGAAAGAGGTGATAACAAATGTATGAGCATACAGGAGTCTCTCTCTTGCTGATGTCGAGCATCTCTCTTCCTTGTTCCTTGTCGTCGCCGTGACGCAACTCGGCCAATGCACTTCAGCTTCTCGATTCCTCGCGAACCTTCTTTCTGCCAAACAACAACAACAACAATATCATGTCAACACACGATGCACAGCTAAAGAGAGCTGAGTGAGAAAGCGTTCTTGTTCCAACAACATCGACGAGGAAAACACAATGGCAGAAGAACACCTCTACGGCTCGTGTTCTTGCGAACGAAACCAGTACATGATCACAATTCACCCTACAGCAAGCAGCAATGCACGCGTCTTCTTCGACAATACCTCTGTCAGCAGTAAGTTGTCTACCATACCATATCTAGCGGATACAATACAGTATACTGACACCAGCCGACCAGGAAGAGCTCAAGCAGCACCACTCGCAGCCTGGCTTCGCGTGCCTCTAGACTGGTACAGTTCGACCACATACGCCTACTACGACAATGAAAGTCACAGCTCGATCAAGAAGACATATCACACTCCACCGACACAGTCAAACCTTCCACCCACACGACGACAGTTCTGCGGGTACTGCGGCACGACTCTGACCGCGTGGAACGAAGCAACCCATTCGAGAGGCTATGGTAGCAACAGCTCGGACTATCTGGACGTCACACTTGGCTCGCTCCTTAACGAGAGCTTGGACAAGTTGGAGACGCTCAGTATCTTGCCGTCTGAGCCTGATTCTGAAGAGGAAGAGTTACAAGGTACAGCTGCAGGCGTGAGACAAGCAAGTCTCGAGGAACCACAACAAGAGTCAGGAGTGTCAGTGCCAGTGCGGACATCACGACAATCTCTGCACCGCATGAATGATCGTGGTGTACCCTATTTCGAAGAGCTCATCGAGAACAGCCGCCTTGGTCGTATCCGAAGACAGGTTGGTGGTCACACTTCACCCGACGGCTCTTCGAGCGTGCGATGGGAAGTCATCGAGACAGTCATGGGGAGTGACGATGGTCAGAGAAGCTCAGGAAATGGCTCTTCGCCTAACAAGCGTCAGAGGCTGGACTTGTAGCAGGATCTGCAGCTCGCTCGGAAGAGGTCATGCGATGAGCAGGACCTTCAACGTCGAAGTCTGAGCTTCAAGCGACGACTACCAAGTCTGTCGCTGTTGCGGCAATCGAGTATGGTATAAGACGTTATGCTATGGCCCCGCAACGGATATCTGGACTTAAGTAATGGACAAGCAGTGAGATGTACGTATCGAGACTCGAGTTTACACTGTTACAGCATATCTCAACCTGACAAATGCACAGAGATACCAGCATCGCTCATTCCGAAGCCTGGGTTACACGATGGCCTGTGTCAGGATCATGTCTTCAGTGGCGCAAAACATGTCGCAAGTATATCTCTCCAGCACTATACGACTTCTCCTTCTACCTTCTCTTCATTTCCGTCACCTCTACATTTCTTCGTCTCACTATACGCAAATCATCATCAAACATATACACTGACTCGCTTCGTCCATCTGGAGCGAGTGTGGCTTCCATCGAACATGCAATGGTCAACGCCACCTCGTGATGCGCATTGCATTCTGGACAGACTACGACCGATATGGAAACAAAGCCCACACCATCGCGACTTCTTTGAGCATTACACATTGAATAAAGGACTGCCTTTTGTTGTCTCTCTGCCCTTGTCTCAACAACAAGGAAGTGACCTACGACACAATGATCTTGTCTCTGGTCTGCAGGACAAAGAATGAGCAATACATATGGCCACCAAGAGTCGCCCTGCCTTAGCAGACCATCACTTCACTTTTACGGATAGCAGACCATCACTTCACTTTTACGGACTTCGCTTCAATCTTGCCAAGCCTTTCATCTACGGACTCTCGATAGCTGGACTATCGAGCGAAAGGACTTGCACAGATACAAGCGAGTCTGAAGTGGTCAACTACGATTTCTACGACATCTACGAATCTCCCGATACCTCTCCTCTCCTGCCTCAATGGCTCCCCCCTCTCGTTCTGGCTCGGTGAGTCCTATCTACGATCCCCGTCAAGCACATCGCGATATGCAAGATACCTGGTCTGAATCTTCTGCTGATACACGATGGTCTAGCTCGTTCCCGATGCCCACTGCCACCTCTGCCTCTGTCCGTCCCGATGGTCATCCTGAGCGCGATGATAGCCTGCCACACTTCGACAATTCTCGTGGCCAGTATACGGGACGCTTGCACCGACAGACCTTATGGCCAACTGTCGAGACTCCGCGACCTGCCACCTCCTCTGCCGCTGCCACTGCTGCCCCTGTCTCTCGATCTGCCTTTGTCGAACGCGTTGATGGCTTCCTGATGGCCCTTCCCCTCTCTGCAGTCGACAAGGCCGCAGACTCTGGCATTTCCGTTGCAAAGCGCCTTGGCAGAGCTGTGTCAAAGCGCATCCCGAGAAAAGAGACTCCTGACCTTGTCCCTGAACCTGTAATCGGTCTACCTGACCAAGTGCAGTTCAACCCAGCTCACAAGCTCATGTCTCTGTCCCTTGCAACTACCGACTCTGCCGCCGCTGCTCGCCGCCATGAAGTGTGGCTCGCCTCGCTCCCGCCTGTGCGACCCTCTCGCTCTCCTCCTTCGTCTCCTGGCCCTTCTACTGTCCCGCGTCCTGCCACTGCCGTTCCCGCCGCTGTCCCTCGTCCTGGTGCCCAATCACGAAAGGTGATCGAGTCTACCTGGGGCGGCATCTGCCAAGAAGCGAATCCTACTGGCACGATCAAGGGCTACGATCCCAAGCAAGGCAGACCAGTCCCGGAAATGCAGCGATCTCCTCCGCCACGGTACGAAGATGTCCCTGAGATGACCTCAACTCTGCGCAAGCCTGCACCTCCTGCCATCAACATCAATAAGCCACTACCTGAATCACCTCGCCCAGACTCTCTTCGTCGTCAAACTGTTATGCGACGTCGAACGGTTCGCAATGCCTCCGAGGTCACGTCTTCAGGTCACGATGATGATGGTACCTATCTCTATGGTCCGCGCGTCAGGGCTCCTATGCCCGCAATTCCTGCCACACCTCCGTTCTCCGCTCATCCCGATCGCCAGCCCCAAGAAGGCCGATTCCGAGCAGACAACGGCAGCGACGACGGACATCCTGTCGTCGATCAGTTCGCGCGAGCTGGACATGTCTCTACCTACGCCCATCACGTTCATGAAGACGGGCGGAAAGTGGATTCGTGGCATACGCAGCATGCTGTCACGCCTACAAGTCCGGAGAGTGAGGGGAGTTCGGAGGATGGGGCTGCTGCTGTTTGGAGGAAGATGGAGGAGGAGAGTGGGATTAGTATGAGGGATTGAGAAAGGTGTGTGTGTCATGTTGATGATTTACGATATCTGATGATACGAGATGAAAAAAATGTGAGTATAGGTAATGCCAACCAAAAGAATATGTCGTGGAATCATTCGTCATTCTAATTTGAAAATCTAACAAGATCTTTTGAACGCAAAAACGCAAAACAATCAGCAGCGCATGCAGTAAGTGGATACATCTTATGGCCTCATAAGCCGTTCAAACTTCTTGAGTCATCCTTGCCTCCAATGATCAAACGTCAACGTAAGTCAACGAATTACTAGCTTCACCGCTAGGCCATTACTGACTATTGAAGATACCCGCTTCTCTGATCGTATTTCAATGCTGACTGCAGAGCAAAAGTATCAAAAAGATGCAAGAGCAAAACAATCAGCACCGACTCGCAGATGCTGCTTTACGTGCTAAGGAAGAAATCACCCAAGGCTTCGACATCTGCCCCCGAAGTCCCGGCCACTAAACATCGACATGAATCGATGATTTACTAGCTGTCCGCTACACCATTACTGACTATTGAGATGCCTGTACAGCTCATGTATACATACCTCATCCAGCGCCCCAGAGGCAATGGATAAAAATACGACTCAAGGTATCCACGTCCCAAAAGAGGTCCCAAAGAGCAAAACAATCAGCGCTGATTCACGGCACGAAGAGGGCGGAATCGCTGTCAAGTCATTGTAGGCTTGGAAAGACTGGCTCGGTTCTGCGATACCAAACATCAATATACATTGACGGTTTACTGGCTTGTCCGCTATACCATTACCGACTGTTGAAGCAGATCCAACTTTACACCTATATCATGGCCAACTACATCACCAAGTCACCAAAAGAAGAGTTCTGAGGAGCAAAACAATCGAGCTCGACTAAGATAACATGCCGAGATCGACGATTGTCTCAGGGCCGCGGTGGCCCTTGCAAGCCATTCGGAAAAGTCCAAGTTCAAGCATCGATCAATATCGACGACTTACTGACTCCACTACCTCGCCGGTCGATCGTTGAAGATGTGGAGTGGTGGGGAGTATATAATAGTCCACTAAGTGCCTCAAGAGGGCAAAAGAACACCAAGGCCAGCAAGAGGCAAAACAAGCAGCTGGAGCGCAGCTGTCAGAGCCTCCCAGCCTTCTACGAAGTCACATTCGGCTCCGCAGAACGGCTTAAGCTCTGAGTGACCAAACATCAACGATCAAGTCCTCATCGCCCCCATCGTCAGAGAAAGGCCACTCAAGAGTTGTTATGTGAAGATCTTGGTGTTGACGATTTACTGGCCACCGCTGAGCCATTACTGACTGTTGAGAATACCCTTTCCATACTCCTGCATGTACCTCAATACTGCAGGGACGTCAAGTGCAAGAAGACGAATGACTCCTGAGGAGCAAAACAATCGGCTCTGTCTCGCAGCTATCACACGGGACCACCACAGTCCAAGTCATCGTAGGCTTGGGAAGACTGTCTCGGTTCTGCAGATACCAAACATCAATATACAAGTCCACATCGCCGCCTTCTTGCGAAAGTGGCCACTCAGAAGAGTTGTTAAGTGGAGACAGATCAACATCACCTCCGTCGGCCGCTCCGAAGAATTGTTATGTGAAGATCTTAAGTGTACATCGACGAGTTACTGGCATTGCCGCTGAACCATCACTGATTGTTGGATTAGGCGTCCTCTTACTGGAATATGATACTCCAAGCTGAGAGCCAGGCAAACACAGGTGCAAAAGCAGAGCTCATGTGAATGGAGCAGAGAGTGTAAGAGGTGCAAAACAATCAGCACCGGATCGCGGCGTATCAGGACTTCAACACGATTGAGGCCAACTTATAGATAGGTTGGACTGATGATAGTGGTTCCGCAGGCACCAGACATTGCTATACAAGTCCCCATCGCCCCCGCCGTGAAGAAGTGGCCGCTCGCAAGAGCTGTTGTGTGAAGACAGTGTATAAGTGATCGACATCGCCCCCATCGTTAGAGAAGGCTACTCAGAAGAGCTATTATGTGAAGATCTTGATGGATTACTGGCTTTGCCGCTAGACCATTACTGACTGTTGCAATACTGCCTTTTTCAATAGCATACGATAGTCCAAACCAGGATCCAGGCAAGGCACAAAAGGGGTACTTATATGCAAAAAGAAAAGTTGAAACAATTAGCGCTGGAACCTAGCGCGAATCCTACATGGCCGCATTACAGTGTGAAGTCATTGCTGGCTTCGAATGCGTGGTCTTCGCCTGAGATACCAAACATCAACCAACATCGCCCCCATCCTTAGAGAAAGGCCACTCGAGAGTTGTTATGTGAAGACCTGTATGATCAACTGGCTTTACCGCTAGACCATTGCTGACTGTTGTACTAATCGTCTTCCCACTCGCATATAGTAGTCCATCTCAGTCGTTATAGCATTAGAGTACAAAAAGTGATCAACGCCTAAGACGATTCGAAGGGAAGGCAAAAGGGGCAAAAAGTGAAACAATCAGCGCTGAATCATAGCGCGAATGGCCGCGGACTACACTACCCGAGTCATAGAAGGCTCTCAGGACTCTAGTCCGTATTTTACATGTACCAAACATCAATTCCCATCGCCTCCGCTGTTACGAAGAGGCCACTTAAGAGTTGTTATGTGAAGTCCTTAATGAATTACTGGTCTTACCGCTACACCATTACTGACCGTTGAGAATCAGGGTGTGAGACTGTGTATAGAGGTCCATTCTGTTAGGCTTGGAGTGGCAAAAGATCCGTAGAAGTGCAAAAAGAGTGAAACAATCAGCTCCGGATCGCAGCTAGCAACCCTTGACATATAAGCACAAGTCGTAGTTGGCTTGAAGCTCGTATCGTTGGATTTCGCAGGTACCAAACATCAATCCACATCGCCCCCGTCGCTAGAAAGAGGCCGCTCAGAGCTGTTATGTGAAGATCGACGAATTACTGGTGTTGCCGCTAGACCATTACTGAATTGTTGAGGATGTTGAGTTTGGTGTTGTATATGGCCAACCATTCTTGGTGGGTGTGGGCAGCTGGGTGCATCGATGATGGACTTCGCTGTAAACTCCTGGCCATGTCTCCTCTACGAATTACCGAAGGCCATGACGACGCCATCGTTCTCTCTGCTCTTCAACACTGCGCATGGGAGGAGGGCTTTGAACACATGATTGTCATTGATATGATAGTGGAGACCTTCCATCAGGCTTAGGGCCTCTTTACGAGCGATATGTACACTTCCTCCGCCAGTCTGGTTCTTCTCCTCGAATCGCTTTCTTCCTCTCCTCGCAACAAAAAGCCATCGTACTTTCGACATTGAAGAATGAAGCGAAGGGTTCTTTCAATATACACCATTCCAACTCCTGCGCTGAAAAAGAGTCGCTCGCATTTGATATTCATACATTTTCGGGTTTGTTCCACGGCTTTTCGTGGTCCTGCAATTCGTCATTCGTGCTGCTCTTGTTACTCAATTGCTTCGATCGATTGCCGTTGGTTGCATGACTGCCGGCCTTGGAAGTAGTTCCTCCGAATGCAGGTAGATTGAAGTCATCAGACAACTCCTATATCGCCAATTCCCGATCCTTCCTCATGCCCTCCATCACGGCCTGCACACCACCTTCCCTCAGTCGCGCAAGAACAACATACATTCCCTTCTGCGCCTTGGGCTGGCTCTTCTCAGTCCTCTGCATTCCGATACTTTCGATCGCAGTCCTCACAGCTCCGGAAGTCCAGGATGAGAAGAAGCCTTGTTTCGCCGGCACCTCCTCACTTTCTCCCGACACGGAGATGGAATTGGCCTGCTGTCCCCATCTCTCCCTCCTCTTACGGATTTGTTCTCCAATGCGACTTTTCAATGTGACACTAACATCCACATCCGTCCTGTCTCCCTCCTCACCAAGCGCTTCTGGTCGAGAATACGTGTGCTTCTCAATCACAGAAAGCACATTATTCCAGTCCAGATTCCTCGAATCAGTCTGCATCCATCCCTCTTTCACATCAATGACGCTCTTCTCCAGGATAAAACTCTGCGTACTCCCTCCCTCATCCGCACCGAGCGTAGCCCGTGGAATCAAAGCTAGCACACCAGCAGGGAGTCTGCTCTTCTTCAGATGGAGGCGCACGGTCGTCAAACGCTGAGTTTCCGGGTCATAGTGTCGCTCGATAGTGTCTGTCGATGCTACGTGCCTCGAGTAAGGATTTGGATAGCGGAGGAAGTAGGCGAGGGAGACGGCGGAGAAGCCGTAATCGTAGCTGTATTGCGATTGGTAGAACTTCACCATTGTCACGGTCGGCGGAAGATGTTGTGAGGGTAGCCCATAGCCTGTCCTGCGATGAAGATGGAAATGTTGTTGATGTCGTGAAGATGATCGTGGTGGCGAGATGGAGAGAGAAGTGGTCGTGTGCTGCGAAGGCAAGGATTCGAGCCGACTAGTGGAGCTTCCCGTGCTCCCGCTGAGCCTCTCCTCCAGTTCTGGAGCATACCCTGACCAGACATGCGGTATACACTGTGCTGCGGACGTGACTCACTATACTCCGAGATGGAACTGCCCGTAGACTCTGGGCCGACCGGCGGAAAGAAACGCCGATGTCCGTTCCTTCCCCACCACTTTCGCGCTAAGGAGTCACTCTCGAGCTGTTTCACTTTCCAGCAGATCTCGAGCTGTTTCACTTTCCAGCAGATCAAAAAGTTGGGGCTCTTCTCGAGAAACAATAACAACCACGCCAACATGTCGACGACCGAAGCTGTTGGCGCACCGCCCGCTGTGGCAGAGACGAAAGAAGAGAAGAAAGGATCTTCCCAAAAGATTGATCCATACAATGTTGCAGGCGAAGTGGACGACACGGGCAATGTCAAAGCCATTGACTACGAACGCCTGATCGAGGAATTTGGCGTACAACCACTCTCCCAAGAGATAATCGACAAATTCGTGCGCATCACCGGCAAATCAGCTCACCTTCTCATCCGCCGGAAGATCTTCTTCGCACACCGCGACTTCGACAAACTGCTGGACGTCTACGAGAAATATGGCACCTTCATGCTGTACACCGGCCGAGGACCTTCGAGTGGGAGCATGCATCTCGGACACACCGTACCTTTCCTCTTCACAAAATGGTTACAAGAGCTGTTTGACGTCCCACTGGTGATCATGATAACGGACGACGAGAAATACCTGTACACGAAACACAAGAACAAGGGCGTTACGAAGAAAGGTGCTGAGGTAGCAGACTTCATCGACTACGCACATGATAACATGAAGGATATCATCGCGTTGGGATTCGACATGAAAAAGACATTCATCTACACAGATTATGAATTCATAGGCGGACACTTCTTGCAGAACGTTTCGGAGTATGAGTCGATGGTTACAGTAAACCAGGCGCAAGGCGCTTTCGGCTTCGACGACAGCACTTCGATCGGCTTGACTGCTTACGCCGCGAAACAAGGCGCTGCTGCTTTCCCTTCGAGCTACCCGGAGCTCTTTGGCTACAAAGACTATCGACTTCCTGAACTCGACCCCGCTGGTCTACGGCGACATAAGACTCTGTCACAGATTCCCGTCCTGATTCCTTGTGCGATTGACCAAGAGCCTTACTTCCGTATCCTACGAGAACGTTGCAAGAGAATGAAGCACCAACACGAGAAGCCTTCTCTTATCTTGTCACAGTTCTTGACAGCGTTACAAGGCCCTGGAGGGAAAATGAGCGCTTCAGATCCCAACTCCGCCATCTTCATGTCTGATAAGCCGAATGAGATCAAGAACAAAATCAACAAGCACGCATTCTCAGGTGGGCGGGAAACGAGAGAGGAGCAGGAAAAGTATGGTGGGAATCCGGATGTCGATGTGGCATACACATACCTCTCATACTTCCTAGACTCAGACGACGAACTTCGGGACTTGTACGACAAGTATAAGAGCGGGAAGATGGGCACAGGAGACATGAAGAAGAGGTGTATTGCGGAGCTACAAAAGTTCGTTCAGGAGTTCCAGGACAGAAGAGCGAAGGTAGACGATGCGGAGATGCGGAAGTTCACTGCATATCCGAGGAAACTGGAGTGCAAGGGTGTTGATGCTGTGGCGGATGGGTTGAAGGATTTGAGCTTGAAGGATAAGTGAAGTGGTGACGGGAAAGAGAAGGATGTGATGCGGCATTGAGATCACGCAGAAGCGTGACATAGTAGACTTTGCTTTGCACAACCTACCAGCTGCAGAGCTCTGTGCACGAGCATTGACTTTATGCTCAGAGCGTGACTGCCCAGACACAACACCAAGATAGAAGGCATGTCTAGACACCGAGCAAGTCGGCCACGGCCTTGACTTCAAATGAAAAGCATGATACCACGAGCTAGCTCCATGGAGGCTGTACGGAATGAAAAGCTGCGAAGCATTACTCAACCACCCACCTCTCCACTCGTGACACCACTGGCTGATATGTTCGCATTTATCGGGTCCCTGCCACGCTCCGCGCTCTCTACTGGAGACTCATATACAATCCCCAACCTTCAACATTCAGCAGTCGTCCATAGTCTAGTGGTCCAGCTATAGGTCGCAGTCAACATGCTGTGCTGAGAAACACTCAAACTGATATGGCTAATGCCGAAGACATTTGTCTGGGTCGAGCCACTCTCTATCGAGGCTCTCGCCTATGTAGGACGATTGTTTTGCCTTTTGCTTCCTACTTTTCTTATACTTGCAACTTTACTTCCTGATCTTTTGCTGACTGCTTCTGCCAGATAGTGACCTTCATATACCATAACCACTTGTCACATTCAACAGTCGTCCTTGGTCTAGTGGTGTGACCAGTAAGTCACAGTCATCACGCTGTGCTAATAAACACCCAGGCTGTAGAGTACCTAGCCGAAGACAGATGTCTTTCCCGAGGATGTTCCTGCTGCAATGCCACTGGCACAGGGCGATTGTCTTGTCCTTTGGCAGCAATTTCACCCTAGCGGCCAGCGAGCCCTTGACATTTTTGCTAAATCCTTCGCTGATATTAGACACTCATATACGACCCCCAACCTACATTCCTCAATGGTCGTCCGTGTCCTAGTGGAATATTCGTAAGTCGTTGGTATAGCTGATGCTTGAACATAGTCCTGTGTGCGAAATTGGTTAAAAGGTTAGCAAGCGCCTATGGGACGAGTTTAGTGTGGTCTCAGCCTCAAGAGCTGGCAGCGATTGTTTTGCTCCTCTTTGGGTCTCTTCTTTTGCTTCTCTTTCATACCATGACCCTTGATTAGCCATCATATATACCCAGAAGTCCTCATGATCCAACAGTCGTCCGTGGTCTAGTGGGATACTCGTAAGTCGTCAGCATGGCTGATGCTTGAAAGCAATCTGCTACCGAGCTTCCTCCAGGGTATATCAAGCCTGGCAGAGAGACCACTTAGTAGTCTCAACACACGATTAGAGGGCGATTGTTTTGCTCTTCTTTTGCCCCGTTTCTCCTTCTTTCAGTCGTCCGCAGGCCACTCATGAGGCATCATATGCATCCCGCAAATTCCATACCCTAACAGTCGTCCGTGGTCTAGTGGACTAGACATCAAGTTATTGGCAAAGCTGACGCTTGGATATCCTCCGACATGAAGCGCCTACCGAAGTCGAATTGAGATTTTCGCATGTCGGTGACGATCAGGGGACGCCTTAGGGTTAGGGGCGATTGTTTTGCTCTTCTTTTACTCCTTCTGCTGCTGTTCTCTTCTAGCGCGATGCTTGTGAGGTATCATATACGATTGTCAATCCGGTATTTTCAACAGGCGCCCATGGTCTAGTGGCATGATCGATAAGTCGCCAGCATAGCTGATGCTGAAGTGTATGCAACGAGGCTAGCCGCTGGAAATACTTCACCTGGCTCATATGCCATTAGGTATGAAGCGATTGTTTTGCCTCGCACTCTCTCTTTTTGCTCGCCAAGACCATTCTCTTACACATCTCCTGCTGTCGAGACATACAGGTACATATGCACTACCGATTCGTGTCTCTCCAACAGTCGTCCTTGGTCTAGTGGTAAAGTCAGTAAGTCGTTGGCATAGCTAATGCTTGATCAGGTAGACGTGGACGAAGTCTTCTAGACAGTGACTAGGGCGCCTTCCATTCGTCGGCCCCCCAATGTTGCCAGGCGGCGATTGTTTTGTCTTTTGCCCGCATACTTCCATCATCTTGCACTCGGACTATGGGTGGTGTTTTTGAGGTCCTTTTTGTACTGACCTCGCCCGCATCACCTCTGTACTCATAAAAAGCTTTTTGTCGGTTGGAGAAAGCGTCGGCTTTGGCCAGCCATAGCAAGCATAACAGTCGTGTAGTCATCTATCCATCGGATGTCATCTCTGACAGTATCGTCGAACAGCTCTTAAAGTTCCTGGGGATGCAGTACCTTGGTCACTGCTCGTGAGCAGAGATGGCCGTGGTCTAGTGAGTGGTCGTTGATACCATTAGTCTATACACATTCATTAGTTGAGTCCGTTCAAGATACTACTTGTGAGCTCTCGTGGTCCGCGAGACAACTGCTTGCGTCAAAGCAGCTGACCCATCAACCTTGATAACTTTCGTTCCGAACAGGCCATCGAGGCAGGCGTGAAGCAGCCTCCTTTCGCAGACACAACGATGCATTGACGCAACGCTCAGCATGGTGGGCAAGTCGGCGAATGACCAAGAGTTGAAAAGAAAGCATGACTCGAAAGGCTTTGCTCCAGCATCTAGCGAGGTATATCATACGATAGCTAGTGAATGCAAGCGTCCCTAATAGCAAAAGGAAAGAGTCTGCTGAATGGGGTGTTCATCTCATCGGCGCAATCGAATGAGAAATCCCAAATCGACAGGTCCAGCATGCAAGCCACCAGAATCGCGAATGGCACCAGCAGAACCAGGTCCAGTAGCGAGAACTCCGCATCGAACTCCTGTGCCAGTGGCTCCGTCATGTACATCATGCCTTCCTCGAACCAGTGCACCACTCTCCACCCTGCTGCTAGAAAGTCATGCTCCAACTTCGCCTTCGTCGCGACGAGTAACTTATACTAGGATAACTCCATGCCGGTGTCGTCATCCTCGACTGTCTCATCGCCTTCTTCTCCGTCGACTGTAGTTCCGCTCGTGCTGCCGATGCGATTTCGCTTGCGGCCATTGCCCCAGAGCATGCCTAAGAAGTGTTAGCAATGATCCCTGGAAGGCAGTTCCTCGAGCTCAGCACTCCGCGAGTGCATTAGTACTCCACTTACCCATGCCACTGCCTAGTCTCGCTCCTCCAAGACCTCCAACAGCTTCGAGCTCATCGCCACCTACCACGCGACCTTCTGCATCAATACCTTCGCAAAGTTCGAGCATAGCAGTGCGCTTGAGTCGTCTGAAGCCATCCGTACGAACAATACGACCCCAGTGCGTCATACAAAAGCTTGCAGCTCTACGTTTCAGCCAGTCTTCTTGTGCTGTGCTCGCGCGGTCGAAGATGAGGGCTCCATGTTGGACATCCAGATCGCGGACGAGGCGATTGACGCACAAGTGTCGAAGGCGAGGCATGTCGTAGATATTACTCATGACGAGCATGTTAGCAACGTCTTCGAGTGTGGGTCCGCCGACAGCCTGGCTTTCTGCGGGCGGTGCAGAGATCGAGTCCGTGTAGAGGTAGTAGAGGAATGCTTTCACGGCTGGGTATGGTTCCGGTATATGCATTCGTCGAGTGTGGAACTCTGACATCTGTGCATTGTAGAGTCGTGAGAAGTGCGGCCAGCGCGCGCTGAGAATGAGTCGATGGACGTGTATAGGAGGAGAGTTGTTGCTGCTGACATCGGATGATGAGCCAGCCATGGGTGATACTGGATCTTCATCAGATATCGATTCGAGGTCGTAAGTGTCGTCCTTGAGCGCTGTGATGGTGAAGTCGGTGCCTGAGCCTGTTTCAGGTGGCAAGTTGAACGTGCGTGCGAGATCTGCGCCGATAGCAGATAAGTGTGAATGTGGACCATGTGAGTCTGATGTGGGCGGTTTCTGCTCATTATGTGCTTCTTGGCTCAGCTTGTTCCCAAGTAGGCCGAACTTCCGCAGATCAATCGGGAGCACATCCGAGAGGTACTCCTCAGTATCGCCATTGGCGCCGGCAGCAGGCTGTTGTCTGGGCGAGCCGAGTAGCCAGGCGTGTGTGCCGTCTTGGTCTAGACAGCAGTAGTGCCACCTATACAGTGGACTGAAGAGGTCCTTTCCATCAGCAAGTTTCTGCCATCGTAATGTGTCCAGGTCAAGTGCTGAGAGCGATGTCTCGAGCGGCATATTTGTAGCGGGTGTGACAAAGTCCAGCATGCAGCCAGAACTGAAAACGTGGAAATGAGTGCCCACGTTCTGCATAGGCAGATTTGGTGATGAGATGAATTTGAGACTCGAGATCGAGCCTGGTGCCACAGGTGGCGCACGTTGTATTTGCGTTGCCGAGTTCGACTGAACGCCAGTATTTGCAGCATATCCGTTGGAGCCGAAAGAAGGCTGTGCTCCAGAGTAGCTTGCGAAGCTATTTCCTAGTGATCGTGCATCGTCTGAACCGGCCATGCCATATGATGGACCACCCTCGAAGGCCGGAGAACCTCTGAAATCGAGCCACCAGATCTCGCTGGTACGATCCATGTCCTCACCCATACCACCGCTGACCCAGATCTTTCCTCCCCACACCCAGCTCGCATGATCGAAACGTGGGACGAATCTCCACGTTCGGCTCCAAGTCCACGTCTTCAGATCGAGATAGCAGATATCGTCGAGAACACCGTTGTCACTACCACTCATGCCTCCACAGATAAACAGCTTGTCGTCATGAATGACTGCTGAGTGCCTTGCTCTCCCTCGAGGAATCGGTCCATTGATGTCTGGTTGTGTCCAGTGAGCGGTCTTGATGTCGAAGATGACCACATCAGAAAGATGTATTCTATGCTCGTTCTCGCCTCCATAGACTAACAGCTTATCGCCCTGCCACAGACATGAAGTATGGCCCATCCGTACGCCGGGGATATCACCGTAGTTGTCGACCAGACTCCATTGTCGCGCGGACAAGTTCAGTTTCAGTACGTGATTATACACTTCGTCTGTGTACTGATCGAAGCCGCCAAAAGCATATATCAGATCATTGCCAACGTAAGTGACTGAGGCATTGACCAGACAGGCCGGCCGCTGGCCTACTGTCGTGATGATGCGGGGCATATATGGTTCTGCAGTTCGCCGACGACTATTCTTAGTTGGTGATCGGCTCATAACATATGTGTTATTTGACATGGACGACATGCGCGCGCTGGCAGACGACATTGCCTTGTCGAGGACGATCTTGCAATGTCTTGCTGCGGTAGGATGCGGATGCGAATGCGGCCGTGGGCGAGGTTACAGTGAGCGCATAGTTCAGACTGCGCTTTCGCGAGAGGCAGCTGATTTCGTCCGTCCAGTCAGTCAGCTCAGTACTGCGGTGTAAGGCTGCAGAGTATAGAGGAGTGAAGGATGATCTGGACTCTGGTGATTGCGCAGGACGTAGACGTTCTGCTGGCGTTTCAAGAAGCAAGACGTGACGGAGCGGGAAGTTCCGAAGGGCCGCGATCGTCCTTACTTAATTTAGGGTTTTGTGGCTCTGTGGTTGCCCTGTCGACTCACACTGTTGTCAGATCAAAATAAAGCTCTTTCCTCGATTTCATCCTCTTCTCTTCTCTCTACACCCACACACAAAAATTACAAACTCACGCAATCTGCTCTAGTCAAGCACTCAAGGCTCCTCAGCCTTACCTCTACCATCAACAGTACTGCAAATACTCCGCCAACATACTAACCGGATCCCTTCACTGGGCCATCTACAGCAACCACCAAATTAATCGCGGATATGGCAACCCCTACCATCAGTACACCAATCAAGCAACGCCGTGATGGCATCTTCAGCACACGCCTCGCTGGCGGTCGCATGCCTCTCACCCCTTCGCCCAAGACGACACCCAAGTCGGTGAGCATGGATGCCGGCGAGAGTATCCACCACGGCAACATCAACTTGACTGCCCGCTTCTCCCGTGCGCAGTCCAAGACAAATGTGCGAGACTCCCCAAAGTCCAACATTGCCCGTCGGTCGCCACGCAACCTCGACATCACCAGCGACTTCACACTTTCCGGCACTGGACCACGCCCAGCTTCGTCAGCCAAGAACACTCCGTCGCGACCAAAGAGCTCCCGATCTGGCACAACACTACGCACACCAAAGAGAAGCCAGGGCAGAATCGACTACACTGCGGCCGACCGCTTCATCCCAAACCGAGATGCTAGCGGGGCCATCTCCTCCGAAGGCGCAGCAATCAAGCTCGGCAATGAGCGTACTCCAGGCCGACGACCAAAGTCAAGCGCATCTGATGGGTCAGCAACCCTTGCTGCAGGTGTTGCCAGCGCTTTCGACATTGGACGTCACTCTACATCAGACACCACACTGTCTCTAGAAGGACTCAACCTTAACGACAACGATGATGACGACGAAGATGAGCCACGTACCAAGCAGAGCCCAAACACTGTCGCCTACCAGCAATCTGTTGCTGAGGCTTGCGGTGTCAACATGAAGCAACGCATTCTTGCTTTCAAGCCTGCTGCTCCAGAGTCGTCCCGCCCAATCGACCTCCGATCCCAGTACAATCGCCCACTCAAGCCAGCCGCCCCTGCATCTCAGTTCCGCAGACGTGTCCTGACCGCACCAGAGCGTGTTCTCGACGCACCAGGTCTCGTCGATGACTACTACCTCAACCTCCTTGACTGGTCTTCCGGCAACCAGGTCGCCATCGGTCTTGAGCGCAGCGTCTACGTCTGGTCTGCTGAGTCTGGCTCTGTCTCCAGCCTGCTCGAGTGTCCAGCCGACACATACATCGCCTCTGTCAAGTGGTCTGGTGATGGCGCTTACGTCGCTGCTGGTCTCGGCACGGGAGAGGTCCAGATCTGGGACGTCGAGGATGGCACCAAGCTGCGCTCCATGCACGGTCATGACACTCGTGTTAGCGTCATGGGCTGGAACAAGCATCTGCTCTCTACTGGCGCCCGCTCCGGTCTGGTCTACAACCACGATGTCCGCATCGCTCAGCACAAGGTTGCCGAGCTTGTCTCTCACACTTCTGAGGTCTGTGGCCTCGACTGGCGCGCAGATGGTGCTCAGCTTGCCACTGGTGGCAACGACAACCTAGTCACCATCTGGGATGCACGTCAACTCACAGCACCAAAGTTCCAAAAGACCAACCACAAGGCCGCTGTCAAGGCTCTCGCCTGGTGCCCATGGCAGTCGAACCTCCTCGCCACCGGCGGTGGTTCTCACGACCGCATGATCCACTTCTGGAACACTACTTCTGGCGCTCGCACCAACAGCATCGACACTGGTAGCCAGGTGACCTCCCTCCGATGGAGCATGGGCTACAAGGAGATTGTTTCTTCTTCCGGCTTCCCAGACAACTCTCTCTCCATCTGGAGCTATCCAACCCTGGTCAAGAACATCGAGATTCCAGCACACGAGTCTCGCGTCCTCCACTCAGCACTCTCCCCAGACGGACAGATGCTCGCCACTGCGGCTGCTGATGAGTCACTCAAGTTCTGGAAAGTGTTCGAGAAGAAGGCTGGATCGAGCAGCTTAGTCGGGGGCTCAAGTGCTTCCGCCAAGGCAAGCCTCACCAAGGCCACTACCATCCGGTAAATGGCAAACCATGGGAAACAGCACGACGGAGATGGATTGGATTTGGCATAGGCGTTCGCTCTCAGGAGAGCTTTGTGACAGTATTAGCGATATGGCGGAGCACACAGAATGAAATGAACATGAAATTATACACCTCCTCCTCTCTTCTATCCTCAATGTCTCACTAACCTCGAGCCTACCATGGTGACAAGCTCACAGACAGACCTACTGAAACATATTCGCGTTGTTCAGAAATACTTGCTTACCCTCTTGTCAACATCGAGCCTGGCATTGACATATGATGATGACTGCCTCTTGTGGCGTATGGTGGAACTCTCGAACATGCACGTTTTTAGATCAGACGGTTTCACGAAGGACAATGAGAGTCTTCTACTAGAGTGGTTCTACGTACGTGCACTTCTGATGAAGGACTTATATACTCGATACTTGACCTTCCAGTCTCCGATCTTCCAGTGTCGTTCACTTGCGTTACGAAAAATGTCTATGATGCAGCAAAAGAAGCAAAACAATCGTCCTTGGCCTCGCGATCACAGCTTTCTCCGTGTAGGACGGACTAGCATCCTTCGTTGAGGCATATGAGTGCATGACTGAGCATCAGCTAAGCCGACGACTTACTGACTAGACCACGACTGTTGATGTTGCTGGTGTTACATGCATGTATCAATGCTCACTATTGTTGACTTACGTACCAAAAGATTCCAGATCTGGTATGAAAGTGAAAGAAGTGTTTGAGCAAAAGGAAAACCAAAAGCAAAACAATGAGCTTTGGTATGGTCCTTTGGCCCCTTCCTGAGTTGACTGGGGATGTGAGTTGAAGTTCCAAAGGTCAAGCAGCATGTGTCATGTCGACTTACTGACTGCGCCAAAGTGCCGGACTCATCGATGCAGTGAAGTGTCCTGAAATGGTGTTTGTATGCTCAATATTGATCATGTTCCTTGGCAAAATAGATGAGTTCCGATTAGGTGGTAGCAGAAGTGCCTAAGCAAGAGCAAGAAGCAGAAAGCAAAACAATGTTCGCGGATCAGCAATGACCTGGCAATGAGCAGGGTAGCACCATTCAGCCAAATTGACTGATAAGGTGAACTTGCAGTGTCGCTTCGTCGAGCAACAGCCATACCGTCGACTTACTGACTCGGCCAAAGTGCCGGAATCATCATTGTAGTAAGGTGTCTTGGAGTGGTATATGGATGCTCAGCATTCGTCTCGTTGAGCAAAAGAGAGATAATTGTTGACTGAGACGAGACAAAAGACAAAACTATCGCCGCGTCAGTACTGATGGTTCTGCGATCGATCAATCCCGCGGAGATCATGAACTTCTCAGGGCTTTGGATGCATGTGACTCTGTCAAGCGTTAGCTATGCCAACGACTTACTGACTTACCACCAGACCAAGGACGACTGTTGGAAGGATGTCGTCTCGATGTGGTATATGATGGCTACCTGCTGGAGAAGGGCATCTGCCAAAATTGAGCTGAGTAGGAGTGCGTTAAGCAAAAGATAGGATGAGGCAACAAAACAATCGCCTCTGTGTACTTGGGTAGCTGGATGGGTAGAGAAGGCGAAGCAACAAGCCCACAGACTTGTTACCATATCTCTTGTACGATTGTCTGATCAGGCGTTAGCTATACCAACGACTTACTGACCTTACCACTAGACCAAGGACGACTGTTGAACAATGTGAATTGCAAGTTGTATATGATGCCTACCTGCTAGAGAGTGTAATTAGCGAAAACTGTGCAAAGTAGCAGTGCGTCAAGCAAAAGATCAGATTGGGGAACAAAACAATCGCTGCATGGGTAGCACTATGGATCTGACCAACACCAGAGGTGCTGAGTTCAATTGAACTCTAGTAACCTCATTTGCCTGGAATGTAACTTAGCGTTGGTGTACACCAACGACTTACAGGTTTACCACTAGACCAAGGACGACTGTTGGGTGGTCTGGCTTCGGGCTTGTATATGATGGTCACTCGGTGCCTGTCCCTTGCATAGGTGAAGTTAGTGCTTACTCTCTTCTCGAAGTGATGTAGCAGACTGTGCTGCTCGGGACGAGGTTCTTGTCATGTTGTTGTGATCTTGGATTTACATTGAAGGTCTTTCGTGTGCTTCTGCCTCTTCTATGACGGAATGGCACTGCTGTGAGTGCGAGCCTGTGAGTGCCGTCATATCGATCGTTCGAAGCGCCACTGGGCACACAGCTTTCTCGGAACCACGATCCGAAAGAGCCATTAGCATACGGGACGCCGTTTGGGGACGTTCTCGAAGTGTGTTTGGTACTGTAGGTTAACGTTGCGTTTCCCCTACTACCATGGGTAGCCTTTCAGACTCCGAACACCTAAGCTCGGCACGTCTCGCTCTCAGAACTGGCCCGCCGTATCCAAGAACTTGACTATTGGGTACGGATGTCTCGGCAGAGGACAATGATGATCTCCTCCACGGAGCAAGGATAGATATTCTACGATTCGGTAGGTTCCTAAAGCGTACTTGGTCAGCCACTTCAACAATCGGTTCCTAGTGTATCCTTCGATGTCGTAGCAAGCTCTTGAAATACGATACAGTGTGCCTCGTACTCCTTAAGGACTGCAGGTACACGAGCGTACTATTGCTATTGTGCTGATAGCTCGTGTCAGAGTCTTGCCTATGATGATTGGTCTCACGACTTGTAGCTGATTCGAGCTCAACTCGTGATGAAAACCTGGTAGTGCTATCAGTATATGCAATGCAGCCAAGAATTGGATCCTGCAGTACAGGAAACTTCTTCCTTCGATCAAGTTCGATGTCGCATCTGTGGCTTGCCGTATTCGGCCCTCATACGGCAGAGGAACTTGTCTGCAAGGTAGAGGTGTCGCCATAGCAGAAGAGCTCGCGGCTTTTCATGAACTATCGCAGGCTTCTCTGGCTGCTCTTTTGGAAGCTGCTCGTGCCTGTCAGATATTTTATGGACCTGAACTTCGAATGCATTCTTCGATCCTATCACTGCACTCGTGCAAGCACCTTCTAGCTGTCGCGTACGCCGTTCTGTATGTCATCAGAAGCTCTCTTCGTATGTATGCCAAGCAAGCTGCTATTGGTACAGTAGAGCGATGAACTGGTCTCGGTTGTCGATGCCGTTGTCGAGCGTTGAACGGCTGGCCCAACTCAAAAATAGCACTTCAGTTGTAAGGGAGAGGCTGTTCCTGTGAGGCGCTCCTAAGCCTTCTTAGCCGATCGACGCACACATGGCCGCCACACAGCCTTCTGTAACGTCGAGAAAACGGCTTGACAGTAGTGAGCGTGAAGTTCTTTTTGTTGCATGGCCGTCTGTGTAGCTGTAGGCCTGTAGTGAGAGTTGTGCAGGGATCGCACGATGACAGAGCAAGACCAGGAAGAATGCGGCGAGTAAGCGATGTCGCCAGATGGATACGAGTGCTCCACCTCGAAGGATTCGTGCAGCGGGATTGGACACGAGCTCTTCAGATTTTGCAAGTTTTCATGGTCCTGACCAAGCTCGAGCGATCGAAGTTGTGACGCCTGTGGTTCGCAGCACGTGCTGACAACTCTGGTTATGGCTTCTGCAGATGGACGAGAGATCTCCAGGCAGAGCTCTTCCAAAGAGAGCTTCGAGTCAGCTTTTCCTCTATCGTTTCATGATATTTGCCTCTGTCCAGGCTCCATTCCTCAGCAGCGTGCTGCTCAACAACGAGGATCCCATACTGTAGCCTTGTAAGATGTTCCGGTCAACTTCCGTGGTGAGCAACTTTTCAAGACCTTTGAAGCGAAGAATGGAACTGCTCATGCAATTGGGAAAATTCCCCGACTGTGACTCTCCAGCAGTACTGCAAATCCTCCACTCCACATCCCTTCTTTATGCAGGTACATCGCTGTGGTCCTGCATATGCCACCTCCGTCAGCGCTGTATGATTCGCCATCGCAAGGCAGCTAGCCCGCAAGCAATACTCCTGCAGTGGAGGCGATATTCCTACCCAAATCCTGGGCCGATTGAATCCGGTCTCGTTTGCCCATCAAAATACTCTGCCACTGCGGTCTCAAGTCGAGGCCCAGAGAATCAGCAGTAGAGAACACGAAGCCTTGGCTGAGATCCGTCAGCCTCCTCGCATCATCATATCGCCATGGCATAGGTGGTGGTCGTATATGCGAGCCTTTGCCGTCCGGCTCTCACTCCGCGCTCTGGTAAGCGACATCATCAGGCAGCATCTTGAAGTGGTATGATATCTGGAAAGAAAGCCAAGCCATGCAGCAGCCGGGATGTTTCAATAGTTTCCATACTCCTTTGGAGCCCAGAGTTCGTGATGGTCGTGAGAAGTGAGCGAATACTTTGCACAAGCGCTGACACCATAGCAACGCGCCCTTCCCAAAGAGGTTAGGCTGAGACAATAATAGTTATCCCTTGGCATCTGTGAAAAGCTTGTCAGAGCTCACCTTCTCAACATCCTCTCTGTCATCAACAATATCCTACTAGATCCGGCAATTCGTCCTATATGGCCGCGGGAGCTTGACACTGACGTTGCACTCGCAGGAATAGAATGCTTAGTTGCCGTTCTCACAGACGCCACTGCAAGCAATACGCGATCCGACTGGCTTGGAGGTGACTGGCTTGGAGGTGGCTGGTGAACATCGTGTTCCTGGCCACAACCGAACGATACAGCTACAAGCGATCAGTAAGGTTCACCGAAGATGTGCGCTGCTGTCGCAGGGCTGGCGATACCACTCTTGAGCAGTGCTTGACAGAGACGGATCTCGGATCGACTGTCCTTTAGGATGGTTTCCTGGCTCGTATTACTCAAGATGCTCTATACGCGAAGGCAGAGCTAGCGATCACAGATCACACTATGGCTCTAAATGCGATATTCTTGGTAGAGGAGGTTCGTCGATCGTCACTCGCAGGTATATGAGTCCCAGTCTCCTGAAGTAAGTGCTCCTCTTTTCTATCATCACAACAGACGGTATTGCCAACGGCGTCTCAACATCGTCGACCGTTGCTCCATAACATAGTCGAGGTTCCATTCGTTCAGGCCTCTTCTATCCATTCGCTTTACATCCACTACAACGCTCGCTCTACCGGTCGGTAACACAGCAGCCATGTTGTACAAGCTCTCTGTTCTGGCGCTCGTGGGCGCTACCTACGCTCTGCCAGGCGCACCAAGCTATGGTGATGAGACTCCTCCATCGTACCCGCAGCCTCCGACCTATGGTTCATCGACCTCCTCTTCGGCATCTGAATACAAGCCGTCCACGACCTCGACGACTCCAGCTCAGTATCCCACCACCACATCGACTACCGAAAAGGCACCAGAATATCCTACCAAGTATTCTTCTTCGTCTTCGTCTTCTTCGAGCTCGAAAGTCGAATACCCCCCACATTACGGCACATCTTCCTCTTCCACAAGCTCGAAGGTTGAATACCCGACTCATTACCCCAGCTCGAGCTCAAGCAGCTCAGTCTGGACTTCCTCGAGCGCGCCAGTTTATCCTCCACACTACCCTACCAGCTCCAGCAGCTCGGTCTGGACTAGCGAGAGCAAGAGTGTGCCGGTTTACGGCGGTCCTTCGAAGTACACCAGCTCGACTGAGGCACCCAAGTACTCTACCACGACTTCCGCTGGAAAGTACCCATCGTCAACCTCGACTTGCCCAGCTCCTGGCTCTTACGATAGCCATGGACGCTACAGCTGCAACCCAGCTCACGCATATCCAACTGGTCAGACTTGCAAGTTGATCGATGGCTGCTACTACTTGGAATACCCAAAGACTAGCTCTGAGGCTCCAAATTACCCTTCGTACACTACGAAGATCTATACTTCGTACACCACATATTGCCCACAGCCAACAACTTTCACGCACGGCCCAAGCACGTACACAGTCACGAAAGCCACGACTTTGACGCTGCCGCCGATCACTGTCACGGAATCGAAGCCTCCGGTTTACCACCACCCAACTGGCAGCGTGACAAGCAAGACTTCCTCCAAGTCAGTTGAGACTCCAAAGACATACCCGCCAACCGACAAGACTACTGTTGTGAAGACTCTCACCTCGACTGCCACGATCTACAAGCCAACTAGCGCTCCTGTCTATTCCACCTCTGGAACGACATACTACAGCACTTCGATCGTGCCTTCGTATAGCGTCAAGACCTGGACTACCACGGAGACTGTTCAGAAACCAACGACTACAGCTCAGAAGCCAACTACTTACCCAGCTGTGCCACCTCCAGCGCCAAGCTGCCCAGTATGCCCGGTCTACTCGTGTGCACCACCAGTGACTGTCACTACTACGATCTACGCTAGCATGCAGCCAAAGCCAAGCACATACGCCCCGGTGCCATCTGTTTCCTCGTCTGTGGAGACACACCCAGCTCCAGCTCCATCGTCCTACATTCAGCCAAAGCCTTCAACTTCCGTTGAGACTCATCCAGCTCCAGCTCCGTCGACTTACGTCCAGCCAAAGCCATCGACCTATGTTGAGACTCACCCGGCACCAGCTCCATCGACCTACGTTCAGCCAAAGCCTTCGACCTCTGTCGAGACACACCCTGCTCCTACAACTACATCGACATACGTAATCAAGACGACTGTCAAGACAACCGAAACGAAGGCCACAGTCACAAAGTCGATTCCAGCTCCTCCTTACCCCACTGGCAGCTCCTCGTCGATCAAGAGCTACCCAACGGCTCCATACTATCCTCCACACAGCAGCTCCTCGTCGATCAAGTCTTACCCAACCGCGCCGATCTACACACACTCTAGCAGCAGCAGCACTTGGGTCCAGCCACCAGTTTACACGCACCCAACAAGCACTAGCACTTGGGTTCAGCCCCCAGTCTACACACACCCAACAAGCACTAGCACTTGGGTACAGCCGCCAGTCTACAAGACGACTTCGACCGAGACTGTTCCTGTTTACAAGACCACCAGCACTTGGGTTCAGCCACCAGTTTACACGAAGCCCAGCTCGTCTGAGAGTGCACCAGTCTATCCACACCCGACTAGCACCAGCACCTGGGTTCAGCCTCCAGTCTACAAGACCACCTCGACTGAAAGCGTTCCAGTCTACAAGACTACCAGCACTTGGGTCCAGCCTCCTGTCTACACCAAGCCAAGCTCAACCGAGAGCGCCCCAGTCTACAAGACCACCTCAACCGAGAGCGCCCCAGTCTACAAGACCACCTCAACCGAGAGCGCCCCAGTCTACAAGACTACCTCGACTGAGGCTCCTCCAGCTTACAAGCCATCTTCGTCCGCTCCTGTCTATGAGAGTTCGAGCACCCCAGCTGCATACCCAAGCCCAAGCAGCACCTACGTGGCTCCTCCAGCCTACGGACCAAGCTCGAGCTCGACTCCAGCTTCGTACCCAAGCCCAACTGGATACTAGGCTTGGCTTCTTAAGTCCTTTTAATACTTAATGCATGTTTGTTTCATTCACGAATTGTTGTACATAGTACTCAGTTGAGTGCAGACTATCCTTCACATTGAGCGAGTGACGTTTACGAAACCAAAATACACCTCCATCAGAGGCGCATGAGCGCAGAGACGCATGACCAGATAGATGATCATCAGGATCCACAGACAGGAATAATGAACAATCAATCAAGACACAACTCCTGCTCCCGACATTGCCAGACAGACGTTCAAAAGACCAACAATGTACTAACACTTGCTAGCCTCATCTGAAAGCCGCCGTCCAAATACGAAGACAGAGGAGCGAACTCATCAAATCGATGAAGACTCTGGATCCTGATAATTTCTACTATATAAGGCCTCAAATTTCTCAGAACTGACACTCAACCCACAAGACACCGCCGCGCCCCGGCCGCGCCACCACCACCAAGCCCCGCCTCAAAAGTCCTCCCCGAGGTAAGCACTTCTGCCTACCGATCAGCGATGATCACTGACGCACTCTTAGCAGTTCATCGACGAATCATCAGCAATCAGACTCATCAGCAACCACTGGCCAAGGCTACGAAGCCATACTGAAAGGTCTTCATCACTAAGACTAGAGCATTGCTCCATCAAGCAGAGAGGACTTGATAGTGAAGGACGTTGGAGTCGGCCATCATTCAGTGAGGGCGACACCTACGCGCAGTCGACGCCGGAGCATTACGCACCTCATCACGAATAGAAGCACCATGGCTATTCCAGACAAGGATCTCGTTGATCTTCTGCGTGCTCTCGAGGAACAAGATCCCGCTGCTTTCGACATGTATTGCGGTAAGTTTCGTGTCAGTATGATAGACCACCAGCCCTTGCTCTGCATCGGAAGTCTGCAAGAGAACGAGTCCGAGCACATCGAGCCAGGCGAGCAGGATGATGCAGGCAGGCAGCTGGTCTGCATCTACTTCGAGGAGGATGACGATGGCTCGAAGGAACTTCGGAGTGTTGTGTATGGAGATTACACGGAGTCTCCTATCAACATTAAGGAGCAGTACATCGACTTCACTCCCAAGTGGATCAAGCCAGGACACTTCTTCAACCTAGAGGCTAGGAGATGTGGTGCTCTGAGGACCAAGCTCGATGCACTTGTTCTGCACACCGGAAATTATGAAACGGGTGCCGAGAAGATTCATTTGAACCTCATCTTCATGCTTTATGAGCATGTCATCAGGGCTCAGCAAGCTCAGTGGGAGAAGGATGCGCTCTGGGCCAACGAGCGTATGTCTCTGAATGAAGCATACGATGCTATGCAAATTGCGCGGAACGACAAGTCCGTTCTTGCTACCGCTCGCTATAGGCGCGCTTGCAGGGTGGTGACGCAAGCTGGCGCTTCTGCTTGCTTCAAGAAGGCTGTCAAGAAGGCCACTGACGCGAACTTCAGACGAACATGAGTGGAAGACTTCCAGACCGAGGGTGAACATCTTCTGTCATCCAACAGGTTCTGCGACACTCTAGTACAGGGCAGGCATTCAGCTTCGAGTCGGATGCAGTTGATTTAGCTCCTAGTGGCACTTAAAGGGTGAACTAGCATATCATGGGTAGAGCACGGGAGCCACCAACATGTTGAGCATCTCGAGGAAAGCCTCCTCGGGCCGTCTGGTACACATTCGACCGGATCGAGTAACCACAAGGCTGCATCAACACTGTAACAATACATGCCAATCCTGGCTATCTCATGCCCGTGAACTTTCCCTCAAGCTCGATATATCGTTTTCTGTACAGCAACACCATGGCGGTGGTATACCTCGAGCGTTGCTGCCCTTTGCTGTAGAACTGGTGCTCTTCTCTGTGACATGAGTGGAGGAGCCACACACGGCAATGATGAATTCCTTCCTCGCACTCCCGCCATGATCTCCTTTCGACCACCTCGAACAGACGCTGACATCGAGTAGTCTTGTCCAGGAACCGCTTCTTTCCAGCCTATTCAACACCACTGGCCAGGCCAGATGTAGAGACGGCTTACAACAGTACGCATGAGTGCAACTGAACCTGAGAACTTCTGGACCCTGCTAAATACCACTATATAAGTTCTCAATTCTTGCGGGACTCACACTGAAACAACAACCACGACCACCACGCCAGCCGGCACCACCACGCCTGGCCCCTCTCCCACCATCACCACCAGTCATCGAACTCAAAACAATCAGCTCGAAATCAAAACGATCAGCTTGGATCCAGATCGATCAGCTCGGAATTCAAACAATCAACTTCGTCCCAATCGAAGCTTTGAAACTCAAGCCCTTGATTTTCACCTCAAGCCACCAAGCACGCAGAATTTGAGATAGTATCGAACAACTGACTGAGACCTCCTGGACCCTGAATAGTACTGCTATACCACTATATAAGGCCTTAATTTCTCGCAAAGCTGGCCGACAACCACAAGACAAAGATTTCCGGCCGCCGCGCCGCCACCACCACGCCTGGCTCTCCGCCCTCCTACCACCAGCAAGCACAAGTCCCGCCACTTAGGCGATCAAAAGCTTCGATACGGTAGCAGCAGATTCAATCTGGTCCCAGCAGAATCACATCGTTGGCAACGATCCACAAACCTCACGGAAAGAGTATCCCGACCTTAGGTGATCGACGATAGCCTCGACAATCCGTCAACGGCATATACAATCCGGCGACGACGATCCAGAAGCCAGAGGAAAAGATCCTTCCGACTCCCAGGTGATCGAACGCTCCCAGCAGACTCAAGCCGTCAACAACGATCCACAAGTCAGACGAACACGATCTCGGCCAACGCGAAGCCTGAGCGACTCCATCGATTGCAAAGTGCTACCGGATCACCAACTCCTCCAGTACGATGCCGTTGCGACCGCCGCGGGGCTGGGCGGCTCTGAATCCATCGATTCCACTACTGGAACTGCTGCGCATTCGAGAGCAGCGAGACCCGACCGCTTTCGATGTATATTGCGGCGGTGTGCTTCCGGTCTGGCAGGAGAAAGATCGCCCGTTCCTCGTGTGCATTGGAAGCCTTCGAGAGAACAAGTCCAGTGCGGAGGTCATCGATCAACGTTTCACGAACGATGCAGGGAAGCAGTTAGTCTGGGCCCACCCTGTAGATGATGAGGAGACCGGTAGGAAGCATTTGCGAACTGTTGTGATCGAATATGGATGGGATGGTTATCGGAAGGACGAGATCTACCCCTTAGCGGAAGCCGACGACTACATGGTTCACGGTCCTAAGTGGATCAAGGACATTTGCTACAGCTCTGTGATGGACAGACCCGAGACGCCAGCAACGAAGAAGTACGTAGAGACTATCCGACTTGATCTTACTGTCATGCTTTACGAGCATCTCGAAAACGCTACCAAAGCCGAGAAGAAGCGTGCCTTCTGGGCTAGGACTCGCATCACTTTGAGTGAGGCATACGACACCATCATGACCGCTCGCCACGACGAGTCTATTCGCGGCACCGATCGTTTCAAGCGGGCTCTCAAGATGGCACAGCAAGCTGGCGCTGCTCCGGTGCTTATGCGTTGGTTTCAAAAGGAAATCGACGAGGCTGCTTCGGTCCAAGGTTGAGTGGTTACCTCCTACCACAGGGATGGAGTTCCCCTTGCATGATTTAGCAGCAGATTAGATTCGGAGAGAGCGATTTGAAATTGGAGGACATGATCATGCTTCAGGAAGCATCGACAAAAGCGTTTGGGCGTTTTGACTTACACACGATCCGAATGGATTGAATCTGCCTTCACTAGGGAGGAGACGAGCACCCACTTGGTTGCATCAATACTGTATCATAACCACATATATTGATCCATAAAGGACATCTGCTTACCACTCAAAGATCCCATGCTTTCCATTTCGATGCGTCTTCATCACTCTAGCATCGATGCGTCCTATACACTGCTACACCGCAAGTATATATCATGCTTTCCATTCTAATATGTTGTCATCGTTCTAGCATCGATGCATCGCAAGAATCGATACGTCTCAAACACCTCTACAACGCAAGCATCGCCTCACTTCTCTACAGAACGATTGCCCTTGCCTAGCAGCGATCTAGAAACGGTGCATCAGTATGGGAATTGAGGTCCTGCCTGGTGTCAAGATCACAGCAACGCATCTCTCCCTGTCTAGTCTCGCATCTCATTGCTTCTGCTAACAAACCTTCTCGCATAAGGTAGCTGCATCCTCCCGCAGCTTCGTAGTACCAACAGCGGCACAGCGTAAGCTACATGTATGTCGATGATAAGATCCAGGCCTTCGCAAGGTATCTTGGTAAAAGGAAGCCGAAGCTTACTGATTACTGACAGGCATTTCATTATTATTCGTCTACTCATCAGCCACCAACAAACGCCTTTTGTCTCGGTTCCTGTCTCTACCGATGCTTTTCGCTTCTCTGTCGATATCGTGCCGTTTTCCATCGCATCCTGTACGCCGATGCATAGCGAGTGGGTATCGTGAACAACACAATGCCGGTCCCAAATCAATCCCAAGCAAGAATATATACAGATCATCAAAGTAGATGTGCTCATGAACCATAAACATAGTACTCCGCCGCGTAAGGCACCTGCATGGCTGGCGTCGAGCTATCACAGCTACTCGGTGCAACACCACCTGCAGTCTCAACACGATAGACACTCTTCAGTCCATCTGTCGTCCTGCCGCAGCCGTTGTCAACCAAGTACAACCAATCCACGGTGCCAAGGCCATTGGAGCCCTTGTACGCTTTGCTGGGAGCTTTCGCGTTCCCGCCCTTCTTTCCTGAGAAGAAGTCTCCATGACCCCAGACATTGAAGTTAGGCAATTGAGATCCGGAGATTTGGTCAAAGAAGTGCTCTCCCATCCTGTTCAGCGCGCCGCCGACGTTGGTTGTGCTGAGTGTATGGCAGGCTGAGCAATAGCCATTGGCTTCTGTAGGAGAGCACTTTGTCATCGTGAGGCAGTTTTCGAAGGACTTGAGTGCTGCGACTGTGTATGTATCTTGACTGTTCGAAGTCACGAAAGATGTGATATCTGAGAGGTCGGCTATGGCGCCTGCTTGGACCGTAGACTGGACCCAAGTTGAAGAAGCAGATGAGCAGGTGTAGTTCTGGAAACCAAGACCTAGTAGGATGTATTTTGGCGATCCTGAGGGCGTGGGCAGGGTTCCTTGTGAGGAGAGTTCCTTCAGTGGCAAGGCAGCAGGCGTTGTTACTGTCTTGATGGGCCACCATGGAAAGGTTGGACGGGCATCTGAGAAGGTGGCCAGAGTAGCCAGAGCCAGGAGAGTGTTGTGTATGGGCGCCATACTTGTCAATGGTATGAAGTCCTGCGAAAGTTGGAGGCGGCAATTGGTCCTCTTATCGATTATGCTTCTTCTGTTGGTTTCTCGAATTGGCAGGTACTAATCGAGTAATGAATGCTGGGATGCCTTGTCAACTGGTTGGAGGGGACTTCAATCTATATACTCAACCCGCCCAGCGTCTCTGCTTGAACAACGCGTACCCACAATTGCTAGTGTAGTCCTACAATATAGAGTGGCTGCTCGGCTCTGCTGTGCCGCAACGGGATTGGACTCCAACAGGACGTGCAGAAATAGAAGTCGAAATCGCGCCTAGAAGGCATGCGGAGATCTGCACAGTGCAGACGCCACGATTCCACCGGTCGCGAGGTCAGAAGCCTAATCTTCCGTGGCACATGGCTGCCGCATCTTAGGCGAGTCGTTGGCTCTCAGTCTCTGGTTTGAGATCCGGTAGCGAACAGATCTGGTTGACGACATCTTGTGAGCTTGGAGTGATGACAGGCTGAGAATAACCACCAAGTCTGACAGGCTCGGCCGGCTCTCTTGAGCCTCAACAACGCCTCCCAACTGGCGGGGACATTATGAAGGACTCTGAAGGAAGTGGGCATTCCAAGCTCTCTTGCCGCCGTGCATATATCCCGAAGCAGCCTCCACGCGGCCATGGTGGGTCTTGGTGGGCTTCCAATATGCAGCAGTAGTCGAGATGAAGGAGGACCTCCCACGGCGGCTCCAGCCATCTTGTTTGTCGCCTTCGAAGATGGCATTGGAGTGCTTCGAAGGCGAAGTCGATTCGAAAGTCCGCTTCTAAGGCCACCAAGATGATGAGAGGTCAGCATAGCCAAGCACCACATGCCAAATGCCATGTGTTTGACTGTCAGAAACTGTCGTGCAACGTCGAATTCGAGATTGGAAGTCGGGAGGATTGGCGCCTGCAGATCATTTTGCTCCATTTCTCCCGCGCCATCTCTTCTTCCATTCGCTACACACGCGAAATAATTACAACTAATATAGATTCTAATGCCAGCTAATTTTAGAGCTGGACATCTTGTTTCTTGTTTTCGAGCAACTTTGGACTTCGGACTTGTCTACCAGGCGCGAAAAGGACAACATATCGCCACCGAGGCCACGACTCTGACCTCCCGCTGCACCTCGCGGCTAGCGAAGGATCAAGATGCCTCCAAGCTATAGCTCCCTGCAGCACGCCAGCAGGAGCTCTCTGCTGTAGTCTGGCGGCACAGCAAACACAGTTGCTCAGGATGCAACGACTTCGACGAGAGTGGCAGGTACTGGGCTGCTCAAAGTCGCTGGCAACACTCTCTGTCGTGGCATTGGTCTGACTGAGCGCGATTTACAACACGATCTTTCGCCGGACGTGTACTGTCAAGATCCACATTCTTCATTTCCGCCCAGAAGTAGGATGTTGGACTCGGCGAGATGAACAAGTCCATGGCACGTTCTCATGCGGCGCGTACAGCTATAGCTGTAACGTTGTTGGTGGTCAGGCCGTACTCCGAGGAGCGGCACAGTATGTCAAGATATTCCTTTGAAGAATCCAAGAAGTCGTGAGCAATACGCCAATAGAGCGTAACGCGCTTTCAATGTGGCAATCTGGTATGCATACGCAATGTGTTACAAGAATCTGAAGGACCACTCGTTTCCTAGAACCCCATACGTTCATCATAGGCGCCCTCACGTGTCCGGGAAAGCTATTACGTTCGAGCAAAAGATCGGCGCTAAAGGATTCGATGTCGCTGCACTATGGAGGCACAGCAATAGCTTGACGTGAAGCTCGTGCCAACATGAGGGAAATGATGGCGACAGCGTAAGGATCGACGCTATCCTTTGTGTTGGCGGCGTTGACACCATGATGGCAACCGAACTTGATCGCGCCGGGTGCACTACCACTCCGCCAGGCTGATGACATGCGAGAACGCGAGCGAATGGCAAAACAATCGCCGTGGCGAGTACGCAGGACCGCTCAACAACAGCCTTTCAAGCCAAAGACTTCGAAGGGTCGACCTAAGGCTGTTCTGATCAAGGGTTAGCTACCCCAACGACTTACTGACTGTATCACTAGACCATGGACGACTGTTGAAGGAGTCGTGATCCGAGAAGTATGTGTACCCTCATTCTCCTAGTGTTGGTCAATATTCGAGCTGACACGGCTGCTATCGTAGAGTCGAGCGACTTCACGGACCAATTTCCAAACTGGAAGTACCCTCTCTACGCACTCGACGCCGACCACGCTGCGATCGCATGGAGTCAGGAATGACCCACTTATACTACCAAGGTACTCAGGAAGACTATTCTGCCAGAGAGCAATAGCCTTCAGGGCGACACATAATAGCTGGTTCTCTTCGTAAATTCACTTACTTCTCAACAGTGCCTTGCACCTGCAGTAACAAGACCGTAGACAGCATCGACACACACAAGTCTGAAGTGACAATAAAGTAGACAACTCCACCACTCTGTTGCGATGGCTGTCACTTGTAGCCAGAAGAATGATTCGTCTTGCACGGTTTCAAGCAAGAAGACGAGTCCCGAGAGAAAGGCTCCTGCGCGCTTAAAAGCACCATTGCACGACACTGAACCCACGTCAAAAACGGACATCTGGAGCGCACCTCAGGAGCTGCGAGATGACATCCACGAGAGAGTATTGACGAATGGTAAAAGATGTCCTTCGCAACTGCCTGTACGCCTTGACCTAGCATGCAGTCGTATGCGCATGGAGACAAGACGACTGTACCACAGTAAAAAGATCCGCGCAATGGTCTGGAAACGATACTGGGCGCCGTGCCTTCCTAAACGCAACCTCGTTGCGCATTTGAACCCTAAACTCGATTATTCGAGAACGTGGATCGCAGTTCCGACACCTGATAACGTCAAATACAGCGCTCTCATCCTTGCGATGAAGACAAGGGAATGGGGAACGACTTCGGGTTTGGTCCGCCTGGAGCCGCGAGTTCTCGACAAGCGAGCAGGTCGGTACTACAGTCAGTACTACAGCCTCGGTCTGGGTTCGGTCGACGATAAGATTGAGCTAGAGTTCACCAGTCTTCTCAAAGAAGCACTCGGAAGACTTGAGGGCATCATGGATTATGAAGACCGGACACTCCCTGGTCATCGAGCACAACGACAAGCGCGCTCAACAGTGCGATGCTTCATCAAACGATCAGGTACGGCTTGACATTTGCTCCAGTACGTCCAGCCATCATGATGAGGCCATAGAAGGTCATGGAGGAGCAGAGCAGAGGCACTTCTCATATCGCGACAGCAAAGCGCTCTGCGAGACGGAGCACAAGCATTCGGAGCCCAAAACAGTGCGCATTGATTATCTGCAATTTGATCGGATCTGAGACTGGAGGTATCCTGCGAGATAATGAGCGTCTAGGAGTCCTTCCCCATTCCTCTCCCTCTGCAGACATCTCCGATGACTGATGGCTGAGCAAGGTACTGGGTACCCAGACAGTCCAGTGACACGATCTGGTCGCGCTTCGTAGATACTCTGACTGGAGCATTGGCGGGTAGGAAGCTTGACATTGCGAATTGTATCTACCTAATAGCGAGCTACAACTTCTCCCCATCCTCACGCCTCTATCTACCCCATCGATGCAGAAAGATCTCTAGCACATGTTTCCCATACCGACCCATACTCCTTCCACGAATCCAATGCCATTGCTCCTTGAACCATTTCCCCCACTAATACGTGCAAGGACAGCCTGTGTTCGGGCAAGTGTATCCATTAAAGTAACTGTAGGTCGGCGTAAATGGACAAGAGAAGCAGCTGTCAACGAAGTATGGGCAGAAGTTTGGCCCTGGAAATGGACGAGGATACGGAGGACATCCGAACAAGAATGGATTATTGATGCAAGGATCGATATATGGCGGATTTCGACAACCTATCGAGAAAGGATTGTTGAAGCAAGGATCGATGAATGGCGGTGGGTCTGGGAGGTTGATCGAATCTGGATCATCTGGACAGCCTGGGATGTGGACACCAGAGCCAGGACCTGGGCAGGCGATGTTGTTGAAGTCACCAAAGTCGGAAACGGCGTTGGCTTGTTCTGGAGCTTGAGGAGCTTTTTCGACTTGTGGGGTCTTGACTTCTTGCGCTTGCTGGTCTTCACGAACTTGGAGGTATACCTGTATGCCATTAGCTCAGTGTTGATTCGAGGTAGAAGTGTTCCGTCTGTCTTACCGGAGTAGCCACGATGCCACTAATGGCGACAGATGCCAGAACGGCAGTGATGTGCTTGAACTGCATCGTTGCAGTACCGCTGAATTACTCTAGACTGGTCGATGACTGGAACGACGTGATGAGATCGTTTCATATACGAAACAGCACACTTGCCGACTAGAAACGAGTGACTGAGGTTAGAAGTGTCCGCGAGAGCGACTTTGGTGTTACAGAATGCTGGGAAGCGTCACTGAGGGAAGTCATATATTATACCATACGCCTTCTACGATCCGTATCGGTCAATTCTTTACGGATCCGCAGTTTGCGCGAAGCTTGTTGACTCTTAATCGAAATTACCAGTTCCTTAGGACCGACATGCTCTCGTGAGTGCTAGGCTGTTATCGTGTGCAGTTACTTGGTATCGCGACCGCATGGTACACTTCAACGGCCGTATTGGCGTGCAGCATCCAATTCCGGTATGTTAGTGTCTATACTTGCCATCCCAGGAGATTGGAGGTAAGAAGATACCATGACCAAGCTTACCGATGGGCTGGTGCAGCTGAGATAATCCAATAGATACGCCAGGATTACCATCTTTATGATCCGTCTGAGCGAGTTGAACGAGCGCATCGGCACGCAGGCATCTCCAGAGCCAGGCTTTTCCCTGGTGTCTTGTGATGTTCTGCATGGAGATCGTGGCATGCTCAGATCCGAACAGCTGGAGGCCCTGGAGACTTCAACAACCATGCCTGGTCCGGCACTGGCCTTCATCTCCGCGCATTGGACCGCACCTCAAGACTTTGAAAGAACAACTTCATCACATCGTCATCAGGAATGCCAGAGCGTCACTTGGGCGCGGAGGACTTTGCCACAACAGTACTGTAATGGACGGGCGAAGCTCCATCAAACGGCTGTACACTGCTCAGATTGGACTGGTGAAGTCACAAACCGATATGGCTGTCTCACAAGAGTCATTCCCCGATCGCAGGCGTGCTCACGTTGGTGTTGGACGAGCAAGCAGTTTCGCAGCGGAAGCGTCGAATGCGAGCCTATGATTTCTTCTCATCAGTGATCATTCAGCTTTTGGTCAGGGCCGATCGAGTTATGCGTCTGCAGGGCTGACTATGGGGCTTCCGTTAGAAAGCCTAAGCCCTCATATGACCCAAGTATAGTGCTCTGCTCATCATTAAGGGATTCCTGACTCCATGCAATCTCGACATTGAAGTGTATTGAACAACACTATAGTGGTATCTGTCATTACTTCATTTGTCCAAGGAGCGCCAACCGCCGTGTGCGGGCATCTTTCTCTGTCTGGATCCCGTATGTTCGTCCAATCCCGAGGGCTGTATCATGTATCGTGTATACCATCCTTTCATCCCTGTGGTGACTTTCAGATCACCAGCATTGGTGTCACTGGCGACCGATCCTCATCCTGTCGATAGTCCGGTGCCAGTGTGCCATATGTGATCGCCAGTCGCTTAGCGTTACGCGCATGACATCGTAGCTTGGGAGACTTCACTTCTCCACCTCTCGCAGCTGAGCTCCAGTCAGTGCCCAGGGTCGGCGACACAGCTCTGGCGCCAGTCACTGTTTCAGTACCTAGAATTGGCGTGACAGGAAGACTAGGAGTCGCTGGGATGCTGTCATCGTCATCGCTGTACGAAGGCGTGAGTGTCCCATACGTGATCGCCAGTGGGAGTGATGCATTCAGTCTGGGTGATATCGGCGACGTGACGCCTCTCGCTCTGGATCTTGACCGAGGTGCTCTGATTGAGCTAACCGGCGTCAAGATTGTACGAATAGACTTGGCATCATCCTTGTCCAAGGGAGACGAGGAGGCTGATAGGAGCACTACCCATCTGCGGTCAACAGAAGTCCTCGCCATGCCGATTGTCCTCCATGATGCACCAGTGATGGCTGTGTACATGTTGTAGCTGGTGCGGTCTGTTGTCGGCCTGCCGACTTTGGTGTTGAGTTTGAGCACGGGCTTCGTCTTCTGGCTCGCCTGCGAAGCGTGCCTACTGATGCGTCCTCTCGATCCATCTGCCTCAGCCCCACCAGAGTTCGCTTGGTACTGCACAGATGCCCATCGTTCGCCAGTCGCGAGGCCCGAATAGCCAGCAGGTCCGATGAGCTGAGCAATGGCAGTCTCATGATCCATGGTCACAGTACTGCCTGCAGGAACAGAATCGAATCTGTCAAGATCATTGGCAGCTTCGCGTGCTTCTCTGTCCAGATGAGCTGAGCGTTCCAATATATCTATCCTTTGATCGCACATTCTGGTCCTGGAAAGGTTGATGGAACGTAAGAGTTCGTCACGTTCGTTCTGCAGCTCGCGCTCTTCGAAAGCATTTTCCATCACGTTGACAGCTTCGACAGGACTGCCCACACATCGAAAGTCCATGGATTCGTGCGGATTGACGTACACCTTCAATTGAGTCAAGCTTTTCATGTTACGGAGGTGGCGAGTTGATCTTATGGAATCCATGAATGACTTCTTGATGTGTGGCTGTACTTCGCCATCTGGCAGCGGCGGCAAAGCCTTCTCGGTGATAGTTCTCACTGTGGCACGCGACATCGACTTCGCGCGCTTGACACTGCGTGGCTTCTCGACAGGCTTGGGATAGGGTGAAGCGAGCTCGCGCGTAACGTGACCTTTGCGCGTTGCTTCAATGCGTTGCAAGAACAGAGCGTCACTATCGAAGTCGGAGTTCGTGGAACCACGTGCTGACACGCAGACGCGGCTGCGCGATCGATCTCGGGAGCCTTGGCCATGTCGTCTAGAGTTCTGCTCGTGCTCGCCAAATATTCTGTCGCCACTGGTATAGCGTTCTCGCAGGTCGCTCAAGTCAACTGCGCTGTCCTTCGCAAGCTCGTTCACAGCAGGCGTGCTCTTCGAATAGCTGTAACGCGAAGGGCGCGATTCGTGAACGGAACTTAGGGCAGCTTTGTTCACCAGTGACCCTCGTAGCTGGATGCTGGGCAGTGAGGTGTTCCAAGTCTTGAATTTCTCAGTGAAGCTCTCCACCGAGGGAGTCCGCCGCGGTTGATGCCGATTGCGCATGTTTGTCACGTAGCAGGACGCGCGATGCTCGAGAAGGTGAGGCGTAGAAAGGTTAGGAAGGGGTGCGAAAGGGTGTTAGTAGCAAGTCGACCGCGGTCGTGTTTTGTATAGCGATTTATCAAGGCGTGTGAGTCGCGAACATATCGCATACCTGTCAGAGAGCGCGAGCGCGTATCCTTCATTTCCAATAAACTATAGCTCTTGACAGTTACGGATTAGGTCTTTTTGGTATACGTGCCTCGTGTTTGTGGCTGTTCTGTCAGAACATGGACGAGATGCAGTCGCGCGAAGGTCGACTAACGTCTCAGAAGCCGTTATATAGATTGAGTTCGTGGCACGCATGTGCCGTCCTGTTATGTATGGACCGGTCTCTGCTCCGGTGCTGAAAGACATGACTCGTTACATCGGCCCAGGGCTGTTTTCAACGGCCAGCACAAGGCAGATGCTTGCAACATCGTCCAAGAACAGCGTACACAGGCGAGCTGTCTCGATTCGTCACCTCGCTTGCTTGCTCTCGACACAAGGCTGACGGCGGTGCTCATAAGACTAGCTTGAAGATCGCAGTAGGTCGCGACGCGGCCGTATACTAGCCACAAAGTATGGCCCAGGTCGCGAGTATGAAGACCTGGTTGCATTACTCAGCTCATGCTCGACTGATCCCACCTCGTTGCCCCTCCACTGCCTCCAGCCGGCGTCTCTCAGAGCGGCTCAGTGGGAACGATCTCGATGAGGGACTCATAGAACGTCGTCCATTTCATAGGTGACATCTTGGCTTTCATGCAACACCTTGACGCTTTCGCTGCAGAATCTCCAGTCGCAGCCTCTCGGCAGCAGCCTGAGTCTCGATCATTCTGCCTACGCCCGTCCTCCAGCCCTCTTCTAGCCCTTGCATCTCTCCGGCTGCGTTTGCCTGAGCGTTGCGCCGAGCTTGTTCAAGCTGCTCCCGCTCGATCTTGGCAGCCTCCAGCTCCTTTTCAAGCGCTTTCAGCTCATCTTCGAGCCGGCTGTTGCCGATCAACCAGGCGTTCTTGCCGTAAGTTTCCAGCAGACTGAGGTTCACTTCGCGGCCGCGCAGGTATTCGGTGCTGGCGTAGGCCTTCTGCAAAGACTCTTTCCATGCTGAAAGATCGCCTTTGGCTGGCGCGTCAAGCAGCTCGTAGCGGCTCAGATCGAGACCACCTTCCTTGGGTTGACCAGAAGCAATGCGCGCATGTTCTGCCTCGACCAAGTCTGAGAAGCCTGTCGTTTCTCTCTGGGCTGGAATCGAAGGGTGCAGAGAGCTCGTGTGTGCAGGTTCCATTTCGGCGTGAACCAGCGCATTGGCGGCGTGTAATGTCTCTTCCGATACTGGCGCATCGACGTAAGGGAGCGCGTCCGGTGCACTCTGGATCAGAGGCATTTTCTCAATATTCCCGTTTGTGTGATTGAGTCGTGTCTACCAGGTTGTCGAGCTTGAAGTTCTCGCGTCGAAAGTGCATGACATGACATGAGTTTTGGCAGGCGAAGAAGTTGTGAGACCCACAAGCTTTGGCCAAGCAAGTGCGATCAACGCGCCTGCCTCGCTCGCCTGTACGTGCAACTTCATCCCGAGGCTCCGCTAACATTGACATCAATATCAACATTAACACAGCTAGAATGAACGTAGATCTACATCTCCATTTGCGGCGTTCATGAAGGACGGAAGAAAAATCTCATGCTAGCTACTCAGCAGGAGCAAGATGCAAGCAAGACGCAATGCGATACCATAATGCCCACATGATACCTCTGGCCACGAAGTCACGTCCAAGTCGCGTCTGCACCTCAAGTCTTGACGAGAGACGGGACGAAGTACTGCATAGTCTGTGAGCCAGTGCCGAGGGTGAAGAGCAAGCAAAGGCACCAAGTCCGCCAGTCCGCACAGGTCATCTTGAAGGCTTTCCACTCGCCGATCCTCTCATGAGCACCCTGAGTCAGGCCAATGCCTTCCAGGGCTAGGCGATTGCAAGCCAGGATGCGCTCCTCATCAGTGAGAAACTTGCTTCTGGTCGAGGTCGGGGAGTCTGGTAGGATGAAGAAGACGACAATGGCAACAACGACACTTGCAAGCCCTTCGAGAATCTGGTACAGATTAGCTTTCAACATTGCAAGAGGCCAGAATCACTCACAAACCAACGCCATCCTCGAATTCCCCCTACCATATCCATATAGTCTGTGATCACTCCAGCGAGTAGTCCAGACAGCGCACCGGCTACAGCTACCGACGTATACAGCCAAGCGAAGCGGGACGTGAGTTCGTACTTCTTGTACCAAGAGCTAGTCGATGTCAGTGAACAGCCGGAACTGGATGCCCAAGATACACCTACCTAAGGTAGAAAGTACAGCCAGGTGCGAAACCAGCTTCGAATATCCCGAGCAGGAACCGCAATGCCATCATCTGCTTGTAATTGTGTACCGCACCCATGCATGCGGCCACGCCTCCCCAAAGGACACCAAGAAGCGGGAGATACAACGACGGCCTCACTCGATTCAGGATCATGTTCGACGGCACTTCGCATATCAAGTATGAGATGAAGAAGATCAGGACGATCAGCGAGTACTGATTTGACGTGAGGTCGAAATCCTTCTCAAGACCACCTGTAACAAGTCAGCCACATTGCAGGCATGCGAACAGCAAGCAGACGTACCAATCTTAGCGTTGCCAATGATGGTTCGATCGACGTTGCTAAGCAGGTACAAGAGCCATGTCGTTGGCACGAGACGCCAATCTAGCTTCCTGATCAATGCCTTCTCTTCTGGACTGCCTGGAACATACGACGCTGCCAGATGTTGTGCATGCTCAAAGTCGACTTGATGCTTGTCGTAATGCTCATCGTGGGATGCGATCTGCTCGATATGGCCTTCTGTCATACTCTTCTTAGGAACGTCTGCCATGCTGCAGATAGTGTAGTCCAGGTGGTTGGAGGCCAGTACATTCCCTTGACTTTATTACTGACGACACAGGGCCATATATTGTCTGTGAACAGTTTCGAACTCATCGGCGCTTTCCCGTTCGATATTCTGCGCCTATGCCAAACACATCGCTCGCCAAATCGCTTGAGCGACAATTCCCTGTATCGATGCGGAGTTTGCAGCTAAGTTCTGCTCCCCACAGAGTCGCGTGTCTTCCCCGCATCATGCATGCATCGGGACAACATGGTCAAATTCCGTCGGGCTCAAAGCGATCGTTCTCCTTCTCCTTCTCCATTCCCGAGTGCGTAACGAACAAGCGCGGATGATAAACGATATGGTTTGCAAGATGGAGTGGTTTATAACCAATTTACTGCCCCAATTGTCCCAATGGTACAAACACATTCGACTTCTTTCGACTTCATATACATTTCCAGACGAGGCATCGACAACAGGATATCATGGCCAACGAACACTCTTTGAATACACCTCGGCCTCGAGTTGCCGTCACCCTGGGCGATCCCGCAGGTGTAGGTCCTGAGCTGATTGCAAAGTTGCTGAGCGACCCGGACAATCTTAAGCAAGCGGATATAGTTGTCCTTGCAGATCGCTCAGAGCTGGATGCAGCGATTGCAGATGCTGGAGGCGTTCACATTTCAATATCAGACAAAGCTAACCCTATCCATGTACAACTTCTGAACGATCACAGCCAAACCTCGGAAGCTTTCACCAGGAGGCAAGAAACGCAAGCAGGTGGCGCGAGATGTATGTACCAGCTGAAGCGGGGGCTAAAGCTCTGGCAACCTGGTCACATCGACGTGTTAGTATTCGCTCCCTTGAACAAAACATCTCTCAAGAAAGCGGGCATGACAGAAGAAGATGAATTGCGATGGTTTGCGAAGCAGCTGCAGTACAGTGGAACGACTAGTGAGATCAACATTGCTGGCCCGCTGTGGACTGCAAGAGTCACTTCGCATGTCGGTCTCGAGAAGGTTGCTGAGATGATCACGAAAGAGAACACGCTCAAAGCTATCGAACTGCTACATCGACTTCGGTAGGTTCTCTTTCTGCGCTTGCTCATTCATCTCTAATTGAAGCATCGCATAGATGGGAGTCTGGCATCGAAAGTCCTAGGCTCGGTGTCTGCGCACTCAATCCGCACAATGGCGAAAATGGCAACTTCGGACGACAGGAGATAGATGCCATTGCACCAGCCGTACGTGAAGCTCACACGAAAGGCATCAATGTACAAGGTTCCTTCCCTTGCGATACTATCTTCCTGAAATGTCAGCACTTCGACGGCATCGTGAGTACAAGATATAGCCAGTGAGCGATATGAATTGCACTAACTTTTGCTCCAGGTAACCATGTATCACGACCAAGGCCAGATCGCACTGAAGTTACTTTCATTCGAAGGTGGTGTCACAGTTCAAGGTGGTCTGCCAATGATCATTGCTACCCCAGCTCATGGCACAGCATTCGATATCGTCGGCAAGAACATGGCGAGCGTTACGAGTACACAGCAGGCATTCAACGTTGCTGTTACCATGGCTTCTCGGAGATCAGCGAAGAGAACGCAGAAGCCAATGGTACTGCTGCTTTAGCTCTCGTAGACAGTGATGGTCAGTCGAAGGCACAGAGTGTTGTATCTGCTATAGAGATTCCGTCTTGTTGCTAGCTGTACCTGGAAAGGCAAGAGCAGACCACATTCGAGCGTTCCCACGACCATTGTCTTTCGATTCTTAGACTCTCTAAGTTTCTTCTACAACCGTGCTCCCTTCAAGAATCACAATGCAATGAGACCCAGCTTGTTATATGCCGGAGACATAGTCCGTGCACAATGGACAGTGGACCCATGCCAAGACCTCGCTTGTGGTTCTTCGTCTTCACCTCCGCTTCTCTTCTCTTCCTGACATCAACTGCATAACGACATTAGCATCTTCACAAGATGAAGATGAAGGCTGCACCTCTCATGCCAACATGAATGGAGTGCATGGCGAGCGCGAGCCTTCGGGTGACACCGATAGCCGTGCTCCCAAACGGAAAAGGACATCAGCAGCTGCTGAGGATGACGGCAGAGCTTCCAGGCATAGTAAAGCGTGTGCAAGTTGTCGCAGACTGAAGACGAAGTGCGATGTGGCGGATCCAGGGCGTGCCGGGGGTGATTGTTCACGTTGTGCTCGACTGGATATACAGTTCTTGAGAGAGCAGAGGACCTGGACCAGCACAGCCTGCGCAGAGTCGGCTTCAGAGCCTATGCAGCTCACCATTACCAAGCTTGAAAGAGCACTAGAAGACGTCCTGGAGAAACTTAAAATGCCAGCTCTGGACCTGTACACTTCGCCAGCGATTGTGCAGCCACGCAAACCGCCACAAGCCTCGCGTTCTCAATCTGAGGAATGCGAAGAATCGGAGAAAGCTCGAGACGTCTCACCAGATCCTATGAACAGCTTGATAGAGGCAACTCGTCCCAATGGTCTCCGGAGTCAGCTACGCTCTGTCAAACAGCGTCGCAAGGGTGGCATGCGTCGCAAAGACCATGACTTGATAGCACAGAACCTGCTCGCAAGTGAAGACGCTGCTCAAATGCTAGAGCTCTTCCAAAAGAACCACGCCGGTCATCTCTTCTCGGCTGGCATCGGCGCCGACGCTACAGTGGACTCACTGCGTGCCTCGTCAACTGTGCTGTTCACTGCTGTAATGCTTGTTGCTGCGTTCCACATGACCGGAAAAGAAAGCTTGCATGAGAAGATACATGGCATCTTCATGGGTTTGGTCAACTCGGTCATGTGGGATCGATTTCATACCCTAGACGACATTCGTGGACTGGTGATCGCTGCTTTCTGGCAACCGTATCTCAGCTGGAAGCTGTCTGGATTGTCAATACGCATGGCCACCGGACTCAATACATCACGCCTTCTATACCGCCTTATCAGAGCTGTCTGTGAGCGATGATGAACGTAAAGACTGCCTTGAGACGACTCGCCTATGGTATCTGCCATACGTACTAGATCATCAGTCTAGCATCGCATACACGCGACCATCGTCAATGTCAGAACTTCGGCCGATCAAGGACTTTGAACTGCTGTTACAATCGGAGAGCTGTATGCCAGCTGATCGAGCTCTGATCGCACAGGTCACTGGTCTCGTGGCGTTGGGTAGAGCTTTTGACCATTTCGGGCTCAATCCTCGTCGCACTATGGCCGGACATGATGCATCGATACTGAACCACTCGAGATTTACCGACAGTGTGCAGACTTGGTATGAGATGGTCTGTTTCAGAGTCTGATTCGGTCACTCGTGATGTGAATCTGCAATACCACTTCAGCAATCTTGTCTCGCATTCGCTCGTTCTTCTTGTTCGTGGCAGACCACTCGACAGGCTCTGCGAGATGCCATTCAGTCTCCGGCCTCTCGCACTCAGAGCAATCGACTCCGCTCACGCAGTACTACAGCACTTCATGAACGATCCTGATTTCGTGAATAGAGTTGCTGGGGTCCCGCTATACGTGCATAGCACTATTGCCTTCGCGGTCGTATTCCTCCTGAAGCTGGCATACAAGTGGCATGACATAGGCATTTCCATCAATCCTAGTGATCGTACGATTCCACTTATCGAGGATGTAACACGCGTCTTACGAGCTTGTAAGGTAGGTGCCAGTCACATGGTCTTCAGCATGGCGAAGGGCTTCGAAAGAATGCTACAACAGCTTGCGAATGACCATACTACGCAAAGAGAATCTGCCGGAACAGTGGCCGCCGCCGAGCTTCGCAGCGAGGGTTCTAGCGACACAGTTGACGCTCAAAATGCACAGCAGGTATCGTCCTCAGCATATTCTCTCGGACCCGACTATCTCCACGTTGACGAGTTTCCTCGAACGACTTCAGCATCGAACTGGGAGCTACAAGATGAGGAGCTGTGGTCAGTGGCTATGGGCTATGATCTACTCGAGCCTCCACTGCACGGCCTTTCAGGTTACGACTTCGCACCTGCAGAATGGTAGCTAGTCTGCCAACCTGTGTGTTCGCTAGGGAGAGGCATGTAGCGAGCCTCAGACATTGGCAACCACGTTGAGTATGAACAAGGCCAGAGAGTAGAGAAGGGCGAACCCACTTATGTTACCAAGGTACGCAGGAATGCTGTCTTCGCGGAGAGCGATAAATGACACGTGGCTTTCTTCAAAAGATTACTCACTTTCTGACAGCGTCTTGCATATGAAGCAGCAAGCATCAACGACCATCCACACGTACAAGTCTGCGGCAATCACAAAGTAAACAACACCGCGTACGCACAATGTCGAACCTCTGGGGCCTGCCGCAGGAACTGCGAGATGACATCTACGAGAGGGTGTTAATGGCTGGCGACAGATCCGGTCCGTCGCAACTACCTGTACGCCTCGATCTGATATGCAGTCGTATACGAACGGAATCAAGACGACTATATCGCAGTAAGAAGATACGGGCGGCAGTCTTGGAACGATACTGGGCTCCATATTCTATCGAGGAGTTCTCGTTATTCGATTACGAAAGCGCGGTCTTGCTAGGATGCAAAGATTATGTCAGCTACACCTCGAAGAGGTGGATCACGATCCCAACACCTAATCGCATCAAATACAGCGCTCTCACGATAGAGCTGAAGAGAACAGTGTATGAACTGTGGTCACATCGATTAGACATAGAGCAGAGGGCTCGTGACGAGCGAGGTCCGTGGTACAAACTTTGGCCCGATATGCTGGACGATGTCACTGAGCTAGAGCTTACCCGTTTCCTCCAAGAGGCCGGTGACAGACTCGAGGGCCTCATCGACCACGAAAATCAGACTGTCTCTGTTGCCCGCGCACAACAGGAAGCGATGTTATTGCTGCGAGAATGCCCTAAGGAACTATTAAATCTCAATGTGCAAGCTGCTGTGATCGCGAAAAGCAATTGAATGTCGAGATCGATTACGAGCGGCCTCTCGCAGCAGATGGCGGTGACGATGACAGAAGCAGCGGGCTCCGACCAGGATCGCGGGTGTCTCCCGAGAAGCAGAGACACATGGTCTTTCTGTCTCGCGATGCTAAAGCCCTTTCAATACTGAGAGCATCAAGCACTCAGAAGAAAAGCCAGTGCCTGTCCGTTATCTGGAACTAGATCAACTCTGAACTGGGAGTATATAAGAGGCTAGGGGGGGTAGGAGCTGATTTCATGATCTCGCAGACCAGATCATGGGTGAGATTGATGAATCTTTCTTTATACTAGATCAAAACATATCAAGGCATTTATTTGATTTCAGAGAATCTAGGTCAATCGTGACACATGTCGCTGTACAAGCTCAGAAAGCTATATTTTCAGAGAATCGTTAATCCAGGATTCCGTAGATTCAGCTTTGTTATCTCAGGTGATCGAGCTCAAGGCTTCCAGGTATCAGTTTCAAGTCTTCAGCTGTTGAATGGCTTCTTAAGAGTTTCGATTCGTTCACGCCTTTGCACCTCATCGTCGCCTCAGTTGTTTCGGGCAACCCTAACCTTGGAAGGAAGCGCAGAACGAGAAATTATGGCAATGAGTCTCTTGTATAAAAGAAGTCCTGGCATTTAGAAATGCGCTCCTGCCACTCACGCTCCATGGACGCGACTCACGCAATAACAACAAACACCTGATACACGTCGCTATCCCCCACCGTCCGACGCGAAGGACCATGAACTGTACAGAAGATCACGACAAGCCATGGCCCATATGTGGCCGATCTGGTCACGAGCTGAAGATGATCCCGACGCCACCAACATGCAGGCGGATCCTTCAGCACGCGAGCTGAAGTCGCTGTATTGCTCACTATTTAGATGGAGGCCATAGCCAGTGAGAATGGTAGTTCACCGCTTAGCTTACATTAGCTGCGAACGCGGCATAGTCTCTTACCATGGTCAAGGGCCCAGAAGCCGTGAAGAGGATCAAGGCGGAGCTTGACAGAGACAATAGGTACGTGTCTATGCCTTTTGAATACTCCAGGGTTGATGGAAATGGTCGTTGCCGCCTCTCCAGCTTTGATGCTCGACTGCGCTGCTCAAAGCGGAGCCGAGTCGCGCAGATTCTTTCCGCGTAGTAACGAAGAGTGATTAAGAGCGTCGATTTCACACCCAAAGTATCTCTGATTCTCGGTGTAATCCACGCAGCTCGGCGCAGAGACAACGCAAGGGCGGCAACGACCATTTTCTTCGAGCCTTGCTCTGCGAATGCTAACATCATTCAGAGATGTAGCAGACCTCTGGAGCGATGCCCTCCGGCAATATAAGGGCATCGTCGGCACTGACCTGAAGCCCACGTTCGCAAACGTCAACGATATGATCGCCTTTGGCACCAAGGAGATGAACTCCTTTCACTCGTTTCGCCATAATCAGAAGAAGGTCGATAAACTTCGAAGTCTCTTCATGGCTAACATAGGTTACATCGAGACAGGTGCTCAGCAGCTTGTGGCGGCAGCAACTCCTGCGTTTCCTCCAGCTGCGGCGATCGGCACTGCTCTCACATACATGCTTAGTGCTTGTAAGCAAGTATCTGCAGACTACGATGTGGTGAACGCATTCTTCGAGGACATGAACGCGTTCTTGCAAAGAATCACGATCCTGGAGTCAAGACTGCCGAAGTATCCTGCATACCGGAACTGCTTGATGGATGTCTTCACAGCCATTTTGAAAATGTGTGGATTCGCCACAAAGTATATTGAACTCGGACGACTCAAGAAATGGGTCATTAACATGATCAAGGGCGAAGACAGTGATCTGGGCGGAGCTAGAAAGTCTATGGACACTTCACTATCTCGCCTACAGTCCGCTACCGAGTACGCTATCTTAGGCAATACCGAGGAGAACAACCGCATGACTGTCGAGTTGCAGCAGAATCAGGACATCCAGACCGAGATGATTGAGAACCAGACCAAGATGCTTGAAGAAGTGCTTGAGCACCAGCAGAGCGTCAAGAACGATCTGAAGAACATTCAGAAACTCTTGGTAATGTTCGACCAGCAGCATCGTGACGATCAGCCCAAGAAAGCGTCCAAAGCAGCAACCAAGAATAAGCCTGCCACATCTCATCGAATCCGCAGCTACTTTGACGACACGATCAATCCCTCTCACGAGTACCACAACGTGAAGGAGCGCCTTATACCGGATACTTGCCAGTGGCTATTCGAGCAGGAAGAGTGGAGCTGGTTTACCGATCTGGACCTGGCAAAGCAAGAAGGAGTACCCATCCTCGTGATCGAAGGTGAAGCTGGACTTGGTAAGAGCCATCTCGCTGTCTCGATTTACGACCAGTTGGTCAAGTCTGCGTCACCAGATACCTGCGTGGTGAACTTCTTCTTCCGCGAGCAGGGGTCCGTAGATCTCTGCACATTCTACAATGCCATTAATTGGGCTGTCATCCAAGTGGCCGAGCAAAATGCTGCTCTCTGCGAAAGACTGAATGTCGAGATCCAGCGGGAGGACCTCGAACTTGATACCTGGGAGTGGAAAGATATCTGGTCACATCTACTGGTCCCTCTCTTTCCCGGCGATTCTCCTGCCAAGCTGTACATCGTCTGGGATGGCCTGGACGAGCTCCTCTTCAGAGAGAAGAATAAACTCCTCGCATTCTTATCTGAGTTGAAGGCAGTTCACAATGCCAGCATATCTCTAGTATGCACAACACGCCCGGATACGGAGATCAATCAGACTATCCAAACAGCGAACATGAAATACGCTCGCGTCACGCCAGCAATACAGGTCGCAGACACGCAATCTCTTATCTGGAATCATCTGAACCACGATGATGGCCTCAAGCGATTCTCGAAGTATGCCAAGCAGACCATAGTCAGCAAGCTTGTCGAAAGGGGGGAAGGTCGGCCACCACATACCCTTCTCTTCTGCGAACATATTCTGAGACAAGCTAACGCCGTCGGACGAGAGGCGTTGGTCCTCAAACGCCTGAATAGTCTGCCCGAAGATTGGCTTGGCTTGTACAAGATCATGCTCGATGATGTACAGCGTCACTCTCCGGTTGCCGCACTTCCGGCCATGAAGCTGCTGTTCAAGTGGTCCGCATTCTCCAATCGGATCTTAACGCTGGACGAGTGTCTATCCTTGCTCAAAGTCAGCGGCTACGAAGCATTTGATCTCGAACGGGAACTGCAGGGCAACTCGTTGTCCAAATTCTTCCGCGTGGCTCCAGCCGAGGAGCGCAATACTGCTGGTACTATCACGGAAGAGCCGAGTCTGGCGTCGCTGAGCAACACTCCGGAGCATAATGATACCATAGATAGCGACGGCGATCACCCTCTACGTTTCCACGATCGCAGTATGCAAGAGTTCTTTGCGGCTGGTGATGCTTATGAAGACAGCTTGCGCACGCCATCAGAGAAAGCTCATCGCGACATATTCTTGCTGTGCAAACAGATCCTGTGCGGAGAGCACAAGGAAGTACATCGCAGCCTGAGAGTATACGCTGCAGGGGAATGGCTTTACCACCTCAGCTGGGCTGGAACGAACGAGTATGTTGCTCAAGCTGATAGAATCGCTGTGTTGCAGGCACTGGCGACGATCATGACCAATACAAGCAATGTCGCTGCGGTGCTCGAAGAACTGGACGTAGATTACGATAATCAGCTTTGGGCATTCTCAGATGACCTCTTCACCGAAAATTTGACATACCTGGGCAAGGTCGGCGTGGAACTGGCAGCTGAGCTTCCACGCAACATGCGAGAGTGGTATCAGCAGATCTCAGAAGACGTTCATTGCGCCTTTGTGCCGCTGGCGAAAGCACATGTAGCCAACTGGTTCAATGCCGAGAGCCCGCGAGCAGTACTCCAGAGTTACCGCTTTGCGAGGCAGTGCATGAAATTGGTGAGTATCCTCGAATTTGGTTGATATCCTGTAGCATTGTGGCGCGGTGGCCATGGCTAACAAGAGCCTTTGCAGACGAACTACAAACACATCCTTGTGCAAGGTGTCGATGGCGAAGATCCAAGTCCAGATGACGAGATCTTCCAGTACGACGGAGTCGAGATCATGGGCATCTTCAATGTATTTGAGGACATACCCAAGGACGGCAAAGCTTACAGGGCACTATGCGCGCTGCTCGAAGGCCACTCCCACTATTTCGAGGCTCGTCAAAATGCTTTGAAAGGCATTGAGTTGTTGCCCGAAGGACTTGAATGTCACAAAGTGCGACTTATCCTAGCAAATGCTTATCTGGGCCTGGATGAGTTTCAAGAAGCCGCTGAAACAGTCAACGCGGTGCTAGCCTGGTCTGATGCTCCGCCATATGTACGACGTCGTGCTCTGGTCAACCTTGCTAAAGTGCAAAAGGCGAAAGGCAACTGGGAGGATGCCGCCAAGTCATATCAAGAAGCAAGACAAGCTGATTCGCAGGAGCCTATGCCGGGTGCTGATCTCAGCGAAGAGCTCAGAATCTACTTTGAGCAGCGGGCTGATGCGAAGATGATGGAGCTTGTTACGACCTGGACGACCACGGAAAAGCTGACTCTGATGACCTGGAACTACGATGGCACTGGACATCGCGAGTTCTTTCAAGCGGCTGGTAGAGCCGGCAAGATTGATGTTGCTGTCCAGATATATGAAGAAGTGATCAGGATTCTGGACAACCTCGACTCTTCTGCCCCAATCAGATACCAGCTTGCTCAGGCCGAATGGACCATCAATGGCGATATCGAGGGTGCCAAGGCCTTGCTCAACGACATCCTCGATTCGACGTCTGATGGCAACGCATTCAAGTTTACGAACGAGGATCCTTCGTACACCCTGGTGGTGTCCATCCTGCTGATGACAGATCTCATATACGAGCAGTATCGTATCAGCTCAGACCCTGCTACGAAGGCAGAGCTCTTTACTGAGATCAAGGGCTTGACAAGCAGACCTCTAGCTCAGTCAATTGCCCCTTCACGATCAGATCTACATCATCATACCGTGATAGTGTCGAAGATGGCGCGCAAGATGGGATCCGCTCTCGAGTTTCAGACTACACTTCAGAGTGCTTTCGATGCTTGTTATGAAGCTCTGATCGACAACGTAGGCTGGAATGATTGGCTGAACATCATGAACATGGCCAGCATTGTAATGCAGCTCGATGGTTTGGAGAGGGAAGCTGAAATTCTGGTCTCAGCACAATTCTCACAGCTGGACCCGAATGCTGTAGACAAGGACAAGGACAGTGATGATGAACCTGCAACAAGTAACACTGCTGATGTCCCACAAGCGACTGCTGGTGCCGAGAGTGTTAAAGCAACGTCAGTCACGGACAACGCAGACAATGATGAAGAAGAAGAAGAAGAAGGAGAAGACGATGATACTCCTGATGCCAACAGCGACGCAACCTCCCTAGCACCAACCGACGAAGGAGATCTCAGCAATGCCTGGGTCGAATGTGATGGTGACTGCCATCCTAACAAGGAATGGGAGTACTGGAAAGGTCGCACCATGTACGTCTGCCTTGTTTGCAGAGCTACGAATCTCTGCGAAGAATGCCACGACAAGCGACAAGCATACAACAAAGATAAGACCAAGTGTCCTGTCCCAGGACCCTACTTCTGTGGTCGAGATCACAAGTACATTAAAGGTCCTATCGAAGGCTGGCAAGGCGTGACGAATGGCATACTCAGTATCGAGGGAGAAGAAGACGTGGACTTCAAAGTGTGGTTGGAAGAGCTACGCAATGATAAATGGGCAAAAGCTTGGCAACGATTTTGGTTGGAAGAGTGAGCAGTGGTACGGGTGAACTCAGCTTGCCTATCCGACAAGTGGCTTCTCTTCGTGTGGTTGCGAGTCTTCAAAACTCCAACAAGAGCAGGAAGCTGCCCATATCACACTACTACAATGGCCCTATGGAGCCTGCCTCAAGAGCTACGAGACATCACCTACGAACTAGTCCTAACGAACGGCGACAGGACTGGCCCTTCACAACTCCCGGTCCGCCTCGATCTCATCTGCAAGCGGATACGCTCCGAGACTAGACGCCTCTACAACAACAAAGCCATTCGTGCGACAGTTCTAGAACGATTCTGGACACCATACCCTCTCGGTAAATCGGACCACGTACCCCTACAACGGCCGCCGGACATTATCCATTCGAAAATATGGATCACAATCCCAACACCCAAGAATGCTCAATACAGTGCCCTGATTATCACGCTCTATATGTCTGATATCATGCAACAATCGCGTCTTCGCGTTATTGGAAGAGGGAAAGGAGGGGCGGAGTACCAAGTTGATTTGGTTGGACTTGACATTGTTGGGAACGTAGAGCTTGAGTTCCTTTTTGGAGAGGTACTTGAAAGACTGAAATGCCTGGTTGATCATAGGGACCGAAACCAGAAAGCACTTGGTAGAGAAGTAAGACATCTGATACAGTCGTGGATAGAGTATTTCGACCTGAGTTCTCTCAAGTTCTATTCGTAGCTGACCCATCATGGAGCCACACTCACGAAAACGGTCGCTGCGCACTGCATGCATCAGAGAGATTGTAGGAGGCATGCCCAAAGATATTTATATTTATGGTCTGCGAATGAGCTAATAGGAGCGGAAACTTGACACCACGGTCGTCGCTCACCGTGACTCGATTAGCATATATAAACCCCCAAGGATAAAGGACGACCACGAGTGCAGAGAACCATGCTGTTCACTATTCATTCCTTCCTTCTTACAATCTTCCTTCACTACACCCCTCCCTACCTAATCTTATTGTCTTTAAACCTAATCATATATCTCCAACGGCGCCAATTGATCAATATTGTACAACCAATTCCCACCCCTCTCCTCTTTCTCCAACCAATCATAAGGCCAAAGTACAAGATGTCCTTGAATAACCTCTAACATACCCTCAGCTTCTTCACTAGACATGATTTCCTCAGTAGCTGCTATCCCGTTATGAGTTCTCCCACTACTCTTCGTGGCTCCACGTTTCCTTCCACCTGGACCAGCTGCTTTGGGAGCGTCCAGATTTGGATCCTTCTCGTTGAATGGTGGAGGGGTGGGAGCATTTGCATTCGGATCAACAGGATCTCGTGTGTGCGGCTTTTCCTTCTCCTTCTCATTCACAACATCAGAATGTGTAGTCCGACTACTCCCAGGCCGTAACTTCTCCACAAGTGATCCCAGCGCACTGTGGCTACTCTGTGTCGTCGTGACACTCGAAACATTATGCAGACCAGGAACGTTCAATTCGCCAGCACCAGGAGGCCCAGACTTATCCGGAGCACCTTCTTTGCGTGGCGGTCGATTAGACCCAAGTCCCTGAGACTGCATGAAAGCCTCATTATAAGCATTGAATTTCTCATAAGCTTTCCAATCCAGAACTTCAGAATCAGGCATACATCGAAAGACTTGTCGGTAGATCTTCGTGTTGTTGTCTGCGAGCTTGTGCCAGACATCGTGGTAGAAGTCAGGGGAGAGAGGGTCTGTCATGCAGTCTTCTGTGACTTTTGGTTGTCGAATGGTTCCGGCGAGAGGATTTGTGGTCTTTCTGCTGCCGGACGAAGCATTGCGAGTGAGTGGTGGTCCACCAATGTCAGTATCATCGAGCGCTGGCAGAGCAGGTAGCTGAGACCTGGGCAGCAAACCGAGGGGCATAGTGTCAGCGCGCTCCATTGGCCAGGGTGGACGAGCTGGCATCTTCTCTCTGCGCTCTCTGCTCACACTCCCCTGTCGTTTGCGCTCTTCGGCGTCAGCGCTTCTGATACGATCCACTTCAGGAGCGTCCTTCTTCACCATCACCTCACGTCCATGGTCGTCAATGAACGTATCTCTGTAGGCGTAATTGCCAGATTCGACGAGGTTCTTCATATTGTCGAAGCCCATTCCCTCGACATCAAGATCGCGCTCGGGACCTTTCCTGCCAGTTGGATCCTTGACGATGTCGCTCGAGGCATCAGATGTGTCTCGACTTTCTGATGCGGTGACAGCCGTCGGCGGTAAGTAGCTGTCTCCATTCTGCGTGTGGGTAGCATGGGGAGTCTGGAGTGGCGATCCAAAGTGCTCATGCGAAGGTTTCGCGAAGTCTTCCCTGTAGATCCGCTCCATCTCCATATCCTGGTGTTCGCGCTCGAGTTCAGCTTGCTCCCGGCGATAGATCTTATCCACATCAATACCAAGGTGTTCCCTCATCAGTCGCTTTCTCAGAGTGTGCGCGAACTCGCCGACCTTGTAAGGCTGCCCAGCCATTGTGCTCTCCAGCATGCATGTATCTGTGACAATGGACGCCACTTCCGAGTCTCTGTTGCCAAGCATAGAACGCTCGTTGATGTTCGCTGAGCCAATAATGACATGTCGGTCATCTACAATCATGCACTTTGCATGGATGTACAACTGCTCTGTAGTCAGACACTTGCGAGGGCCGATCTTGCCCCACTGTCGCAAAGAGTAGAAGCGGATGTAGTCCTCGGGATCGATGCCAACTGCGCGCAGTCGTCCGAAGATGGAGGTCTCGCCGCGACATATGCTACGGAACTGGCACTGCATAATCAAACGTACACTGGTACCATCTTGAGCATCGACACTGTTCTGGAATCCAGGCATGAGCGGGATGACCAGACAAGCTTGCCACTTCTCGCCGTTCTCATGGGCACGAATGGCGCGCTCGACCAATGCGTCGCCAATCTTGTTGTGTATAGTAGCAGCTTCCACTTTGCAGCTGGTGATGAAGAATTGGTTCTCGACATAGACGAAATGGTCGGAGCCCTTGATCAGATCGCAGTATGCATTCATGATGCTGTGCTCCGTCTTGCCAGGAGTGCCAATGGACCATGAGCCGCAAGATCGTAAGATCTGAACTTGGCATGTGCCAGTCATCCCCAGGTTATCCAGGTCTTCTTGGGCGAACTCGGGTGGTGGCATAAGTACTGGTGTCGGTCTTGTAGGAACTCGTGAACGCAACACGAAGTTCCAGCGCTGCACAAAGTGGCGAGCCACATCACGTGCGGGCTGTCCGACTATTTGCATCGCAATGTCGTGCCATGGCATTCGCGGTACCTTCGTTCGATCGTACATCTCCTCGTAGGGCTTATCGAGATTGTAGAAGTCCTGCACTCTGGGGTTCGAGTAGTCCTTGCCAGGCCATACTTGGCAGTGCTCATAGTCTTTGGGTAGGTCGTGATAAGGCTCGAAGCCCGTGAGCTTGTCATCGGTAAGGGAGTGACATGGATCGTCCCAACGCCCGAAGCACAAATCAACACCACCCACAAATGCCAACATGTTGTCTACAACCACCAATTTCTCGTGATGGGCCCAGAAGAACTGGTTCTGTCGAAACTGATTAGGAGAGCGTTGAACGATGATGTTCGGATGAAGATCAAGTAGAGCCCATTTTGTGTACTCGGAGTCGATGGGAATGGCAGACTCAATATTGCGATAGACAATGACGAAGATCTTGACACCTTCTTGCGCCTTGCGTTGAAGTAGTCGATCAAGGCGCCATTTCTGACTTATCGCAGCGGGCCTCCGTAGGTACAGCTCAGGACTTAGCCACCAGTCATGGATGTACACAAAGTCTTTCGCATTGTCGATCGCGCGAGAGACTTGCCACATGTGATCTCTGCCGTCAACTAACCACCGACACCAAACGTTGTTGCGTACAGGCGCGAAGCTCGCAAAGCGCTGTTTCTTTGACCAGGGCGTGTTGTCTGTCATGTACGCGAGTGACTCTCGGAACTGAAGATATTGCTTCTCGTTCCGAGCGTGGAGCTTGAGCTTGCGCTCGGCATTGTAGAGTGTTATGAGGTGTGCCTTCTTTGCCGTCGTTGCGTGCGTTGCGTTCTCTCCCGCAACTTTCAGCTTTTGTTGAGCTGTCGTCTGATCTGATATTCGCTGCCGTTGCTGATCTATTGCAAAATCAGAGTCCACCAGGAACACGTCGTAGGGAATGAGTGACTCGGGTCCGTCCACACAGACAATATAGCTGTGCCTGACCAGAAACCATCGTCGCTTATGTCTTTCCTTGAAGTGCTGAGGCCCCAGAGTCTGTATGGTCCTTCGATGAAACTCCCTATGGCGCCTCGACGCGATCTGTAGTAGTCCCTGCTTGCCCTGGTAACCTCCTTCAGCAGCAAGTCGAATTGCCATCGCCGACAGCTCCAAGAACTTGCACAGTCGTGTGCTGTCTGCTCTGAAGATGAGCCATCTAATCATTTGTTGAAGATAAGTTTCTAGCTTCTGTCGTGATTTCTCTGCATATACCTGTCTTTGGCGTGCATTGAGTGTATCCGGATCTGCCGAAGTATTGCCAATCTCACTCGTGCTAGTTCTTCTAGGTGGAGCGAATGACGACTGCCTTCGTTTGTGACCTTTAGGTCTAGTCTCTGTACCAGGTGTCGCGGGTGCTTGCTCAGGTATGCCGTCCAGAGTTGATAGTGCCGCACGCGGCGTGTCTGCACCGGTCTCTTCAGGTTCATCCTCTTCATCCTCGATCTTCTCAAAGAGCCCTCGCATACCGCGAGCGTATGGGATGACACTTTTCGGAAAGCGTGGAATCTTTGCTAGCTTGTGATCAGTCCGGCTGATGTGTTTCAGCTTGTCCGTGGCAATCTGACTCCTGTACTTCACGTGAAGATTCACAAAGTCATTCACGGAGCGGAAGATAGTCCACTTCATGCGCGATGGACCACTGCCGTACTCGAGATCGACCTTGTAGATGAAGTCTCGATCTCCTCTCTTGTCGGTACGGCTCTGCACTTCGGGTATGCTGATTTTGAGCTGCTCAAGCAGAACCGGAACCTTGCGATGCTTATGCTCATCACGCTGAAACATGCTTGCAAAGATGAGTGCAGCGGGTGCTCCAGCAATAAGCTCAGCCATCAGCTGTGCAGACTTCTGATAGTCGACTTTCGCGCGCTCGTCCTTCTTACGTTGACCTAGCATACGAAGTCCGGCTTTGACCTGTCGCCATTTCTGTGCGCTGGTGCTGTTATGCCGATCTGCACGTTGTCGCAGTGGCGAACCAGTGCTATCTAGACCACCACTCAAGCCTGCCGTCAGACGACGCAAGTTCCCGGGTCTCTTCTGCTCTGATGCTTCGCCATCTGGATGACTCCTGCGTGCAGCGTAGCTGAGCCCTCGAGCTCCATCAATGCCTCTCCGCCACGCACGTCGCACCCGGTCTTTGCCTTCATCTTCTGACACGCCAGCTCTTGCAGCATCGTCGTTCTCCTCGGCCGTGTCCTCCACATCAGTGAGCGTTCCTCTTCTTGATGCTCCTGCAGCGTTTGTAGAGTTGTCTCGGATGTGTTCCCGCACGAACGATGCGAATCGTGACGCTCTGGGTGTGGTAGGAGCAGACTCCGCGCCAGCCATGACTGGTCTCTTGCGCTTCATCTTCTGCCTCGGCCGGCTATGCGCAGGTCTTTCTGTGTCGTCTGTGTCCTCTTCGGCATCCGCATCCGCTGTCTCCGCCTCTTCAACTGGCACCGGGTACATTGGCTCGCTGCGTTCAGATTGTGGAGAGAGGGCATTCGGCGTGATCATGCCCATGCCCACGACACTGCTGTTCGTAGGTGTGCGTTGGTGTAGAGACGATGATGATGCGTGCGCCAGAGACTTCAGCTTGAGGAACAGCGAGTTCTGGCGCCCCTTTCCAGACTGTTCGTTGTCTTCACCATCCATTTCCCAAGACGAGCTCTTGTTGGTCGGAGTGGCGCCCTCATCAAGTACACCTCGCGCAAAGGACACACTACGTCGTTCCGGAGGTGTCACTGTCCCAGGCGATCCTACTCTCCTCTTCCCTATAGCATTGCTCGTACCAACAGCATGGCCATTGGCAATGGGACTCGGTAGCAACTCTCTCGTGGTTGACGCTGGCCCAGATTCGCCAATGGGGACTGTGAATGGAAAGCCAGGCGATGGAGGCGTGAAGTCTATGCCAGGTTTTGTTGGTTTAGGTGACGCAGGAATCGTATTCACTCGTAGCGGCCCTTTGGGCGCTGGAGGCAGCGTCTTGCCATTGACGATCGTGTCCTGGTCATACTGGCTATGAGCTGGAAGTGTGCTTTCCATAGCATGGTTTCGTATGCCGTGTTGCCCGCCGAAGGACGTCGTCGTCGTCGTCGTGGGAGAGTCATCTTCGCTCACAGGCTTCTGCATCACCGCTTCTGCCATGTTTCCACTTTCCCGTACTCCTTTATGCTATACACTGCTCTTTCTTTCCTTTCCCCTTTCCACGAGTCGCGTCGTTCGATACCACCTGCTCTGCTCAGATGCATACATTCTGCCCAGACTGCATCATCTCTCGCGTCCTTGGTATATGCAAGTCAAGACCAAGAAGGCCAATAGGTGTGGCCAATCCGTGAATGTACTGTAACAAATATACAGCGCATCGCATCACCGCCAGACGTGCATGCCGTCGATCCATGCCCTAGTGACGCTATATCAAACTCTAATTTGAAGCCTGTTTCAAGATTTCTTGGCGTCATATGAAAGCCTCTGCAGGACTGTTCTCATATCAGCATCGTGCTCTGTCTGTGGTTACGATGGCATGGAAGCTGTCATGTTCGCAGAAGAAGAGGGTGTCATTATACCTATATATTCTAACAGCTAGTCATATTCACACAGCATATGCTTCAGGAACATAACTGGATGTTGGCACGATACAACGCTTACGGACTTGCCAGCCACGGCTTCACTCCTCTGCCTGTAATCCATCCATAGAGCTTCTCAATCCTCCCAGCTGGTACAGGCGAAGGAGTTGGCGGAGCTTGGAACAAATACGCCTGCTCCCTCAGATTCAATGGTACACGACCTCCAGGACCACTTGGCTTATTCCACGTCCGCAAAATTCCCCTATCAGGCAAAGTCTTCTCGCGACGATATCTCAATCTACGACTCCTTCTTGCAATATCTTGTGCCAAAGGCTTCCATCTGAAGTCCGCACCTTGAGATCTTTGATATAAACGAATGGTGTTCGTGAGTTCTGCTACCAATTGATCTTCGGCTGTGTTATCTTCCGGGTTGAATTCTTCTTGGAGTTTGGAGCAACTTTCTACGATGTGTGCTCGTAAGCGAGAAGGGTAGTTGTCTAGTGCTGGAAATAGACGACGTGCGATATCTTCTGCTGGGATGACGGATTCTAAACCTCGGAGGTCGTTGAGTGTGATTTGAATTGTGAAAGTTGTGTTGTTTCGCGAACGTTCGTCTGTGTAAGGTAGGTTGTCGGCTGGGTTTATTGTCAACTGCTGTCGAGCGAGTTTGCGGAGACTGGTCAGTTTCACGGATAGGGCGCGGTAGTGGGCTCGTTGGTGTCGTGGGACTCTGTCGAAGCGGCCTGCGGCTTGGTCTTGGGCTGTGCGGGCTTTCCAGAGTTCTGCGCTTCGGTCCCAGCTGTTGATGGTGTCGATGGCTTGTACGTAGGCGACCATGTCAGGGCGGTTGCGGCTCCTTGCTGCCAGTTGGATGGCGCGAGCACGGCGTGCGTTGTCATTTTGATTCGCAGCAGTACTAAAGATATGTCAGTAGATGCTCAGTAGATAGTCTCTCAAATTTGTGCTCACTCTAGCTCCCACGCAAGGTACTTTTGCCAATTACTTAGCTGTGCCATTGCTTAGTTGAACAAACTTACATTGTGGGCAGCAGCTCATGATGAGGACGCGCATAGATGTTGGACAAGCGACAAAGAGATGAACAAATCGCCGGATTCGTGTGGTGCTGCAATACTTTGTTCTGCTGTGAAAATGAACAAAGAGACATGACCCTTGAGACTCGAGCCTAGATCGTAAAGCCAGTCGCAACATTCTCATCAGCCTTGAGCTTCCCAAATCGCAGGCGCGATAGTAGGCGACGTGTTGCTCATACTCTAGCTCACCTGTACTGGGACAGTTAAGCCACAGAAGTGGACTCGATAGCGAAACTTGTTCTTGTAGTCATTCTTGCAGTCAGCATGATAGCGTGCGTATTGGGCAGCTCTTCAGAGTCCCCAGGCTCGCATGATCTGACACTGTCAACGACTCTCCTGTTATCGACTCACAGGCGCCGTACGCGATGCCACAGGAGGTAGAGCAGTAGTCGTCGTAGAGCAACGAGTTCCCGTTTCCCATAGAGTGGCCTCGCTGCGGTAGCCTGTAGTGTGGGCACAATTCTCCTGTGGTACATGTAGACATGGAATTTCGATGCCAGGAAGCCTTAGGGCGGCAGCTTGTAGGTTGAAAAGTGGCTGCTTCTCCAGGGGACGCGGTTTCCCAGGCAGTCAGGAAGCCTCTCAGCACTTGAGTGGTGCCCTCGTTGATGTATTGGACACAGTATCGTGGTAGTGTATTCAAAGTCAACATTGTGGACCCGAGTGTGAGGCAGACGGATGTAATGAGGAGGAAGAGGAAGAGGAAGAGGAAGAAGATGGTACGACGCGAAGTGTACGCGTTACACTTGCCAAGAAAAACAACCAGCACACGATGCATCCTTCGCGACAACGTTCCTCATTCGTTCGCCAACATCAAAAACTGCCCGCTGCCATTAGCAGCATGCCCAAAGTGGATCTATATTCTGCGATAGCCAGGTCTGAGTGGATCTGGCACTGTGGGAAAAGCCCACCATGCCCACAAGCGGCAAAGCAAGTGCTGCGGCGCTCATTCCACCGAGAGCACCACCCTTGCCAGCTCCCAGACCACTTCAGCGAGCCAGAGACGCTGCTTCAAGATTTCTTGGCTATGCCTCGAGGCCACCAAGTCCGCAAAGCCTTCAGGACGAGGACCGCTTTGAGTACGGCGGCAGCCAGATGAGATCAGCATCACTCAGTGCATCGCAGAATGCTACGACTAGCCACAGAACAGGACTGGAGATCAAGACCCTCAGCATAAACGAGAGCGGAACCCACGCCATCATTGCTGGCAAGGAGATCTTCAAGACAGTCCGAATCGAGGGTGGCCGGTGTGCAGAGGATATAAATCTTAGGTCGAAGATTCGATCCACACCGAATCAGGCATCTGGAGCGCCTCGTCAAATATACTCAATCGATATAGCTGACGTTGCCTGGGCTAAGGGCGACACGGGTAACTATGTTGCTGCAGCAACTTCAAGTGGTAAGATCATTGTGTATGATCTCGGTCACGCTGGACTACAGGCAGCGCAATTGATTGAGCACAAGCGCCAAGTGCACAATGTGTCGTTCAGTCCTCACAAAGGTAGTCTGTTGTTATCTGGGAGCCAGGATGGCACTGTGCGGCTCTGGGATATACGAGACGTGAGGAATCAGAGAGTTGTCGGAGATATCCAGAGCAAGCGGAGATTCCAAGGCCAGAGCGACGGCGTCCGAGATGTCAAATGGAGTCCCACGGAAGGTCTGGACTTTGCCTTTGCCACTGATGCTGGAGAACTTCAGCGCTGGGACATGAGGAACTTGAAGGCCCCTAAAGTTAGGGTCCCAGCCCATGCCCTTGCTTGCAATACAGTCGACTGGCATCCTGATGGGAAGCATATCGTCACTGCTGGTAGTGACAAGACCATACGAGTGTTCGACGTGTCAGGCAGTCGCCCGAAGAAGGCGTCCTGGGAGATCAGGACCCCACACCCGACGATGCACGTCAGGTGGCGACCTTCCTGTCAATCCATGATGCCGCAGGACAACGGAGCTGGCTTGTGTACACAAGTCGTGGCATACTACGACCGCGATCATCCAGTGATGCATGTATGGGACTTTCGCCGTCCTCATCTGCCATTTCGAGAACTGCATCCATATCCCTCCTCGCCGACAGATATGCTTTGGCATTCGCAAGATCTTCTGTGGACTGTTGGTCGCGAAGGCACTCTGCTCCAGACAGATATCCAGCATGCTCCCAAGGTCATCGATAGGTGTAATCTGCAAGCCATAGCCGTCTCTCCGCTTGGGGAGCTCACATTTGTCGCGCAAACTAGAAAGCAACGCCGTGTACCGAAGCCAAATCCTACACTCGAAACAAAGTCCAGCAACCTGAGCAACAGCCCAGATGCAAACTTCCTGAGCAGAAGTTGGGCAGACGACGGCGTCGATCACTCATTCTTGAGTATCTTACCTTCGAAACGCCCGAAACGTGCGAACAGCAACAGCAGGTTCACAACCGTCACCCAGCCCTCACGCGATCAGAAACTATCAGCAACCATCAAATTGGACGACATTCTACTGAACAGGCAGTCTTGTCGGCCGCAACAAGTGGCCTGTCGAGGACAGCTCCCAGGTCAGAACAGCCGCAAGTTCGTGGCATACATGGCGGACCGATGGGCAACTGAGTTTCAAGCTGCACCAAGCGACGAGAAGTTTCTGGCACTTGTGTCGAAAGCATTCAAAGATAATGAAGATCACGCCGCGTCTGTCGGGTTTCTGCAGACGGCGCAGACATGGAAGACGGTCAGCCACTGTGTGATGGACCATCTTGCTGATCGAATGGCATTCAAGCAACGCCGATCTGCCAAAAGAACTTCTACGCAGAGTGACGACCACCAAAAGACCTCTATAGAAAGTCTTGCCACACGTTTCGCAGCACAACATCTCAAACCACTTGCGCAGTCTCCTGGAAGCATTCGGCCGATATCTACGCTTGCACAACAGCTAGCACTACCTGAGAGTACGTCCAACGTGCCAACGCCGCTCGCTCGTCCACACACTGGTGACCGCGACTTTCTGCCAGATATAGACACAAGTGAGCACATCATGCTCCCACAATCACTCACCTCAGGTCTGCACATGCCATCTTCGCCAAGTCAGCGCCCATTGAGTTCGTCTTCTTCTCGCAGACTTACTATGGACAGTCTCGCGGAGATGCACGAGATGCAGAAGCGTCAGACGTACGAGGAAACGGCAGAGCGTAGTGAGATGGTGAAGCGGTGGAGTGCCCAAGCCAAGACCGTGCTCAACCTGGACCCAGTAGATAATCGTGGAGTGAGAATCCCGCTCTCGAAGTTGGAGGACCATGGAAGTGGCGAGAGCTTTCAGTTTCTAGAAGACTCAGCTGGTTCTAGAGAAGCATCCTTTCCTGCGTCATTTGAGAGTAGCAAGTCCACAGGCGCCATAGACATGCCTTCTGCGCATCCCTCAAGAACCAGAGTAACGCGCGTCCAGACGCCTGAGCAAGCAAGTCAAGCGACGCCTGCCGAGAATGGCGACATTGGCTCCACAGACTTCGCATTCTCAGAAGAGGTTCGCGATCACCGCCCGACTCTCAGCAAAAGCTCTGCCTTCCATGCCACCGGGGCCTCCGGCAAGGTAGATCTCTCAACTCGCGCGGAATCAGAGACAGCTGAACGACAGCTACAATTACACGTGGCTCCACAGCACAAGATCTCGCAGCTGGCAGCAGAGACTATCATTGGCAACACACCAGGCTCACCAGGCGCTATATTCTCCGATGAAGCCGACGTAGACCTCGAAGAAAATTCGATCTGGACACTTGTAGAAATGCTACACAAGCTCATCGAATTCTACAGCGAAGATCAACCATACCCTCAATTGGCAGCTATACTTCTCCTCCTGATGGGACCGCTTCTCCCACGCACGCACCTCTTACCCACACCAGAGATCCATCAAACAGTTTCAAGCTACGTGGACTACTTCATCAACACCTTAAATTGGGACCCCAACGATATACCAGCTCTCATCAAGCAATGCTATGAACAACCGATGAAGGCTGGCTTACAACCTCTCCAAGTCGAGAGCATCATGTCCACCTATCACGAACAGTTACTTCACTACCAACTATTCGACGAAGCTGCTATTCTTCGAAAGCTATGCTACCCAGCCTACCCAGCTGTCTATGAAGATTTCCTGGGCGAGAACATAGTACATCTTATGTGTGGACAATGCTCGAGACCTGTCGCCGCCGCCGGCTCTTCACTCCGCTGCGACCGCTGCAAGAACACAATACAAGAGACCTGTCCTATCTGCTGGATGGTTAGGTCACCCTACTTACACCAATCCTCCCTACTCTACTCCTGCTGCCTTTTATGTGGACACACCGCACACGCTGCGTGTCTAGATGAGTGGTTCTCTGAGGCCAAAGGCGAGGGATGTCCAACGGCTGCTTGTCTGTGCGACTGCGTGGCTGGCATTAGAAGAGAGGAGAAGCTTGCTGCAGCGGAGAGAGAGGCTCATATCAAGACACATGGAAGAGTGAAGAGCGATGAGTGGAGAGCTCGCGAGAGTAAGGCTGTTGGTGGAGCGAGGAGTGAGTTGAAGAAGTAATGGGAGTGAAGTTAGTATGGCATAGCGTAGCGAAGATACCCAATTTCTCCCGATAGGAATGACTACCATGGCATAATATATTGTTTCGTGCCAATGTACAGTCAGGCGCATTCTGGAGCTGTTCGAGAAAAACAGAGACGAAAACTTTGTATTGTATAATGTTCGTCGTTTGCCGTTTGCATGTTATGTGTGGGTATCTCAGATATTACATTTGTATCAATGTTAGCCTCCCTCCCATTCCCATAATGAACGCCTTCCCTCTGCCCAAATCTCCGGGGCGAGCTGGCGCCAGACATAGCCATACTAAAGCAGCCCTTGCTGATCATCTGCAGCATGTAGTGAACGCCACGAAACGATCTAAGATATCATATTTTGATGAACGAAGTCAGGTCAATCAGTCTCGCCGACTCAGCGACGAGCATTCGCAGCGCGATAGTTGACCTGCTGGTTCGGATTGGCAGTGACGCCAAAGAGGTAGGCCAACTCCTGTACGCCAAGACGAGCAAGGTTCGCGGCCGACTTTTCGTCCAGTGCTTCCGAAATGAGGGCGCGCTTCTTCTCTTGAAGCTCGATAATTCGGTCCTCGACAGTGCCTGCGATCAAGACGCGATGAACGGTAACTGGCCGCATCTGGCCAATGCGATGAGCACGATCAACAGCCTGCTCCTCGATATATGGGTTCCAGAATGGGTCGAGGATGATGACCTGACTAGCCGTATTGAGGTTGAGTCCTGCATTGCCGGCCTTGAGAGACACCAGCATAATGCGTACGTTCTTCCGCTCGTCTTTGAAATCGTCCACGGCATCGGCTCGCATGTTGGCCGTCATGCTGCCATCGTAGCGACGATAGACGTAATTTTCGCCATCGATCGGAATCTCCAGTAAGTCGAGCAGTGATGTCCACTGGCTGAAGATGAGAACTTTCTCTCCTTCCTTGCTCTGCATGACCTCTCTCAAGATCTCCATAGTCTTCTCGATCTTGGCAGAGGTGACATATGTCTTGCGAACATGCTTGAGGTACTTCTTCTTGGCATCCTTGCTGCGCGTCGACTTCTTCTTGAGGTCGGCCAAGGTGACAGCAGACATCTTCTCCTTCTTCTTCTTTTCCTTCTTCTTGCCTTTGCCCTTCGACTTCTTGCTCGGCTTCTCCTTAGCTTTACCCTTGCCCTTGGACTTCTTCACTCGCGCAGCCTCGCCAGCGAAGATGCCATTGCTGAGGTTCGAAGGACCAGCAACGCCCTCTTCTTCTTCCTGCTTCTTCACCTTAGGTCGTGCGTCGAGGTCGTCGTCATCAATCTCATCATCGTCATCAGCCAGCTCGCGCTTGACAGCTTTCTCCTTCTTCATCTTGGACGGCTTCGCATCAAGGTCATCATCATCAGATTCGTCCTCTTCGATTTCCTCATCGTCATTAACGATGAAACCTCCAAGAGTGTGGTCTCCCGCATCTTCCTCTGCTTCGCTCTCTGTGTCAGAGCCATCGTTGACGTCGTCGCCATCGTTTTCATCACTGTCGTCATCATTGTCAGAATCGCTGACCACCTCATCCTCGCCCTCCATCGCAGCGCGCTCCTCTTCGGTAAGTAATTCTGGCATGTGCACTCGCTTGAAGCTGTTAAAATCAGTGAGGCGCTTCGCATCGATACCACCACGGCAGTTGGGGCACCGAGCACCACCGTTCTCGTTACCATTCTGAATCGCATTGGCTGGATCAGCTATCTTGGCGAAGCAATCCGCGCAAGTGTCGTGACCGCATGGGATGAAGATGGCAGGATTTGCGACCGCGTCATAGCACACTGGGCACTCGAAGTTGCCTCCTGTTGCCTTGATGCGCTCTATGACTTGTGGATCAAGCTCCTTTGCAAACGTTAACATCTGATCTTCGGTCATATCCGCAGCAGCAGCGACGCCAAAGTCTTTGATCAGATGCGGATGGCAGCATGCCTGTCTGAGTCGTAGAAGCAATACCAAGATCGCAGAATAGCTCTGACCGACAGTGCCTCGTCTTAGGTACTTGTTGAACTGCACTTGTGTTTGCGTTTCGAGAGCTTTGTAGAAGTCCTGCTCGTCTTCGCTAAATTCTGGATTGTCGACTGTCGTGGATCGCTCCGGCAGATTGAGGATTGGCTCGCCTTCGAACTTGCTCTTCTTCGTGCGTCGTAACATGATCGATTTGCATAGTGCCTGGAACTTCCGCATAGCCTGGTCTCGAGATGCCTCGTGTGCAGATCGCAGTGGAGTGTTGAAGTCGACGCGGAACTTCTCCCAGTGGCAGTATGGCCGAATTTTCAGGAACTTGACCAGCGAGTAGAGTTCCTCCACATTGTTCATCATGGGGGTGCCCGTGACACAGAAGCGATACTTGGCTTTCAGCAAACAAGCCCCCTTGGCAGTCTGCGTGTTCCTGTTCTTAATACATTGAGCCTCGTCGAGAATCACGCGATACCAATTGGCATTGTCTGCGAGGAAGACCAGCTTCTCAGATGGGTACGGCACCGCATCTGGATTCGACTTCTTCCGGAGAGTGAAGTTCTCCAGCTTCTTCAGCTCTGATGCTATGCTGCCATACGTGGTGAGTACAACATCGTATGTGCGCAGTTCATCGAAGTCTTTTGCTTTCTTGGCACCATGGTGTGTGTAGACTGTCAGCTGAGTCCGTGGCCCGCGCTTAAGCTTCGTGTGTATTTCTTGTGCCCATTGTCGCAATAACGCGACAGGAGCGATGATCAGTGTGGTCTTGCAACGCGGATCCTGCGACTTTCGAGTGACCATGAGCGACAGCATCTGGACTGTCTTGCCCAGACCCATGTCATCTGCGAGAATGCCTCCACACGCAGAACCTTCTTCTTGCTTCTTGAGCCATGTCAGACCGACCTCCTGGTACTTGTGCAGTCTGATAGTCAGGTCGTCTGGTGTCTGCACACGAAGATGGGCAGGCATGTCCTCGTCTGGCCGGATGTTCGCAAGCAGCTCCTGCAGTTCTTCTGCCGTCTTTGAAGGATCGTAGTTTGCCATTGCATCGAGTCGATCTCGATACAAGTCCTCGCGTCCAGCATATCCTGGCAACGGAAACTGACCTGGACGCACATTCATACCTTGATATATTATATCATCGTCGTCGTCCAAGTTTATAGGGTTATTGTTGCCGTAGACGAGGTTTCCCACTTCTCGCACCTGTCCAGCAAAGCGATGGGCTCCATCGCGGAGTGCATCAGCCAACTGCTGCTGCCATGCCAGACCACCGTTGTTACCAGCTGGGCCGAATGCAGGAGCGTGAGCGCCGGGTGCGTGCACGTTCGGACCATTGTTAGGAGTACCGGGAAATGCACCTGGCATCTGGAATTGTGGCGGCGGAGCAGGTCTCTGTGCCATCGGATGCTGGCGGTGATTCGGAGTGAAGCGGTTAGGTTCAACCTCGACTATATCATCGTCACTGTCACTATTGGTCAGGTCAACAACGGGAGCGACCTGGCGTGGTCTATTCGCCAAAGACCTATCCGAAGGGAATCCGAACGGTTCTGCTTTGACTTGTGTCTTCGTGTCAGCCGCAGGTTCGTATTTGGGAAAGCCTTGGTAAGGATTTGGACGCTGAGATGATGAGGACTCTGCCTTAACCGGTGGAGGCGGACGATTGAAACGACCATCGAAGCTGAGCGTCGTCTGCACATTGGGCCTAGAGGATGAAGCAAATGACTGATGAGCTGGCTGTTGTTGTCCTATCTGTCGAGCAAAGGCCTCGTCTCGTAGCATGGCCTCGCGTTGCCGTCTCGCAGCTGCTTCAGCCGCCTGTTGACGCGCAAAGATACGGTTTCTCTCCTGTTCTCCATGGCCCAGATCGCGTGGCACAAACTCGTAAGATCCTTCAGAAGAGGTCGGCGTCGGCGCATTTGATGGATCCGGAGTCTGGCGTTTGGATGCCTGCCCTTCAGCCTGCAGATATGAAGACTGCGGCCGTGGACGTTTCATGCTATTAGCAGGCATACCGCCGAATGGTATTGCGGTATCTGAGCTGAAAGGGTTGGTCCCAAAGCTGCTGCTGTGACTGTGATTGCTCGGAGGTCGGCCTCCCATGGTGGTGTTCCAGAAATTGCCTTGGTTGGCGTTAGATCCGCCGTTCATGGTTTGCTGATTGATGTTGTGGTTACTGGCTTGACTCTGCGGTCGCGACGCTGAGTTAATTCGTGCCTCTAGCTCCACTTTCTTTGTCTCAAGCTGTGACAGTTCAGCTTGAAGCTCTTCCAGTTTTTGCTGATAGTCGTCATCTGCCGTATCGAGGGAGTCTATCAGCACGGCTTTGAATGCGAGGTCGTCGAGGACATCGTCGAGCTCGTTGTTTGCGATGTCGGAAAAAGTGGCCATGATGTAGTGAAATATCCGATGAGAGACACAGTCGCCGGCCTCTTGGCAGAGATAATATGCGCCAGTCGGGGGAAAAGGGTTTAGCGGGCGTTACACAAGTGAAGTCCCTCGCCGGGGCAAAATCTGCGGTCTCGTGGCAAAGTGAGCGGGCGGCGGGATTTAATGCTGAGTCCAGCTGGCGACAACTCCAGCGGCGCTGCGTTTCCGAGCAGTACCAGGCGGCCTCATAGATCACGCAGTGTGTAAATGTATGCAGCGAAGCGTTGGTGTTAAGGCTGTGAAGTCAATAGAAGTGGTGTCTTCAGATGTCGCGCGCGCTTGCCGTGTCCACACGTCATGTGTGGATGCCTGGTTCGTGTCGTGATCTGCAGGGTTCTGTAAGGCTGAAAAATAATACGCGACGCGTCGACTTCACAGTAGCATATATACATCTACAATCACTCCTCAATATGCACCTTTTACTTCATGAAGACACGCAGCACTAGTAGCAAGAAGCTGTAGCTCCGCAGGATGTCGAAAAAGCTACCAACTTGTCAAGCACCCCTCAATGCGAAGCTTTTCTCAACAAAGAGGCCGCACTGGAGCATGTGACCAGTCACAGTCTGCACACTGTACCGTATTGATCAAAACGATGAACACGACAGCAACGAACTTCGCCGCATTCTGAAGACCTACGATCTCTAAAACGTGTAGATTTGTCCAAGTGCCGTCTGTCTTTGGATCTAGAACCGTGGTAGGCTCGAGAGCTCGGAAAGACCACACGAAGCTGAATGACCACTTGTACGGAAGACATCTCGATGTGTCGTACTAACACAATCGCGAACCTCTCCGATCCCTGAACTCTGCTTTCATAGCATATCGAGCCTACCTGCAGTTGCACAGACAACGCGAGACCGTGGAGAGGGCGGCAACGATTATGATGAGTGTTCCCGTCCCTCCTCTAGGAACAGGTTCATAGACTTCAATTCTGTATAACAAAGCAACGCGGAGTTTGCCGAACACATAGCCTCTCAATATCATATACTCCACATCTTGAGGTATCCTAAGTCCAACGATATAAACCACTTCAGTCGTATCCCATCAAGAACGCCCAAATCCCCAGGCTTCAGGACTCTCAAATTCTAACAAAAATCCCATTTTTGGGAAAATTCCAGCCGTTTATATCTATATCCAACCTCAATTTTTGCTTACTAACAATCGTCCTGCCTTCGTGGTCTAGTCGGTAAGTCGTCAGTAGTGTCTGATGCTGGCTTAGTGGTTTCGGCGAACAACCAGTTGAAGTACCTTAGCTGCCTTGGTGTCTTGGTGAGACGTGCGACCTATGGGTCTTGGCGGTTGTTTTGGTTTTTGTTCGATGGGAGGAAATCTTTCTCTTATCCTTTTAGGATCTTTGCTTCTGTCAAAGAATGGGTGTTTATGTGTGAAGTTGATGTGGCTGCTTACAATAGTCGTCGTTGGTCTAGTGGGAGATACAGTAAGTCGTTGACATAGTTGATGCTTGTTTCAATAGTCGTGAGGAGGCTCTTGAAGTCAGCGGTCTTGTAGTGACTCGGTTACCACTGCAACTCGCAGCAAAGTGGCGATTGTTTTGCTCTTCCTTGGCCACTTGCCTCATTTCTTTTGCTGGCCTGTATGCTGGGAGTGGACGTCCATATACAAGCTGAGAATCATCAATCTCAATAGTCGTCATTGGTCTAGTGGTATGGTCAGTAAGTCGTCGGCATAGCTGATGCTTGATCGAACAGCTCCGGATCAGATCCTCTCAAGACGAGTCTGTACTTGATGCATGGCATAGGTGCGATTGTTCCACACAGGATGAGGCGACTCTTTTGTCTCTCGCATTACGAGCAATGCAACTTTTTGCGCCTCTTCAGCGCTGTTCAAGCCACTCCTGCAGCTTCTGCGTAGAGCCAGCACTATCATAGTCAACCGCTGGCCAGCCACTCTCCTTATAGATGTAATACACAGCTTTTGTGTCCTGCCACATCTTTTTCCATTCTTTGGACGAGTCTTCATAGGCGACATCAGTCTCGTACTCGTCTTCGTGAGCTACAGTAGTCTGCTCTTCGGCAGAAGAACCAGGCTTTGGTGATTCTGCTTGGCTTGAAGGGTCTTCGTCCACATACCGCCGTCCATCAGTCCCAGCCTCTTCCAAGAGCTTCTCAACCTCTTCTACCTCGACATCGATCTCCTCGTTATCTTCGGACGTATCGCTAGCACTGCTACTGCTATCATCATCTTCATACTCATCATCAGTATACGTATAATCATCCTGAAAATCTCTCGTTATGATCCTCTCAAAATGCTGCGCCACTCCTTTACTGTTGTTGAGTCGTAGCCCAGGCACAGGGACCCAGAGTAGCTTTTCATAACGTCGTCTGCACTGCTCGAAGTAGTCGCGAATAGGCAGAGTGGCATAATTCATCCATTGATCTATAGGTTCAAGATCATCCTCATTGAGGCTATCAGGTAGTGGAAGGCCTGGGTACATTGGATTCCATTCTGTAATCGATGCGGATTTGATGTCGAGCAGTAGGTAGTGTCCTTCGTTGTTCGCTTGAGTGGCGAGCCAGATGACATGACCAGGAGTGGGTTGTTGTTCGTGAACGTATGCGGGCTCGAGTTCTCCATCGCAGTAGGCTATTGAGAGAGAGTTGTTCGTAATGTTGTTCTTGATATTGTGGGGCAGGAGATTGTTGCGAGGATATGGCAGACGACGCAGAAGTTCAATGGCTTCCTCAGTGCGAACTCTTGCTCGTAGCTCTGCCGATCTGATGTGAGGCCAACCTGGAGCTGGAGGGAAGACTAGGCTGTCGGGATTGATATGTGGTAGTCGAATCAGGAAACGATAGTAGTCTGAAATTGTGTCGATGATGTGCTGCAGTGAATTGACTGGTTCCGTATTGATCACTGGATTAGCTGTCATCTTATTGTAGGGCACCATCATAGACTGGCGAGCAACTCTTGAGTCCTGCAGCGCTATGCCCGACTTGCAGTTCCTACCTCGACGTGGCACAGGAGATGTTTCAGCTGGTGAGTCTGATGCCCAGCTACACTCAGCTAGTGTACTGCGCTGCTTAATGCGAACACGTCCGAATGTCTCTCGTTCCTCTCAGGAAACCTCAGGACCAGATTCACACGAGCACAATCTTCTAACGTGTATCTCGGCTCGATCTTGCGTTTCAAGCCATTTGCAGGACCCTTTGCAATCCTTGTGCTGTGTTCTCGTAGGGCGTCTAGCTGCAGATGCAAGGCCCACGATGATATGTGATCGTATCTGAATCCCCCGCAGGGCAACTCAATACGCAGAACGCTCCGAGGCGTGGAGATGAACTTCTAGGATATGCTGGCGACGCGTCTTCAGCTCAAACTAGCCTATGGAGACGTGTCTCCATACCCGGCTGGCAACGACAAGAAGAAATCGATGTTGATGAATGCAGAGAGTTGTTTCGTAGGAAGCTGAAGTGAAGAGGATTGGCATCCCAGCCTCGTGGCACTCATGTGGGGCCTCTCCACTGGAGCATCATCAGTCAGCAATCTCTGACATCTCCCTTGACCGCTCATCTTCAAGCTCTGTGGAACTCATATCCACTACAGCATGCGGGCATAGCAAGATACGCGTCTGAAGGAACCGAATGCATGGCAGAACAGCGGCCAGCGTTCTCTTCGTACCAGGATGAACTCGATGGACAGCTTGTTATGCCCTCTTTGGAGCGGCAAATGGATGGCCAAGGCGGTCGAGTCGTGCGCGCCTTGATGAGCTGATCATAGCGCGTTCCAGGCGCCTCGGAGGACCTCACAAATCACAAAGCAGTGCAGCGGCCGATATGTTGTCCCGCGATGGACTGCCCCTCACCTCACCTACGCTATCAAACACATGGTGGGGTCCATAACCAAGGTAAACATTTGCCGGGCTATAAAGACCTCCCTGCAGGAGACGACTCGCCTCATATATTTCCTTTTGCTTGATTGACATCCTCCCTCTAGCACTAAGACACACAGCAATCATGTCTCCCTCCAAGGTCAGCAGCATCAAGTTCGACGAGTTCTTCAACATCATCGACGGCCAGCAACGCAGCGCCAAAGACCAACACCACGGTATCGACCCATCGACCGGCAACAAGCTATGGCCAGTACCAATTGGCAACCAGAAGGATGTCGACGAGGCTGTCGCAGCTGCGAAGACAGCTTTCGAAACATACAAGACCACATCTCTCGAGGAGAGGAAAGAGCTGCTCGCCAAGTTCAAGGATGCTCTATTGGCACACAGTGAAGAGATGACCGAGCTGCTCTGCGCAGAGACCGGCAAACCAAAACAAATCGCTGAGATGGAGACGAAGGGTGGTGTTGAGGGTTGGTTCGGCCACCACAGCACCCTGGACATCCCAGAAGAGAGCATGGAGGATGACGAGAAGGTCATCACTACACGCTACACTCCTCTTGGTGTCATTGGCGCCATCTGCCCATGGTAGTACCTCCCTCTCCCAACAACTGCACACCAACTAACATCGCATAGGAACTTCCCAATAATCCTTTCCCTCGGCAAAATAATCCCAGCCCTCCTAACAGGAAACACAATAATCGTCAAACCCTCCCCTTTCACACCCTACACAACCCTCAAAGTCGTCGAAATCGCCCAACAAGTCTATCCCCCTGGAGTCCTCAGCGCAATCGGCGGAGACGACTACCTCGGTCCAATGCTCACAGCCCATCCAGACATTGCCAAGATCTCCTTCACAGGCTCCATCGCCACAGGAAAGAAAATCATGGCGGCCTGCGCTCAAACTCTCAAGCGCGTAACTCTCGAACTAGGAGGAAATGACGCTTCTATCGTCCTTCCAGATGTCGATGTTAAGAAAACTGCTCCAGAACTCGTCATGGGAGCTTTCCAGAACAGTGGACAAGTCTGCGTTGCTACTAAGAGGATTTACATCCATCAGGATATCTACGATGACATGTTGAGTGAGATGGTAGCTTTCACTAAGACTCTCACGGTCGGTCCACCATCCGAAGGAGCTTTCCTCGGACCAATCCAAAACCAAATGCAATACGAGAAGGTCAAGTCCTACTTCGCCGACACAAAGAAACAGGGCTACAAATTCGCCGTAGGCCCAGAAGAGGTTGCTTCCGGCAAGGGCTTCTTCATCCAACCCACCATCATCGATAACCCACCCAACGATTCCAAGATCATCCAAGAAGAGCCTTTTGGACCTATCGTTCCTACACAGCCCTGGTCTGATGAGGAAGAAGTCATCAAACGCGCGAATGCTTCTAATGCTGGACTTGGAGCTTGCGTCTGGGGTAAGGACGTCAAGCGTGCAGAGGCCATCGGCAAGAGGCTGGAAGCTGGTTCGGTCTTTATCAACTCGTGGGAGAAGCCAACGCCGCAAGCGTTCTTCGGTGGTCACAAGGAGTCTGGTATTGGTGGAGAGTGGGGTCGCGAGGGGCTTAAGGCTTACTGCAACGCTCACGTTATGCACTCTTATAAGATCTAAGAGGTCGACGAGGTGGGAGAGAGGTGTGGGGATTGTATGAATGAGTTATGATGAGTTCTGATGATGAGATACCAATCCAATGCAGTCCCTTTCGAGCATTATCTTATGCCATTACTCAATCCATCTCCTTCAGCATGCATCTCTGAAGAGCATGTTCAATCAGTCGTGCCACTGGAGTCCTGTCCCCAGTGCATCTGCCGAAACCAACTGCCGCGCCCAAGCTGTTCGACTCCTTCTCCTGACATCTTGCTCGTCACCCGACGACTGCTCTCATCAGCATGTTCCGATTGATCTCAAGAACCAGCTACTCCTTCGAGGTCACTGGAGGCGACAAGATGTTCTTATGGTAGGTAAATGTAGGTAAAGAGCGAGTAACGATCTGCGATTGATCTTATCTTCACCATCTACCTCTAGTCCACAACTTCGCCAGCCGCAATGGAAAAGAGGTATACTACTCCTCCCTCTCATCACGATCTTCGTCAGTAGTCATGCTCATTCCACTCAGACTGGGAGTCTCGTTGCCCTTCTTCTTGTCTTTCCCGCCACCCAGCTTGAGCACATTACTCCAGTTCCTGCTACCACGATCTTTGCTCTCACGACCAGGAGTCAGATCCTTACTTTCCCTTACACTACTAACGCTGGCACTCAGCGACGCTGGACCTCCGTCCTGTTCGTCTTCGGTGTGCAGGTGGGTGTCAAGTTTCGACTTGTTGCGCTGAAATTTGGGGATGAAACCTCCTGTTGATGACTTACGAGAGAGTTTCTGCATGAAAGATTCTCTGCTCGCAGAAGAGCTACCACCACCAAGATGAGGAGAATTGGCAGCAGCTTCGGAAGTATAGGATGGCGTGCGTACAAGGTCGGCTGAGTTTCGACCAGATTCAGCGAGGGACGATTCAGCGAGGGACGATTCAGCCGTGGTGATACTACGAGTATCTCGGGACTTGCGACTGTTAGGAGGTGAGAAGTCTTCGTCATTCTCTCCTTGTGCGAGGTTGGGAGTATTGTGCGCAGAGCCGGCGTTGGAAGAGCCCTCGCCTCTTGACTTGGTCAACTTCATGCTAGAAAAGAATGACCCAGCAGCTGACTTGAAGTTTGGCGCTGCCGGGTTGAGTTTGGGTTCTTCTTCTGTAGGCTCCTCGACTGTGACTTGATTTGCAGGTGGCTTGCTACCAATAGGACCTAGAGCTGAGGCACGACCATCATCAAATCGATCGTCGTCTTCATCCTCTGTAATGTCGTCCGGAGGACCGCTGCCACCGTATTGTGCTGATGGACGACGTGAAGGATGACGAGAGCCAAACAAGCGGGACTGTGGAGGCTGGTTCTGGTTCCAAGCAGTGCCAAAAGCCAGTGGACTGCTTCTGTTACCGCTTCCGGCATCTCCAGAGCCCCAGCCATCACCGCCCCACCGGTTGCTGTCAAACGACGGCCTCGGCAGCTCGTTCGAGTGCGTGGAACCAGGCCTGGGCGATGCAGGTCGCTTCCCGAAGGCACCGAAGCTGGTAGGCCAGCCACCTCCATTCTCAGTAGACTTGGTGAACAAGTTGAAAGCTCGCATACGCCGCGAGGCTGCCGGAACAGGAGGTGCATCGAACGAGAGCTCGCCACCAAAAGACGGTCCGCTGAGCATGGAGCCAGATATGCTGCTATTCCTCTTACGGGTCTCAGAATCGATCCCTGCAAGGCCACCATCCTGTCGAGGCATGGAGTTCGCTTTGCTAAGGGCCGGACCTTCTTCACCAGCGCTTGTCTTAGCTCGAGGCTTGATGCCGAACATGCCACTGAATCGACTGCCGGTGTTGCTGATGGCGCGATTGGAACGAGTGGAACGAATCGAACGCCCATCAGAGTCCATGACACGCTCCACGCCTTCAGGAGAACCGATAAGGTTCTGCGCGCTCGCTCGCGGACTGGCGAACACACTAGCTGGTCGACTGCCCGCGGACGCAGGCGATGCTGGGCCAGGATCGAAGGCTGTGGAATTCTGTAGGGACGAAGTTGCATTGCCAGGAGGATCCGATAGCCCAGGAAGCGCTCCTAGACCAGGGAGAATCATCTCCGTGAGCGTCCTATCACCATCACCAAACAGGTCTGCAGGTATAAGATTGGCACCAGCCCCTGGACTCATTGGCGCGCCACCAGTCAGCTTGTCCCGATCCTCGTCTGAAATTGACATGCCATCTGTGGGACCCGGAAGTGTCATGCCGTTGTTGAAGTTGAAGAAGGCCGATGCTCCAGGATAGATTGAGGACGTTGTCGCAGTACCCGGTTGGAATGGTACAGAAGTGGTAGGGAAAGTCGTCATGCGGGGACTGTCAGACGAGCTTACGCCACTCTGTGCTCTTCGACTACGATTGCTATCGCCCCTGCGCAGTGGTCGTTCTTGAGTGGTGGGTGGAGAGGCATATTGCTGGGCTGCTTCCTCCTGTCTTCGCTTGGCGCGGAGCTGTTCGAGATACGCTTGCTGCTCAGCATGCATACGCTTTGAGGCTTCCAGCTTCTGCACAGTGATTGCATACTGGTGCTGCAATTGCTGGATATGCTGATCCCAGGCTCGCTGCTCCTCGACTTCCTGCTGATGCTGTTGGACGAGGTTTGGTTCCTGCTCCGTTGTGTTTGGCGAGCTGTTCTTCATGATGCGCTCCAGCTTCTTGATCTCGGTGCTCTTCTCTTTGACTTCATCGTCCAGAAGCTTGAGCGCAGCCGCTTCTTCCGCCTGCTTTGCACGCAACTCTTCCTTCTCTTGCTCGGCTTTCCGAATGTGGTCTTCCTTCTCCTGCTTGATCTCCTCTACTTCCTGCTTCATGTTTTCAGCCTCCTGTTCCCAACGTACCATGTCCTCCTTCAGCTTCAGCCTTTCCTGCCTCTTCTGCTGAAGAAGACGCTCGTGCTTCGTCCGATCGTTCTGAGCATTGGTATTCTGCCGTTCAAGAGTGTTGACTTCCTTTTTCAGGTTCCGACTAGCTTTATCTTGCTCCAATGCTTTCGCCTTCAACTCGTCTCTTTCCTTGGCCAATTCCTCCTTCTGCTTTGACTCCTCTTCTTCTTCCTCTCTAGACTGCTTCTCAGCTTCGTCAGTCTCCCTTCGAATCACATCGAGTCTCTCCGTCAGTCGCGTAATAGTCTCCGTGCCTTCGGGAGGCTCAATCTCTTCAGCAGGCGGATTATGCTTCTGCAGGTCGAGGGTAGATGGCGAAGGTCTGCGGCCTCTCACGCTTCTACTTGGACCCACTCCCCCCATGCTGTTCTCTCGTACCATCGGTGGCGCATCTGGAGTCGCGATTGTGATATCCTGAAGTCCGCGATATGGAACAGCCTGGACGGGCACCTGTGGTATATCGTACTCGCCATTGTCGTCTACTGATATGGCAAAGAAGTCGCCCGAAGATAGCGCCTTCGTGCGGAAGCGAATGGGTTGACTCTTCGAAATGAAGTCCTGGTTATTTGCCAGCGATACTCTCACCACGTAGAAACAGGCTGGCTGCAGTCCTGTAATCAATGCAGCCGATTCCTTGACCGAGACATGAGCCACCAGATCCCCATTGACCATAATCTCAAACTTGTGCGTGCTCTTATTCATGCGCAAAGGACTTTCAGGCAGCGTCCAATGCACAATTGCTCCATCCGCCTTGACTCCTGCGAGGTCGATGATGGGCGCCGAGGGAATGTCGAAGCCGAGAAGTCCAGCGAGTTCCTCCAGCGGCTTTGAGAGGACCTGGGAGGCTCGCCATATCAACCTATATGAAAGCGGGTCAGAGTCGTAATATCTGCCTCGGAGCTTGTCTTCTAGACTTACCATGACAGCGCCGTGAATACGATGAAGGGCTTGAAGTACAGAGCCAGAGGACCGAGAAGCGAGTTGACAAGAGCCTGACATACTGGCAGCAGATATGGCCAGACCTGGTTCGAGGTGGAGAGGAAGCCCGTCTCTCGAATCTGGTCCACTGCTACAGCAAGCCAGCCTGCGGTCTGCTGACGCCCGGCCATAGCATATCTGTAGGGACGTAAGAAACAAGAAGAAATACCAACAACAAGACAGACAGACACAAGATGCACAATCAATCAACAATCAAGCCATGAACGTGAACGTGAACAGGGAGGGACATGTGAGAATTCGGGAGACAACGCCTCTCTCCGCACTTTGCATGAAGATCCGGCGCAACAAGCTTCATGGACATGGCACATGCATCAGTTGGCAGGGTTGACACAGAGCACGTCTCAACAACAGCATCGTTCAGTACAGAAACACAACAGACAATCTTCTTGTTCTCTTTTCAGTAACATCCCTTTCCGTTCTTCTCCATTGTCTTGATTTTCGTCGGCATTTTCGCATCTCTCTCCGGCCTTTCATCACGATCCACTCGAGTGCCTCCTCGGCTTTGATCTGGCAGCTGACCCATACTATCCCGATGTCTTAACGAGAACGACGTCACGCCGACAGGTTACAAAACAGAACGAACAACAGTCGCTTGATCAATAATAAGACCATTCACTGATACTGTCTACCAACATCCCTCTCCCTTGAGCGAGGCGACTATTGACCGACGATCCTCACGCCATCGATATAAGCACAATTACAGAGACACATGATCTCCACGAAACGAATACGACTGCGCTCTTGAGCTCCAGGATCACCTTAGCATAAATCACGATGCAGTACGTGAGATCACTAGCTGGCGGGGTCTCAAGCACATGGAATTCGATCAATCCTGCAACACTCTCAGGCGCTATCGACGTGGTAGTAGTGGAGCAGGAAGATGGATCGTTGGCGTGTAGTCCGTTCCACATTCGATTTGGCAAATTCTCTCTCCTACGGCCCTCAGAGAAGAAGGTGGAATTCAAGGTCAATGGCGAGAAGCGGGACTTTCCTATGAAGTTGGGTGTTGGAGGCGAGGCTTTCTTCGTGTTCGAGACGCTGGACGATGTGCCTGAAGCATATCAGACTTCTCCTTTGGTATCGCCCGCTGCGAGTCCCGAGCTGAAAGCCAGTGCTCCGGAAACACCTGCGCTGCAAGAGCCCGACCCTTTCGACCTCGAAAAGAACACTCTAGGCGTTCCCCAGGATGTGGCATATCGAACAAAAGGGCACAGTAGGAGTACGACGGAGGGTATGCCCATAACGCCAACGCTACAAAGAGGGAGCTCAACACCACCTTCGAGCTCTCATGAACAACAGCCCAGACCGCGCGCGCTATCTGGAGATTTCTCTAGCTTCCACCCAACCCTCGATCGAACGTCCTCCGACAGTGCACTTCCCGCAGCTCGAGCCGCTATAACAGAGTCCTTAGACCGCTCAGAGGTCATATTGTCAGCAGGATCAGAAAGAGCACCAAGTCCGTTAAGAAGTAGAACAGATGGGGCAGACAGTCCTTCTCCCGAACAATCAGAGGCGAAAGAGCGGGCTATGGCTTTGTCGAAGAAGTTGTGGACATCGAACATAAGTAATCAGGTAACGGAATCTGGCGATCTCATGCTTGACATGAGTAATTATGGTAGTGGCAATGCAGAAGCACTGCAAGCCGAGAGTATCGCAAGACAGCTGCTTTCAGAAGAGCTCGACGGACCATACGACATTGGCTCACTCATCGGAGCTGATGAGAAAGGTAACATCTGGATCTACAGCAGTGAAGAGGCGAAGGATGCAGCGAACAAGCGCGCAGCGGCAGCAGGCATGGGCAGCTATAACCCAACTGCATATGCTTCTACCGATGCGATCTCGGACCCAGGATATCATTCTGACGATGCACGGAGCGTGGACTCGAAAGCAGGATATGTCAACACTCACAGTAGGCGTGACTCTGACAGTGCTGTTGGCATAGGGTCCCAGCCTTCGTCACCTTCTGCAACCGCAGGAGATCCGAACAAGAACTATGCCAAAACGCTTCGTTTGACATCGGACCAGCTCAAAGGCATGGGTTTAAAGTCAGGAGCGAACAGCATGGCGTTCACCGTCAATCGTGCGACCTGCGAGGCAACCCTCTGGTACTGGAGACATGATGTGCCGATTGTGATCTCTGATATAGATGGAACCATCACCAAGTCGGACGTGCTGGGACATGTAATGAACAAGATAGGCCGAGATTGGACGCATCAAGGGGTCGCTAAGCTCTATACCGAGATCGCCTCCAATGGCTACAACTTTCTGTATTTGACGAGCAGAAGTGTTGGCCAAGCAGATACTACCAGAGCGTATCTCAAAGGCGTGATACAGGAAGGGTACAAGCTGCCTCCAGGCCCTGTCATTCTAAGTCCAGATCGGACAATAGCAGCATTGCGGCGAGAAGTATACTTGCGCAAGCCGGAGATTTTCAAGATGGCTTGCTTGCGCGATATCATGTCCCTTTTCGCGGGTCATGGTGGAGCACAGAACACTACCGAGAATGCTTTAGAAGCGGGTCTGAAGCCTATGAACACCGCAGACATGCCTGGCGGCCTTGGTGCTGGTCGAGGCAAATCTGGCTCACCCTTCTATGCCGGATTTGGAAATCGTCTGACAGATGCACTGAGTTATCGTTCTGTCAATATTCCATCGACGCGGATCTTCACGATTAACACCAATTCAGAGATCAGTCTAGATCTGCTGTCACTCAACCACTACAAGACCGCCTACAGTAGCATGCGAGAGATCGTAGACCACTACTTCCCACCCGTGGGCCTACTCGTGAAAGGCGGCGGAGAAGAATTCACAGACTTCAACTACTGGCGAAGTAAGCCCATGGACATCGCCGACTTTACTGACTCCGAAAATGAGGACGGACCTATTACCTCCGCAGTGTCTAGAATACAGACGAGCAAAACCATCGACAGTCAAAGTGTCCTTAGCGAGGACGAAGCAGCTGATGAAATGATGGACTCGTATTTATCTGATCCTGATGGACGCCCAAGTCTTGATCAGTCAATTGCTTCTGTTCTCGGACGTGATGATGATGAATATATTAATGACGAGGAGCTTACGCAATCTATGATCGATGAAGATGAGGAGGAGGAAGGACTTGAGTATGAAGAAGACGAAACAGATGACCAAGGAGAGGAATCAGAATATGAGATTGAAGATTCTCGTGGCGGTGCACATTCACCTGTTGCACCAAGGACGCCAGAAATGAATCCTGATCATCAGAGAGAAGTGTCCACGCCGAAGCCACTTGAAAGGATGGAGGACTCGGCTTCTGGTCTTGGGATCAGTCAGTTAAGTCCTGGTACAGCTAAGAACTCGCCTAAGAAACGATAGATAGTCGTAGAGACGAGACGCCGGAAAAGTTGGAAAGGCAATCGATCGAAGCGAAGGCATCATAGCATATTGTTTTGTTCGTTATAGCGGGCGTTCATATTAGTGTATACTTATGGGAAGGAAGGAAGCATTGCATATGTGCGTGCATGGAGGGCGCACTCGGTAGAGAAGTAGGCAGGCAATTCGCCCTTGTGTTAGTAAGAGGTACTCCAATGTCTCCTGCCCTCACCTCTATCGACCAGGGCAATACTACTTACTATCGCCGAACGAATAGTAACTATACGCTCGACACCAACATCGATTTACTCGACAGCCTGAGATACAGAAGCATACAATTCTTCCATGCAAAAGGAAACGCGTTCGAAGCAGAGCAATCGCCTCACACAAAACTCCAGGCATTACCAAGATGAGTGAACATGCGAACCTTTGCAGATTCTAGTCGTAATCAATTGCGAGTGACAAAAACACGCTTCGCTGGTGAGAGAGACTCGATTCACACCTTCGACTCCACTCGCAAAGTATCATTGCCGCATCAGCTACGCCGATGACTTACTGCGTACACCACTAGACCAAGGACAATTGTTGGAAAAGGGCAGCTCTGCTTCGTTGATATGCCTTTATCTATCCTCCAGTATTGATCTGGAATGTGACCACACATCCGCCGTCAATGATGGATGGTATCCTGAAATAATGATATTTTGGAAAGTCGGCTAATTCGACGAATCGTCAATCGCGACTCTAAATCATGTTCGATCAAGGCCAAACCTCCCAAACATCATTCTATCGCATCATTTCGCCGAATGGCTTATTCAGATATGTAGTATGATCGTTTTTGTGATGTTGCTGTCATTGTCACAAGTTTTGCAGAACCCTAAGCATCTCCCGCGTGAAGTCACAACGCCTCTCAGTCCTCTACCAACCTTTCACAAAGAACATCACAACATCATTTCCATCATTTCGATAATGTCGCGTCTCTCTTCCATCGCGAGCAGCGCACTACTTCATGAACCTGACGCGTGTCACTTCACTCCAGCCGCTCGGTGAAGACGAAGATGGCAGCCGACGCGTTTGAAGCCATTGGATGCTCCAGAGACGTGAGAAGAGAGCAGCAACTTCGACGCGAACCCTACATCCTTTGGACAGTATGCTATAAGGCCTTTACTCGACATATCACGGTTCAGGTCGACCTCCAGCAGCGTCTCATCCGACTGGGACTGTTCTGCTTGGAATCCACGTCTCTCAAGGCCAACAAGTCAGTCAGGTCGTAACAAGCGCCGTGAGGAGACATCCAACTAGATCAACAGGTCGAAGCTGGACTCCCTGACTATCTGTTCGCTATCAGTTGGTAAGCATGGACATCAAGACCCGGCGAGAGGCAGTGGAGGCTCGAGAGCGAAACTGTGCAGCAAGGCTGGCAACTAACATTGCTTTTTATCTGCACTCAAGACTCTTCAGCTCCAGCCACCACTTGCTCAGCTGTTCCGGACAGTCTCGGACTCTTGACCAGCAGAATCACTGCTGATGACACGCTCCCAGCCAGCACCGCTTGTACTGCGACCGGAAAGTGACTATCAGGACTTTGGTACTTTCACATGCCGGTCATGGAATGTCCTATTGCGCCGCCCAGGACATATATATCCATCTCTGACAGACACCCGAAGTACTTTCCGGTCTTATGGACACGCCGAGACAATATGTAACAGCTACGTTCATACTTTCCACATGGCGCCTTCACACCCCGCTGACATGAGATTGGCGAACTCCTCCACGAACCACAATGAGATCACCCCACCAGATCGGGCCAGTGCAAGACTGACTGCTGAGCTGTCAAGTGCATACAGCCTTAGACTCATGCAGTGAACTTGTTTCCTAGTACGGAAGAGCCGCTCGTCCTACATATACTTCAATACCGCTCGCATAGCCACGTGCCACATGCCGAACTTAAAGTGGCATGCCGATCGAATCACACACCCTCCAACACGACCACATCGTAAGCTGACGAGACGAAGGAAGCAGCTCATACAGCTGAGGCTTCCATATTGGTCTTGTGCGTCCTAAAATGGCGGTGGCCAAGAGCACAGCACTTCGCATTGTGCCGTTGTGGTGGAGGTGAGGTATGTTAAAGGATGAGTGAGGACAGTCATGCTCTCTATTCTTCCTCTTAGCCAACATGTTGCGTACGAAACTTATCCTATTACTAGGCTTTGGCCTGACAAGTTGTCTCGCTGCTGTTACGAATCCCGGACCTGATGGCTGGACTTCACTTGGCTGCTACACGGATTCGACCAGCGCAAGATCACTTCGATATGGGCAACAAATTAGCGCTGGTTCCAATGCCATGACAGTTGCAGAATGTACCAAGGCGTGCAAGGCTGCCAAGTATTCGCTTGCTGGGGTTGAGTACGCAAGAGAATGCTTCTGTGATAATTCTATCCAGAATGGCGGAGCCAAAGCTACTTCTGGTTGCGACATGACCTGTACAGGAAACGCTACCGAGTATTGTGGAGGCTCCAATCGCCTCAATCTGTATCAAGTTAATGGTGCAGCGACTTCCAGCTCAAAGCCACCGACTACGACTAGTAGCTCCGCTACAAGCACAACGACTAAGATCTCATCCTCTACAACGACATCTGTCAAGCCAACATCGAGCTCAGTCTCCAGTAGCACTGTTACGACTACGACTAGTACCAAGCCCACTTCAAGCTCTTCCACGACCAGTATCCCTCCTACAACATCCACTACTTCGAGCTCTTCCACAACCACTTCTTCAACTACAACTTCAGCCTCACCAAGCTCTACAGCTTGTCCGGACTTCTGGTCAGCGGTAGTCTCAGACCTGGCTGCAGGCATGCGAACAGATGGTCAATGCAACAATATCTCCCGAGCAGCCATTCGATATGCCTTCCACGACTCTGCAGCCTACTCCAGCAAAACTCCATTCTATGCCCCCGCAGCTGGTGGTGCCGATGGCTCCCTACTCCTTTCTACCACCGAGATAAATCGCGTCGATCATGACGGCCTCCGAGACTTCCACACCATCATCAAATCAAAGCTCGCATCATACAAAAAATCCGGCTACGCCATCGGAGCCGCAGATCTAATCCAAGTCGCAGGCGCCATAGGAGTTCTAGCTTGTCCAGGAGGCCGCATCGGACGCGTCTACGTCGGACGCGCAGACACAGATAAAGAAGCACCCGATGGCCTTCTCCCACAAGCCTTCGGTACTGGTTCAGACGAAGCAACTCTCACGCAACTCTTCTTGGACAAAGGCTTCAACGCTCGAGATTTCGCAGCTTTGCTAGGTGCACATAGCACTTCTATCGCCAACTTTCAGCAAAAGTTCGGCATGGCAGCAGGCACGCCGCAGGATTCTACACCCGGGACATGGGATATCAACTATTATAATGAGACCTACTTCCCACCTGCTGGGATTGGGAGATTTGATAGTGATATCAACTTGAGTAAGAATCAGTCGAGAGAAGCTGTGGGTTACCAGTTTCAGAGTTTTGTGGGAAGGCCGGCGCAGTGGGGTGCTTCGTTTTCGAGTGCGTTCCAGGCGCTCAGCCTGTTGGGTGTTCCGGCAGATGTGAGAAGCAATATGCAGGATTGTACGAATGTTGTTGCTGCGGTGACGTTTTCGTGAGGAGCGGCAGTGACAAGTGACGAGAGATGGGGAGTGAGTTACTTGTGATATTTTAGCTCCCTTAGAGACATTGATAAACCTTCCCTCTCTAGTCTCTCTCTTTCTCTGACCTACAACCCAACATGGCTCCAGACTCAGGACGCCGCCGGAGTGCCCGCCTTGCGGAGCTCGAAGAGAACAACATAGAACCAGCTCTCTGGCCACTTCCCTTGCTATTCTCTACTCCAGACCCAAGACCGCGACTTGCAGAACTCGACGAGAAAGATATAGAACCAGCGGCTATTCCTCGTGCTTCTGACCGTCACGCGAATATGGCTCCAGACTCAGGATGTCGCCTTGCTCAGCTAAGCGAGGACGATACAGAGCCGGCAGCAGATGCCTCTTCAATGTCTGACGCTCCTGCCAACATGACTCCACAAGTGGAACCTCGCCAAAGCGCTGGCCTCGCTGAGCTGGACGGTAACGAAATAGAGCCAGCAGATGTCTCTTCAGTTCCTGATCTCCACGCCAACAAGAGTCTATCCTCAGGACGTCGCCAAAGCGCTCGCCTTGCAGAGTTTCATAAGATCGACACTGGATCAAGAGATGCACTAGCAAACCGCGATGTGATCAATCCCAGCGTCGTCGAAGGAGTGGCTCCTCCACCACCACGCCGCCGAAGCGCTCGCCTGGGCAAGGTCATCGACCACGGCAGTGAAACAGAGATCGCTGCACCACTCTGCAATGTGGCTAGTCCTGACATCGTCCAAGAAGAGATTCCCTCACCACGCCGTAGCTCGCCAATACCAGCATTGGCAACCAATCCGCTCGTTGGAGATGACGGCAGCACTGCCAGCGCATTCCCATTTCTGAGTCTTTCGGCCGAGCTTCGCAACAGGATCTACTCGATGGCTCTCTGTGAGGCCAAAGATGGCTACGACTCCAACCTCGCTGCTCTCAAATTCCCCTCTATCACTCGAGCCTCTCGACAACTGCGACAGGAGTCACTAGCCTTTCTGTTCGCCGAGCGCAACTTCGTGCTCTACGTCGGATCAGATCTGCCTGTTAGTCACGAATTGAGAACCGGATGCCGCCTTCGAAGCTGGTTCGATCCACGGAGCACGAAGTGTGGAACATTGGGCTTCAAGCACGTTGCTCGCAACTTCATGAAAAGGGCCGGTGCCTCAGCTCTGTTTCGAAACATCATATTTGAGGTGTATCCAGGCCGCAACGTGTCAGAGGTACGTTACGGCAGACTCATCTACGGCACGGTTCCTTATGATTCGGAGTGGTGGCACACACGGCATCACTTCGCGAGTCTGAATGTCAAGGTTGTCAATAACAGATTGGTCTCCTCGCAGTCATGGGGTGATCCTCTAAGTCGCGCGGGATTCGAGTTTGTTGATCTTATGGGTGTGCTGCGAGGCGTTACTGATGTCGCACATTCCATCACCGAACGTGACGGCTTCGGAGGCTTTACTACTCATGACTTGACCGAGATTGCAGCGGCGTTTCGCGTTGATAAGCGGCCAAGGCCATCGAAGAAGATGTATCGGGGTCGAAGTATGGTCGAATGGAGCCTTGGCTTGATCACAAGCGTGTAAGCTTACTGGGCAATTTGTAGTGATCAGAAGGTAGCGTGGGTTCACACACTGTCTACTTAGCTCAAGCGGTATGCCAGCCGAGCAGTCTCCTTCCAGACCATCGACCTTTCCACGTCGCTGAGACGGAACTCAGCGTCATCGAGTGACGACAGAACCACATCTTTCCAGGTCGGCCATGAGCTCTCCTTAGCCGGCCCTCGCAGATTACAAACAGGCCAGTCGCTCCCAAACATGACTCTTTCCTGACCAAAGACATCAAACACATATTCAACCCATTCCTTCATGTGTCTCGCTATAGCATCGCAGTTGTTACTCGCTAGGACATCCTCTGGAAGCTCGCTGAACCCGCCAGACAGTTTCATATATGTCTTGTCTAAGTCTGCCATGGCTGCAATAGCCTTTGCCCACTGCTGAAAAGGTGACAGTGGCTTGTCGGGCCCAGGCGGTACTTGGTGCGCTTTGAAGTCCGGTTTGCAAAGATGGTTGATCACAAATGTGACCTTTACTTCGTCGGACACGCCAAGATGTGCTTTCTTCATTGCCTTTGCCATAGCCTCTAATTGCCATGTTCCACCTGAGTGCTGATCAACGCCCACGTCAAACGTGAACCCTCTCCTCCCGAGAAGCTTTAAGTTGTTGATAAAGTCTGCGCTCTCGACAAGCTTTTCAAACTCCTTTTGGTCCTGGATAGCTTGCAACAGATATCTGAATCCTTTGATGCGTTTCCACGTCTCAGCTCCAGCAGTTTCTTCAACTAATCGCAACCAATCTTCCAGAACGCTCGTTGGTTGATTCATAGGTGCCCATGCCACGATTCCAACGAGAAGTCGACTAGCACGCTCTCCATACTCGCCTTCAACGATCGATCGCAAGAACCTGATCTCGAGCAAAGGTCCTGCAGCCCAGGATCTGAGATCATCATTCGGCTTGTCATATCGAACATCAGTTTCGACGTATATCACGCCTTCGACAACAATATCTGATTGCTCAGCCTGCTTGGCAGCTTTCAGGTAGTCATCTAGGATGTGTTGTTTCGCCAGAGGCATACCCGGCGTCATCCACGTGTGACCTTCCGTGTTCGACATCGACTCGGGCCAGAGATGGATATGACTATCGATCATCGATAGTTTGCGCGCCATGATGTCGGTTGATTGTCGATACACCTGGACACCACAGCTGCAGATGAAGATGGTGTGAGGATGTCGCTTTGATGCTGTCAGGCGTGCTCGCCTCGAAGCAGTCGAGATGCAGTCGTTCAAAACATGCACGAGCAATCACTGGCAGGTAGAATCTTGCTTGTCGTTTGGCTGCAACTGCAATGCCGGTTCGGACGCCCGCCAGCTCAACGCATATCGGCCATGCACTGCTGTACTGTAGCGAGTGCCGATGTATCGGAGGATCGGTGTCTGATGTCTGAAGTTGTTGTGGCCAAAAGTCAAGCTCGTGCAGCTCGCTTGTCATTGCACCGAAGCTTGCCCCTCTTGCAGCCCACTTTGACACGAGAGTTCCGTTTTCAACAAGCACTTGTACCGAAAAAAGTTCGCCAGGTCGCGTAATCAAGTACACGCGTGGTAGGGTCGTACCATGTCTTCTTCTCAGCGACTTCCTAGACCTTTCATGCTTAGCCTGACAGAGTTCTACAGACAATGGCAGCACTTCTGCAAGGAAAGGTAGCAGCAATCACTGGAGCTGTGACTGGCATTGGGAGAGCAATAGCCCTGGACTATCTCAGGCATGGTGCCAGCGTCGCAGTGAACTACTATCCAGATGAGAAGTCGAGGAGCCAGTATGAGGCATTGCAAGAAGAAGTCGGTGGTGATGCGAAGTTAATTGGCGTGCCTGGAGATATCACCAAACCAGAGAGTGGACAAGAGTTGGTGAAGAAGACTGTTGAGAAGTTTGGAAAGCTAGACATCTTTGTGAGCAATGCAGGCGTATGCCAATTCGCAGACTTTTTGACGTACGTATGGGATATACCTCGATCGTCCATCGTTGATCGCGTCATAACTGACATGCTGTAGGATGTCGCCAGACCTCGTCAACCATACCATATCCACCAATCTGAATGGCGCCTTCTTCGCAATCCAGGCAGCCGCGCAGCAGATGGCTAAGCAGGAGCCATCGGGAGGCAGCATCATTGGCGTCTCGTCCATCTCTGCCCTCGTCGGTGGTGCTGGGCAAACACATTACACCCCAACGAAGGCTGGGATACTGTCTCTGATGCAGAGCACAGCTTGTGCGCTTGGAAAATACGGCATTAGGTGCAATGCTCTTCTGCCAGGCACGATCCGAACACAACTCAATGATGAGGATCTGGCGAGCGCAGAGAAGCGATCATACATGGAAGGCCGGATCCCTCTAGGCAGATTGGGACAGCCGAAGGACTTAGCAGGCCCTGCAGTGTTCCTGGCTAGTGATCTCAGCGAATATGTGACTGGTGCACAGTTGTTGGTCGATGGAGGTCTGTTTGTGAATCTGCAATAGAACCAGATCTTAATCGAAGCCGCCAAAGTCTGTGTCATCAGCTGCGGCCTCAGTCGATGCTGCTTCTCTTCGTTGACTTCCGAGAATGGCGCCTTTCCGCTTGTTTTCTTCTCGTCGAATGAAGCCTGCTTTCGTACTGATCTTTGATCTGCGAGCTGTCTTTGGGTCCTTGTTCATCCCTCTCGCCGTTCTTGCCTCAACTCCGTGCTTCTTGAGGTTCTGCTTATCTTTCTTGCCCAGGTGTGGCAAAGCATCGAGCAGCCACGTCTGCATACCTGTATCGGACGAGCCTTTCTGCTTCTGTGCTGTAGCGACCACATTTGCGATCGGCTTCATGTAGGGTATGTCCTCTTGGCTGAAGAAAGTTACAGCTACGCCTCCTTCACGCCCGGCACGGCCAGTGCGACCAACTCGATGAATATATGCTGCGCTGGAGGTAGGTATGTCGTAGTTCACGACACCATTGACACCACGAAAGTCAACGCCTCGCGAGAGCAGGTCAGTTGTGATGAGTACCCAGACCTCTCCTTTGCGAAACTTGGTCATGACACTATCGCGTGCTATGTCCGATAGGTCCGAGTGTAAGACCGCGATCCTACTTATTCCGCCAGCTTCGGCAGGTATGTCATAGAGTAGCTCGGAGTGCAGAGCAATAGCTCGTTCGATCGTCTGCGTGAAGACGAGAAAAGGTGGTAGCAGTGGTGGTCCGGAGTCTGCTGAAGTTGTGGCAGGATGTAGGAGGTTCCGCAACCCCATGAGCTTTCCTTGCTCTGAAGCTGAGTAGATGAGTTTGTGCTCGATGTTTGGGACTGCCGAGTCCTTGAGGCCAACGACAAGTCTGATAAGAGGCACCTCGTTGGTATCCTGCAAATCTAGTTTGACCCGCCTCTGGTGTATGACTGATCGTGCCAGCTCCTCTATGTTGCTGCCCATAGTCGCTGACCAAAGGCTCGCGCGCAGATCGTCTCGCGGTAAGCTATTCCATATTGCCAATGTCTGGTCTCGGAACAGAGGGTCAAGCAGAACATCTGCCTCATCCAGGATAAGGTACCTCACATCGGAAAGAGCACTAGCCTTGTCCAACTGCTCATCTTGCACCATACTGGCTAGCACTCCAGGAGTTGATACCAGAATATCTGATTTGACAATTGTTCCGCTCGTACTCGACAGGTCGTCGTGCTGCTGATCGTCCTCGCTGTCACTTTCCAGTATGGGAGCTGTCGGCAGCCCCAGCTTCATGCCTTTTCGTACTTGCGTCACACGTAGACCAGTGTTTCGAGCAAGTTTCTTGCATTCGTTGACGATTTGACTAGCGAGCTCCTTGGTCGGAGCGAGGATGATCGCAGATATAGCTTTCGGGGTGTTTTTCGTTTCTCGTCTGAGCTGCGAAAGATGATGCAGCAATGGAATGGCGAACGCAAGAGTCTTGCCGCTGCCAGTAGGTGCCACTGTCAACAAATCAATGTTCTTATGGCTATCTGCCGGCGACAAAGCACCACTAGAAGACAACAGAGAGCTAGGTGGCTCCAGTAAAAGAGGAATTGCACCTAGCTGTACCTCCGTTGGCGTAGCATAGCCTTGCTCCTCGACATTGCTTGCCACCCGCGAAGAGCACCCATATTTTTCACGTAGTTCGGCGAAAGACTGTAGAGGCTGTGGATATACTGGCAGCTTTTCTGCTTTGTCCGGCTGAGTCTTTTGCTTCTTCTTCTTCTTCAAGCGCTTCTTCGTGGCAGCAGTTGGGTTAAGCCATGTGACTTTCAGCTTATGCTGTCGCAATATGCCTTTGCATTCTTCAACAGCAAGCAAAGGGACAGTGCTTTGCGACGAGTGAAATGGTTCATCATTTCTCTGCTCGTTTGATGCTGCTCCTGCCCTTTTTTCAGGTGGAACTTCATTGTCGCCACTCTTGCGAGCTACCTTGGGCTGACCGCCGCCGAAGAAATCCAGCTCTGCTGAAGTCTCAGTAGCCTCCTGCGCTCGCTTGCGCTTCTTCGAACTGGTTGCGACTGCCTCGTTCTGGGATGGGAAAAGTTGTGGTTGCACATTTTGGCCACTCGATGGTGTGCTTCGCTGAACAGGCGCGGTTTTCGAGCGCTTCGCCGACCGCGACAGTAGCTTAAGGGGATCCATGTGTCGTCCGTCTGCTTATATTCTGCGCGTGCAGAACATTTTGCGATTTTGGTAGGAAGCCAAAGATCGACGAAGACGCGAGCCATAAAAATCTTAGCGCTTTCAGGTCCGGCATTTCCCGGCTTGACTTTTGCAACAGCTCAGGCCATTGAAACGCAGCTTCAGATACCAGCACAATCACATCACAATGGCATCTCCAGCCACGTCCCGGATGGTCCTGCGCCAGTCCAAGGTCCTCTTCCAGCGCCGCGCTGCGTCCACGACCTCTGAAGCCGCCAATGCCGCATCAAAGGCCGGAACAGCGGCCAAGGAGACAGTACAGAATACGGCATCAAAAGCACAGCAAGGACTATCCAAAGTGACAAGCTCGGCCGGACCAGCGCTGAGCAAGGCTGCATCGAGCGTCAGCAGCAGCTTGTCCAGTGTCGGCGGGCGTACAGGCCAGCTGATCGGCTTCGTGCAAGGTGAGGAGAGGGAGTGGCTGGGCTAAGGGCAACAATGATCTGACCGAGCGTGAAATAGGTCTTGTCCCACACGTTGTGTACTATGGCAAAGTTGCAGGTGAACTCGGTAAAATAGTGTACACTGGACGCGGCATGCAGCCACCGTAAGCGCAGCGCAGCAATCAGTAGTTATTCTGACAGGAACACTAACTACTCCTCCAGCAACGCGCAAACCGTCCAGACCGCCATTGCACCACTTCGAAACGCAGTGTCTAATCCTGCTAGCCTAGGGTCGCGAACTGCTAAGGCCGCCGAGAAGACCGCAGACCAGGCTATCAACAACCCACAATCATTCCTGGAACGACTAAGGAACCTCGACTCCGGCGCCTTGACGCAGGTCGGCATCGTGACTGCTGAAACCATTGGTTTCTTCTCGATTGGCGAGATCATTGGGCGCTTCAAGCTCGTTGGGTACAGGAGCAGCGCGGCGCACGAGCACCACTGAGCGAGAGCCAGCGACAAAAGCTGAGGAGTGGTGAGGAGGCACATGATACCTATTAGATGGCGACGGTCAGTGAGCGGGTGGTCTGGCCGCGTCAACAGCATCGAACAGCGCCCAGCGCTTGTACTATTGTGCACATAAGGTCGAGGTTCCAGGGCATAGACGTTCCCAGCCAGAAATTTCATTCTGTGTACAACAAACACACATACTTTCCCAGATCTCACTCCAGTGCGACATTTCAAAGGCCAACAAGCGGCGGCGAGGACAAGATCAATACGAGCCCAGCGGTGGTGGGAGCAGGTAAGTCGAGGTAGGTCGAGCAGTGCAATGACCGATTTACAATGTCGCGAGGTACACGAATTCATAGCTTGTTCTCGGGCCGCCGGAGTTGGAGTTCGCATTGGCTACTCCATCAGTAGTCTGCACACTTTTGAGGTAGTACTCACCTCGACCTGGAAGATCGTCTCCACCTGGGGCTAATGTTGAAATCTAGAACATATCCTTCAGCTGACGAAACTGATGTAGTTATGCAAGCGCTCGAGGATCATGCTTATCCCATGCATTGGACGTTGGTGCATACCCTGGCTGTATCTGAAGGTTGCGCGTGCCTTGCAGCCAAGCGCGTGTGAAGAGGGACGTGGCAAAGTCAGTTCAAGAACGGCAGTAACAAGCGAGACAGCGTACCTGCCAAACATCCCAGAGACCCCCAACTCAGCACCGATTATGCTCCTTGAGACATAAGCTATACGTGGACCATACGACGCAGGTTCCGAGACAGGCGGTCAGAAGCACCCTGGTACACCTTGCGCACACGCCTTGCCAATTGCTACATTGAACTAGGAATCAAACAGAGACTCGAGAGACAATCCAGGACATTCTTGCGTCGGCATTCATTACCATAATGCTGACCCGCCTGATGTCCCTTTCTGAACTGCCGCAGCCCCACTGGGCCACTGCAAGACCCAGTGACTCAAGGTAGCAATTGCAGGCCTCCACTCCAAGATCGAAGCAGGGACAAAGCCGAGACAGCCTGATACTGTGCCAGTACCACCCTGCACGAGCGTGCTGAAGTCAAGAGCCGGCAGTGTGATGAGATATGGATCAAGCGCTGCAGAAAGGTACCCAGACGACAGGTTGCGGTGGTGGTCCTAGAGGATGAAAGAGGGCCTGAATGAAGAGAGGCATTCTCGCTGACAAAATGTGAGTATGACCATACCCATTTCTCCCACACACAGGCTTCTGTTGAGAGGTCAGTAGATGTTTGCAGCCCGAGGAGAACGATGACAAGGCGAGCAACAATCCAGACTGCATATGAGTGAAGTCGCCTGTCGCCACCACCAAGCCACAGCCAAAGGAGCGGTGACTTGGGCACCCCTCGCTCTAATCCCCACGCTGTTGCTGCCTGAAGCAGATCTCAAGTCTAGCAGTGCCGCCTTGGAAGCATGGAAAATGATTCCGGCGGCTGCATCGCGCTTGGGGAGTCACCGCGGCGAGTGTACGGTCTGGTACCTGCAGACATATGATCTGCTTGTGATGCTGTGCAACAGCCGTCTTTCAGCCGCAACATTACACAATAGCACGTGCCATACTGAGCACTGAACTCATAGCATCGCCTAGATAAGACGGCCGACCTTTCGAAAGAAGGCGCCGCGGCGATTGAGCACGAGCAGCTTGCTCGAGGCGAAGATCATAAGATTGGAAAATTCTTCCAGGACTGGATGAGGTCTGTCTCTAGCAGTAGCGAGAGCCGCGGAACGAAGTTCCCAAGCGCAGCGGTGGGTCTAGGACAGCGATGTTGCTTCCATTGACGACACTTCGCGAGGCAATCGTGCTATTGCGTGCATGCCCTAGGTGGCCGATGGCTCAAAGCGACCCACGCTAGAGGCGGAGATCGTGCAGAGCTGAGATGCAGCAAGCATAGAGGTAGAGGAGCTTCTTCCTAAGCGAGACGCTGTGTTCAAACATCCATACAGGGAGTCGACACGCAGCGGAACGGGGAAGTCATTCCACGCGAGAAGATTAAACGCATGTTATAAAAAACCCCAGATTCGTAGTTCATATATGCTATGGAGCAGTTCATGAAAGAAGTGCGCACACCATCTCAGCAAGCTATGCTTCTTGATGATGCTCGCCTGCAGCAGCGGACAGCGAAGTGGACTGTCTTTTGACGTCAAGCAGCCCGTGAAAACCAAAAGGCCGATTCACATCCTTCGGACGATCCGCTCGATCAGGCGTTGCAGGACAAGGCTCAGGATGCACCTCAGCAGCTAATGTACAGCTGCAAGCCTTAGTCGTAATTGAGGTACAGGGACGCTGGTGGAGCACGATGGTAGGCTGGCTCGCGCGAAGGAATAGCCACGAGTCCGCAGACGCGCTGAGCGAGCAGGCCACGTTCATCTGTCCGATATCGATCATCAGGTGCGTAGAACATGACCTGGTGAAGGAGCGGAGAACTGGTCAGCAATAGATCGCGGCATCCATAGTCCGTATTATCGCTCACAATATGTGTCGTCCTCAACGCTTTGAGTGCTGAAGTCCTGGCCAGGCCGGATGCAAGATCTGGCAATCAAGGTACGTACCCAGACGAGGGTGGTGTCGAAGCTTTCCGTCAATGCACCAGTTCATGTTGCTACAACGCTAGGAAAGTCGTCATTAGCCGTGTGTGGGTGGTGCCGGCGCTATCTACCCCAGCATCGACATGGGCTAAATCATCGTCGATATCGAGGATAGGCGGCGACCCTGGCGAGTTCTGGCTGGCGATTCTTGGTTGCTTGAGGATGTAGCATGTGGCATGTCTCACGCCCTCAACGGCTTTGGGAACGGAAGAGGCGTCGACGTTCAATGTTGGGGTCAAAAGCTGCGAGAGAGTGCAGCAAGCAGAGCGAAGGAAGAGGGTGTGAGCGCGTACGTACGCGACGGTGGCTCCGTTTCGCGGTGTTTGCTCAGCTTTCTTGGCCGATGGTCCCGTTCGTCAGAGCTTTTTGCCGCCGACCTTCAACCAGCAGCTGGACCCCATCTTCGTTCCAAGCAGTCACTCCGAGATTGGCCCATTCACAGATTGACAGTTGCATTGCAGCATTGGAATGCAATAAAATAAGAAAAAAACACACCTCAGACTACTACAGCACACTCCATGCTACTGACCTGCAGGCGCTAACCGGCGGCCAACAAGAACTCAGCAGACGTCTACCAACTGATAGGGACCATAGTCAAAAGTGGCAAGTGCAAGTGCTGCCACTCAATCTGCCTGCACGAGGCCACGCCGACCAAGCAAATAATGCTGGGAACAGGTGCTCGCGCGCACGCCGCACGTCAATCAGTCAACCACCAACGGGCACGAGCATTTCCCGCTTGTCCATCCTTAGCTCGACCTGCAGGACCCAGACGCGAGCGAGCTAGATACTGATGACCCCACCACAACTGCTATCGCTGTTGACAGATGAACATGACCGGGAGAGAGGGGCGCCAGCCCAGAGCTCTGTGCATGAGCCAACTCAGCTCCTATTCGAGGAAGGCGACCAGCTTCTCGCGCCTCTAATTCTAAAAGGTGATCTCATAAGGTATGGACCTGCTGCAGCAGAAAATGTGCTAACAAAATATAGGCCAGCATGGATCGGACCCTAAGCGCTCTCGCATGACAACCGAGGAGAATGTTGCCAATTCTTATATTCGCCTGCCCTCCCTCTGATCTACTTCCTTTATACTTCCCTTGCGGATGTCCTATGTCGACACTGGACTTGCCACCACCTTCCTCTCGTTTCAGGGTAGCAGCATGGTTTCCTGGTTGATCACCGCCGTCCTTTCATGGTATGTTTGTCTTCATCACTACCTTCCCATCGCCGGCACGGGTAACCAAAACTCAATCTTGTCTGGCCACGTGAGCTCATGTTCTTCAGGTTGTTTCGATATACGCGTTTGATTGTTAATTGCATATCACATTGGACCTTCCGGCCCATACCAATCCCCGAGAGTCCCACGTACACTTCGCAGGATGTTACGATAATCCTGCCTACCATTGCCACTGGTGGCAATGAGCTTCGAGACACGATATCAACATGTCTCAAATCAGAGCCTTACGAGTTGCTGCTTGTTACCATCGATGCGAATGTCGAGGCCCTCACGAAAATGTCCAACAAGATCAACCCTAAGAAGATCCGTGTCTTGAGCATTCGAGAGGCCAACAAACGCAGACAAATGTGCCGAGCAATACCAGAAGTTGTTACGAAGATCACGATCTTTGTCGACGATGATGTGCTGTGGCCAGAGAAGGTTCTACAATGGATGTTGGCACCATTTGAAGACAAAAAGGTTGGTGGAGTGGGCACTTCGCAGAGGCTGAAGAGGCCGGAAGTGATGAGTGGCTGGACCTTTTTGGGTTTCACGTATCTGGAACGACGCAACTTTGATTGCTCAGCTTGTCTGAACATCGATGGAGGCCTGCCATGCCTCTCAGGACGCACAGTGGCTTACAGAAGTGAAATTCTGCAAGATGAAGCTTTTACGCATGGCTTTACTCACGAGGAATGGCGAACCATGCAGCTGAATGCCGATGATGATAACTTCATCACGAGGTGGCTGTACTCGCATGATTGGAAGATCAAGATGCAGTATCACAAGGAGTGTGAGGTGCTGACGACGTTGGAAGACGGTCCCAAGTACCTCAACCAATGTTTACGTTGGGTTCGCAGCAATTGGCGTAGCAACCTGAAGAGCTTGTTCCACGAGCGCCATTACTGGTAGTACGTTACAACTCGATCACTTTCTGAGTGTGCAATCACTGACAACTCTACAGTACTCAGCCGTGGAGCACGTATACTGTGCTGCAGACTACAATCACAGCATGGGCACCAGTCTATGATGCCTGGACGTTCTATTCATGGTACCGAGCAGCAGATGAGCTGGGTCTGTCTCCTGATTCCAGATGGTATCTTTTCGCATTCCTCATCGTATGGATATATGGCTTCAGTAAGACTGTAAAGCTTTGGGGACATTTCGCCCGCTATCCTGCAGACGTGGTCTATATGCCTCTGTACATTGCATTTGGCTATTTCCATGCCTTAATCAAGCTCTGGGGGTTGTTCACTCTCAGTGAGGTAGGTTCAGACCATACCCAATTAGGGGCATAGTTCTTCATCGCTGACCGCCTTTTCAGACAACATGGGGCAGCAGGGACGGAGCCGATACCGACAACCGCGTGCGTATGATCAAGCTCCCAGCATATGGGTCAGCACAGTTCGACGAGCCCGATGGTCGCAAGTCCGAGTCTTTTGACTACCCACCGACCGAGCTGCCAGAAATTGACCAGCTCCCTGCATATGACCACCACGTCAAGCACCAACCACTACCGATCACGACAACGAACACCAATAACACATATCATGATTAATGACTCTCACGGTTGTGGCGCGAATGATACCCAGGCATGTTTCGATTCTTCAAGCATTGCGATAGAGGTGACGAGAAGCGCGACTTCGCCACTCGTCACCAGGAGGGAGGCATGAATACTGCCACTAGGAGAAAGACGCTGTGCCTGGCCCAGAAAAGTTCTTGGTCCCTTTTCACAGCACATGTTTGGCAAAGGCAAGGCGCAATTGATCAAAAGTTAGCGAGCGTGGCAGGCGCAGGTCATGTTTTGAGATATCGGGGAACATCGGCCAAATTGTGAATGCCGTTATGGAACGACTGGATGGATGGATGATATGGGCGGCTCGAAGCTTTCTTGCAGCAGCTTCATGTGAGCGTTAAAGCGTTTGTACAGAGTACACCCGTCGTGAGACGACCTTGCTATCGAGCGAAGACCACACCACCTTGATCTCGTTCTCGTCCCTCATCTTGCCAGCTTTTTTCTCATCATGTCATCACGCTGCTCGCGTACCTGCAGAGATCCTTGTGCCGAGGCTTTGTGGGCCATGATGTGCTGGCGGAGCAAATCTGCTGCACTGAAACATTGAAGGTGGCCTCACCTCATCACCAGAGATGATGCCGTTCACCGGGCAAGGCCAGGGCTTGGAATCAGCCAGTTCTTCGCCTTCCCGATGTGTCTCGAGATGGCGACACGCTTGTGCTGACATCGGAAAGCGAATCTGGAGAGCTGCCGCAGCCACCACACTCTCGCGTACTGCATCTGGTTTAGAAGGACCTACATTGCAGACGCCTCCCAGCCACCGAGCATGTGCTGTGCAGCCTTGCCCTAGGCACACACAGACTGTCAAGCACACACAGACGGAGATACCGCCAACTGATCAGCATGTACGAGAAAGTATGTACCTGTTCATCGTTCTCATCAGTCATCAGCTTTCCATGCCGTCGCCAACCGCGCTTGAGTTGCCACTTGGCGGATAGTAAGAAAGGAACAATGATTAACAGAAACTGCATAAATCCTCGCAGTGCAGTCAAAAAGGCCACTTCACAAGCAGGCGGTTCCATGCTAGCGTCAACGCTGATTGCGTGTCTGGTGAAACTCTGTTACATCGTTTTCGACCTCGTGAAGAGCGAAAGTCGTAGTCGAGTACGATTCTCCCGGTTCTAGGATTATCACCTCTACAAGCGACCCCACCAGCAATACATCCATAGTCATCAGGAAAGTCACACAGCATCAAGCGATGGAGCTCGTCTAACTGCATTACCGGTATCACATTGTGCCGTGTCTCACGAAGGTGGGCCGCCGAGGAAGAGATTGTTGGCTGCATGGAATTTATCCACATGCTGGACTTTCGTTTTATGCCTGCGACAAACCATGTCCGGTGTTTGCACATCGCTCGAGCGCGAACGCACCGGTCCTTGCTCGTGCTCTCCACAATTGCGCCAGAACATGATCTGCCCGAGAGCACGAAAACAGTTCAAGTCGAAAAGTAAGACTCCACATGGCCCACTAGTTTGAGATACACTTTTGACAAGAACAGGCGTCGGCGATTAAGTATAGGAATCACATACACTCGCTATGACCTGCTAGAAGACCACGGGAAAGGATGTATGTGGTCACAAGCCACCTGCAAAGGATCTGTGTCCTGATTCTGGTTGTTGCCATCCTCCCGCAGCTCAAGAGAGACCAAGATTGTCAGCTGAGAAGAGCCTATGCAAATGGCGTATCAATTTGCAGGGAATACATCTGTACTTGCCTTGTTCGGCGCTTTGGGTGGGTCTCACATGCGCAGCTCTCCGTTGCCCTTGTTCAGCGCCCAGCCCGTCACATGCTCGCTACACAGTGGGTCCAGCTGAACCTGATACACCCTCAACCTGGTGAAATCAGCTGCAGCACAACGACCAAGCCACCTTCCTGCTTCAAACTTGTCAGATAGGAAGCAAACAGCCTCACGTACTCGACCGTCAATTTTGAGCTTGTCGCGATCGATATCAGAACTGTTGCGCGCGTTGAAGCAACTTGAGGGTGTATCAGGTTTAGCTGGACCCACTGTGCTAGCAGGATGCAACCAATGCCCAGGATTTGCTAACAACCTTGGGTCAAAAGCTATGGGCACCTTCACATGCTACATACCATGTACTCAACTGTCCGGTACTGCCGCCTCCTCTCGAGACTATGCATGCCTCGAGACAAGAATACGTTCCCCAAACCGAGCCCGATGTCGTTGAGCTGCGATCTGACTCGAAAGTCTGGTAAGTTTCTCGCTCCGCATGAGAAACCGGTCAGCAGCAAGCCATCATGCGCATATGGCGCACCAGGGCGAGATGAGATCTGGAACATGAGCCACATACTGTATTGGATACGAAGATCTAATTCAGCGATCAACCTTCCTTGCCCTCAGCCTCGAATTGCTTCTCCAAATCGCGCAGGCCGTTGAACACCTTCTCCCACTTCGTCCATTCCTTGTCGCCATCTTGGAAACCTCCTGCAAGTGGAAGACGGTTGCCCTTATTGCTACCCATTCCCCACATTCTGGCGATGGCCTCCTTCATGCCAACAGGACCCCAGGCGGCGATGAGCTTCTCTCCTTCGCAGATACGGAACTGCAGATCACGCATCAATTGGAGGTCTGCCTTGCTCGTACCCTTTGTGGAGCTTTCGATGAAAGTACGGTAGAGTCTGACGACCACTCTTGGGAAGCATCCGGCAAGACCATCAATGGCCGCAACACCACCGATGGTGAGGACTGGCAGCAAGTTCTGGCCGAGACCAGTGAACACGTAGAAGTGCTCGTGGTCGATCTTGGGTGAAGCCGCAATCAGCGTTTGGTCGTCAATGATGCCGTGAGACAGCTTTGTGCCAACGATGTTCGGGTGTGCTGCAAGCTTCTCAAATGTGGATGGAGCAATGAACAGGTTGTTTGTCACGCCTGGGTAGTGGTAACTGGTGGTATCATCAGCGTTTGCTCATCAGGCTGGCTGACTTCAATGTGTCGTGCGCTCACATCAGGATTGGAATGGGCGAGCGATCTGCTACCACTTCAAACCACTTCTGGATACCTGCCTGGCTAGTGGCCGGTGCAAAGTAAGCTGGTCCAAGAACCATTGCATACTCAGCGCCTGCCGCCTGGCTGTCCTTGATCATATCTATGGTATCATCGATGTTCTGTGTCGCCGTGCCGGCAATGATCGGTCTGTCCTTGTAGCCAGCATCGTCCAGCGTCTTTCTTTGGCTCTTGATCAACTCATGTCGCTCTGAATTTCGTACAAAGATTGCCTCTCCTGTGCTTCCCAAGATGACCAGACCCTTCACGCCACCTTTCACCAAGAACAGCGAATGCTCTGATTGTGTTTCTAGATCGAGTGGTGGTGAGACTTCATCGTAGTTGGCGGCGCCCTCCTTTGCGAAGAACGTAGGTACTGGAACGTAAATTCCTTGTGGTGGTGGTGAAGCCTGAGCTCTGCTTCCATTGGTAGACATGGTCGTAGCGTAGGATATGGTATTGGTCTGTGAATCTTGAAGGATGCTTCTTCTGCAGGATCTTGCAATTGACAATGAGGCAGTAATGTACACACTTACTCGTACGAAGATCTCGTGTGTTAAGAACGCCTTCGATGCAACATCCTCGCAGATGCCGATCTTCGGCATATCTATGACCCCCAACAGCTTTCGTGAGTGTATCAAGAGCTCCCCACCTCTGCTCTTCGTGGACCTTCTTCCCCAAATCCCAAAAAGCTCTTGTGGATTCCCACGGCCGGCTCCACAAGACTACCATTGTCCACCGGCAGAGCTTACACCGAAGCTGTTTTATGAACTAGGTTGCGATACCATGTTTGTATATGGTTGAATTGCGGCCGCGCGCGCACGAAGTTGCTGATGCTACGTTCATGAGGTCGCAAGCAAAGGGACACCAGATGAAGTCGTGCAATGCACAGGTCATCAGAAGATCCGTACGCTGCCAAGTTCAGGGGCGGTGAGATGGTTCACGTCGTCGCAACAACAAACTCTTCAGCATCAGTAACAAGCTCAACCACATCATCGTTAGGACCATCTTGGTCATCATCAGGCATCGAGCATCACGACTGCTCCCCTGCTGGGCAATACAAGGTGGTCGTACTCAATCAAGGGCTCAGAAAGTCGACCCTCACAGCTTCAGCACTCGAGAAGATATTGGGCAGACTCGACAAGTCCAAGGCCGTTCTCAGACAATTGAGGCAAGGCATGGCAGTCCTGCATCTCGAAGTGAAGTCCAGAAGCGATCTGAGAGATTGTGACAAGCTATTGCGCATTTCCATCTACAAAGTAGTAAAGATGCGGCATCGCCACGCTCACAGACAAACAGCAATTGGCAGCAGTAAAAGGTTTGCTAACGGATTCATTGACTACTAACATGACCCGCGTCCCAGCAGTGAATGATAGGGGCACGCGCTATAGCATGCTGATAGCGAACTCGAATATTCAACACTAATGGCTTATAAACATGTTCAGGACCACGTCTCAGCAGACGATTTAGTTACTCAGAAGCGTCCTCCATCAGCACGATCCACCATGTCAGCCCCAGGCAAGATCCAGACTGTGTATACGACATCCAAGCGCGGCAAGCGAGAACGCCTGGGCGAGTGGTTTCTCAGAAGTGCCGGTCGCAGCCACTTCAAGCAAAAGCAGCAGACTGAGCCTAAACCAGTGGCTATCACTGACATTCCAAACCTCAAAGGCGGTGCCAATGGCGCCAGTGATGCCTCTCCTGGTGAGGCTCTCACTTCTGAAACCGTCATCGAAGCGCATGCTAGAGCCGAAGAACTCTATCCAATTCCGCCCTACCGATCTCCGAATGGCGACACCTTAAGCATGAGTGAGGTTGTGGAAGTATTCTCAATTGAGCCTACCGGAAACTACGCCACAAGCCACATGCAGGATGACTCTGGCCGCAACCAAAACATCGTGGACGCTACAGATGAGGTGTACCACAGCGATGTGGACAGTGTGAACGACTTCCCGGTCCTAGCCACTACTGCAGTCGCCGAGTCACAGGAGATTGACGAAATGGAATACTGGGGCCTCACTCGAGATATCGCTGAGGATAAGCTGGTCGCATTGCTTGACAAAGTGGTCAAGAAGCATAACGGGACTGTTGACGCCAACTATAAATTGATCAGCAAACACTGCGGCTCCTACAACTGTGCCTATATCCTAGAGTCGAGCTATAAGGAGCGCCTTTGTATCAGAGTTCCTGCTTGTGGCATCCCAGCTCGCTGGAACGACTTCGATGCTAAGCTTCTACGAGAGTCGGCGCTGGGCATGAAGTATATTCGAAATAAGACAGATCTGCCTGTTCCACGCCTTTTATCGTATGATGCGACCATGGACAACGAGATCGGAGCTCCATATATTGTCATGTCGTACTTGGCGGGTAGGACACTTGAGGAAGCCTGGCCGCAGCAAGAAGACGAGGACTTCGAAGCCACAGAATCAAGACGTATGACTATGCTGCAGAGCCTTGCGAAGGCCATGCGTGTGCTTGAGCCGACGGTCTTTCCACGCTACGGAGCTCTGCTCTTTGAGGGTGAAGAAGCTGTGCCGACTGTCGGAGACACGTCGCGTCTCACTACTGATGACATCTTCGTCATTCATCGAAAGTTCAAGGCAGTGCCGTCTAGAGCATCACTGAGCGACTACGTGCTTGCACACAGACGACATCGATTCGAGGATTATCATTACCCAGAAGAGGACCTGGACAGTCTTACTAAGGGTATCTTCAGACTTTGGGAACTCATGCTTGATTGCTCTCTCGACGTTGTCAAGCTCGAACCAAATGAGCCAGATTTCGTGCTCATGCAGTCCGACTTCAACCCACAGAACATTCTCGTCGATGAGAGAGGCAACATCTCTGGCCTGATCGATTGGGACTGCCTCGAGGCTGTACCGCGACAGATCGGTTGGTGCAGCACACCTCACTGGTTGAAGAAGGACTGGACCTCGGAGTACTCATGGCCCACGCCAGAAGGCTCGAAGCAGCAGATCGTGCAGCCACACGAATTCGACAAGTATCGCAGAGCCTATGCTCGTTACATAAGAGAAGCATGTCCCGGCAAAAATGACTCTCGCTTCACAGCCAAGAGCCATATCTACTGGGCTTTGTTACAATCAGGCGAGCATTTCGACAACATCAAGCCATTCGTGTGCAATGTCTTGAATGACATACTGCCTCGCTTGAGTGGTGCACATGATGTCTTCATCAGTCAAATCGGCGAGCATGGCTACCAGAAGGACCAGAAGAAATGGTTGACTACAGAACTGCGAGACTTCTTCTCGCCGGACGCCTGTCATACCTGTGGTGAGATGGTTCCACAGGCTCCTCCTCCTCACGATCTCAAGAAGAGTCGCGCCAACAGTCATGCGTCGCAGATGTCTCGGCAAACTGTGCAGGCTGGATCATCATGATGACCAGGTGCTGCAGCAGGATTTTGGTAGGAAACGATGAGAGCTGAGCATCATGGGCTCCAAACGAGCAGAATGGAGTCCAAGCAAAGCTCGGGATATGAAGTGTTGTTCCATTCTATGGTTTAAGCAGTTGAGTTAAGGTTGGCGCGGCACGTGGTATCCCTGTTCGTGTTGTCAGATTCAGTTTTGCTATTGCGTACAGCACCTTGTAGATCACACAATCTTGGGCATATTTCAGCTCAACTTGAATGGAAACATTGTAAGGTACTTGCGCCCTCCAATTGGCAGAATAGGACAACGTCGGAGGTGGGCGACAAGAGTTTTGCAAAGCTCGGTCACCGCCTTCGGCCAAGGCGGCACCGAGACCTTTCAGGCAAAATTTTACGAGATGTACCATTTTGTTGACATGACCAACCAGAGATTATGTAGGGCGGGGACCCCACGATCACAAGTATCCTTTCTTTTCTCATGACCTCCACTTTCTTCTTCAACGCACGCCGGATTGACCACAATCACGAGAATCCCACAAGCAGCGTATGAACACAAACCTCAAAGGCAGCACGCCAGGACCAATTACATCATCAGAGGACAAAAGTTCTTCATACAAGACTACACCTGCTTCCTCTCTCAGGAACGCAGCCACGGAACTATGCGAGCCTACAGATTCACCGGTATCTGTGTCCCAGGTCTCGTCTCGGGATGATGAAGACCAGCAACTTTCTCATCATCACCACGATGCTGAGAAGAACTCTATAAATCATGACACCTCTGCAGGTGCAGGAGCTGTCACTCTTACCAGGACCACATCTACCATAGGCCCAGATGGAGAAATCTATCCCGAAGGAGGTCTGCGAGCCTGGCTTGTCGTCTTCGGATCTTTCTGTGGCATGGTCGCAGCGCTGGGTATCATGAATACTGTTGGAGTGTATGAGAGCTATCTCGCTGAGAATCAGCTTTCGAACTACTCCAAAGGCGCTATTGGATGGATCTTGTCTATCTACGTCTTCCTATCCTTTGGCGCAGGTTTGGTCATCGGACCGGTGTTCGATGTCCATGGACCACGATGGCTTCTTCTAGGTGGATCCGTACTGATCATACTGTGTGCAATGCTACTTGGACTTTGCACACAGTATTGGCACTTCATGGTCGTTTTCGGACTACTCGGCGGAACTGGAACTGCTTTGGTCTTCACGCCTACAATAGCGTCTGTAGGCCACTTCTTCTACGTGAAGCGCGGCAATGCCACTGGCCTTGCTGCTACTGGAGGAGCTATTGGCGGCATCATCTTCCCTTTGATGCTACAGAACCTCTTTCCCAAAGTTGGCTGGGGCTGGGCGACCAGAATACAAGGCTTCGTGTTCTTGGTGCTCCTGATCGTGACGAACCTCCTCGTTCGTTCTCGACTGCCACCAAAGCCCAATCAGAGTATCATGCCTGACTTCATGATCTTCCGGCAACTCAACTTTGCTCTGGTCACAGCTGGAACTTTCTGCATGGAATGGGTGAGTCTATCTGCTGTATTACTTTTATGTCAAGCATGTCTAACGTCTTCGCTAGGGCCTCTTCGTGCCGATCTCGTATGTGACAGCATACAGTCTGAGCTCAGGAGCCATGTCCACGACCTTCGCGTACCAGATCATCGCTATACTGAACGCCGGGTCATTCTTCGGAAGATGGCTACCGGGTTTGCTGGCTGACAAGATCGGACGATTCAATGCCATGCTTCTTGCACTGTCACTGTGCGTGATATCGTCCTTCGGCCTCTGGCTTCCAGCAACCTTGCTTTCCTCATCCGGAGCTCGCGGGGAGAGCTCAAACACTGTCTTTGGATTGACGATCGCATTCTGTGTGCTCTTCGGATTTGCCAGTGGCTCGAACATCAGCTTGACGCCTGTATGCGTCAGTATGCTGTGCAAAACGGAGGAGTATGGTCGCTACTATGCTACATGCTATTGCATTGTGGCCATTGGAACGCTTACGGGCATTCCTATCGCCGGAGCTCTGATCGAAGCTTGTGATGGAGCTTACTGGGGGACTGCGTTGTTCACTGGAATGTGTTACGCGCTAGCAATGGTGTGCTTCACGATCGTCAGAGTCAGAACAGTGGGGTGGAGCTTGAAAGTCAGATATTGAAGGAGGTCATGTCTCACAGAGCATGAGCGATACTAGATTGGATATGTGCTTCGCGTTATATGAATGTCAGTCATTACCGCAGAACATGATTGTTGCCTCACTATCTCACCTGGGCTGGGAAAAGGCTTCAAAAGCAAAACAAAACTATCGCCCTGATCCATGTGCTTGCGATCATCGGTCTCTTCGCCTCAGTCAAGTCTCGACTGCCTGGTGTTGACTCGATTCGCATTGAGCATCAGTAGCAACCGACGACTTACCAACCAAGCCATATCGGCTGGGGCGACTGTTAGGAATGCAAGCTCTGACCTCGTACATAAAGCTTCACGCCATAGAGGCTAAGTCGTGACGCTAAGTGATACAAGAAGTGCACTGACTCTATGCATTGGAGTGAAGTACATATTCAGCACACACTCTGGTCTCTACAACAATCGTCAATGGTCTAGTGGAACTTCAGTAAGTCGTTGGCGTATCCCAACGCGTGATTGCAAAGCCCCAAGACAAATTCCCGATGTTCATAGAGCTCCGATGATGTTCTTAAGTTGCTGTGACCTGGCAGAGGGCAATTGTTTTGCCACTTGCTCTGCCCTTTGCGTACTTTTGCTTAGTGCGGGCTGCTTAGACCAGTCTCCGTGTACCATCTCCGTCACTCTTCAACTAACAGTCGTCCGTGGTCTAGTGGAATTCCCATAAGTCGTTAGCAAAGCTAACGCTTGATCTCAGAGCCATACACCACGTTCACGAAGCCTAAGGACTTTGCAATTCGAAGTAGCTGGCGAGGCTCCTGATCACTGGAAGCGATTGTTTTGCTTCCTGAACTCCTTTTATATATAGTCACCTTGACACATTAGCGTTCATGTATCACTCCGATCACTCCTCCACCAATAGTCGCCCGTGGTCTAGCGGTACACTCAGTAAGTCGTTAGCATAGCTAATGATTGATTTCAAAATCGTTGGTCGAACTCCTGAAGTCCATAGAACCATCTATGATCCATGGTTTCCCAGCATATGACTTAGCGGAAACGATTGTTTTGCCGCTTCTTCTGTCCTTTGCCTTCTTTTGCCCATGATCCACCCCCTCGGATTAAACTTCATGTACCATGTCAAACACTCCAGCATCAACAGTCGTCCCGGTCTAGCGGTGTACTCAGTAAGTCGTTAGTATAGCTAATGCCTGTTAGCACAATCAGGAGAGCACAGCACCAAGTCGATAGGCTTGGAGCGCCAGGCCCTTGTTCAGTATTCCCGAGGCAAAGGGGCGATTCTTTTGACTTTTGCTTACCCAGACATGTCATATACACTGCGAGGTAACCTCATAGACCGATGGATACTAGGAATATTGGAAGTTCGACATGAGTGTAGATATGAATGCTTCGTGACTTGCCTGCCTATATGGAGCGCTATTCGCCACAGCAGGCTCATGTCGATCATGTAAGTGGAGCTAGAACACGACATGATTCTTTCTTGTCCATACGCTAAGGCAAGGATATCTTTCGATGACCAAAGTCTGTGATGCGTCTCCTATGAGTAGCTCAGTGGCATGAGTCGCCAGATCAGTATCAACGGCTCTTGTATTTCTGCAAGCAAGTCAGTAACCACACCCTGAAATAAACGCGAAGCAAAGAGACGAAAGACAACTTACATCTTGAGCCCTCTTCAGATTCCGCGGATCCACCGCATTTCCAACACCTAGCAATGCCGTTCCAAACCCCCTCGAAATACCAATGACGGGCCTAAGTATCACAGTAGGCGCATGTCTAGCCACCGCACCAGCAACACCTGCCGGTCCACGACTGTCCATAATCTCACCCTGCACAGCGATGAAAGCATCCTTCGCAGTCAGGAGATCGTGCTCCAGATGAAGTCTCGCAGAGCGTAGACCTGATAGTACACCGATCGGCTGGTTTGCGTACGCACTGACAGCACGTTGTCGTTCAGGATCATCGTCATCGGTGCCTGAGCCGGGTGATGAAGATAGTCCTAATCTCGCACGTCCGGCATTGGAAGTATTTCCAGGCGCTAACATGTCTTCAGCATTGGCAAGGATGGTCTGAGTACCGAGAAAGACTTTCGCTCCGAGTCTTGCAACTTCGCCTGCTGTAGTCTTGCCAAATTGGTAAGCACCCTTTTGTATGCTTCGGACCAGGCGACCATCTTTCCGGTATTCTGCAATAGGAATGGCAACAACATCTCGGACACCAATGCCTAGGTTGACGAGACTGCGAACTGGAGCGAGGCCGGATAGGACTCCACCGAGCTGGTTGCTGATGACATCGGGAGTCCAGATGTCGCTCAGTGTGTCGTGGAGAAGGTCGAACCCTTGGAGACCATAGATAATAGCATGCTTAAGACGAATATTGCAGCCTTCCAAGGTGACGAAATTCATGAACTCCTTTGTACGTCCAGATCGAAGGCCAGCATAGTCGACAGTCTTTGGCTTGTAGTCCAAGCATAGGTCGACAGTATCTACCTCAACGCGCTGCAAGAAAGGCTTCTCGCCAGGCTCTCCTTGATCAACCATTTCAGGGTCCTTGAACTCGAAGAAGCGAGTGATGAAGTCCAGCGCATCTTGATCGACGTGCAGGCGAAGTGGTAGGACTGTGACATGCAGCACAATCTCTGAAGCCGAATGGCTTTCCAGAGTCTTGACATTGTCGAGCCGGATGTGGAACATTGGCTTACACATCTCTCTTGACGTAGAGTCAGTGTTCATATGTGTCAGGAACTTTCTCCAAGTAGAAGTAGGCACCTTGTCAAAGATCTCGAAGTCCTTGACGCGAAGATCGACAGAGCTGACCACTTCACCACTTCCCGAAGGGAAGACAATGACATCGGCTGACACCTGCTTGAGTTCGAAGGCGATTTTGTGGCTGCGGCTTCTACCAAGCTTGAGTCGTCTCCGCTGTGATTGTCGATGCCGTGGCAGTCCTGAAGCAGAGTAGGTCGTAGGTCTGGAGATGCCAGAGACGGGTACACTTTCGGTCTCGCTGATGTCGTGATCGATGCCACGATTGATCTGGCGTCGAAGATCTTGTGTATCAAGATCAGGAGACACGGTAATGTAGATTGAGTTAAACAGAAAGTCCCCGATTGCAGACTCATCGTCCTCGGCGTCCTGGCGGGATTGTCGGCGGCGAGCCTTGCGCTCTTCTGTAAGCTGCTCGACCTTCTCTACAGCATCGACAATACCGTCTCGCGTGCGTTGCCAGTCGTAGCCATCATATAAGTGCCATATGAGGTGAAAGTCTCTCAAACGCAGTCTGAAAGGTATATCTTGTTGCACTTTGTCTGTTCCTCGCCCGCGCTTGCCGACAAACGGGGCATTGAAGCGATGCTGACCTCCTAAGGCTTGCTGGCCACTTCCAAGTGCATCATACCCAAGACCCTCGATCTCATAGAGGCCGAGATCAACAGGACTGCTGCTGACAGCTGGTTTGCATTGTTTCTTGAGATCTCGGAGTAGCTCTGCATCGCCGAGAGGGATGTTCGTTCCTGACACATCCATCTCCCAAGGATCTTCGCCAAGTACACTCTGTTCCACCTCCGTAGTGTCATCAGACTCTCTGCCTTCTCCATCGTCAGACATTTCCATAGCAAAGGGATCGTCTACCGGCGCATAGATGCTCGAAGTCATTCCAGATTGCGCTAGGTCTTCCGCGAGAGCTGAAACACCAAGCATTGGGTCGTCATCAAAGTCATCTACGTCGTCCTGATCATGATCGAACATGAGCTCGACTTCCTGCTTCACAGGTTCGCCTGAGAAGGATGCCATCATATCCTCTATGGGCATTGGCTGCGTCAGGTACTTTGGAATCTTACTAGGTGGCGTCGGTGGCGCAAGCGCACCAAGTGTCGCAAAGAGTGTTTGCGTAGAGTCTGCGCACGTCTCCAGTAAGAAGAGCTCGTTCTTGACGTCGACCTCGACAGTTTTCGTGGCGTCACCAGTCTCTTTGGCGCGAAAGACCACGACAGCGGACATGATGGAGCCAATTGAGACGAAGCCTCTTTTCGTGAGTGCGACACCAAGGCGCAACGCGCTGTTCGTATGACTCGGCGTAGGACCGATATTCGTTTCATCTTGGATGCGATCTGTGATGAAGATGGCGGCCTTTCTCAGCTCGAGCTTGGCAGACATGGTCTCGCTTGGTGGTACACTTGTCGCTACGTGAGCGTCATTCAGGACGATCAGTGCCTTCGAAGGTAGTCTCTGTGGCGTCAAGCCAATCGCTGAATCGTGGATCAACAGACTGATGTTCGTCTTTTTGACTGATGTGCTTGACAGATCACTATCAGGACTACGTGCTAGTCGTGCAGGTAGCTCTGGCATTGCGAGGTTGGCAATTGACTGGGCGATGTCGTTTACCAGGTCCTCTGCTGCGACAGGTTTGTCCATATTGGTGAGCGCGAGAATGACAGGCACGCTGTACTCGAAGCACACGTTGAAGAGCTTGACTTTGATAGTCGGCTCAATCTCATTGCCGATAGTTCGTGCCATCACGACAGGAAGCTTGTCTACACCAGTAAGAGGGAGCAGAGTACGAACGAGCTCAGGCCCTCCGGACTGCTTGGCGAAGATGTCACCAATTGAGAAAGCCAACAGTGCTGGAAGACCAACATGGGCAAGGTGCAAGTCTTGCAGTGCACATACTAGCATGCCAAATCTATCATTCACAGGAATGCGGGCTTCAGCGTCTTTGACGCGAAGTAGCATGAGTAATCCAGGCTTATCGTCCTCGGGAAGATACTTGGTGACAGCGGCAAGCTTTGCGAGATCATCGCCAAATGCGCTGAGAGTTGTGAGGCAGTCGAAGTTGTCAAGCTTGACCTTCACGTCATTGACGGACAATCTGAGAAGTCCTCCCTTTCTACGCTGCCGCAAGAGTGTGTCAATCAAGATGTCACCATGATCTTCGTACTGGTCTCGTGAAGGTGTTAACAGTGATATCAGTCGCTCCAGATCTTTATCAGTCGGAATCGATGAGTACTCGATGCCGATCGCCGCAAGGTCGACCATCAGTGGTGCGTGACGCGATTGCTTCTCGCAGTGAGGACCACTCAACACCACGCGTGAGATGGTAGCCCGCACGCCGGCCCCAACACCGCCTCCCTCGCGGTATAAAGCCTTAAGCGTACTTGTACGCAGCACTATCGCACAGGCACTGCTGCGCAAGGTTGCTTCGGCGCCACCGATGCGAGCATTGATCTTGTACTCCATGATAGTCTTGGCAGCCTCGTCTTCACCTGCGAAGCGGACGCCTTTCGGCGGTTTCGTAGACACCGGCGAACTCATGCCACTGTCTAGGAATACAGAGTTGCCCAGCTCCAGTATGCCACTGAGACCTCCAAAGGTAGTAAAGGTCTCGTCGAAGAGACTCAGGTCGAAGGAGAGCCTAACGGGTGCAGTGTGCAAGGATATCTCGGTGATTGGTCTTCTGGTGGCAGCAACGTTTTGGTTGGTGATGTCGATCGCAAGAACCGGAGCGTGCTCTGGAAGCGACACCGACTCGGCCATAGTGCTCGCTGTGTTATCAAATCTCATGAGCTCCTGACCACCTAGCAAGATCGCCAATGCGCCCGCGCGTATTGTGGTTGCAGTGCCCAGGCACATAGCTAGATCCTCACAAACAAAGTCGACAAGGCCTTGTCGAGGCGCAGATGGAGTATTTCTCAGAGTGTGATGGGTGTCGATCTGTTCAGCAAGTGAGACATGCAAGTGTTGTAGGTGCAGCGACAGTGGCAGAGTACTGTGGTCAGCCGCGTCAACACTCGCGGGCTTCTGAGGGTTTGACTCTCGCGTGGGCAGAGTGCTGGTCAGCTTTGTGGCAAGTTTGCACAGCAACTGGCTGGTCGGGACGTCGACCTGAGCTAGAATTGTGCCTATCGCGACATTGAGCACAGAAGCAGAGGGTGTACTGCTTGCCACTTCCTCAGCATTCCAGGCCACGCTACCAATGTCTGTAGGCACCGAATTTGATCCGCGTCTTCGAGATGCACTCATTTCAGAGTAGGCAGAGAATGTGCCTGGCATACCTCGCGCGGCACTGCTTGATAGATTGCTGTGTTTCGGCCGTGCTTGTTGCTGAATAACATTACTATCGTCCAGAGGTTGCGTTGAAGGAACCGTGATCATGACTTGATCCATGTGTAGGAGTTCCCGAACTGCCGACATAGCAGGCCTGGCCTCGCCTTTACTGCTGGAGGTCTCTGGCACAGGCGTTTGCGCCCTTGGTGTCACATGGCCAGAAGGCATGTCCCTACTGTGAAGCGCTCCATCGAGCTGTGAAGATTCGCCAACATTCGCTCGTGGTGCATTAGAAGAAGTTGCCTTTGCCGAAGGCGTTGATATCACACTCTGATAGTCCGAAGCCCAGCCCCCAGGCATGTTCAAGTGAGGACTTCCCGGAGGGCTTTCAGGAGGACTTTCGGGAGCACTGCTCGGATGTCCAATGATGGCACTCTGATACAAACTTTGACCACTCTCAAAGTATTGCGATTGGACCATGCTCTCGTCCATCGGACCTTCAGGCTCGGGAGGGGTCCCTGGCTGTGATATGGGAGACTGAGAGCGTGCTTTCTCAAGTGCCGCAGCTTTGTTGTCCGTCAATTCTTCTGGTGCCTCCAGAATGAGACGATCAAGAGGTACAACAGGGTTAGAGTGCTGGGGATCTAGGGTCGGCCGTGCTCCGGGGCTTTGCTGTCTCTGCACATGAGCGCCCTCTTCCAGTCCGTGCCAAGATGACGGACTAGGAGATCCACGATCATACGGTGAGACCGTACGTCGCTGTCGGGCAAGATGAGGGCTGTTGGCACGGGAGGGTGGAGCAGACGGAGCCGCGTTCGGTGGAGGTTGTGCCATAAAATGTTTATCGTGCAGACCCACTGCACTGGTGAGAGAATTCCACAGGTCCTCACTTGGTGTACTAGCATTACGCGTCCTAATACCCCATATATGATTGTCGTCGCCAGGCCGTATATCGTCCTCGCCTGGTGTCTGACTGGACTCGTGCGTGTCGTCTCCATAAGCATCCGCCAGATCGCGATCTGCTCTCTGCGACGCAGAAGCCGCCATGTCGAACAAAAGAGGTGACGAGGGAGATCCACGTGGAAGATTGAGCTTCATGTCTAATTGCATCATGCCGTCAACAGACAGGTCGCTGTGGTGCGAAGTGGGCATCCTCTGAATCGTGGGCCTGCTGTCGGCACCTTCGAACCCCGGCAAAGGCGATCGCTCTGTAGTTGCATGTACAGACATGTCTCCAAAAGCACCACGAGAGGCTGCCGCTTTTGAGCTATGGGCTGATGACTTGCTGTCTGCTGCAGAGCTACGTGAAGGCATGCTCGAGAGTTCTGCGATTACATCGTCTTGCGAGAGTATGTCCACGGATATCGCACTCAGACTGATCTCACGCTTCTTGTCAGATGCAGCTTGGTCCACCTGGGCTATCGTGCCGGCTCCAACTCGCAATCTCAAGGTCACAGGCATACTCTGCAGAGAGTCGCCCTGCACTTCAGTCTCAATCCTGATGTCCACATTCTTGATCACGAGCTGAAATCTCTCGACTATGCCTTGCAGGAATGTAGTCACGAACCCAGGCACTCCAATACCAGTTCCGGTCCCGGCATCGCCATGACTGCTCTCGCTGGCGAAAGACTCCTCAACTCCACCAGAACCATATGCCAAAGCCTCGAGTTCTTGTCGTTCTTCCAGTGGCTCATGCATGTAAAACGACTTCGCTATGTCCTCGACATTTGGCAATCGAGCATCTTGATCTACTCCGCCCGGATCATAAGGTGGAGGAGAGTGTATCCGTCTGTTCGTCTTCCTGTGCTGTGGTGTTCTCGCCGTCTGCGGACTTCTCGCTCTGCTCCCAGGCTGTTTCTTCTGTGATACATGATCATGTGGGTTGTCGTGCAACACAGCAACGACCTCCACTCCATCGACTTCTACCACGATGCTACTCTGATAGAAGTCGGCTGGTATCGTCAACTTCAGCAGTAGTACTCTCGCTGTCTCTAGCTTGAGGGCAGGTGGCAACTGTGCCAACTGGCTGATCCTCGCAATGTTCAACCCCAGATCTCTCAACTCTATCACGTTCTGCCGGCCGATGCTAATGTCCAGGTTGTCGAGGTCGATTGCGGAGTCGTCGAGCAGGCCTGTCTGAGTAAGGCCATATCGAAGGCCGTAGCGGAGCAGCTTCTCGCGCCATAACCATGACATGGTGGTCGGTGGCCAGCTCGAAGTTCAGAGTAGAAGCTGATTAGGTGTTTATGAAAGAGTGGCTCGTCTGCCTGGCGTATGCCGTGCTGGGCGGGGTGGTTGTGCTGGCATCTTATGCTTCCATGCTGTGCAACTTTGGTATCAAGTTCCAGACTGGCGAAGAGATATCGCCAGACCACTCACTTTGCGAGTGTATTTGAACAGTGAAGCAAGAAGTCAACGTGAACATCAAAGACAACACACGAGCACCACGCATGTGACTGACGGGCGAGATAAGGTGTGCTCCCGTCATCCCGAGGTCGGGCCGCAGTCCTTGGATAAATGTTGAACTTCACACTTCACTCTCCTCTCGCCACCAACATGAACAATGTCGATGGTATCGTACAGAACGGCAGCTCATCTATCACAAGTTTCAAAGCAGAAGACAAAGACGCAACACTCAGCGATGATGAGACGAGGCCGGCCAACAAGGACGCATTCAGGAACAGCCTGGAGCGTTTTAGACATACCAGGAGCAGCGTGAACAAGCCATCATCAGAGCGAACAAGCAGAGACGTAACTTCCAGAGCCAATGTCAAACGTTCGCTACATGCAGAAGAGGATGTCAAAAGATCGACATCGACCTCTCCTGCCAAGAGACAACGAACATCAACCCAATATGCTCCGCCCTCCAAATATGCCCACCTATCACCCTTGACAGATGTTCTCGAACCAGGCCTCATTTGTGTCTTCGTCGGCTTCAACCCAGGTGTTATGACTGCCACTTCTGGACATGCCTATGCACATCCATCGAACATGTTCTGGAAACTCCTCCACAGCTCAGGATGCACAGACGTCCGGTTAAAGCCAGAACAAGACAAAGACCTACCTCGACTCTATAGCATGGGCAACACAAATATCGTCGCGCGACCTAGTAAGAATGCAGCAGAATTGAGCAAAGCCGAGTCAGCTGAGGGTACGCCTATTCTGGAGGAGAAGATTCGCGCCTTCCGTCCTGAAGCTGTATGTATTGTGGGCAAAGGCATCTGGGAGTCAATCTGGAGGTGGCGGTATAAGCGAAATATCAGGAAAGATGAGTTCAAATATGGGTGGCAGGATGATAACGAACGTATGGGCAAGACTGAGGACTGGCGCGGCGCTGCTGTTTTCGTTGCGACTGCCACGAGTGGCCTGGCTGCCAACACGAAACCGCACGAGAAGGAGGCAATCTGGCTACCCTTTGGTCAGTGGGTGAAGAAGAGGCGCGAGCAGAGGAAAGCTGGTAGCGTCGACACTGCACCGACCTAGTCTCGTCTTCCCACGATCGTTCCTGACCTGCTTCGATCGGGCAATTCAGCCCACCGCGAGCACACGGCCTGCAATGGTCCTGGATTGGAACGGACTGCTCTTTGTAAGCATACGATGCTTTGAGAGTACATAAAGACGCTTAACAACAACACGAAGTTGACAAAGACCTCGCACAACGCCACTCCCACACTGTCCAATTGTGAAAGGAACCACATACTCTGGACAAAGGGTAATTCCACAAGGACATCACAATGTCTTTGTCGACTCTCCGCCACAAGATACATAAGACCACCCGAGCATCGCATTCCTGCCTCCAATCTTCATCTTTCCTGCTTTACGACATTCCGCTAGACAACTTACAGAAACTTGAACTAGACGATTCAATATACTCTGGAAGTGCACTACCGTTGAATATACGAAGCAAGGACGTTCATTCACCACACTACCAACACTCACTTATCCCACCCAATCTCCCAGCATGTCGACTCCAGGCGAGATCGCAAATCTGGCAGCTTGGGCTAAGGCCCGAGTAGAGCGAGGCTACACTATCCCTCCAGAAATTCGCGAACAGCTTCAACGCGCCCAGCCTATCTCACCCTCCGCCCTGCCTCAGCCACTTGCCCCTCGCAACCCGATCCTCAACCGTCCTTCGACATCCCGTGGTCAAACAGCTCCTCGCAACCCAATCCTCAACCCTCGTCCCAAGACTTCCCGCGGTCCCACTGCACAACCCACTGCTCCTGTCCATCCACTATTCCCTCTCCGTTCGCTCACTGCCCAGACTGCCAAACCCTCCCCTGCCCCTGCCCCTGCTACCTTTGGCTACGGCGTCAACTCAGACTCACCCTTCCACTTCCAAACCGTGCACAAAACCATGAAAATCGAGGAAGCCCAAGTCAATCCGGAAATTGCGCGTCGTGGTCTGTTGTATGGTGCTGAATTTCAACCTGGTTATGTTCCACCTCCACCACCTGCTCCTGCTGCCGAGCCTCTGAAGAGGTCTTTCACTCAAAAGGTGAAGGACAAAGCTGAGACTGCAAAGGACAAAGCCGCGAGGGAGCTCTTGGCACTGGCTACGGAGGCAACTTGGGCGGTCAAGAAGGAGGCGAAGTTCTTGAAGGATTCTTGGTAGTTTGCGGAAAGGTTTGTTTGTCTGTCCGTGATCGTGGTCTTGATGCCGTGTGGCCGGTGGGATGCAATTACGGTAAGTGGTGCTAGTGAGGTCGCTTTTGGGTGGAATGTCTTTAATACTTTGAGGTAAGTCTCGTTCTGCAACTGTATGGTAGGTACCCTAAATGGTAAGTCTGGTTCTCTCTCATTCCACCACCCTTCAGTGTGCACCTCCCAACTCTTCATTCAGCTTTCCTTCTACTCGCCTTAGTGGGAGTCGAGGTTCATACACAAGCTACGAAACAATTGGAGGTATACATACGAAACAGCAAAATCCTTTTGCAATAATCGTCCAGGCTACGTAGTCAAGTCAGTAAGTCCTCAGTACAACTGATGTTTGACGAAAGTACTTGTCCGGATCTAAGTTCCAGATCAACTAGGTCTCGCGAGTGTCTGTCTGTATGCTTGTAATGCTACTTAGTACGAAGCGATTGTCTCGCCTTGGTGATGGTATTACTTTTTGGCCACGGATCCGTTGGTGATCAAGCATCATTTACTTAACAAAGTTCATGATTCCACAACGAGCACATGGTCTAGTGTAATACTCGGAAGTCTTTGGTATAGCTAATGCTGAATAAGACCTCTGTTGAACAACCAAAAGAGAACACAACTGGAATCTGCAGTAGTGTCCGAGGTGGCATAGGTCACGACAGTCATGATGCTTTGTTTTAGTCTCTTGCATTGCACTTCTTTTACCTAGCACCTGCTCATCAGCATTTGACCTCCATACACGGCTTACAAATATACCTTCGCAACGAGCACGTTGGCTTAGTGGTATACTCGTAAGTCGTTGGCAAAGCTGATGTCGAATAAGAACCTTATGAGGCTAGCATATAGAGAACATCATCGATCTCGACGTTGGCCTAAAAAGGGAGACTCTGTTCGTTTGTTTTGCCTTTTGCATCGAGTGAAACCCCTGAAATTTGCTTTACCCACTTATATTATATTCGTCCTTGGATTCACTCTTTACAATGAGCACTTGGCTTAGTGGCATGACTTTGAAATCGTTGGCATAGCTAATGTCGAAGAAGAGCCTCGTGTGTGCTTTGTCTGAAGAGGAGACGACTAATATCCTCACAAGTCTCGACGCAACCGCCTCGCACCATAGTCACGATGCTTGTTTTTTGTCTTTTGCATTTGCACTTTGCGAACTCTCTGCTACCTTCCTTTTACGTAGGACCTGTCTATTAGCATCGGAGCTTTATGTATGGTATGCAACTTACAACTTCAATCGAGCACATGGCCCAGTGGTATACTCGTAATTCGTTAGCAAGGCTAATGTCGAAAAAGAAGATCCTGCGATCGCCCCGTACAGAGGACATACTTGACCTTCTTTGGGGATCTCAATACGCACACGTCAGTCGTGGTGTCTCTTTTTGCCCTGTTCGATATGCTTCAACGGACTTCGACCAATCTACTTTTTGCACCAACCCTGCCTAGGGGTTTGAAGTACCTCATACAGCCTCCAAATCACCGATTCCAACGAGCACTTGGCCTAGTGGTATACTTTGTAAGTCGTTAGCATAGCTAATGCTGCAGGAAGGCGTATATCTCTAATCTGCCAAGGACAACGTCCTGAAGTGGCGGGAATTCATCAATGATCATGACAGCCATGAATGTTTGTTTTTTGCTTGGTCTTGCACTTCAGACATGAGTCGTGATGTACTCCTTCGTAGCCTGAGATGGTCTTCTTTTCGCACCTCAAACATACCCATCCACATGAGGTATCATATACAACTCTCACACTATGATCTCCAACGAGCACTTGGCCTAGTCGTAAACTCCTAAGTCGTCAGTATAGCTGATGCTGAGTCTGGAGAGTCAGAAGTATCGCTGTAAGGAGAGTATTCTTCCTTCGACAAACATCTCGACCACGAAGATACAGGTCTATGCTGTTTGCTTTTGCAACTCTCCTGTACTGGGTATGTCTTTTTGAAGTGCGTGAGTGAATTCTTTTTGCTCTTTTTGCTCGATCGCGAGACCCTTGCGGGGTTTAAGCTGATGTGTTGTAGGGACCTTGTACACGGAGCCAATAGCATACATTCTCGTCGACGAACGCTGGTATGTATAGCCCCACCTCTTTCACTCAACTTTGTTGTACACTTCTGTACCTGAGACAAGATACCGTGAACAAGTGTCACAAGCTTTCGTTCAGAGCAGGAAGCCTCAAAGATGCCCGAATCATCATCATTCTGCTACGACCATAAAGCCGCTCGAGAATGACCTCGTGCTACTCGAGCCATTTGATGTACGTAGATACCGATAGTGATGACAACATTCAGCGCTGATGAGCTCACATTGTTGTACACAGTGTAAAAGATACATCGTCCCTTTCATCTCAGGTCTCCAAAAGTCCGATCATAACATGTTAGATCTCGTCGCCTTGCCAATGATGACCTCTCCAGAAGAATTTTATTCCACCATCTGGAATCGCATCAGCGCTTCTTCAGCGGATTGCATGTACGCAAGAAGACTAATCCCACGGATGCAAACGCCGCATTTGGAGGAATTGCCGCCTTGATAGCCACGAACTCGACCCACGCAGTGTCAGAAATCGGCATCATAGTCCTTCCTCAATTTCAACGTTCTCACGTTGCGACGAATGCGGTGGGGTTACTTCTACTGTGGCTTCTTGACCGACCGCGCTTGGGTGGTCTTGGACTACGAAGGGTGTCATGGCAGTGTAATGCCGATAATATGAAATCACGCGATTTTGCGGCTCGAGTGGGTTTTGAATTGGAAGGTATCGCTAGATGGAGTAACGTTGTTGTGGATCCAGGCAAAGTCGCAGTAGCTGCAGAGGCGCTCGCGGTAAGAAATGGCCAACGCGATGAGGCCAGACCCGTTAAACATACTGCCATCTACTCCATCGTTTGGGACGAGTGGGAGAGCAAGCGGCCAGTGCTTGTAAATCTAATGCGACTGAGGAAGTGATCAATGAATTTCTGCCTCTGGCTTGCTAGTCTGTGTCTTCGGCGTCGCTTTCCCTCTTCGTGTCTGTCCTCAGTATAAGCCATCTCAGCTGCTCATTGGCATCAAACACATCTGTAATACTGAACGCACTAGGACAATCACCATCAGAAGTTAGCTGTACAAGGCCAGATCCAGAGCCTTCGTGGTCTCCGTCTGCCTTTCCTTCTTAGGCGGTCTGCGCCTGCTGCGTTCTCTGGAGCCGTTGGGCAGCCATGACTCGCCGAACTTGATCATCGGGGAGTTGCTGGCCCTGGGGACCGACTGTCATACGCCATCTCTGCATGTCTTCAGCTGTGATTTGTCTCATCATGGCGAGCAAAGCCTGTTGCCGGACCTGAGAACCGAGCTTCCGAACCAATCTTGCCTGATCGAGGAACATTCGTAAGACAGGTCCACGTAGGTTGCTGACCATATCCTCGAGGTTCGCGAGCGAGAACTTTGGGCGTTGTGGGTCCCATATGTAGGAGAATAAAGCGCACTCCAAGGCTGCGATGTTTTCGTCGTGCTCGATTCGAAGTCGTTGATACTCAGCATTGAACGCGGTCGGGCTCGTTCTGGCGATATCGTCGCATTCTTGCAGTCCATTCTTGGCAGCCGGACAACACACCATACAGATATCGCGTGGATGGTTCACAGATGGCAGACCCTTCTTGATCTTGATTTCCAGCTGGCACATGCTGGTTGAGTCATTCGAGTCGTTCAGGACAAGTAGGAAAGATGTGAAGAGTTTGCTTCTGAGTCCAAATGGCTTGAGTGGCTTTTGTATGCCAGATGGTAGGGTGCGGTACCCTGTAAGTTCGGTATCGATGTGCAGGCCATATCCGAAGTAGAGTCTCGTATCATTCAAAGGTTCGCCGCAGAAACCATGGCTGGAGAGCCCAACCCTGACGCACCAGGTGTGGGATGAATAAAACAGTCGTAAAGTCTCTTCACGAATCTGTCGTGAGACTCTTCCCACCTATGCCCCCACCTACATCCCATCGCAGGTGGAGACATGAACCAACCATTACGAATGCAAGCTGGACCCATCTGGTCCTCCTGCCAACATTCCCGCGCAACGGCTTGCGTGAAGATGATGTCTCTGACCTCGCGTGGAGGGCGAGCCAAGGTGCCGAGGGGTGTTGCCATAGTCAAGAGACAAGGCGGCGGGAGTGGAGCGATAAGAGGTGTTCGGAATATCGCCTTGGGGTAGGTTGGCATATGATCCATGTTGATTTCCGCTGCCACTGCCTTGTTTCGATATCGGTTGATGAAAGAAATGTGAGGGGATTCAGCAACACAATGAGATTGTGACAGGCGTCTGCTGTTTGCACAATCATGCCACCTACCACCTCCAAAGGCTTGGTAGCACAATCGTGGACGCGCCTTGAACTTAAAGAACCTCAACCAAGCAGGCACTCGAACTCACCACTATCCACGTGGTAATCGCCATCACACTTGCGAGTGTATGCTCATCGTCTCGAGAAGAGATCCAAGCAGTAGATTCTCAGGGAAGGCGCCGAGGGTGACTCAGCTGTCTCTTCCATTACAAGTCCTTGTCCAGTGATTACGCAGAGAGTGTATGTATGTATGGTCTTGGGATAGTTGAATCATATCGGCGGCTAGCTTGTGGCGATCTCGAGACGTAGAACTTTTGCACCACAGTATGCTGTAGACTCAGCTGCCACCCGCCGGTGTAGTTCTTGTTCTTGTTGTCGTGTTGGAGATGTGAGTTGATGTTTCATTTGACGCGTTGTGTTCGCGAGGTGAGTGGCGGAGAAGGACTGCCAAGGAAGGAGGGGACCAGGATCAGTCAGCAGTGTTTACTATAGCAACCACGACTTATCGGCCTCTTACTTCTCTCTACTTCAGCCTACTGACTTCTACTCACACAGTACACACCAGCATTGATATTATCACATTGACCAGCAGTTCTCTTGAACATCCCAGCAGCAGCAAACATCCCCCGAAGCGATCATCCTAGCGACACCCCTCCATCCATCTTCTACTTCAATACCACCCACCATGGCCCACAGGTCTACAGCCTCCTCCACCGCCTCCTCCCTCTCTCAAGCCAAGTCCGGAAGCAGACCAGCGCCAGCCATGAGTAACGGCACAGTCATCAAGCGGTACACCTCCTCTCCCCGCTTCTCCCCTCCACCCAACACTAACACCTTACAGCCTCCAATCCGAACTAATGACCCTCATGACCTCTCCAACCCCAGGCCTGAGCGCCTTCCCCTCTGGAAGCGACATGACTCTCTGGAACGCCACAATCCTCGGTCCAACATCCACACCCTACGAAGATCTCACACTCAAACTCACACTACAATACCCTCCCAACTACCCTTACGCCCCACCAGAAGTCCTATTCAAGACGCCAATCTATCATCCCAATGTGGATTTCAGCGGCAGGATTTGTCTCGATATTCTGAAACCGGGAGGAGAGGGAAAAGAGGGTGCGTGGAGTGCGGTGTTGAATACGGGGAGTGTGTTGTTGAGTATTCAGAGTTTGTTGGGGGAGCCGAATAAGTGAGTCTTACTTCCATATATATGAGAGAGGTGGGAGAGAACGGTGCTAATGTGAGGGATAGCTCGAGTCCGTTGAATGGAGAGGCTGCTACGCTTTGGGATTCGAATATGGAGGAGTTTACGAAGAAGGTGCTTGCGAGGCATCGGGATATCACTGATGATGCTTGAACGAAGGAGGATAAGGGGAGCATGATAGGTATGCATTTCGGCTGGCGTTCTTGGATGATTCCCAGTCCTGTTGTTCTAAGCGGTGGACACCTTCTTGTCTGGATCTCGTATGGCCCTTTGGATATGGCGTTGGTACACTGTTCAGCGATTGCATTACAGCTTGATTTGTCTGGCTGGAGAGGAGAGGAATTCCAGCACTCGAGCGGCTCTTGGATGACATGCCTGTAAGCTGCACTGTGTAGGATAGAAGAACACGAAGGAGAAGGAGAATGGACATGATCACTTCTAAGAAAGCACCTGAGCGAAGAGTGTAGTACCATGATGACCTATGACAGGCTCTACTATCCACCTACCATGCTGATGTCGATACCCTCCATTTCCATGACCAAGCGACTTCTTCATCACATTCCAGCACTTCGAGACAGATGGACATCCATATACAACGGAATATCCAGGCGTTTCAACAAATCGCCCATGGTCTCGCGGAATACCCATAAGTCGTCAGCTTCGTCTGATGCTGGACATAGTCTCGACCGCCGGACAGAACGGAGGCGTCTTCGAACTCCGGGATCATCCATCACGGCCAGATCGCCTATGCTAATAGGGCGAATTGTTTTTGCGTTTTGGCCATGCTTCTTGCTTTTGCCACATCTATCAGGAATGTATGAACTCTCATATACGAACAAGGATCTGGTAGCTCTAACATCTCGTCATTGGTCTAGTGGAACATCCATAAGTCGTTAGCTGTGTCTGATGCTGGGCTTCACTGCGACGTCTAACAGGACTCAAGGCCATCGCCATTATGATCTATGGGCTTCTATCTCTTGTGACGTAGTCTATGCCCGCAAGGCAGTTTCTTTTTGGCCTTTTGAGATCTTTTTTGGCATATCCTACAGGACATATGGAGGTCCATATGGAACGGAATATGATGGCATTTCATCAATCGTCCTTGGTGCAGCGGAACGACTATAAGTCGTTGGCAAAGCTGATGCTGGAGTTCACCACAATACTCGAGCAGGATAGAGGCTATATCGACCTGCTAATGCTAGCTTGAGTGGTGAATAAGGCTAGATAGGCGATTGTTTTGCTCTTCAGGACCTCTTTCTTCTCTTGACTCAAGCTATAGGAGTGTATGGATCTCTATATATAAGCAGAGCTCCAAGCACCTTAACAAATCGTCCTTGGTATAGTGGATTGGTCGTAAGTCGTTAGCGTATGCTAATGCTAGACACATGTTGCGATATCGAACAGGACTGAGGGCATCATAACCTTGAACTGGTACTTGTCGCGTGCTACGCTAAGGAGACGATCGTTTTTGCCTTCTTCGCTCTTCTTTTGGCAAGAGTCAGTAGGTCAGATTGACCTTTATATACAACTACAAATCCTGGTCTTCTAACAAATCGTCCTTGATATAGCGGTATGACTGTAAGTCGTCAGCAAAGCTGATGCTAGCTCCAGCACTGCGGAAGCAACAGGTCTAAGGCCATTGAGACCTTACCCACAACTTCAATTCTTTCATCAATGCCAACGAGGCGATTGTTTTGCCCTCTAGTCATCCTTATTCTTTTGCAGCGACTCGACGGGGCATGTGGACCTTCACGTACATCCGTAGAACCTGCTTCTTCATTAATCGTCCTTGGTACAGCGGTCTGACTGTAAGTCGTCACTATCATTCACATAACAACTCTCTTGAGTGGCCTTTCTCTAACGATGGGGGCGATGAGGATCGATGCTAGGAAACTCACTGCGACATCTAACAGGACTCAAGGCTATTATGATCTTGTCCGATAGGTTGAGCCTTAAGCCACGCCGATAAGGCGATTTTTTTGCTCTATAAGGTATTCTTTTTGGCTTGGCCTAACAAGGGATATGGACGTCTATACACAAACTAGAACTCGGAGATTGCAATAGTCGTCCTTGGTGCAGTGGTATAGCTGTAAGTCATCAGCTCTATCTGATGCTGGAGAAGCTTTAGACACCTGAATAGTATCAGGCCGAATCGACCTGTCCTGTTCGTAGTCTGGCTCAACTTGTCCCAGACAGGCGATTATTTTGCCGTTCAAACTGTTCTTTTACTATCACATAGCTAGGCATATCAACCTCTATACACGAACTGAAACCAGGTACCTTCATCAATCGTCCTTGGTGTAGTCGTATGCCTTTAAGTCGTCAGCGTATGCTGATGCTGATGCTAGAGACAGTCTCCACACTGGGATAGAATCAAGGCCACGCTGATCTTGATTGCGCTGGGCGTATTGGACTTTGCCATGCCAGAGATGTGATTGTTTTGCTCTTCACACTCGTTTTGGTGTGCTAAGTACCAGCCGATTAGCCTTTATGTACGACCTCAGATTCGCTCTCTTCAATGGTCGTCCTTGGTCTAGCGGCAGAACTAGTAAGTCGTCAACTCTGATTGATGCTGAGAGATCAAAGTCTGCAGAGTCCGGTAAGATCAGGGGCTGTAACGCCTGGCCTTGCGCGAACGCGAGCTAAGCCCTGCCAAAGAGGCGATCGTTTTGCTCTTCACTCAATCATTTTGGCTCGACCCGCAGGCTACGTCTGACCTTCATCTATTGTCTAGATTTGGATATCTTCAACAGTCGTCCTTGGTCTAACGGCAAGACCGTAAGTCGTTGATTCTATTCGATGCTAAAAGGAGCCATATCTGCAGGCCGGCACGAACAAGACATCTACGTCTTTTCCGAAAGGCTTGAGCCCTGCCAAAAAGGCGATCGTTTTGCCTTCTAGCCTCTCCTTTTTGCCATCGTCATCGGGACAAGATATTGACCTCTATACACAAACCTAGACGTGGAGTCTGCAACAATCGTCCTTGGTCTAGCGGCAGAATCAGTAAGTCGTCGATTCCGATCGATGCTGTAAGATGTAAGATCTGTGATCCAATGGCATGAGGACAAACGAATCCTGACCAGAGGAGGATGCGTGCTCAAGCCATATCCATCAGGCGGTTGTTTTTGCCTTTTTGTGGCACACGTTCGACACCCTTTGGAGTCATCGCGCGACTGGGAAGGTTCATATGTGGTTGACGAGCAGCATCTTTCAACAGTCGTCTATGGTCTAGTGGCGTAGTCGTAAGTCGTCGACTCTGATTGATGCTGGAACTTGCGAGCTTGCGTGGCATGGTATAAGGCCCAAAAAGGACCTAGACCTGCTAGGTCATCCATTGCCGCGGAGGCGATTGCTTTTGCTTTTGCCCTTCGGACCACACTTGTTTGGCTGACGAGTGGCCAAGTGAGGTTGATATATGAGTTCTGAAGAGTATCGTCCAACAGTCGTCATTGGCCTAGTGGCCAGTCGTAAGTCGTCAACTGTGATTGACGCTGAAACTCGCGATCTTGCATGGCATGGTAGAAGGCCGAAGAGACCTACACCTTGCGTTCCATAGCTCGAGCTGCACAGGCGATTGTTTTTAGCTATTGCCTTGTGATTACACTTTTGTTCGGCTGGCGAGTGGCTAAGAGAGGTTGATATATGAGCTGTGCAGGGCATCCTCCAACAGTCGTCCGTGGTCTGATGGAATGATCAGTAAGTCGTTAGTATAGCTGATGCCAAAAAACATAGTACCTGCGTTTCGCTAGCTTATAAGGCAACGATTTGTCCTCATTGCAGAATCCTCTGGTGCTTATACTACGACAGAAGGGCGATTGTTTTGCTTTTTGGTTCTTCATGGTCCAGGAGATTCGTCTGTCTCCCAGGCTGCGTACACGATTGAGGTGGATATCGGAGTGGTTCAGCATATCCCTCAACAGTCGTCCGTGGTCCAATGGAATGATCAGTAAGTCGTTGGTATAGCTGATGCCTGATAATTCAATCGGTAGCTCTAGCATCTCAAGCCTGTAGACTTGAATATGTGATAAAATGGACCTCAAGTCGCCCGTTGGGGTCGATTGTTTTGTTTCTTGTCGCGTCTTTTTGCACTCCAGCTTGTTGATATCTCGCCATACTGTGCCCCTGGAGTATGAGATTCCTTTTGGCTCTGGCATACTTCGTGATGAATACGTCAATATCATCGTCTCTCGTTACTGATAGACGATGTCGATGGGTTCAAGAGAAGCAGCTTCACTTTTCTCGTTATATACCACGCTGTGCACAGGCCACTTCGGCTCTTCCCTTCCGCCCGCTCTCGCGTTCAGAACGCGCGACACAGCTTCACAAACACAAAGCTTCACCTTCGAGAAGCAGAACTGCTCTCCACAACCTCATCAACACCGCACGATACCGATAGCGGTAACGATGGCTGACAACAACAAATCCTCGGGCTTCAGCTTCGGCGCAAATTTTGGCGGCGCAGCGAACACAACTGGCACAAGCACAGGCTCAGGCCTCTTTGGCAGCACTACGACGAACACAAACACGACCTCATCAGGCGGCGGCCTCTTTGGCAACACCAACACATCAACAGCTCCTACAACAGGTGGACTGTTTGGAGCATCGACATCAGGAAACAACAGCGGGACGAGCACACCAGGCGGAGGACTTTTTGGCGCCCAACAGACATCAGCGCAATCGACGGCCGGGACACCAGCGACATCAATGTTTGGAGGAAGTGTACTGGGCGGAACGACTGCGAAGAAGAGCGAGCCTGGCGCCGCCAGTATCTTCGGAAGCAGCACACCTCAGCAAGCACCAAAGCTAGGAGCAGGTCTATTCGGCAATACTGGCACGACCAATAGTTTTGGTGCCTCTACGACACCAAGCGGTGAGCCTGGATCAAAGCAGACGACAACCATGTTTGGAGGACAGGCTCCTGCTGCTTCGACTGGCGGCGGAAGTCTCTTCGGAGGCATGAACACACAGAGCAAGCCTGCATCGAGCAGTGCGCCAGGCACAGGAGCAGGTCTGTTTGGGAGTAGCAATACGCCCGCCTCGAGCTCTGGAGGTTCGGGTCTTTTCAGCACATCTGCAGCGCCAGCTAGCGGTGGCCTGTTCAACACTACCAACACATCTTCAGCACCTTCGTCAGGTCTATTCGGCGCAAACGCCAGCAAGCCAAGTACACCCGGCATCAACTTTGGAGGCAACAACGCTCCTCCAACTTCTACCGCATCAGCGACTAGCAGCACATCCGCCGCGGCTCCAATGTTTGGTGGAACAAAGACTTCTTCTTCGACCGCTCAACCAGCCACCACGACGGCTGCTCCAGCTTCTTTCTTCCCCTCAGCGACTACAAGTACTGCTCCATCGGCTTCTACTGCGGCCTCACCATTCCCCAGCATGTTCCCTTCAGCATCAACAACGAACACAAGCAGCGCACCAGCAGCTGCAACACCGCAGACAACTAGCAGCGCCCCAGCTTCAGGTGCTGCGGCGCTAACACTTGGTGGCAATCTTTTCGGCGCAAAAACGACTACATCTGCTTCGACGCCAGGAACAGCTGCGCCTACGTCTAATCTTTTCAGCAATCCTGCGCCGGCTACGACAGCAGCGAGTGCACCTAAGTCGCTCTTTGGAGCTCTAGGTGGAACTGCTCCTGCATCCACTACCACCTCTGCATCAGGTGCAGCTGCTCCTAAGCCTAGCCTCTTCGGTTCAGCGCCATCGACAACTAGCAGCGCTCCAGCGACCAGCGCTGCTGCTCCAAGCCTGTTCGGAAACAACACAACCGCATCCTCAACAGCCAACAATGCGACAACTGGGAGCGGAGGCGCAGGTTCGGGTGGATCAGGTGCTCTTGGAGGCGCGAGCGCTACTGGTTTGCACGCTGCCCCTGCTAGCAACGCGGGCAATGCTCCAGCCTCTGGCTCACGTCTTGCCCACAAATCACTCGATGAGATCCTCACAATGTGGTCAACATCCCTCACACAGCACCAGAAGACTTTCCAATCTCTTGCTCAGAAAGTGAGTGCTTGGGACCGCCAACTGGTGGAGAACAGCACAAAAATCAGCACATTATACGGAAGATGCTTCCAAGCTGAGAGGGACTGCTCCGAAGTGGAGCGACAATTGACGAATGTCGAACATACACAATACGAGATTGAACACTTTCTGGACAAGTACGAAGAAGAAGTCGACAAAATGCTGCAGAACTCTGGTGTCTCGGATGGAGAGATCGGAGGCGTTGATGCCGAACGGGAGAGGACGTATAAGACCGCCGAGAACTGCGCAGGACGACTGGGAGATCTGCAAACCAGCCTTACGGATATGGTCGATGAGATCAATCAGACTTCCAGCAAATTGACGAATGGCAACAAGGCTGCAAATGGGAAGGACGATGATCCACTACGATCGATTGTGAGTATTCTCAATGGACATCTTGTGCAATTGCAAAAGATTGGAAATGGCGCGCAGGATTTGCAGAATAAGGTTGCTGTTGCGCAGCGGGAGACGAGAGGGCTGCAGAATAGTCAGGGATTGAATGGTGGTAGGCAATGGGTTGAGGACTTTGGGGCGAGTTATCTGGGACGTCGCTGAATTGCTGGTCCTTGATTGTGGAGTCGATGCAGATATGGAGACAAGACACTTGGACCTTGGAAGGCGTATACAAGGCGTTCGAACAAGCATCCAGGGATCAGGATGAAAGGTAGATTCAATGTACCATAGCGTGTTCTAGAGAACACCAAAAAGAGTTGATGTCACAGAACAAGAATGTGAACGCACTTCATCATAGGCCTTAATGGCACACCGCTTGTGTCCTCAAAATACAAGTATGCAAGAGGAAAGCAAAACTATCGCCCTCTCCCGAGTGGCAGATCCGGCTTAGAAATCTGGGTCCACGGCCCCGTGCCGTACACAACGCTGTTCGCATGCCTCAATACTCGAGCATCAGCTACGCCGACGACTTACTGAGTAGACCACTAGACTACGGACGACTGGTGTGGACTTGCAAAGCACGGAAGGCTTTGTAAGTCCATGTTGGTGTCTAGGATGACGAGCAAAAGCAAAACAACCGACCCTTCACTTGCGCATGCGCTTCCGTTCCCGCCCCCGCTATGGCTATGGCTAATGCCATGATCGAATCGAAGACTTCCGTGCTACTCAGCATCAGCCAAACGTTGACGACTTACGGCGTTACCACTAGACTATGGGCGACTGTTACGGACACTCGAAATATGAATACATGTATACCTCCATGTCGCCTTCTGGAAGGGCGCAAAAGCAGACCCATCGCTATTCGAAGGAGCAAAACAATCGCCATTCCAAGCTAGTGCGACTCTGACATCATATGCGAGGGTAATCACTCTCTGGCATGACCGTTATGAGGACATTCGATCAGCATCGACAAGTTGTCGACGACTTACGGCTTTACCACCAGACTATGGACGACTCATTGTTGGTGCTGGAGGTGTGGAGGTATATGGACCTCCATCCTACTGTCTGGAGTAATAAGCAAAAGCAAAACAAATGGAAGCGAAACAATCGCCACTCCATACTGGCTTGATCCTTTAGTACCACACTGTCTATGTTCCTGTTTGATATGGCTGGGATTGACTAAGGGCTGTTGATAAGCACCAACAAGATGTTGACGACTTATGACTCCACCGCTCGACTATGGACGACTTGTTGGAGAGTGTTGAAGTGGGCAGTGTATGTACACTCACACTGCTGTTCGGCTTGATTAGCAAAAGGAGATGCGGGAGAGCAAAACAATCGCTTTGTTGAGCTAGCGCGATACAGACACAACGCCAGAACCCATAGCTGATCTATGGAATGACAGCGACTAGAGACTTTTGATCAGCATCAACAAGACGTTAACGACTTACGGGTTGACCGCTAGACTCTGGACGACTTGTTGCAAGACCTTAAGATCTGGAAGTATATGAACCCTCATCTCTATCCAGACTGAGCAAAAGACTTCTGTGAGACTATGAAGCAAAACAATAGTCATCTGAATTAGCGTGGTACTTGGAGCGAAGAAAGCAGAAGCTACATTTGCTACACGGCATGACTGCGACTCAGGATTTTGATCAGCATCCGCAATGCCAACGACTTACGAGCCTTCCGCTAGACTAAGGACGACCGTTGCAGACCACAAATTCCGAAGCTATGTCATACCTGGTACGTGGCCATAGTCTCCTACAAAAGAGATGACCTCTCTCAATAGTAGAAAGTAAGGCGAGCAAAATGCAAAACAATCGTCTCTCGCTAGACGTGAAGAAAACGACGTGGCCCTGCCACAAGTCCACGGGCTTAAGAGCTTTAGACCTTCGTCGCGAAAATCAGCATCAGCTATGCTGGCGACTTACAGGTTGACCGCTAGACTACGGACGATCATTGAAGCAGGCAGAGCTGCGCGAGGTATACAAACTCTCATACTATTGAAAGACCTGAGTAAAAAGGCAGGGCAAAAGACAAAACAATTATCTCTCGTCAGACGTGTAGAGAGCGAGCATTCGAGTTCCTCCAAGTCGAACGGCTTGAGAGCTCGAGATCTGTGGCTTGAAACCGAGCATCAGCTTTGCCGACGACTTACCGGCAGACCGCTAGACTATGGGCGATCATTGAGAATGGACGAGTTACAGGAGTATATGGACCTTCATTATTGCAGGGCGAACTAAGCAAAAGGCAGAACGCAGATGAGCAAAAGACCTCTCGAGCAAAACGATCGTCACGATTCGTCGGCGCGCGAGCCTGAGCCTCAGTCTGATGGGCTATGTCCATCTCCTGCTTCTGACTGCATTGTGAGTCAAGCATCAGCTATACCGACGATTTACAGGCAGACCGCTGGACCAATTACGACCATTGAAAATATGTGAATTAGGTTCGTATGTGTACTGTGGTTTGGCTAATGCTCGGAATGCAAAAGGTGACATGGGAAGGCAAAACGATCGCCACGAGCTGCGTTGGACTTTGTCGGCAACACCACAAGGCCAATTGATCTTGCAGAGGCTCCTGGCTTTCTAGACCGGACAAGCATTCGATGCAGACGGACGACTTACAGCTTGACCATCAGACTATGGACGACTATTGAAAGCACAACAAATCAGATCATATATATACTCTGGTTCTGGCTGGCTTTTATGCAAAAAGTGATACCGAAATGCAAAACAATCGCCACGAGCTGCCTCGCTTCAATCATGAAGAAGATTTCCAAGGCATATTGTCCTTGTTGGACCTCCTAACTCTCGAGAATAGGCCAGCATTCGGGATTGACGAACGACTTACAGAACTACCACTAGACTATGGACGACTGTTGAAACACCTCGAGATTAGACTCATGTATGTATGGTGCCTTTGGCATTTATACCCATGCAAAAACCGATAGCAGAGCACAAAAGCAATCGCCTTGAATGGCCACAATGACAAGACGGGAACTATACAAGGCTAGGAATCTTGGTAGCTCTGGCTCTTGAGTCGTTAATGACTAGCACAACATGGTGACTGCGACTTACTGGCGTACGACTAGACCACGGACGACTGATGGAGGCCTGGCAGTTGAGAGTCCATATGTATGCTGCTTTTGGCTGGCAGTTAGGAGCAGAAGGTATTACCAGGAGGCAAAACAATCGCCAGCTTGTCGGCCCACCAGAGCACCTACCCTTACACAGCGACGCTGTGTTGTTCTCCAAGTATAGAAGCGCACTGTCTGTCTTGTTCCAGCATCATCATGCGATGATGACTTACGGTTTTACCACTAGACCACGGACGACTGTTAAGAGTGGACAGAGTTAGAAGGCATATGAAGGCTACTGTGATTGGTCGCATATGGCAAAAGGAATCACGAGATACAAAACAATCGCCCTCTTCACTGCTGGACTTCCCGCGGAGATTCGGAAAAGGTCATTAATGACCTTCGTAGCTCGAAATCTCGGTGTAACGATGATCTGGCATCAGGCTTCCTGACGACTTACAGGTATTCCGCTGGACCAAGGTCGACTTTTTAAGATGATCCTTCTCAGGCCCTATATGAAGGTTGCTACGCCAGGTCAACGCAAGAAAGACAGTCTGTTCACGATATCGTAAAAGAGAAGACGAGAAGCAAAACAATCGCCCTACAAGGCGCTGACCACATCAACATAACACTTGAAGCTTTTTACGACCTTCTCAGTTCGATCTCAGTGCCTTCTTGACAAAGCATCAGATGTCCCGACGACTTACAGATGTTCCGCTAAACCAGAACGACTTGTTGGAAGCTTGAAGTTTAGGAGTATGCATATAGCATGACTTTTGTCTTTGCGAAGATCTGGTACCATGTCTTGAGCTACCATGGCACATGAAAGCTTGTGGTCTGACTCGTATCGTGAAGATTTAACATCCTCTTGATCAATCTGCGATCTTCCGACTCTTCACCAACTCCCTCAAATGACACGAGTGACACATTATGGCCACAACCATGGACCTCACTGGCCAACATGTCAACTCGCAAGCCACGTCCGAATGCCTCCTCTGGCGCCTCCCCACAGAAATCCTAGAATCCATTTCTCGACACATATTTCTTCTGGCACTGCGACGACTACAACACCATCGAGCTCGACGACCTCATACAAATGTTCACACCCCTCCCACCAATCAGGACGAAAAAGCAGGAATCCTTCAACTTCCCCAAGTACTCCACAATCTCAACGACTTGGTATCGCATCGCCCTACGCCCTTGGCTTCGGACTCGACCTCTATCCCTCAGCCTCAAAAACATCGAGCAACAAGACCTTTCCCGCTTGAAACCGAAAACTTGGACACTATTCGAAGATGTCTTTCTCGACGTTGGCGGATGGCATCGTCATGATGGCTGGAGTATCGATGCGGGATTGAAAGAGATATTCCGTGCTTGCCCGAATGTCACATATCTGTCTTTCTCTTGGGGCACGGATGATCTACTTTATCAAGATCCCAGCTGGAAACATATCGTTCATCAGTTTTCTGGGCGGGATGGTATAATCCGATCAGTCGACGTACTGCACCAGAAACGTCTGACGCCAGAGGAGATGTTCGGTGATATACCGTGGGTTCAGACTTTGGTTGCGCATAAGAAGCTTGAGCGTGTGGATTTCGCGCCTGTACTGAGGTACAAGAATGTGTCCGATGTGTATGATGAGGATGATGATTATCCTTGCGCTGAGATGAATGCGGCTTTGGAATGTCTGGATGACTTCGTGGATCGGAAGCTTAGGGAAAGACGGAGATCCAAGTGAGAATGCAAGTCGATCAAGCGTTCTCGGATCCAGCTTTCCATTGAGCACCATCGCCATCGAGCTCTGGTCCATCAGGGTCGTAGCTCATCAATCATATCATTTCATTTCGGGCCCAGCACTACCGCGCATGCGCCCTAGGCAAATCATCAACATGATAACTCCTCTGTTCTACCTCCGTCGTCTTCGAGATACCAGTATGCATCATATTCGTTGGCCTCGTCAACCTCTCCTGACTCATACTCCTATTCGCAACTTCAATATCCTCCCAACTACCGTCATCGCCAGGATCTCGCGCGGCTGTGACGCCCACAGTATATCTTTTCGAATCTGGCTGAAACAATGGATCATCATCCATCATAGATGCGCTACCTTTAGTCTTGTGCGACCTTGAGTCTGTATTCGAAGAGCCGGGAGTCAGGTTCTTCATATCCAACACCACAGCGCCAGGAGGAAAATTTTCGTACTGTAATTCTTTATCATCTCCACCTTTATGTCGACGATATCCTGAAGAGCTGGAATTGAGAACTGTCCGATCTTGTGAACCCCAAGATCGGGACAGAGCATCTTTTGTCGAAGCGAGGATTTGAGCGAACAGGGGGCGGAGAGCTGGGAGGGAAGCTGCTGTGATTCCGACACAGAGTTCGATCATATTCCAGACGTTGAATTCGTTATGCCAGAGGGGATCGGGCTCGTCGAAGAAATTGGCTTGTTTTACTGCTTTGACTATTCCGGCTGCGCAGGCGAAGTAGCCGAGCGAGAGGATGAGAACTAGGGTTGTTTTGGTGCGGCGGTTGACTTGGAGGTTTATTATTACTGGTATGGGGAGTGCTGCGAGGAGGAAGTCTGTTGCGCAGTTTGTTGAGCTGTTGAATAGGCCGATGGCTGAGAATGTACTATTGGAGAAGCAGCGGGATGTGGCTCGGATGGAGAATGTCCAGGCTGCTCGGACTGGCCAGCATTGGAAGATTAGTGTCCCGGAACATGCGGCCATGAAGCAGATGAGGAATACTGAGATCTGTCAGTGATATGATATCTCTTGTCTGTTTAGAACGCGAAGGCATACCGATGGTGGCCCACAAGAAAGCTTTCCACTTCTTCCCAGGCGGTACGAGCCTCATTAGGAATAGAGCAATCGAGATTTTGACTAAGACGACGCCCCACATCACAACGAGTGAGTGTACATATTGCCATTTGGCGAACGATTGATACTCTTCCGGTGTGATACTGTGGGTTATGAGCAGCTGTACTTTTAACTCACCGGCATGTGATACACTTACCATGCGATATGTCTTCCCACGGCATTAGCATGATTTGCCTCTCCCACGAAACATATGAACGTCCCAATGGCACAGAGCAACGCCACAACCATTACATAGTCGTCGGAACCAACAGACTTGATCATAGTCGCTCGAACGATCAGTCTTAAGCCGCAAGTAATGACAGCCATTGTCATCATGGCTCCAGTAACTCCAAGAATTTCATGTGCGTTACACTCTGCGCAGTAGGCCGGATCGGGTGGCGGACCAGTCGTTTGACGTCTGGTAAATCTGCTCATGATTGCGGTTGTCGGCGACTCCAGATGGATACTGCTCTGCCCCGGTGTGGTATCGTGTCGTGCTACAACATCTGCTCAGATAATGATAGTGGTGCAAGCAGAAGCCCTTCCAGATGTCAAAGAGCTTCAAGGTGACTAGCCCTAGAGTTATGCAGCGTGGTGCCCAAAGGGCTGAAGCACGATCGTGATTCTGAGTTCGTGATCGTGAAGTCAAAGAGGCATAGTAATCCGGAGTGACCTTGTAGCAGATGTCATGGGTGATCCCGAACATCCACGACACAACGTCTGACCAGACAGCCGGTATGTAACCGTCGGTATTGGATTCAATCACACAGCGAATGCAGTGATCTTGTCAGCAGGGCGGACTCCAGTGGCTTAATGTGGTCGAGTCCTGTCAAAGCTCGTCTTGAATAAGGGTCGTCCAGCTATCCCCAACCACAAGTCATGGCCATAATGGAACGGACCTGGGCACGCTTGGTATTGGAAGAGGTACGTGAGCAGACTTCGTGAAGTACGGACTTGTCGGTTTCATCATGCCGAGCACGACTAGCTGACATCGAAGCTCGAGTGAAGTGCAGTCGAAGGCGGTCTCGCACTCCTGCCGAACCGATTCGAGGAACAGCAAGTCCACTACTGGCGTGCCATGGATCTTCCATCTCCTGTATAAGTCAGTCACACTTTCTAGAGAAAGTGTATGGCTCGCGCCGAGCGCAACAGCAACGGGTAACGGAGGTGCCACGAAGGATGATTGGCGCCTCGCTAATGATTACTTGTGTTCAGCGTAGCACCTCTTCACGTAGGGCAGACCATACTTGTGGCATTCAAGTCTGAAACAAGACAGAGCAATGCCCCGAGCGTGTTCCTGAGTGCTCCTTGTCGTTCTTGGGGGCCTTTTGGGTCGTGCTTCTTGTGCAGAGCCACCATTGTATGGCGAAGACCATCGAAAGGGCAGAACCGAGCCCTCTGTCGGTCGCGTCCGGCGTTATGCAAAGACGTTGTCGGGAATGAACCCTTGCCGGATGTGCATGAAGTGCGTTATTGCAAGGGTACTACTAGCATTAAGACGTCACCTCTGCAGTGCACATCATCTTCAGGACTCGTGATTGATGACAAACGCGGTCATCTCCACGGATTCGTGTGCTGCGAATGTAGTGCGAGCTGTGATTGTCGATGTTGTGCTCGTTGCGAGTCTGCTGTGCTTCGTGAAGGTCATTGTGGGTGGTGAAACGGAGGAGGTCGAAACAGAGCAGTTGGCAAGATGAGACTAGTATACACTTTTAGCGCTGCCAAGAGGTGGGATAGCGCGCGGAGGAAGGAGCCGCACCTTGCAAGGATGTGTCAGGATGTGTGGTTGAGCAACTTCTCTTCCACTTCGGCTACCGGATCTTCACCTTGTTCACACCGACTACTGCACAACACATCACCCTCCATCTGGTACGGTGGTACCAAAAGCGGATATCCTGCCAGTGTGTGTATCCGGCTGCGATAGCCATGCTCGAGGACATAGAAATAGTGGAGTTCGTTAACGTGGCGCCTTTTCCGGAACTCTTGCAATCAATCTCGAAATCATGATCGAATGAGTCGTGTTTACTAACCATACTGACTTGTGACGAGTTCTAGAGCCGACCACGTGTGAGAAGATGCGATCCGTTCTCGAGGCAATGGCAATGACTTTGTGGTGGCAGCGACCTTCATATCCACACCTCGACAAGACTTGACGACTTCTGCCAGTGATATTGGCACTCCAAGGCTCAAGTTGGTGGAGTGTACTATGTATATGCAACTAAAACGTCCCTAGCAAGGGTCCTTTGGCACCAAACTATTGGCGCGTTATGCACAAACCGCTCGTTAAGTAGTGCTCCTCGCTGTCAGCTCCTCGCGGTTGGAGGCAATTTCATCCCACCGGCGATATACGCGCCACATGCTGGCCGCGTGTGCCGAACGACTCATGCTGTCGGTTCTCCTTAGCTTCCAAATGCAGTGGCCAAGTTCTGTCCTACATGAACTTTTCGAGTTGATGTATACCTCTCGCTGCTGACCTTGGACCAGTCCATTCAGATCCTTACCTTCCCACGTGTGGAAGCAGTCACACTCGGATCTTCACAAGATGCGAGTCACAAACGGCATTGTTGCCTTCCTCCCAGTAATCAATGCAGCTTTTGTGCCTGCAGACACATCCGCTACAGACGAATTGGCACGCAAAGCACTGGACAATGTGCGACTAAGGGCTTCTCGTCAGCATCCGAAAACCTATGATGAGCCTCCGACCTCACTACTATCCAGACTCGGACAACGATTAGGCCTACCAGTATCATCTTCACAGCCCACAGATCAGCAATCTTCGGAAGACGAACAGCCACAATGTACATTAGCGACAGCCTCAGTCCGTCGAGAATGGGACACCCTCTTCCCACCTGAAAAGAAAGCCTACATCTCCGCTGTCCTCTGCATGATGCACAAACCACCCATAAGCGGCGACCTCGTCCCCGGAGCACGAAGCAGATTCGACGACTTCTTCGGCACTCACGTAAACCAAACACTCCACATCCACGGCACAGGAAATTTCCTCTCATGGCATCGCTACTTCACCTGGACCTACGAACAAGCTTTACGACAAGAATGCGGCTATACAGGAACATTCCCTTACTTCAACTGGGGTCGCTACGCTCTAGATCTCTACAACGCTCCCATCTTCGACGGCTCAGAAACCTCGCTCTCCGGAAACGGCTGCCACGAACCTCGAAACAATGGCACAAATATCCCTTCCAACGCCACACCATTCATCACTCTCCCGCCAGGTCAAGGCGGAGGTTGTGTAACATCCGGTCCTTTTGCGAACTATACTGTCAACCTCGGCCCAATGGCTCCAGTCCTCTCCTTCGTAAAACCCAATCCATCACCAGACGGTCTAGGCTACAATCCTCGTTGTTTCCGCAGAGACATCGGCGCCTATCCAGCGAAAATCTGGTCAAAAGATTCAGACTGCTACGCTCTAATTACACAATCACCGCACATCGGAGCTTTTCAAACAACTATGCAAGGAGATTTCGCCGCTGGCTTCTTAGGAATTCATACCTCAGGGCATTTCTTCACAGGAGGAGATCCAGGCGGAGACTTATTCTCCTCTGTAGGAGATCCTTTCTTCTATCTACAACATGCACAGATTGATCGTGTGTGGTGGATTTGGCAGAACTATCTTCCTGATGCTGCTGAAGATAATGGAATTGAGGGAAAGGAGGGCGATAGGATCTTTGTGATTGGGAATACTACGACGGTGAATAATACGCCTCCGTCAAGGAACGCTACGTTGGATGATATAATACAGTTGGGTGTTAATGATTTGAATGGGTTGAAGGGGATTAAGATTAGAGACGCTGTGGATACGTTGGCAGGACCGTTTTGTTATATCTATGAGTGAGTTAGGCGTGCTTAGTAGCATTGGCGCTGGTGGGCATGAAATGAAGCATATATATTACAACAACAGCAGATACCCAGAGATGGAAGTGGATAGAGACTAGAGAAGCATCATATCATGCAGTAATGTGCATTTCCGAGTCTATATCAGCCGGCCGTTCCTTTCTCTTTCCGTCTCTCTATATTCAAACGAAGATGGTGGTGGTATCTCTCGCACGTAATAAATCAGTGAACACCAGATCTCTTCGTTCCACATGCACATGTCCCTCCTGAGCATCTTACAGGCATGTCTTGGTCGCCGTAACGCCTCGCTCGTAAGCAGCAAACGCAGTCAACCACAGGTTGTCTCAGTACTCCTGAAGTGGAACCACAGGTTGTCTCAGTACTCCTGAAGTGGATACCATTCGACGTGAGCAGAAGCAGGTACCACGCATCCTCTCGCCCGCGTCCGCGTCAGAAGCTTCACCCATGTCCAAACAGCCTCATCCAATCGCAACGACGATGATCACGTACTTCTTCTCCAAGATCCATCAGCAACAATATCAAACCTAACATTCCTCATCATCGGCGGACCATTAACCCGTCCAATCCCGCCCCTTTCCAACCAAGGCCGTAAATTCTTACACTGACTAACATCAAACTTTTCCAAAAACCTACAACCCTCCACCACAGCTTCGACACCCTGCCCCGTAACTCGAACACAGCCCCGCACGCTGAGATATCGCAATTCGAGTAAATGTAATCCAATACATCGAAGACTATTATCGCTTACGGCCGAGCCGCAGAATGCCATGTCGAGTTTCCGGAGAGCAGGGAGTCCGAGTGCTAGGACTTCTGTTGCGGTGTCGGAGAGGGCGCAGCAGAATGAGAGGTCGAGTTCTCGTAGGGCTCTGCAGCCGCCTACTACGCCTACTATTGCTTGGTCGGAGAGGTAGGTGCAGTCTGCTAGGATTAGGGTGTGGAGGTTGCGGAAGTCGTAGATACTCCAGGAGTGGAAGCCGTTGTCTGATATGCTTGTGCAGCGGGTGAGGTCTAGACTTTCGAGTCGGTCTGCTGCATGTACAGCGATGTGTGCCATGCTGCGGTCTTGTACGTGTTTGCAGTATGAGAGTGTTAGACGCTTCAGATTTGACGCACCAATTACTGTGCCTGGCGGAGGCTGTGGGTGGTTGGGATCTTGGAGCTGTATCGTGTGTCCATGTCTTCTCATGGCGCCCCTCTTGCCACCCATTGGATGCGGCGGCGGAGGTGGTTGTTGAAGTCCTAGTTTCTGCTCGGGCACGACCCAGCCTACAACTCTTGCAAGTAGAGTGTCGCCCACCTTTCGACAATTGCTGAGATCGATCTCTTCCAGACCTTTGGCTTTTTCAACTAGCCCGAGTACTGCCCCTGCAGTCACGTCCCATACAGACTTCATCTTCCAGATCTTCACGACAGGCGCGCATGCATCTACAAGGGCTTTGAAGCCTTCATCTGTGACATGATAGCAGTTCGAAAGGTCTACTTCGCGTACGCGAGCGCCAATCAGTGGTACCAGGATGTCTCGCAACACTTCGTCAGTAACGTATCTGTTATACATTGCGAGATTCAGTTCGTGCAGAACATCAGGCGAGTTCTGTATCAGGTGGGCCCAGTGCATGCTGACTTGTCGGCAGCGCATCACAATCAGTAGGTCTAGATGGCCATATATTTGAGTCAAGATCTTATCAGGCAGTTTGCCTTTCCCGATGTTTGACGGCTTTCTGACTAGACTCGGTCTCCTTGTCGTTGTGGGACTTAGTCGTCTCGGTGAACTCGGCGAGCCTGGTGTTGGGGAGCCTATTGGTGACATTCGATGCATTGGTATCGGCTTCAGCGGCGAAGAGTTCGTGATGCGCACTGCGGGCGGACTGGGAGTTCGATACTCGTTCAGCGTTGTTGCCTGTCCATCAGCAGGAGGCAGTGGTGGCGCTAAGGACGATCTTCTCGACTTTGCGCGCATGTTGTCTAGGTTCTCGCTGAAGAACGGGTCAGGATCGACAGGTTCCATGTTCGGCGTCAGCACTGGTGATTTGTGCTCGTTGCCCCCTAGAGGAAGTGGTGTGTCAAACTTCACAGTAGGCAAATCTTTCCGCCAGTCATGCTCGTCTGTTTCAACGTCCATATTGCTTGGGACTCCTCCTGTGCTGACACCGCCACCCACAGCATCCGACATGACCACATCATCGTCTTTCTTCGTGGACGCTCTGAGCCTCCGTCGAGCTTCAGCTTCGACTTGCTGGCGCAGCTCTGAGCTACACCGTGACCACAACTCGTCCAGTACTTCGCCAGTGATTAATAGGCACTCGACCGAGTTCACGCTTCGTACTGTTGCTGTTCTCCTTGGGGCCAGACTTAGACTCGTCATCTCGCCAAAGTACTGACCAGCTCCAAGTCGAGCGCGCACTTGCTGATCAGCCAGATGTGCGGTGCCATTGGTATACCCATTAGTGGTCAAATGTTGCCTGGACTTGTGCACCTCAGCTGCACCTGTGAGAACTTCGACTTCTCCCTTGACAATGAAGTACACTTCTCGCCCACTGCTCTCCTGCCTAACAATCTCGGTGAAGGGTGGGTACGAGACTGGTTGGGCATTGACACCTAGGAAGTGCAGAATATCCGAAGGTAGCCCGGAGAACAAGGGCAACTCTTTCAGTAATTGCCGAACAGTGAGAGGCGATGTCCCCAACGCACTTGAAGCAGCCACTTCTGATATACTCGGCGAGGGAGACTTCCTCTTCTTGTTGCTCATAACCTCTCCATTGTCCAGCGATCCTGCTTCGCCCATTTCCACATCGCCAGCCATCCAGTCACGAGAACGCTTTCGTGGCGCGGCTGGCGGTCTCATGCTACCCTCTTCTCCTGTATGAGCTGGCAGGTCTCGCTCCTTCTTCTTTCGTTCCAGTATCGCCAACCTTTCAAGCGCTTCATCTCTTATCGCCCTCTCCACTTCTGGGTAGGAGGGCAGCTCTTTCTGCAGATCCTCCTTGTTCAGTCTGACAACCAAACTCCGTATGCTCGCCACGATGCTCGCTGTCCGGGGCATGTCCATTAGGATGCCAATCTCGCCGAAGAAGGCACCTGGCTTCAGCTCAGCATATGTGCTCTCGCCATCTCTGCTCGTGACACGAACAGAGCCGCGTACCAACCAGTACATGGCTTTGGCATCTTCGCCCTCACGAATGATCTCCTGAGCAGGCTGGTATATGTTCGGTCGCAGACTTCTTCCAATGGACAACAAGAATGACTCTGGAGCACTCTGAAAGAGCGGAAATGCTTTGAGGCGGTCTAGGAGTTCCAATGGCAACCCGGTATCAATGGACACGCCCAGAGCAGACGACTTGACAGGTCGTGAAGGATTCAAGGCCGAATCGTAGCTCTGTATCAAGCTCAATGCATCTCCCGGGGGCGTAGCAGTACGCAAGGCAGACGAGCCTCGCATCGGGTGTCGGCGCATCTTTCTCAGCAGTGTTCCCTCGCGGCCACACCGCTGACCAACACACGTCGCCTTTGCATGTGCTGCTGCTGCTCTTGCTACTGCCCCTTCCCTTCGTGTCAGTGGCGAATGAATATAACAATGGCAATCCTGTCGGCGAGATGCACAGAATTGGGGATCAGTAGTGTAGAACTGTACAAACACGAACTCCGGCGATTATCTTGAGCTGTGTTTCAGATGCGCGTGCTTCGGAAGAGGTTCGTGTAGATCTTCCTCAGCTCAGGCCATGTGGTAGAACATGATCATGCCCGTTTGCCCCAGCTGTCGCGTGAGCAGAGTGTGGAAATGGTGGCACTGTGTAGAGTGGTACAACGAGAAGGTGTGTGTAGAGTGAGTACAAAGAAACACTCCGTCACGATACAGAGCACATCACACCGTGGGGCATAGCTTCTCCAGTGCTTCCATAATCCTTCTAGACTACCCGAACCTTGATTGTGAGGCCACACTTTAAAAGCGCCTCTTTCACTTCATCCCCCACTGATATCACTCTCCTCCTTCGCGCTGAACCTCCCCGGCACCACTGATACTTCTCCCAGTCATCAAGTGAAGACTCTGAACAGGCATCGCGCAAAAGGACACCGAAGCACGACACAGCACTCAGATGTGCGGCTAATAGCGGTATCACATCGCCGAACGACCTCTAAACAAACTCTAAACCCTTGCACAAGACAGTGGACGTGGGACTTGACTCGATTGCCGATTGAACCTACTCCATTGTCCCGGATATCAACAACAACCACAGACATCACCTCCCTCCTTTCGACTGCGTAGTCGCGTGCTCTTGAACTCCAGGCAAGTACGAAGGAGTTCGTATTTTTTGAGTTATAGGCGAAGTTTCTTAGCAATAACAACAACTTAATATATTACTTAGAATATGTTTATTTAACAAGATATACTAAATCTAAAGAGTGTATTCTATTCGCAATATACTATTTACTTATCTATAGAAGTAATTGCCTCCCTTGTCCTTTATATAGTGTTGTATCTTTCTATCTAAGCTATTAATCTATTTTCTTACTACTTTGATAAATATATTATAAGAGTATAGGTATATAGTAATATATAGAGCGCTAGTTAATAAGAGTATTAGTTGTACAAACTAATCCTTGCTTCTATAAAGAATATAGGAGCCCTTAGAGTTATAGGGCAACTACGTACTATATATACTCTACTCTCGGAACTGAGGATACGGGATTGCCTAGTAATCCAGATTCCCTTTTCGGAGTTAAGATACTATATCCTTAGACCTAGCTCTTATAATTATCCCCTTCTCCTAGGGAGCTGCCCTTAGCAACATTCTAGCGAGAAATATATATACTCCTTATAGTAGTATATTATATATTATACTTATCGGTACCTATATATACTATATACAAAGCCCTTACAATATTCTATATAATCTATATTATTAGCTTTAGTTTTAGTATTCTTAGTATTAGCCTAATCCCTATAACTTTAGCTTTACTTTATAATAATAGTAAAGGGTTGCTATACGACTCGTATATAACGCGCAATCGCTACTTACTAGTCGCTGCTACCTAGCAACTATAATAAATATATATTTAGAACTTTTTCTTAGTTTCTTCTCTTCTTTATAAATATATATATATAATCGGCCTTTTACTACTTGTAGTAGTACTATCTCTTATATATTAATACTCGCTATATACGTACTACATACCTGTCCTACAAGTATAATAGCCGCTCGCCGCGCTTATACTATACTTAACTACCCGCCTTATACTCCTAATAATCTTGCCCTCTCTCTTAAGTAGAATGTTTCGGTATACTCTCGCTACCTTCTATATATAATAGACTATATATATACTTAGTGAACTTGAGTCTGCTACAAGTCGCCTACTAACTAAATATATGTTGTAGCTGCTATAGAGGCCTATAATAGTATAATAAAGGTCGGCAAGGTAAGAAAGTATACTTGCTACTCTTATAGCTACTATACCTATGTTTGTATCGAGGACGCTAACCTATGTTAGTAGGCGCGCTAGGTACTCTTCTACTACGCTAAGCTTAATTGCCTTGCGCTAGGCGTATACTAGAATTAGATCAAGCGCTGCCTTACCTGCCTCCTTCTCTTTATCGATAAGACTAAGCGCCTTATCTAGGCCAATAGTAGCAAATTACTCGGAGAGTTTAAAACGCCTAAGAAGGGTATATCTACTACGTAGGCAGGTTATAGTAATAGTATAGCCGCCGGCAAATTCCTCTTAGACTAGACTATAGCTAACTTTACCTAAGCTTAATTCGAGCTCTCCTTCGAGGTATAATATACTCCTATACTCCTATACTAGTATAACGTATATACGTTGCACCCGATACTAATAGTCCTTATAGGCCTAGCGTATAAACGGCGCTACTACTTCTACTCTCGAAACTGCCCTCGCTACTACCTACCTAGATAGTAGCGATTAGAAGAAGAGCAGCCTCTCTAATATTAAAGAGGAAAAGGAGGTAGAGGAGGGAGAAGAGGAGAGAGAGGAAGAGAAGAGAGAGGGAAAGGAGGGAGAGGAAGAGGATAACAAGATAGGCGAGGCAGATAAGGCTAATAATAGCGACGCTATCGAGTAGCCTACTCGCTATCTATGCTCTATAAGGAGAGGCCCTAGGTAGGTATAAAGTTACCTAGAGTTATACTTTAATAATATAATTTAGTAGAGAAGGAGGCTCTAATTAGGCGTAAAGTCGATTATTCTCGGACCTATATAGTAGCCTTATATAAGCTCGTTATGCTCTCTGCTTGCGCTACTAACTACCTTTGCTATAGGTAAGTAGTAAATAGAAATATATTTCTACAAACTTAAATATACCTTTTCTATCTAGTATCTACTAACTCTATAGCTTTAGATTATTTCTACTTTTTCTTTATAGTACAGCTACTTGCTGCCTGCGACTCGAACTTATTAAGCGCTATATATTCTCCGACGTACTCTTTAGGTTCCTACTAGTTATATTCCTTAGGCTATCCTCGCTACCTTACTAGGTAGTATTGGACTCCCTTTCGGACTTAAGTATTAAGAATCTTCTTAACTTTATATATACCCTCTTTGTCTACGAGTAGCAGGCTCCCTGCCTATAACTTGCTACCTTTCTAAGGCTTAAGAGAAGATATATAGAAGATATTATAGATATGCGAGTTAGATAGCAAAGCTAGGTAATATACCTACTTTCCGACTATATCGATAACTTTAAATAGTCTAGCAAACTTGTTTGTAAGCTTCTTCGAAGGCATCTTTAGCCTTAAGTTCTTAGTAGAGAGCAAGACTTGCTATCCGACGTTATACTATATTAGAGTATACTTTATATTAAAGTACTTTGCTTGCGCTTTGCCTACTTCTCGCTATTGCTATATTAGCTTTTCGTAGCTTTGCTTTAATCTTTAAGCTATATCGGTTGCTACTAGTACCTCCCTTTTAGGAAGCACGCCCTAAGCTTCTCTCGTATATACTACTAGCTCTAGATTAAATCTATAAAGCTCTATAAATAGAGACTTCTTAGAAAGCGAATAAGTACTATTATTATAGGCAAACTTAGCCTGCACTAATAGCTCTACCTAGTTGTCCTACTACTTACTATAGTAGATGCGTAGGTACGTCTCAAGCGTTTGGTTCGTATATTTAGTCTAACTATTAGTCTAAGGATAGAAGGCTATACTTAGCCTACGCTTTACCTATACTTTATAGTAGAAGTCCGACTAGAACTAGCTAGTAAAAACTGAACCTCTATTACTTACAATTCCGAATAGCATACTATAGTAACAAACTACTTCCCTATATAGGGTGTCGACAAGGTCGATACTTATATATTTCTTAGTAGTAGGTATAAAGATATATATTTTAGTATAGTAGTCGACAATTACAAGGATCGTATTATATACATAGCTGTCTTACTTACTTGGAGGAAAGTCTATAATAAAGTCCTAGGTCAATTCTTGGAATAGCCTATCTAGTAGTAGTAGCGTAGTCAACTCGCTATAGAGACGATAGTAACGCGCTTTAGCCTTCTAGCAATAACTATAGATCTCGATATAACTAGCGATGTCCCTACTTATTTGTAGCTACTAGTACTTCCGACATATAAGGGTAATAGTCTTATCTTTATCGAAGTAGCTAGCGAGAGGGTCGTTATAATATATATATATTACCTAAGCACGCAATATATAGTCCTTTAGTATATATAAAGCTTTTTTAAACTATAAATTCCCTTTTTTAGTAATAAGCGCTTTGCCTATACTACTATTACTTATAGCTTTATTATAAGCTTCTCGAGCCGAAGGCTCTAACTAGATAAGTAACTTCGTCTAATCTAGTACTAAGTTAGAAATATTAACTATATATAGCTGCTCCTATGCTACGATTGCGGCCGCAATACAAGCCGGTAGCAATATGCCCGTACGCTTCTCTACTAGGCGTCGGTAAGTAAGCCTTTATAAGGTAGGTACTACTTGTTCTACTAGTATTTCTAAGGGTGTAGAAAGAGACCTTATACTATGGATAAAGCCCCTATAGGATATTTGCTCTTCGCCGAGCGTAGTATATATAGTATAAATATAGCGTATGCTCGGATTGCTTGTGTCTTATATACTAGGCAAGTATACAAGTATATTCTATACTTGTAGTTTACTCTATAAAGTGGGTAGGAGGGTAGTAACTTGCTACTCTTCTATAGTATAGTTACTACGTCTCGAGGGTATATTAGCTAGGTTGCGAGTTCCTACCTAATACGTAATAGTAAAGTTAAAAGCTATAAGGAAGATTGCCTAGCGGGCCTAACGACCTATTAGTTTCTTTATACCTATAAACTCTCGGAGGTTCGTATAGTCGACAAGCACGTCGATCGTATATAGAGCGCCTTCGAGGTATAGCTGCTATACCTTAAACGACTCTATAACTGCTAGTAGTTCTTAATTATACGTTTTATAATTATACTCTACTAGAATTATCTTTCTTAAATAGAAGGTAATAGAGTGCTATTCCGATCCAAATAACTAGCTAAGAATGCTAGCAATCGCAAACTTAGACGTATTGCTCTTAATATATAAGTATAGCGTAGGGTTAAAGTGCTTTAATAGAGGGGCTATTTAAAACCTCTTCTTAATCTCCTAGATATATACTCTTCGGCTATGCCCTACTAGATAGGTCTAGGCTTCTTGCCCTTTACTACTCCTTTAGATAGTACTATAAGCGCTATTACAATTTGCGAGTATTCGAAGATAAACTTTTAATAAAAGTTAGTAAATCCAAAAAAAGATTGAACCTCTATTAAAGTAGTAGGCCTTGGCTATATAGCGATTGCGTCTACTCTACTCTTATCTATCTTTACGCTATTAGTAGTAACTACAAAGCCAAGGAAGTTAACCTCTTACTAGAAGAACTTGTACTTGGACTTTTAGGTATATAAGCCAAACTTCTAGAGGCGCTTAAGTACTTTGTATATATTTCGCACGTATTGCTTGCGTGTCTTGCTATAGATAAGGATATTATCTAGGTATACTATATAAATAATATCGACTAAACCTGCTAAAGCATAGTTGATATAAGCCTAGAAGGTTATAGGGGTATTAGTAAGCCTAAAAGGTATAACCTTGTACTAGAAGTAACTATAACGCATACGGAACGCAGTCTTCTAGCAGTCGCTCGGCTTAATCCTAATATAATAGTATATATTAGTAAGATCTAGGGTCGTAAACCAATTGGTACCTATAAGCCGATTAAGCGTCTTGCTAATAAGTAGTAGAGGGTATCGATTCTTAATTATAATCTTATTAAGACCTCTATAGTCTATATATAGTCTAAGCTTGCTATCTTTTTTAGGAACAAATAGAATAGGCGTACCTACTTTGCTTATAGAGCGCTTAATCTAGTTATATTCTAGCCCGGCCTTAATATAGGCTTAGAGCTCTTTAAGTTCCTTTCTAAACTAGTAGTATAGTAGTCGGAATAGTAGAATAGTGCTGTCGTATAGGTCAATCGTATGCTCTGCGCTATCGACGGGCTTACTTTTTATTTCCTCTATAGAATTGAGGATATTATTAAACTAATAGAACTCGATTAGTATAGGAGGTAGTACTATACTATCTTTAGCTACAAGTATAGTATATATATAAGGTACTTTCTTTAGATTCTTAAAGAACTCTTTAGTATTATAGATAGTAACCTTCTTAAAGCTATCTCTATAGTACTACTCGTCTGTCGCGCTATCGACACGTACTCGCTAAGTATGTCGCTATACCTAACTAAGAATAAGGTTAGGCTTAGGTATATTATATATATAGAATATACTACCTATAATATATTCGACCCCTATAGAGTCTGTAATTCGTATACGGATATAGTGCGCCCTATAGCAATAACCTAGTTCTCCTATATAGGAGGTTGCTAGTAGCAATACTATATTAGGCTATCGAGGAAGGTCGTATTATAAGATAAAGGATCTTATAACAATGTTAATATCGGCGGCGTTATTAAGTAGGCCGGTTGCGTCGATAAATTATTTATCTTATATCTCGACTACTACTTATATAGCCTTTGCCCTATTAACCTAAATAGGGAGGTAGCCTTTACTACTTAGCTCGGCATCTAAAGTTCGTAGTCTTTTTTTAATACTTTTGCTTTTCCCTTATCCTTAGGTATAGTAACCTTATAGACTACCGGCTCCTTATCTGCTTTGCTATTTAGGTAGATAGAGTCGGTAGCGATATAACCCTTCTTTCTATAGCTATAATATATAAAGTAGGAGTAGTCTAGCTTAGATAATAAGGCCTTGCCTCGATCGATACTATTAGTATAACAAGACTTGCTTTTCTCCCTATACTAATTATACTCGTTAGTATTAGAGCGCTTGCGCTTTGACTTCTTATATTCGCGCTCTCGTTCTTGAGTAGAGTTGCTCTAGCGAGGAATAGTAGTATTAGCCTATTCTAAGCGCCTTACTAATATAACGAGGTCGGCTCGCTTGCGTAGAATAGTATAGCTTTTAATAATCTCTTTATAGAGGAACGGCTTTAGCTTTGCGAGGAGGTGGCGTACTAGCTGCGTTTCGCTATAGTCCCCTAGCTAGGCCTCTATATAACTAAGGTTAGCTATAAAGGAGCGAATACTCTAGTTATCTCCCTACCTAGCCCGGTCGTACTCGATTATAATAAGTATTAGGCAGTTCGCCTAGTTACCGATAATACTATAGACCTAAGTCTCAAACTAGCCCTAGGTATAGTAAGCTAGAAGTAAGTCTTTATACTTATTATACTAGGTCTCCTACGCCTTGCCTGCGAGCTATATAATAGTATATAGGACTTTCTCTTAATTAGACTTAAAGTTATACTTAGTAATAGCAAAGTTAACCTTATAGGCACGAAGGAACTCTCGAGCTTCCTTATCTATATAGCCCTAGTATAGCTTAGAGTCGCGAATCTTAATACTACGATACGTACCCGAAACGCTAGTAACTAGAGCGCTACTCGCAGTCTCTTCGAAGTTATTATCTAGAAGAGGCTTAGTAGAGGTATATATAGGTATAATACTTAAGTTACCGAGTTCTCTATAAAGAGCTTTATTCTTATAAGTTGCTTGCAATATACGAGCTTCTTCTCGGAGGATAGCGTTCTCGGCTTCGAGGTTAATACAAAGCTGCTATATAATAGCTGCAGCTTTAGCATTCTCTTTGTTAAAGCCGTTATTATTACTATTGTTAGCTTGTCCGGAGGCGCTAGTTATATCGACGTCGTCGCCTTCGTCTAGTTGCTAAGTCTTGTCGGAGACATCTTTAATACGACCTAGCTACTCGCTGCGTGCAGGACGCTACCTCGGAGCTATTATAGCCTCTATAGATCGCTACCTTTTAAAAGGTAGAAGAATTAGAAATATAAAAGTATAGGTATATAGTAATATATAGAGCGCTAGTTAATAAGAGTATTAGTTATACAAACTAATCCTTGCCTCTATAAAGAATATAGGAGCTCTTAGAGTTATAGGGCAACTACGCACTATATGCGCTCTACCCTCGGGACCGAGGATATAGAATTGCCTAGCAATCTAGATTCCCTTTTCGGAGTCAAGATACTATGTCCTTAGACCTGGCTCTTATATATATTATTCTACTCTATATACTACTACTCTATATACTTAGCCTCGGTTATAGAAGCTAGATACTTCTTTATAATATATCTACAAAGCTATAGCTATATATATTTAATAGTATTAAACTTAGGTAAGTAGAATAGCAAACCAAACTACTTCTAAATCTTATTAAAGGAGTAATAGTCTCTATCTATATAGCTGTTATAAGCTAGTATACTATCCTCGTAGACTATATATCTCTTACTAGTTTTATATTTAAAGTCTTTAATCTATAGAAAAAGTCTCTTTTTAAGAATAAGCTTATAGTATCTATATATATCTATTCTACCTCTTATGCGATTGCTATACTTATAAGGCTATAACTCCTTGCTCTGCGCAGGCCTCTTATACTTGCTAGTCCTCGTATTAAGCTATAAGCTACTAAGTTATTAAAGGGCTTGCGCTACTTTGTAGTTTTAATTTTCTTCGGTAAAAGCTAGTTTAGCTTCTACTTTCTCTTCTTCTATCTTTTTAGTATAGTAATAGGCTAGTTCGAGTTTATTATAGTAGAAAGAGTTATAGAATTAGAGCTCTAAGTACTTGTTTTTTTTCTTTTTAACTATATTTTTAATATACTTCTTACCTAGCTTTATCTATATATACTAATAGCTATACTATATACCAACTTTCGTAGAAGTTTTATTAGTAAAAATCTTAATTATCTAGTCTACTTTAGTTTTAGGTTTATCTAGATTATATACTAGATACTATATATATTACTCCTATCTTTCTTATTTTCTTCGGATAGCTCTAGTTTCTAGCCTAGCTTATAGTATATATAGCTAGCTTCGTATATATAGTTCTTAAATATAGAGTAAAAGAAAGAAAGTAGTCTAAAGTTAATAAGATCTTAATCTAGTAAAGTAAATACTTTACTTATATCTTTATATATATACTTAGTATAGTCTATACTCTAAGCCTCGCAATTACTATATAATTTAGTTATAACTTCGATAACTTAAGCCTATTATTTAGGTATAAGATACCTTTTTCTACTATAGCTAGGCTTTATTTTATATATATATAGATTGTAGATAGTAGTTTCTAGCTCTTTAGCTCGTTTCTTAATATATTCTAGTATATATAATACTATAGACTACTCGATAGGGAACTTTATTAATAGCTATTTCTATAATATACTTCCTATAAGCGCTATACTAGCTAGAAATATATACTAAGTAGGTAGAAGTTCTTTCCTATCTATCTTATTAACCTTCGCTTTCTAACTTTTCGTTTTGTAGTATAAGATATATTTCTATACTACTCTTTATATAATTCTAAAGCTTCTTAACTAACTATTAAAAGTATACTATCTATACTTCTAACTTTTTAATTTATATAATTAATTCTTATAGTATAATACTTAATAGTAGCGAAGAGGGAGGTTCGACTAGTACTTGTTTATACTTGCAATTTCTATACTTGTTTTCTAACCTTTTTAGCTATTTAGTATATAGAGTTAGAGACTAGCTATTAGGTATCTTAGGCTATAAGTTATTAGTTATTCTGTTAAGTATTCGTTGCGCAAGAGGCGTAGTGACAGAGTGTTTATTTGTTTACATCTCGGAAAGTGAAGTGCGGGTGATTCCGCCTATGACATAAGAAATACTAACTTCTTCGTAAGCATGGCGTTTCAGTCTCAGCCTTCCTTCTTAGGTATTCCACCTGAGCTGGCAGAACGCATTGCAGAACTGTCAGAGCCTGCTGATGTCTTTGCTATGAGGCTCTCTTGCTCCGATCTGGCAGTCAAGCTTGCAGCACATGTTTCGAAACGATTCTTTCTGGATAAGCCATTGCTCACACCGCCAGCTTCCAGAAGGTGACATCGAGGGAGGCCAAGACTTGAGCTTGCAGTAGCGGTAGTTGTTGGTGTTGGTGCCATGTAGCTCGTGATAAAGGAGGACACTTCGAGTATGAAGGCCCAAACTTGGCGTGGAGCTTGAGCAGCATCGATATTCATCGTAATGGGCGAGGACGGCTGACAGCCGGTGTGGAGGGGGGGAGAGGAATGCGCACAAGAATTGTTAATTGCTGCTGTGCTATCATGATAGTGCTTCATGCTCCGTACAAGTACAGTAACTTCGTCGTACATCTGTACATCTGACAAAGCAAATCGCTCAGACATGGTCATCGCCATAGGGTATCATACTCGGAAGCATCTCGCCAGCAAGTTCGAAAACAGAAAAAGATCCCACAAACCGGGGTATATCTCAGCAACTCCAATCAGAAAAAAGCACAAACATGGTCGTATATGGTCACAGCTGCTGGTGGTGACAGCTCGGTGATTAGGCTCCAGGATCGTTGATGCCGCCCTTGGTGATCACGTAGGTCGCCTCTCCCTCTGGACAATCTATACTCACAAATCAGCAATGCAGTCGATGGGCAAGAGCTGAGAGGGCTGTCAATATACCAGGAGAGTCCATGAGCTTGGCAACTCGCTCTTCTCCACGACCCTTGCGGAGCAGAAGGCGAGTAGATGAAGCATGGGCGAGGACGTGGCCTCCAACAGGCTTGCGGCCATCGGCACTGGCGAAGAGAGCGCTGGCTCCTGGATCAGACTGGACCTGGTTCGTCATGAAGACGGCAATGTTGAACTCCTCAGCGAATTCGACAAGCTTACGGAGAAACAGACCAAGCTTCTGTTGTCGCTCGCTGAGCTCGCCTCGACCAATGTAGTCGCTGCGAAAGAGGTTCATGATTGAGTCGACGATAAGCAGACGGTAGGCTCCAGTAGCGAAATTGCCAGCCAGATCCAGCAACGCTTCGTGCTGAGCCTCGCTGTTTGGCACGCGTAAGTAGGTGAGGTTGTCGATTGCTTGCTCGCCATCCACTGTTCACGGAGTCAGTTTATCGGAGGAAATATCATGAGGGTGGAGAGATGCGGGCAACTCACTCCCGAAGCGCTCGGCAATCTCTTCCAGTCTCTGGGTACGGAAGGTGCCCTCAGTGTCGAGTACGGCTACTCTGCCACCACCCTTGGCAGCAGAAAGCTGTGCAGTGACAACCATGGTATGAGAAAGCTGCGTCTTGCCACATCGGTACTCGCCGTACACCTCGCTGACACTCCCAGATTCAAACCCGCCACCAAGGATCTTGTTAAGATTCTCGCTGCCGGTCCTGACTTTGAAACGGTCCTTGCACTTCTCTTTGAGCTCAGTACCGGTCATGAAACCAGAGCCGTGAGGCTGTACTCAGGTCAGCTGATGGACGGCATCGAAATGCATGTACTGGACTCACAAGGGCCTTCTTGCAAGCTTCCTTGATCTTCTCGACCTTCTGATCAGAGAAGCCTTTGATCTTGACGAGGTTCTTGGTCATAGCACCAGAGACTTGCTGAGGTGATGGTCAGCTGAGGCTCGTGTCATGCCTGTCAGGAAACATACGCCGATGGTGTGGTAGCCATTGGTCTTCATGCGGTCAATGTCAACCTTGTTGATGCCATGGTTTGAGAGGTCGTCAATATCGTGGATCTGATGTCGGTTCTCCTCGTCCTCGATCTCGCTGGGAGCAACAGAGGCAGGCATGTTGAATACGCTGCGGAGGTAGGAGAGAAAAGAGCTATGCTTGCTGAGGAGGGCCGCTGACGTTGAGGTCCTGAGCCGGTGAGGTGTAGCTGTGGCAGTGGCAATGTATGTGCTGGAAATGAGAGTGAAAGTGCTGATATGAAAAGCGGGCTGGGAGTGATGTTGGTGATGAGGTTGAGGTCGAAGTCGAGAAGAAGAAATCTTGTTGGAGGTGGAGGCAGCCATTGCGTGGCAAGGAAGGTGCACCATGAGGAAGTCGCAGGTGTGGTGGTCGTTCCTTCCCTCCTAGGACGCGTTTTGAGATTTGGGGAAGTCGCGATCCAAATCCGCCACGCAGATCTGTGAAGTCAGCAGCAACACAACTACAGCATCGAACAACGCAATCTGCAGATACTTAGGATACTTCTCTGAAATGCGCTCGATTGTCTCAATGGCCTGGCTGCAGATCAGTAACCGTGATGGCCCTGCTTGCCAGAGACGTCCAGCCTCGCCAGTCTCTCTGAATCACTTTTCTCGATATCAATTAGCGTGAACAAGACGTAATCTTTTTAGGCTTCTGACATAGTTAGCTTGTATCTCTGATCACGTCCTGTCGATATCGATACTGCTGTCTGCGCTCTCAGTGCCTCAGTCGCCATACATTCGCAGAGACACATCAAAGCTCTGGTTCCTTCGTGTTGTGCCCATCTACACTCACAAGGCTCCACTCCTCATAATCATTGCTCAGCACAGCATCGTATGCCGTACGCTGTAGTGCCTCCTTCATTTGGTCACTCGTGAGCTCTTCATGCTCCTGCTTGATCTCAACATCATCGTTATCATCATCTAGCGGCGGCGGTGACAAGCGGCCGTAGTTCTCGTTTCGCATGTTTGTGATGTGACGTTCGGTGGCCAGTAACTTCCGCAGACCCTCTGTCTTCTCTGAAACGTGGCGAGTCAATGTTAGCGGCAGGGCTCAGAATAGAGAGCCTTGGTGCTGCTTAGTCTACGGAGCTTGCTGACTTACCTGCCTTCCTAGCAGCCACAGTAGGCAGCTCGTCGATTGATCTCTCCAACGAAGTGGCACTCTGATTCAGTGCCTGGGGTGCTGGCGAGAGCTCGCTTGCGCGAGCGTGGTCCTTTGGCTTGCTCAGAGAAGAGCCCGTCGATCGTCTTCCACGGTGATTGTCTTCACGGCCAGACTCGCTCTGTCGCCTCTGGCTTCCTGGGTCTTTCACAAGCTCGATTCGGACGATTCTGTCGAGCAGATAGGTGCCATCGAGGTCACGAACAGCTCGCAAGGCTTCTGTAACGTTAGGCATGTCCACGAACGCGAATCCCGTACTATGCCGACGGTTCCAGGCATCACTCGGGATGTGTACGTTCACCACATCGAAATTCTTGAAGAATCTCAGCACATCTCTGTTGTCGGCCTCGTAAGGAAAATGCCCGATGTAGAGCTGCTGCGTGGCCTGGCTGCCAGCCAGTTTCGGAGAGCGGCGAGGTGAAGGGGAGCATTTCCGGCGTTTCGCTGCAATCGGTCGCTCGAGTTCGTCACTGCCACGATGCTTCCTCGACTGCATGGTGTCTTCAGCCGCGGAGAGTTGTGTCTCCATTTCCTCAAATTGCTGTGTCTCCTGAAGTTGGTCCTCGGCTCCGGAGTCCGTTCCACCCTCGTCGTTGGCTTGGTACTGCTGGAGCATCAGAGTGTCATGTCCAAACGTCTGTGGCGTAGTGTAGAGATGCCCAAACAAGTATGACATAGTGTGTTGTGGGCCCCAATCACTCTTGTCGACAGTGCAGGGATAGATGTCTCGAGGCATCAAGGCCTCGATAAGAACACAAAGCTCGCCGTACGAGGCATGCCGAGAGTATGGGAACGTAATATGCTTTGGCAGTCCATCGTGAGTCGTGGTGGCGCCATTATTGCGTTCAGTGACTCCAGACTTGATCTTTGTCACGCATTTCGCAAGCAGGGAAACAAGCTTCTCCAAAGGCAGGTCCTCCTCATCGAGTGCATCGTCTTCGAGCCCGTGTGCGTGGCTGCTAGCCTCGATTGAGAGATCTGCGAGTTCGAGCGAGATTGCTGAGCCACCTTTCGAAGTCGCATCTGTAAGCATTTGAACCACACTGGAGAGGAGCTTGGGTTGTCCATGCAGCTTCTCTACGCAGAGCGACATAAGCTCTTTGAACACTTCGGCGTCGTCGATTTCGAGTTCGTGTTGCTGGTTCATATCTCCATGACCTCCACCTGCACCAGCTTCCACCATATCCATGCCGTTGTGCCGAGAGATGATCGGAGTGATTCGCACGAAGTCCTTCTCGAAGATACCACAGCCAGTCCCTCGCTCGCAGCTGTGTATGCGACGATACCGAGTCGTAAGACAACCCTCGCGTTCTTCATTGCCGATCTGGTTTCGGATGAGCTTGTATGCCTCTGGTGCTTTTGGCTCCGGTCCATTGGACAGGGAGTTGTAAAGACCATAGCGATAATCGTCAACATGAATCTGGCTGCGAAGAAAGACCGAAACGGCCTGCCAGACGTCTTCGTAGCCGAATGTCCAGGCATCAATGTAGAACTCGGTCTCACGTGGGTATTGAGCCAACTTGCGCAACAGCTCGTCGAGGCCTTCTGCCTTCGTTGGGAAATGGCGGTAGCGATCACTCTTATTCGCGAAGGTAGTGTCGAGATCTACCGTAGTGTTAGCGATGAGCGCAGTGCGTCCAAGTCTGCGGAGACATTACAAATCGTGTCTAGCTGCTTCAGAGGCATTTCCCTGCCATTGCAAGCATATGGCAGCATGACAGGACTGCGTGTAAGTGCATTGACCCACCAAACCTCAGCTCTGATGTCCCCCGTGTACAGAATCGCCTTGCCATCGCCCTCAATCAGAAACATGCAGGCGCCGACGCAGTGATTCGCGTCAAGCAGCGTAACACGGATGGATCTGCCGGGCACAAGCTCGATCTCTGTAGGCGTTTCCAAGGGAATTGGCTTCAGGAGCTTCTTCAGATGCTTGTACGTCTGCTGGCGGCTTTCGAGAATGCCCTTCGCGAAGTTCATGCAATGTGGATACTTCTCCAGACGAAGCAGTATCTCGCGCGTCGCTGGCGTGCACCAGATGAACGGTCCTCTGCATGATTCCAGTCCTTGGAGATGGTCGGAGTGGACATGGCTAAGGAAGTTGGCGAGAGCAGGTCTGGAGTTCTGAGAGGAGCCTTGTCGGAAGAAGTCAATACGGATATCAGGGAACTCCGCGACGACGCCTGAGTAGAATCAGCAAGTATCTCTGAAGTGGCGGGCGTTTTCTGTGAGCGATCCGTCTCGAAGCCTAGCGGCGCGGTACGCTCGACTTCTGTGAAACACTTACCGTCGAATGTTGACATAGCCGCAGCCGCTCATAATGGCTGAAGTGTTGTCTATAAGTCGACGATGATTAAGTGTGAAACGCGTGAAGTGGTGGAAGAAAGGAAAGTGACACGAATTTGGATCCGCCACCCACGAAAACACATGATTACGCGATCAAACACCGCAATTGCCACTTCTACAAGTTTCAAGCTACATATCGTCCTTCCATCTGCATCTACTCATATCGACCGACCTTCCACGCTCCTGGCGATTCCACACATACCGCCTGCTCGTAAATATGGAAGGAAGTATTCTATGCGATGACGCCCTATGAACAACGGCATTCTCGTAGCTCGTAGCCGCGAACTGCCATCTCGCTTCCACTACGTCCACATCACGATGACGTGAATTTCCATTGTCGAGCTGGGCGGGCTCATGAGCTCAGATATGTGTAGGCAGTGGTAGGTCTCTGTTTGATATCATCTTTCTTTCATACCAAAATCTTCACAGTCCACAATGGCTCTCTCACAAGCAGCATACAAGGCCGAGCAGATGCTCGGTCACGACGACAACTCTAGGACAGCCCAGGACGTGACAAACCCAGCACTCGACCGCGAGAAGTATGGCGACCCATCTGGAGAGACAATGCAAGCCCTCATCTGGAATGGCAAGAACAAGGTCGAAATGAGTATGGCACACTTCCTCAAGCAGCATACCACGAACGACTGCTAATCTTCTATAGTGACCTGCCCCAAGCCCAAAGTCATCGAACCCCGCGACGTAATCCTCAAAATCACCGGCTCAACAGTCTGTGGCTCAGACCTCCATCTCCTCCACGGCACAGTCGTCGAACTACAAAAGGGCGATATTCTCGGTCATGAGTTCTGTGGAATTGTAGACTCCATGGGATCGGAAGTCAAAGGACTCAAGAAAGGAGACAGAGTTGTAGCATCGTTCCAAATCGCATGCGGTGATTGCTACTTCTGTAAGCAGAAGCTATCGTCACAATGCGAGAAGACGAATGAGAACACCATCGAGAATGCCATGTATGGTGGCCGCACAGCTGGAATGTTTGGGTACTCACACTTCACTGGAGGGTTTGCTGGTGGACAGGCAGAGTATACCCGTGTGCCGTTTGGTGATGTGAATCTGCTCAAGATTCCAGATGATGTTCCTGATGAGAAGGCACTCTACCTATCAGATGTCATCGCCACAAGCTGGAACTGTGTAGTTGACACGAAGGTTTACGATGGAGATATCGTGGCCGTCTGGGGCGCTGGACCAATTGGTCAAATGGCTGCTGAGTTCGCCTTTATGAACGGAGCGAGGAGAGTCATTGTCATTGATCAGAACTGGAGACTGGACTTCGTCAAGGAGAAGTATCCTAAAGTGGAAACTATCGACTTCTCACAACTGAAGGGTGTCAAGGGAGGTGTGGTCGGCAAGCTGAAGGAGATGTGCGATGGCCGTGGACCAGACGCTGCTCTTGAGTGCGTTGCTGGCGAGTACCCCAAGGGCTGGCTCCATGCCGCCGAGATGGCTCTAGGCCTCGAAACCGACACAAGCGAGATCCTCAACGAGATGATCGAGAGTGTCCGCAACTTCGGCCGGGTCGGCGTCACAGGCGTCTATGTCGGATACACAAACCACTTCAACATCGGCAGTTTGATGGAAAGAGGCATTCGACTCATCGGCAACGGACAAGCGCCAGTACATCTCTACTGGGAAGATTTGCTCAAGAAGATCCAAGCTGGCGAGATCGATCCACTCAAGATGGTCACTCACCGTGTACGTGTGGAAGAGCTGGATGAAGTGTACTACAAGTTCGAGAAGAAGGAAGATGGCATGCAGAAGGTCTATGTTGAGACGAAATTCTCGGCTCCTCCTTGTGCTGGCTCGCCGTCTTTGACGAGATATACTGATAGACCTTTGCAGAAGTAGATGTAGATTAGACTTCGGTATCAGAGCTAAGTTCTCTCATCAGCCTTATTCCAAAGGCTTACTCAAGACTGCTTTACACTTCGAAGCTACCATGGCGGGCGGAGATCCTCGCGTGACTCGTCGCGAAAACTCGCAACTTTTCCATCTACATAACATTCTCAGCATGTACAAGTACAGACCTACTCCGCATCCTCTCACTTCGCATCTTGGTCGGCCTGCCTCCAGTCGCGATTCATGGCAACACGGACAGATTCGGAGTCGTCGGAGAGGGACTCATGCCGTCTTCTGCGCCTTCCCACAGAGATATCAACTATCATATTCGACATGTACTTTGAGCAGCCAGACCTTGATATGTACAGCCACGATGTGCATCTTAGCAAACTCATTGGCATGTTAACTACGCTACCGCTCAAGAACGACCCGCTCAAGAACGACCCTAGCTCTGCAACCTGCTGGAGCCGCCGAACTTGGGATACGAAATTCCCCGAAGACCTGAAAGTCTCGATAGACTGGTGTCGACTCGCACTGCGTTCCTGGCTCAAAACCCGACGACTGTTCATCTGCCTCGAAAATATCAACCAGCGACATCTTTCTCGTCTGAAGCCAAGCTTTTGGACATTATTTCGCAGAGTCGATTTCCATATCGAGTGCGCATCAATCCGCTCCATCGATTTGCAAAAGGTGTTCGCTAGGATCTGTTCCAGCGCTCAATTATTCGATGGAAGGAGTCAAGTTGTCTTTGATGAGTTTTTAAGGCATGGATGGAGCTGGAGTGGTTCATTGACGAGTACGAAGAGATCACTTTTACCGACTTTGATCACGCTGCAGCAGGCTCTTCATCAAGAAAAGTCCCCGTGGGTGAAAGGGTCGAGTGGCTATCTGGTCAGCCTGGATAACTTTGAGCACGAGAAAGACCGCAATCATCTTCCCGGCTCTCAATAACCTCATGCCTGCGTCTACTTGACGTTGGCTTCGAAGAGTACGGAATGGGAAGGATTACATGCTACTCATCCGGTACGTGCCAAGTGTGCGCCACGACATCTGGTAAGATCATGAACACTGATGAGTGGCGCGAGACGCCAGCGTGATACACCTCGCTATGTTCGAGGCACTTCCAAGCAATTCCACCATGTCGGCCTCAGCATTGAGCTTGCACTTTGGCGAGTACAACACGAAGTCGGCAGGTCGCTCGACAAGCACTTCCGTGACTTCATACTGCCAAGCATCAACGAACGAGCGCGAGGTATCATTCACGTCTTGTGCTGCTACTAGGCCGACCAACATATATCTGTTCCTAGCCAGGAAAACTTCCGTCCAACCATTAGGGTGTCCACGGATACCAGATGCTAAATTCTCTACCAGCCTTGGCGCAGCACTGTGGGAGGTTTGAAGCTCAAAGATGACCAGGTCTTGTCTAGTATCACGCCGACTTCCTGCCAGCAAGCAAGCAATAGCTCACATCTCCGTCTCAAGAAGTCTCATCTGAAACGAGCCACTTCCACTCATCTGCCAAGGCACCGACGGCGCAACATCATCGCAATCCTGCGATCTCCAGTCTTCAAAGACTCGTAGGATGAACCAACAGTGACTGCGCTTTATCTGGATGTCCACAGATGCGGTAGTCGCGCGTACACAGAGAGGTTGTCGAGCCAATGATACCTCTTCCCCAAATCTAGATTTTCACGACCCACTTGGAAGAACTTCGAGCGCCGTACTTCTCGCCCTTGCTCTACAGCTCCAACTTGAGCAAATCTCATCCAACACGGTAGATTGAATTTAGTCTCAAACCTTCTATTCTCTACTCTTCCAAGAAGTTTCACATCATCAGCACTTAGCCCAGCATAGACGTTCCAGCCTTCGACATCTGTTGCTCCATTCCAACTGACATAACCACGATACGCCATACCGTCCTTCTCGACAAGCAGGTCCGGTAGTGTGTATGGAGTTGCGTGCCACTCTACTTTGAAACCTCGATAGATGTGGACTTCTCCTGTACGACCGAATTCTGCTGACCATATTGATTTGCCCGCCGTGTCGAATTCGGTCAGGATGGGTATGTTGCCCCATGATGCCAGCTTGTTGCCGTTGGGAAGATTGTTGTTAAAGCCGCCTTGGCTCACTGACTGATAATCTGTCTCGGATCGTATTATATCGAGGACTTGAACTTGCGTTTTATTCGAGCCTTGATTGGGTCTTATGGGCAATCTGAACACCAGTAGTTTAGATGGCCTTTTAGGTTCTTTCTGCTTAGCGTACCAGTTCTGGTTGGCAAACAGTGAGATGTCGATATAGTCCTGTCCAATATTATGCAGTCGGGCATCGTGCTGCCAGCGGAATTGGGCTCCAGGTGGCAAGTCCCCAAAGTCACTGCCTTTACCATCACCAGAGAATCGCCAGACGATGTTACCTTGCTTGTCGATTAGATAGATTGTCCAGCAGTGCCGACTACTCACTAAATAGTGATCTCCAATGTCAACCACCGAATTGATATGGAAGAAGTCGTACGGTCGAGCAAGAGAGCCTTGTTCACGAATGACCTTTCGGGATTCTGTCAGAGGGATATGATCAATTGCTCGCCACTGGAATAGGAACTCTTGGCTGATTGGGTCGATTTCATAGAACTGGCTGTCCCATATCCATCCATCGACCGGACCATGTACGCTGCTCAAGTCTGCAGGAGTGGCATTATAAGCAGTCGTGATTATGGTATCGCGGCTGGAAACAATATGTGCCTCATGCAGATCTGCCTCACAATGTGGTTTCGCAAGATGCGCAGTGTTAAGACCATGCTGCGGACAAAGTACAGTCTTGACGCTATAGTCCTGCTCCAGTAATGTAATGTTGCCGTATCCGTGTCCTCTGACAGCTGGCCCATCTCGCGTCCAGAATAGAAGCGTTGGCTTGCCACCGAATTGCTGCCATCTGAAGTTGGCTGTGTTGCTACGAGGTCCGAACCATACCAATCGTCCTTGATCTGTGAAGATCATCGGACCAGGCATTTTGAGCTTGGCTGGCTCATCGGTGTGGTATAAAGTGATGAAAAGTAGCCCTGGAGCCAGCTCTGCATTCGAAGCTTGGTTGATCTTCACAACTGGCGGCCGGAAAGGTGATGACTTGAAGACTTGGTATGGCCATAGGGAGCCTTCTGTGCGATGTTCGATGTGCTCTGTGCTCCCTCCTAGGACGAAGGGATCGTCAGGACTGCATGTAGGTGCGAATAGACTCTGTCCACCTCATCCATCAATGTTTCAGAGCAGTGATAATCGCGTCTGGCTGGAAACATACTACTATATTCTCATGTTGCAAGAGATATGCGGACAGGATGATGACCGATGTTGCAGCAGATATAAGTGCAGCATACAAGCGGCGTGTCTTCATTGCTGCCCTTTTGGACCTTATGAGTGATCTGAGGCAAACAGTACTGAGCAAGGAGTGTCAGAAGAGTGTGGTGAATGACTCCAGATTTTGAGGAGGCCTTCACAGTGCTTGATCGTCACTGACACTCCTAGCGTACCACCTTTCTGCAAGTTGCCGACTTCCCGTTGCGGCTGAGACTGCGGACGCGGACGTGAGCCAGGGGTAAAACGTTCCTTTTATTGCATGATCGCAGGTTCCATTTATGATACTCCTGGTAGAAATGGAGATCAGACAACGGGCGGAACATGCGTACATCGATGTCTCGCCGTTCGTGGAATATCTGGGCCATATTTGATCCTGGAGTTTGAGTTCCTCGTGTCCTCGAAGAAGCGCTGCATGGTAGGGAGATAACTTGAGAAGATGTTGCTGTATGGAAGGTGAAGCTGAAGTGTGGAACACAAAAAAGGGCTTACGTAAGGTACTCAAGACTTGGCAGAGTACCTCAACGCGCAGTATCAAGTCCAGCTCGACTCCATCCTCTCCTCTCTTCTCTCCTCTTCCTTATCATGCGGCGACCCGGAAAGGGCTTACGTCTCCTCTGCGGTATCGCAGTTGCAGCCTGCGTGATACTGCGACTCCTCCCCGCCACAACTTCGTCCGGCATCAAGGACTTCAAGAAGACATGCAAAGAACTGCCTGGCGCCAATGAGGTCTTCGTCGTTTTCAAGACTGGTGCCACCGAGTTCGCCCATAAGTTCCCAGTGCATCTCAATACGACGCTCCGATGCTATCCAAATTACATGTTGTTCTCCGATCACCATGAAATATATCAAGGACAAACGATACATGATGCATTGGAGCCTATCAGTGGCTACATGAAGGTCAATCTCAGACGCGAATTCGAACTCTACCATCGCATCAAGGAAGGCGGTAGACACATTTTGAACGCACACGAGCTTAGTGATCGCCCGGATGCCATCAGGCACAAGACTGCGTTTGACGCATACGCCGACATGGGCTGGAGGCTCGATAAGTGGAAGTTCTTACCAATGTATCAGACCGCGTACGCCCTTTTTTTCTTCTCCTTATATGTGCTATGGGAAGACGAGTAACGCTAACACAAGAAGATGGCCACAGCTACGAAACTTACCCAGATTTCAAATGGTATCTATTCATTGAGGCTGACACGTATGTCTTTTGGTCATCATTGCTTCAATACATTGCAACGTTGGATTATCGCGTAGCGGCCTGGTATGGCGCTGATCTGTTTGTTGCTGGGACCATCATGGCTAATGGTGGAGCTGGAACACTGGTCTCGAATCCTGCAATGAAGCTCTTTTCGAAAGAATACCAGTACAGGCGTGACCAATGGACACGATTTATGGATGATCACAGAGCTGGGGATGTGATCCTAGCACGGGTCATGAACGTGGCTGGCTTGATATTGACCAAGTCCAGGCCACTCTTCAACCCGGAGGCTCCTGGAAACGATACATACTCGCTAACATCCACGGACTCAACGCAATGGTGCAGTCCAGTCATCACATATCATCACGTGAGACCGCAACTCGTGAGCGATATGTGGGATCTGGAGCAGGATTTCTGCGACAGCTACGACCCGGACTTTTCGAACGCGAACAGCGGACAGCAAGTCCCGAAGTACAGAGACGTCTTCCTCAATTACATATACCCACAAATGCTTCAAGGACCACGAAATCTGTGGGACAACAACTGTCAGCAAGATCTCGGAGAGCGCGCATCGCTCGAGGCGTGCCGTCAGGGCTGCAAGGAGCAGCTGAACTGCCTGCAATACCGATACGATACTGCGACAAAACAATGCTTTGTCCACGACAAGGCTCAGCTCGGTGATACTGCACCAGTGTCAAGCTGGACATCAGGCTGGATGGCAGATCGAATTCAGGCATTCATCGATCAGGCACCGACATGTGAACGCAGAGGATGGTCAACAGTGCTCAACACTGGTACCTGATGGAGGACTTGCACAGGTTCACTAGTGTAGGACATCGATAACCGAGATTGGCAGCGATGAGACTAGACCGCAGACAATACGGCGCTGTGGAAGACGGATTCAAGCCCGAGGCCCATTCAAGCAAATATCCGGGTTCTCACTGGTTTTCTCAGCCACGGGCCCACATATTTGGCTCACACTACGCGTCCAGCGCCAAGGGTACAGCTCGACTCCTGTCTCCCCGATGTATGACAGGTTCATTACAATTGGGGCTGACGATAGTTGCTGAAAAAGATGATTCTGGTAGTCTAGTGCGCATTCGGTTGGAAGAGCGAAGGTCGGCGACTTCAGTGAAAGATTCCTTCTCAGGAGCTTCGTCTTCATCTTCGCAAACACCACAAAGATGCATCTCACTCAGGCGCTGATCGGATTGCTTTCACTCACCAGTGCTGCTCTTTCGGAGCCTGTGCCAGCTTCGTCCGGGTCCACATCATGCAGGAACGGCCCAACCACTCTCAAAGGTCGTCAATGTGAACGAGTGTGTGGCTACGAGTTCAAGAGTGGAAGCTACAAGCACGACTATCGCAGTTGCTTCGACGAATGTGCTGTAGCTTGCGCGTCAGACACGCGCTGTGCGAGCGCGAAATGGAGTCACAAGACGCAGAAGTGTTACTATCTGGACAACTCTCGTCACCCATACTGGCAGAAGACTGGGAAGGCCGATGGCATCAAGTGCAAGCCTAAGCCGAAGCCAAAGCCCAAGACTACCACCACGAGCTGCACCACTACCAGCAAGGCTCCCATCACCACATCGAAGATCACCTCCCAATCGACGACCTCAAGCTCCAGCTCTACGACCAGCTCTCAGACTACCACGACATTTTCCTCCTCTAGCACATCAGCTACCGTATGCCCGACCGCCAGCACCGGAACTGCCAACAAACGCTACGCCATTGCATGCGATGTTGCCCTCCAGCCTGTCGATCCTTCAACCGACATCATCGCCAATCCTCAGTCAAGAAGAAGACAAGCAACCTCGTCGTTTGGTCAATGTCAGAGTGCCTGCGACAATGCTGCAGCCTGTGTTGGCTTCAACTTTGCACAAGCTGGAAGCTGCACGCTTTTCAGGGCGGTCCAGGATAATGTAGTAAACGCTCCTGGCAATGTTGCTGCGAGAGTGACGCAAGTCATCTCGTCTACTACAAGTTCCAGCTCTAGCACTTCATCCACCTCATCTTCCTCGGCTTCTACGACGACTCTGACGACCTCGCAATCAACTTCCAGCTCTTCAACGACCTCGCCATCCACTACGTCGACCTCCAGCTCATCTACCACATCCTCCTCTTCGACGTCAAGCTCCAGTTCTACGACTTCTTCGCAAATGACCACTCCAAGCACTACAAGCACGTCTTCTTCTACGAGCACTACAAGCACGTCTTCTTCTACGAGCACTACAAGCACGTCCTCTTCTACTTCGACCACGCCATCGACTACCACCACGTCCTCTAGCACCACTACGTCCTCCACTTCGAGTAGCACATCTTCTTCCACGACGTCTTCAAGCTCGACAACCTCGGAGTCGACCACGACAAGCTCTAGTACCACTACCTCCTCTGCTACTACAACAACAACGCCATCCACTACCACTACTTCGTCGTCTACCACTTCCTCATCGACCACCGAAAGTACTACTTCTTCTTCTTCTTCAACAACTGAAAGCACTACTACGTCAAGCACGACGACAACGACAGAGCCACCAAGTACGACTACAACTTCCAGCACAACCACGACCTCGAGCACAACGACAACATCACAAGCTCCACAACCGACGAGCTGTACAAACAACGCGGGCTGCAACCAAATGGTCAGCAACTGCGCGTGCCAGATGCAAATGGGAGGTGATAGGGTTTGCAGCATCCAGCAATCGAAGGACGGAAACTCCGATCCTAGCTGTACTACAGATGCGCAATGCGTAGCCATGAATGGCGCCGGGTTCTCGTGCGTTATGGTCACAAACACCGACTTCGACCAGTACGGCAACCAAATCCCTGTGAACGAGTACGCTTGTCGGGCTCAGTGTTAGAGGAATGTCCATTATTCATGATATCTCGTATAGTATAATCAGTTATGTGGCATAGCAGTCGCCTAATGTATATCTGTATATAATCTGGAATTGACATCAAACGCCCAACTCAGCTTCTTCTACCCAGAACTGCTCCTTTTCTCTCCGATACTGTGCACTTAATAGCTCCAGATATCTACCCGGAGCCTGGCTAGCCACTTCAGTCTTGATATGGTTCTGCTTTCCAAGCCAAAAGTGCCTGATAAACGTGCCCTCGCACTCTGTACCCGACAACGGATAGCCATTGGCTTCTGTGCAGTTCAGTGTCACAATAGACTCGGGATAATCGTATCGAACATAATTCCCAAAGCCAGCCTGGTCAGTCTGCTGCACGCGAAGATTCTTCCTCTCTTTGTCGAGACGAGTGTACACTCGGTTCCTGAAGCGAGTACATTGTGGGTAGGGTTCTCCTTCATCTGGACATTTCGACCATTTCTCCAGAATTTCGAGAGTTTGCGGGGTGTTGTGGAGGACTATGAAGCCTGTGTTATGGTAGAGCTTACCACGTTCGTCCAGACTGGCTGGTTTTGGCGGATCTGTTGCGAGGGCCATGGCGAATATGCTGGGGTCAAGTCGCCAGTAGTTGAGCAGCCATTCGAAAGGTAGGTCCAGGCGAGCAAAAGTTGCGTCTGTGTCTAGGTATACGCATACATCATGACGTTGTAGGATTTTGTGCAGGACTTTAGGCTTCAACCAGGACATGCGGCGATCGTGTAGCTCTTCAACTTGAACGTGGTAGTACTTGTAACCGTGGATCTTGGAGTAGATCCAGTGATTGAGCATTCCGAGCGAGAGACCTTCGTACCGGGAAGCAACGTACTTTTGCCAACTCATTCCATTAGGAGCAAGTGCTTCGCCTGCCTCGCTGAACGTTCCATTGTGGAAATCGATGATGCAGAGGCGCTTTTTCAGACTCTGTGTCCAGATGGGCTCACCTGATAACTCGTAGGAGAAGCCATGATCCAGCGAGAAGCTTGTGTTTGTAGGGCCGACGCCCGGGCTATGAAGTTGCTTGAAGTAGAAGTCCAACGCAAGATCGTCGAAGCTTGAAGTGGATTAGTCTATGGTCTCGTCTTGAAAATGTTTGAGAGTGATAGTGTGTACTTCGCAACTGGGTCCGCTTGAGATGGCTTGAAGAGTCTGATCAAGCAGAAAAGCAGGAGACCAATAATGATGATCGTGAGAAGCCTGTGTCTGGAGGCACTTAGACTTCCAGGCATAATTGATGGCGAAGAAGAGAGGAAAGAGGACTCGAATCGAATATGGCTGGCATCATCAAGATGTGCTGCTAGCTTGCCACCACTGAAATCGCAATAATGATGAACCATGCATTGCAGGAACAAGAAGAGGAAGAAGAAGAAGATTGGATCAGGGAGAAGGCGCTTAGTCATGGCTTGGCATACAAAATAGAAAGGGGGATTCCTGATGGCAACTGCATCTTCCTGTTCACAACATCATCAATTGCACCAGTGGTCAGGTACATGTACTCCATCTCTTCGTTCGGAGAAGTGCTCTTCTCATTCTCCTGCTCTACTCCGATTCTATCTATCAAGATGTCATGATTGGACGTCCTCGGAATGCACAACTCGTGCTACTAATAGTCCTCTTCCTGATTTGCGTTCTATATCTTCACATTTATGTAAGTACACAGAAAGGGAACGATTCAACCAATCTGACTTCGAGACTGAATTGGCACATAGCAGAAACCGTTTGCCTGGCCATATGACTCCATCGCAGTCACAATTCAAGGTCGAAACACGACAGGTACACTTCATGTAGTCCTGCTAGCAACGAAGCCGGACATCAACCTTTGCAAGACTCTACTATCCCTTGGGTCTTTGGGATATCCAGTACCGACGCTACTAGGATGGGACAAAACAGATGGGGCCAAGCAGCATATGTCTGGAGGCAGCCATCTTCTCAAGATCACGGATGGCGCGCCGTACTTCGCAGCACTACCACAGGACACTGATGATGATCTTGTTCTCGTGGCGGACGCATATGGTACTTTCAATTGGCATGCTGGCACACATTTCTTTTACTAATGTCAATACTAGATGTCTGGCTTCAGCTCCCTCCCGAGATACTCGTCCAGCGATGGCACGATATTACGAGATCTGCAGATGGCAGACTGTCCAAACGCATGGGTGTACAGATCTCCAAATACGACTTGAAGCACTCTATTGTGTTCGGAGCCGGCAAGCGATGTACCCCTAATTTGCACCATACAGTGGCATGCTATGCTGTGCCGGAGTCTCCATTGCCAAAGGATCTGTACGGTACTAATACAGACACGATCGTTGGCAAGAATCGCTGGTCGAGCTTACGACAACGTTATCTCAATGCAGGCATTGCTATCGGGACTGTCTCGGATATGCGTCGAGTCTTCAGCCGTGCAAAAGAAAAGCTCTCCCAAGCTAAAGACCACGAAGACTTTGACAACGGCTCGCATGAGTCGGACTTTGTGTATCGTGGCTCAGACCAGTCTGTCTGGAACACCATATTTGGCGAACAAGAATTCCAGCGCGAGGTACTGAGGCGGGAATGGAATAGCTCTGTCGAGCCGTCTTGGATGGAGGGTACGAAGATCAACGACCCCATCAACCCATCCTTCACTCACCAGACCATGGATAGGGCAGAGCCAGGTCAATATGAATTTGGCATAGCGCTGGATTATTGGTCTGAGATCACGCAACAGACAATCAATGCCGAACAAGATGCGCGCTTCTTGCAGTATTCGAGGCCATTCTCAGAGCAGATGAGAGTCTCGCCATTTGACTGCAAGCTGCGACTTAGTGAACTTGCTCCCGACCTTCAGCGAGCTTCGCCGCCATTCAATTCTATCGGATATGCCAACACCTCATGGGCAGATATTCCGCTGTACGCCAACATATGTCTGGACTCCGTTCCTGTCATTGTGCATCACAATGGTATCAAGGCAGCTCGAGACATCATGTGGAATGAGTTCTGGGTCTCGAGCCTGCTGAAGTCGCTACATCAAAAGGACTTCTTCCGAGATCGAATCCTCGCTGTTGCTGATCAGAGGGAATTGCGAATGGAGGACCTTTGTCCTCCATCGATGCATGAGTCGATCTTTGGGGCAGTAATATAAATGATCAAACATGTCAGTCGGACGCAGCCGGCTATCATCTTCCAAAGCGTTTGGTAAGCTCTCCTAGCCGAGATTGGGCTACCACTATTTCACTCGACAATCTCCGTTCGTGGCTTTGTGTGGCTTGTGTCTACTCCCGATCCGGCTTCATCGGCTTTCCCTCTCTGACTACTACTGTCTTGCTCAGACTATTTTGCTATACACTACGCGTACAACTTGCAATGAACTTGCATGAAGCTGAAGCATCACAGCATGGGCCAGATCAGGATCACAACCGCCAAGGAAGAGTCCTTGTTACAGGAGGTGCTGGCTTTATTGGATCACACCTAGTTGAAGCACTACTCCTGCAGAATATCGAAGTTGTCGTGATTGATAGCTTCGCAGTCGATGCTGAGAGAAAGCGACAGAATCTTGCAGAAACGAAGCTGGCAGTGGACCAGGGAGTTGCGACACTGACAGTCATCGACGGTGATCTCAACGATGATCACGTTCTGGAATCCATACCAGGAGTGTTCGACACAATCTACCACCTCGCCGCACGTCCAGGAGTACGTCCGTCGATTGAAGATCCAGTGGCCTATGTGGAATGCAACGTCACAGCGACGACTCGGCTCCTACAATGGGCATCGCGTACGCAAAGCAAGTCCACACGTTTTGTCTTCGCATCATCCTCATCCGTATACGGGAACAGTCAAGAAGTGCCATTTGTTGAAGACAAGGGCGCAGATGCACCTATATCACCTTACGCGGCATCAAAACGCGCGGCTGAGCTGATGTGTACCACGTTTAGCCAGCTCTATGGGATTCGTGCGGCCATCATGCGCTTGTTTACGGTTTCTGGACGGCGACAGAGACCAGATTTGGCAATATGCAAGTTCATATCTCAAGTCATGAATGACGAGCCGGTTCATCTTTACGGAGATGGCTCCACGATGCGAGATTATACACATGTGAGCGATATCGTTGCTGGCTTGATGTCTGCCAATTCATGGCTGCAGGGCTCGCCATCTGGTACCTGGGAGATCTTCAATCTAGGTAGCGGTCGTGCGATTTCACTTCTTGAAATGGTGAAGGCGGTTGAGCGCGCAGTGGGACGTCCTGCACGGATCGTACATGATCGACGTCAACAAGGGGACGTGGAACGGACGTGGGCCAATATCGATAAGGCCGGAGCTAAACTTGGGTATCAAGCGAGAGTCAGTTTTCAAGATGGAGTGAATGATATGGTGGACTGGCTTCGATCTGAGACACCGCCATAAGAAGACATTCAGTATATTGTCGTACAACTCGCCATGTCGCGCACAATACCCACGAGGAGGTCCAGCAGCATCATATCGCACCCACTGTTTGCTTCCATCACGCTCAACATAGATGTTCTCACTTCTTGCATATCACCGCACATGTCGTTCGACAGGAGTGGTCTTGTCCACGACATACCATCTGCGCAGCGGTTCTTGATCATGTCTGAACATCTCGCTATAGAACGTGCTGAGTGAAGAATGTGAAGCCAGTCTTTAGCTCTCTCTCGATGTGGGCAGGTGCCTTCTGACTCCAAGTAGGCTTCCAAGGATTGAACATTGCGTCCAGAGCATTCTCCAGCGCCGTTTCATCCATGGCTTCGTAGAGCTTGCCAGTCGCCCAGCCACGAGGATCATACCTTTTATCGGGCATGCGACTTGGAGCAACCTTCCGATCCTTCTTCCTGAGAGAGATGGCAGCGTGATCTCGATTAACACGACCTTGATCGAGTGGCTTTGACTTGTCCGCTAAGTGCTCGACAACTCTCTCGAGATTCCACATCCTCTGATCAGTTCTACTGTATGAACCTGTGGAAGTGAAGGTGACAAGTGCAGCATCCCAAAGAATCTGGAATACTCCAGCATACAATCGGGGATTGGTGTCGGGCATTGTGGCCTTCCCCTGCGGTATTCTCGACAGTATTGAAGTCTTGCTGACACTTGCACTCTGCAGCGTAACGAACCTGTCCAGGAAGGCAACACAGTCGTGACCGAAGCTGATATGCTGTGTGTTCAAGTGGAGTTCATCCTGAGTATGGATGCCCTGCAACAACCACAACAGATCCATTGCTGACATAGTACCACTCGACCACCTAGCATTGAGGTCGGGTGACTGCCATTCAGGCTGCTGCCCACCATTGGCACGCGTCCACTGTATGATAGCGCTGTAGTATACATTGCAATCAATCGCATCGTCCACATCCACAGTGCCTTGCTTGTGCGTGTTGCCCATAGAATAGAGCTCCCGGGATCCGAAGACTGGCCACTTTGGCACTGCTGTGCTAGAATCCTCGAAAGTGGGAAGCGCTGGCCTTTGACCTGATGTGATTGCGCTTAATACATCGATGCCAAGATCAGTGCTGAAATCAAGTGCCAACTGCCGGACGGTAGTAGCCTGCGTCAACGCTAGTCCAGCGAAAGATGATTCTCCCATCGCCATGCTCAGGACCGTAGAGAGGTCATTTGACTCAGAGAGGATCAATGGGTAGACCACTTGTGCTGCTCTATAAAGGTACGCGGATGCGAGAAGGTTGAAGTTTCTGTCGTAGATCTCGGAACCGCAGAGTTGTGTATGCAGCATAAGCTTTCTGGACTGGAACACAGCGAGCGTAGGCAGAAGACTCAGGAGGTCTTGCGGCAAGAAGAACCGATCGTTTGAATTCTCATCGATCTTCCAGCCCTTCTTGTTCTGCACTTGTGCATTGATGCTCACAATAGAAGTGGTATCGATTGTGGTGCCATTTGGTGTGCGGATCTTGTCGTTCGAAGCGTGTACTGCGGCAAGTGGATGTGTGCTATAGGCGTTCGCATCTTCATAACAAGTGACGATCAAACACTTCGCCTCTATATAACCACGATCCGTCTGGCCACCCAGGAACTCCCACAAGTCCATGTACATCTGCGTTGCGCTGATCATTGCGTAGGTGATCATCGGATCGAACGCAAGTCGAAGAAGACCAGCAGTATAGTGGTCCACACTGCTCATAATCTGTGAGTCTGCTGCGTTGGCCGTAGTCCGAGGGGTCACTCTTGGTTGGGCATACAGGACATCCTTCACATCATTGGCGACACCCATTAGAGCGTGAGAGAAAGCATGCGCTGGATAGGGAACGCTGTCCTTAGCACTCGTAGGAGTGTTCTTTTTGTTGTTCCACTGAAGTGTGAACTGGAGCACTTTGTGATACCGTTGCACAGCGCAGAATGCATCTATGCAAAGATTCTCGCGAGTTTGTGTGACCTCTGCGTCTGTGTCTGGTGGCGCTGTGAATGATTCATTGTAATACGCTATCGGATCTTCATATTTCTCTGGCGCCCCTTTCTCTTGCCACTCGCGATCGATAAGTTGTAGGATGTGAATAGCAGCATCGAAAACCTGCATAAACACTGGAAATGTAAGCCTGCCTTGTTGATATAGCTGCGTGCTGTCCTTGATGGAGGCTCGCACATCTGCCATTTCCAGCTCGCGTGACAGTATGGCATTCTGCATGCGAGCGTTCCTTGCATCTTCGTCGACAGGTGGTGTGGCTGGAGTGCGTGTGTCGACTGGTATGAGGCTCTCATCGCCTGCGAGCTGGAGCTTGCTGAATGCGGTCTGGCATATAGGAACGTCTGAGCTAGCTCTCTTCGCCACCTCGGCCTCCAATACATCTAGTGCTGCTTGACAGTCGTCGGCAAATGCAGCATGTGTCGCATTGCTTGATGCCAAATCCGGTCTTTGCGTAGTGAAACGAAGTCCAACTTTTCTCCGGCCTTGTATTGCATTTCTTGCGGCTTCCAAGATATTCGTGGGTATCTCGATCGGTGGCACTTCAATGACTATCCAGGTAGCTTGGTTCTGCAATGAAATAGAGTCGTCGACATCGTAGCCAGCAGCTTCGCACTTGGTTTTCAGCCAGCCTGTAACCACGTCTGATGCGCGCTTATATTGCTGATAATCGGATTCGCGAGGACCACTTGCCATGATCGTTGTGGGCGACACACACTCTCATGTGGGAGGGGTCGCCCATGGTATCATTGGCAAGCGGTCTGTTTACAGGAGTGTATTTCTCATTCCAATTTCCAGTGGAATGTAGCTGTCAAAATACCACGAGGACTTTGTGTCAATTCCAGCACCAAGCACAAGAAAGATTTGGACGAGAAACCTTCAATGTATTCCTTGTACATGAACGAACCGGGAAGACGGCTGCCAGCCGATCAGAATTGCGAGCTTTATAAACGTGCTGAAATCCACTGCGCGATGCTTGGAATGTCGATATCCTGTACGACTCCACGTTTCTTGAAGCACCAAGGAGCTCATCGGATCTGCAATGCCACAATCACCTTGGTAAAGTTGTTGGAGAGATGCAGAGCGAGGTAATATGGCTCAACCTTTTGTCATTCCCAGGACAAGGTACATAGTCAAACTCCAACGCTGCGCCCTTACAATGGCATAGTCTCGAGAGGGCCATTAAAGCTCCTGTTAAAGTACACCAAGCCATCCCGCGTCGCTGCGGGCGTCAGCTTCCACATTGTAGGCGTTGGCTTGCCATCGGCTCCTCGAAAGTATGAGAAAGCCCCTTTGAGCGTGGCAGACATGGTCGTTGGGGTGTTGTTATCTGTCCTGGTGGCAGCACGGTCTAGCAATTGGATGTAAGCTGGTTCGGACAGAAATGTCCCAGTCCTACCGATGGCGAAAAGGTTAAGAGGCCATCGGATAGCAGGCTTGAGCCGAAGCGGAATGTCAGGTCCACAGTTGCGGTTCGCACGATCAATCGCAAACCCGTCACTTGTTCCGAGCTCCTTCTCCAGTAGTTGGCCAAATTGCCAAAGTCCAGGGTATTTCGATTCTGGTTCTGTCCTTACTCCGAGCACCGCATTCCATATGATCCTATGGGCCACGCGATAGAGCTCACGGCCGGGTGGTTGCTGCTCTTTAGGGAAACTCCACGGTAATTCATTCCACATCCATGTAAGGCTTGTCATGGCGAGGCTGACGTGACGCACATTAAGATCGACCTCATCTTTCACATAAATGTCTTCTAACAGCTGTAAAAGCTGAACTGGTGCGATTGCGTTCTTGTCCCAGGCTTCTCGCAAGCTATCATTAATGATAGTACGGTCTGCACCAGACACGTACCACCGGCCAATGGCCGGACGATACATGCTAGAGGCCGAGTTACTGTCTTTATTCAACGACTGCCGATTAAACGATACAGGATGCTTCCACGCTGCTACCTGTCTTGCGGTAGTGGCGGAGCTGGGCAAGGTCGGACACACTCCGGGCGTGATTTGTTCTGCGGGAACTCCTAGGCTTATTTAAAAGGACCTTGCGATTTGCTGCAACATCGCATCGGGCGTGCTTAGGCTGGTGATTACGACGTCCGTGTCTGGATATCTTGATAGTTTACGCAAAGCAGAACTCCTTGGCTGACGTCGGAGCACGAATTCCAGGTCTCTCCAATCACGACGAACGAGCGACGCTTGCGCTTTGGCTGCTCGATACAGGTGGACACATGTAAGCAGCATGTGATTGTTAGTGTAGAGATGTCCTGCAATGCTACGCCTCTGTGCTTGGACACTTCTTAACTGACGCAATGCAAGCATTGGCAACGCACAGGGTACGTCTTCCGGCAGGAAGGCAGCACTGTCGCTCCATTGCTTGTGTCTCGATGCTTCATCGAGCACCCAGCCTTTCGCTTGATTCCGGTCGTTGACCAGTCCGGTGTTCACTATAGATTTCAAGGGATGCCGGGGCGTCACAATGTTGGGTGGCAAACGAAGGTGTTCCCCGAAGTCGTCTATGTCCTCCTCGTCCTCATCGGTGTCCTCATCGTCCTCATCCCAATTGTCATGATCGCGCTGGTACTCAGCGAGGTCCCATCACAACGCGGGATCTCCAAGTTTGCGTGACAGAATCCGCGGCCCATGTCGCCCTTTAGGGCGTCCCATACATCCATATACATCTGTGTGGCGCTAACCAGATAGAAATATATGAAGCCATCCTTGGCGAGCGTGACAAGTCCGCACGTATAATTGTCCAGACTGCGACGCAAATGCTCATCAACAAGGCCGTTGACACTGCTCAGCCGTAGCAAGTCCAGGAAAAGAGAAAGCAGTGTCTGTGCGGCGCGATGCGTGGGATATGGAACGGCGTCAAGCGCAGCTGGTTTGCTCTTTTTGGTTGGTGATATGGTTTGCATAGTATGGCGTGCCCAGTGCAAGGCGCAAAACGCATCAATGCATAAATCGTCGTGACGAGGGCTTCTTCCACCATCCCGAGACAAGTACTTTGTTTGGTCGATGGACTGGACCAGTTGTTCATAGGTCAGTCCCGGCTTCTTTTGCCCTCTTCGAAATTCGAGGTCGAGGAGGTTCATAATATGGACAGCACTGTCAATCAATCTCATGACAGCAGCTAACGTAAGCTCTCCTGAGACGTATCTGTCGAGCGCGCCTTTGACGTAGTTGCGCACGTCTTGACACTGCGTTACCATGTCCCAAAGACCAAAGCCTTTGACAGACACACCTTTCACAGTGTAATCGATGTCTCTGTCAGGGACCTCCAGCACATCATCGCATTCAGCAAAAGATCTCTCGACGTCGGCGCGATCGACTCCTGGCTTAGGGGCACTATCTTTAGCGCATCGGTCAAATTCCTCCTTCAGGATCGTTCGAACATCTATCAAGGTATCGCGGAATACTCTGTGCCGATCATTGGATGCCAGAAGTTCCGTATCACTGCTGCCATCTGCAAGCGCAGCATACCAATCAATAAATATCGATCGGCCGTCTATTGCTGTACGTGCTGCCCGAAGCATGGACCCTTCGACGGTAATCTTCCTCGAGCTGGCAATGCTGCGTGCCCAGGGCACGAGATCGGCCACATCAACTGTGTCATCCACCCTCTTTTTGGGCCCCTCTCTCTGTAGCCAGTCGACTAGATAGTTTGTCCATTTCTTGTACCTCTTGTAGATATCGTCTGGTGGTGCGTCCGCCATGAGTGATCAGCTGCTTAGTTGCAATCGAGGCTGCGTGTATGCAGCAAGACCTTTCCACGTCCATGACCAGCATTGTTTGCAGCAGTCTACACTCCAGACGATACTGAGGAATGCAAACGACAGAAGCCCATTGTGCCACCTCATGTGAGGAATGCTGGCTTCTTCTGTACCCGTAACGATCATGATCGCATCCGACGACTGCGACAGTACGTTGTATGGAGAAGCAGTGGGCGAAGCGAAAATCCAAGATAGCTAAGATCATCTCGCCATACTTGGCAGTCGAAAGAGTGCACATTGCCACGAAATCTTTCCATCGGCGTCGCGATTGAGGTGCCATGAAAAGTCCCATAAGCGACTCTCGTGCCTGATTGACAGTATGGCAGTTCGATGACTACCTGTGTCCCGACTCAGACGTCGTCTGGTACAGATTGACCAGAGGTGATCTTCTGACTTCTCGATACAGCGCCCGCTTCCACGGTAGCTAGCTTTCTTGAGGGACATCCCAGGGCTGTTGTTCGCCCATCCTTGACACCCAGACTTCGTAGGCTATCGTGATGCTACATCACGAGCTGCACCATTTTGCTCGTTTGTCCGCACGCGACGCGTTTTCGCTTCCCGCCATCGTGATCGAAAGACAATCCAGCGAGAAATCAGACTGCATTCATATCTTAGCATCACCGGCAGCTCCAAGTCTCGTGTTGTAATGTCGTTGTTGTTGATGATGGCGATGATAATGTTACTGTTGTTGCTCAAGAAGCAGTGTTCATTCGAGCGCGAGAAGTCGCGATGGACTCTTTCGCGCCAAGACTTTTGCCACAAAACATCACGTCCCCATCATATTAGTATACTTTCAGGAATACTATCGTAAGTGGGCATACGGTGTACTTGCTGGATACGATATGAAAAGACAGCAATACGATTAAGACTACTAAGAAGTCTACGAAAAGCACAATTCCCAACACCATAACCATTATTCATTATCCTCATCAGTCACAAATGCCATTATTCTCTACTCGTCTACATCTCCACGCACACTCATCGACATCCCCGCAGGTCTGCCCACTTCGCATCATAGTCCCAACTCTGCGTACCATCATCTGGCTCTGGCCGCCATTCCTGCAAGAAACTGAAACTCGGTCGAAGTCGAAACGCCGTAGCGAAAAGAAAGTTGTTGTCTGGATCTCTCTGGGCAATTGGCATCCCCAGCTGGACTTTCACCCAATCGAGAAAGGCGGTAGTCCGAGTGGGCACGATGAGTCCAACTGGACCTGAAGCTGTCTCGGCACGGTATAAGAAGCTTGGGATTCGCTTCTCATCCATTGTGCCGCTGGCTCTCTGCTCAACATTGTCGATTCGTCCAGCTTTTGGAGTATAGAATGCAGCCCCGAGTTGGTTCATCCCGAATTGTCCCGCGGCTGTGGTACCGGCGGACCATATCAGTCTGTAGACCTGAGCATACAGGAAGTCGGTAGAATCGGACATCCATCTTGTTCCTAGTCCCTGGTAGCCAACATCGCTCAAGCGTTCGTCCACGTACTCGATACAGTCGATAGCGAAGGATACATGCGGGAATCTGAGATTGACCTCATCCTTCTTGAAGATGTACTCGAGCAGTCGAATTGTTTGGGTTGGCGACAATTCTTTCTTGTTCCAGGCGTCGACAAGTTTCGCATCGCTTTCACTCTTTTGTAGAGTGTTGCCAGCGTCCAACCACGCCGATATGCCATTATGGTAGCCGATGGCAGATTTGCAGCTACCGTCATAAAGGTTAAGTGTGTTGACAGGTCTGAACAGTGGTGCTGAGGTAGTTGACGTATCATGGGCTGGCATTGGAGGCATTGTCTGCACAGTTCCTGCAACCTGTAGGCCGAGATCCGCAGTATATTCTCTCGCGATATCCAACAAGGAGTTCGGCCTAGCTGACACTGCCAGGGTGAAAGTAGATCTTGCTGTTTGTGAACCAAGCACGAATTCCAGCTCATCCCACTTCTGGCTAGCGGTTCCCTCGCAGAGCCGCACAGCCCGATATAAGTGCATGCAGGCTAACAAGTTGTGGTGCTTGTTGTATATCTCTGCTGCAAAAGTCTGCTTCGCGACAAGCATCCTCCTCGCCTGGTGGAGTGGAAGTAGCGGTAAGGCGCGAAGCAGATTCTGCGAGAGGAAGATATTCGGAGTACTCGATAGTCGGCATTCAGCTCCATTTCCGCTGACACGCCATCCCAATCTTCCGCGCTCTTCTTGATCAATCAATACAGTCGACTCAACATCTGATCGAGAAAAAGTGTGTGTCGCCATGTGTTCTCTTGCAGTGTCGTTCCGGTTGTATCGTGTTTGGTAGTCGTCCAGTTCCATATCGCGAAACCACGCCGCTTCAGTGCCCTCGCAGAACCCACGAGCCATATCACCGCGCAGGGCGTCCCATATGTCCATGTGGATTTGTGTTTCGTACACCTGCCATATCTGGAACTTGTATGTTTTCGCGATATCAAGCAGGCTGACAGTATATATGTCCAAGTTGTCTGCGAATCTGTACCTCCGTTCTTCATCGCGCTTGACCATAGCCGCCAAGTCCCCAGCCACCGCAATCAAAGCATGGCCGAAGTCGTGATCGGGGTATGGCACGGCAGCGTGCAGGCTTGCAACGATACTGCTAGTGTCAACACTGCGGGTGTCTTTGGTAGCAAGAAGTAATGTTTGACGCAGCCAGTGCAGAGCGTAAAACGCTGGGCGACAGAGCAGTTCCGCGAGTGGAAGCGGGTCGGCTGAGTCTGGGTCGCATTGCGATTCTCTCGTGGCTCTTAGAAGCAGGTCTATGGCGGCTCCAGATGGTCCAAGAAGGGCATTCAGCTCGTGCAAATTGTCCAGACTTTCGTATAACGTATCACCGTCGCGATCGCAGATCTTGATAAGATTGATCGCTTCTTCTGTCATATGCGCAACGACCGGCAGACTGAGTTCTCCTTCAGCATATCGCTGCCACGCGTTCTTGATCTCTTGTCGGAGTCGGTCAGCTCGCCTCAAAACATCCCAGATTCTGTGGATTCGCTGGGTAGGATCATCGTCAATGTCAGGCGCGCTCATGTCAGCGTCACCTTCCTCCTGCCGGCCCAGCCATTGGAGCTGATCCCAGGCAGTAGTGGGCACGGCCGTTGATGATGAAATCGCCGTTGGTACTTGTCTCGTAGCCGGCTGCGCTTCCTTTGTACCATCGTTCAATTCGCGCATAACATCCTCCAACTGGTCGAGGGCATGTGCATGGGTCTGATTATCCTTTGCTATCCGCTGGACCTGCGCCCTCGACTTAGATCGATCCTCACGTGCTTGAGCGAGCCTTTGACGCCAACGGCGCGCAAGATCCTGTCGACTGACGACTGCTCTTCGTCCGACTTCGAGTTTCCGTCGAGATATTCTGAAGCCAGTGTTATTACTTTGATTCATGAGGATTGCGGCATATTCCTTGCGAGTTGCGAAGTCCAAATTCCGTCGAGTACGCCCGACTGCATTTTGTGATAGGTAAATGTCAAGTGCATCCTCAGCAAGGCTGTATTCCGTATGAATATCGCCATCGGAGGTCATGTTGCGACGCTTCGGAGAAGATGGTAATCTTGTTTTTGGGGAGGCGACTGAGGTCAGGTTGGTCGTATGGAGTATTCTGGAGGCGAACAAGGCTCACAGTTACACTTGTACATTGCTGTGCCCCGCAAGCGGACTACACGAGAAGTTCCCGAATGCAAAGCAGGTCCTGGCCTTCGTCCGAAAACGGTCGGGCGAACAGCAGCAGTGGCTTGTGGGTGCAGCGCCGATACAGTCTCGCACATAATGAATGCCAAAATAGCATGGCCATATGTCTGTCACCTATGCTGAAAGCATCCTCGTCGAAGATGGCCTGGTCGACATCGTTGCCATTGTGCGCCGCTGATGTTGACCTGCGACGTAGTGAGCGCATGTTCATCTGAAGGGGCTAACGTGCTATATCCGGAGCGGAGCGATCATCGGAATGCAAGATTGAACCTATTCATACAGTCCGATCTGCTTTGAGCGCTTTGTCGCACTTTGATCTGTGAACTCGAGCCAGCGAGAACTCGTTGCCTTTATTATGGCAGACATCCAGATTTAGCACACATAGCGCTACCCGGAGAGAGGCCCAGGTCTGATCGGGGGCCTTCAAAGAATGTTGATGATGTTCTAGCCCAAAGAGTGCGCAGAACCTGACCTCGAAGAAGCCAGTGCACCACCTTCTGCAAGATGGTGACCTGCTTCGAGAGGAGGGTCACAGCGACCTTAGCAATCTTACCGTACACGAACGAGCATCAGGGACTCTAGAGACTCTGGCACGTTTGGTATAGACGTCCTTCGTAGACCACGCCATCGTGAGTGAATGTCGTCGCAGCGCGTCTTGTCCCATAAGAGAGAAAATGTCCATTCTTCGAGATACCATGGTAGTCGCGACGGGAAAGTTGCCCAATACATGACCGTGAGATGGCAGCTTGCTCTGGAAGAAGAGGTTCTGTTTCGTGTCTGATGTTGTCAGTTTGTTGGAGTTGGAGTTGGAGAAAGTTGTTGGTGGTGGTAAGGTAGTCGCGTCTGAGCGCCAAGCTTTGCAATTTCCAGTCGCGACACCAACCTCACCGTCGTCTCTCCCGGGTGTCGCAGCTAGGTAGCATGTGAACGAATCATGCGCAGGAAGTGCTGTGTTGAATTTCACGAATCGCCTTCTCCGATTCTACTCACCACCACGCCTGGCGGATAATAGCTGCCTGCTGCCTTGCCCAGTATCGCTGGGAAACCCGCATCGCAAGGAAAGCATCATCATCATCAGCTCAATTCCACTGAATACATGTATCGTGGCCGGATGAGGCGACTTGATATGGGTATGCTGGTCATTTGTTCTGCTGACGATGTGAAGTCACTCGAGGTGCTTCGGCTTGCCTTCCTGATCGAAGTGGCGATGCAGCCCCTCCTCGTGCCGCTGCACCGACCGGCAACGAGCTATTCAACATTTTCCAACAGCCGGCAACCTCAAGCCATTGGCAAAACGTGAGCAAGGCGAGAGACGGGATACTATCCTGAGCTTGTGCGTATGATGCTCTGTCCAGGTAGGCAGGTATATCGAGTTGTGCATTTCCTTGAGCTCTCTTCTTCTGTGATCTCACAATCTTCTTCTTCCTTGAAGTCATAACAAGCAGAAATAACAGCTACTCGTAATAGAACACTCATCCAAGAACTGCCAATACCGATCAGAACAAAGTGTCAGAGTTCTGCATATTCAAGCCACCATGATCGAAGAACCAGCAAGACCGCCAGTGGAAGGCACTGACTTTGTCAATGGCACGAATGAGATTGAGCATACCAATGGCATTGGTACCACCAACGGCACGAAAGCCAATGGCATTTCCCACACGAATGGTCTCGTCTCAAAACCCGACAAGACAACTTTCACGCCACCAGGACCTAACCCAGCACTCTTCACGAACGAAAAGCACGAAATCTTCATGGGAGACTCTCCACCTCTAAACCCACGCCCAACAGACTGCGTAGTCCGAATGCGCTGCAACGGAATCTGCGGCTCAGACGTCCACTTCTGGCACACAGGCCGCATAGGCCCTCTCAAAGTCGAATCCTCCCACTGCCTAGGTCACGAAGGCGCAGGCGAAGTAGTCTGGTCCGGCACAGCAGTCACAAACCTCAAGCCCGGAGACCGCGTAGCAATCGAACCCGGAGTTCCATGCCACGACTGCTACCAATGCTCAACAGGAAACTACAATCTCTGTCCAGATGTAGAATTCTCCGGTGTACCGCCCCATGCAGGCAGTATAAGAAGATGGCACGTCCACCCTTCGAAATATCTCCACAAACTCCCAGACTCTCTATCCTACTCCGACGGAGCACTACTAGAACCCCTCTCCGTAGTCCTCCACGGTTTCGAACGCAGCCCCATAAAACTCGGCGAAGGAACCGTGATCTGCGGAGCAGGACCCATAGGAATGTGCGCATTAGCAGTAGCCAAAGCTTCAGGTGCAGCTCCAATAATCGTAACAGACTTGGACGCAGGTCGACTCAATATCGCAAAGCAATTCATCCCAGAATGCATACCTTTCCAAATCGATCCCAAGAAGAGCCCTGAAGAGACTGGGAAGGCTATAGTAAGGACTATAGAGGCTGCAGGAGGAGAACAGCCAAGAGTCGTATACGAATGTACCGGAGTACAATCTAGTGTTGTGACAGCATGCTTTATGCCTAGAGCTGCTGGGGAGGTTATGGTTATTGGAGTTGGGAGACCGATTATGAATGAGTTGCCTTTTATGCATATTTCTCTTGCGGAGGTGGGTTCCCGCTGCATGGGACGTCGCAACCTCGGCACTCCCTTCCCTTCTCCCTTTGCATCGACTATACAGTACTGACGCTTCGCTTGCAGATCGATCTAAAATTCATAAACCGCTACCACCACTCCTGGCCCTCCGCTATCAGACTTTTACAACACAAAGTCATAGATCTCCAACCCCTGGTTACTCATAGATTTAAGTTGGAAGAAGCAGATAAAGCGCTTGCGGCTAGTGCTGATAGGAATTCGGGGAGTGTGAAGATACATATTGAGGATTATGATTGATGGGTGATGGGGGCTGTGATGTGTTGAGACGTGGTCAATTGTCTTAGTTTTGTCAATAGCATTGTCATTAGCGGAGTGGATTGAATGGATGGGAAGTAATCTGGAAAGTTGTGATAGTTTCAAGATTTTGATGTGAACACAGCCACACACGATCTTGATTCTCTGTGTAGTTCCAAGAGAACGTGATTCTATAGTAGAATGCACTCGCTCTACTCCATTCCATGTGCCTCATCATCATCATGATCCTTCGGTCTATACATCCTTTCCCAACTCCTCTACCGCCTCCCTAACTCCGTCTACCTCTACCGCCTCCCTATTCCATCCACCTCTACCGCCTCTCCCACTTCCTCATCTCCACCACACTCTCATACTCCCTACTCTCCCAAACATTCCACCTCCACTGCTCATCACAACTCTCCTCCAGCAACTCCTGCTTCAGTGTCGGAGACAGAGGCTCGCACAGGCTTCGCGAATACTTATCGAAGTCCAACAACAAACTCTCAATCTCTTGCGCAAGCTCCAGCTTATCCCATTCAGGACCGAACTGAGCTTGCTGTTCACCAAGCCACTTCAAAAATGCGGTAATAGCTCTCTTATCAGGGATCGAGGTCATGCGTGTTTTGTTCTCGTATCCATCGATAGCGCATCGCCAGAGCCAGCTAATTTTTGGACGTGGGGACCATTTGCCTCGACCGACTTCAGGGAATTGTGAAGATGTGTCGTGTGGGAGGCCGATATAGAGACGCATGACACCATCGGAATCTGGTAGTCGTCTCCAGGACACGTTGCAGCCCTTGGAGACTGTGACTGTGGCTTCATCTGCTTTCCAGATCTGCTTTGATTCGCGGACGAAAGACTCCTTCATCTCGGCCTCGAATTCTTTGCCAAGACCTGTGATTTCTGAGGGCAGCGAGAATACGCCATCTTTGTAGCAGGCACACTCGTAGATCATGTCGCGCAGTTCACGAGGTAGTAGGTCGAGACGTGAAGCGGTGGTGGTGGTGGTGGTGGTGGTGGGGTCTGTAGCCCTCTCGTCGTCGCGTGTCTCTGCAGGCTGACATGTGTTCTTGGAAATGGCATAGCGTAAAGCGCTGGCTCCCATCTTGGTAAGGAACATGATACCCGTCGTAAATGTGTTGTTACTGCCTCTTGAGGAAGCGGCGATGGACTTGTCGAGGAAAACTCCTTCCCAGCCATTGTCTGCTGACGTTGAGGACGAGGTGTCGCTTGTCTCTGCAGGCTCACAATCCTTGAAATCGGCTCGTGACCAGTCTCGTGGCTTGGTGGCTCCCATTCTGGTGAGAGACATCGTGGTGTATGTCTTGTTGGTTGAGTGGTCTGGTTGGTTGATATAAGGTGAAGTTCGAGCTATTGTGTTCAGTTTGTTGTGTGGTGTAAGAAGGTTGAAGTGAAGAAGACGGCAGGTCTTATTTATCCAATTCAGATTGTGAAGTCCTCACTTCAAATGGAGTGACTCAGAGTCCTCACTTTCTGATATTGAGAACATGTTGCCACTCTTCACTTGCTCAAACGGTTCCTCACACGTGTCAATACCAAATTACCAGATCGAATATGCTGACTGGTACGCGAAGCTCGTCACTCCTCTTCGAGGCAATGCGGCTTGTGTATGATCTGCGTACTTCTTCGTGCAGTCGTAGGTAGCCTAGAGTCAGTCGCTGCGATAAGTGAGAGTACACTTTGGTCGTTCTAATATCGTAGTACTTCAAAGCTTATGCCGCGAGGCAAGCCAGGACCATAGCGCTTTTGACTTTGTCGAGAACCATGTTCCACATTGTTGCGAGCCCATGGAGCAGCGACATTCATACAAAGCTGGCTGTCATTGCTTAGTGGTCGAGCGTAGTCGTTGCGGCTTGTCTCCAGCTCGATGGTCGCCTCTGTGACTTTTGCTGCGATGCATGCTGCTGCTTCTTTGTGGACTGCCATGCTCTTGCCAGTACAATCGATCAACGAGCTTCTGGCTTGCTCCGCCATTAAGCACGTGAGATGAATAGATGAGTGGCTTGCTTCCGCCTGGCCAGCGACCTTTCCGTACCTGCAATCATCAGTACCATCAAGTTCAAATTCGATGTAAGACTTACTTTGCGTCTGCGGTGAAAGTATACACAACTAACGTAGAAGCCATGTATATGAGATGGTATGATGGCGCATATATACAGGAGACAGTTGACTGCGAAAGTCATCTCTGCCCCACAGACAATTAGGAGGGCCAGAGGTGGAAAGAAGATGTTGAGCAGAGTCAGGCTCAGTCGATAGCATAGGTCGCCCATTTCGAGATATGTTTGCGGCCGAGAGTTTGCTGGAGATGTGAATTGCGTGCTCTGCTTGGACTTCCTCCTGGAAAGGTCCTCGATGGAGGGCTTGAAGTAGGAATTCAGGAAGGAGAATCGCTACAATCACAAGCTGACTCGAGAGCCTGATTCTGGCCTCGCTTGAGGAGTTGGTGGAGTGTGTCTGACTGCATCACGGACGCCGCTGAGCGTGCATGTTCTGTGAAGGAGAACTGGGAACTGGCCTTGTTCTTCTCATGAAAGCTCCTCTCTCGGAAGTGATGAGGTCGTCATCGTCAAGGATGTGAAGCACAGCCACACGACGATCTGTGCCACTTCAGACGCGTTTTCTTGTCAAGTCGCGTCGTCCTTCTTCATCTTCCCCTTCACAACTCCTGATCACAGCGGCTACTGCTCACGACAGGCACATGTGGCGTATGTATCGACTTCACCTAGCACTCAGGTCGAATTCAGCTGTCCAAGCCCCACTGAAGTCAGGTCAGTCTGCTGTGGGCACGATGAGCAGGATTCTTAAGGAGAGACAAGCATGATCGCAAGTACATGGCCCTCAGCAGGACCAGCTGACGAAGATGACTTTCCTGTTCAAAGTCAATGACCAGACCGAGCATTCGAAGCCCAGAACGTAACTTCTCGTAAGAAAACCACAGTCTTACACGAGGGCAGGTCGCAATGGGCATGCTACTACGCTGTATCATGAGGTCGATCCTCACGGCGTGGAGCAATACATCTCGAGCAAGGCGAAAGCTATCCTTCAGCGCTTGACCATATACCTCCTACAGCAGTATATCGCAAATCTGCCCATTTGGACTCGAATCAACTACTGGGAGCAGGCGGCAGTGGCTCTCTCCCGCTCCATGTCCCCCTCTGAGCCATCTCAATTTCAGGAAGGACAACAAACAACCACAGCTGTTTCTCAGAGAGCTCCGCCAGCTCTCCATTTCGCGCCCGCAACGATGCTATTCACTATAAAGTTTGGTTCCTGGGGAGAGTGGCAGAACACGGCTGATCACTTTAGCCGCGAAAGTGGCACGCGAAACTCTACTCTCCATTGAATTAGCTCATGCATGGCTTATACTGGGGCTGCCACATATCAATGAAACCCAAGAAGCAAGCCCCGAATCACATTCAGGCAGATCAACGCCTTCAGTCACTCAGGCCGGCGTTGATGCAACAAGAAGGTGACCGCGGCGCCTAACATTGCCTCGTGTCGAAGAAGCGGTTACGCCGGATATTTCAAAGCCAAGGACATCCACATGCCGACGATCAACGGCCCCAGGGTCCCCACCATCCCCACCTCGACCTCAATGCGCTCACTCACATTCGCGGAGAAATTCAAAGCTCTCTTCATCATGTGGAAACACAAAAGTTCTTCCTTGGACAAACGCCGTTGGTCCCATAGTTCAGTATACGGCTTTATGCCCGGATGAAATTGCTCAGATTGTCCATGCGAATGATAATGAGCAGGGAAGACAGGTAGAGGTAAGGTATTGATTGATCACGTTCACGATCCTGCTGCTCTCGCAAACGCGTATTCGCCCTCGAGCTAGCCACGTTACTGCCGAGAAGACCACCTACACTTCTCTCTCTGGTTGATTTCCTCTTTCTTCCTTTTCACGATGAAGCAAGTTGACGAATCTCTGCTTCTTTCTGGATCTGGACACAATATGTCTACCACTATGACACAACTCGCGCCTGGGAAACCAAACATTGGAGTCTACACGAATCCTGCTCACGACCTGTGGATAGCAGATGCAGCACCTAGCCAGAATGAAGTCGAGAGCGGCGATGCTTTGAAGCCTGGAGAGGTCACAGTCGCGATCAAGAGTACAGGTATTTGCGGGTACGTTCACAATTCACAACCTCTCTGAAATGCTTCTTCGAACTCTCAACGCTGCTAAATTTCCCTCCATGATGAGCCTCGCTAACATCCTCTAATGAAAAAAAGTTCTGATGTCCACTTCTGGCACGCAGGCTGTATAGGCCCCATGATAGTAGAAGGCGACCACGTCCTCGGCCACGAATCCTCCGGAATAATAATCTCTAAACACCCCACCGTAACCTCCCATTCCATCGGCGACCGCGTCGCCGTCGAACCAAACATCATCTGCGGAGAATGCGAACCCTGCTTAACAGGAAAATACAACGGATGCGTAGATGTGAAATTCAGAAGCACACCACCCATCCCCGGCCTCTTACGACGCTACGTCAATCATCCGGCAGTATGGTGTCATAAAATCGGAGATATGTCCTATGAAGACGGCGCTTTACTCGAACCTCTCAGCGTAGCATTAGCAGGCATGCAGAGAGCTCATATCACATTGGGAGATTCAGTCCTAGTCTGCGGAGCTGGACCTATTGGACTCGTAACTCTAGCATGCGTAAAAGCCGCAGGAGCAGAACCGATTATAATAACAGATATCGATGAAGGACGACTCAAATTCGCCAAAGAATTCTGTCCTTCGGTGAGAACGCATAAAGTCGATTTCTCTCACACACCAGAACAGTTCGCTGAGGCTGTAGTGGGTTTGGCAGATGGAGTCGAACCCGCTGTCGTGATGGAATGTACTGGAGTCGAATCTTCCATTTCAGGAGCCATTCATGCTGCGAGATTCGGCGGGAAAGTGTTTGTTATTGGGGTTGGGAGGCCGGAGATTAGGATACCTTTTATGAGGTTGAGTACTAGAGAGGTGGATCTTCAGTTTCAGTATCGTTATGCGAATACTTGGCCGAGAGCTATTCGGTTGTTGAATGGTGGGGTTATTGATCTCAAGAAGTTGGTTACGCATAGGTTTAAGTTGGAGGATGCGATTGATGCGTTTAAGGTCGCGGCGGATCCTAGGCAGGGGGGGATCAAGGTTATGATACAGAGTATGGAGGAAGGAGAGCGTTGATCAGTGATGGTCGAGGTGGCATGTGGGAGATGTTGTTGTTGTTGAGATACCATGAGGTGAGGTGAGGTGTGAGGAGGTTCATCAAGGTCGTTATTGGCGTTTACTGCGTAGATCCGATTTAGACTACTGGAGATATGAAGTCCTAGACAGATTCATCATTGAGGATGAGCACTTTTCTCGTCACCAGTATAACTGCTGTTGACTTCCTGTTGACCGTACGACCGTACGAGCCACTGATTCCAGTGATGAGGTAGTCAGTGCTTGGTCGACTCCAGGATGTGACGTGCGACCAGGATCATTCAGGAACTCAAGTGTCACATGCATGCGGACAGTGCCACATGTCTGTGCATATGCTCGAGTCCAGCTCCAGCGTCCATTGCATCTATCCCTGTGCTATCGTGCAACAAGGATAGATGCACTTGACTAATTCGTGCGTAATCACGTGCATCATCTGCGCTCTGCAGCACGGCCTGTGTCCTGGCTTCCCTGATCGTTTTGGCTGGCATCAACCTCATCCGGATCATCTTGTGGTACTGGCGCATGAGTCGCTTTGGAACGATCACCAGCAAGAGGCGTGCTCGCGAACATGTACAGCATCGCGAGATCGTAAGATGCCTTCAATGCTCCAGCTATGACAAATGCAATCCAGAAGTGCTTACTAGAAGCAAGAGTTCCTGTGATGAGTGGTCCGGAGCTTTGGCTCATAGTCTTGACAGTATTGACGATCCCCATGACAGCGGTTCGTTCTTCGGGCAGCACCACGGCTGACAGGAAGGCACTTCTTGGAGCTTGATCCATAGAGCTCAGACTCGAGCGTGCTACGAGCAGGATTATTGTCATGAAGACTGAATTCGGAGCTGGTAGGAGAGCGAGGAAGATGGCAGAGGGAAGGTGGGTGAAGACCACTGCATGTATTGTTAGCCAATTGCGTGATGACTCCGTGCTCCGCAAGAGGACATCACTTACTCGTCCGCACGAGGCCTATGCGCTTTGCAACAGAACTGGCAAGGACGTTGCCCAGGCTTGAGACGAACTGTGCGCTGGCCATGATCGTTCCCAGCACGCCTTCCGAGATGCCGAACTTGCCAGCGATGAAGTATGATATCAAGGAGGATGGGACCATGCCACTGGCTGGTGTTAGCAATTTCATAGGTACTGGGCTTTGAAGAATTCATGTTTCAGAACTTCTTACCTCGCTAGAGAGTCGAAGAAGAATAGTCCGCAAAGCTTTGCCAAGGTGATCTGTGACTTCCTCGAAAGCCGAATCCAGCGTGTCTTCTTGACAGGCTCTGGCTTTGGCGGTTCCTCTTCATCTTCGTCGCTCTCGTCCAGGAATGCCTGCTGCTCGGCCGTCCGGTCATTGTTACTACGCCTGAGCTCCACCGGCTGTGGTTCTGGCTCGGGCTTTGGTTGCACTTCACATTGCTGGCTCAATAGAAAGGTCATGCCACATTTGATAACACCTATCGCAGCGTATAGCCAGAACACGAGACGATATGAGGAAGTCACGCTCCACCCAGAGGACTGTAGTGAGTGCGTCATCCATCCTGCTGCAAGACTGCCACCTGCTGTGCCCAAAGTCCCTGACACCACATACAAAGCGAATATGTCGGATCTAGTGTTTGCTTCAGTGAGGTGTGCCAGCGTCGACTCTTCCACAGCTCGAAATGGGCCAATCTCGTTGCCAGAAGGACTTATCACTCCAACCACAGCAGCGAAGAGTAGAATCCAGTAGTTTGACAGGGAGGCAAATATAGCTCCGGATAAAGTCATCAAAGCTGCTCCCAGAAGAAGGATATTGCGACGACCTAGTCTATCTGCGAACAAGGTGAGCGCCAGACTAATAAGAACATCTCCAATCTGTTATAGTCAGCCCTATCAGAGTATACCCTTGCATATGCCGTATTGCTCATACCAACGTAAGTGTCATGAAGAGCCCTATCTTGGTGTCGGAGTGACCTAAAGCGGCGAAGTAGAGTGCCAGAATCAGTGTACTGGATCCGTATGCGAACATGCGGATGAATCGTGTGATGAGCAATAGGTGGACATCTCTGCTAGATTTGAGCAGAGTTGTAATGCCTATCTCGTCCATGCATCGCTTCAGTAAGTTGTCTTGTGGCATGGTGGCGGTTCCAACACCAGTTTCCAGGCGTGGTGTCAGTAGGTCATCAATGAACGAATTCAAGCACAGGTAGGTGTGAAGAGAATGTTGTTTCTGCCATTTGAAGATACAGACTGGAAGAGAGGTCACTGTGAGGTCGAAGAAGTGGAGCAGCTTGCGTGGTCGTGCATGCCGCTGCCGAGGAAATCCCTGTTCCTGCCATGAACTCGAAAACGAGGAACACAACAACGCTTCTTCCAACCTCCAACTTCACCTCACATCTTCAACAATCGCAGCAGCTTCGACAGCTTCAAGTCAGTTCAAGAGTTCGTACCAAGATCGAAACTTCACGCCTCAGTCTTGCAACCATCGCGTTCGACGGTTCGAGACGACGCGATTCTCCCCGAGCAAGATATGTCCAGCACACATACCTGGACTGCACCAAAGCGCAGCCAATATACTGGCGGCGCCGACTACAATTGCGCTCACTTCGCTTGAAAGATGCGGCCTCACGTTAACACGATGTCGAGCCTCAGGCGGATGGGACTTTCATCAATTTTCGCCACCTCCTCGTGATCGTACCGGCGGAGCGCCTCTCCACCATCTGTGCACCGCAACCAGGTGTCGCAATAATCGGAGCCAGTGGAGAGAGACAAGGGCGCAGATGGTCTGAGTCTGCAGCCTTGCGGCGCATTTCGGAGGACTGTCCGTGCTATCAGCATGCCAATTTGCACTGTGACATTACGGCGGGACGCCCAGCAGCAATGCTTTGAGCAGATCCATCGAGAATTCCACAGTCGCGAGCGAGCGAGCGGGAGAGGAGTGAGTACTCTCACACGTTTTGGGCTGCAGTGGCGTTGAGAGCAGCGCACTTGGTGCGCACTGGTCTGTCCAGACGACCGGGCAACCGCACTTGCTTTCGCATATGCACAGACCTATCAACCTGAGCAATATCGACCACACGCATCACTGGGACCACCGGAAACTTTGCACAATTTCAAGTCGCAGGTGGGCTGTGCGCCCTTCATGTATGTGTTCGTCTCTAGGCGGTGGCAAGGGAGTCGAACGTCACGATAAAGTTTTAAAGTTGCTAAACCATCAGTGCTAGTGCGCCAGGACTAGTGCTATACACCATGGATAGCACGGGGTACTAACGAACGCTGCTAACGAGAGTGACGTCTCGGTCTCAAATCGGAAACTTGGAGGATATCACTCATATGGCGTCCATCACGCTACCCCTCGCGGCATTTGTCGGATGCACCGGTCACCAAATGGACTTGATCTCACTTATGAGCATTGAGCGACTGGGCCAGCGTGTATCGTCTTTGGTGTTGTCTCATCCTTCACCAGATCATTAGTGGTGTGCTGTCCTAAAGAGGAAAAACAACAGGTCTTGGAGGATACACGACGAGTTGCAACGCAAGAACTCTTGGACAACAACATGTTCGCTAGGGTCGTCCTTCTAGCTGGGTCAAGCACGAGAAGAGACACCACCAAAATTGGCCTATCCCACTGGTTGGTCTTTCCAAAGACCAGGAACAGCTTCGAGCCTTTCGATTGCCGCGCAAAACGCTGATTGACGACTACGAAAGGGTCCGTGCCTGTCATACATTCTTCGACTCCTCTCCGCCTAAGACGGACAATCTAGGCACAGGGTCGCCGACCGCCTTTCTAAGCGTCTCCATTCGCTGGAATCCTTGAAAATGATAGGAATTCCGGGATGACTTAACACTTCACACTTTCGACTCGTGAGCTGTGCGGCCGACATCCCAGGCTTGATGTCCAGTTCGGGCAAGCGTGATGAGAGCGCACTCCATGATTATTGTATAAGCCGCGAAGCAATACCATGCAGACGAGGGTCCCAAGGTCGAATCCCTGTTTAACCATCAATCCATGTCGAACTCAATTGAGCACGAGAGGAGCTAGCTATATGACTTCACACGAGTCTGCTAATCACGTATCACTGTACTGACGACCTCTTACGGATTCCAGCATCTGCGCCATGGAGACATCTCCTCCCACAACTCGACAATCACACAAGCTCTTACAAAAGTTCGCGCCTCTTCGCTGGCGACACCCACGCCGTGCCCGCTCACAAGACGGTTTGAACTCTGATCTCAAAAGCGCCGACAGCGACATCACATATCAATTGGTAGGTACTTCCGTTCCTTCAGCCTGCCCAGATCACCATTTTAATGCATGGAACCAAAGCCTCCGCCGGCCCACTTTAGAGCTTTGTCTCTTGCACCAAATCCCATCGAGGAAGGCTCCGCAGAATCTCTGGTCCTGGCTGCCTTGACGTCAACCGCGATTCCAGAGGTGCCGCCCTACACGCCGATGCCTGTGCCCGAAAGAGTGTCAAGCGCGAAGAACATCAAAGAACTTCAGAACCATCCAACAAGAGTGTCAAGTGCGAAGAGAGACTCTGCGATCTATCGATTGTTCCCGAAAGAGGAGACTGACGTCCAGCGCGACAGCCTGCTAGACAAAGTTCGTGGAACTAACGGCGTGCAGAACGAGATTGCGCAAGGGACAGGTCCAGTATTCGAAGACGATCTGCTTCTGCCTCATCGTTCTGGTACATTCAGAGGACGTACGAAAGACATGCCAAGGTACTGCATCTCCACTACTCCATTCGATGGTTAATGCTGAGATTGACGTGCATATAGTCGAGTCAGCAAAGAGAGTTCATCGGCGACCACCTCTCGGCCCAGGGGCCGCTCAAGAGGAGAACGATCTCTCACTATCTCTCCTGCCGCTAGCACTCCTGCCACAGAGACCGAGTCCGTGACAGGACCTACGATCACAAGTCCAACAGAAGTCCCAGTGTTCCCACAGCCCGACAGAGACCGAATTCAATCTCCCAGTGGATCGGTCTTGGTCGACATTCCTGCAGCGCCCACAAAGCTCTCGCATGATGTCGTAGCACATTTGCAAGACCCTAGTCCTGACAAAGTCGACATTCTCAACACTGACTTGAATGCCGTTGATGACCCAAACTCATGGGACCTGATCAATCGTGAAGCCAAGCCAATCGAAGAGCGAGATGCGAGTCAATTCTGGTTGGAGAAGCGTGCCGAACAGCTGTACAGTGCCGAGCATTTGCACCTCATCTTGAATGATTCGAAGTACTACTCGAAGTTCATTGGGTTCATGCGCAAGTACCGCCCCTGGAGAGTGCCGATCCTCACCTACTACAGCGAGGCGTACAAGGCCATCAAAGCTCAGGACTACGCCAACTCGTTGACTGTACTGCTTGCTGGCAAGTCTACTCTGCCGAATGCCAACGCACACCAACCAGGACCGATCGAGAACACTCGGCTGCACGATGCAGCAAGGGAAGCATTTGCCGAACTGCTGAAGGATGACCTACACTACTTCATTGCTCACACGTATATCAAGATCGTTAGTGCACTGGTTGCACGGAGGATCACAGGTACCCTACCAGCGCACCTTGATGAGGCGAGTGGTAGACTGGCGGAAGTGTAAGTCCAGCCAAGATCTACTCGGCAATCGCTCTGGTCGTGCTGGATGAGCATATCTAACATCTGCTAACACATCTTCTCAGATTCTGCATCACTGACTGTCGACTTCGCGACGATCCTCTCATCCTTGCTTCTGAAGGCTTCACGCGCCACTCTGGGGGAAGTCTCGAATATGTCCTAGGTCGGAACTGTCGTTTCATGCAAGGACCTGGCACTACTGTGGACTCATGCCGGCGCTTTGCGATCTCGTGTCAGGAACAGCGAGACCACACGGAGATATTCGTGAACTATCGCAGAGATGGAACTCCATTCTTGAGTCTGGTCATGAATGCGCCTCTCATTGACAGGTAAGCTTGACCAAAGTACATCTTGTTGCGGCATACTAATATCGTAATAGCCAAGGCAATGTGCGGTACTTCCTTGGTGCTCAGGTTGATGTGTCTGCACTCCTGAAAGAGTGTGCTGGTATTGAAAGCTTGGCAGACCTCATCGCTCGGCAAGCTGAACAGAAAGCACCAAAAGGCGAGCCAGGTCAATTAGATCCTCGAGAGCAGATCAAGTCCTTGTGTGAGATGTTCTCTGGTGCCGAGCTTGACATCGTTCGTCGACACGGCGGCTCTGCACAGCGAGGGCGACTGCTCGACACTCGTACCACTAAAGCACCAGCTCGGGAAGCACGAGTGCTACTGGCTGATGGTAGTGAGGACTCTGATGACGCTGCTGAGGTCGAGCCTTCTGTTTCTGAAAGTATCACTTCTGGCCATGCATTGGGATCGATGGACGGTACTCCTGGCAATCTATCTGGAGTCTACAAATACGTGAGTCATCAACATCATCGCTGAATCAGTGAACACAAAGCTAACGCGACATCACAGTACCTTCTAGTCCGCCCCGCACCCTCCCTCCGAGTCCTCTTCGCCTCCCCAACAATGCGAGTCCCAGGCATTCTGCAATCTCCTTTCCTGCACCGAATCTGCCGCAAAGGCCGCGTACGAGACAACCTCGAAGATGCTCTTCGCGAAGGCAAAGGCGTCACGGCCCGCGTCCGTTGGCTCAACAAACCCAGCGAAGAAGGCGAAGGACCTGGTGTGACTCGCTGGCTCCATTGTACTCCACTCATTCACTATACTGGACAGGTCGGCCTTTGGATGATTGTTCTTGTGAGGCCGGATGTGGATGGTGCGAGTCTGCATACTGTTCCTAGTACGACTAGTCGGAATGCTAGTCGGATTGGGAGTCGAGGACAGCAGGAGTTTTCGATGTCGAGTAATGCGGCGGATTCGTTGAGGAATGCGGAGATTTCGTTTGATTGATCGGCGCGAAGAGGTGTTTTGAGTGTGAGAGAATGCTGAAGTAATGATCGATACCCTAATATGCTGCGATTTGTAAGATTGGACTGGGCAACCTACTGAAGTGGTCTCATAATATGTTGCGAGCTGAGACTGAATGCTGCTGATATTGTAAGATCAGAATGGAGCTACGATATATGTTATCCTAATATACTGACTATGACTTCGTCTTGCTGCATACCCACTAATAGTCCTCGGGGGTGTCCTAAGTCGTGATCATTAACAAGATAATCTCGAAATAGTGCCTGGCACTTATTCAGTCAGTCAGCCTAGTCTCTCCCGCAGAACATTCCACATCTTTCATCATCTTACCTCTGCTACCTAACTAACAACACCCTACACAGTAATCAGGAGAAGGTGCCGCAACGCAATTACAGCCAGCATATTCAATAGATGTGCTAGGACAAGTTCCGATACTATTCCATGAAAGTCCGCAAGCACAGCATGCGATGCGATAGCCAGTGTTACACTGTCGGCGCTAAGGACATTAGTGTTGCATTTGCATATATGTAAAGGTTGATGTTGACTAGATCAATGTACCTTGGTGAAGGTCAGCGGGTTCGCGAGTGTTTCGAGACTGTTGAAGAGCCAGGAGGTGAGTAGAAGGAGACGCATCCTTTTGTTGCGACTCTAGATCGGATGTGATGTGCTTCTATAGGAGATATTCGTTCGCGGTGGAGTTCTTTTGGTGTCAGGAAGTTCCTTCATCAGCGGCTGGCCTTCCATGGCACTTATTATATGTTGTTGACTTGAGTCAAGCCATCGTATCTATCGTATTGTCTCGTGTTATTGATGCTGCATTACTACCAACGTCATCCTATACTTGTAAACCAACATCAGAAGTTCTAAGCTAGTCTGGTGGTAATGTAATCAATTGCCTGATGATGTGCTTAGTGATCTACTCACTGACCTGGTATCTGTTATGACCCCGAGGAGATTCGCTCTGCAACGCAAGATGTGCATTGTACAAAGGCTCTGTGACAGAGCCGTAAGTTCGATAGTATATGGGTATCATTACGAATTCTTTCTCATCCTGTCGTCAATGAGTCCTCGCGAGATACTCATACTGCATTGGCCAAAGCCATCCATTCCCAGCTAAATCTCCGCAGAGACCAGTCACCTTCCAGCGCCGTCGCTAAATCGATATCACAAAACAACATTCGCGATCATTGCCCGTTCTCGCCACTTCGTACTCTTCTACACTTCAGCAGATCCTTCTTCTGCCCCACGGCCTTGCAGACTCGTGCTCCACCAGCCTTCATATCGGATGTCCTTCTGTAATCCATCCTGCTTCGCTGAACAGCCAACGAAGAACGTCTTGAAGTAGCATTACTCCCACTGCCAGAATCGTATCCTTCATCCACGTCGTTCTTGATCGTCGACTCCGATACGTTGCAATGCTCTTTCCTCTCAACCATCTGTTCCACCAAAGCTGCAATGTCCTTCGCATGGCTCGACGAACACAGTAGGCGTGTGTTCAGTTGTCTCGCCATTCTCCTCCCAGGACTATAAGCACGCTGCGGTTGTGTTCTCGTCCTTGATAGTGCAGGTACTTCCCAACCATCATCGTCTTCCAAGTTCGCATATGCTTCGCAAGAGTCGTAGCATATTTGTGAATCTTGTCTTAGTCTTGTGTTGGCTATGCTAGCTGCTAGATCTGTGACTGAGAAGCGTGGTTGTTGTTGGGGATAGGCTGTTGTGCATGGTGAGACTGCACGTGAAGTGTCTCGTGTTGATGTTGATAGTGTGATGTCTGAGCCGCTTAGGGACGGTGATCTAGGAGTGACACTGTCGAAGGTAAAGTTCTCGTCGAATAACATCCTGGCTATAGTCTTCAATGTCCAGGATAGGGTAGTGAAGGGTTCGAGCGATCGAAGTGGGTGTCCAAGAAGATAGATGGATCCAGTGTAGGTAGTACAGTGCTGTAAGACAAGATCAAGCCAATGCCGCGGAGTAGGCGTAAGGCAGTGGAGTCTTATGGTGGTATGGTGGTGTTATGGCTTGGTAATGTTGGGGTACATGGAGAGTGTATGTACAACCAAGAGATGTTTCTCCACGAAAAGATAGATAGGCAATACAACTCCAAGATCTAGGCGACGAAAGGCGACATAGTCCTGGTAACTACTAGTACTAACAGCCACCTGTAAGGCTGAGAGGGCTAGAAGGAGGCGCCGATATGTGAGCGGCGTGAGACCTGGACCCGTTCAACGACGGTCTGGATGTAGTTCAATCTTTCCTCAATCTGCCGTCCGAAAGGGAGAGTCCCGTAGGTACAACGTAACGTGTCTTGAGGAGGATAGGGCCGAGAAAGAAAGGCGGTTATGTTGTATCACACTGCCACCACCACGGCCACCATCTTCAGCGATAAGTGACCGCACAACACACCAAAAGCAGCGCTGTGGTTCGCAGAGAAGGACGGCTGAAGTGCCGTGGGCAGAGCACGAGACGTCGATCTGGAACATGGCCGATGGTCCAAGCATCTGGCGCCTCCGCCCTTGCATACTTCTACCCAATCATCGTGATCTGACTGGGTTCTAGCGCAGCACTTTGCATGTCGTGCAGAAGTTCATTCGTCGCTTGGAAGGCTCGAGAAGAACTCTCACTTGCCGTCTGTTCCGCCTTGAGCCGACTTTGACCAAGTGGCTGTTCAGCCTCATGGCATGTTGTGGTCAGATACACCGACCCGATGGCTACTCAAGAGAGCCATGTGGCATCTCATCAGAAGTACAAGCAGCAGCAAGGGCGTGAGACCGCGTCAGGAAAGAGATCAATTTCCTCGTGCAGCTTTTCGGTCCTTCAGAGCCGGATCTTCAACACCGAAAACAAGTCCGTTGCTGATCATGTCTCGACTACCGTTGGAAAGACTACGCCATACTCTGGCGCTACGGCGATATCAACTTTGATGGTTTGCGGGTGTCCACTTCCTGCATGACTTCAGCTTTCGAAAGATGTTACCAACGAAGTGGAAGAGCCAACGGCGCAGTGGAAGATCTGCGTGAGCGTGGCTGTGTAGGCGATCACTTCGAGGGCAAAGATGTGTCGTCCTACAGCCTTTGCTGACATCGTTTGACACCTGGCTACAGCTGACAATGCCAGATGGTAATAGCTGCGACGGCGGCCTCATTTGCACCTGTCTTGCCTTGGTTGCTGTGGAGTCGGGGATGTTCGCCGTCGTGGCACTGGGCGAGATCGTGCAAGCGCGTAGGATGATTTCATGTGGCAGACGCCACAACTTGAGTCATGTTCAAACCACGTCCGTGTTCTCCCGGGTGAATGAACAAGAGAAATAGGCGGCTGAATGCTCTGCAGTGTCGGTGAGCAGGTAGGGCGACTTCATGATGTACAGAGCGGCGAACAGCTGCAACGAGGAGTCGATGACTTCCACCTTTGCTCAACTCTCCAATCTACTGAAGACTAAGCATCTCGAGTGGCGCACAGTTCAGGATCACAGAAGTTCTGTCCTGTGGAGACACCTACACAACACGAAGAATGGATTCACGAGAAGAGGACTGCGTGGACAAGCTGTACATGTTAACTCACTTCAACTCTGTCTATCTCTACAATCTTCTGGATACTAAGCACCTGCAGTCGAGCACAGTACAAGCAAGCAAACGCACAAATCTATTGGAGCCATGAAGAACTTCATTGACACATATATGGAAAAAGATCTTGGCAACATGAGGCAGGAGCGAATAGTGCTATCCCGAGCCTTCAACGGACTCGTCCTGTATAGCTATATGAAGACATCTACAACTTACTTTCCTTGACTTCCGGCAGATCAACTACGACCTTGCCCCAAGTCTCTCGCCCTCCGAGTGCCTCTAGTGCCTTTGGCACAGACTCCAAGCCTTTGTACTCTTTATCGGTGTAGTTTGTTGCTCTGATCTTCTTCGCCTCCATCAACTCATGCAGAGCGCCCCAAACTTCAGCAATCTTCTCAGGTTCGAACTTGGCATAAGCTCCCCAATGCAAGCCAACAACACTGATATTCTTGAGCAAGATCCTATTCGTAGCAATCTTCTCAATCGGTCCTCCAGCAAACCCAACAACAACAAGCCTTCCATTCCAAGCAATACACTTCTGCGACTTATCAATAAGTCCCACAGGATCATAAACAATATCCACACCTCTCTTCTTCGGCGTCAATTCCAAAACCTTCTGCGGCCAAGTATCATCTCTATAATTCACACCATAATCCGCTCCAAAGCTCTTCGCAACTTCCAACTTCTTATCCGTTCCAGCCGTAGCAATAACAGTTGCTCCGAGTGCTTTCGCAATCTGTACAGCAGCAAGTCCCACACCACCAGCTGCAGCATGTACGAGGACCCAATCACCCTTCTTGATATTCGCCCTCGTCACGAGAGAAGCATAAGACGTAGGCATCGTAACGAACAAACCAGCAGCATCGTAAAACGACCATCCCTTCGGAATTGGCTGCAACTGTGATTCGAGGGCGCAGACCCTATACGCATAACCTCCTTGAGCTGAGCCGAAGACTCGGTCTCCTACTTGGAATTTTGGGGGACGATGAGCAGCACTTTTAGGTGTAGAGAGGACTACACCGCTGAATTCTGCTCCGCTGACCCATGGGAGAGGTGGTTGATGTTGGTATTTTCCACGGATTTGGAGGAGGTCGAAGAAGTTTGTTGCTGCGGCTTTGATTGCTATGGTGTATTGGTCTGCGGTGGGAGTTGGGTCGGGAATTTCTGTGACGGTGAGGTCGAGAGGGCCTTGGACGTAGGATTTGATTTGGATGCCTTTCATGGCGGCGGTGATAATAGTGGAGGTCGGGAGAGTGTATGCTGTAGAACTACAACTACAACTACATAGAACAACAACGAAGTGTGTGCTATGGCCTTACCTTGGTGATCAGGCCTCGGCTGTGTAGCTTCAACCTCGTGGAGACAATGTGGGCGAGTCAATGGCACGTGCTTGATGTAAGTGAGGTGAAATAGTGGTGGCAATTATGCTTCTGCTTCCACTTCGACTTGTGCACAGCTGGCATGTCTGCTCTCCCACCTGCACTTCAGCACCAAAAGTGGAGCGTCATCACTCTCGCCTGAGGTTCGGTCGGTGGTTGTTGCTGCGACCTTCCACTGCTTTCCAAGTACAGAACCACAACCAGACAACAACGAACTTGCCCTATCACTCTGCACTCCAGTCAAAGCAGGAGGAACCAGCAAACCACGACATCTACCTTCTTCCTGGCGACCAACGACATCCTCTCGTCTTTATCGACAGCCTCGTCCAACTGTGAAGACAATCGAGACAACCTCATTCTTAACTCCGCGGGTCAGCAGCAGCAGTCAGCGCTTCGATATCACCAACACCACCGCCAACAAATTCTTACTCTTGCGTGGCCAGGATGGCCGACAGTAACACCGACAGCGATGTGCAGGTCACCTTCAACGTGAAGTCCTCATCAGACTCCAAGTACGCCTTCACACTACCAGCAACCACCACTGTGGCCGAGCTGAAGGAGAAGCTCTCGACTTCGGAATATGCAGACACGCCGGCTGAGCGCCAGCGACTGATTTACAGCGGGCGAGTGCTCAAGGACGCAGACACGTTAGGCAGCTACAAGATCAAGGACGGCAACACAGTACATCTCGTGAAGAGTGCAGCGAGCAATGCTCGACAAAACCCAGCGAACCAAGGCGGTGCAGCATCTGTGCCTCCTGGAGCTGGACAGCCAGCGTCAAACGTGCCTACCAACATAGCAGCTGGGACAGGCGCGGGCGACCCACTTGCTCAGATGACAGGCGCACGATATGCTGGCTTTCATGGTCTGCCTGGCGCGGACATGTTCGGAGCTGATGGTGGCATGGGTGCGCCGCCCAATCCAGATCAAATGCTGAGGATGCTTGACGACCCCAACTTCGCACAGCAGATGAATGAGGCCATGAACAACCCAGCCGTTCTGAACATGCTACGCAACAACCCCACTATTCGTAACAATCCCATGGCTCGTGCCGCGATCGACAATCCAGAAATGAGGCGCATGATGCTGAACCCCGACATGATTCGTATCCAAATGCAGATGCAGCGCGCGATGGGTGGAAATGGAGCAGGCGGAGAGGGTGCTTTCCCAATGCCAGGACAGACCGACACAACCGAGGGCGGCAACGCTGATGCTGCTACTCCCACTGGGCAGGCCGGAGCTGCACCACCAAACCCATTTGCAGCTCTCTTTCCAGGATTCGCGGCTGGCGGCAATGCCAATCCGGCTGGAGGTGATGCAGGCGCGGCGAACCAACAGAATCCATTCGGCAACCTGTTTGCCGGGCCGCCTGGCGGACAAGGTGGGAACGATCCTATGGCGGAGATGACTCGGACACTCATGCAGAATCCTGCGATGATGCGGCAGATGATGCAAGCATTTGGAGGCGGCGGTGAAGGTGGTGCAGGAGCTGGAGAGGCTGGCTTCAACCAATTCGGTGCTTATGGCGGAGGCTTTGGAGGCGGCGCTTCAGAGTCACAGGCGCCTGCAGATACCAGACCACCTGAGGAGCGGTACGAGAACCAGCTGCGATCACTGAACGACATGGGGTTCTTCGACTTCGATCGCAACGTAGCTGCACTTCGGAGAAGCGGAGGCAGTGTCCAGGGCGCTGTCGAGTATCTTCTCTCGCAATAGACCAGTGATGAATACCTCGGCTGCAGCAGATGCGGACACTTTGAGACCCGGCCTTTGGAACTGGAGGAGCGAGGCCTCCTCAACTTTGGTGACATGGTAGTACCTCGACCTGGTCGCTATCGAAATGGTCGCGGCGCAATGCGCAATCCGAGCGGTCAGGAGTATGGAGGGGAACCGTCTGGTCCTGGCATCCATCTTCGACAAGGCACTCTCTGTGCAGCTGACTTCGTACCTGTGGACCTCGAGACTTATCACACACTTACAGAGGATCAGCGGGACGAGTACGACCGGCATATTGATGCAACTATGCTCGAGGTGCTCGAGTCGGAGTCGCTTTCAGACAACGAAGGCGACGACTGATGCGAGACATCATTCAGCATACACGACTCGCTTGTGCACAGCGTTCTTTAGCATGCAGCGACGGCGCATGGGATCATGAGATAGGAGGCACGACAACGAAACACGCTACAGACAGATATTATACCGAATAACGAATTCAGTCCATACTCATCGCCACATTGACCGAGGTGCCTGTACAGTCATTGTCCTTGAACAGAGCGCGTCTTTGTTTCGGCGGCTATTCTGACCTTCAGATCTCTTGTTTCTCTTTGTCTACAGTGCATCATATGCGACGCCACCAATTTCGATTCTCCGGACAATGGAGTTTGACCTGGCCGCTATCACAAGAGCTTTGGCATCCGCGCGTGCCTCATGTTCAATCAGATTTGCATATGTCACCGCTAATTCACTATCACATCACGGCCTTACTATAGTCTCGGTCTGCGACCAGCACTTACGATCTAACACTGCAGGTCAGTCAGCTAATACATACATTCAAGACATTGTTTGAGACAACAAGAAGATGGTCATCAGCACAAGAGACTTTGCTGTTGCCAGCGCCAATCAACTGCGCGGCAGCATGCTACCTCCACCACGAGCACAGCCCCTTAATATACAGACACAGCAACACCAGGATGAGTCGGTCCATGATCCCGAGCCCAATATCAACGGCAACAAAGAAACGAAGGGCCAGCTCAAGCGTGCTTCGGCAGTTCGGAAAAGTGTGCGCTTCACACCAAGCACGACCGCGGGTAGTGAGAAAGACAAGCCATCGCCAGACGACCCTGCCGGCACTGACATCTTCACTCAGTCTCCACATGCATCAAGAGGCAGTGTATCATCAATCGACTTTCCGGAGCACCTACTTCCTCGGGCCAGCTTGACTGAGCCCTTCAGCGAAGAGCTTCTACAGCCGGTGGCCTACTCTCCAAGGTCACGAAAGGCAGATAACAGAGTGACCGATGCTCTAGCTACTGGTATAATCCGCTCAGATACCGTGCGCCACAAAGTCGGTGTGCTTGAGTACTCGAACCGTGCTCTGCCGCAGGTCCCAGGAACAGATCGCATCGTCACCACGGAACTGCAGGTCGACACTGATGGCCATAAGCGTAATCTCAGCAATGCGTCTAATGCTTCGTCGTCAAGCGACCAGCCTCGCAGAAAGAAGGCTAGCCCGAGTGCCAAGGAGATCTACTTCACGCCGATTGATGCACACTCGTCGAAGATCTTTCTTTCGAGCCCATTGAACAGCCCGACTTTACCAGAAGACTATGAAAGCGACGAAGACAATGATGACCTGCCTACGCCGCGAGCTGCTACTCTGGCTTCACTTACTCGGCCTCCCAGTGCGATTTTTGTAGGACATGTTGATGTTCAGACAGTCGCAGTTCACTCTCCCGAGTCTACTACCAGTCAAGCTGCAGAGATCGAGACTAAGCCAGCCATTCGGATCACGTACGAGCAGCTTGACAGGCTTGTGGCTGCACTTGCTCGATCGAAGCTGATACGAAAGCATCTCCAGCAAGACTGGTTCGACCCCGAAGATGGACCAGACGGTGACAGTATCGTGTCTACATTCAGCAGTGTGTCATTGCCGACACTCACGTCTGCATCTACTCTTTACTCCCAACAGAACGCCCGAAGCTCTTCCTCGACTGATGAAGAAGACCTTCCTCCGTACGCTCCAGAAGATCCCAATAATATCAAGCTGTCAACGACGACGACTTCCCAGCACTCAGACAGCATACTCATCTGCGATCCCAAAGTATATGGCACGCCTGCTACATACGTCTCCAAGCCGAACAACACGACAGTCGGCACACGAACATTTCTCAACGCACCAGATGGAAGCGATGTCGAATGTTCCCTCCGTGTCGTCGAGCAAAACGGATCACTTGTCCGCGTCCTACTACAAATCAACAACCAAATCGTCGACCGCAAATCCGGCAAGAAATCTTCTCTCCTCTCAGCAGAAGTCGACGTAACACCCCACATAGCCAAAGCCGCCATAGCAGAATTAGCAGAAGGGACTTCTCTTCGGGTCTCAGATATCGCAGTTTGTGAATCTCCCACTTCACCTATGTCTCGAAACAGCACAACGAGCAGCAGTACCATCGACTGTTGGATCGCCATAGCAGACTCACTCCAATCCTTCGATACAACAAACTCCATGATCGAAACTGCCATTTCAGTTTTCTCTCAACTCGACTCCAACACCGCTTCAATGTCGACTCTATCCCTCTTATCCCATCTCAGTAGGATTGCGGATCAATACCAAGATTGCCTTATCCTGAAACCTACTGCCTATCACCCCAACGGAGTACCCCAATCGATAAAGATTCCATATTGTAGTAGAAGGTTGTATGAGGATTGGTATACGGATCCTAGAGGCAGTCAAGCTGGAGAGAAAATTGGAGAAAGTGAGGCTGCTAGAGGGTTTCAGAGGGGGATTGTTAGTAGTGTTGCGAAACGTGCGGGAGAGGAGGGAGGGTTTAAGATTGAGGGGTTTTGGGAGAATAGGGGGAGGGTTCGACAGGTTTTGAAGGTTGTTCCGATGTTTGATGGGGAGGGAGAGATGGTTTGGTGTTGTTTTGTGCTGGGGGAGTGGGATTTAAGTCCGTAGTTTCCATTATTATGAGTTTGAAAGACTGGTTGAGACCACGTGGGTGTACTGGGAACAGTGTACTTCTGCAGAAGACACGTCTGCGACTCCCAAGTACTCTACATGCACTTCACTCCAGCCATGAATCAACTCACCATCGTCTTGTCATTGCTGACGTTCACGCGCTTTGTCCATGGCATTTGCCATTTTCCAATCCAGATCGTTTTCTATCGATGGGACAATCCCAACTGCTACGGACTCGGTTTGGATCACGTTTTTGGAGGTCCCGGAGTGGAACTCGAGATGGATGAATGCCAGGACGCAAGAGAAGGGAAGAAGTTCATGTCCTTCGCCTCGTCGTGGCTGCCTCATCATGCCGGCTCGAAGCGAGAGTGCCATGGTCAATGCAATTTGACCATCTACGAGGTAGATAAGTGTGCTGGAAGAAGCAAGCACAAGCTACCAAACACGGAACCTATTCTGGTCCTGCCCAATGTATGTGATGCTTGGTGGGGATTTCGAGTACGTGCTGATATGATCTAGGTGCAATCCATGGAAATTCTTGGAAAGTGTCAGCAATTGACTGCAAATACGACTAAGGAAGGACTGAGTGCCTGGCTCAACTGTGAGAAGTAGTAACCTGACACCTCAAGACCTGCTGAAAGTGTCTCTGAAAGTCTTCGAGAACTGTCTTTGCAGGTGCTTTGACGATTTGGTGCCTCAGTAGTTGTTTGTGTTACCGAAGCAACCACTTGACTTACAACTTTTCGTCGCGAAATCTGCTTTCCACTTCCTCACCATAACCGCGTTTTCACAATCTGCTCGCCCGTTTTTCGACATTCGCCGCTTCTTCTCTCGCCTCTCGATTCCTCCACGCCGCCGAAGTCGAAAACATGCCGAACATAGCACAAGTCGTTGGTAACGGAGAGTTCTGGCACAACAACACTTTGTGGAGCAATTGCTCAGCATCGAGCGATGTGGTGCCGCCAATCCTGCCTCCCGAGTTCTGCCGTCCAGCGGAGCGCAAAGTCGAGATTGTAAGTGAGATAGATCAGCTACAAACAAGAGATCTCCGCCGCGTTGAATGGTCTACGCCAATATGGGCCAGATCAGGTCGGCGGTAGAGAGATCTGGGCATTTCAGAAGCATTGCCATCAGTTGTGCGGATTGTCTCTGAAACAAGGCTGACTGAACCTCTAGGCTTTCACCATCGCCTTCGGCGTCGTGGCTACTGTCGTCTGTGGTGAAGTTCTGGAGCTCATTTTTCGGCCTGCCAGATCTGCCAGACGTGGCAGAGGCACGAAGATCGCTGTGTTTGTGGTGACAGCCAGCACTTCGATTGCCAACATAGTGACTGCTGCTCTTGCTCTCCGCTGCTCCTTGGCCACCTTGCCAACAGATATCCTTGTCGCGGAGTTTGTGGTTTTGGTCGTTGCCCGGGGATTGACGATCGTGTTTGCCTTTGCCGCGATGTATTCTCACCGCAAGCTCGTGCGGGAGATGGAGAGCATGGACAGAAAGGAGAGAATGATACGGGAACCACCAACAAACGCCACGCGCAGGGACGGAGTTACTCGTCGTAGTAACAGATCGTCCCGTGACTGAGCGATCTCCCCCTACCACAACTACACTGAGCCTAGCTCGCGAAGGAAAACGCAAGGAATACCCCCGAAGGTCAAATGAGAGAACCCAAGTCTGAAGAAAATAGGACTTGCCACCGAGTAAACGTAGACAATCCGACACAGGTCACAGTGTCGTCCGAATCAACCCGCCGCTGGAGGGTTGATGACAAGGAGACTGAAACCCGACTTCACCGCCACGAGGTGGTCTCCAGGCAACGCTTACATCAAAGCGGCTAACGAAGCGGCACTCCAGCACTCAGATCAAGCTGGAGTGGATCGATCACTCACTGAAGCGATCAATCAAACAACCAAACAATCCAGCAATCATACAACGTGGACTCGCATTTGCCACTCCGGAGGAAGTCATTGCAGGTCCACGATCTCCGTGGCCGTAGCGCCTACTCCGCCACTGGAAGCGCATGTGTGCCAGTATCGCCTGCTGCGAAACATTCCGGAGACACCATAGTACCGGGTCCTCGATCTCCGTGGCCGTAGCGCCTACTCCGCCCCTGGAAGCACATTTGCGCCAGTATCGCTAGCTGCGAAGCATTTCAGAGACACTATAGTACTGGATCCTCGATCTCCATAACCGAAGCGGTTGCCTCGCCGCTCGAAGCGCATCTGTGCTAGTATGGCAAGCTGGAACGCATTTCAGAGACACGACAGTTCTGGATCCTCGCTCTCCATAGCTATAGCGTCTACTGCGTTACCCGAAGTGCATCTGTGCTAGTATGGCAAGCTGGAACGCGTTTCAGAGACACGACAGTTCTGGATCCTCGCTCTCCATGGCCATCGCGTCTACTGCGTCACCCGAAGCGCATCTGTGCTAGTATGGCAAGCTGGGACGCGTTTCAGAGACACAACAGCAACAGTCATCAGCGCCTCACATCAATCGACACTGGCCATGGCAAGAGGCACACAATCCGAGCAATGATATCAGGCCATTGCAAAGCGGAGAACAGGTGACAATGGCCGCTACTGAGCCATGCAAGGTACAGAGTGTTCATCGATGAGTCTGCGGACTTCTGATACCCATCTCCACTTGAAGGACTCCGAATCCATTACCAGTCTGCTTGCAGCTTCGATGCCATGGCCGAGAGCTGTTGCTTCCGAGAGCTTCAACGTAAAAGACGACGCCACGAACAAGCTGGCCGCTCTACGCAAGGCACAATCATCTCTGCCACGCAGGGCGACTCCTATCGCACGCCGTATCTGCCTTTGTTGGCTTAGTTCTCATATAAGAGCCGGGACACCAGCCTGTATCCTCTCATCATCGCTCTGGAGTCCCGGCGGAGGTATTCTCAGGCAAGGATGTCCATTAGAGTGCCCAATTCGCGCCCGTTCTCGGAGATCCCTGCCCACACGGCATCGAGGAGGATTCTTTTCAGCGAATATGGAGTGGCGAAGAAGGTGTCTGCCATTGGAATGGCTGGCATGATGGCCGTTGGAGATTGCGATGGTGAAGGTGGCACTTCTGCGAAAGCTACAGGCCACGTCCATACAGTCATACAGCACGGTCACAACATGCTCATCGCCGCGGTTGACAAGGTCCTGGACACGAATAGAAGGAAGCCTCTCATCTTGAAATGCCGTGCCCAAAAGAAGGAAACAGTCGATCATGAGGAGCTTGCTGCCTGAGGAAAGATTGTGGGCCTCGAAAATCGAAGACCTAAGCTGATCAACCACATCGCAAGGTCAGCGCCGCTGCTCAGAGGCATGAGGCGTCCTCATGAACCAGCTGACGTCAACCTTGGCCAGCAGCTGACAAGACCAGGTCTTCGACGGAAGCATCGAAGTTGCGAGCATATAAGGATACTGAGGTATTGGAGATCATTGAAGAGGATGTAGTGCAGACGCTGCTATGTTGAGGAGCTGCAAACGTGTCTTTCCGAAGGTATCGCTCTCACAACACCCATGTGACCGGTCTTCTCGAAGTACATCCAGATTGGTAAGGCCATAGCTCTTGGATCATAGGGCGGCAAGATCGGTAGCGATTCCATCTTGTACATATTGACTGTCTCATTGTATGCGTGCCGCGAAGAGTATAGATGAACGCGTCCAGTTATAAGAGATTGTCCTGACGTGTCTGTCACTCGGTCTTTGCGGGCTACTGACCACTCAGAATCTCCATGTTCAATCAGACGAGAGTAGTCAGCCATCACCGCTGCAGGAAGAGATCAGGACGATGGGACAGTTGGAGCAGGAGTCGGCGTTGGTCTCGTGTACGAATCCTTCACATGAAACGGAGTACGGCCCGCAGTCTTGGCCTAAACTCCAATCGTCTTATCGCATGTGGCCATAGCTCCCAACCTTGATGGTACGACTGCGTGATCAGGTTGTCGTGATCATGGTGTCTTGAGACACTTCTGCCTATCTTGCAACTCGTAAGTACACGTCTTCATTATCGTATACATTCGAACACCATCAAACACCAGCCTTCACCATGGGAAGCGCAGAGTCCACACCAGTCGTGCCAACCCGCACCATCTCAAGACGTGAACGCCGAGCTCCACGCGAAGCTATCGTAAGCTTCGATGAGAAGTTCGATGCTCTCAGAATCGATCACGCAGACAGCAAGTCTGTAGAGAGGATCATTTTTCCATCAGGCGGAAATTCCGAGCACGTCGATGCTGCTACGACTCAAGACTATGTACTCAAGGTACTCAAGGATCCAAAGAATAGACTTGGACTATCAGCTCTCTCGGCCAACAACCCAGCATCGATCTTGGAGAAGCCATCAACGCTGATCAGAGACACACAATACTTCAACGTCAAGATCCCATTCGAAGGCTCACCTGTGACGAATCAACGAAGCAGCGGAAGATGCTGGATCTTTGCTGCTACGAATGTGTTTCGAGTTGCTATTCAGCAGAAGTATAATATTAAGAGCTTTGAGCTGTCACAGGCATATCTGTTCTTCTGGGATAAGGTTGAGAAGGCCAATTACTTTTTTGAGTCGATCTTGGATACTCTTGATGAGGATGTGGACAGCCGATTGATTAGTGCTCTGAACGCCAGCCCTGTTGGTGATGGTGGACAATGGGTATGATATACCTCGAATGCCTCCCTATCGTAAATGAGCTTACTCGCTGACCATGCTGCACTATAGGACATGATCGTCAACCTCGTCCACAAATACGGCATAGTTCCACAGACTCTCTACCCAGACTCCTGGAATGCCCAGAACAGCTCAGTCATGGACCGAACATTGACTACAAAGCTTCGAGAAGACGGTCTACGTCTACGAGCACTCAAATCGAAGTCTGCATCAGCATCCAAGATCGCTGAAACCAAAGAAGAAATGATGCAAGACATCGTTCGCATTCTCACGCTTTGTCTCGGTCCACCTCCAGCTGCAGATGAGAAGTTCACCTGGGAGTTCTACGATGCGAATAACAGCTTCAAGACTGTCTCATTGACGCCGATCGAGTTCGCTGACACGACTCATGTTAAGAAGTTCATCTCTTTGGTCAACGATCCGCGAAATGAGTACAACCGACTTCTCACTGTTGACCATCTCGGCAATGTCTGGGATGGAAGACCTATCACCTATGTCAATATCGATATCAGCGTGCTCAAGAAGGCTTGTGTTGCCATGCTGAAGAAAGGTCTTCCGATCTTCTTCGGTTCTGATGTTGGCAAGCAGTCCGATTCTCGTGCTGGTATCATGGACACAGACCTGGTCGATTACGAATTGGGTTTCAATGTCAAGCTTGGTTTGACCAAAGCTGAGCGTCTCCTCACAGGCGAGAGTGCAATGACACATGCCATGGTGTTGACCGCTGTTCACTTGGACGAGGACAACAAGCCAGTCAGATGGCGTGTCGAGAACAGCTGGTCTGAGACTGCGGGTACAGATGGCTACTTCGTGATGTCTGATAAGTGGCTCGATCAATTCGTGTATCAGGCTGTTGTTGATCCAAGTGTCCTGGACAAGAGTGTGAGGGATGTATTGAAGCAGGAGCCCAAGGTCTTGCCATTGTGGGACCCCATGGGAGCGCTGGCTTAGGCAAAGGGCGATTGCTCTACATTAGACACCTGCGATGATGAACGTTATGACCACAACAAGCAATCTGTGTTCGTCGTTTTTTCTTTAGTATCACTGCTATTCCTTCTGCTGTGGCTGGTGACATGAACGCCAAAAGCCGACGGTAAGCATTCTCATCAGTCCTTGGCCATGATGATGATGACGATGCCAGAATTCCTGATCTGTTCCCAATGCTAGTGGTAGTTCGCAGTCCGCTCACGATCTCCAGATAAAGCGTCGGGGCGGGGAGGCTCTGTATCGAGTGTAGGGTGGCAAGGTTTGTCGGGAGCCTTCTGAGACATGCTCCCACATGTTCCTGCATGTCATAGCCAACATAAAGTAGCCCCTCGAGACTAGTGACCAATGGTAAGCCTTGTCCTCCGAAGCATGGAGGCTAGGATGCCAGGCCATGTTGTCGGAAATGCCTCACTCCGGGGATGTAATGCGAATACGTAGTGGTCTAATCGAAGATGCGATACGATGGTCCGTGATGAGTGGTAGGAGAGCTGAGGTGCACTTACTACAGCAGCATTGATCATGGCGAGAGGTCTCTTTACTCAAAGACTGGACCGTACATTGAGATTCCAGGTAATACATCGCATGATCTGATTGCACTCACGTGGAGGTAGGAGTCGCGAGTTCCTTAAAATTTGACATATTCGCCATTCTGTATCGTCAAGACTGTAGACATGGCCATTCGGCAGGTGGACGTGACTTCGATGTCGTTCTGCACATTCGCTTCACATTCAGCTTCCGGTCGAAGGACCACTTGACATTGCGATGAAGCTGTTTTGCTAGAATTGTACGATGTAATGGAGGTTCAGTTCTCCTGGGAGTCGCGAAATGGAACAGCTTCCTTCGGGTGTCCTTCATGTCGCCGTGAAAAGTAGCGGTAACGCGAGTGCGATCACGCTGGCTTTGGTCGATCGCTGACCGATGGAGCTTGCAGCACGAGTAGGCAATGGACGTGTTCCATAAGTCCTGGAGTACAGTGGGTACTCGTTCTTCGGAAGTTCTGCTTCGATATTGGTCGGCATGTGGCAGCACTTCGCTTCTTGTCTGCGGTACCGTATTCTGTACATGTCGTGTACATAAGCTTGCAGGTCGAACTTCAAGCGAACCTCACTACCTCGTGTTTGGAATGATTGTACCGCATCTCCTAGGTTCGAAGACATTTGCCGTTGCGTCCGGGCAGGAGGAGTCCGCGATATGTTAACGAGAGTCATTGAAGTTTCCGCCGGGTCGTTGATCTGCTCATGTTGACGCGGCGTGCCGAAGGGCAATCGCATTAGCTCATCTAATGCAGTATTCGCTGCTAAAGCTTGTCTCATCTTCCGACGTTCTAAAGAGAAGACGCTTTGCTGGATGTAGCGAGATGTTCCACAATCACATCACAGACGAAATGCCGTGAAAAAGAAGAAGACCGCTGCTCACCGCGAGCTGTGACTGTGATATGCCTTGTCTGATGGAGCCTCATTGGTGGTTGTTGACCAGATCTGCGAATACATGCGCCGCAAGGAGGTGTTCCTTCGGCCTTTCGATTTGCCTTTGCAAAGAGTTGCGCGACGATCGTAGCAGTTGAAGAGAAGGGAGCTCAAACCCCCGACTGACCGCTGCAGTCTGCATCCCAGCAAATGCAGGGCATGTGCCTGTACTTCCGTGCTGGTCTTGGCTGCGTGTGGGTTATATTGTCGTGCGGATCTGTCTGCCACAACTTTTCGAGCTGACGTGCTGGCCAGCGAATGGCAGGTCGTTCAAGTTGACAACGGCGCCACCGCCTTCTCAGCGCTATCCTACTGGCAGTCGAAGTAGGCCAACGGGCGGTATCGGTAGTCGCTGAGCAGTGTCAGACTAAGGCCTCAGAAATCAAGGGCCCTTGCGAAATGCCATAAGTCCTCATGAAGATCCCTCGATGCCTTCTACAAGCATCCCGGACAGTGACGTCGGCGCAGCAAAGCATGAGCAAATGCGCTGTTTGAGATGCCGGTCTCGTGACTAGCATAACCAGCCCAAGAAATGGCTGTGGCGGTTCCAATCCACCATAATCATAACAACGAGTACTGTTAATGAGGTTGAGAGGTGTGGAGGCAAATGCGGCGGCGGTTAGCCATCCGAAGAGCATGCAAGAGGAATGTGTTTTGCGAAGCTTGTACCGATTTTAGTTGCGCCACAGAGAACTCCGCTGCACACGATGTCATTGCTATGCTAATACCCCTACTCGATGCAACGATAGCTCCATGCACGCTCCACTCTTTTGCCTGTCTAGCAGCTGTGTTGGATTCGTTGGTTTTCGGCGCAACTCCTCTAGTGCTTCCAGTGAGCGGCACACACCTCCCAGCATCTCTTCAGAAACTCTCTGGACAGCCCGACAGGACGTTGCGTTGCATTGGCGCTAGAGCATGAGCGAGGGTTGCCGTCTGTCTAATTAGGACCCTGCGTGCTGCCTCCCTTCTGTGCATTTCGAGCCGCTCTATCTTCACTTCATCACTTCTAAACGGGAGACGACGACCAAATCAAATTCTGATCAGATCTCAATCGACTGTGAGACAGCACCATATGCGGCTATCTGGACAATCTTGAGTACAGCTGGCCCAGTATACTTTACCCTCGACCATGACATCAGACGCTCAAACAGTACCATCGATTGCGGAGCCAACACTGGATACACACGATATGCCTTCGCCGTTGTCTTCACCAGAGTCCAGTGCTGCAGTCAGCGAAGATGATACTATGTCTGCTGCTCGGATAGGCAGACCGAAGATTGGAGGTAGGAAGAGTAGCGGAACCATGATCGTCTCGCGTGAGTCTGCGACGACGGTTGTGGAACCGGACTTTGATGAGGACGATGTGCGAACGATGTCGCCACGACGGAATAGTGAAGAAGTCGACAAGTTGAGCGAAGAGGCACGAAAAGACCTTATCGAGCAAGCCAAACTACTGCAAATGAGCTTGCAGGCTATTGTGGATCGCGTGGAGACGGTGAAGAGCGAGCACGAGAAACTTGAAGGAGGAAACAAGTTCTTGCAATCGTGAGCTTTCCCAAGCCAGACATGTCTTGCATGTATACTGACTTCATCACAGATACATTGGCGAACTCATGCAGACTTCGAAGATCACCTCGTCGGCGCCTTCGAAAGGCAAGAAGGGCAAAGGTCGAAGCTGAACTCGGCCCGATATACCATTGTACTAATACTGTCCGCTGCACGTATAGCAGCATTAGCGTGGCGCAAATTGTCGACTTCAGAGCAAGGAAAGGAAACTGCATCATGTTCGCTCAATCGGCGACTGCATCGGAGGCGTAATTGACGTTCAACACAACTGGAGCATCCATGTGTACCATAATGAATAACAACCGAAAGGAGATCGGCATGAGACGGAGTTCAGTAGCCACCATATCCACGACGAAAAGGGCACTTTACGCATGCCATCAATCTCGCTCGACATCGGCATAGCTATACACCAGATTGCACGCCTACTGAGCACGAGGACGCTCAGCTAAGATGAATAGCTTGCCAGGCATCGAGAGCAAAGTTGAGAAGAGGCATGAGCAAAGAGCAAAGCCGGGTCATCTGTAAGAAAGGGAGAGGAAAGTCTGTTTATGCAATGCCAACGTGCACATTATAGGGACGAGGCACATCGCTAGCTACGAGGATATATTGCCAGAATCTAGCAACAACAAGCTTCTATAACTATCTCAAGCATAGGCTTTGCCGCCAACACTCTCATCAAAAGCCATAAGATCTTTCAATCCACACACCTCAAATAACGCACCAGGTCCCATCTGCTCGTCTTTCGGTGCTTGACCCATCTCCTTCAAAGCCTGCAAAGACTTCCTATAAGCAGGCACAACAGCTTCCATCCCAAGACATGGCCAAATCACAATTCTATACCCAAGCTTATTCGCCTCCTCCTTACTCATCAAAGGCGTTTTCCCTCCCTGAACCATATTCAACAGAACCGGAATCTTCGGCAGCAATTCAATAACTCGCTTCGCCTCTTCCAAATCCTGTATAGCCTCGAAAAACAACGCATCAACTCCAATCCTCGCAGCTTCTGTCAAACGTTCAATCGCCTCGTCAAAACCTCCTTTACCTTCTAAATCTCGCCCTGCTCTCGCATCTGTCCTCGCAATAATCAAAATATCATCCCGACTCTCATCTCTCGCTTTACATGCCGCCCTCAATCTATTAAAGTAAACTTCCCTATTCACAAGTACTTTCCCGCTCAAGTGACCACATCTCTTCTCTTGAACCTGATCTTCAATATGTAAACCCGCAACTCCGGCTCTCGCATAATTTGTAACCGTCCTCGCAATGTTGATAGGTCCTCCATAGCCTGTATCTGCGTCTGCGATTACTGGGATAGAAGGGTCGATAGAGGCTATCATGGCTGCGTTGGCTAACATGTCGTTGAAAGTTGCTAGGCCTAGGTCGGCCATTCCTAGACGTGACATGCTGGTGCCGGCGCCGGTCATGTAGAGACATTCGAAGCCTGAGGCTAGGGCTAGACGGGCTGTTATGCCGTCGTAGACGCCGGGGGCGAGGACTGTGTGGGAGGGGTCGGAGAGCATGGCTCGGAGGCGGGAGACTGCTGTGGGCTTCTTGGAGGTGTTGGAGGAGGTTTTGCCACTTGGGTTATTGCTGCTGTGTGCTGCCATCATTCCTTCGTGGGCGGCCATGTTATGGTAATGCTGCGTCAAGCTCTCTTTCTGTATCTGTGGTGTATAGAAGTAGTAGTAATAACAACACAGCTCCTCACCTATCGACTATATACTTCCTCTTGACCTATCTGCGGCGAGTAGCTACAGGCATGCTGTTCGTCCATGCGCCGATTACGGAGCTGTTTGGTCCACTGATGACACAAAAGCCGCGAAGTATTTTCTGAGATTGACGAGGCGACGACTATATATCGTCGACAGCTCGCAGAACACTCGGTGGTCGTCTATGTGATGAAGATGGAAGTGGAACACGCGAAGAACGAAAACGACCAGCGCTCGGACCGCACGTGAAGGTCTCTCACATGCAAGACCAAGATCCGGGGCATGCCATTAAGGTTCAAGATCACGCCTCGGTATCTTTGAGATGTGTGGTGGTGCTGAAGTCATGAGGGAGCACTGAACTGCTTCGATATAAGCGTCAGTGTTGTCCGCATCGACTCTAGAGTATCATAAAGAAGTTCATTGTTATCAGAAGCAGCTCACATTCAGCTTCATTCCATTACTACCCAAACATAGTTCCTAGCACATCATATCACCGACACCATGGGTCTCAAGGACGGTAAGCAGTTGATGAGAATGTTAAAGGCAAGCACGACTGTGTCTAACGAAGTGAATGACCAGACGCATTCCCTTCCTCCGAGGCCTTCGATGCCATCGCCGCCGCCATCTCAAGCGACAAGGACAAGAAAGACGCCGTGAAGCAGGGAGGTGCCATTTTCGCTTTCAACTTGAAGAACGCACAAGGACAAGAGAAGGCCTGGCATATTGATTTGAAGGAGACTGGAAATGTTGGAGAGGGCCTTGCACCAAGCGGGAAGAAGGCTGATGGTTAGTATGCCCTATACTTTGAGAGGATGAAGAGGACGAGACACTGACAGCATGCGATAACAGTCACACTGAACCTCTCAGATGAGAACTTCGCCAAGCTCGTTTCTGGCAAGGCCAATGCACAGAAGCTGTTCATGAGCGGTAAGCTCAAGGTCAAGGGAGCTGTTATGAAGGCTACGAAGATGGAGCCGATTCTTAAGAAGGCCCAAAACAAGGCTAAGCTTTAGATAATGGGCGAGCAGTGGATGAAGGAAATGCATATGATATACCTGCAGGCTGAGAAGCTGCCTGCCGTCTTGGACGGAGTTGATACAATATGTATTCTACAGTATGAAAGAACCAAAGATACCAGAGTGTTGACAGGCGTGGCTTGGACTTCACTTCATTCTTCTTATTGTGATGTTCATGATAGGCATACCGTTTGGTCGAGTCTCCTTTGCCCATCTAGACTGAATTGGAATGTGTACAGTATCGCTCAGCTTCACTTCTGCTGGTGGCCGCTGGGTTCTGTCGCGTTCCACAAGATGAAACGTCAAGTGTCGATCACACGTGACCGCTCTCGCGGCCTCCAAGCTCCAGCTAGTGATCAAGACGCGACATTCACGTCCAGTCGTCGCTGTCATATATTCGTCCATAGACACCGTATATTGCTGCTCATAAGAACCGCGTGTGTTGGCATTATTGCGGCCGTCCTCGGTGTGTCGCGAACAAATCGGGAAGAGAAAAGGATTGCGGGCCGTGCAAAGCAACCGCAACTTCGTTCTACGTAGCGGTCTTCTCCAACTTCACGTACTTTGATGACCAGTGAATGCAATAATTTGTACAGTAACAACACCGCGCAACATCCACGACTCCCATAAGAAGAGCATTTCGCGCATGGCAGACTCTCCTCGACACACCTACCAAAGTGCGAACGCGATCTCCCACGACACCACCACCACGAACACGACTCGGTGACGCCCCATTCGAACATTCACGCATACCCGCATCGACTCCACCAAAAGTTCATCAGCAGTGCGTATCATCGCAGCACGCATACGCGCAGCGGACGCGCGCATAATATGAGCAAGCGAAACGCTGGGGATTGGGGCGGTGACCAAGAGCGCTACGGAGGACCAGCACCAACAATGGACAGCAATGACAAGCCTGTACAGGCCACAGCGGCACAACTGGCAAGAAGGAAGTAAGTACATTTCCCCATATCGTTCTCTGTCTGCGACTCTCCATGTTGTTGGCGGCCTGGTTGGATCTGGATTGGCGAGGCGGGCTTCGAGGACCTGGAGACATGGCATGAGGAGCGGACGCACATGGCTGAAGCAGTACCTACTCTTCTCCATTGTCACGACTCGGCTGCGCTGGCGCCTTGATTGTTCCTGGACTGGCCTGGTGGGTTTCGAGGCTATGGAGATACCACCTGCGACAATACGCGACAAGGGACGAGGGTGGCAGCTGCACTCCCTATTGTTCTCCGACCTCGTCCCTCTCTATTGTTAGCGACCTGGTGCTGTCCTGATTGGCTTGGTGTGCTTGGAGTCATCGAGGAAACGGCATTTGACAATGGGCGAAGGTGGCTGGGAGTGGGTATTTTCATCTTGACAATGGTATTTTCGAATACTATTGTGATGATGGGAGATATACACTCTCACTTTCGCCCTTTTCGCTGCCTTTTCCTCGTGCACAACATTCACACCGATCACCTCTCTCCGCACCAGAACGCCCACCATGGCACACAACTCTGCTCCCGTCCGGAACTCGTTTCTGGACACCGTCCAGAACCCTCCCCCTCGCCCAAAGCGAGGACCCCTCCCTCCTCCCAACGGCGCCAGGGTGGCTCGCCCGGTGGGAGTCCACCACTACGAGCCCGCGCCCTCCTCCGCCCCTCCTGTCGTCGTCTCTCCGGTCTTCACTGGCCACCAAGCTGCCGTCGTTGCCCCTGCGCCCCCTGCGCCTCCCAACAGACTCTTTGGAGTCTACAGAGAGCCGCCTGCTTCTCTGCCCATCAGCAGAGACCAAGCCGTCCGGCTCCCGGCCGGGTCAGAAGAGGCCACCACATGGCACGCCGGAGAGCCGCATTGGCTGGAGATGATGTTGCGTTTTTATGTTTTGGCCATAACAGACGAGCCTTCACGCGCCTTCACTGACATCCACGAATCCAGACTGCTCAAGCCCAAGGCACGAACGGACCGTGGCCGCAGCGATAGTCCCGCTGTGCAGCCGCAGAACGGCTTCGGCCAGACATCAACAAACCCGTTTTCGTCGCAATCCTTCAACTTCACCGCACCACAGACGAACGGCGGCTCATTCCAGTTTGGCCAGTCCGCATCAGCACCAGCGAACCCACCGCAGCAGAACGGCATGAATCCCTCCTTCACACAGTCATCAGCGCCTGCTTTTGGCGGCTTCGGGGCTACAGCGACACAACCACAGCAGAACGGTTTCGGCGGCTCAAACTCCATGTTCAACCAGCCTTCACAGCAGAGCACCACGTCTGTCTTCAGCGGTTTCGGACAAAGCCAACCGTCGCAACAGAACGGCACCACGACTCCTGGCACCAGCTTCGGCGGCTTCAGCAACTCGTCACAGCCCACCAACCAGAACGGCAATGGCACAGGCATGGGCGGTAGCAACATCTTTGGACAGCAGCCACAACAGACTGGCTCCAATGGCTCGATATTTGGACAACAGGCACAAGAGAATGGCGCTAGCAGAGCATCTACACCAGGTTTCGGCAGCGCATTCCCAGCACAGGCACCAGAGCAGACCAACGGTCCCGCCAGCAACACATTTGGATCTCAGCCACAGGCGAATGGGACCACAGGCAACAGCGTATTCGGACAGCAACAAGCACCCGTAAGCTTCAATTTTGGTGGTCAGCAGCAGCCTGCCCAGAGCAGCAGCAACTCGACATTCCCAGCTTCGCAGCCACAAGAGCAGACACAGAAACCCAAGCCCAGCTCGAGCATGTTCGGTCAGTCACCATCTACACAACCTGCAGCAGCTACAACATCGTTGTTCGGCTCAACTGCTGCACCATCTACCAGCGCACCTACGACGAGCCTATTCAGCTCAACTCCCGCACCTACTACAAGTGCACCAGGTACCGGTCTTTTCGGTTCGACTCCTGCACCAACTGCCAGCGCACCAGGCACGGGTCTCTTCGGCTCGAAGCCCACGACTAGCGAACCTGCCAAGAGCAGCGGCAGCATCTTTGACAGCTTGCCAAAGAAGGACCTCAGCAAGGTCAACTTCTCTTCGTCCGATCCCAAGCAGGTCTACAATGGCGAAGATGATGACGAAGATGAGACTTCAGCGGCAAGTGCAGAGAAGGCGACTGAGAATCAGACACCAAAGACGAATCCATTCGCCAACTTCCCAGCACCAAGTGCTGCTAAGCCTTCATCGAACATCTTCGGCAACAGCGCTGGACAGAGTGCTGCTAAGCCTGCATCGAACATGTTTGCGGCTAGCACTGGTCAGCAGGATACGAGTATGAGCACACCAGTTGCCACTCCTCAGACGTCGTTGTTCTCCAATGGCTCTTCCGCCACAGCTGCGCCAGTCTCGAGCACACCCGCAGCACAACCACCTAGGTCACTATTTGACCGCATTGACAAACCACAACCAGCAGAGACGCCAAAGGCATCACTGTTCAGCAGCACGCCAGCACCACCTTCTACTGCCCGACCACTTTTCTCGTCTGGTACGGCTGCCACTCCTGCAACATCCCTATTCCACAAGCCGTCAGCAGAGCCAGAAGAGGATGCCACGCCAAAAGCGCCAGCGCCTAAGAGCATGTTCGCACAGAGTGCATTCGCACCTCCATCAACTCCCGCTGTGGCACCTACAGCACCTGCGGTATCGTTCAAGGCACCGCCAGCTACTGCGCCTGTTGCACGAACTTTCGCGGCGCCTGCGAATACCACAACTGCGAGCTCGTCCGCGTCCGCAACGACGACAGACTTGAACGAATCGCAGAAGAAGAGCATGGCGGACCTCAACAAGGGTCTTATGGCACATTTGCAATCACAGAAAGACGACGCGGACTGGAGTTCAATCTTCAGATACGCCTTGGTAGCAGCGGCACAGATCGCTGGCCGATCAGCACCGTCTGACACTGAGATGATGCCTGCACCTGCTGCACAGAAGACGTCCTGTCAGCTTTTTGGCAATGCACCTGCGACTGCAGCTGCACCATCCAACAGCACATCAACAGCCCCGACCACATCTTCAGCACCCGCTAGCAATCCACTGGCTCGATTTGCTGCTCAAACGCCCAAGGCCGCTCCATCTGTCTCGCTGTTTGACAAGGCTCCTGCTACGGCACCCTCGAAGAAGCGATCATTCGAAGAAGATGCTGATGAATCCTCCCGAGCTCTAGCTACAGAGAAGCGTAGCAAGCCTAATGAGCCAGCCGCTTATCCCAAGTTGCCTGAGACTGCTAGCAACACAGCCAAGCTTTTCGCCTCAACGCTTGACAAGCCAGCCGAATCTGCAACTCCGAAAGCCACATCTGGTTTCACGCCTTCCACGAAGCCACTTTTCCCAGCTTCTGCCTCGACTTCAGCGCCGACGCCAGCATTTGGTGGTTTCAAGCCCACGCTTAGCACTACTGCAACACCCAGCGCTGGAGGGTTCAAGCCTACTTTACCCGCCGCCGCTTCTGGTACCAGCTTTCTGTCGTCGTTTGGTGCGTTGGCAAAGAAGAATGAAGAGGTCGAACGTCAGAAGCGCAAAGATGCCGACTATGACAGTGATGAAGAGACCGAAGAGCAGTGGGCCAAGAGAGACGCGGCTGAGCAAGAAGAGAAGCGCAAGAAGTTTGCAGAGGCAGCAAAGAGCGTACCATCTTTCACGATCGAATCTGCAACGCCCAAGCCCGCTACTGCTGCCACAGTAGAGAAGGCTCAAGGCACTGGCAACAAGACTTGGAAGCCTGAGACACCACTGCAATTCGGCAATGGTACAACCGCCAACACACCAGCTGCTGCACCACCGAAGTTCGGCAGCGCGTTCTCTGGCTTTGGCACATCAGCAACACCAAACGCAAGCAGCACGCTTGCACCAACGACCACATCTTCGCTCAATGCATCTCGTGCCACCACGCCTGGCGTCACCACTGATGGCGAGGGCTCGAACGGCACGAACGGCGACAAAGCCGCCGCCGCTGATGATGGCGAGCCAAGCGACGAACAGAACCAGCCTCAAGCCTCCGAGGAGATCAATGATCTTCAACCTGCTGAGCGTGAGGCCAACGAAGTTCTGCTTGAAGTCCAGGATGTTCGCACATCCAAGATGGAGAAAGATGAGGAGAGCGGCAAGTCACAGTGGAAACCAAAGACTCGTGGCAGATTCTTCATCCTCAAGGACAAGACGACAGGCAAAGTCCGCATGCTTTCACGAACAGGCGCTGGCAGGACTGTACTCAATCACGTCCCGAACAAAGAAGCAACGTTCAAGGTCCATCCCAAGAAGGCTACCATGATCGTCGCTTCACTCTTTGTCGATCACATGCATTCTACTCCACCGGGTCCAGGCCAGTGGATGTTTAGCACTTCTGATAAAGACGACGCTGAGAAGATTGCGAGACTTTTGACAGAGGGTACACCGAAATAGGTTGGCGGTAAACCCATTCCGGCGAAATCTATGCCACCTCGAGCTTTCCAAAGCTACAAGGAGATGATCGACAAACACAATAGAAGGGTTGCCGGGCAGAGATCTGCATCGTACGAGAGGGCCTTGGCCAAGGAGCTCGAGAAGATGCCCGACTACTAAGAGGAACCCAAGGACAGCATCCAGGACCCGGGCTCGGCAGACACGAGCGAAGGCTAAGCCAAGACGAATTACGCCAGAGGTTAGGCGAACTCAAGCGACATTGGTCGCCGCCGATCAACTGATGGATTGTACGATATATGATGGCTTCACACTGAATGAAGCGAGACTTGAGATTGATTGGCAAAAGAACTGTTTTATTGCATGGCGATTGATAGACATTGCATGGCGTCCGAGCGGAGGTTTGTGTAATATGGGCTTTTGGACCACACACTGCATGGGTATGTCTTATGCTTCACGTACAGACGACACGATTACTTTGACGTTGTAATGTGGACTGCACTGGCCGCTCAGAGGCGCATAGTTTAGACGAATACTATTCAAAACGAAGGCATGATATGCCAGATTTTACATACTTGGTCCACCATCTCACTTTCTTTCGTCCTTCTACGCATTACTGACGAACATAGCTAATGTCTGTCTCGGTCTCTGCACCTTTAAAGACACCAGGCCAGCATGACTTTGCACAGTGCAGGATGGCGATCATCAGTCGGCATGGAATTGTGAAGAAACATGATTGCATATGAGATGTACTTGAAAAGCACCAACGCCAACGCCAAGTCATACCTCGATTTAATTCGCCACGGCAGCTGGCCCGCTGCCCCACAGGCGTGCGCGCTCTTCATCAAAACGCGCTCTGTCCTCTGCACTACTCTTCAGAAACCCAATCTCCCTCCAGATATGTATATACTTCCTCGCAACGATCTCGCTCACAGGTCCAGTAGAAGCCAAATGCGGTGAATGCTCAACAGTCTTCTTGCAATCCAGAACAAGCCCTCCACAAGACATTCTCAAGAAATTATCATCGAGGAAGTCGAGCAGGGTTGAAGCTGGGTTGTCCTTCTGAGGTGCTTTCCTAACTCTCTCAAGCCAGTCTGCGAAAGGAATTATGTTTGATGACGGGATATGAAGTGCTTTAGCGAGAATTGCAGTCATATCTTTCCAGGACTGGCCGACTGGGTTTTCGATGTGGTAAATGGGGTAGGGAGTGTTATCGGCGAGTACAACGTCTGAAAGAGCTGCGGCAATGTCGTTTACTGGAGTCCAGAAGAGTCCTCCTTCGAGATCTGGGAGATGATTGAGAGTTTGAGAAGATTTGACGAGGAAACCGAAATGCTCCATTGGGTTCCAATAACCTGAAGTCTTGGAGCCTGCGATCTGTCCCAGGCGGACGGCCATTGTACGGAAGTTCTGAGGGTGTTTGTGAAGAGTCTCGTCGAGCATACGTTCGCAGCCCCATTTGGCTTCGCCGTAGCCATTGGTCAGGACGGAGTCAATGTCGACGCGGTCTTCTGGCACGATCTGCTTCATGCCAGTGTTGGGCTTGTAGTTGTCCAAGTCGTAGTGGCCTACAACTCCGATGGATGAGACCATCTGGAAGCCAAACTTGAAGCTTTCTGGCCGCTTTGAGACGACGTCACAGCCAAAGTCGATGAGGTTCCTGAAGACTTGGAACTGCGACTCAAAGCCTGCGAGAGGACGCTTCGCACTCATAGGCCAGGCGTTATGGATGAGATGTGTGACTGAGCTTGTCAGACTCTTGTATTCAGCCTTCTCGAGACCGAACATTGGCTTGGAGGTATCGGTCTGGAATACGCGCAGCTTGTATCTCAGGCTTTCTGGAAAGCGAATGCCCTTCTCTTTCATGGCTTTGTGCTGGCGAGAGTATGGCTCCGCCTTGTTCTCTCGGTTCAGGCAGATGACAGTCTTGACGTCTTCGAGCTTCGCAAGGTGATAAGTGAGATGTCCACCCAGACTGCCGCTCGCACCAGTAACAAGGACAACTTTTTCGTCGCTGGCTGGCATCTCGCCTTGGGGATCTGGGCTTGGTGCTGTGAAGCCCGCAATGTACTTTGCCACCAGTTCATCAACAGCCTTCTTACGTGCTGCCAATGCCGCGGCCTTCTCCACGGACTTCTTGGTGGCTGGTTCTGCCTCTGGCTCGGCTGAGGTTACTGGCTTCTGCGGCTTCTCAAGCTCCTCTGTGGGTGGTGGAGGCAACTCATCAGTACTAGCAGTATCGCCACAGAGCAGCTTACGAAGGTCGCGTACTCTTGGGCACTCCAAGAACAACGATTCATGCTGAATGTCCAGTTCCAGCTCATCACGAAGACGACTGACGACCACAAGAGACAGGAGTGAGTCGACTCCACTGTCGGCAAAGTCCGTGTCGTCGGTGAGCTCTTCCACCGCAACGCCACTCTCTTCAGAGATGATGGCAAGTGCGCTCTGGAAGACCTCACTGTTTGCACCAGCACCACTCTTCTTTGCATTTGGAGAGGAACTTCGAACGTCTGGAGTCGTTGTACCAGTACCAGCATCAAATGCAGCGTCGGAAGATCCGCTACCAACATCGACGCCAGAGTCGCTACTGTTCTCGGAAACAGATTCACTCTTCACCGGCGCGGAAGTGGCAGAGCCGGACTCTCCAAGCAATCCCTTCAGGTCCTTGACAGACGGATATTCATAGAAGAGCGAATTGAAGTCGATGTCCAAGTCCAACTCCTCCTTGAAGCGAGCTGAGATGGTCAGACCCATCAAGCTATCAATGCCTGCATCCGCAAAGACGGTGTCATCGCCGAGATCTGCCTCTGCGATACCACTTTCCTCAGCAATGATGGCCAGAGCTTGACTCGTCTTTGGCGCTGAGGCTGGTGGCGTCGGCTCGGCTTTCTCAGGTGTCGGCGCAGAAGGCTTGATAGCAGCAGCCTTCTTCTCGACAGGTACTGCCTTTGGTGCAGCAGTCGACTTCTCTCTGGGCTGCACACTTCTGCTCTCGTTGTTCAGAATGACCTTGAGAACTCTTCTGGGTACGCCCTGAATAGCGATACCTTTGAAGCTGGCAACGATATTGTCATCCTGATCGAAAACGGCAACATCACCGTGCCACAATTTGTCCTGGCCCTCATGCATATGGGTATAGGTTGTATACTTCTTTTCGAAGTCAATGGGCTCGTAGATCTGGAAGCCGGCCCAGCCATGGTTCATAAAGACTTCCTTGTCGAGATCAACGCCATCGTTGCAGTTCATGGTGAAACCACAAGACTGGGTCAATGCGTCGATGATGGCAGGATGAGTGTGATACTTGCCATTCTTCTTGACACTGCCAAAGCTGAGCTTACTAGATGCTTCAAGCGTCTTGCTGTTGAGCACCACTTCGTCAATGGCACGATAATCATCATGGAAGCGTGCCAATGGGCGAATGGCACGATATACCATAGGACGATTGAAACGAGCGGTCGTCTCCGCCGCAATGCCATCTCGAAGCGCCTGCATCTTCTGCTTGATGGTCGCCTTCTCCGCCTCGAGCTTTGTCTGCAAGCTGCGATCTGCGAAGTGGACGACGCATCGAGCATGCTCTTGTAGCTTCTGCTTAGGGTTGAACGACATGAAGCGAATTGTGGCTGTATTTGAGGCCCAGTCGACATCCGCATGAGCTTGCAGAAGCTGCTTGCTGCCTGCCGAGTTCAAGATCAGAGCCTTGGAAATGTCCATGGTTCCGACATCGACCAATCTCTGCTCCTGCTGTGGGCGATACTTGTCGATCAGATATGTGCCGAGAGAAAGGGCGATATCGCAGTACACACTCGGGGTGCATAACGGAATGCCATCGACCTCGTGACCTTGCACCAGAGGACTCAAGTCCTTGCGAGCGATGTCTGCCTCAACGACAATATGCGCTTTCTTGTCGTCACCACTCTCCTCCACGATGGTGTGGATAGTCGTCGACTCGAGCTTGGATGACTTGTCGGCAATGACAAGTGGGGGGTCTCCCTTTCGCAATGACCAGTCATTGACATACTGCATCCAGTACTCTTTCAAATCCCAACTGTATGCTGGAAGAGGGATGACCTTGTGCGATGCGGCGAAGTCTCGATGATATTCGGACCACCTGATGTCCGCACCCGCCACATATGAAGTCTTCAGCGCCGCAGTCATGGTCTGCCAAGCAGACCTACCACGCTGCAACGAGGGGAGATTGACAATTTTCGGTAGATTGGCCTTGATCATCCCGCCAATCGCTGGATGTGGTCCGATCTCGAGTGCCGTAGTGGCATCTGTGATGAAGCCTTCGGAGTGTGCTTGCTCGAGAGCAGTGAGCATGTTCACTGGCTCGCGACAATGTCGAGCGAAGTACTCGGCAACAAAGCCTTCAGTCTTGTTGACAACGGTGCCATCTAGTGGACACAGCACCGGAATTCTGGCAGTGGAGTAAGTGACACCACGAGCCAGCTCGGTAAACTCGTCTAGGATTGGGTCGACCTGACTCGAGTGAAAGGCGTATGGTACCTTGAGCAATGTCGACTTGAGACCGGCCTCCTCCAGAAGCTTGCTGAAGGTAGCAACGTCTGCGTTCGGACCAGCCAGGACGGTCTCTACTGGCGAGTTGATACAGGCAACCTCGAATCTGTGGTTCTTGAGCGTCCCAAAGATGGTCTTAACATCAGCCTTGACGACCAGCATAGAGTGTGTACCAACCTGGCACTTTTGTTCGAGAAGTTGTGCACGTTTGCCAACGAGGTAGACAGTGTCTGTATCGGATAGCACTCCGGCTATGTTGAGCGCAGCATATTCGCCAAGGCTGTGGCCAACAACAGCGACTGGTCGGATCTCGAATGATGCCCAGAGCCTACTCAAGGCAATTTGCATGCATGTAGTGGCGAGCTGTACTGGTGTTGGAGCAAAGTTGCCGATATCCTGCTCATCAGATTGGATGACTGGAAGCATGGATGGAAAGCCAAGGCTCTGTCCAATCTTATCAAGGCGCCGCATTTCTGTGCGGAAGACGGAAAAGTTGTCAAAGAGCTCGCGGCTCATGCCTGGGTACTGAGCACCATTGCCAGTGAACGTGAAGAGAAGCTTTGGCGCACTCTTAGGACGAGTCATGCCTGTCTTGTCTTGGGTCGCCTTCTCGATCTGCTTGCACAGATCTTCAGCATCCTTTCCAGAAAGCATGACACGATGCTGGTGGTGCATCCTTCTGGCTGTGGTGGTATATGAGAGTTGGCTGAGCGACACATCGGGATTCTGCTCCAAGTATCCATGAAGGGATCCGAGGTTGCCCTGCAGGGACACGCCATTCTTACCAGACACAGCCACGAGGTGAAGAGTCCTTGGGTCCTCCTGATCAGTCACATCTTCGATGATAGGCGCATCCTCTAGCAATAGCGCACTATTCCCACCAGCTGCCGAGAAGTTGTTCACGAATGTTCGTCTTGGCTGCGCTCCATCACGCTTCCATTCGATCGGCTTGTCGGCAATGTTCACGTTGCGCTTATCCAGGTCGGTCGGGAACTTGTGATTGATCTTGTTCTTGATACCGCAATGTGGCACGATGGTGTTCTTCTTCATCATAAGAAGCACTTTGATCAAGGCCGAGACACCTGAAACTGCTTCACCATGCCCGATGTTTGCCTTGGCACTTCCAAGATACAGTGCCTGATCTTCGGATCGTGGCTTGTTGACCTCGTCGAGAGGTGGAGCGAAGGTCTGCAGTACACTGGACATTTCTCCAGCATCTCCAGCTTGTGTGCCAGTGCCATGCATTTCGACATAGCTGACATCGTAAGGATCCACGGTGGCTGAGTTCAACATCTTCTTGAAGATGGCACGTTGTGCACCGACGTGTGGACGAGTGATGGACTCGCTTTCTGCCGAGTGATTGGTGAACGCCGACAGTATGATGCCCTGTATCGGGTCCTTGTCTGCGATCGCATCATCGAGGCGCTTGATGATTACGGTCCCTACTCCCTCTCCTCGACAATATCCATCCGCATCGTCATCGAAGGTCTTGCAGTTACCTGTACGAGACAGGAAGTGGCCACGGTCTAGACCAGCTGTGAAGTCTGGATTGGTCAGGACATTAGTACCACCTGCAATGGCCGTGTCGATATCTCCTCGCCACAAAGCATTGCATGCGATATGGATGCCAGCCAGACTAGATGAACAAGCGGTGTCGACTGCATAGGAAGGACCACTGAACTTGAAGCAGTAGTTGATGCGACCCGGAATGAAAGCTCTGTTACCTCCCGGAATGAAATACGTGCTAATGTCCTGGGCTGAGTTTGTTTCCATCCAGTCGTTGGAAGTCACACCGAAGAACACACCTACTCGGTCGCGTCTAGTGCTGGGAGTGGCATCAGGAACGAGACCTGCTTGCTCAATGGCCTCATATGCTGTCATAAGCGCTATACGCTGAGCGGGATCGATCTCACGTGCTTCGCGCGGACTGATATTGAAGAACTTGGCATCGAACTCTTTGGGATTGTTGAGCCAGCATCCGAATGGCGTAGCACTGGTATTCTTGGTCTTGCCAGTCGGGTCAACATGAGTCTTGGCGTCCCAGTGCTCTGCTGGCACTGGCTTGTGTACGTCTAGCCCCTGATACAGCAGATCCCAGAACGCCTCATTGTCCTTGGCATCTGGGTACCTGCCAGACAGGCCGATGATGGCGAGCTTAGGCTGTTTCGGATTACCACTTGTTTGCTCTGGAACATCTGGCTTGCTCGACGCTGGCGCAGATGGCACCAAGTTCTTGAGATTCGTCTGCTTGAGTGCAGAGTAGACGAGCTGATCGGCTGATGTAGCGATTGCCTCAATCTTGAACGAGTCTGGGTCTGAGGTATGAAGCCACTTCTGGACCTCGTCGATGATGCCAGGCCACCCGATGGGCTGCAGTAAGATCTGCGAGACTGCCGTTTCCAACAAAGTTTTGAAGTTACTAACGCCGATGACAGCGCCAGACGTCGACAACACAGGTGTCTCGTTCTGTCTCTCGGCTGATTCGGAGTCCAGTCCTGCTACGATCTCCTCGACATCGTCTGACGAAGAAAGATGTGGGCAATGATATGGTCCGTATATGGGGATACTCTTGGTCCGGATGCCTTGGAAGTGCTCCGACGTGCTTAGCTGTGCCAGCGCACTAGGTGGACCACTCACGGTAATCCCGCTAGGCGCGAAGGCTGAGATGTAAGGTCTGTCAGTCAGTGGCAGCTTTGTCTGCTCGCAGAACTTTGTCACAGCCTCGGCGGCCTTGTCAGATCCAGCAACTAGCATGGACCAGCTCTGATCAGTCTGAGCCTCGTGGGATGGCTCGACACGTAGCGCCACGTCTGTAACGTGCATGCCAGTCTTGAAGGCCGCTGCGACTGCTGCGACGGCCAGAGGAATGAGGTCCAACGTGCTCCGACTACAACTGACAGCAGCTGCCGCTAGCGTACCAGTGCATAAGCCTAAGATACGTGCATTGCCTGAGCGAGGATACTCGAGGTCTGCTTGGCTGATGAAGACGCCCAGTTGATACAGGCAAGTCACAGCCATGTCCAATGGAATGCATCTTTTCGAGCTCTGCTTTATCAAAAGCAAATCATCGATGCATGTGAGTCTTGGAAGGTCATCCCGGATGTTAATCGGAAGAGTGTAGATGCTTTTTCGTATGGCGTCGTATGCCTTGACAAGGAAGTCGTCAAGGACGGGATTGGTCCTGTACTTGAGCAGTGTCTTGAGATGTGGTTGGACCTCGTAGGTCTGGTCGCCAAAGAGGTATAGTTTCTGTTGTTCCGACATGCTGGTTTCGTTCTAGTCGTGATCACAAGGCTTCAATACTTTGGAGGAAGTCTGGCTATCACTGAGTCACCGGAAGTCAGCATATTACTCCAGCGAAGGGCCAGTCCCTTGCCAGGTACCTTCAAGCTCAACGCCTGGACTCCGCGATACGAGATCAGCACACCTGCACTTCGCGAGGTTGCTTTACACTCTAAGATTCTATGATCGAATGGGCGTTCTTGGCGTTGGGCAATGAGACAATGAGCAAATGGAGTGGTAAGAGAGTATGATCTAGTGTACAATGCTAACCCTCTGGGAGGTGTGCGCAGACGGCGTATATACACATCCCGTGCAGATGCCCGCCATGCGAATGCCTCAGCTATGACGAACTAGTCTGTCGTCCATAGACCATATATACGTTGAATTGCTGGTCAGTCGCCCTGTTGAAGCCGGACGTTGGTTGCGACGCGCTCCAGTATCCCGACCTGTGCTGAGAGCGCGCGCAACATCATAGTCGCGATCGTGGACTCATCAAGCGATTGTGGTGGCACACCGGTGAATCGCGTTGCTCAGTTGTGGTGCTCGGGATATCATACCAGCTCGGAACATGCCTATTGTGGTGCTACGATTTGCCATAGACGAATTACGCTAAACATGCGTGCCAGCCACGAGTAGATCGACAAGCGTTACATGCAGAACACAAGCCGCCGCCGGTCAAAGCTTGGCATCAAAGTGAGCTCCAGGATACGGGAGCTCGGGCATGGGATACACTCGGGAATCCTTCCATCTCAACCACAACCTCACCTCTTCTCGATATCCCGATCATTCTGGGGATTCACGAGTGTTGCTTGGCGAATGAGCCTCATGACGCTTTTCAGTCGATGTCAGCGCTGCGTAGGTATCTATTGCTTCTTGCCACAAGCTGGGCCAGACCACTTGCAGAGTCAACTCACTCGTGTAGGCTGTTCACAAGATGGAAGACACCATCACTCTATACCAAAGCCATCGAGCTCTCTTCTTCTTCGTTGTACTTCCGATCCTCGCACTCATCATCACACTCCTCCAGCGCGACCGCAGACTTGACAGAGTACCAGGACCGAAACTGAACCCTCTCGTTGGCCTGGGGCTGAAGCTGCCACCCAATGCAGTGCTCCTCTTCCGCAAATGGGCTGGTGAATATGGAGACATCTTCAAAGTGCAAGTGGGCTGGTACAACTGGGTCGTGATCAACTCTCCTGAAGCGATACGTGAAATCTTAGAGAAACAGGCGATCAGTACTTCTTCCAAGGCGCCGTCTCCTCTGGGCCACGATGTTGTTACAGGAGGTATGCGCATGCCGACGATGCCATACGGTCCAAGGTGGCGAGCACAGCGATCTGTTGTGCGTCAGATCACTTCTGTGCCCATGACATCGACGTTCGTCCCGAGCCAAGAGTTCGAAACCAAACAGCTGTTGTTCGACCTCGCAACGGATAATAAAGACCAGCGCAGCTTCTACATGCACATACGACGCTTTGCGTTCAGCATTGTGTTGACAAACACATTCGGTACTCGTGTCAAGAACATCGATCATCCGGATGTCCACAATGCCATGAGAAGTCAAGCGATCATGCGCAAGACTCTGCCACCTTACTTCATTGTGGATGAGCTGCCTTTGTTGCAGAAGCTCCCCAAATGGTTGCAGCCCGGTCGCAAAGAGGCTGAGGAATGTGGCAGAGAGGTGCTCGAGATCAAGATGGACCTATGGCGTCGTCTCGAGCGACAACATGCAGCTGGTAAGGCACCTGCATGCTACGGACGTGAGATCCTGGAGAATCGAGCCAAGTGGTATGCCGAAGGCTTGACAGAAGAAGATCTCGCCTGGGTCGCTGGCGGGCTTGTCGAAGCTGGATTCGAGACTTCTGCAGCTACATTGAACAGTCTTGTCTTACACCTGGCGGCGAATCCAAGAGTCCAGACCGTGGCACAAGAAGAGCTCATGCGCATTGTCGGAGCTGATCGCTGTCCGACTTTCGAGGATCTTGCCGACTTGCCATATGTTCGGGCTTGCGTTAAAGAGATGCTTCGCATGAATCCTATACTGGCTCCTGGCATTCGACACTTCACCGACAATGACGTTATGTACAAAGATCTTGTCATTCCCAAGGGCACTGTTCTCCTTGCCAATACTGCCTTCCTACACTTTGATCCTTCACGCTTCGAAAAGCCAAACGAGTTCATGCCTGAGCGCTATCTCCACCATGACCTGTATAGCTCAGAGTACGCAGCCATGAGTGATCCTTACAAGAGAGACCATTTCACCTTTAGCACTGGTAGGCGTACCTGTCCGGGCGCACGAGTGGCGGAGAACTCTCTAGGTATCGCTCTCGCTGGTATGCTGTGGGCATTCGACATTCGACCTCCCGATGTGAACGGCGTTGAGGGCAAGATGGATCTGAGTGAGAATGCGTATCCTAATCCTGGATTCACTACACCTGGACCATTTGCTGCTAGATTTGTGCTGCGAGACAATAAAAGGGCGCGGATTGTCAGAGAGCAGTGGGAGCTGGCGAAGAAGGAAGGCTATGAGCTTCGTGGGGTAGCTGTCGATGTCGATGGCGTTGTGCAGTATTGAGTTGCAAGTGCACTGGGTGTCCTGTTTCGCAAAGCTATGAGCTCCTGAACATTTCTGCCTGCGACTTGAGTGTCGTCTGCCGAGAGGTCTTCGTATTGTTGACAGAACCGACTGTACGCTAGTCTGCCATCATCCCACTTTGACTTTACCTGTCTCTTATCAGTTTCAAGCCTGTCATCTAATAGCGCCACCTCAAATGCGTCTGCTCCCATGCCTACCTAGTGTATGAATGTGACATCGGGGCTGAACTGTCTTGGGACGGCTGTCGAGACAGGTTGGCAGCGACACCAGCTGTGAAACCATACGACATGTGAAAGAAACGGCCTTGAGCCAAATTGTGCTTACTAAAAATCATATACTATACCGCCATCAAGGTGGCAGCATCGCTCGCTGGTAGAAGACTGACATCTTTCTGTGGATTTGTCATGTCCTGAAACCTGCAGCATTGTCGTCGTTCAGATCGTTCAGCTTCGACTGAATGATTCCTGTCGTCCTCGCATGCTCCCCTCGAAGCCATGCACTCAATGCCCTATAAAGACTATCCACACCACCAAACGAATCCGCTGAGGCGGAACTATGGCCACTGGAGCTCTGCGATGCGAATGCATCTATGACTGCAGCAGCACGTTTCATCTCGCTGGACACGAGTTGTATATTGAGACTTTTCTGAACATCTTGGTCGTCGATGTGGAATGAGCCCATTGCAATTTGCATTGGCGCCACGGCGTGCGCGAGAGCAGGCATACTTGGGGTACGCTTGTATGTTGTGGTACTGCTGATTCGTGGTGAGATTGACCCTGCTGAGATGCATCCAGTAGTCCAGAGGGAGTCTGCTGAACCAGAACGAGAAGATGATTCCGACGCTGATGCAGATGTAGATGCAGACGTCGCTGCAGACGTGGAGTGAGATGAGCTTTCTTCGTTCGTCGGTACTGCATTCCAAGGACCAGGCTGTGCAATGCCAACAGCTTGCTGATACCAGATCAACACCCGGGCAAATATCGACATGTATAGTAATGCCAGATGTGGTGATCTTGCACAGGAACAACTCAGTAAATGAATGAGACGTTCGCATGCGTTTCGGTTTATGTTCAGGACGTGGTCCAGTGGAACATGATTCGTCAAAAGTGCCAAAACTGCAGCACTAGCCGAACCTTGGTTGGGTTTCTGGTCCAGATCCAAGAAGGAAAGACTGCCGAAGACAGTACAGGCTTCTCGATGGCAGTCGTGGGCTGCTGTCGCGCTGTGGGGCTGTTGCGAGGCATGAGTGGGGTGATTCAGCTGCGGCTGACTGGGAGCACTTCTTTGCTGAGGTGATTCGATGATCGGCGTAGGTAAGCTCTCCATGATGTTGCCATCCATGGCATCCGTGAAGTCCCAGTCATCGATATCCATGCTGCCGAACTGCTCCAGCGTAGGCAAGTCGCCTTCGTGATAGACATTGGGCATATGTGCACCATTTTGATCGAACATTATGTTATGCTCTATGCTGAGTTCCGATGCGATGCTTGCGCGACTGCTTTGTGGCTCTGCGTAGGTATGTTGTCGACTTGAGCTTGATGAAGGTATTGATGAAGACATTCCGGCTGATGACAGTCCAAGTTGCGAGGCTCCAGCTGTTGGACGTGGTAACTCGCGTGGATCAACGCGTACAGGCTTCCTGCTTGACTTTCGCGATATGCCATAGACACAATCAAGATCCAGCATTTGGCATCGGCCACAAGAAGGATGTTGTCGATCGCATTTCAACTTGGAAAGTCCACATCTATCGCAGCTGGCGCGCAGTTTGGGTGGCCGTTGCGCTATTTCTGGCATTGTGTCTTTGGCTGTAAAGTACGCAAATGAGTGGGAAGGTAGACAATAGGTTCGAGATAGTTTGTGCGTCGAGTAGTATCATAGCTTATGTACGACCACATAAGCAATAGACAAATCTGAAGTGCATTGAGTAGGATCGCCTGTTCCCGCAGGACACGCGCTTGAGACGAGTCTGTGTTACAGCCATTTACGGTTCATGGTTGCACAGACTCTGCAATCGATTATTGCTGCTATGGTCCTGCTCAAGCGTGCAGGCGCAGATACCAAAGACTCATCTTCGATCGGGGAAGCCAATACCCGAGGACTAGGAATATGCTCTGAAAGCCCGAGAGCCCTTCTCACAAGCTTGCGCGTGCTTGGCTGTTGAAGAAAGTGGTTGAGGCTTCGCGCAGCGCCGGGCGCCTGAAGTCGTATGCAAGCCATAGTCCACTACGATCCTATCAGCTGATGATCCTACTGGAGAAGGGATTGTAGCCACATCAGTAGCTGAAGTTTAGAAACGAAGCTGAGCCGGAAGATGCAGGACAAGTGCTGAAGTGGGTACCTAGCGTGCTCGAGGTTCGCAGCATGCACCGGTGAAGTTTCTGTTGCACATGTTTTCGCCACGCGAATGCGAAAGTCGAAAGAGGAAAATGATGTGAAGTGAAGCAACAACCAAGCTTCATTATCGCTTGGCGCCCAGCGTCCTTCCTGAGGCTAACATTTAGTGCCGGCTGATCCGGCTCTTTCGTTCCGGTAGGAGTCATGATGCCGTGCTGACGATATGGACTACATTAGCCTACTACGATCAGTCTTCTGAGCTGCGACAGAGAAGAGATGAGAGCAATTGTATAGCGAAGGTTGAAGCGATCGTCTTGACGATCACTCTCGCGCCGTCCATTTGCGAGGAACGACGGCTGTCGTGGTGCTACAATGATTGTTATCAGCACGGAGCTGCAGAAGCTGAATGCAGCCGCGTGTACAAAACCCGGGATTTCCCAGGTACAACCTGTTGAGGCTGCAGAGGAGCTCAAATAATCTGCGTTCCTGAAGGTCTAGTGAAGGTCCGTAGTGTGCTGCAGGCTCGGTAGTTTATCGAAGCCAAGACCCCCAAAGCTTCGATGCGGCACATCACCGAGGATGCTTGTAGTTTGTCTTCACATCCATATATGATAACGACATGAGTGTTCACTCACGTCGGACACTAGAGTGTCCCGAAGACAACGGAGCTCGTAGTAGTGGAACCGAGGTGTCATAGCCGAGCCATGTTGGTCAACGTGGCAGCATAGCCCAGCTGAGGAATAGCACGGCGAAGATCGGTCCTAATCTGCAGCAAAGCTCGCAATGGTTGGTAGGGAGCTCATTCCTATGGCTCCTTCGTCCCTATTGCTCGATTCCTTATCTGATCATCACTCGGTCGAGGTGCCACGTTACTGCAGATACGACGCTATAAATTCCCCGAACTAGTTATCATGAGAAGCGATCGCGATGCCTTACGACCGCCCTCACAGTCAGCCCTAGCTCGTGGGCATGGAGATCGACATTGAATTAGCATGTTGCTGTGAGTGAAAGTAAGTGTTGATCGTCTTCTAGTCGGCATGCAAATCGCCTATCTCTTATGAACGGTGCAAGTACTCCAAAGAGCGTCCTGCGCGCTATCTCGTTACAATCTGACGAGTGCCATCCAACTCGCCAGGACTAGCCAGGCTGTCCGGTGTCGCAAAGTGATTCTGCACTTGTCTGGAAGCGGCTTGAGAGGCGAAGACACTAAGGCAGCTACACACTTACGAAGCGAGAATGTACTTCCATTGTGTTGGTCTGCTTTGACTTTCTGCCGTGCTGCAATTCATACCACCAACAACATGTTATTGTTTCAATGCCGATCCTCGAGCCCACGAGCTAGGGTTGCCGTGTAAGGACTTCAGAATCATTGAAGACGCCCACCACGTGGCGAGGGTAGTCAAGCACACGAGCTCTCGGGCACGTGTCGGAGTTTGACATGCTCGGACTTGTAGGCAACCTTCGGGATTGCGCTCGGGATCTCCCATGCAGGTATGCGCGACATGTCTGATCACCATATGCCATTCTAAGAATGCGAGAAGAATGGCATCTGACGTATAGAACCAGATTCCAGCAGGCCATCATGCAAGTGATCAAGATATCCCCATGTGCAAGATCTGTCGCAGGTGAATCGATTCGGGAGTATGTAGAGACTCCTCGGGACATCAGTCGGGTTTACGCTCACAGCGTGGCTCACCAGTATTGTGCAACAGCCGGCTGGGAAGCAATGATGTATGAGGTTCGATCGACGTTTCTGGAAGGCGCATCGCCGATGGACACAAGAAGAGCACACCCAGAGACGCCACCTACTGAGAAGAAATTGTCAGTATAGCTCTTCAAGAGTTTGACTTCACCCCAGCCATTCCGCACGCCTCATCCAACTCCACGGTGAAGATGGGCTCAATTGAAGCAAGTCCCAGTGCGTTGCTCGACGTCGCGATTGTCGGCGCAGGGCCTGTTGGCCTTGCTCTGGCCTTAGACCTGGGCAAGCGAGGCATCCGGACAACGATTCTCGAACGCAAACCAGGCACATCTTCTGAGATTGAAGCCAAGGCAAGCGTCATAAATGAACGCACGATGGAGTATTTGCGTCGCCTGGGCTGTGCCGAAGAGGTTGCAAACTCTGGTTATCCTCATGACCTGCCAGGAGATACAGTCTTCTGTACAGCGCTGCATGACAAGTACGTTGGACGTCTGGAGATGGCCTCGGCCAACAAGCGAGAGCTACCCGAGCAAAGTAGCGAGATGCTGCGAAGATGTCCACAGTGCTGGTTTGATCCAATACTAGCCAGGGCTGTGGTCAGGCAGAAGATGTCTGACATTCGATATGGTGTCGAGGTCTCAGGCTGTGTCCAGGACAAGCATGGTGTGACACTGTCGATCAAGAGTGTCGAGACTGGACTGCTCGACGAAGTTCGTGCCAAGTATGTGATTGCGTGCGATGGCCCTGGAAGTGCAGTTCGGAAGTCTTTGGACATTCCTTTTCAAGGCAAAGATCTTGGTCTCATGTTGAGCTCGATCATCGAGATCGACATCAACAGCAATCCTCCATTTTTTGCTGCAGCAGAGCGATACATGTGAGAAGTATCACCAACAAGCGCCCATCGCGTGCCACTGACCATATGCAGGTGCATTGGAACCCAAGGAACGTGGGGTAACTTCACCACGATCGATGGCCGCAACCTATGGCGCTTCGCCGTGGCTGGCATCAAGGAGAAGATCGATCCAGCAACTTTTGACATCAAGCCATTTGTGAAGAAGGCGCTTGGGCGTGACGATATAGAGTTCAGCGTAAAGCGTGTCCTTCAGTGGCGACGCAGTCAGTTCACTGCAGACCGGTATACCGAGGGACGCGTCTTCCTGGCTGGCGACTCTGCGCATACGATGTCTCCGACTGGTGGCCATGGGTAAGTCATCAATACTGTCTTTTGCTTCGCCCGCTGGTGTTTGACGATGTGTACCGTAGGATGAATACAGGTATGGGCGATGCTTCTGACCTCAGCTGGATCCTTCAGGCTCTTCTAGTAGGCTGGGGAGGGCCCAACCTAGTAGCAGCATACGAGACAGAACGTCGACCCATCGCCATCAGGAACGGCCAGACTTCGACCAAGAACTTCGCCATATGGCAGAGTGGTAAGGATAAGATCCTGGATGATACTCCAGATGGTATGTGGTCCTTTGGTACTCCGTACTCGTGGTAGCTTGCTAACCTCATTTCAGGCGAAGAACAGAGACGCATGACTGGCGAGAACATGGCAGCCAATATGCGCCAGGAGTTCCAAAGTCTTGGCCTGGCGTTGGGCTACAGTTACGCCGACTCGCCTCTGGTGGTACCAGACGGTTCGCAGGCTCCAGCAGATGATCCGGAGGTGTACATCCAGACAGCCAGACCAGGACATCGGGCACCTCATTGCTGGCTGGAGCAAGACCATTCCATAATCGACCTGTTTGGCGATGGGTTCGTGCTACTTCGATTTGGCACCGAGTCGCCAGATGACCTTCGTCTGACAGAGGCCGCCCGTAAGATCTCCTTGCCAGTGAGCTTGATGACCGTTTCTTCCCAGAAGGCGGCGGAGCTATACGAGCGGAGACTTGTGCTTGTTCGTCCAGATGGTATGGTGGCCTGGAGGAGTGATGTGTTGCCAACCAATGTCGAGGAGCTACTCGATCGTGTGAGAGGCGCTGCTGCCACCTTCAAGTTCATGTAGAATAGCACAGTGTATACATTTCTCTTTTCGCGCTTTGCTGTGTTCTCCGTGTCAGCGTTCGCATTCGCGTGCTATACTGTCCATATGTCAGGCCAGCGATTCGGCCCAAGGATCGCAAAATCGCGACGTGGTCATTACAGTATGCCAAGCGTGGATCGGCGTATCTGATGATGAGAATGCACATTGTTTTGATGGAGATGTAGTTGTGAGGACAGAGGCGACCAGGACGCGCCTGCCTTTTGAGTTTGTGCCAAGCATGCCGAGGTCATGTTTGGTCATGTTCATCATGTTCATCTTCGTCTTCTCGACAACGTCCATGTTCCTTTCTCTCACAACCACGACCAATTCACGACACTCATTACAGGCCACAGCCACCGTTAGACCGAGACATGATGCATTTGACACGCTATCGAAGGTATCTCGCGATGGAGAGGGATCCGCCGCTGCCTCTGCTCTTACATGATACTACTAGGAATTACAGGCCAGCAACTCGATATGCGCTGCACTTCTCTGACAGGTGAAGCCAACGGCACGCGAGAACATATCAAGGTGATATGATGACCGCTGTGCTAACACGCAGTCTTCTTTACTTCTTCTCGGACTCAGACGCAGAAGCGTTGAGCTTCTTGTCCATCTTCACCCTCCACTCGGGACCTTTCTTCTTCAAGGCAAAGATGGCCAGGTTGCCTGTAATCCAGCAGAAGAGCGCGATCATCGTGCACATCCAGCCCGTTCCCATGGCGTTGATGAGAGGCTGTACTACGACAGTGGCAATTGTGGCCAGGATTTGGCGCATGAAATTGTTGACTGCAACGCCGGTAGACGATTTCTTGGGAGTAAACTCCGTCAGCATCGTGGTTACCGCGCTAAAGACGAGCATGGATCCGATGCCGAAGAAGAAGTTGGCGATGCATGAGACAATCCAATGGACACCATATTGAACAACCCAGCCATACCAGATCATGGCTGCCGGGTAGAGAGATGCTGCCAGCCAGATGTTCTCTTGCATGCGGTCTTCTGGGAGATAGATTGGCTTGCCGTCCGCATCATAGCGACCAGCGCGCTTCGCTTCGCGCTTCATGAGGTAGTCGATCCATCTGCCACCGACCTGTGAGGCGACAGCATAACCAAGAGTCGGAGCGATGTAGAGGAGACCCACAATAATGACACTGAAGTTGTAAGGATCCGTGCCGAAGTCCGCCTGGACGGCGACGTTGATGATGTAGAGGGCTGCGAATGCCAGGCCAGCACTGTAGACAGTGATGAAGATGGGTGGGTGACGAAGCAGGCCGAGAGCCTTCATTGGGTCGATGAAGCGCGCCAGAACAGTCTTCTTCTCCTTCTCGCGACGGGCGACTGTCTCTGGAAGGCAGAATACAATCAGCAAGAAGAGAACTCCGCCGAATATGCACAGAGCCCAAAGCGTGCTTCGCCATCCGAGAGTTTGAGCCAGAGCACCACCAATAATGGGCGCAATACCTGGACCACACAGGGGCCCGAGAAAGAAGATGCCCATGGCTTTGCCACGATCTTGAGGTTCCCAGAGGTCTGCAACTGTGCCGGCTCCGACTGCCTGGACTGCAGCTGCAGCGCCACCGCTAAGGACGCGGAAGACGATGAGCATGGCAATGTTCACGCTGACGGCGCTGATGATTGAGAATACCACGAAAAGCGCAAACGAGGTGATGTACACTGTTCGGCGACCCAGTGTCTCGGACCAAGATGACCTACACCTGAAAGTCAGCTCAACTGTGCGGCGCACCTCTAAAGGAGCTTTGCTTACCACCACATCGGCGTGAATGCCATCGCGAGCAGGTAGAATGCCAAGGAAAGATTGACGATTATTGGCGAGGTGTTCAGATCTTCTGCCACCGGTCGAAGTGCAGCTGTGTTCCGGTCAGCTCATGGTTCTCACTCTGCGATGATCTTTGGGCTACTAACGATAAAAGATCGACGAGCCAGTGGAACCTGTGGCAGCAGCAAGCGCGACAATGACCGTCATTGTCCACTTTTGGCTATTCTTGTACTGGGTAGGCTTCTCAACCTCAGGAATCAAGGAGAACCTGGCCCAGAGGCCTCTCCTTTGAGATCGCGGCACAGAAATTGGTCTTTCTGATGCTGGCTGTGGTGCTTCCGCCTTCTCAGCATTCGCAGGATCGTTACCGCGAGCCGCGACAGCATCTTTATCCTTTTCATCATGAGCAGAATCAGCTGCTGTGGAACTCGAGTCACTCGCTTCTTCTTGTTCGCGGCCTGTGTCTGGTGTGGCTTCCAAGTTCTCCTTCGGCTTGCTTGAGATTGGTCTCGCAGAGGAGCTGTCGCTCGACGATGGGTTTGGTTCTGTCATTGTGATTGATGATGTTGGGAACTGGAGAGCTAGCAAGAAGAGCGAACGCAGAATCGATTTGCTACTGTCTGTTCTACACACTCATATGAAACTGCGTTGCATCGTGTATATCAGGCTCCCGGACAAAACAATACCAGATACAATGACGTACGTGGTGAGCATACACACCCCCGATAAGCCATGGAGTCAGACGATAATCGCGACAAGATCGTGCAACGGGTTTGCGTGTGGACTCGTGCCTGAAAGTGCTCCCCGGGCACGTCGATCGAAGCGCCGCAGCAGCTGAGTGGAGGAGCCACTGCGCCTTGGCTGGGTGATGTCAAAGCTTGAAGCTGAGCTTTGAAGCTTGTGTCGGACGTTATCAGCAACTTCTGCAAGTCTGAAGGTCTGTTGCATACCGGTGAGAATCCTTCTCGCAACTTTCCAGCCAATTGGTCTTTCGTGATCTGCAAGACAACTTCCGCCACGTGGGCAGACCCCGATAGGATTCCCGATCACGAGATCTCGTTTCTTCTACGAGACTTCGATACCTTCAGGCTCTGGCAGGAGTGCAGACGTCCTCGGGAAACAAGGTGTAAAGACGCGATGGACAACACGAGCTGCATGCGTGTACATCCTTATCTGGTATTTACACGTCTACTCATGGCCCGAAGGACATGCTTTTGGCACTTCTATCCGCGAATGATGATTCGAGCACTCTGATGAATGTGCACTGCATCACTACTCATCACAACTTGATAACCACCTTGGTGGCGCTAACTCCGATGCGCACTCTATCTATACCTGCCTGAACGGAGTCCAGGCCTTCTCCTACAATCACGGGATCAGGCTTAGGCTGCAGAGTCCCATTCGCGAGTGCCTTTGCCATCCACCTATGTACAATGTTGTATACTGGACCAGATCTCAAAGCGGGAATGCTTACTATCATGCTCGTCAACAGGTGCACACACATATGAATTGGGAACTTGTCGCAGACTCACCTCTCTGCGCTTGCACTCCTTCTGGCAATTCAGTATCAGGTGGATTCAACACAGCGGCAATCTTCTTCTGCCCACTTGATGCTTTCGCTAGGATACGAGCACTGGGAAGGAAGCTCTTTCGTTCATCTACGATCGCATCATAAACGCCAATGACTGTTTTGTCTCTGAGTGCTTCGACGATTTCACTCTCGACTTCTGCATGCGAGTGATCGAACACTTTTGATGCACCGATAGAAGTGCAGAGATCGTGATTGCGCTTGCTTGCAGTTGCGAAGACTTCGTAACCAGCTGCTGCTGCCATCTGGATACAACAACAGCCAACGCTACTTGACCCACCCCAGACTAGTAGCACCGAGCCTGGTGCTGGCGCCGTTGAGCCAGATGCCTCGCCTAGCTTATCAGTGTGTAAGCCAAGCTGCTCCGGAACGAAAAGGCCTGCTGCTGCTGTGTCGCAGGCTAGTGGAAGTACAGCTCCTGCTTCGAAGCTGACCTCCTTGGGTATTGGCGTTGTGTTACTTTCGTCGAGCTGGACGAACTGCTGAAAAGCGCTTCTAGCAGGCTGGCCAGACTGTGCACCATTGGCATTGGCGATGACACGGTCGCCTACGTTACGCGTTGACACTTCTGATCCAACCTCAACAATAGTACCGGAGAAGTCGGCTCCTAGGATCGTAGGGTATTTGATCTCCTTGCCGCCGACAGGTGTGTTGGTATCTTGGATTTTGTACTCCAGTGGGTTGATGGCTACGAATGAGGTCTCGATTATGACATCCTTCGGGCCTGCTGTTGGGTAAGGCGCATCTTTGACCTCCAGACGGGCTTTGGCAGCAGGAATCCAAGCTGCTCTGTTGACAGGCATCTTCCAGGCTCGACTGAATGTGGTGTCGGGCAGAAGAGGAGATGTCGTCGAGAAGGCTTCCACATTCAGTCTTTGCGACGTTGTATGGACTAGCTGGTTTCGTAACGCGCGCAGCCTTGACAGCATCAGTGTCTCAGCAAGATGGAGGATGACCACGCAAGCATCGCAGTTGAATGCTTGGAAGAACAGACAAGAGACCGGCCTTTAGAGCTGACTCCCTCGGACAACCTTGCATGCTCGGGCTTTCAATACTCAACCACGATTGGTCGGACTCAAGCCACTTACCGAATTGTCTTCCACCTCAGCTTCCTTCTCTACTGTGCCTCAGACACGACGACTACCAACAATCCGAGAACGTTATTGCGGATCGGCGGTATTCTCACATCTTCGAACATTGCAGCGATCCTCAGAAGGAGCACAGATAGCCTGCGCGCGAACTCTGCAGCTCGCATGGTGTCGCACTTTCAAAGAGCATGCCATCGGGCATACTGAACACTCTACTATACGCGACATGAGGACGCGCACATGGTCGTGACTTGAACACATTCGGAAAATCATAGCTCGCATCATTCTGCCTGGGTCTAAGTCTCTATCGCAGGCAGCTCAGGCGAACCACGAGCGCTATCGTGCAGCGAATCTGGCTTATCGGCCTTCGGAAGATCAGGAACATTGTCCCAAGCCTTCGGCAAGCCATCGTAAAACACCCATCTCGTTGCATTGGCGACCACAAACTCGCCTCCATGGCCAATATCACTGGCCATCTTCTGAGCAACATGCTCTGGCATCTTTGTCCCGCCAGGTTCCATAGACCTTTCAATGGAGTCCATTGCCATGTGTGCAATCTTCTTGAAGTCCTGCTTCGAGATTGGTAGCTCGCAGCCAATGTCCATGAAGTGCTGGTCCAGGCTGAAGAGTGCACGAATCAGCTTAGCAGCATGACCTTCATCACGATACACAATGGAACGCTGGAAGAGGTCTGGCCATCCATGCGTTGGGTTCTTGGGCATGTACTCGACGACTCGTTCAGGATATGGCGTTGGACAGCCACAGCCAGCGTACATCACAGCATCGACTCTTCCTTTGGCCTCTAGCAAACGAGCCTTCTCTTCTAGAGTGAGCCAATCTTGTCCAATGATTGCTGGGTAGTAGCCAGCCAGCGTGACGTTGTGTAGGAGCGCGAAGTCAATCTTCTCGCGCTTTCCCGGGCGTTGAGCGGCCCCCATGATGTATGCACCGGTATGCATCATCTCGCTCATCTTGCGATGAACATCTTCGGCAGTAGGCTGGACTCGAAATTGGCTTAGATGGCGTGCGAACTGTTTGCCATTGACTCGTTTCATCAATCCATCGGCGATTTTATTGAAAGGGTCATCATCCTTCACAGCTTGCGCGATGTCTGGATCGTAGTGCATTGTCTCTGTCACATGCAGAAGAGGGAATGACTTCGTTTCGGGATTGTCGCGCAGGAACTCCTCTGTGGGCAACAGGAATTCCTTGGGCCAATTTTCATGAACACAGGCAGCCGCAAGTGCTTCCGCGACGAGACTTGGCTGCTGCCACTCGAGCGCACAGCCAAGGTGGATCATCGGGTGCACCAGATCTATTACGATATCAGTGGCATGCGATTGACGTACTTCGCATCATTACTGACCTGTGTATAGTCTACAGAAGATGTCGTCCGCCCGCTCATCACCTTTCAGCACATACTCTCGCACGACGTCTTGAGAGCCCTTCTCTGTGATCTCAGCTCGGAAGTACTTCAAGAAATCCACGTAATGGACATCCTTGCCCAAGCATTGATCGAAAACCATTGGATCCTTGAGATCAAGATCATCAGGAACATCTTGGTGGCCACGATCAACCGGTGCTTGGTATGGCTCATTGTAATCCCACATCTCTCTGATCTCGTCTGTCGATGCACCTAGGGAGTAAAGTGCAAGTAAATGGTGGGTTATGTGGTTATGGAAGCCGGCATTCCACCTGTTGTGGTAGAGGTCATGATTGATTGTAAGAAGTTCAGAGGTGAGTTTGGCACTCTCTTCTGACAGACCTTCGGCATGGGTGTAGCCTGGGGTGTCTCTGACTGTGAGCTGGATCTTGTCTGGGGGTGCTGTGAACATCTTGCTCGCGTGTGCTTGCTTAGTGGGTCGTTTGAAACGAGATTGGAGTTCTGCGTGAGTACGTGAGTACGTGATTGCACAGCACTGATAAATCCAGACTACTTACTGCTCACAGCGGATATCTATACGTACCCAAGTATCGAAGAGCCGAAGCTGAACTCGAAGCCAACCCGTCATGAAGGCCGGAAACCCGAAGGATTCCCGACCCACTTTTATGCTGCGTGAACAACGCCATGGGCACACCCCGCTCATCTCGATGCGTCAATACATCTCGCTTCAATGTTGCGCTCTCAAGCAGTAATCTGCGCTGGGATGACACATGCCCCGAGGAGCTATCTTCACAGTTTCGAAAGTGTCATCTTGCCTTTCAATAAAGCCCATGCCCAGAGTGCATCCACAAGCACAATATCCGCTAAGCTGAACACCAGACTTCCTCCAAAGACGATAGAGTGGTACGTCCAAGCATTGTCTGGGTTGAGATCAACTTTTGTTACGACCATCGCCCATGGCAGTACCCAAAGAAGATTGCTCGCTAGAGACTGATACAGATACCAGCGTGGCCGGGTTGCCAACAGAATAGCAGCAAGTTGAGTCGATACAGCGTAGCAAATGTAACACCAGTTAATGGTCTTCCACATCTTCTCCGCGATCAAAGACACTGCCACAGAGTCTGAGAGGTATCTTGCGGACCGGCGAGCGCCGTAGAAGGATAGGAAGAGACACATTGGTACTTCCACTGCTAAAGCGATCAAGCAGGACAGCAGAGCAGGGCGTATGATCGTGCGTAGCTGTCGTCGTGATGCGATCGGGCGGCTTTCTTCTATTCCGACATCACGCCGCCAGGAGCCCCAGGCGTGACCAACAAAAGTCAGAGTAGTTGCCTCCAGAGCCTGTACAGGCACCATGATAAGTCCCCATCGTATGGTGTTGAAGACTCCCCAAGCAGTAGCATAGTCACTCCCCATCGCCACGATACCGCTGACGAGCCATAAGTAGAGCGCGTTGCGCACTGCAGACTCTGTGAAAGTCCACGCACCTGGTCGAGCAAGCGTGGGCAGGGCTCGGAGCGACGATGGAGTAGCTGTCTCTGGTGTGGAGCGTTTAAGCCTTCGCATACTGGACCAGATGAAGTATGCCAGGCCCAGGAAAGCCGCAGCCAGATTGCATGCCAGTTGAGTCGCAGCTTGTGTATTGACTGTTGGCGTTATTCCGGATACGTGGAATTTCGAGATGAGAATCATGTCCAGGACGATATTAATGACAAACTTAGCCGAGCTGATGATCAGTGGGACATCTGGCTGATCCAGAGCTCTCGTAGCTGCAGCGACAGCTGTTTCGATTGCAGAAGACAGCGCTGAGAACGCTGAGATGCGCACGTATATGATCGAGGCCGTCCTGACCTCGAGAGGCACGAAGACATCTGCGAACTGTCTAGCAGCCCCAGCAAAGATGATGGACATGATCAGACCCAGTACACTCTGGAAGATGATCAGAGTGTATGACAGACTGTGCCGGGCTGCTAAAGTGCGGTTGGATTTGTCGCCGATAACGTTCCAGGCTGCTCGAGGCAGACCTTCGTTGAGCACTTCCGTCACTACTCCGATGTATGTGTAGACGTCTGTAGTGACAACCATGCTGCTGTCGATGTTCGCGACCCAGAGCTTGCTCAAGGTTGAATACAGTGCTGGCAGGATGAAGGCTGCGATGTTGAAGAGTAGCGCGCCCGAGTAGCGTGTTCCGCTCCAGAATGGTCTTCTAGAGACGTTGTCTTCGTTGGTGGTTTCATTCTCGTCTGTGGTTGGAACTGCTTCCGAACTAATGTCAGTGGTGAAAGAGTTCTTGGATGGCATTATAGATGCGCGAGAAAGCTCACGAAGAGCGTGCGACATAAAGAAGATGTTTTAGGCTCATAGCAAACCATACGTGCGACTAGACAGGCTTTTTGTTTTGGTGAAGCTTCATGAATTAGCGAGGCGCTAATTTGCCGTACGGTGCTGCACATGGCCACCATGTCTGCCGCCAATAGGATGCAATTGCGTGCATAATGCTATCGTCTCTTTACTTCGTCCCTTGATATCTCCAGAGCGCAGAGAACCCAGTAGCGACTTTTTGTTTATTGATAGTTGCTCACCCAGAATGATCACGCGGCTCACTGGTCGATCTCTGCAACAAGATACTGTTCTTTAAGCACCGCACTTCTTGTCTGGGAAGCCAGAGTTACATGCTCCGTTCTGGCACTGTACAGCCGAACAAGTCTTCTGCTCGATCCAGTAGTATCGCCCACCGGTACCAGCGACCTTGACGCATTTGACCTGGAGTGTATTCCTGTTAGTGCCTCATCATCGCTTTGCCTCCGCAGTCTCAAACGTACTACCTGACAATTGTCGCTTGAGCATCCAAGTGTGTTGCGGTACTTCTTGTTTGTGCATATATCACCGACTTTGTGGGTGGCTGCAACAGGCGACAGAAGTGCTGAGAAGGCAAGGCCGAGAAGGATGGCGCGCATCGTGCTGAAGGCCATTCTGCCGAGTAATGTTGTGATTGTATATGGGAAGCGCTATGGTGAGTTCTGATGTCTGCTCCGACGATTGGAGAGGCACGATGGCTCTCTTATACCCGCAAGTGAAGAACACTCAGAGCATCACTCTTCGGCCTCGAGGCGCCATCGCCGAAAGCTGTGTCGCACATTGTTCCACATTCTCAACTTCAGCTGCGGCTGAGCACGTGTGCAGTCTGATTGCAGATTCTCAAAGCGATCATGACAATGAGTATTCCCTTGGAGTCCAAGTATGGTGTTGCAGTAGATTGACCGGTAGCTCGGAGCAGTGGCATACCAACGGAAGAGCCATCCACCAGGAGTCTTGTGTAATCTGGGAGCAGAAGCAGCCCCATGACAACGTTCAGCATAACCATGGCAGAGCGCTCGTCTTCAGGCTCTTTCGATTTGCGCTGCCTGAGAGCATGTGCGACACCTCCCACGTCCGACCTTGGCTGGACCCAACTCAACGTAGCCTGGCAGGAACAGCATCTGTGTTACTCATAGTCATCCATTGTATTCATCTCTTTCACCATGGTCTCATGGCTGATAGCCTGCTCGCTGAGTTCTCGAACTCTCTCTGGCACTGTTCCACATATCGCAAAGCGGATAGAGTCTCGACTGCTTCCGCGCATACTCAGATCTGCATGCTCTGCTCTTGACAGCTGCCGCCAGATCATCCGCGTGACACGGGCATATAGAAAAACCCGATGACATTGTAGTTGAGGTAGAGATCTAGTCGTTGCCGCCATGACGAACTCCACCTCGTTCTGGAGGCTTGGCGGATCCACTTCACTTCACTTCCATCTCAGCCATCTTGCCTCACAAGTCCAACATCATCACATCCTGTTTTCTGCTCTACAATGTTGAACGTGGCTGTGCAGCACTCAGGCGGCACCAGAAGTCAGCATGGCGATAATGGAGTGCAAGTTCGACTGCTTACGATGTTACGCGACTCACAAGAACTCTTCTGAACCAATGACTAGTGCTACAAATCATCATGATCTGCATTGCATCAAGACAGATAGCGCTTCACTGTGGAGTAGCTAGGGCTTTCGGGTTTACTGATCCTCTTGGAGAAGAGCACTCCAGTTGTGGGTAGCACAGCACATTCAGCTTCTCCCTTCTGTGCCATCGTATAAAGGTAAGGCATGCCGATCTCAAGCTGCAATGGATAACACAGTCTGCGATGGAGTTCAATTCTACTCTACTGATTTCAGCCCTTGTGGTCACGTTTCTGCTTGTGCAGATTGCTCAGGTATACGGTGGCAACGATCTCAAGTTCTACTCTATTCTAACAGCACATAGGTCCTCTACAATGTCTTCCTCTCACCCCTCAGCTCAATACCAGGACCCTGGTACGCTTCGATGACAGCAATACCTACGCGACTCGCCACTACAGTTCAGAAACGCCAAGCCCACTACTGTCATGACCTCCATCAAAAGTATGGACCTTTCGTGCGCATTGGCCCCAACGAGGTACTCATATCCGACTCGGCAGTCTTCAGAGAAGTCCACAAAGTAGGAACACGTTTCCTCAAAACGAGGCTATACAACTACCTCAACCCCACTCCGCCTGGTGAACCACCCTACGGACTCTTCCAAATGACAGACCCAGTCCAACATGCTGCCCATCGAAAACTACTCGGTCGAGGCTTCACGCAGACATATCTCCGCACAAACTGGGAAGCCACTGTACACGAGAAAGTCTCCCTACTCATCCAACACATGAAGAAAGAAGCTGCAACAACAGCGCGTTTCGAAGTCGACCTCTACAAATGGCTACCTCTCTTCGCAGGCGACATAATCACCGAACTAATGTTCGGAGAATCATTACATATGATTGAAAAATGCCAGCCAGATCCCATCCTCACTGGAAATGATGCCAACAACGGAGGTAATATGCTTGCTTACGGCTTTCCGTGGTTATACAACATTCTAAAACACATTCCGCATCCGAAGTTGCAGGCTATGTTCAATGGCAGCCCCATACTGGTAGAGCGCGGAAGAAGAGCTGTAGAGAACAGTAAAAGCAATTCGAATTCGAAGAACATCTTCTCAAAGGTATTAGCTGATGCTGAGAAGAATGATACGATACTATCTGATGAGGAAGTCACGATCGAAGCTGGAGTTTTCATCTTCGGAGGTACGGATACGACAGCTACGACTTTGACATATTTGATCTGGTCCGTCCTTTCGAATCGAACGCGATACAGTCGGATCTGGAGGAAGAAGTCGCCACATTGAGCGAATCGTATACCGACGAACAGGTCGAAGCTCTACCACTCCTCAACGCCGTGATCAAGGAATCTCTCCGCCTCTACGGCGCAGCACCTGCAGCCCTTCCTCGAGTGACTCCACCCGAAGGCGCTGTCCTTGGAGGCTACAAAATCCCAGCAGGAACCATAGTAGTAACGCAAGCTTGGACAATGCATCGTGATCCTACAGTTTTCGAGAATCCAGACGTCTTCGACCCAACTCGTTGGCTATCGGACTTAGCATCAAGAGAAGAAGTAAAAGCAGCTTGGGCACCCTATGGCGCTGGCAGTAGAATCTGCATTGGTCAGAATCTTGCGAATATGGAGTTGAGACTGGCTACCGCTGCATTCTTCAGGGATTGTCGAGGCGCAAGATTGGCGCCTTCCACGACGCCGGAGAGTATGGAAGTTGAGAACACTTTTCTGATTGCGCCGAAGGGGCATTCTTGTAAGATTATCATACCGACAGTGTAAAGTATGTAGCAGTACTCATTCTTCGCTTCGTCGTATCATTTCATCAACATTCATTGCCCTGCCATGGGTCCTCACGCTAGGACTCTCCCCATTTAGCCAATTCCGCTTTCCATATCCAGTCAGAAGATTGCGGCATACTTTCTCCTGTTTGCATTGTATCGTACTGTATCTGCTTCACCTCTGTTCTTGAATCCTGTCAGACCCACTTTTCTGCACCTCGGTGACCGCTAACGGCTTTCACATGCGCCTCTTGTCACGAGCGTCACGCATCACAGGTACAGCAGACCTGTGATCACTCCAGCTCGATGATATCCTTCTGTTCACTTCATATGCCACTGCTGAACACGACGCGATGATACCTGGAATCGGACCTGAGATACCGCCATAGACGCGACAATGGCGAACCAGTCCACACTGCGCCAACAACCCACCGAACGCCTCTCGCAATGGTTTGAACGAAGTCCTCTCAACAAAACCACAACACGCCTCATCGCCACTCTCGCCTTCTCCCTCGCCCTCGTCACAAGCAGCTATGGCGGATACCGCTACTACAAAGGCGCCAAGAAGGAGAAAGAAGTAGGCAGAAGACTCCTACGACGGAACAGCGGATTGAAATCAAAAGATGGCACGAGAACGATCTATGTGCCCTACAAAGATACCAGCAGCAAAGTCGTGATACACCCCATCAAAGCTACGACGTTCGATGCTCATAGACGCTTCTTTTTGAATCCTATACGGCAGAGAAGTTCTGGGAGACAGATTGCTCTGGATGCGCCGCCTACGAATATTAAGCCGGGACTGAATGTTGCTTTTGTCCATCAGTTTATGGCTATTATGCAGATTGCTGTGCCGAGATTGGGGTCGAAGGAATCTGGACTGCTGGCGACTCATGCGTTCTTCCTGTTGCTGAGGACGTATCTGTCGCTTGTGGTCGCGACGCTGGATGGTGAAATCGTGCGAGATCTGGTCGCTGGACATGGCAAAGCGTTCCTGCTGGGACTTGGGAAGTGGCTGTCTGTGGGTGTGGTGGCCAGCTACACGAACTCCATGATCAAGTTCTTGCAATCGAAGATCAGTATCGCTTTCAGGACACGATTGACGAGGTACATTCACGACTTGTACCTGAGTTCGAACATGTCTTACTACAAAATGCACAATCTGGACGGCAGTATAGATCAAGGAGCCGATCAGTTCATCTGCCAGGACTTGACTCTGTTCTGCGACAATGCGGCGCAACTGTACTCCAGTCTCGGAAAGCCTTTGGTTGATCTTTTCACCTTCAACTACCAACTCTACAAATCGCTGGGTCCTTTGGCGTTGGGTGGCTTGCTGAGCAACTATGTCGCAACAGCAATCTTGCTCAAGAGGCTTAGTCCGCCTTTTGGAAAGCTAAAGGCTGCTGAAGGAAAGAAGGAGGGTGCTTTCAGAGCACTGCACTCTAGACTGATCGCAAATGCAGAAGAGGTAGCATTTTATGCAGGCGGGCCCACAGAACACGCTCTGCTGGATGCTGGCTTCAAGGAGTTGAGGAAGATGATGGAGACCATATACCGAGTGAAGATAGGGTACAACATGCTGGAAGACTTTGTGCTGAAGTACACTTGGTCTGCATTAGGCTTTGTTGTCACCAGTCTGCCTGTCTTCTTGCCCGGCTTACACATTGCACCAGAACCGCCTTCGAACGCCGGTGCCATCGAAGGCCCATCCGCCAGCACGGACGATAACAAGACCGGAGCACGCACAAAGCAGTTCATCACGAACAAGCGACTTATGCTGAACCTTGCGGATGCTGGCAGTCGAATGATGTACGCCATCAAGGACCTATCTGAGCTGGCAGGACAGACCAGTAGAGTGTTCATGCTTATCAGCACCCTGCATCGTGTGCACGCGAATGCCTACCATCAACCTAGAGATCGATATCCCGAGCCATACAACCTTGCTGACGTCCATGGCACACTACACAAAGGCTACGATGGAGTACGATTAGAGAACGTGCCCATCGTTGCGCCCGCACCACATCCGAATGGTGGAGAGGAGCTCATAGACAACCTGCAATTCATAGTAGGACCAGGTGATCACCTACTCATTACTGGACCGAATGGAGCTGGTAAGTCTGCTGTGGCGCGCGTGGTAGCTGGACTATGGCCTACTTACCGTGGTCTGACTTCCCGGCCTCGCACAACTGGACAAGACGGCATTATGTTCCTGCCTCAGAAAGTCTACTTAAGCCACGGCACTCTACGCGACCAAGTCATCTACCCACATACCGAAGTTGACATGAAGGACGCTGGGCGTACGGAAATGGAACTGCTACATATCCTCGAAGAGAGCAAACTAGGCTACATCCCAGATCGCGAAGGTGGCTGGGACACGAGAAAGATGTGGCAAGATGTGCTCAGTGGTGGAGAGAAGCAACGCATGGCTATTGCTCGGTTGCTATATCATGAGCCACGATACGCATTTATTGATGAAGGCACGTCGGCTGTAAGTTCTGATGTTGAGGGGATTTTGTACGAGACGTGTAAGAAGAAGGGTATCAGTAAGTTCCAACCAACCTCCACTTTGCCGGTGCGAATGCTAACAGACCTGACAGCACTCATCACGATCTCGACCCGCGCATCTTTGAAGCGCTATCACTCATACACTCTCACGCTTGGTCTTGGCGAAGAAGCGAATGAGTACGAGTTCAACAGAATCGGAACTGCGAATGAGAAGAGCAGTGTTGAGCGAGAAATCCAGGAATTACGCGAGAAACTCAGTCAAGTTGAAGAGTGGAAAATGAGAAGGAAGGCTATTGATGAAGAGCTGAGTAAGGTGTGGGTTTCTGGGCAAGAGCAAGAGTTGCCGGCGCCTGAGTACCATAATGGAAGTTCGGAAGGCGAGACGGTGAGCGTTTAGATGAATATGAAGTCGAGGGGATTGTGGGGGGGGGCACCACCCAATCACCCGCGAAGCTTCGCAAGGAATGCCTCCGGCTGTCAACGGGTTTTTGGTACGTCGTCGCGAGGGGAGGGGGTCGCGGCAGTGTGGTTCTGGGTGAGTCCTGTTGTTTGTCTTTGGGAGAGGAGGATGTTTTGTTAGGAATGGATGTTATGTTTATTCACTGATAATCCTTCCCTAGATATATATGGAAAACTCCATAAATTTCAGGGGATCGTTCTTTCTACGTAAAAGGCAGAAAAGCATTCCCATTGCACAGGGAAAGCTCCCTTAGCTCGTATGAATATTTCTATACAACAGGGAAAACTCCTCGAATATTCCTACTACACAGGAAAAACTCTAGGAATATTTCTTGACGTAGAGGAAGCACTTAGAAGCTTGTACAAATATTTCCATGTCAAGAGGAAGACTCCCTAAACTTCTACGAATATGCCAAAAGGGGAAAAATTTTCTATACTCCTACGAACATTTATATACGAACAGGAAGTCTCTATACACTCCAACGAATATCTGGATACGAAGAGGAAAACTCCCTAAACTCCTACGAATATTTCCTGCGAAGAGGAAGACTTTATATACTCCTACGAATATCTGGATACGAAGAGGAAAACCCCCTAAACTTCTACGAATATTCCCCACGAAGAGGAAAACTCCAAAAAGTCCTATATATACCTACAAGAAAAGAAGAAGCCTCCTAATAAGTATTCCTACGAAAATAGGGAAAACACCTTCGAGTCTCTACGTACGACCGGGAAAACTCCCTAACTGCTACAAATATTTTTTACGAAGAGTACAACTCACACGAATTTTCCTAGAAACTCCTCAGGAGCATATCTACTGAAACGGGAGAAACCCTCGAATACAGAGAAAATATCTCCCTAAACCCTTAGCTATAATCTTCCGACAGGAGGCATTCCAGTTGTATCTCACGAGCAACAAGTTCAACATTTGGGTCCTCCGAAGTGACGCTAGAAGACTGATCAGCTTCGAGAAGCGTTGCGAGAGTCTCGGAGTCGCACACAAGATGAAGGTTGAAGTTTTTGTATTGGAGACCGACGATCTAGGCGAGCAGGTTGACTGGTCAGATCTCATGCAGTGGTGCCGGCACGTGCACAGCAGCCGGAACTGGTGGGTCATGCCGCGCTTGGTGAAGTCATCGGATGAGATAGCAAGAGCTGCTGATGACGAGGTCACCATCAGCGCCCTTGAGATGGCACGAGATATGCGAGACTTGCCTTGGACGCGAGTGGAGAATGTACTGGAGAAGCTTCGCTATGCTGTAGATGAGGACTATGGCCACGCGGAGGACCCGAAGAATTGAACTTGCGCCGGAGAGAAGATGGAGAGAGGCACTCTGCACTACTGTCGGTACGATACATTGAGGTCAAAGCACAGACAAACAAGGATAAGCAAGGATCAACATTAGGAGTGAAGCAGAGAAAGCAAAAACAGATGAAATCCACAGAGCTACATCTCAATCTACTCAGGTCTACTCATTTAGCAACAAAACAAAATGATCGCCTCTACTCCACCGGCCTCCTTGCAGGCCGTCTCAACCAACCCTTCAATGCCTTAACAACACCACCAGCTTCTTCCTCCACCGAATCAGCAGCACGACGCACACTTCTACGTGCAGCATCAGCAGCAGCAGTGGCTTGTGCAGAAACACTCTCAGAAGCATCAACTTCAAGATCCTCAGTAGTATCGTGATAACGCTCATTAGAGTCATCATCAACATCATCATCATCGTCTGGGAAATCACGCTTCTGTACATCCTCGTCCCAGTCTTGGAGGTAGTGGGAATCATCGTCTTCCTCGTTACGACGTTCCAGTTCTGAAAGGTCATAGCCCGAAAGATCAAAGTCCACGCCAGCTGGGAAGTCAGCCTTATTTGGGTTTTCGACATCAGCGAGGTCGTCGCGGCGAGTGAGGTGGTCGTGTTCGTGACCGGCTCCGTAGTTCTTGAGACGGGAGAGGACGTCGCCGAAGAATGTGCCTTCAGTTGAGTCTGATGCAGAGCGAGCGCGTATGGTGCTGTCATCTTCCTCATCATCATCATCGTCTAGATCGGTGAGGTCTAAGTAGAGGGTTAGCAGATGTCCCCGTTCAAGCGATATCTGTCACTTACCGTATCCATCCAGCGATGTGTCTACTTTGCTGCTACCACCAAGTTGAGCCTTCACAGTAGCAGCGTCCTTCGCGATGTCTTCGCGAGCTAGGATGGCACGCTTCGTGATAGTGTCTTCGTCGTCATCATCGAGGTCTGTGAGATCGTAGCCATCCAAGGAAGTGTCGACGTTAGTACTGCCCAGATCTGCTTTTACAGCAGCGGCATTATTGGCAATATCTTCGCGGGCCAGAACAGAGCGTTTGGTGATGCTGTCATCCTCGTCATCATCATCCAGATCTGTCAAGTCATAGCCATCGAGGCTAGTATCGACTTTGGTGCTTCCGAGTTGGGCTTTTACAGCAGCGGCGTCTTTGGCAATATCTTCACGTGCTAGAATGGAGCGTTTGGTGATGCTATCGTCCTCGTCGTCGTCGTCCAAGTCCGACAAATCATAGCCGTCAAGAGATGTGTCAACTTTGCTGCTTCCGAGTTGGGCTTTTACTGCTGCTGCATCTTTTGCGATGTCTTCACGGGCTAGAAGAAGGGAGCGTTTGGTGATGGTATCTTCCTCATCATCGTCATCCAGATCATTAAGGTCGTATCCATCAAGAGATGTGTCGACTTGCGTTCCGAGCTGTGACTTGACAGTGGCAGCATTTTTCGCGATGTCCTCACGCGTCAGTAGCACAGATCTTTTCGAGATGGTGTCATCTTCATCGTCGTCATCCAAGTCGCTAAGGTCGTATCCATCGAGAGACGTGTCCACTTGAGTTCCGAGTTGTGACTTGACGGTGGCAGCATCCTTTGCGATGTCTTCACGTGCCAGTAGGAAAGACCGCTTCGTAACAGTATCATCTTCATCGTCGTCGTCCAGGTCAGTCAAGTCGTATCCGTCCAGAGACGTGTCCACTTGGCTTCCGAGCTGTGACTTCACAACAGTAGCGTCCTTTGCGATGTCTTCACGCTTCTTGAGGACTGCTGCTACGAGCTCATGTTCGTAGCCGTTCAACGACGTGTCGACATTGGCGCCATGCTCTGCTTGGATTGCGGCGATGGGATCTGCGAGTGCACTGCGCGCGAATATGTGTGCGGCATTACCTTGTCCTCTGGATGGCAGAACAGGACCTAAGAAGGCGATGGGCAACCAGAGCAGGTATAGTGAGCGGAGAGACTTCGTCATTGTGAGCAGTCGCCTCTTCGTGTATCGGTACTTTGGTATGTGTGCTCAATGTGTTGAGACTATAGCATTCGATAGAGTATAACGGCTATGGCGGCATTGAAGTATATCCTGGTGCATGACGGCCGTGATCGAGTAACTATAAGACCGCCCAGACCCGTTTTCAGCCATTGTTGCGTGCTGTGGGCGTCAGATCACCGGATCAGTTCTTTGACGAAGCGGTATGAAGACAAAGAAGAAGTACCAGTGGCTTGGTGAGCCAAGAGAAGCATTGTGGCCCGTTCGTGGAGATGACAGTCAACTCTCACCACCGTCAACAGCGACATGATGCTGAAAGACAGTATGGCGATTGTCAGTCATAATGTTAGTTGTAGCATGAGACTGCTGCTGTACACTTGCAAATGCATTCCAGATCAGGGACGTGGAATGTTGTTTGAAGAGTGACCTATTTTTAGCTCCTCTACACAATGAGCGAGATCGTCAAACACCTGAGGGTGAACATGCGGCTAAGAAATCGAGGTCTGGACTGCTGGGGTCCTGATCAAGTTCCAGTGAAGGCCTTGTACTGCATATACTCGCAGCATACCAGAAGTATGAGCTCTGCCGATATCGCTCGGCACTGTATCCGCATGCCGGACTCCCCGCGTATAGCGCGTGTAGGCATTTCGAAAGACGTTATGTTGATGACATCGGACACTTCTCGACGACTCTTGTCCATCATACTCCTCGAAGTCGCATTTCGTAGGTCTTCCTCAGTATGACTATCTTTGACTATACTGGCAAAGTTGTCTTGTTGACGGGCGTTGGAGCTGTCGGCGAAGGATATGGCAATGGCACAGCAATGGCAGCCGTAATGGCACGTCAAGGTGCGATAGTCTTTGGCTGCGATATCAATCTCGAAGCAGCAAACCGAGCACGAGATGCCATCAACTCTGAGGAGCAAGTGAAGCGCCAAGCTGTCGAGGTCTTCCAGATGTCCACGGTATGTCCAGCCATCATCCCACACAGCTGGCGACTCATTGACCAATGCTTCCAAGGACGTAACTCAGAAGTCTGCATGTTCAGACTTCGTCCAAGCATGCATCTCTGAGCACGGTCGCATAGACATCCTGGTCAACAACGTCGGCAAGTCTGAGCCGGGTGGTCCAGCAGAGCTCTCCGAAGAGGTATGGGATATGCAAACAGACGTCAACCTGAAATCCGTATACCTGATGTGCCATCTCGTCCTTCCCATCATGGAGAAGCAAGAAACGGGAGGCGCCATTCTCAATGTGTCTTCTGTAGCCGGGCTTCGATATATCGGCAAGCCTCAAGTTGCATATGCTGCTACAAAGGCTGCTATCATCCAGTTTACCAAGACCACGGCTGTTATATATGCTCAACGGACTGGTGGAAAAGTGCGCCTGAACACTGTCGTTCCGGGTTTGATACATAGCCCGTTGGTATCGGTGTTGGCAGACAAGTATGCCAAGGGAAACCAGGAAGGGTATAGGAAGATTCGAGACCAGCAAGTTCCGACCGGGAAGATGGGCACGGTGTGGGATGTTGCGAACGCTGCGTTGTACCTTTGTTCGGACGAGGCGTCGTATGTTACTGGTGCGGAACTTGTGATTGACGGAGCTGTGACGAATAGTACAGGACAACCTGATATGGGCTGATGACAGACCACATTCTTCCCAGTACAGTTTCAGATGATTGGGACCTTCATCCTTCCTTAGTCAATCTCATGAACTGTTCCACAGACACAACCTCGTAACCTCTTCTCTTCATCTCCGGAACCACTTTCTTCAACATAGGCACAGTCCAAGATCGCCGATCATGACAGATGATTACGGCTCCAGGGCGGATCATGCTCAGAATGTGCCAAGCATTGATCCTCCAGAAGTTGATGAAAGGATCGTGAGGATAGATGCCGCCGAGAATCGTCTTGTAGCCAGCCATGGTCACAACATCGAGAATCCTTTGACTGAACACTCCAGATCCAGGTCTGAAGAGGCGCGTAGCAGGTCGTTCCTTTCCAGCAGTCTGGTAGGCACCTTCAATGTACTCATCTACTTGATGGATTTGTTCTTCCAGGATGTTGCTCGGGAGCTGAATGCTAGGTTCGTCGTGCATAGCGTGGTTGCCTAATTCACTTCCAGCATTCACGATATCAACTAGGATATGTTCGTTCCCAGGTACTTGGCCTCCTATGACGAAGAAAGTCGCAGTCGCGGCATTGTCTTTCAGGATGTTCAGAATCTGATTCGTGTATTGACTCGGCGCGTCGTCAATGGTCAAGGCTATAATCTTCTTGGAAGTGTCAACTTGGAATAGGACATCAGGAAACCGATTCTGGAAGTAGTTGATGACCAGTTTAGGAGGCTTGTAGATTGTGTATAAGGGAATGATGACCAGGAGGAAAACGATAATGATGGTGGTTTGGGTCGCCATACGCGTCCGACGCGCTCTTCTTCGTGGCCAGAGGCGAAGGCGGAAGAATGATGGTAGCAGCGGCATCACCCCATAACTGATCTCTCCTCTGTCGCAGCTCGCCGTGATAGTCCAGGTGGGCTCTGAAGTCGAATATGTTGATGTGCTGGCCAATGGAAAGGAGGTTGAAGATGGTTACCAGCGGCTGAGTCAAGCTTTTGGCCGTTTCGTGTTTCTGCAGGGATTAGATCGGCCCCACTAGAGGTGTTGTATACTAGAAGGCAGGAACGACTGAATGGACATTTAGAATAGAGACATATGTTTGCTGTTCGTACCTTTCTCCGACGACCTCACCTCCTTCCGCCCATAACCCGCTACAAGTATACAACAACAACCGCCACTCGAGCACCAGTTTGGCCATACTTATACCGCCAGACACCTTCGCCCAACATGGCACCGCAACTCGACAAGTTCTACCAGAGTGTCCACAGCCTGGCAGAGCCCTTCATTGAGCGTCTTCGTCAAGCAGTGGCCATTCCATCTATCTCAGCAGAAGAGGAACGTCGTCCAGATGTGATCAAGATGGGCCACTGGCTCAAAGAGCAGCTGGAGGCACTGGGAGCACACATGGAGGCCCGCGAGTTGGGTCCACAGCCACACAAGGAACATCTGACGCTGCCACCTGCGGTTATTGGCCGCTACCCAGCACAGAAGGACCCGAAGAAGAAGACCATCTTGGTCTATGGACACTACGATGTGCAGCCCGCGAACCTGTCAGACGGATGGGCCACGGAGCCCTTTGAGCTGACAGTCGATGACAAGGGCAGAATGTACGGACGAGGCAGCACAGATGACAAGGGACCAGTGTTGGGCTGGCTGAATGTCATTGAGTCACACAAGAAGGCCGGCATCGAGTTCCCTGTCAATCTGCTCATGTGTTTCGAGGGTATGGAGGAATATGGTTCTGAAGGCTTGGACGATTTCATCATTGCAGAGTGCAAGCCGGGCAAGTTCTTCGAGGACGCAGACGCCGTGTGCATCTCCGACAACTACTGGCTAGGCACTGAGAAGCCATGTCTGACATACGGTCTGCGAGGCTGCAGCTACTACTCCATCGAAATCAGTGGACCCGGCCAAGATCTGCACTCTGGTGTCTTCGGTGGAACAGCACAAGAGCCAATGACAGATCTCGTCCGCGTCATGGGCAGTCTAGTTGACACAGATGGCAAGATCCAAATCGAAGGCCTTTCCGACCTAGTCGCTCCTCTCACCAAAGAAGAAGAAAGCCTCTACAAGGACATCGCCTTTACCATGGACAACTTGTACGAATCTCTCGGGAGCAAGACTGGAATCTACCCGGACAAAGAGTCAACACTCATGGGTCGCTGGCGATATCCATCACTCTCCCTGCACGGCATCGAGGGTGCTTTCTCAGCACCGGGAGCAAAGACCGTTATCCCCGCCAAGGTTACTGGCAAGTTCTCGATCCGAACAGTGCCTGACATGGAGCCAGAGCAGGTCGACAAGCTCGTCTTCGCTCACGTTGACAAGGCTTTCAAGTCGCTGAAGTCGAAGAATACCATCAACTGCTTCCTGCAACATGCCGGCAAGTGGTGGGTGGCTTCGCCTAAGCACTGGAACTTCACCGCTGCTGCCAAGGCTGTCCAGGATGTCTGGGGCACCAAGCCAGACTTGACGAGAGAAGGTGGCAGCATTCCTGTCACACTGACCTTTGAGCAGGCCACAGGCAAGAACGTGCTGCTGTTGCCAATGGGTAGCTCGACTGACGCGGCTCACTCCATCAATGAGAAGCTCGATCGCCGCAACTACATTGAGGGCATCAAATTGCTCGGATCATACCTCCACTGTAAGTGCTTGTTAGAGTGAGGGTATGAACATAGCTAACTCGATTACAGACGTGGCAGAGGAGCCGATGGATGGTTAGTATGCCTCCTCCGACGACACACTTTGCCCCACGCCCCCTGACGAGGGCGCTGAACTCGGTGAACTACCATGCGCGACCTGGTAGAAGACCGCAGCAGGTATCGGAGAATGAGGGCCTCAGGTATGAGCATCGCAGGAGCCACAACTGTGGCCAGATGCGCGTAACGACCGCGCTCCTCGGAACGAAAGAGTGCGAAGTGCAAGAATACACGCTGTTCGCATGAGAACTCCATGCACAGCTGAAGAGCAGTACAATGATTCGACGAGATCATGTACATGTAGTATGAAACACGACTATGATGTACTCACCTTGCCCATGCACTTTCTGAAACGTTTCCGTGCGGTGAACGATGACCAGGGTCACTACTTCGCTTTCTTGACGAAGTAGCTCAAGACTCTTGCCAATGCTTGGTGTTCTTATGATCACAAAGTCTTTCTATGCTAACCTATCTTCAATGTGATTGGTACGCTCGCTATATGCGCGCACTTTCCTTCCACCACTAGATTGTGACTTCCTCCACTAGGCATGTACCTGCCTGATCGAATATCATGGAAACATACAGTAAGCGAAGCATGTTCGAGCGCACTCGAACGCGAAGTCGAACAAAAGTCCCACCCTCTATGAAAGCAAACATGATGGCATGCAACAGTACACAAAAGCCAGCATTGGTGAAGTGCATAAGGTCCCATAAGTTGTGTTTGAGCAAGAACAGTGGCACATCAGTGACTCTGATGCTGCTCATCAGTCGTTCAAGTTCCATGGCATTCTGCATGCTCGCTTTGCACTGGAGCAAAATCTTTCCAATACGGAGATACACCTGGAGATGAGACGAGGCAGATTCGACATTCAAGTCAGAACATTTTGACGACATTAACGTATTCGATTTATATGTACAATGAACTGTATATAGTTACTTGGTATGCCACGTGCATCATCTGGGTTGGAGCCTTCAGGGCATATCTTTATGTATCAAGCATGTCGTCGCTATGTACAGAGAACCTTCCTTCACTTCCTCCACTCCCCACATCACACTTAGGCGTTGACGGTGGTGTTAAGGATGCTGACTGAGATTGGGATGTTCTTGAGAAGGTTGGTGACAGCAGTCTCGACGCCACCGACGACGTTATCGAGGTCGGTGACGAGGGTTGTGATGGCGACGGAGAGGCTGGCGATGGAGTCGTTGAGTTGGACTGTAAAGATGTTAGCAGATATCTTTCGATAAAATTAGGTAGAGTTGACTAACCGCCTGGAACAACCTTGGACACACCACCAACAGTGCTGGTGATCTCAGAAACAATGGCAGTAGCGTAGCTGGTAACGCTCGAGGTGTCTGCGATCTGGCGCACAGGCAGATCCTTGGTAAGTCCAGTAACGGAGCTGAGGTCAACTGGAAGCTTGACATCGCGGCCAACGACAGGAAGTCCCTTGGTCAGGTCGGTAACGGAGTTGAGGTTAAGAGCATCGATAGCGCGCTTGAGGATAGATCCAACAACAGGCAGCGAACCAACAGTCTTCGTAACGCTAGTAGTGGTTGATCCGACAACAGGTAGACCACCAGTGATGCTAGTGATCAAGCTGATCACACTGTCGACATCATCGATCACACTGAGGTTGGCGGTAACGTTGAGGACGGAGTCGATGATGTCCACGATGTATGCGATCTCGGTCTTGACGGTAGCTTCGACGAATGAGACGTTGACGCCTGCTGCGGAGACGCCGTCGACCTTGACGGAGTCGAGTGTTGAGTTGATGACTGAGGTGTATTCTGTGACTTGCTTGTAGGTTGCTTGGACGATCGAAAGGACGTTTCCGACTTGTCGCTTCTCTGGACTGAGAGCTGGGGCAGCGAGCGCTGAGGTGGCGAAGGCGCCAGCGGCGAAGAGGGAGAAACGCATGTTGACTTGTTTTGCTCGAAAGAGTGACTGGGGTGAGTAAGGTGAAAAGAGTGTAAGAGCAAGAACTGGTAGCTGTCGTTTGGATCGTAAAGACTGTGAGTGCGGACGAGAAGAAGAAGAAGAAGAAGAACGTGATGGAAGTGATACACTGAGGCTCTTGTATGTGCTTCTTGGCCTCCTGATCAGCTCGCACGGCGCTATAGAACTGTAGCGTCGTCGATGCAAGTCCTTCAGACGAGGGTGTTTGATGACTGCCGCCTGCTAGGAACTCTTCAGTTGTCCTAGAGGGTGCTTGAACCTCTGCTCGGCGTCGTTGGCACCTAAGCCAGTGCTGATATCCACCGACGCTTGGTGGCTATAGCTGTCCGTTCAGGTAGGGTTTCCCCATACCGCCATATCGGTTGTTCCCAACCGATGCATGGTGTCGGCTAGAGAGGAGAATTCTGTGACGATCTCAGTCGCGATTGGTCTCGAGGAGAGCCATACTAGGGGTGTCTCTCTGGCACGTTGAACGCGGTTCTTGTTGCGATCAAGAGCTTGAGCGAATGGATGACTAGTAGCAGTGCTAGACATGGTATGGCCACAGGGGCGCTGCAGACCTGCGGCAGGTGTTCCGACACGCTGCTACTGGTGGTCGGAACAGAAGTTACCATACACCAGCTGGCAGTGATGCACGCGAAGCAGTAGCATCACCCTGCGAGAGGCCTACGCTTTGGTGTATTTCTCTTCATAGCCAGAACGAGCAAAACAGAGTCGCTCTCCATCAAGCAATGCAGCACAATATCGCTCAACTTCTTGACGTGACGTCGTCGGTCGTCGGCTGCACCACGGGGTACAGTAGTCTCGTAATTTCGGTACCTTATATCGTTCGGTAGAAGACCCGCCCTTGGCGTCGGAGGTGGGTCTTATCATCTGCCTCATCACAATGGCAGCGGGTTGGTGTGGGCGGCGACATCGACTTGGACGGGTACCCACAACTTCTCTCAGCGTCTCCCTGATGTGGGCCGAGTGGCGCTATACCATTGACATCTTCAACTTCCTCAACTTCGTGCTCTTCGCGCCGGACAGACTTATCCATCGCACGATCTTGGCGACACCGACCTACCATCGCCCAGCTTGTAATTCGTCATCGCGCTGACGTCGATGACGGAGATCGCTCTACTATAGACACCGTGTTAGTTCTCGGACTGTGAGCAAATGCCGGCTGAATGGTAGTCAAGCTTGTAGCCCGTGCAGTGCACGATCTTGTCATCTTGCTTGATCCTTGTCCCTGCTAGGATACGACCAGGGTACAGAACGACGGCGTGATATTCGTTAGCTGACTATAGCATGGACAGCAGACATCGTGAAAGGACATTTCAACGTGACAATCATCATTTCGTTCATCGTCGTTGACTCAGCCCCATGGAAAAGCACTGCCTCGCAATACTCTTCGCAGCTGTTCTTCACATCCAAGCAGTCCATCTCTTAGCTTCTTCGGAACGGTCGTAGTCCTTTTCTTCGACAACAGCCACTTCGACATGGGTAGACTCTTCTGCCCGTCACCATCGACTTCGACGCGCTCCAGTGGTATCGGGAATGCAGTCGTGCCTGCACTGGGCGATAACATGATGGGGATGTCCGCCATGTCGTTTCTAGCAGCTTGCCGACATCTTGTGGTAATTGGCGCAAGCGCCTCGTCCCAGGTGCCTTGTGACAGTTCAATCCCCTCGAATTTGAGCTCTCTGAGAGTACTGTTATGGTTGGCGACGAAATTGCTGATGGTTCTGGCACTTGTTGTAACATGATCGACTTCCAATTGCTTCATGCGTAAGAAGCGCAATGGACGAAGGCTTTTCGGCCCAGCATTTTGGTGTGCCGGATGCTGTCCAAAGAGAGGTGCTGCTGACATGGGCGCTTGCTGAACAGGGAACTCTTCATGCTGCCCAAGCCAGCGAAATCGAAGGACCTCAAGGCCAGTCTGAAAATTACGAAGATATGTTTGAATAAGCTTGAGCTGATCGGGTTCCTGCGTTGCATCGTTGTGAGGCATATTCACCGCATTGATGACTAGCGTACGTATCCGGCTCCATCGACTGGCTGATCGAGGCGATGCACCGAACCCGAGAACTGGTGAAAGAGACAAAAGGCCACCAGGGTGGATCGGAGAGAGTGTGAGAGTATCCAAAGCATGCAGCGAGTTCCTCTCGACAGCGATTCGGAGTGAGATTAGACAATAGTCGACTATGCTCCTCCTGTATCTGAGAGAAGAGTCATATCCAGGACAACTAATGGCGAGGTGTTGTAGATTGATGAAGGCCGAAAAGGCTCGGATGAAAGCAGGCAAATTTGTCGCCGCATGGAACAGAGCTGGATACTGGCGAGATAGAATATCTGTTGTGCCTGCATCTCCGTACTTTGGATGCTTGCTAGACTGTTCTTGTATCTGGGGTGTGTACGTGAAGCTGAGCTCGACACCTGTCTCTGGCTCGATAAGAGGAGGGAGAAATGTGTCCAAATTATGTGGCATATTGAAGTGAAGGGTATTGACGTAAAATCCTAGTCTGTCCAACGCGGCCAGCTTTGAGGGCCTTGTGAAGGTGTTCGTGCGGAATGTGATGCTGAGGTCGGAGAACAGCGCCGGCGCTGCTCGTACACTGAAGTCATGACAGGCTAGTCGCAGATTTGCCAGGTCATGTTTGGGCACAAATGCGAGAAACCTTTCCCGACATTTGTCCTCGAGCCAGAACTTAAGGAATGTGCTGCTGTCGCACAGGACGAAGCTGCAGACCGATGCATAGCTTTCGATCGCTGTGAGGTACCTGCGTTAGAGTTGCTCGGAATGTTCAATGGTGTGTGTAGTACGCGTACATCGATCGCTGCTAGTATCGATCTCTCCAAATAGAAGCCTGCTTCCTCCACTGCGCGATGTTCCAGCTGACGTGGCGGATGCGGCGGAAGAGATGGTGGAGAAGGAAGACGACGGCTTGCTAGCCAGGGCACACGCACTGCGTTTGTCCTGCTTGCAATCCATTGTGAAGAAAGTAGATCATGGAGTCACTCAATGCCCAGGATTGAGTTGATATTGCGATCTCGATGAACGTCGTGGCAAAGTGTGAGCAAGTGGAGGAGGACTCGGAGAAGTTGAGGCCATCGCGGTCTTCCCATACCTGCCACTTGCCACTTGCTGCTGTGTTCTCGCCGTCGAGCATCTTGCATGAGCTGTGACTCACCTCGTTCACTCTGTTGGCGGAGCGTGCTGGACTTCGAGGATCTTCAACGCAAACAATACACGACTATATCGCGAAAGTCGAACGTTACAGACGTGATGTGTGGTGGAGGTCGCCAAGGAGGCTGGAGTAGCTTCGTTTCATGGGAGCTTTCGCCAATGAGGAAGCTTCAAAATGTGCATATTCTCCGCTGTCCCGCTGCAGCTGAAACGGGGCGAGTCCCAGTAGTAAATACCGCAAGCTTGAAAGTGTCGCGTGAGGACATGGCGCGTGGTGTTGTTTGTTGTGTGAACTGTCTGTGGTGGTGGACGAGTGTTCGAAGCTGAAGGTAAAATTGTGCGTTGTTCTTGCCTCGGGCAAGCACGAAGTCAATTGCAACGTCACCTGCTTCGACGGCACGACAATGATTATCAACATCGCGTCGTCAACGCGACGTGTCTTTCGCGCTACTGACATGCTTCATGTGACCAGAAATCCTCAAAGCCTTCCACAGTGCACGCTACAGTTACGTACCCGTATGATTGCTGCGAGGATGAGGTGGTCGAACAACAGAATGGACATCGCTCAGGCAGTTTCTGTTTGACTGCTGACAGCAACTTCTTCTTCGCGCAGACAGGCTGCTTTCCTGAACCACGGATAGTTCCCTTAGGATTGCCCGAAACCGATGGGACGACGACAAGGTGCCTTTCCGAAATCTTCGCAACAGTCTGAAGAGACTGTCCTTGTCTACTCGTCGGCTTGTAATTGCTTAGAATTTCGGGATCTGATCGGAGTACGGCGTAGCCCAGCATTGACGGAAGATCGAATTAACGAATAAATATCGCTTTTCAGAATTGTGTCCATGCACTACCACTATCCAATTCCATCCTCGAAATGGAACCCACAGAGAATTGACAGGCTGTCAGTCACACAGGCCTGTTCGACTACCACGTCTCAGGCTCGCTCACTAACTTAGTAACAAAGCGGTGTTTGTCTGAATGTGTAACTCCCACTTTTGGTCAGGCGGTCACAGATATCTGGAAACAGGTGTAATCGATGTGGACCTTGGCCATCGACGAGCACTCTCTCGGGAGCCGGTCATGGATATCGTGTTCGAACTGATCCAATAGCTGAAGCACTGCTCTATACATCACTCGCTGTTACAGTGCGCTGAGTTCTGCTGATGCGCTCGCACCAAAACATAGCGCTGAAGCATGTCGCTGAGACATGCCGTCCGGAGCAACATCTGCCTTCTCAGTTCTCACATTTCCATGCCACTCCAAAACGACTGCCATCTTCATTGAACTCTCCAAATTCTCCGGTGGAGCGATCACGCGTGGAATCCTACGCGCAGACTACACGGAGCCGGATGAGCCATGTCATGGCCGACGGCACGAGAAGCAACGATACGAGCATACTTGCATGCATATTGATCTGTTCTCATCTCTTCACGCGGCACCGGCGCCTATCGGGATCATCGGTGTCGTATCGGATACCTTAGGCTGTGGCGCACAGCGGACGTGCTTACAGAAGATCACGAAATCGGGAGATGGCCTGAAGATCACAAAGGCAGGAGATGGCAACCAAGTAGTCCTCGACCGCCCCAGTCTCGACGTGGGGTGAGTTGCAGTTCATGGCTGCGAGATGCTTGCCCTTCACTCCCTCGCAGCACCTTCACCAGGATTGTGTGCTGTATCATGTCAGTTTACATGTGACTGCAGCCGATCGCCACTCACATTCTCATTTTGCTGCACAACATGAGCCACTTTCCCAAGCCGCTCGTGGTTTGTCCAGTTGACCCAGCCGAATTTGGTCACCTTGTCGCCCACCTGCATTCCTGCCTGTTCTGCTGGGCTTTCAGGTACCACTGCGTTGACTCTTGCGAATGGCGGCTCGACTACAGGTGCCGGCGCGACGGCGGCGGACGCAGCACTTGGGCCCGAAACGCTCTGTGTTGAGATCTGCTCTCCAGGTTTGCCCGTGGCGAACTGTTCATGGACCGCCTCTTCCAGATTCTTCATCACAGCCTTGTGATCGTTCTTCAGATGTATGATTCGCGCTCTCGTGGTACGGATTTGAGCAACATCGATGTCGGTTCGCGGAAAGCCGTCGGGTGTTGTGAGGGAAGTGTTCATGTTGACCTGGTGCTAGTTCTGCTTTAGCGGTGATCGTATACCACTGCATATCTCTGCTTACCGAGTCCAGGACTGAGCCCAGCGCCGAAAGCTCTGCTTCTATATTCTCTTTCTGTGCGATGAGCTCTTGTAGCGATCGCTTGGGCTGTGCGCCGTTTGCGAAGCCTTGAGACGTCGTCGGGCCTGAAGCCACTGTTGGGGCGTGAAGATCGTCCATTCTGAGACCCATTGATGATTTTTATGCGAGGACTTGATGGCCTCGCTGGTATTTTTGATGTTGTTGTGTAAATGAGTGAGGCAACGCTGGAGGACGTAATTATTGACGACCTACACTTGTGATGGCGGGGCTCGAAGCTGATCTGAACAATGTACACCCTTCGCAGTAGAGTGTCTGATGGAGAGCTCGCGGATACCGCTACTTCCTGTCTGATTGTCTCATAGGAGGATATTCGACAATGTAGTACCAGACAAATATCAAAGTGGGTAAGTTGAAGTAGAAAGGAAGTAACGACCAAGCGGAGTCAGATCCGGCGCTAGTCTGGTCGAAAACACAACTTCATCTTCCATTTCCACTTCTTCCCCATCTCCACCACTCCCGATCACATTGTCGAGTCGAAGACAGCGGTGCGCGTCGTTGGCAGGATTGTATCTCGCGGTGCACAACAGGCGAGTACTGTACAGTGCGATCTCGCTGCCGATCTTCCCAAAACGACTCTGTCGTCACAACGACGCGTGAGAGAATCGTGCATTCTCCACTGTCGACAGCAAGGGAGGTGTGCTAATCACATTCGCTCTGATTGGGTTTTTCTTCGCGAGAACTTCGACGAGCCTATCCGGTGGCTCTGATTTTCAGTGCCGGGCTCCACACTGAACAAGGATTTCACGAGGCCTCTTTGTCGCGAGCAGCAAAGAGGTAGTTGCTGCAGCGTCACCTTCGCATCACAGGTCGGGGAACAGCACCGGCACGAGCATATCGCGACTGCTGTATTCAGCGGTAGGTATATGAGAAACAACTTCCTCATTCATCACGAAGCTCCCAACTACACACACCTCACAAGTACTCACATGCAGGCTACAATGGCTGCCGCAAAACAGACTCTCTCGGCTGGCTTGGAAAAGCTGCAGCAATCCATCGATGGTGGCGCCAGTGCGAAAGTGGCGGACCTGGAGGTAAACTACAAGGACGTCAACGACTCCAGCAATCGAATCACAACCGACTATGGAGTCCGACAGAACACGACAGGTATGTCAGAAACACATGGATTGGCAACAGTCAGCTGACAGATGGTAAGACGACTGGCTCAAAGTCCACTCCGAGGACAAGACTGGCCCAATGTTGATGGAAGACCATGCTGCCAGGGAGAAGATCAATCGTTTCGACCACGAACGCATCCCAGAGAGAGTCGTACACGCGCGTGGATCAGGTGCATTCGGTACCTTCAGACTTCACACGAGCTTGGAACAGTATACTACCGCCAAGGTAAGCAACGTAGCAGGCAGAAGGCATGCTTTGTTTGAGATGTCTCACCAAGCTCGCACGCACTCAGGCGCCGAGCTTGAGACCAGACGGTGATGAGATGGCCTGCGTCTTCAGAGAGATTTGCTAACCCTTCTAACTACTCTCTTAGGTACTCACCGACACATCTAGAGCGACCCCAACATTTGTGCGATTCTCGACAGTTCTGGGCAGTCGTGGATCTGCAGATACTGTCCGTGATGTGCGCGGCTTCTCTATCAAGCATTACACACCGGAAGGCAACTGGGACGTAGTGGGCAACAACATGCCAGTCTTCTTCATTCAGGATGCTGTCAAGTTCCCGGATGTCATTCACGCTGGAAAGCCTGAGCCAGACAATGAGGTTCCACAGGCTCAGTCAGCTCATAACAACTTCTGGGATTTCCAGTATCTTCACACTGAGGCCACACACATGTTCATGTGGCAACAGTCGGACAGAGCCATTCCCAGATCGTACCGCATGATGCAAGGATTTGGTGTAAACACCTTCACGCTCGACAATGCTAAAGGAGAGCGCTTCTTCGTCAAGTTCCACTGGACGCCGCATCTCGGTGTTCACAGCTTTGTATGGGACGAGGCGCTCAAGCTAGCGGGCCAGGATCCAGACTTCCACAGGAAGGACCTATGGGAGGCAATCAAGAGCGGGAGCTATCCAAAGTGGGACTTTGGCATCCAGGTGATCCCAGAAGGCGAGGAAGATAAGTTCGAGTTCGACATTCTCGACGCCACCAAGATCTGGCCAGAGGACCTGGTTCCAGTTCAGTATGTCGGCGAGCTTGAGCTGAACAGAAATCCTGACGAGTTCTTTCCTCAGACTGAGCAAGTCGCATTCTGTACCGGTCATGTCGTGCCTGGAATTGGCTTCAGCGACGATCCATTACTTCAAGGTCGCAACTTCAGCTATCAGGATACCCAACTTTCTCGACTTGGCATCAACTTCCAGGAGCTACCTATCAACAGACCAGTGTGCCCAGTCATGAACCACAACCGAGATGGAGCTATGCGACACACTATCACAAAAGGCAGTGTCAACTACTGGCCGAACAGGTTTGAAGCCACGCCTCCGGCAGCGAAGAATGAAGAGCCAGCGCCGTACATCGACTTCCCAGCCAAGGTAGCTGGTATCAAGGCTCGACTCAGATCTAAGAAGTTCCAGGAGCACTTCAACCAGGCTCAACTCTTCTACAATTCACTGTCCAAGCCAGAGCAGATGCACGTCGAGTTTGCGCTGGGCTTCGAATTAGACCACTGCGAGGACCCAATTGTCTACGAGCGCATGTCTCAGAGACTGGCAGACATCGATCTCACGCTAGCCCAGAACGTCGCTCTCCTGGTCGGCGGAACTGTTCCTGAGAAAGCAGGTCGCCCCAATCACGGCAAGAAGACCATCAACGTCAGTCAAACAGAATTCCCTGGCAAAGTGCCTACCATTGCAACTCGTCGCGTAGCCATCATCATAGCCGACGGCTTTGACAAGACCGTCTATGACGGTATCTTCGCAGCCCTCATGGGAGCAGGAGCTCTACCATTCACGATAGCGCCAAGACGGTCTCCGATCTATGCAGCTGGCGAGACTAAGGAGAACAGCAAAGGCACACAACCAGATCACCACCTGGAAGGAATGAGATCAACCATGTTCGACAGCATCTTCATCCCAGGCGGCGCTGACTCTGTAGCAACACTTCGCAAGAACGGTCGCGCTCTCCACTGGGTCCGAGAAGCCTTCGCGCATCTCAAAGCCATAGGCGCCGTTGGTGAAGCCGTAGATTTCGTCAAGGACGCGTGTGCGCTGCCAGGTATGGAGTTCTCCGCAACTTCGGCTGTGACAGATAGCTACGGCGTTGTGACAGCTGGCAAGGTTGAGGCAGAAAGCTTCAAGGAGACAGTTCAGCTTGTTAAGAGTTCTGTGGACTTCGTGGAGGCATACTTCTATGCTATCAGTCAGCACAAGAACTTTGGTCGTGAGCTTCAAGGATTCTGTCAGATGGTGGCGTACTAGGCTGCGAGGATTCTCGGTCTAGGTCTTCTTTCAAGGGAGACTAAGTGTATTATCAGGGCCAGAGAAGCGTTAACGACGCGCTGGAACTTCGCGGTCTATCCGACTTCAATGCTATCGTCAGTCAGCACAAGGACTTTGATCATGAGTCAAGGAGTCTGTCAGATGATTGCGCGGCATTGCGGGGAGTGAATTAGAGAGCGGAAGTTAGATTCGTATTCGCAGAACAGTAACTTCTTCCATCTTCACTTCACACCTCAGGTCATGAAGTGAAGTGTGTAATAATTCAATACTAGTAAATTGTACCGCAATAGCGTAATGATGCTCCTCCGATCTGTACAGGACCGCAGTCGTATAGCGTGCGTCGTACCACATATCATCAGCCAAACTCGATACCACAAACTACAATCGTTGTCAACAGCATTTATGATAAGAATGAATATAATGCTGAAGACATGCAGTGATGTATTCCAGCGCAACCGAAAAGATTCATGTTCGTTCTTCATTATCATCATGTTCATTATTCATCGATCGCAACTCATGCATGCCCTTTCACCCGGCCAAGCCTTCGAATGCTCCATTACTCCGTGACCAACCACAGACCATGTCTACTCCTCTTTATCGACATGACCTAATCTCAAGAATTGGCTAGACTGGCTGGATTCACTGCTTGATCTCTGAGTCTTCTTGACAGCCTCGATGGCTTCTGTTGGTGAAGGGGCTCTTGTAACGTCTTCTTTTGGTGATTCGACAACTACTGGGGCTGACCAGTTGGAGTAGCTCATTGGAGAAAGGCTTAGGAAGGTGGAGTCTCGTCGTTCAGCCATTGTGGTTATTGTTGTTGTTGTCGTTGAAGTGATGTTGTAGTCTTGAGTTGCAATATGATTCGTCTTGTTCGACAGCTACGATTCTGGGCATCGACCTTTGATATACTTATAGGTTCCATTGAGTATTGCTATACGTATCAGGAAGTTAGGCTTGACCTAGTACTCTTTAGCATTGAATATCGAGCGATTGTAAGCCTATGAGACGATGAGAGGTGTCACATTGTTAAGTCTCCATCGTTCTCACGAGAACATGTCGGGTCGATTTCCTTCATATTCGGGAATAATGCTTGGAGTAGCCGTATTGTAGTCTTGTGAGTGCCGTGACTGGATCGCTTTCCCTCGGCACAAGGTAGCTTGGGGTAAGCTCATTTGAGCTTCTCTCGTGATAGCAGTGAGAGGCGCACATCATGTGCAGAGTGACGAGCGCTACCATAGCATGACGTCGTCCTCAAAGCGCATTCTTCATTGTCGTGAATTCAGAAGTACTCCTATGTTCCCGCGGACGCAGGAGGCAAGTTCGCATGTCATATGAGCGGTATACGAGATACCGCAAGTAATGTCAAGCGGATCTTGCTACCATATGTGTTTCACTCCGCTCTCCTGCCGGCGGTCATGTGGTCCCGAGAGCGAAATATTTTCACAAGAACATCTGCCATCTGAAGAACGTAGATCGCGAATCGCGATAGTTCGAGATTCGATCGCACCGGTATAGCCGTCAAACGGCTGTGATGAGTGAAGTGAGTTGTGAACTGCGTCCGGCGGTCCGACCAATGCGAACGCAAACTACGTTCAGCCGAGAATGCATCGGGAAACCACTGCGCCCGCGTTGCCACCTCCATAGTGGGAAACGTGCGATGTGCGATGTGCGAAGCAATAAGTGTAGCGGTAGGCTGGCTGGTGGCTGATACGGGTAGTAAAAGTAGCCAAAAGGGTGATCAGGGCTGTTCGGCAACGCGGGCTCTAGCTGGCGATAAGCTCTTGAAGCGTGAAGAAAGAGTAGCAGAGTTCTTGAGGTTTTGAGATGATACCGAATGATGACTCGGCCCGCTCTCGCCGTGTGTGATGATCTTGGCCTTGAGTCTGGAGAAGGAGAACAGTGGACAAACCCGTGTACACTCCTCGTCGGACGTTTTCGAAGCCAGCCAAGCCCAGATCTTGCGGGGGCTTCATCAATTCCTCACCAAATCCTGAGTCAAAAAGGTCCGACGAGGCGTGTACACGGGTTTGGTGGAGTTTCGACCTACGACACGGAATCAGCCCAGCATTCCGCAGGTAGGTTATCAACAAGCAGAAAGAAAGGAGTCCTTGAGCGATATAACATGTGGCGCCGAGGGCTCGGGCCGGCTTGAACGCTGCGTACAGTAATCAATCAACACTGTGCCATTGTTCTGTGTTTCAGATTGAATGATTCTAATGACTTGCTTTTACGCAACTCACAGGTGATCCAGCACGCTTGACGTGATCCTCGCGGGAATGAAAGGACCATTGCATATTGCACTCGTGGCCGCGTTGTTGTGCTCAACGATACTTGCGCGCTGGCTTCTCACCGTGAGTCCGTGACAGCTTGTGTACCTGCTTGTCTTGTGGAGCCTCATGCTGTGCAACCGGGCTGTTAACGGCTGTTACTACCGAAACGGAGGACGTGCGTAATGTTGCGGTGTGCTGCGTGCCGTAGCTACTACTGCAAAGAGACTTATAGTAGTAGTAGTAGTGTGTAGAGGCTATAAGACGAGGGCAGCATAGCAAGTAAACCTCGTGCGAGAAGGAGTAATCGTCGTCTCGTAGAGATGGAGGCGAGGCGATACTACTATTCTAAGTCGAAAGCTGAAGTGTGATGAGAAGTAAGGAAGAGTGCAAATGCGATAAGTTTGTTTCTTCTTGGGGGGATCGATGCCGAAGCCACCATGCAGCTAGGCGAGCACTTGTTGCGGTGGATCGTCTGGTCCAAGCCCGCGACCAGCACTTCCTGTTGGCTTAGAAGGTTCCTCGTCTCATCGACTAGTCGCGGCTCGCACTCAGCCACGACGGCATATGCAGCCGCCTGACGCCTCGACGTCTACGGTCTGGAGGAATCTGGGTGAATAGGCTTTGAACATGGATACCCTGGGATAGCTTCGAACGGGCACAAAACAACCCGGCATTTAGCTTACATAGGGGACCAGCATTACCCCTTCGCGCTTTGGCGCCAGTGAACGTCAGAAAAAGACAGTGTTGTCCAGAGACCACAAGAGATGGGAACTTGCAGATGGAAACCCTGCCATCTCGTGGCATCGTTGACACCCTCTCCTTGCTTCGCAGCATACCAGGCGGACACCAGCGGCTGTCTGCCATGAAAGCATCCCCATCCCTCAACCCAGCATTTCCTCGGTCGTACAGAAGGTGTAGTGATGGAATTTGTTTGCGACCCGACTCAGCATAAAGCATTACTGGACTCCCAAGGCTTGGACTTCACCTTCCCTCTGCCTCGACACATATAACCAAAGTTCGATCACGACTTCCTGTTGCACTCATCCTGTTGGCTATCTTGACAATCTTAGTAAGTCGCCTCCATTGAGTATATCGTTGGCTTGATACATAGCTCATACAACCTTCAGCACTCGCGAACCAGCCACAATGTGCACTCAAGTCACGCACGAATACACAGTCTGCAAACACAAGGTCGTGGAGAGAATACCATGCGCAGCATCACGGCGAGGACCTTGTGGCGTGTTAACACCACGGACAGTGGTACATCACTCAAAATGTTACAAATGTGGTGGTTCGGGCTGAAGTGTAAGACATGGTCTGGTCGAAGCATATGTTGTGCCTTCTTACTGATGATTGATAGAGCTTCGTCGATCGAAACTCGCGCTGGGTATGAACAGCACAGTGCATTGTGGATGTCTGAGATCTGCGTCTGCCACGGAGGCTGCGCTTACTCAAAAGAGTGAATATGGGCTGGGATGGGGAAGATATTGGCGTCTCACGACTTGGAGTCCGGGCTTGCGACATTGCTTTGACATGTCTGTTGCGCTGTATACCATGACGATTGAACGACAGGCTTGGAGGTAGGACGGCGTACTGCACTACTAGAGGTATGCAATTGCACGATCGATAGCTCTCTTCAGTTGTTGGTCCAGCTAGGTCCATCCATGAGGTCGGGAACAGACGGCGATGCAGGCTTGTGTATACTGAAACCAAGATACATGGCCGGAGCAAATGTGGAATCATTTCTTGCCCATCGGCGGCGGGTGCGCGTTTGCACGCATTATTCAGTCTTGGAAAACGGAGCTTTCCTGCAGGTTCGCGGCGGCCTTGTCCAGGTGTGCACAGGTGCAGCGTGTAGTTCGAAGACCCGCAGAAGATCTCCAGGGCTTGCTGCACGCAATGATCCCTGTTCGATCGTTTGTCATCACGACCACCTTGGCGTGTGGCTTTCAACTCTGCACATGTCATCGAGTCAGAGTCAGCCCATGGTTGTCGGCGGCTCGAGTCAATGCGAGGGAGCGGCCGTGCTGCGTGGACTGCCTTTCCCCGTCAGTCATGCTGAAAGAATAGACCACACCAGATCTCTTCAGCGGTCAAGCTTGATTGATGGCAGCTGTTTGGAGCTCCAGCAGAAGGTTTGGTGAAGTGTGACAGAAACACCAACAATCTGAGCACCCCACGGGCCACGACTTGTGCCTCTGCCAAGCGACCCTAGCTCTCGCGACGAGGCACCCTTTGATTCCTTGACACCTTCCCATCCCGGCACAGCCGACTTCTACGAACAACACCACTGAACTACTCGATCATCATCAGCACAACTCCACGACAGGTGTCGGTGAGGCTGAACATCCGAGCCGCTTAGATGTCCGTGGACATCAACTGGAGCGAACTCACGGGAGGACTGGATGGTGAAGCACTGGCCGAAACAATCAGAGAGTTCATCCACGAGCGCTTTCAGTCCATCGCACTTCCTAAGCTCATACGTTCGGTCACTGTTCATGGATTTGAGTTTGGCAAGATAGCTCCCGAGATCGTGCTCAAGGATATCGGTGATGCTCTTCCCGACTTCTACGACACAGACGAAGATGATTCTGCGCTGGATCCGAACGAGGACCATGTTGCTGCATATTCAGAAACACGCCAGCAGGCGCCCCCGCGACATATGCGAGGTACAGATGGGTCTCGTCGTCAGTCAGAGCTAGATATCCTTGATCAACCGGGTCTCAGCGGCCTCACACGAGGAACTACTCCAGGTATTCTGGGCGCGACGTCAAATCTTGGCTACTTTCACCTACCTCTGTCTGCTGGGCTACCAGGAACTCAGACGCCCCTAGCTGCTGTAGCAGGCGCACGCTTCTCGAATGGGCAAGCTGCGCCCCAGCCTCAGCGTCATCATGCGGACTCGTTCAGCTCCGTGTCTGCTGCCTCCACAGCCACGCGGGTATCGTCGCAAGATCACTCATACCTAGACAAGCCTCCTGGATCAGCTGTATTAGAAGATATGGACGAATCATCGCATCTACCGAGACATGATCATCCCGAACGGAGTCCTGAGGATACACAAATTGTGTTTCATGCAACTTATGCTGGGGACATCAAGCTATCGCTGACGGCTGACGTCTTCTTGGACTATCCCATGCCAAGTTTCGTAGGCATACCACTGAAACTCAAGATCACAGGGCTCACGTTCAATGGTGTTGGAATCCTAGCATACATCAAGAAAAGAGCTCACCTATGCTTTCTAAGTCCAGAGGATGCGGAAGCTCTTGTCGGAGGAGAACCAAACCTGGATGATCTCGACGAGAAGGACAGTGACTCCCAACAGCCGGATTCCGGAAACCACGCGAAGACACGCGTGGGCGCCTTGCTCGAGGACATCAGGATAGAAAGCGAAATGGGCGAAACGGAGAGTGGGAAACAAGTGCTGAAGAATGTTGGTAAGATTGAAAAGTTCATTCTCGAGCAAGTCCAGCGTATCTTCGAGGACGAATTCGTCTATCCTAGCTTCTGGACCTTCCTTGTCTGAATACTGCTACTTCGCTCAAGACAGTGTATTTCTGCGCACGACTGCACAGTAGTCGGATCCTCCTGCGAGTAGCGTGGTCGACGCATTGGGTTGTGCGGCCCGCACAAGGATACGTGGACGGCACTTGCATGCAGTTACGCGAAAGGCACAGGGAGCCTTGCTTTGTATTGTGGATCGTAACACCTAGACAGCCTTGCTTCGAGAGTCACCACATTCGGCCCGTTGGGAACATGCAGCTGTCAAATCTGCAGTACCACATTTGCACCTCAACTGCTAGTTGTCTGTACCACTCCTATGCGTACTGCCGCTGTCAACATCGGTCACAGCGCGGTTGTGTTGCTGTAATGGCGTGACACTAGCGAAGTGCACTCGGGGCGGGAGATCTCAGCAATCTTTACGATCAGCAGTTCAGATATCATTCTGCATGTACTAGTCGACGGAAGAGATCGTCACATATTCTAGGATGATGCTGCCATATAGCATTGCTGCACGATCGCAAGCTTTGGTGAGGTTCCTTAGATCATCCCGAGAGACCACAATTAATGCTCATTAATCAGCACGGCATTGTCTAGAGCTGACTCGAACTCGGTCGAGCTTTTGTCGACCACGCCAAATGGCTCACATCAACAAGGACTCCCTGAGGACAAAGCCGCTCGAAGCATTGCGGTCCGCATGAGATCGTCTCAGCATCACGAGCTAGCCAAGAGTTGCAGCACCTCGATGCATGCTTCTCCAGCTGCATAGCTTCAGCCACTTCGGCAGGATAACGTCGATCCAACCCGCACACCATGACCGGACTTGTAAGTAAATGGACAATGCTCCGAATGTCGTCACGACGACTTCGCAAGCCTCAATGCTTGGCATAGAGGACAATCCTGAGGTGTTGCATCAAGCATATATCATCGCGATCACGCATTGATCTTGACTTCACTTGGCCAGATGCTCAGTATCCTGTCGCCTGCAGGAATCTCAAATTGATGACTTACATTCGCTCCTAGTTGAGACTGAACTTGTACGAATCAGGGACCACGAATCGCATGGCAACCCTTCTTTCTGACAACCACGACTTAGAATTGGATTAATCCTGGCGACCGCATGCCACTCTACAACCTAAAGTGACGGCAAGATATCACGCGTATTCGTAGTTCCAGACTCACTTTCTGGTATGGCAGTCAGCAACATCGCTGTTGCCGTGTTCGGTGCAAGACTAGAACTGCAGGCAAGGATAATTACTCATATCTCGTGCCCTAAGCGTGACAGATCTGCGCCAAGCTCAATGTCTCATAGACTTCTTTACCGACGAACGGAGTTCGACTCCGTACCTCGTAGAGATCTGCTGTAGCAATGGACCTCTCCACCCCACGCAATAAGGCTATCTGGATGTCTATACAATCTAGACACAGGCAACGACAATCGAGAGGGTGTGTCGCCTCCACTTACAGCACGGAACGCAGATTAGGTAACCCCGTTCATCTGTACCGAGCGTCGCAAGCTTTTCGAGTCTTGACTCTTGACTGCTGCTCATGCCGTGTGTGGACCCGCTGTCTTTGGCTCAAGACCAAGCGTAGTCGTATCATCTAGGGCGTAGGAACGATCAGCTAAGCGTTGATAAACGCACACAGAGCATAGTCAGCCGCCGTTCACATGCCGGCTAGTGCAACCACGATGCACATGTTCTGAGTGGCGGGACGCGACACTCATAGAGCTCTCTTTGTATTGGCATTGACGCGAAGATTATCCTTAATGCGTACGAGCACACCAACCCGGAATGCCTGGCACCAGCCTAGATCTGCATGTCGACCTTCATCTGATCGCCAGCTCGGCAGCGTACTACTCCAAGACGCAGCGACGTTCAGCGGATCCTGGCCAGAGATCCCGAGTTGGTGATGCATAAGCTTGCGCTATTTTGCTGACTACACCATACTGTGTGCTTACGCAATGCAATGTGACTGGACCACTTCATCTGGACAAAGGCTCGGCTTGAATGCGATCTCGTGTGCTGGATCAAAATATGCTTTGATCTAGGCCTCATGTGCGTGCATCAATCGAACATTGAGGCATTTGGCGCAAACGGACGTGACTCGGAGAGGTCCTACGCAGCTCAGTGACAATCTCGGAATCATGTTTCCGATTCATCACTTCGACTTCAAAAGCTTCTTGCCGTGCTCGCGGACGATCTTGTCCAGAAGCTGTCGTATCTGCTTGCAACCATCCAGGCCTACAGAAAGCATTGCCTGCAATCTCGCCATCTGAACTCTCGTTTCCATGATCAGCACATTCACTTTGTCGTCTCCTCCGCTCGTGCCCACAGTCAGGAATGGCAGTTCTTGCTCTTCGAGTCCGTTCAAATCCAGTAGTGGATCGGCTTCTTCCTCGTTCGACGCGTAAGCCGCAGTAGATCCAGTCGTGCAAGCGGCAACATAGTCTGTCATCGGGATACCAGCATCGACGAGGGCCAGAGTCGCGGCATTCAAACATGCGGCTAGCAGAGCGCCATCCTGAGAGAGCACATGAAGCACAATGCTGATAGTAGACTGTGGGTAGAATGATGTAAACACAGTACTCGCGAATGCAGACGAGATGGTATACTGCATTTCTTGCGTTCGTCTGCCACATATCAGCTCTCCAGTCCCAACACTTACCTTTGCATGTCCCGCCCACTCACTTGTCTGATCGCGATCTCTTCTTCCTGTCCATACCACTGAAACCAGCAATACCGATTTCCACTTCAATGCTCGCCTCTTTACTCTGGTCACGGCCGCCACCGCCACCTCTCGACTGCTGTCTTGGGCCGATGACCGTGCAGATGACTTTTGTATTGCCCATCTCAAAATAGCTGCTTCCATCAGCGGCCGCCTGAGTGGACATCTGCCCAGAGATGCGCCGCAGCTCGTTCCATCGCCGCCCATCTACGCGCAGGTGCGCGAGCGCGTACGTGGAGCTATCCAATGGCATCTTGTTCGTGATGTTGTGGTGCTACGCGGTGATCGCAAGTCGTGAAGAAGTTGTGCGGCGAAATTGCGGCTGTTTCCATCGTTCGCCAAACTCAAAACTTCGCTCTTTTCCACCTCACTTCACTTGCACACCATATCGCATCACACATTCGTGCACAGTCAAAGTCGGACACAGGCAAAGACTTCCTCGAGTTCGCAGGCGAGTTCACTTCCGAGAACAGCAGTCATTGGAATCACTGGATCACAAAATAAGGCGCACAGCCTGAACCCGCTTCAACCCGATAGCAAACCTGAGAATACTTCAGTGTTCGGTGCGAAGTCCTGGATCATACGGCGACGTACGCACTGTTTGTGACACATAGCGAGATGCTGACATACAGGAATATGCTGTAGCGTTGCAAGACCCATAACAGAATATACATCTCCGCGGTAAAATAGTGGCAGTAAGGCTGTCGGTCCCGCAAGCAGGACTCAATTATAGCCAGCGTATCAGTATATATGTAGAGACAATGTAAGGACACCCGAAATCCTGCAGAATACTCACAGCAGCAGCATCAACACTACCAACCAAATGTCCCTTACGATTGAACAAGTCAAGCTCATCAAGGCCACTGTGCCAATACTGAAAGAACATGGCACAGATGTGACCAAGCTGTTCTACAAGACGGTCCTCAAGGAGCATCCCGAGTTGAACAACGTCTTCAACCAAACGAATCAAGTCAATGGTCATCAAGCTGGGGCTTTGGCCGGCGCATTGTACGCATATGCTGCCCACATCGATGATCTGGGAGTCCTCAGCCCGACTGTGGAAAGGATCTGTCAGAAGCACGCATCTCTGTACATACACCCAGAGCACTACGCTGTCGTTGGCGAAGGGGTTCTGCGCGCTTTCGGTACCATCCTTGGAGAGGCCTTTACGCCTGCGATACGAGATGCCTGGACGGCGGCATACTGGCAACTGGCCAACATCATGATTGGTCGCGAAAGTGAACTGTCTTCGAAGAGCGAAGGATGGACCAATTGGAGAGACTTCCGTATCGCAGACAAAGTCAAAGAGAGCGAGGAGATTACATCGTTCTACCTCAAACCTGTCGATGGCCAGTCACTACCGGTATATCAACCTGGCCAGTACATCTCTCTTCTGACAGATGTCCCACACTTCGGATACATGCAGTCAAGACAATACTCCCTCTCAGATGCGCCAAGACCAGATTACTATCGCATTTCCGTGAAGAAGGCTATGGGTCTTGATGCCCAGGATCCTCAAGCGCACAAGAGTCCTAGTTGGATCTCCAATATCCTCCATGATGAGAAACAAGCCGGAGACATCGTCAAAGTATCTCATCCCGCTGGCGACTTCTTCTACGACCCAGTTGCGGACTCTAAAGGCCCAATCGTCCTGCTTTCAGCTGGAGTTGGCATCACGTCCATGATCTCGATATTGAACACAATTGTTGAGAGTGGTTCAAGACAGCCAGTCAGTTTCATGCACGGAGCACGAAGCACTTCAACACAAGCCTTTGGATCTCACGTCAGGAAACAGGTTGCCACGAATGATGATGTCAAAGCAGTGTTCTTCGTGAAGGACTTAAGCGCTAACGATGTTGTGGATCGGGATTTTGATTACGTTGGAAGACTGACTTTGCCAAAAGTGATACAAAAGCAGTCAGGGTCTCTGCGCCTTGATAATGCAGCGACGAGGTACTTCATATGCGGGCCTGCAAGTTTTATGAGTGATATCAGGCGTGAGCTCATGCATGTTGGTGTTGCGGGGAAGAGGATCAGGCTGGAGGTGTTCGGTACTGGAGACCTGCCATCTTGAAGTGATCTGACCATGTATCTTGCTTCTTCATGTTGTTATAGCGAGAGCCTTAATCCACATAAGAGAAGGTATGCTTTCGTAGACATGTGTTCAAATATGGCATCTGATTCCTACTCGCATCTACATTTGACAGAAAGCCCCACCTGCAAAAGTATCAGGATGAAGTCGCGTCGTCTGTTCTTGAATTCAACTTCGCGTCATCTGTGCCTTCACATCCTCCATTATCATGTCTGAAAAGTATCCAGCACCATCGAACACAGAACATATGATAGAGTCACGACAATCCCCCTTTCGAGCAAGCTGCGGTACCGGCATCAAGACTACACGTGTACACAAGACGACGCGAAAGGAAGTCTGACAAGGCCACACTCACAGAACCGCAAGATACGCATCGAACCAGCCTTTCAGTATGGCGTGCTGCATCGCAATACAGAGACTGTCAGGATTGTGTGGAAAAGACGCGCGTGCAAATGCGCAGAGTCTGTCTCTACGACACATAGTACCAGACAACGCGAAAGCGCTGGGAAGCCGCTTGACCATCCATACCTTTCATGATGCTTTCACAGGCATTCTAGGAAAAGAACCCACACTAAAGCACGGTGCGATGCTCAGCTCACAAAATTCGAGAATGCAATCGGCAAGCCGAAAGATGGGCAGACCAGCAACTATGAACTGCAGCAAGTAATTGACTTCCCAGCCAACCACTATTTCGTCAATGACCAGGAATCCCTTCCCCATCGCAGCACCGCTTTTCATTGCCTAAATCTGGTTACAGACCTCCACACCACGCTCTTACGGCCAGTCGAGGTTGCTGTGGTCATGAGCAACTCCAGCTCAACATCAGTAGTAGGTAATCTTGCCTCGTGGTGGCCAGCACTAACGACTGGTACTCGACCGGGAGTGCCGTCTCCAGGAATAACGCACACCACTACAAAATGTCTTCTTGCATCTTCCAGTTTTCTTCTTCGTCTTCTTCATACACAAGAGGAACCTCTCTTCCCAACGCTCTCTTCATTCCTTTACCTGCCACGCTGCTGCTTGGACCGTATACGAACAATATACAAGACTAAGCACAGCAACCGGAGATCAATACATAATGCGGTTCCCAGCAGGATATAGCATGGGCCTGCTAGCAGCACCACTCCTCGGGCAGGCAGTCACGCTGCCGGCTATAGGCCACATGGTGCCCTCCAACCTCCAAGCATTCACGAGTCCCATGAACTCCACGCAAGCGGCGCTGGCCAGGGGCCAGTACAGCAACGAGACTGCGAAGTCAGAGATGCGTCGACCTCGGCTGACTATGATCAATAACGTGGGAGACGGTGCGAAAGGATACATCATATGCGAGCACCAGAAGGCAGGGTCGTTCGCCGATCCACACAACCCCAACGGAGGGTGGATACCACTCTCCACGCTACGGATGGGAGTCATCCCGGATGAAATCATCGGCTTCGATCTTGGAGCAATGGGTCATGAGACCTCGTTCACCTTCGACGAGTTCGTCAACGGGTGTCGCGTTTATGGCGCCGAGGAGAGCATAGAGCATGGTGAGTAATGCTAGTGTCTCACGAAGTTCGAGCCTACTACGGCTGTGAGCTTGCAGACAGATCCCCATAGTATTGTTGTCGAACTCTCAGAGACATCTGCTGACTTTCGCTCTTTTCTTTACCAGGCCACGTCATAGATGTCAATGGGCTGCACAGCCATGTTCAGCCTGCTGGCGGCAACCCCAACGACGCCAGCTACCGCAAGAGCTTCGGGTTCGCCGAGTTCAATTATGACTTGACCATGACGTGCGTCAACCCAAGCAACGTAGACTTTGCCGGTCTGTCGATGGGAGTTGAGGCGCTCACGAACGATGGGTCGGTACACCCCCCAGCCGGAGGTCTTCTGCCTCAAGCCAAGGAGAACATATGCGCAGAGCTCGAGAAGGTCTCCACCGATTCAGCGCCTTGGTCAAAATGTTGTGTCCGAGGCCCCGACGGTGTTAGTGTTACTCGTGTCATGGCACCGAACATGGTGATGGGTGACCATGCATTTGAAGGCTACTACGACGAGTACCATCAACAGGTTATGGAGAAGTACTCCCGGAAGCCTTTGACTATCCTTGGGAATGAGTGCCAGACCAATCCAGTGTCCCAAACACTGAGCTGCTCGGACGGCTCTTCCACACCCTTCGACCTCCGGGGAAAAGCCTGGGATATCTTTACCTGCCAAGGCACCTTCCAACCCCCTACGGACCAGATGAATCGTGGTATTATGGAGCAACTCTGCTCTGCATACCACCGAGGCACTCTGCTACTCCCAGGAGGTGAGGTTCAGCCATCACTCAGCGCTGACCTTTTCTACACCAACGACTGCCACAATGCCTACGCTAAGGCTGTACACATGTATGCGCACGACATGCGCGGCTACGCTTTCGCCAAGGACGATATTGCGGGTGCTGGAACAGGCCCACACGAGGAGCAGGCTGGTCTGATTTGCACTGGCAAGAACAACTTGGAACAGCTGAAGATCTACATCGGCGGTCGCCCAGATCTGTGAGCATGTCTCTATTTCCGGCGTTTACAGGTGCACTACGGGTTTGGATTGAGCTTTGAAGCTCTAAAGGATTATCATATGTATGGCAGAGAGATTACTAACAGTACGATACTGGACAGGTAAGTTTCGATCATGGATGGGAGTCGATACGATCGAGAGCTGGTGAGCTTAGCAGTTCAGATGCGAGCCATGGAGCACGATAGGGACTTGTTGACAACTAAAAAGTAGCAGATAGATTCAATAGATAATGTTTTTCACGCAAGCTCATCCCACGCTCGACGACTATCTGCACTGCCCTTGAGGTTGATCAACACTCTCTGCTTTCGCTTCTCTACACTGCTGAGCTACGAGAAGCACACCTGGCAGCATGCAACAGCAGTCTGAAGTGGCAAGTTGTCTTTAGATATCGGTTTGGTCCACCTCACGTGGTCGAGCTCACCCAGCCAAAGACTTTGATGAAGACTCTGCATCAGAACAGCTGGTGTGCTCGGTCTCACCCATCCAAGGAACTCGCATTTTGCAGATTCTGCAACGTGACAGCTGGTCTGGTCTGGTATTTGATAACTCGCACACTGATTTCGTCCACTTTCTGCTCTCCCTTTCCCACGCCACTTCTTCTGCGCATCGAACACCATGCTGTTCTGACGATCTTTGCTGCACTACCGAGACTCTTCACTCCGACCAAAACCTCTGTCTAGCCTTATGCAAAGCTGACCGGTTCCACATCACCTTGCGCGCACACCAGCATTTACGCTCTCATCCTTTCTGCGATATTCGATTGTAAGCCTGCACCTCTTTCTCTCCAATCATCACAACTACCAAGCCACTGACTTCGAAGACGCAGCGCAATGTTGCTTTCCAGCCTTTTCTCGAGTCTGCTTGCTGTCACGCAGACTCATGCCAGTCTCACGCAGCGAGATGTCGCACCACCAGGTCCACTGCATAGAACGCTTCCAGTGATCAACATGATCAACAACGACAGGGACAATACCATGGCCACCATTACCTGTCAAGAACTGTCGACCAAAAAGATAGTGTTCTTGCGTCCTGATGCACCGTACCGCTCAGAGCGTCCAGTGTCTAGTGTGCCAGTACCGTACGATCCAGAGGACATATCGTTCCCACTAGGCAAGGTGAACAGCACCACCTCGGTCGTTGTCCCAGGCTATGTCAGCTCCTGTCGCGCGTAAGTAGAAGACCCCATCCCTCAGCAGCACATGACCACAAAGCCCGTGAGCTCGAAGAAGCATCGCGCTCATTCGCCTGAGCTTTTCCAGAGAGATGTGCTAATGCTTATACCAGATGGTTCGCACGAGGAGATCTCCCATTCGGCACGGTCGCTACTGGACCCAACTCAGTTGGACTCGTGGAACCAACGTTTCACGTGCCTTCAGCTCCTGAATACAACATGACCTGGTCCTTCGTGGAGTTTGCGTATACGGAGGGTGGTTTCTACGCCAACCCGAGCGCTGTCGATTTCGTGGACATTCCTTTCGGCCTCAAAATGACCAAGAAGAACAGCAACGAGACTCTGAGTGTGGGCGGTCTCTTCCCCGACGCGAAGTACAAAATGTGCAAGCAGCTTAAAGAGGCAACTACACCTGAGGCGCCATGGGACAAGTCCTGTGTGTACGATTCGAATGGAGATCTCATCCGCGTGGTGGCGCCGTATAGTGGGAATGGGGCATTCGATGACTATTGGAATCCTTACATCGACCAATTCCTTCAGCGCTTCCAGAATCAGCCTCTGATCGTCCCTATCGGCGAAGGCGATCAGACTTGCACTACGGAATCTGATAGTGAGACTTTGTCGTGCTCAGGTGTGGAGAGCATACATATGCCATTCAGACCAAAACCGGCAGATATCTTCGGCTGCGCGTCTGGACCTTTTGGAAGACCTAATGCAAGTGGAGTCGAGAAGGCCATCATGGCGAACATTTGCGCTGGATTCAATCGAGGTACCATTCTCAATCATACCAGTACTGGCCAGGCGACCAAGTCAGAAATGTACACGAAGCATCCGCATAACGTGTACTCGAAAGCTGTACACGACAATGAGCACGATGGCATCGGTTATGGATTTCCTTACGACGATGTTCGCGCAGACGGGATGGATCATAGTGGCTCGCTTAATTTCCGTGTCAACGAGATGGACGCTTGCAACATCTATGTTGGTGGTATACACTCTCCATCGTCCTGGGGAAATGGTACGGTATTCTCCCCGAGCCATAACACGACGATATCCCCATATCCAGCGAACGCGACTTGGCCCGCACATCCGGTTATCACAACATCCACGGTCCTGCCACCTGCCTCGACACAGACTTGCGCTTCCTCCACGTACAGTATCGTCTCCGGAGACACTCTGTACAACATTGCAAATGGCTTCAAAATCACGCTCCCGGCTCTTCTCGCTGCCAATCCCCAAATCACCACCCCGGATCTTATTTATCCTGGACAAGTCATCAATATTCCAATCTGCCCGCTGATATCAGGCACTACCACGCAGGTCATTTCGACAGCAACTGTTTCGTCTGCATCTGCCACAACTTCTGGGAGGGTAACCACAGCCCGGCCGCCCCCTGTGTACCCGCATTACGGCAACTCGAGCGTGGCCTAAACGGCCAATGTGCCAACCAAGACCTCCCGCTCCTACAAGTTGAAGCTTGTCCCCTCACATTGGAGTACACTTCGCCAAGTGAAGCGCCGCCGTGGTGATACGTGAAGGCTTGGGCACGTCGGAGTGCGCGCTCTCTAGCATTGGTTTTCCTGAACAGTCCGGAGCAACAAGCGAAGATGCATGGTCTCATCGGTACATGAGATGGTATACAGAGACAGCGCGTCCAGGAGACGATCCAGGATGTGTCTCCGCTAAGTGAATGGACGCCACGCCGTCAAAGGCACAGAGCTGGTGGCAGGCCGCGAGAGTGTTCCGGTTGGAGCGATGCGTGATACCCCTTCCTTCGATATGTTGCTGTCGATTTCTCCTTCTGTAGCAGAGTAACACGAAAGCTATCATCATTCCATTGCATGTCTCGCAGGTCTTGCGTGTCCTATCGTCCGGATAGTCTTGCCTAGAGGTAGGCATATCGACTACCTGACTGCGAGAACCGGCTGTGGCTGCGCGCAGAAATTCGAAGACACGATTTAGTTTCCCGAGCATAGTCTTATAGACCGTGACCTCTGCAGCGCGCTGGCATTGGCTCAAAATGTACTGTAGGTTAACATCACCAGCTCTTCATTTGGGATCATTCCTGGTCTTCACGGCCTCGGAACCAACTGTTTTCGATCAGACCAGGTAGACATATCCATCGACCAGGTAGACATATCCATCGAACAGTTCCATATCCAGCATGGCAAGGTCATTTCTGGATAGCATATCGTGGTAATGTGGATGTGTTGATGTCGCGAGAGATGAGAAGAGAGCGCCTCGGAGCAGGAAGTCGCGAGATGTTCGCGCCTTCCCGCGCCTTCCCGCTGGCGCCAGGCATGTCGATGTTTCTCCTTCAACGCGCTTCATCATCCTTCTCCTTCTGGACACTGCACTATGTTCCTCCAAGGGCTGCCTTGAGGTCAACATGCAATTCTCGATTGCCGGGAAAGATGCTGACCTCTCAATGGCCAGATCTGGCACGTTCACGCCAAACCCATGCAGACGGCTGTCGTCTTCTTCCATGACTTGTCTAGGGACCCCATGAGTTGCAAGATTGCCAACGGGCATAGAACTACCGCGAGGCTGCAATAGCCAGCAAGTCGCGAAGAACCTACTCCGTGATGGATTCGTGACGAGGAGACTGCTCTTATCAACACTTTCGTTTAGCGGACACTCAATTTTGCGATGTTCGCACGCGTTCCACTCATTCTGTGCCTGTCGACAGCGGCAGTGGCAAATATCAATCTTGACTCTCCAGCCCCATATTCCGGTCCAGCATATGGCCTTCCGCCAGGCAACGCTCCAACTCCTGTCGCAGCGCCAGACCAGAGATCGACATCGACGTTAACACTCACCAAGACAGTTTTCAGAAATGGCCCAACAGCCACGCCCATACACCCTGGAAAGAATGCTACGAGTCCTGTTAGTATAGGGTCATGCAAGAATGTGCAGTCCTCGAAAGCAAAAGGCGACCCAGTAAGGGCCGAAGCTGTCAAAGAAGCCTTCCTACACGGATGGAATGCTTGGATGCAATATGCGAACGGATTTGACGAATTGGGACCTTTGGCACTGAATGGCACGAACAACAGATATGGATGGGGTCTGACTGTCGTCGATTCTATCGACACTGCAATAGTCATGGGGTTGACAGATCTCGTTTCCGATATGCTGGACTTCACAGCCAAGATAGATTTCACAACGACCGACTTCCTGGGAGATGATCCTGGGGTTCAGCTATTTGGTTAGAACTATATGTCCAAAAGCAAGACTGTGAGCTAACGACGATATAGAGACGAACATCCGATACATTGGCGGACTTCTTGGGGCATATGACTTGCTGAAGAGTGGGCAATTTGGCAAATACGATGAGCCGAAAGTTGACGCACTCCTCAAGCAGGCAGTCTTGCTAGCCGACAAATGCGCATATGGCTTCAACACTCCAAGCGGAATCCCAGCAGTATTTGTTAACTTCACAACCAACGAGCCAATAAAGGGCACCTATACGAACTCTCGCACGAATGTGACGTACAATTCAACGAACGCGGCATCGATAGGGACGTTCCTTCTCGAATGGGGACGACTATCAGACCTTACGGGCAACGCGACCTACCGAGAACTTGTAGAAAAAGCAGACAAGCCATTAGTCAACCCAGATCCTGCGCCACCTCTTCCAGGTCTGATAGGCAGCCAATTCGATGTCGATACTGGCAAGATGTTGACAAAAAACGGTGGCTGGCAAGCAGGCATCGACAGCTTCTTCGAATACCTTATCAAGTACTGGCAGTATGCACCTTCGGATGTCGCAACGACATTCAAAGACTTCTGGCTTTTAGCAACAGAAACTACAATCAAGAACCTTGTTGTCAAGCCTCGTGGACAGGTTCCAGAAGGACTCACCTTCGTCTCACGCCTGAACCGAAACGGCACAATCGACAATCTCGCCGACGACTTCTCCTGCTTCGCTGGCGGGAACTGGCTGTTAGGCGGTGCACTCCTCGGCGACGACAAGATCACTAAGCTCGGCCTAGACTGGGTCAAAGGCTGTTACTACCTCTACCAAACGACAACTACAGGCCTTGGACCTCTTGCTTGGGCATGGTTCAACTCTACCGGACAGTCATATGACAAAGAAAGTGAAAACGATGGTGCTGCTTTGCGATCTGCAGCTGCAAGAGGATATTTTATTCCACCCGGGACGGAGAACTGGTTCTCAAGACCGGAGCCATTGGAGAGTGTGTTCTATGCGTATCGCATCACGGGAGACCAGCAGTGGGCAGATGCCAACTGGAAGATCTTTCAGGCAATCAACGAGACTGCCAGAACGCCGAAGGCTTTTGCAGCTGTGAACAATGTGGACATGCCATATGGTAAGTTTCCGGTACCACAAACTGTGACGCAGACTGCTGATACTGAGGCCACAGGCGGTACTATGAGCGACAATCTCGACAGCTTCTTCTTCGCCGAAGTGCTGAAGTATCTATACCTCACGTTTACGGACCCTAGCGTTGTCGATCTGTCTGCGTGGGTCTTCAATACTGAAGCTCATCCTTTGCAAGCGACTTGTGCTGGAGGCAAGTCTCAGAAAGCATCAAGTGGTCATAAGCATAGTCATAAGCATTGAGTAATACACAGCTCTAGGTCGATACTGCGTTAAAAAGGTCTCAACATACGCAATGAATGAAATGACACAGACTAAATCTGGTTATGCCGACATGTCATTCGAAAGTCAAAGAGTGGTCACTACAGCACCTCCCTTCCATCTCGCCTCCGACGACCAAACAGCATCCACATCCCCAACCCACAAAGCGACGAAAATGTGCTCACGAGCCGCGTTTGCCAGAAAGATGTCTGCCACCACTTCAGATCCGCCATCAGGTACTCGTCTCTCTGGAAAGGTGCCTCACCACCTCTTAGGACCCATAGAAAGCCATAGCCAAGTGCCATGAAAGGCATTGGAACGAGGACAGCCCAGAAGATTATGGCGAGGAGTGTTGATTTGGTGTTGCCTGCTGTATAGCGGACTGGTCAGTCAAGTAGATGAGCGACTCGTGAGCAGCGGCATACCTTTCTCACGATGATGGGACGACATCGTATATGGACGGGAAGGTGAGGGCTTTGCGTCCTGGACTTTGGGGAACGCTTCCATCGGCAATAGTGGAGCCACCAGAAGATTGCAAGACATGTGTCGACAGCGCTCATGTCTACCGAGCCAAGAGAGGGGAGCAATATATTCCAAGTTCCGAGTCTTGGTTTCTTGGCTACATTTGCAGATCATATCCTGTCCTATTCACCTACTCACCTATAAACCATTTACTCCTTATCTTCTCACAACCTCGAACCTCTATCTCTTTCGCTCATAATCATCCTTCTTAGCCATTTCTTTCTTCGCCGTGGTTCCGGGACCCGACATATCGATATGATGTCTCTGAACGACGAATTGTCTAACATAATTCTCAGGATGCTGTCGTGCATAGCGATTCATTCCTGCTGGCGGGACGTTCCAAGACGGATCGGTGAAGTCGCTTTCGTGTGGCAGATGTTCGACTGTTGTGTGGTGCTCGCCACAGTCGTTTGGGCACCAGAAGGGGCCGAAGGGGCAGGCGAACTCTGACGTACTGGATGCATTCTGGAGTTTGGCACTTTCCCTCATCGTCGCGTGAGCTTCCCGGGCGGTGGGTATTTCGTGGTTGTTCGACATGGTTGGTTGATAGCGAAGTATCTGTCGCAGGCGTAGATGTTTTATAGGCCAATTAGAATGCATCATAGCATGAGGCTACCACATATGGCATGTCCGGAACATGTTCACAAATGCTCTCATGCTCAGCAGAGTCCCACCCGCAGTATACTTTGTAGTTTCCAACTCTTCACGCTAATCATCATCCTCACGAGTTCCAAAACTCATCCAAATGTTCCTGCCTAACCTCAAAAGCCCAATGATGACAAGTCTGATGCATCACCGGAGAAACCTCAGTAGTCTCCTCATCCTCCCCATCATCAAAAACTGTCCGGACACCCTGTTTTAAGTACTTCTTCAATAACATTCTTCTCCACCTCCCCGTCTCTCCCACACATTTCTTCCACCTGCTCACTTGCCTGTCGTCGTCATCACATCTTCTTCCCTGATAGAAGCGCGTATACCATTGAAACCAGCCCCGAACGTCATGTTCGTGGGATATCCAACCTGCAGCTTCCCATTCTTCTATTGATTGGCCACAACTCACTTTGTATTTGTTAACGTCTGGGTCGTATGTGGATGAGGTGAGGAAGCGTTCTATGGAGAGGCCGGAAGTCCAGCTTTCTGGTAACTCTTTCCAGTCATCTTCGACTATTATGCCTAGCTTTCGAGAGCGGAGAGGACGATAGTATGATCCGCCAAAACATCCTTCTCGTAACATTTCTTCGGGAGACTTATTTGGCGTGAATTCTGGATGGTCCTCGAAGCGAAGGGCTTGGTTCTCATCTCGTGTTGGAGGTGAGGCTGTTGCAGTCCAGGAGGTCCAGCCTGCTTTAATCTCTTCAACATCTTTGGAAGGGACTAGTGGTTCGTCTTCATCTTTGATCACAGAGCCGAGTGCTGTCTTTTTGCCTCTTTTGGTTGTCGAACGTGGTAGAGGAATTGGTTTAGAAATCTCGTCCTCGTTATAAGTCGGCTTCGCTGGTGCCGCTGCTATGCGTGCTGAAGTTCGAGCAGGCGCGGTCGTTGACTCTTGAAAGACTTTCCGTTTCTTGGTTGGAGGTTTGCCATCTGTATTTCGTGTTGTCTTGGGTATAATGGGTTTGATGTCCAATTCGGCTAGCAGCTTTTGGTTTTGCTTGATCTTCTCTTGTCGTCGGGATTCGTAGTCATTCATGGTGATCGTGATCTGTAGAGTAGGAGAGAAACAGAGATGATGAAGTTGAGAGTGACGCGAAGTGAAGAACATGTCGACGATGACGTCGAGGCGTTGTTCGAAACGCGCCCTGGACGCGTTGATTGCTTGGCGATAGTCTGTAGGTCGTGTCTATGTTTATGCAACAATACCATTCGCGTCTTTCTCCTTCGCCTGCTCAACTTGCTTGGAGTTCTGGCTAGCCCGTCCAGAGTGAACGTCCTCCAGCACACTCTTCAACTCCTTGAGAAATCTTGTCACTTCGCTCTCTGTTCCGACTGTGACACGAATGCAACCTAGACAGCCGGGCTCCTTTCCTCTGAAGCGTACCACGACACCTCGTCTCTCTGCAAGCCGCTCGTATACTTGAAGAGCGACCTCATTGCTCGGCTTGCTTGATGTGTCGAGCATCTCGACAAGCAAGAAGTTGCTCGCTTTCCCGCCTCGGAATCTTCCAACGCCTGTTATCTTGGGCATTTCAGATAGTAGTCTATCGCGTTGTTGTATGATCTGTTCCCTGTGCTTGTAATTGACTTCGAGGTTCTTTGGTTGAAGCGCCTGGATCGCGATCTGACTTGTTGGGTTCGAGATGTTGTACGGTGCCTTCAAGCTGTTCAACAACTTGGCAACCTCAGGACTCGTGAATGCAGCACCAAGTCGAATACCAGCAAGACCAAAAGCTTTCGACAATGTCTGCATCACGACCAAATTTGGCCACTCTGCAACCCACTCCGCTAATGATGATCCTTCCGGTGCAAAGTCGATATATGCTTCATCGAGAATGACAAGGCCATTCCAGGTAGGGTGCTTCAGGACCTTCCGTACGGCCTCCTTGTCTACTAGACTTCCAGTCGGGTTTCCAGGACTGCAGAGATAGACCATTTTGATAGATGGATCGGCTGAAAGTGCTTCGTTGATCCTTTCCGGTTGTGCTGCGAAGTCGTTGTTGACGTCTAATGGGACTTTGACGATTCCTACATCGTTGACTTGAGCTGATACTGCGTACATGCCATATGTGGGAGGACATGTTAGGATCTTGTCTTTGCCTGGTGTGCAGAATGCTCGGAGAAGAGCATCTATTGCTTCGTCGGAGCCGACGCCGACGAAGAGATTTTCTGGAGTCAGGCTCTTCTTGGTGTGGATGTGAGTGTTTCGAAGGTTGATTAAGTGTTGCTTCAATTCGTGTTGGTGGCTGTTGCAAGGTCAGTGCATGAGTCACTTTTTTGAAGGCAAGTCAAAACATACGGATCAGGATATCGGTTCAGTCCAAGCAGATCGATCTCAATGCTGGAGGTGTTGCCATTGACAAATTTCCCATCGTCGGTCAGCGCTAGCCCAGGTCCGTAGGCGTTCTCATTGGCATCTAGAAGGATGTTTGTGCCGTCGTCCTTGTAGTCACTTTCCTCATGTTAGCCATTGGAGTCGGGATTAGTCCTGAAGAATGTCCTACTCTCTTGCACATCTGTATGGCTCTAAGGCCAGGATGTTCGGCCTGGCGCACTTTGTTATATCGAAAGGCATGGTTGATTGTTGTCTGAGTCAAGATTCGACGATGATTCAATTCAATGTCGATGTGGCCGGCTTCGGCGAAAGATTGATCCCGCTTACGAAGTAGCCGTATTCGGATCTGCATGTGATATTCGACTGGGGTGTGTCTGAGTGATTCGAAAGTTGTCCATCTGACACGCTTTCGCGATATCGTTATCAGTAAACATCTGTGACGCTGTCTGTTACACCATTCCAACATAAACATAGCCATACCAACCAGGATACAGCAAGAAACGACGCGTATTCCAGCAGCCACGGACGATGTCACCACGCGAAACCTGATTTCCATTTCAGCAGCAACTACTCTATCCACAACACTTCTGGTACACCTTCCACCAGCCTTCTTGACTGCAAGCGAACGATATCTCTGCGCACGACTCCACCACTACATCGACCTACGAGACTCGAGACATTTCCGGCAGCTCCGCCACGCTCCGGAGTTGCGCACTCGACCGCCTCGCGTCACCCTTCAGCTGTGACAAACATGTCGTCGCAGTATCAAGTCCCCAGCACGCCGCGTGTTATATCTCCCTCGCCAACGCCATCAGAGACCAGCGGCAAAGAAGGCTACTTTCCACCCACGACACGATCTAAGAACAAGCGTGTCAACTCATCAGTAGAGCCCATCGAAGAGCACGCGAACGATAAGCACAACGAACTCGGCATACATGACGAGACGGATCCTGACTTTCGACGCGCGAGGAGCAGGAGTAGGAGTCCACAGATACGGCGTGAAGCGCTGAGGATGACGGGAGCGAATGGAGGAACAACGACAGGCGCAAAGACAGTATTACCGCCAATGACGAGGACGAGAAGGAAAGCTGAGGAGAAAGTACTTGCAAATGGCTCAGCGAAGGAGCCAGTGAAAGAGAATGGTCTACTCTCTCCTGCGAGCGCAGCATATCCTTCACAAGGCTTTGGATCAGCATACTGGAGAAATCTGTCACGAAGTCCAAGTCCATTTGGCTTGATACCTATACACCGCGAATGGCGCGCTTTCGTACACAAACACGAAATACCTCGGAAAGCTCTACATGTCAGTATTGGTTTCGTGACTCTATGGCTATACTTCCTAGGCTTCCAGACGAGCCAAATACATCCTCTCCTCCTAGGATTATTCATACCAATCTTCTCGGTCGACCTACTACGCTTCCGATGGCCTGAGTTCAATCGCTTCTATATTCGCTGCTTGGGAGCTTTCATGCGAGAAAGCGAAGCGCATGATCAGTTCAATGGAGTGATCAGCTACATTGCGGGACTGTGGTTTGCTATGTACTGCTGCAGGAAGGATGTGGCTGTCGTGTCAGTACTGTTGCTGAGTTGGTGTGATACGGCAGCGAGTACTTTCGGCAGAGCGTTTGGAAAGTATACGCCGAGGATAAGGAGAGGGAAGAGTTTGGCTGGGAGTCTGGCAGCTTTCACGTTTGGTGTCGGAGCAGCTGTCCTGTTCTGGGGTATCGTTGGACCGAGAACACCGCCAGAGTATAACTCTGGCATACATCGCTTCTCGTTCGAGGGGACTCTCACGCTACCAAGGCCTACAAGAGAGTATTTTGGTCTGAGCATAAGTCAGGCGACGATAGGTGGCAATGTCGCACTGGCAGTAATGTCAGTAACATGTGGTCTGATCGCCAGTATCAGCGAAGCAATCGACCTCTGGGGCCTAGACGACAACCTAACCATACCTGTGCTGTGTGGGTTTGGCTTAGGGGTGTTCTTATGGACCTTTGGTGGTAGCTAGAACTAATAATGATGTACAAATGGACATAATATTGCGGCCGCAAGCTGTTTTGCTCCGCTCCCGTCTCACGCGTCGTTCATTGTCCACCGCAGCGATCATCGACGAATGAGCTTCTTCAAAATCGTGATGTATCATCTAAACGACATCTAAACGAAGGAGATGTGGAGCTGAAGAAGATCGTCATTGTGGTTGATGGTGGAGCTCTACAGACATGAAGTAGTGCCGTGATTTTCTGACCCAATCGGTACTGTGATATAGCTCCACTCTACTATGATCTGCACTTTTGCAATCCTCTTGTCCACCAGCACATTTCCGACGAGTTTGAGAGGTTTTATGGATATGTCGATATTGCGATCACTGTTTGCTCGAATTTCATAACCGCGCTAGTGCTCTGGTATACAAAACTTGAGCTTCATCTCTCAGCTAGCGGCGCATCTACCCGAGCCAATCAGAAACTGAATACGCGATATGTCCCCAAACATCCAACGCCCAGCATTTCTCTTCCTTTCTACATCATGGCCTCTTTGGCACGCCCAATAACAAGCAGGGCTGTACATTTACGCATAACACCCCGTCCATCCAACCTAGGAGAGTCTCGCGAAATCCTACGTTTGATCACGGAGTTTGGCGAAGTCGAGTACTTCAAGAATCTGAAATATGATGCACTGTCTGCACCGAATACTGCGCTTGTGATTTTCAAGGATGAGAGTGCTGCGCAGAATTGTTTGAGGAGGAGTCCTGTCAGGTTTAGGATGGGGAGGGCGTCTGCAGAAACACAGACAACTGCGGAGGAACCAGAGCGGGAACATGAACGAGAAGTACAACAGCCTATTCAGACAGCAACGAGAAGAGGCGGTGGTGGTGCATGGGGCCTATCACAACAATCACGCTCAATGTCAACGCACAGCACAGCCTCCTACACACCCATCGGCGGAACCCCATCACGCCCCGTCCAGCAACCCTTCCAACCTCCCCCATTACCCGCGTTAGACGAAAGCAGAATCTTCCAAATCCAAACCAATCCCGCTCGAGCGCACTTCCGAGATCAAATCAATATGGGACACTATCATGGATCTTTTGCTATCGATACGAAGAGTGTTGCGCAGAAGGAGTTGAGGGAGGTTGTGCCTCCCGCGATGGTGGGGTTGAGTTGTGTTGATTGGAGGAAAGGGGATAAGGCTTGGAGGTTGGTTAAGAAGGAGAAGGAGAGGGAGAGGGAGGGGCCAGGGAGGAGGAAGAGCTTGAAGGAGTTGTGGGAGGGGAGTGTGGTTGGGAGGGAGGGAGGGGAGGGACATGGGTTTAGGGATGAGGCGTTGCCGGGATGAAAGAGAGAGAGAGAGAGAGAGAGAGAAAGAGAGAGAGAAAGGAAGAAACGAAGATTGATCTGTTCCGAGAGAGGTGAAGGCGAAGTCACACATGTTGACGTATGAGCGGATTGCGTCCAAACACTTGGGACTCGCATAAACGCACGAGTGATCATCTCGATCCTAGGGAGTAAGAGCAAGAACGAGTATGACTGGACTCTGCTGAGACGAGAAATGGAAGGAGTGCAGTGAAGACTCGCTGAGATGCAGCTCGGTGGCATGGTCGAGCGTGCGGAGACCTGTTCGAGACCTTCCCGAGTAGATCGCATAATCCTTCACCAGTTCCACGTTCCTCCTAGAAGCGCGACGAGAGATCGAGGAAGGTACGATGAGACTACGAGAACCGGCAATGCGACGATGGAGTGCGTGTCAACAATACACACTTCGCATACAATCTCTTCGAGCTTCGGCAAGGCGTGATTCTCTCGAGGTCACTGGTTATGACGAACACATGGTATCTCTGCTCTGGTATGCATAGACCGCAGCGGACACGAGAGACAATAGGCAAATGTCAGGCTCGCGATGCGGCCTCTTCTGGTTCCGGCTGCTATCTGCACGACATATCGACAAAGTCCTGTGGCTTTTGAGAAGGTCTATGCACTCAGCTGGACTTCTCACTTTAAGCTCATGCCACGTGGGACACCAGAACCACGGTAGCCGACTCGAAAGTAGCAAGTAACCGACTGTTCTTTTGGACGAATTTAAGTTGCCCAAAATGGGGACAATAAGACGAGTGCAAGATTAAATACTTCTCTAGCACTCTCTTCCGTGCACGCAAAATTTACCAACATCGAAGGCCGAAATACAACTTACCTGCAAATTCGCTCCAAGTTGATCATCACCTACGCCACCAAGATGGCTTATCGATCAGATCACAAAGAAGAAACTCTTCGAGAGAGCCGAGTCACACTCCGTCTCTCTCTTGTGCCGAAGGACACCATGGGTCCACCGAGGAAGCGCGCAGACAGCGTGCTCACGCCTCCGGCCACTCCGCAGGAGGACCTCAAGAAGCAGAAGGACTCCAAGCCAGCCAAGCGCTCCCTGACTCCCTCGTACTATCGAGAGAAGACTTCAGGGAAGGTACAGAAGACATCAGCGAAGTGCAGACTCGAGGCTGAGCAGGCTAAATATCAACTGGAACGAGAGCAAGCTGCACATCAGCGCGAGCTAGTTAAGCGTCGTGCACGCTGGCTCGGCTGTGGTTGCGTGGACTGCGCTCCCTTTGCTCAGAGGTCAACTCACTGGCCTTCCAAAATTTACGCTATCAAAGATTTACGCTATCACGGACACGATCCTTTCGCCATCGTAGAGTGGGCAGTGTCATCTTTCGACCGACCTGATCTATTGCCTGTCCAGAAGACAGCACTTTCGCAGTGGTCAGCACTTGCAAAGACCTTAAACCTCAAGAAAGGACTTTTGTCGGAAGACAATGTGATGCAAGCTACCAAGATCTTCAATAAGCTTTTCTTCCGTGACCAATTACCACTTTCTGGGCTTCATGTGGTCCTTGAAACGAAACCAAGTACGCGCTTGGGCGCGACGCACGCGTCTACAACTTGTCACCAACCAGAGGTCATCACGATCTACATGGCAGGTCAACGCCTATGGGCTAGGCCTACCAAAGTCCTTCAGATCGTGCTGCATGAGATGGCTCACGCCTTTATTTCGAGATACTCATGCCGTCCGTCGAGGGGCATACGTATCAGTGGAAGCGCTTGCGGGACCTCCTGCTATATCAACAGGGGACCAGGAGGGCACGGACGTGCGTGGCAGTACCTCGTAAAGGCTATCGAGGATAAGATGCCACAATACCTGAATCTGCCGGGCGAGCTAGGACGAGATGACGGTATGGTTACTGACATTGGTCTTGGAAGGTGTATGCCTTGTGCAAAAGAAATCGAAAGACTGTACCAGTTCAACGGAAACAAGAAGTATGCGAGGATCTATTGGAGAATCATGCGAAGGACGAGAGACGATAACTGCACGGAGCTGCATGACGACTACTTTGGTCATATGATGGCCAAGCAGTGTCCCAGATTAGCTAGAAGAGCTTCCATGGTAGCCAGGCAGCCTGGGTGTCCCCAGGTTTGGCTATGAGCGGTCGATGCAAGTCAGAGATCCCATGGGGTCGCACCCGCACGGTGTTGTGGCGTGGAGTCGCTTCATTACCTTTTGCCTCTGCTAGAAAGCTGCATCTAGACCGACGCGTACGGAGCCGGGATGGTGTTGAAGGCATTGGTATGGATTGGAGAACCGCAGAGACGCGACTTTGACGCGATCTTGATCTCGCGTCGTTAGACCATGCCAATCGCGACCTTGAGCTTAGCTTTAGCAACCGGGTACAGCGCTCAAGGCACGCTTGCTGCTGAACGAAAGACGAACGTGCCACTCCCGAGGCGATGAGCTCGAAGATAGCTGACCTTGCGGCCCATATGGACAAGGTCCCAAAATGACTACCTGCTCGGAACGAAAGCTCAACCAGATGACCTTCATGAAGTCCCGCCGAGATTGGACTTACTATGGTGATATACGCTGAGGCATAGCACGATCAGCGCAGTCACGCTGTCCAGAGATACTTGTCGCCCCCTGCAGAGACGAAGGGTACTTACGACCTATAATGGAGGCGGCAGACTTTGTGCAGTCACTGTACGAATTCGTTGATGGCAAGCTAGCACATCTCGAGGACAACTACGCGAAACTGCCATACAGCAAGCCCGCATGGTCTGGGGCAGGCCGAACGAAGCACAGCTGGAGCAGTGGCAAGCCTTACTCAATCGCTTTTAAGATGGCGACATCACTAACGTTCGAGTGAGTCTTGCCACTGCTCCAGCTGTGCTTCGTTCAGCTTCCCACAGTCGGTGCGGTACTGCACGAGGAGCTCGACACGATATCGAGATTGGGCAGCCGAACAGTCAGCCCATACCTGTTCGTGGTTTCAATTAGTCGAAGGATGCCACTCTGTCAACTCATAAGACCTTGATATGTGCCTCGAAATAGCCCAAGACTCAAAGCACTTGGAGTGCACTGTGCGTATGAGAATCTCTTTCCGCGAGCAGGGCGCGACGCGAGTGCATTTCAAGACATAGTGATAGAGAACTTCAGACAATTTTTGGATAGGAGTGAAGATTGGACGTTGGCATGAACGCATCGAGGGCGCGACCCTGCCGAGAACGTCTCTGCACCGGCATTACTATGGATATGAGTCGTAGTGCCTCATATTCCGCGATTCGGAACCTACATAGAGAACGATCGCCATACGGCGAGTAAGAGGACACAATAGCTCGTTCATGACATGCGAATAACAGCTCCATTCGACAAATGTACCTCAAGCAGTTCAACATAGATGGCACGAATGCAACCAGCTCACAGGTTCAAAGTTGTCTCCAAACCGATTCTCCCGTAGTCGCGTGTCTTCACAGACGCTAGAGTTTCAGGTACGATCTTGTCACGCGAGGCTTGGCTTTTACTTTTCCTAGTCCGTGAACCGTTTTCGGATGATCTCCTGAACCCATTACTCGCCATGCATCTGCATCTCAATCTGCTATCATGACAGACGTTGACATGCGCAATAGAATGCGAACCATCACATCGATTCATCATATGGCAGAATCGTAGAATCATACAGACTAGATCTGTGCTTCCGCCTCTCTTCGTCCTGTCAAAGTCATATCGATATCGAAACCTATCGGCAAGAAGGTTCACGGCAAGACTTTCATGTGCAAAAGCTCTTCCTTGCAAACACCAGGCCCATACCCGGTCCTGCATCCGACTGAACGAGGAAACGGATCGGAGAAGAAGCCACCTCTTGCTCGTCGAACTCGCGAACTTCGCTTCTGCACCCTCTGGCAAGCTGAAACACCACGAACTGTTCTCCAAGACTCCAAGAACCATATGTTCTCGCCAATAAGCTTTTTATACTGACAAGATAGGCGATGTGATTCGTCGCCAAGTTCCGAACGTGACTGCTGCAGTGTGCTTTGATCCTGGCGAACCTAGAAATACACCATGAGTACTGGCAAAGTATAACTACACCTGAACTATGGTATAACGGAGATTGCCAGCACAGTGCATGGTATGTAAGGGGCACTCTTGTTCCGACAGGCTCTGCTGCTTGTTGGGTCTCGCTGTTTCCTTCATCAAAGATCTTTGACATTTCATTAACCAACAACTACCGTCATTACAGCAGACGACATGGGCATTAATCATTTCTGGGTGAGAAGGCAGGACAATGATAGTGGTGGAGGTGGTCTGGATACCACTGCACAAATTGCAATTGGTGTAATAGTACCCATCATTGTACTGCTCGGAGGACTCATCTACTTCATCTGGACAACCGAAAGCCGTCGACGAACCCTTGCCAAAGTGGAAGACAATACACATCACCGTCATCCTCCTTCAAGATTACACGACTTCCTTCGACGAAAAGATGCCATGCGAGGATCACGACTTATCGATTCGCCAGAAATCGAAAAGGCAAGACCAGAAATGGACCACAAAGACAGACATGAACTGGGAGATACGAGCTTCATGCACGAACTAGAAGATGCCGGAAGTCCCATCTACGAAATCAACAAGCCGCTACCAATGCATCCACCTCGCAAAGACAGTGCTATCAACAGTAGTCCAATCGATCAACAGACTCTCTCTCCATACTCGAGTAACAGTCTCCACGAAGCACCAGCAAGACCACAACGTTATTCAACAGCTGATGTGCCGACAACAACTCAAAAGCCCGAAGCATTAAGACAATCCACAGCTTCAAGCAACTACCGCCACTCAACAGTCGGCACAATCCGCTACTCCTCAACAACTTCTCCTCCAACAACAAGTGGCTGGCGCGCGTCCCTCCAACCCACATCCCTCCTAACCGGCTTCGCCAACAAACGTGATCGCCGAGTCAGCAAAGCCGCTTCGTCAAGGTACAGTACGCAGAACTTCGACATGATAGATCCTCAACGCACTCGAGGATCTGATGAAGAAAGGAAAAGAAGTGATGATTCGGCTGTTAGTCCTCCTGTCTCTGCTATTGAAGAGGGGAATAGTAGTATGAGTAGACAGCCGAGTCAGAGTGATATGAGAGTTTCTGCTGTTGTGCCTGTTGGGGATAGTTCGCCGGCTTGGATGAAGAGGTTGTCGGTGCAGGATACTGTTAATCAGAAGTGGAAGGGGAGTGGGGAGTTGATTGGGCCGGAGGATCATAAGATTTGAGATCATGTACAAGTAAATTGTGGTTGATGTGAGAGCCAACAGAGCATTTGAGAATGGAAAGGTCTGTACGATATATGTGCTTGCTTAACGCGAAATCTAGGAGCGACCGAAAGTGTAACGATAGCTGGCTGGGTGGCAAGACTGTATACATACTCGCGAGGCAAGGAGAACTGGATGTGATGAAGAAGTACCAAGGTCGAAGTACAGCATATCCGAGCATCAGCTGAAGAACCAGAGTAGTCTACTCTGTTGTATAACTATCTGAATGGAAGTGTCGAGACTAGTGCTCAGTCTCTGCCTCACGAGGCGTTCCACTCCGCCACGATGCGAAGCCTCCTTGCTCTAACTTCCGAACAACGTTGCTTCCTATCGCGCCCTTGGCACCTAGCTCTCATGGCGGCGACCTGATATGGCTCCGGAATACTCCTGCAGAAAGCATGCCATTGATACACGTAGGAGAGTCCGGCATATAGGAAAGTCGTGTTGGAATAGTAGTCGTATGCCTGAATTCGTCGCGTTCTATGATCGAGACTAAGTTGCCAAGGTGGTTTGTAGTTGGGTGTTATCCAGATGAAGCTTAACTTCCTCCTTGTCAGAATGAGTAGCGAGTCGAGGATTTGGTCCTGAAGCTCTTGTGGGAGCAGTTGGATGCGTTCCTCGAAAGTCTTGGGAACTTCGTCTGTGGATGTCATCGTGGAATAGTTGGTGGTGATGAACAAGTATCGTTGGAATGTTTGGTGCAACCATAAAGAGAGGTGTACGTTGAGGTTAGACGGGTCATTCGTCAGTGGCCGGCGTACTTTGGTACACTACTTCATGTCCGTATGTTGCCAAGCGTGAGAGAGCACAAATATACTTTTCAGCTCCATCTTCTTCGGGCATCGAGCACAATGCTGTATCAAGCCTGTCTCTAGTCTGATACAATTTCGGAGTCCTAGTTGGTGGTTGCCCGAGTTGGTGGTACGGGCGCAGTGAAGGAAGCGTTCACGTTTGCCGGAGGTGCTGGAACAGCCGTGGCATTATTCGACGTACCAGCATTGGTAGCTGTATTAGGAACTTGAGCTGGCGATGCAGACGCAGTCGTCGGAGATGCCAGAGCAGGTGCAGCGTTGTTAGCTGTACCAGCATTGATGGCTGTAGTGGAGCTGCTGCTTTGGCCACTCTGCGCGCAAGTCTGTGATGGTGGCTTGCTGATATTGACTGGATGGGTGTACGATGCCAGATCCCGGAACGTCTCGCCAGTGGCAGTCTGAGGTACTTCTCTATCTGCCCTACTCCAGGTGCCCTGTCCATGTGCCGAGTATGCCATCCTTTGCAGCTGAAAGACACCATCGTCGATCCAGAATCTCAGCTTAGAACCAAGAAGTTTCTGCAGCCACTTTGCATGTGTGCTGCCGCTGAGAAGGGCGTAATCGAGGACGACAAGTAGCAAGGAGAGGCTCAATGTCAAGCACAAGCCAAACATACTGATGTTCGCAAAGCCGCCTGCTTTGACCACGTTCTGGCTTCGGCAGAACTGCTTTTCGGCATCCGTGGCAGGCTTCACCAGAAATTTTTGATTTACGTTCTCCCATCCTGTGAAGTGCGTCGCGAGAAACACTCTCGTGGCAGCCCAAGTCCAGCCATACATTCGTCTCACGTCTAGAGTCCACTGATCTTTAGGCAATCTTACGAACATCGAAACGCTAAGCTTGCCCAGCGAGTCGAGTAGGGGCGGATCCATCCTGGCTGCGTGGGCCATATTGAACAGACTCATCGCATAGTTGAGCATCGATATTGTTTGAGCTTGTACTCCATTGGCTTTCGATAGGAAGGGTTCGACATCTGTGTAGAGAGCGCCATCGAGCCCGGAGCACTGACGATGTCCATGGGAGTCCAGAAGGCAATACTGGTACTTCAATGACTGCATCAGCGCGGCCCTAAACACCTCTATGAGTATACTTGCCTGCTCTACACAGCCAATTATACCGGCTGGTCGGTCGGTATAGTATGATGTTTGGTTGTTGCCGACCGCGTAGTGAGGCCGGTGCGAAGCATAGACTGGATCGTCAATTGGCGTCAACGACTTCAAAGCATGGCTGGAGATGAACACCAGACTGACGTCCGAGTCACCTCTTTCATGGGCAGGTATAGGGTCGAATGAGGTCTCGGAATTGGGTTGCGTGCTTATGCCTCTTGTCATGCATTAGCCAGGAGCGCCTGCCCAGAGACTATACCTGACCTACCTCGTGGAGACAGAGTACGTGATGTTTCGACTGATGTAGCTAGCAACCCATGTGCCGTTGTTGGGCAAATTCCGGAAGCCCGTGTCGCGCACCTTCCCATAGCTGAAGACCCAATAGTACTCACCAGGCAATGGTGGATCGGTGAGAGCATTGAGAATCGCAGGGTCGGTACCATTGACGACGGTTGTGTACTCAGTAACCTTCAATGGTGCGCAGGTGAATGACTTCCGGACCTGGACTCGGTCTTCTGGCCGTGCGTTGATGCCTAGCACATCAGTCGAATCCAGAAAACCAGTGTCGACGTTTATTGCGGCGCTCTCGTGCTCGGGAATAGCGCATGTAGTACTGTCGAACGGGCACGATGTATAAGTCGCGACTGCTTCGATTCGTGGGTGTATGTAGAACTTGCAACGAGAAGGCAAAGCGCAGGGACCGAAACATTGATTGCCATATGAACGTGCGGTGTCTTCTATCAACGCGAATTGATCATTCATGTTATTGCGTTCGATCCGTGGAGCTTCATGTAAAGCAGTGAGGTTGAGAAATCTGCAATTCTGGCTCGACAACAGCACTTCCGTGTCGGCTGAGTTGACCATGTAGGACGAGAATATGCCAGCAACAAGGCCGCCACTTCCAAATAGAATAGCCAGTATAGCCGGTCCAGTACAGCGTACCATGCTTGGGGTGCTTTACCTTGCCAGACGCTGGTTAGTTTCAGCAATGCAGCTAAGACTGAAGCAGGTGGAACCAGAGAGCGATAGAGAACCTGCTGCTGGCGGTAAAGTGCGTCCTTGGGTCCTGATACTGCTCGCGAGTAGTGTATGGCGAACAAGACCACTTTCCACAACGATCCGGCAGCCAAAGGGACTACAATGGCAAGGAGTGCCACAACCAGGTTTGCGGAGGTCTGGTCAACAGTCAGAGTGGCACCCATAACATCACCGCGCGAATGGTTTATCCAGTACCCTTTCCTGACAAATCGTGAGTCCACTTCGGCCATGGCAGAGGGCTATCGATTCTTTGTGATACTGAACAGGAATGTTGTATTGGTGGGAGTTGTATAATCCGGAGGCCATCTTGAGGCGTGCTGTGGACATGTATATGATCATTTTTGTCAATTTTTGCATCTTGACTAGTTATACGAGCTGACCAGAAGAAAGAGCGAGGCGGAGCTGCATGGGCCATTGGAGTCGGGCGGCCTCTTCAGTCGAGGCACAGCGAATCGAAGTCAACATGTAGCAGATTCGACCCTCGTCAGCTGTGAGAATCCCGTGAGGACATTGGCTGGCATGAAGATTTGCAGGGATATACCAGGTTCGGTCAGCACATCCGCAAAAAGTGACATGGTCAATATCGATTGCCTTCTTTGTGCCATGCAGTGAGGCTCGCGGATTCAGAGTGCACAAGAGGTGAAGTCTGAGGGTTGAGTGTCTCGAATGTCGAAGCGCTTTGTAGGCTGCGCATCAGTAGTGCCGATATTCGAGGGAGGGTCCTTCCACTCTGTGGCAATAGCGCGCACCTCACTGTCGCGGATGCCAGCTGCGCAGCCTGTACACGGCTGTACACGTCTGTCAGAGAATCGAGGTACTGTCTTCGAAGAAGTCGGCTCCAACATCTGCTCCAGCCTTACCGCGAGGCAGCCTTGTTGGAGAACGTCGTCAAACTTGTGCTTCTCAATCAGACTTCTTCTTCGCCTCCTCCTCAATATGCCTTAACAACCCCTCTCCACACCTCACAACCTGCTCATAAGCAGTCGTGAACCCCTCACTCCCACCATAATAAGGATCACCAATCTCCTCCCTCTTACTCTTCCCTCCGAACTCGCCATACAGAAACACCCTCTCCAGCGCCTCATCCCCAAGCGTACCCTTCTTCTTCGCCCTTTTCACAAGATCCCGGAGATCATCATAATTCTCCCTATCCATAGCTAACAGGTAATCAAACTTCTCAAAATCTTCTGGTGCTCTGACTTTCCGCGCAGAGTGCTTGTAGTTGTTCAGTCCATTCTCGCGTAAGACGTGCATTGTACGGCTGTCGGGCGAAGAGCCTTCGTGGTAGGCACCTGTGCCGCAGGAATCGATTGCAGCGATTAGAGGATGTTGTGCGGGAGTGGAGAAGTTGGTGAGGTTGCGGAAGACACCTTCGGCCATTGTTGAGCGGCAGATGTTGCCGAGGCAGACGAAGAGGACGGAGACTTTCTTATCGTCGCTTGAGGAGGACATGGTGGGTGGTTGTTGTGTGATTGTTGGAGCAGAGAGAGCGAGGAGGTTCAACGGACTTCACTTTCACTTTGATGCCAAGACGTCACCTAAACGATAATGTGTTTCTGAAAGAGTTTCTGAGATCGATCTGCTGCCCAGTCTTTCGGCAATCGAGTTCCCATACCAAGACTATCTGAAGCACACTGAAGACCTGAGGATTGCCTGCACAGCTGAGAGGCCACATCAGCTATCCGCGATGATTATGTCAACTTGAGAGGCCTGTACTATTTTCAGCACGAGCCGCCTCATGCTAGAGCGCCACCCGTTTCTGTCCTTTCTGTGGCGCATAGCTACAGATGTCGGTCTGTCAGTCTCACCTGATGGCCTGATCGCGGAGACCAGCAGATCCGGAAGGTCTATAGCAGGTCGTCCAAGGTGAAGACCACAGCCATCACTATCACCAACACTTGATGAATGATTGTGACAAAGGCTATCCGTGGTTGTGGAAGACAAGCCGCGGAAGATCGGCTGTGCATCGTGAAACGAAGTGCGTAAGGTACCCTGAGTGGCTGTGGGTGACGGGACTAGGGGCGTATGCAGGTCCACAGCTCCTTCCATACGATCAGGTCATCTGGCAACGTGAACACCGAAGATAGCCTTGCGCAGGAAGAGACAGAAGTATCCTTCTTGACAGGCTTCTTTCCATCGTTCAGAACTTGCTGCTACAATCGTTCACGGTCCAGGATCAATCGTTGTTCTCGTTGCTCCGACGATTTCATCATTGTTTACCCAGCTCCACACAAATCTGAAACGGTTTCTATACCAGACATCTCCCAGCTCGGTCTGCCCGCACGACGCAATCACTGCAGGCGCAGTCATCACTCGCCTGATACGATACCATACCCATACCATTGAATTCGAAACATCGCACAGCATCCCATCACAAATAATCGCAGCGGCGCATCTGGTAACACGCGCATTGTTTCGGCGCATTGCTAGTGAAGCGAACCAGGAGTTGGAGCAGACAGGATGAGTTACAATCCGCTAGGTATGTCAAATATAGCGTGTCTGGTCATGGGTTGAAGAGAGACGAGTGAGGGGATACATTCCAGAGTCAGCCTCGTGGTACTGTACCGCGCATCGGCGGCAGAAAGGCTGGCTCGATCACAGATCGCATCTCTGCACCATCGTTTCTGACACACTTCTCCTACACATACTGATTATCCTCACACAGGTGGCTACAGCCACACAGGACAGCCCAGAGACGACCGAAGCCCCAGTCCGAATCACAATCCCTTCATGGATCGCCATCACTCGCCCGATCCGCGATATGGACAGCCGCAGCACGGATATCAGCTAGAAGACAGACCATATCATGAGCCTCTGGAGATCCCCACAGGTCCTGGTCCATATGCAGGTGGGCAGCTACCATTAGCTTCGAGTGACCGTCTCCAAGCTCAACCGACCTACGAAGTGACGAATATGCCAAACACCATTGGCCATGGCCAGGCATACGACGATGCGCACCGACAAGGCTATACGCCAAATCCATACCAGCAAGCAGCGCAGCAAGGGAGGGGAGAATACAACTTGAGCCCACATAGCCCACAGTACGAGCATACAGACTACATTCAGGACCCGAACGCATACGACGCACCACAGCATCAGTATTATCAAGACGATTCAGATGACAGACCCATGTTGCAGCCAGGCACCTCATATGGACCTGATCCGCGTCAAGTAGGACCAATGTCACCAGGAGGCGAGCACTCAGATCTCGAAGGAGGGTACAATGATCCTCCACCGATCAAGGCGCCAATTCGACGATGGAAGACGGTCAAGGAGGTTCAGCTGTTCGATGGCAACTTGGTGTTGGATTGTCCAGTCCCACCCCGATTGCTGAATCAAGTCCAGCATGCGCAACCACCTGAAAGAGACGAGTTCACACATATGCGATACAGCGCAGCCACTTGCGATCCGAGCGAGTTCCTGCAGAAGCGCTTCACCCTCAGACAGCGCCTGTTCGCGAAGCCGCGCCATACTGAGTTGTTTATTGTTATTACCATGTACAACGAAGAGGACGAGCTGCTCGCGCGAACATTGATTGGAGTGATAAAGAACATTGAGTACATGAACTCGAGGACATCCTCCAAGACGTGGGGTGTCGACGCGTGGAAGAAGATTGTGGTATGCATCGTGTCAGATGGTCGTGCGAAGATCAACCCCAGAACACGAGCTGTGCTTGCTGGTATGGGTATCTACCAAGACGGCATTGCGAAGCAGCAAGTCAATGGCGAGGACGTGACGGCGCATATCTACGAATACACTACACAGATGACCCTGGAGATCAAGAAATCAGTGGTGCATGTTAAGAAGGGAAACACTCCAGTCCAGATCCTCTTCTGCCTCAAGGAGAAGAATCAGAAGAAGATCAACTCGCACAGATGGTTCTTCCAGGCGTTCGGGCAAGTGCTCAACCCCAACATTTGTGTCCTGATCGATGCGGGTACACGGCCTGGACGAAGCAGTGTCTACGATCTCTGGAAGGCCTTCGACCGTGAGCCAATGTGTGCTGGTGCATGTGGTGAGATCAAGGCTATGCTGGAGCACGGCAAGAATCTTATCAATCCTCTTGTTGCGGCGCAAAACTTCGAGTACAAGATGAGCAATATCCTGGATAAGCCTCTCGAGAGTGCCTTTGGGTTCATTACTGTGCTCCCTGGTGCTTTCTCGGCCTACAGATATGTGGCGTTACAGAACGACAAGACCGGCAACGGACCTTTGGAGAAGTACTTTGCCGGAGAGAAGATGCACGGTGCTAATGCTGGTATCTTCACTGCCAACATGTATCTCGCAGAAGACAGAATTCTGTGTTGGGAGCTTGTAAGCAAGAACAACTGCTCTTGGATCCTGCAATATGTCAAGTCAGCTACGGGCGAGACAGACGTGCCTACAGAGATGGCAGACTTTATCCTGCAGAGACGAAGATGGCTGAACGGCTCTTTCTTCGCTGCAGTCTATGCCCTGTCGCACTTCTACCAGATCTGGCGCAGCAACCACTCGTTCATGCGGAAGTTCTTCTTCCTTATTGAGTTCGTGTACCAAGCAGTCAACATGCTGTTCGCTTGGTTCGCTATTGTAAGCAGACCTCTTCTCGACCTTGATATATAGTACTAACAAGTGTTTAGGGCAACTTCTTCCTGGTATTCCGCATCCTGACATCTTCGCTATCTGGAGCCGATCTACTCGGCACCGCTGGACTGGTGCTCTCAGTCATCTTCGAGTGGATGTACCTCGCAGTCTTAGTCACTTGCTTCGTGCTAGCCCTCGGAAACAGACCTCAAGGAAACAACAGATACTACATGGCACAAGTCTACTTCTGGGCAATCATCATGGCGTACCTCCTCTTCGCCTCAGTCTTCATCACCGTCCGATCCATCCAGGAGAACATCAAAGCCAATCCAGGCGGCTTCAACGTCACGCTCCTCTTCACCGACAAGCTCTTCTTCACACTCATCATCTCCATGGCATCGACTTGGCTACTCTACCTGGTCGCTTCCTTCCTTTTCTTCGACCCTTGGCACATGTTCACATCCTTCATCCAATATCTCCTGTTGACACCCACATACCTCAACATCCTCAACGTGTACGCTTTCTGCAACACACACGACATCACATGGGGAACTAAAGGCGACGACAAACCTGAGAAACTTCCCGCTGCAAACTTGAAGCCAGGCGGAAAAGTCGACGTCGCTATCCCTACAGACGACGCAGATCTGAATACACAATATGAAGAAGAACTACGAACCTTCTCATCGAAGTATCAAACCCCGAAGAAAGTCATTACCCCCGAACAAAAGCACGAAGACTACTACAAAGGTTTTCGATCTGCGGTCGTTTTGGCTTGGATGTTTTGCAATTTGGCCCTCGCGGCTGTGGTGTTGAATGCTGGAGGTATGGACCGTATTACGGTTGGTACGTCAACGAGTGATGAAGTTGAGGAGGAGAGAAGTACGATTTATATGGCTGTTGTACTTTATAGTGTTGCTGCGCTTGCTGCTGTGAGGTTTATTGGGGCTTGTTGGTTTTTGATCGGGAGGTTGTTTAGGGGTGTGTAAGAAACACAATGATGGTTTGATGATGAATGATTTGCAGGGCGTTGGAAATGATTCTGAGATTGAATTGTGGCTTGTGATACCCTCATTGCATATGAGCGTGGTGCTTCTTTGGTAAAGAAGAAATGGACAAATCGGCAGATATGAAAATAGGAAATGAAATGCCAGATGCTTTGTGCAGAATATGATTGAATCCCAGCTCAGGTTGTGTTGTCTCAATGTAGGTTGGGTATTGACTGTTCGCTGGCAACTATGGGTGCAATGGTGTTGTCAGCTCTTGAATAGTGCCCGAGAGTGGTACTGCGGCCTGCCCAACGTTCAGCAATTTTCTTGCCTGGTAGTCTGGCTAGAAGAGTGTGCTGTTCGGTATGTGCTGTCTATCTCGACCTGTGCTGGCGAGCGTAGGATGAGTAATGCTGCGAGCTTCTGGGCCACAATAGGTCCAGAGTCGATGCACTTATTGGTCGCATGAGTCGTTCATGGGCAGGAAGTGAAAGATTGTGAAGGTGAATGTTGTCGTAAGGCATCAATTACGTAGCGGCAAGTGAAGGGCAGGCGCGGGGGACGTTGTTGCCTTGGACACCGATGGCTCCTGCGCACGGACGTCGCTTCTGAAATCCTCTTGTCTAACCTCAACAAGCTCTTCAGACAACTTTACCAAACACAACGACATCCCCTCCCAATCAACACCCACATACTCGACTCTTGAGTAACCGCCAAACAAACATCAGCGACTGCGCCCACGGCGAGACGACCTTTGACCAACGACACGACTGCAAATATGGCAGAGACTCCTACCTTCAAGCTCGTGCTTGTCGGTGACGGCGGTACTGGAAAGGTTGGTCATATTACAGCAACAGCGGCGCCGATAGCGTTCATGCAGTGGTGGCGGCGCGGAAGGCGGCAATCGAGATACAGGAGCTGACTATACAACCTTCAGACCACGTTCGTCAAGCGCCATTTGACTGGAGAGTTCGAGAAGAAGTACATCGCAACCCTCGGTGTCGAGGTCCACCCACTCGGTTTCACCACCGTAAGCTCGAATCCGATCGAAAGACGAGGTGGAGAAGCAGCAACTAACAGGAGAAACAGAACCTCGGTCAGATCCAGTTCGATGTCTGGGACACTGCTGGACAAGAGAAGTTTGGTGGTCTCCGTGATGGATACTACATCAACGGCCAGTGCGGTATCATCATGTTCGACGTCACATCCCGTATCACCTACAAGAACGTGCCAAACTGGCACCGCGATCTTGTCCGTGTCTGCGAAAACATCCCAATCGTTCTTACCGGAAACAAGGTCGATGTAAAGGAGCGTAAGGTTAAGGCCAAGACCATCACCTTCCACCGCAAGAAGAACCTCCAGTACTACGATATCTCCGCCAAGTCCAACTACAACTTCGAGAAGCCATTCCTCTGGCTCGCAAGGAAGCTCGTCGGAAACCAGTCTTTGGTGAGTAGTGGTAGCATTGAAAGCGCGAGGACAACAGCTAATGGATGAGTAGGAATTCGTTGCAGCTCCAGCTCTCGCCCCACCTGAGGTCCAGGTTGACCAGGCTGCCATGGAGGCCGCACAGAAGGAGATGGCAGATGCAGCCAACATGCCTCTGCCTGACGAGGAGGACCCAGATTTGTAGAGGGAGAGCGAATATACAACTTACGAAGTCACGGCACGATGAGGCATCAGGTCAGGATGGAGGTTGCATGTTAGCGGGAAATCAGCGCACGCGCGAAACAGCCCGCAGCTGGATAGCAGCAAGAAGGTCACACGGACCAGGCGATGGAACACGGCTTTAGCGGTTGGTGTGCTTTCTCTTCATCCCCTTCAGCATCTAAGCATTCCGCGGCGACAGCGTTTGAAGACGCGCCGTCTGCTCTCTTAACGTGAGAGCGAGAACACTTGCAAGAGCGGTGGCGTTCATTCCCATGCTGGACTGCATGATTCTAGATAGACGAACCCATACTGTAACGAAAAGCACATTGATGCAACTCATAGATATCCGAGCTTCACTTTCACCTGGATTCGATTCGACTGGCGCGGCGGCCTGCATCGGACCCTGGTCACACCTTCCGTCGCTGTTTCCTCATTTTCACTTCCACTTTCACGACTCACCTCTTACCAACCACAAACACTATCGAGCAGCATCTCCGTGGACCTTCACTCACCTCGCCACCACTAGTACACACAATGGCAGACTCTCGACTTCAAGCGAAGCTGAGCCAGAGCTGCATCGAGCGCGGCGCTGACGACCAGGTCAAAGGTATCACTTCACTTCCCTCAACTGAAGACGACGCTAACAGTATGAAGTCTTTCGCTCAGCAGACGGCATGAATGACCAGATTCTGATTCTGTCTTTCCAGCAGACTCTCAGAGTCAACCGTTGGCACATCCCCAGAAAACCTCGCTTCGAGCCTGGGCTCTTTCGAACTGCACGATACGGCAGAATTTCCAGACCTCCCCGAGGACATGAAGCGAAAAGGAGGATTTTCCTTCGCGATGTATCAACGCGAGGGAATGTGTATCAATTTCCGCTCCAACGCTCCCTTCAAGGTCAAGATCCATGTTGGCGGAGTCAACGCGGTGTCCGGTCGGCCGGCAGTCGAGACTGAAGATATAGCGGAGGCCCTTGGCTCGCTCCAGCTCCAAACCAACAACATTCAAGACTACGTGGTAGCTCCGGACCAAGTGTGGCTAGACGGCATCACCGGCACGAATGGTGAAGTGCGTCAATTTACGGCTGTGCCACTTGGAAGTTGGCCACAGGACAGCGTGGCGAAAGACCACGTAATCCCTGGCGGAGAGACTATTGGCGGACTTCAGCTCACGGTAACGCCATCGAAGATGATTCAGGACACACCTTCGGAGGTCCGTGGCCCAACTGCCACAATGGAGATTCTCGTCAAGACGTTGACCGGCAGGACCATCGCATTCGCAGTGTCGCCAAAGAACACCATCCTGGATATCGCGAGGGCGATCTACATCGCAGATGAGATTGAGGCAGTTGCTCCCGATCAAGTGCAGTTGATGTATTGCGGCAAAGAGTTGGATGAGGGACGCACCGTGGCGGAGTACGACCTGCAAGCAGGAAGCACCATTCACATGAGCCGGCGACCTCAAAGCGGTGGTCAAGCACGACCAAATCCCTTCATGGGCGCTGTTACTGGGGGGTACTATAACAGTACCCGGGGTACTGTTACCAATGGTCTCATCCACCAGATCATTCAGCGCGACACTCACAACCCCAGCATCTGGGAGCCTGAGCACAGCATGGTCTTCAATGTCCAGACTCTGAACACAGTCCAGTACGAGCGGTCCACCAATCTGCCAGTCCCACGCACAGCAGTATCAGTCGACGAGTATGCGGGAAAGGGCATCAGCCATCTGTACTGGTCCGAGTACGGTGACCCACCATCCAGCATCACTGGCAATAGGTATTGATGTCTCCCATACTTCCACATCTACAACGAGAAGCCCTCAGGGATCAGCGGCGAATTCGCCGATGTCAAGTCCGTCAGCAACATGGACGCAGAGGCTGGCAATACCAAGGAAGCGGCAGAGGTAAGCAAAGTAGATGACAGAAGGCATGCCTTCTCTTCAGTGTCTCACCCACTCAGGCGCTGAGCTTGAGAACAGACACTGAAGAGACAGCCTGCGGTTTTCAGAGATACTTGCTAATCATTCTACCTACTACTTCTAGGTTAGCAAGAGCACGGAAAACCTCGTTGTTCTTCTCGATGACCAGGGCAAGCAAGTCGACTTTCGTACTGTTCGTCAGATGGAGGAGGAATTGGAGAAGCGCTTCGGCAAGCTGGAGGTTTGAGTCTACTGTATGTAAGGACAGCTCTGTCTCGTCGCCAGTCCAAGCCTCTGAGTAGTGCGAGGAAGCACGGTCGATAGAGACGTGTCAAATGGAGAGATATGTCAGCAGAAGACAGAGTGCAACATTGCGCAGCCTGAAGAAGCGTTCACGGAGTTTTGCAACATAGCGAAGCCATAGCAGGTCGATTGATGGTTATTGCGACACGAAATGGATCGTGCTTAGCAATGTGTACTGACCGGAAAAACCACAATATTGAAAATTCGTTCCAAGATTTCATTCGGTCTTCGTATGCCCACATCGTCCATGACTACGTACATATACACATCTCCTCGGCTACTCTCGCTCAACGCTGCATCCACCCTACTTCATGCAGCCATTATGCTCTTGCCACTCTCCGACAGCCAATCTGGCACGAACACCTCCTCCAGCCTAGACCCAATAGCGTCGCTCGTCACCCTTCTGGGCAACTCCATCTCCTTCGAATGCCTATCAACTAACCTAATCGAGCCAGTAGGAGAAGTGGGCCTTGCGTAAGGTGAGGTAGGTCGACTACTCTTGGACAATGGTCTTGAAAAGCTCACGGGTCGATCTTTCTCTTTCATCGCATGTGCCTTGTCAGCTCCCTCATCCTTCGCCACATCTTCGAACGAGCCAGAAGTCAGAATTTGTAATGCTCCAGCGACCGAGTGTTGAGGTGATTCGACGAGTGGCGGCTCCGGAGAAATAGAACCTAGTCGAATAGGAGTGTCTTGTATGAGCTGAGATCTGTGCGCAAGTTGATCTTTCCGACTGAGTGGTGTCTCTGGCGTTGGGCAGCGAGGCCTTTGTGCAATGTACGATTTCTCAGATGAGTGCAGTTGCTCAATCGAAGACTGCAGTCCTGTCGCTAGATGCTGTCGGGGACCAGGAAAGTTCGCTGTACCCAGAGCACGAGTTGAGTTTTGCCGTGAAGATGTGCGATATGGATCGGGCTTTGTGGAAGGTGATGTGCTGACATCAGGAAGTATGCAGTTGGGAAAGGCGCCAAGCTCTGGTGAGAAGGTGGGACTTGACCAGTCCTTGGTGTCCGCGCTGGGTTGATATGGTCTTGTGTCGCAGTCGAGGCCATTGTATTTGTGGTATAGGTGGTGAATGATGCGTCGCCTGTTTAGATGCAATGTAAGAGCAAAGACCAGAAAGGTCGAGAATAGGCATATAGGCAAAGCTATCGCGAGATCTCGTAGCCTGGTCTGTCTTGATACATCGCATTGCGGCATCATTGCAGTCTTCAACGAGCGGCTTAGATATCTTGCCTTGATTGATCTCTGAAGAGTAGTCATGAAGATCCGAAGATCTTGTAATTCGACACCTAAATTGTAAGCAAAACGTAGCAGCAGAGTCATGACAAGACGCCGAAACAACAGTCGTGCCACGAAAGCATCGAGTAGCACCTTCGTGCCGAGATATGTGACTAGCCGTGCAGGGCCTATAGAAGTATGAGCATGGTAGTGACACAGTGCAGCAGGGCCACGATAGCTATGGCAGGCCACATCGTGGTATATACAGCCTAGCACGCGCTTTGCTTGGTCTCGAAGTTTGTGTCGTACAGCGATTTGCATGGCGGAGTATGCTGTGCAACATATTGAGCCATGTTTTCAATGTCATTTGCCAGACTTTACTGGATCGCTTCTGGACACCAGCAGCTCAACTTGCTAGGATGGAATTCGTGAATCGGCGAGACAATGGTCTCCTCTTGTGCATTGAAGCTGCGAGGTCCCGGATTGTCGGTATGCTGGAAAGCAGCCTATTAGGCATACTGCAGGCCTAATCAATGGGCGGAAGTAGGATCTCGCACAGCAGGTCGGAGAAATGCTGCTGAGGTATGACCAGGAGCGCGCACTGCAGCTTGAGTGATGTTGTTGATGCGGGAAGAGAGGAGGAGAAGAGGATGCAAGATGGAGTCAAGATGCGCCAAGCAACAGGCAATGGTGGCTTGGTCGTTCCTGCTCCACGACCTCGCCTTCATCCCACGTCACAGTCACAGACACTACGGTAGCGAGGTCGACGAGCAGGTGGAGTGGGTCTATGGAAATGGCGGACTGATACATACAGGAGAAGCCCACTTTCAGGACCACTCCGACGCGTGTGTGTCTTACAAGCACCAGATCACCAGATCTTCAAGCCCATCGCGTCGCCATCTGCACGAGTCCGATCATATGCACCGGATGACTGCCTGGAGATCTGATATGCTGTATATGTTTGGCTTGTGGCGTGGTTATGGCGTGTCTAAGCCTTATGGAATGGCGCAAGTTCTAGTCCACCGCAAGCAGCATAAGCAATTCAAGCCATGCCAGGGGCGATCAAATAGCAAGAGACGGAATGTCTAAGACTTTGCAGAGATATGCTATGGAGGCAGTGGATACTAGCGGTGATGCTCGGTCAACAAGCTGTGTCAATCACAGACCTACCATTGCAGATGGAAAGGCACTGCTATGCGTCTGCTCGCAAGCGCGCCTGAAAGAGGTGTGAGACATCACAACTCAATCATAAGATACTGCCACTGGGAGCAGAATACACATTGAGATCGAGGGACTTCGCACGGCAATCTGCTACTGAAGTCCAGTAATTTCGCTTGGCACAATAGCATGCGGATGGCAGCATTGTGAAGTAAGTATATTGACAAATCTCCTTTGCGTCATGCACAGAACAGGTGTTCGGCAGATATGAGATGGCGCTTTGTTCTTTGTCCATTGTTCACCCTCCTATCGAGTCGGCTTGGCTAAACGGCAGTCTAGATTGATCAACTTTAGGCATGGCCGTGTGCCAACAAAGAGAATCCAGCAGATGTCGAGCAGGCTGTCTGGGTCTAGACGGTAACTCTTGACGCGATCCGTGTGGATGCACGCCACGGCACGAGATCGTCAAAGGATGATGAACCAATACTTAGCAGAACCCGGCTGCTGGTAAAACGATGGACGACACGGCATCATTCAATAGCCATGCGGTGGCTTCAATCTTTGCCGCTCTTCGTTGAGGCAGCATCAGCATTAACATCAGCACAATGGCGGTCACAGTCGATATATCAAGTCATAACAGACCGATTTGCGTTGACCAACGGGTCGACTACACAGGCTTGCGGATGGGGCAACTACTGCGGAGGAACGTGGGCAGGCATTACCAACAAGCTGGATTACATTAAGGGCATGGGCTTCACAGCAGTATGGATATCACCCATTGTCAAGAACATCCCGAACTCGCCATATGGCAATCCATACCACGGGTGAGCATCATGATAACTCAATTGGAAGCTCTTACTGACATGTATCAGATACTGGGCGTCTGACATATACTCCTTGAACTCAAACTTTGGTACTTCAGATGACTTGAAGGCGCTCTCCGCTGCATTACACGCACGTGGCATGGTGAGCACTCTCTGCCATACCTCGACTGGCTGTACTAACATTGAACCAGTACCTTATGGTCGACGTGGTCGCCAACCATATGGCTTACAACGGCGCACCAAGTACCGTGACCTACTCCCAGTTTAATCCATTCAACGACGCAAAGTACTATCATCCTTATTGCGCAATCGACTACAGTAACGCGACCAGTGTCCAGCAATGTTGGATGGGAGATACCGTTGTGCCCTTGCCAGATCTCAGGACGGAGGATACAGCCGTACAACAAGGATTCCAGGCCTGGATCTCGCAGCTTGTGTCAGAATTCTCAATCGATGGACTGCGTCTGGACAGTGCCTTGCAGACCAACCAGGCTTTCTGGCCAGGCTTTGTGTCCGCAGCTGGTGTCTATGCTATTGGTGAAGTCCTTGACGGCAACCCAACCACTCTTTGCGCTTGGCAGAACTACATGCCGGGTATGCTGAACTATGCTGCTTACTACTGGATCATTCGTGCCTTTTCGGCCAACACCGCGACGATGACAGAGCTCGCCAACAACATTCAATGGCTCAACAGTACCTGCCAGGACACCACACTCCTGGGCAACTTTCTCGAGAACCACGATCAAGCACGATTCCCTTCCATGACGACCGATGCAGGTCTGACCAAGAACGCCATTGCATTCACCGTCCTCAACGATGGTATTCCCATCATATACTACGGCCAAGAGCAAGGCTTCTCGGGCGCTCAGGAGCCATACAATCGCGAGCCACTCTGGACTTCCGCTTACACTACGAAGGCTTCACTGTACACATTCATCTCTGCTCTGAATGGAGCGAGAAACCTCGCGATCGCAAAGGACAGCACCTATGCAAGTTCCAAGTCAACAGTATGGTACTCGGACACGCAGACTGTTGTCACCAGGAAAGGCGCTTCTGGCTCTGCTCTCATCTCGCTTTTCACTAACCGTGGTGCTGGTGTCAGTGGTACAATCACTCTCACCGCAGCCAAGACCGGCATCTCAGCGAACAGCAAATACACGGACTTGCTCAGTTGCGATGTCTTCACTGCAGATGCATCTGGCAACCTTGCCATTATCATTTCCAACGGACTGCCGCGTGCTTTGTATCTCAGCTCCGCTCTAAGCGGTAGCGATGCATGTGCCTACACCAACACTGGAACTGCAGCGACCTCTGTCGCCCCGGTAAGAGTCGTTTCTACCACATCGACTAGCTCGAGCATTGCGAGCTCGACTACCAGCAAAAGCACAACGAGTACAACTACGAGCAAGAGCAGCACTACAAGCTCATCGATTGCAAGCTCCAGCACCACATCCAGCAAGTCTACCTCGACACTGGCATCGACAACATCTTCCTTGTCATCAAAGACCAGTTCCGCAGCTGCGACATCCAGCGCCGTGACCTGCAACGGCATGACCAATAGCACGATCTACACTGCATCAGATGGCAAGACCTTCTTGATAGAATGTGGAATCGACCACGCCTCAGGAGATCTCACATCAACCTCAGTGACCAGCGACACCGCCGGTTACAAGCAGTGCATCGAAATCTGCGCAGCCAACTCAGCTTGCGTAGATATCGCTGTCTCTGGAGTGGCATGCTACCTGAAGAAGAGTGTTGGCGCTGCTGTCTACAACGGCGTTCTCGGAGCTAAGCTCGTTACCGCCACAGCTTCCTCTTCTACATCCGCCACGTCCACAACATCAGCCTGCACTGTCGCTAGCACAGTCGCTGTGAGCTTCTATCAGAATGTCACGACGCAATGGCTCGAGAAGGTCGCAGTCGTTGGCTCGATCTCCCAACTTGGGACTTGGTCGCCGGCAGCTGCATATAACTTGTCTGCAACGACTTATACCTCTTCGAACACGATATGGAATGGTACTGTCAACATTGCTGCCGGGACGAGCTTTCAGTATAAGTTCATCAAGATCAACTCGACGAGCAATGCTGTGACTTGGGAGGCGGACCCGAATCGCGCCTATACTGTGCCTTCTAGCTGTGCCACGAGTGCGACCGTGAACAGTCTGTGGCAGTCTTGAATAGATGAGGACGATTGAGAGAGACTTTTGTATAGATGAGAGTGTGATGTGATCTGTATATATCCCTTGTACATAATGTATACTTACGACCAGCCAACATCCTTCTTATCAAATATCAAGTAAGAACACTTCAGTAGGCAGATACCCAAACTTGTGGCCTGCTTTCATAGTAGTAAGTAGCTTTCTGAAATCACATATTATGGGCGGGAATCTGGTGTGCGTATTGGGCTTGAAGTTCAAGAACGAGGGTCGAGTCTGGAGTCCTAGTCTGCCCAGGTAAAATGGATGGAGGTATATATCCTTCTGAGAAGGTACTCTTTGCAACGATGGTCCCGGCTCCGTAGCTGAGTCAGTAAGTCGTCGATTTCACTCGATGCTGAATACTTTGATCGAGTATAGCTCTTTGACAACAACTACAATATGTCGAAAACACCACCTCTCCGCCTTACACTACGACAGTCGCGGACGATTGTTTTGTTCGCTTTGCACAACTTATTCTTATTCTTTTGCTCCTAGGCCGTCACAGCAGTAGTTATTATCAGCCCACGAGACAGGACATGGCTCGTGTGCAACCTCAGGTCTCTACGATAGCAACAACATGATTCTTGTCATGCAGTACACCAGGCAGTGAGAAAAAGCGCAGCACCTCGGTGACATCTGACCCGATCGCTGGCCACGACAGCAGCCACGATCGTTCCGTCCTAGCCATGCAGATGTGCTACAGCATGTTTGTCCCAGTATTCCTGATTGTGGCGAGAGCATCTGCGGATGTTTCGAAGTGCTTCCAAGCTTGACGAAGCTACAACGTTTCAACTGCAGCAGATGTGGAAGGAACTGTGGACATCAGGTGAGCAACATACAACACTTGTTCGATATGTTTCTTCGCAACCTCGCTTTCGTGTACAGTTCGCACAACTTGTTCTTGACCTTGGCCGGAGAATTGTGTATCTTGCACAAGCACAAGCACAAGCACAAGATCATGTGGTGGTGAAGTCCCCAAGCTCTCCCACACACGCGGATGAGCCGGGATATCAGCTGTTGCACATGCAAGTGCTTAGAGATACCACAGAGAGGGATTACCCTTCGACGAGTCGGTAAGCTTGCCAGAGGCATGCTGTTCGGTATCTGCGCATTCGGCAATCTCGCCTTCCGTCCTGGGCTCGGATACAAAGGTACTTTCAAGCACTTGATTGCGCGTTCGCAGCTCGCATGGAGGTGTGAGCAACAGTCGTTGAGAAGTAGCCTGCGTGCGGCAAAGGAATGCGCAGCGGAAATGCCTCACCACAATGACCAAAGACCTGGATCTTGTGGCTGAACCATTGACAGCGCCTCCACCAACACGCCAACACCTCGCTTGCTGGCACGTGTAATGGTTGTGAGGGATATCCTTGGCGAGTGTGGAATAGCACACTGCGGGCGGTGGTTCTGAGACAGCCAGATGCCTCTGGTGATGCGATGCAAAACACCCCGTGGCGGTCAGAGCTGTCCTCGAGGTACTCCAGACTCTTGCTTGTGGCAATGCAGCAGGCGCCGCAAGCAATCGGTAGACCAGGAATCCGCGCACTCCGAATGCAGCCTCAAGATGATTATTTGCATGCCAACGCCAACAAGGCCGCCGGCAGCCGTACTCATCACTCGAAAAACATTCTAACCTGCTTTCTCTCCTCCACAGTCAGACACAGATCAGAGATCAGAGACTTGTCATCATCAGAACCAAGAAACAAGAACAGTTTTGATATCGATTCACAGGCTTGGCCGAACGGTATCTCCGCAAAGATCCACAATCGTGCATGATTACAACGGCGTCTCATTGGCTATGATCGATCGAAAGCCTGGACCAAGCCCATATCGCTGCCGCTCTGACCGTTTGATATCGCATCCTCTCATCCTGTGTTGAGGGATTACTCCACCACCCCTCCTCGTCCTCTTCGTCTTCCTCACACACGTTACGAAGACGAGGAGATCGAGAGGAGACGGGCATCTCTAGGAGCACTTGGTTCACCTGCTTGCACCGGGACTTGGACGATCCGCATTTCAGCTGAACCAGGAGTTTTGCATAGCATAGCCCCAGTCTTGACGACTATCAGCCGGGCCCGTATCACATGCATATCAGCGTTCCGCCGTTGGGAGATCAGTCCACATGGCATCTTTTCTGCATTCAAACAACCGCAGCGCAGGCCGCAGCAATCCTATAACCAGCACACATGCAACGATATCAACCTCACTACCCAAGCTGACATTGTCGACGAAGAGCCTTCGATCTGGCTCGAGTCTCTCTCAACACAATGACAGTCCGGGTTCAATGTCTGCAAGTAAGGCATCGTCTCCGCTCGCCAGCAACATAAGCAACACCTCCACCAAGCAATCTTCGAGTAACCATGCAAAGTTACACAAGAGGGGAGGGTCGGGATCGTTGCCAGGGCCACCTTCTCCCTTTGTGAACGGACATCAGTTCACCACACCTTATGCGACGTACGAGTACGAAGAACCTGGCTCACATAATGCGGGATCGACTACACCCACGACGTCTGCAAAGATCAAACCTTACCTGAGAAAGATGTCGAGTGCGAAGGAGGACCAGGGAACAATCGATCTCAATAAGAGCATTGCGGAGAACGAACGTCTTGCTGGACTAGGGATTCAGGACTTCGCCAATCGATCAGCCGCAGATGTTAGCTTCGGACATCCAAGCAGACGGCAAACCCACGCGCGAACCACGAGCATTGGCTCACAGGCGTCGAATGGCTCAGGCACGTTCAGATCAGTAGGCCAGCACTTCATACATCCCGCGACGAAGCTACCACGACCATATACGCCTCCCGGAGCTAGTTATGCTAGCTCGGTCAATGACGATTACGCCAACGAGAGCGATGATGTTGTGGAAGACGAGTTCAGACTCGGGCCTGGATTTCGATCGAAGAGAAGCATGTCAATCACCTCGACGAATCCTACACCACTGTCGCAATCACATACCGCAAGTGATCTCGGTCTCGTGCCTAAACTGACCAGCGTTTCACAATCGAACTTGTCGATCATGTCACGAGCCTCGAGCAACACTTCGAACAAGAAAGGACGCCCGCGAAGAGGTACCGACCACTCTGACCTCGCCATGTCTCCTCAATCAACTGGTCGCCCAAGCATCGACAAGGCCTTCAGTCTGGTCTCGGGTCGCAGATCAGATCCCGAACCTCAGTCGCGAGACGAAGTCATACGCAATGCTCGACGGAAGTTCGAAGAAAAGGAAGCAAAGAAAGAGAACCGACACCAGAAGCGTCTCGAGGAGGAAGAAGCTAGAAAGGAGGCGGCGCGACAACGCAAGCAGTCGAATGCTTCAGAGCGAGTGCTCAAGGTGATGCGAACACACTCAGAGGATAAGATACCAGCACAGAAGCAGCGGAAAGGCTCATCTGCTACCGTACTTGGCGGCGCGCAACAGGAGGACACCGACGCTACGCTATATGCTCGATCATACGAAGACTATAGACCAGCGCACCCTGCCACGTTACCACGGTATGGCAGCGCTCCTGGTGAAAGTGAAAAGACTGGACAGATACAGTATACGACAACAGCGAAAGAGGAGCACAATGGCAACTGGATGCGTTTCAAACGTTTGCTCAGCTGCGGTGGAGGACGCAGAACTTGAGAAGCTATGACGAGGGACCTTCAGAGTTGCCGTGTCACATGCGAACGGTGTGACGTGCGATGTGCGACCGCTGCCACGAAGTTTGGTCGCAAGCGGTTGTGCAGATGGTGGTGTGGAATGTGTTTTACATTTGACCGTTTTCAGCGATCTTGGTCAGACGCTTTGTCGCCGGGCGTGAACTTTTCGCACGCGAAACCTTTGGATACCCACATTGCATTGGCTTGATACGGCGTTGGAAAGATTGGCATGTTCATACACTGTGAGAAGATCACTGCTGCTACGGCACTTTGGAACGTATATACGAGAACATGACGGAGGATTATCTATACATATGAGAGGAGATCTTGGAAGGGGGCATTGATAGTATAGAGATGATCTCGAATACTACAATCTTGCTGGTCTTGCCAGCTTCGCATTCTATCTCGTCCTCACCTCGCAACACTGAACACACTGATCTGCTGTTACTGTATCCACATTGATACGAAGCCTTGCATGTGAAGGCTGAGTAATCACTCTTCCTGTTTGTAACCTCGGATGAGCTTTCGTGCGTAAACACAACGACTCGAGAAACAAATCATCCAGAAATCAGAAATTATAGAAAAGAAGAAATTGGTTCACATACCAGATACCAGATACCAGACACGAGACACCAATCTCAGACAAGAAAAATGGCATACCGAAACCTCAGCTCCGAGTTCTTCAACGTGACTCTTCCCTACGAATATGTCGCCGTAGTAGAAGTCAACAGACCCAAAAAACTAAACTCATACACCCACAAAATGTTCTTCGACCTCGGAGAAATCTTCTCAAAACTATCCCAAGACCCAGACGTCCGCTGTATGATCCTCACAGCAGTCGGCGAAAGAGCTTTCACAGCCGGATTGGACGTCACAGCCGCTGCCTCAGGACCATTGACAGGAAGTGGAATTCCAACACCAGGACAGGCTGAGAAGGATGTCGCAAGAAAAGCTTGGGATATGCGTAGGCATATCAAGGAGATTCAGCAACCTATTACGGAGATTGAGAAGTGTGAGAAACCGGTTATTTGTGTTATGCATGGGATTTCTTATGGTGCTGCTATTGATATTAGTACTTGTTGCGATATTAGGATCTGTTCGAGTGATGCTGTGTTTAGTGTTAGAGAGGTGGCGATTGGACTTGCTGCTGATCTTGGAACGCTGACGAGATTGGGGCATACTGGAGTGCCGATGAGCTTTATTAAGGATGTGGCGTTGACTGCGAGAGATTTTGATGCCCAGGAGGCGCTGAGGATGGGGTTTGTGAGTGGAGTGTTTGATAGTAAGAAGGCTGCGCTGGATAGAGCGGTGGAGTTGGCGAAGACGATTGTCGAGAAGAGTCCGATTGCGGTGCAGTCAACGAAGGCTGTCATTAACTACTCGCGAGATCACACGGTTGAGGATGGTGAGTATGCTGTTCCTTTCGTAAATGAAGACGCATCTGACGTGTTCATCAGGTCTCGACTACATTGCTGTCTGGAATGCTGCTATGCTGCAGACGAAGGATGTGAGCGACGCCCTGTTAGCAGGCCTTGGGAAGAACAAGCGCAAGCCAGTCTTCGCGAAGCTATGATATGTCAGCTGTCAATACACTTTATGGACACTTTTCAAAGTCAGCGGTGCGTTGCTGCGGAACCTATGCGCATCCCACGCTGGTCTGACACGCATGTGGATGGTATCTGTCAAAGACTTGTGAAGGTGACATACCTTGATGCTGAGCAAGCTAACTAGCAACCAGCTCTAAATATCATTGCAAGACTTCTCATCATCTGCTTAGTCTGCTTCCTCCTACAGCACCGCCGTTCCCGTATGTGCAACATCATGAGGACTTTGAGCATGAGATGTGAGACACACAAGCACTGAAAGGTGAACCTTGACGACAAAGGTCGACATGCATTCACTTTCGATCGCGTCAACCTCACTATGGCACCGATTCATCTAGCATACAACGTGCGATAAGTTGTAAGTACAAGCTACGATTTTGGAAGTGAAATTCGAGGTGTAGCTAATCTCAGCTGAAATAGCACTCACTTGATTCGCTTCCGCTCGCCATCTTCACAAGACTGCGGGTCCAAGCTTTTCACATACCAAGACAACCTGACAACCTGCTACTTTATTACCTCTGCTCGCAACACAACACAATCAACCACAGACACGACAGCATCTTGGTTTCTTGACGGGGTTACCAGCAGAGCATCTATATCATCGCGATCTCTAGGCCAAGGTACGCCATCACCAGCCAATTGACTGACAGCGTGGCTAATTCTGAGCATAGATGGAAGTTCCAGGCGGTTTCTATTTCGTGATCGAGCACAAGACCGGAGAGTACTACAAGGACACTGGAAAAGAGCGCATGGTTCCGAATGGCCAAGCCATCGTAGAGGAAATGGATCTTATGATGATCCTGTCTAAAAGTAAGCGACCAGTGTCATCTTATACGCCTGAAAATCGTACTGATATGAAATGCAGATCCAGGCATTCGCAACTGCCGCAAGGAGATCACCCCAGGCAAACTCAACATCGAGATCTACAAGTCAGATTTGTACGAAGACGCGGAAAGAATCGAGATGGCTAAGCAAGGTGGCGCTAAGAAGGAAGAGTGTCCATGGATCGAGTTTCTCGGTCATGGATATGCTGATCATAAGATCACGGAGGTGACCATCCTGGTTCCAGAGAGCGCTGCCAAGCCAAAGGCAAATGAGAAGTGAGGTAGGCATTCAGTAGAGAGTGAAGTGAATGCCGAGCGATCACGGCTTGCGATAGTGTTGAAGCGGGCGATTTATATTGGAGCTGAGGAAGTGTTGCCTTGTCTGGCACCTTTCTTCGAGCGGAAATCTGTCAACTGCTTGCTTTGGATCTTGGTACCACTGTGCAATTGTGCAGCCAGATCGCGATAGAATGATGCTTGAGTCACTCCTGGCTTGACAAGATGCGCGTTGATCTTTTTGCGAATCTCATCACAGCTATCGAAAACAGCAACGTCGTCTTCATCTTCGCCTGATAAGTAGACTGAGCTTATATCGGTAGCTGCGGCAGCGCTGCTGGTCGAAGCTGTGGGGGCAGCTTTCGCCTTCTTTGGTGCCTTAACACCGGCGAGCTCTCGCTTCTTGAAGAATGCCCATGCATTGCTGTAGGTGTCGCTGCCAGATCCGTTCGTGCCATTCTGGCCCAAGAACCTGGCTACGCTGTTCGTGCTCACGCCAATGGCATCTGCGAACTCGCCCTTCTTCATCTCACCCGATTCGATGAAACGTCTGATGAGGCCTCGCACCTGATTTGGCGTCTTGTCCATGATCATGCCATCCACGTCGAAATCATCAGGATCGGCCGATGCTGGAGCTTCTTGGGCTTTGCGCTTCGTTCCGGCTGCTGGCTTTGAGGCTCCTGTAGCTTTGAGATATGCCTGGTAATTGCCAGTTGAGAAGTATGCTTCGGCAGCCGCACGGTCTCCTGCACTCGCTTTGGCTATGATTTCTTGTGCTCGCAATCGTTCATTCGCCAAACGCGATGTAGCATCCCCCAGAGGCTGACGTCCCGACATGATCGCTGTTGTTCGGGGTACCAAGACTAATGTTCTATGCAGGACTTAGCATCGCCTTCTCCCGCATGCCATTCCCAAGCGGCCTTCGTGCAACGACTGGCAGAGACCCTCTCAGACTTGATCAAGCAGTGAGACTGCCGTCCCACAGGCTCGCCATCGATACTGTCTAGAAGATAGTCATGCATTTCTTGCTCGGTCTCGTGTCCGGTCTTCACTTTGCCATTGCATGTCCAAGTTCTTTTGGTATTCTCGCCACGCCCTAGCACGCATATGAGAATTGAGTAGCTTACCTGAAATTCTGCTGTTGAGACTGTGCTAATGATCAGCTCTGACTGCAATGATGAAGAACCTACGAAGAGAATAGAGTCAAGCGAGAAGATCTGAACGATGCGTTTGACGCGATTGTTGTGACAAGGATTGGTTACGTCTGTGCGCGGGAGTCAAACGCGAAAAGGAGACTGCGTTCTGCGTTGGCCATCTGACTGATTATCCAATCCACCTTCCGGCTTGTCTCTGCTGTGACAACCCATCTCGTGATGACGGAGTCGTACGACCGCTGCATGGTGTCAGATCGTTCAGCTGGGAGTGGGATGTCTTTGACTTCCGACAACTTCAGTCCCACATCACCGTACCAACTACGCACATCGATGGAATCGGGATTTCTGGGGGAGCTGTCTCCTCTACCACACTGCCACAGCCATCTCTGCCATTGCGCATTGGAAAAGGACAAGCATCGTGACTCCGGTTCCACACTGCTACACAGCTCTTGGGAGTCATCGATCCTACCTCTTCTGCACCCAATCATAACCCGTGGATTCAACGACAAGCTCGCGGCCTGAACCGGCGGTTGTCCAAAAGAGACACCGCAGAGCGCAGCAACCTCAGTCGCATTTTAGTTGCATGACAAGGTAGGATTACTGCTTCTTCAATGCCAAACCCGTCCTGAGGTTTAGACTTCGTTCATCCACCTCTAGTTGAGAATATTCACACACTTTCGTCTCCAACGACCAGACGAGGACGTCGAGGCGGCATCAGCTGAACTCCGTCTCATCGCGAACCCGCCAGCACATCGGCATACCACCGCAACATCAGCAAGACCAACCAGAAAATCAGTCACTATTACTTCCCAGTATCACCAAGCTGTAGCAGCAAGCGCATATCAAATGGCGCTGTCCACCGACAACTCATTCGAGGCAACCCCAGCCTACATCGTCTACCGCGACACCTCTAACGGCGAGATCGCCGACCCAACCTCGCCTTTGCTCTTCTTCCCTCCAAAGGACTCGGACGAGCTGTTCGATGCCCTCAGAACAGCTTTCCCACACCTGAGAACACACTCCGAGCGCATGCGAGAGGCTGTCATCCAATTCTGCAAAGAGGAGCAGGAGCAGGAGCTGTTCCAGACTTCTCCAGCACTGACCATGGACACCACACCAGGATGGCCATCCGCTCCATCATCGGGCACTACATCTGTCTTCAGCAGCCCTGACCTTCTGGATCTCCCTTCTCCAACATCCTTCGCCAACTCTCCACAGACTCAGGCTCCACAGCTTGCCCGAACACATTCCGTTGCAGCCTCGAGCCAGGCCAGCCCACCATCACTCGATCAGATGACTGGAGTCTTCAGCTTGTCTGCCGAAGCACAGCCAAAGCAGCGCGTGCGACGAAAAATGACTGAGGCCGAGAAAGTTGAATACCGCAAGCGCCGGATCGTGAAGGCATGCGACAAGTGTGCCAAGAGAAAGCGAAAGTGTCCTCACAAGCAGGCGCAAATGGAGGTTGTACAGACATCGAAGTCTGGAGCCAAGGTCGCCAAAGCAGTGTCTCGCAAATCGAACTTTGACGTTGACAAAAAGGGGCAGAATTACGCAATAGCAGAGCCCATCATGGCTGCTGGGGACTTCGACTTCACAGCCGGCTTGGATATGAGCACGTTCCAGTCCTTTGACGACTTCCCAATGTTCGAGGATCAGTTCCCTGAATTCACCGTGGACGACCTCATGCACTTCGACCAGCCTGCGAACAACTTCCAACCACAGGACTACTTCACAACCAACTTGTCGCCGACCCAGCAGAATGGTTCTAGTGGCAACGAACGTTATGAATTTGGTCTGCCACAGCCTCACAACCCGGTACAGCATGTTCCTGGAGCCAATGGAGATTTGCAACAGCTAGATACGGATCACAACCTATTGGCCCATGGCCAGGATAGATCCTCGACATCTGGTTCACCACAACAACCACGCCGATCGGGCTTGCGGGTCTCTACCGGGGCTGAAACCCGAAACAACGTCTTACTTGGAGTGAATCACCAACAAGATGGCTTACTATTACAAGGCGACTTACAAAATGGACGACAAGACGGCCAACAGAATGTGCCAGGCAATGGCACACTTTGGGAACACTTACGTACAGGCCAGCGAGAACCACCACAACCGACGCACACTGCACACGTGCATGATGCCGGATGTGGTGAACTATTCGGCTTGGCCCAAGCCAATGGAGTGCTCAAGGAACCACGCCTGAGACCGACGCTTACGCAGACCACCTCGAGGTTGGTCGGGACAAGCAAGGCATTACGAACTTTCGCAGGACTTGCCCAGTCAAGTGAAAGTAGATCGCCTTCACGAAGCCAGCCGATCTCCTTGGAACGTGTGGTTGATGCGCTCAGACACGCGACTGAACATCAACTCAGTACAGGCAGTGGCAGTACGCCACTACCAGTCCAGCATACAAGACCACACTCTGGAACGATAAGCCTGACTGACAGCGCGTTACGCAAGTCGTCAAGTACTCGAGCCTTAGATCGGCGCGAAGGACTACTGGCACATCCCACAGCCAATGCTGTCCAACCAGAGCTCAGATTGCAGACATCTACCTCCGTGTCGCAATCAGGCGGACTCCGAATCGGAACCGCGGCTCTATCACAAGGAAGGCCTCAACTGTCGTTGGTCAACGGCAGTCAGCAACCACTCCTGGCGTCGAAGTCGATATCAGGAATTGCTTCTTCTGTTCCACTACAACCGGGCAGAAGACCGACAACACTTGGCGAAGGCGTTGCACCACTCAGCAGCATATCATCGGAGCTGTTCATGGCCCGCCGTCGCATTCCACGCAAGCCTGGCACCAACCAGAACCACCAGCATACAACCAAAGTCAAAGTGGAAAGTGGTCAACTTGCAGCTCAAGCCAACGGCGGTGCGTACCCGCGGCTTCAACCGAGAGACTCTCATGCTGCACCAAACGACTCTGGCCGAACACCTGCCATCGCCGCTACACCCGTGTCAATTGTCGGCGACCACGCCGTCAACGACGCAAGAGCCATCGATCGCTCTATGGCCGCTCAAGGAGCCTTCACGTTCACTCCTGCTCCTGAGCAGGCTAGAGCGAGTTATCACATGCTTTGCCGTGACCACCACGGTAGAGAGCCTCAGCAAGACAGACTGCGTGATTACTTCAAGGTCAAGGATCACCGTGGCAGAAGTCCTATTATGGCTGTTGTGGCAACTCTCGCACTGGTTGCTATGCTCTTTGCGAGCAATCTACCAGCTGTTGCCTTCTCTGCGGTCTGCTACTTCTCGTTCTTCTCTTTTGAGAAGGAAGAGCTTGTGCAGTGCACAGAGGCAAACAGTTCTTGGCTAGTGAACATCGCACAGAGGACGAGCAAATCTGAACTCTTCTCGCCTAAGACGGGCAAGAAAGTTGGCTCAGCGTCAAATGTGAACGAAGCATGGCTGAAGGGGTTGATGTATCCTTTCGCCTACTCTCCGCTGAGATTCGCGACGATGGTCTAAGAGAATGAAATCTGGCATGGCGTTGTTTTGACTGGTTTGAGTGCTGCGGTTTAGCGTGTTGACCTCGCCTTGAGTAGGCTGGAGGCATATTTCCTTGACTATACTTCGTTATTGTTTCGCACGTATGCTTCATAATGTCATAAAACTCGATACATTACCTCTTCTTCCTTCCGTCTTCTCTTCAAGATGCAGAAATGCCTTCTCGTGATAAGACATGGCGAGGTGTTGCCGCTTATTAGTCATCCTCAACTTTTCCTTTCCATCTCTCAACCTCAACTCACGCGTCTACACCACGATATGTTCACCACACCATACGCCTTCATGGGCGGCGTCCACACCTCTGCCTCACACAGCTCAGCAGGATCCAGGTCGACCCTATGAGCAGGATCCCGGGCCCCTCACATCTCAACATTGAACTCTCACGCTGAGACATACCTGTGCTCAAGCTCGCTCTTATCCCGAATACCGAATACGACAAATGCACAGCAGAACTTCATGTCCAATACGTGTGAAATGACGGGCTCGCGCGTTGTCTCGGGGCCGCATTGCCTGCTTAGGACCTAGTTCGTTCCAGCTTGGCTACAACGCGACGAAGAGCAGCCCGGAAGTCATAGGTATGTGGCAGTAAGTATGACCTTTGGCGAGGCATGAGGAGAAAAGAGCTTCTCGCACGAGAATCACTACTCGACTTACGAATGCAGTCATGAATGAAAAGACGAGAGAAGACACCGCGTTTGATCGCTTGTACTGATTATTATAGTCCACATGCCGGTGGACAGGGCACCATTGCCATCGCCCTGGTGCCCTATCACGACCCCAGTGATAAACTCAATAGTTATACGTACTGTCGCGTAACACGACTGCCACTTGTGAAACTCCTCCACGCTATGGGGGCGAACTTGCACAATCCGTCCAAGATGATGGAGTGAAAATGATCATTCGATAGCACAGCATGCCACCGAAACGAGGAGTCTTCTACGATTGCGCTTGCTGCCGAGAACAAAGGTTGAAATGTGATCGGACGTACCCCAACTGCAAGCGATGTCTGGCGAAAGGCATCCGATGTTCCGGCGTGCTAGAGCAGAAATCTATCGAGCCAAAAAGTCACGAACTACATCCGTCGCAGACTGATGCCATCAGCACTTTGCGTACTATGCGACAAAGCAAAGAAACGGTGTTGACCACATTATTCTTAGGCCAGATCTCGCTGTGCTCGCATGCCGCTGGTCGATTGGCATCCTTCAACCAGAACGGCCTGGGCTTATACTCCAAGGCGATTGCTGCCATCTCTCAGAATCTACTTGCCTATAGACGCAAAGATGCAGCATTGATGGCAATGGCCCAGGTCGACTATGGAGAAGCTCTAGCGGGCCTCAACGCGGCTCTGAGCGATCCTGCCCTAAGACTGGAGGACGAGACTCTTATCACTGTTCTGAACATCCAAATGCATGCGAAGGCCACAGGTAGCGGAGATCACACGATTGTGCCTCATCTTCTTGGCAGCCTGAATCTGCTGGAAATGCGGCTACAGACTGGCAGAGGTTCTGCTGCGTTGACAGCTGATATCGTGGACTGGATTGTGCCGCAATGCATGACTCAACTTCTGGACAACTACAAGGACGCAGCACTGCTAGCAGAGAGCTCCGCGATCTGGAACGGAAATGCGTTACCAGCAGCCCAGATCTTGCAGGAATGTGCCAACACTGGTGAACTTCGATTGCATTTCTCTTCACTCGCACAGCCAACGGAACGTGATTTGCGGGAGACGATAAGCAAGGCGCAAGAGATTGACGAAAGACTGGAGCAATGGTTCACTTCCCGTCCATCATGGACCATCATGAAGTCCTCCGAGATCTGCAACTACTCGACATGCCCATTGACCCGGCAATTCTCCGATCTCAGAGTCTCTCAGGTGTACAATTCGGCACGTATGGCAAGAGTCTGGCTGCATAAGATCATACACCAAGCAGCGATGTATCTCGTTGCGCTGGTACCAGGAAACACTCTCCCGGATGCTACTGCTCTGGCACAGAAAAGTGCCCTCGTCGCCTCCGCTATGTTGACAGAGTATAACGATACCATCACAGCACATAAGGAAGAGCTATGTGCAAAAGCCGTGTCGAGGAGAGGAGAGGAGTATCGTGTTGTCGGTGCAAGAGCGCTTCTGTGGCCTGAGCTCGGCATACATTGGGGTCAACCTCTTCAGTCTCCAGGCACCGCAGCGTGATAAGTACGAACTATCAGCCCTGTGCCACATAGATCAAGCCGCTGTGAAGCTGGCTCGAAAAGATGCGTGCCCTCGATCATATAAGGACTGTCCCGAGCAGACTGAAGGCGTACTCAACTTGTTATGCACCAGCTGAAGTCCGTATGCCTGCTCGTTTTGCGACTATGTGACGCAACAGTATGCATGGCGGACAGAAATACTCCAGACGATCATCGATGGGATACCCGGAAACTATTAACTTCGCACATGGCTTACATGGTCTGTCCTGGCCTTCCACGACCAGAAATCTGTCTATCCATATATACCTTACAGATGCAACTCCTTCCTGCAAACGCCGAAGACTACTTCAATTGATCGATAGTTGCAATGTGCTACTGTCAAGCAGTAGCATACTGGGGACCGGACTATGCTTCCTGTCTGGAACGATTCGAAGACCAAGCCGGCTACATCACCTTCGACTCAGTAGCAGATATCTGCTGAGCCGCTGCTTGAGTCTCCCTAGAAGCAGCAGTAGCTAGACGCTTCCAGACAGCTATACGCGTTCTGCGACACTACAGTGGTGAAGTCTTGGTCACAGTTGCGGGGAACACTTCCAAAACAGCTCGGCTAAGCACTTGCTTCGGACAACCACACTCCTTCTAGCAGGCCTCGACCCAAGTGCGCACTGCATACGGATATGTTTCCCGCCACTAAGTTCACGTATAGATCTTACGAATGCTTCCGACTCCTCCCAGGTTATCCCCACTTCGTACCACCAAACAGTTCCACGCCGGAAGACCCCTCAATTCAGCTGTTGTGTCTCTTGAACACTAGTTCTGCCCCGGAGAACTTACCCCAGATGTTCCCCATCTTCTCCAGACATTGGAAAGCGCCAGTGTATCGACCACGTTGTGGCGTTGAGCTCGGCATCGAGCAGCCAGGCCACGCGACAGCACTTCTATACGGCTACTGTTCCCACCAGCCCTACTTCCTGTTTCAAGTGTCTATATAGACCTCCAACTTCCTCTATGGTTTCATCGATCACGAAGCTCAACTAGCACTCCACACTAGACAGTCGCTCTCACCTTGGGAGTCAGATACTCTTTCCTCGTTATGGACTCCACCACCCACAAAGCTCTCGAGGCAAGAGTCGTAGAGAAAGCCACGAATGCCGAACATAATGAAGAACGAAGAAAATCTACTAGCTCGATGAAGAAGAACCTCGACCACACCAACATTTCTATGGTATCGCCAGAAAAGACGCATCTTGAGATTGCGAATGAGGATAGCGGGAAGTCTATTGACGATATTGCTCCTGGCTGGTTTGTCTGGCTTGTGGCTTTGACGGCCTCCAACGCTGGGGCTCTTTTCGGTGAGTGGATAGAGACAGAATACATGTCTGGAGATAGACTGGACTATAACGTGTGAGGTACGCAACATGTCTGACTTCATGCAGGCTACGACACGGGAATCATCAGCGCTGTGCTTGTCTACCTTGGCACCGATCTTGATGGCCATGTCGCTTCTTCTTCAGAGAAGGAGCTGATCACTTCACTCTGCTCTGGAGGTGCCTTCGTCGGAGCTATCATCGCCGGCTTGACCGCAGACCAGTTCGGTCGCAAGATTGCTATATATGTCGGCTGTTTCTTATTCATTGCTGGCGCGGTCATACAAGGCGCGTCATACACGATTGCCCAGATGTCTGTTGGCAGATTGATCGTCGGATTTGGTGTTGGAAGTGCAGCTATGGTATGTGGCAAGCTCGCATCTGGCAAAACTGGAGAAAGTATAGCTAATGTGATATCAGGTGGTACCTTTATACATCGCCGAAATCGCGCCTACCAAGGTTCGTGGTCGACTCATAGGATTGAACAACATGTCTGACACGGGAGGACAAGTCATCTCTTACGGCATCGGTGCAGCTTTTGCACATGTTCCCAATGGCTGGAGATACATGGTCGGTCTTGGTGCAGTGCCAGCTATCATTCTTGCAACGCTACTACCATTCTGCCCGGAATCACCTCGCCAGCTAGTCTACCATGGTCGCATCCAGGAAGCCGAAGTCGTCATCGCGAAGATCTACAAAGGTGCCACAGAAGATCAGGTCCGCTACAAAGTGGCACTCATTGCTGCAGCTTGCGAAGAGGCAAAAGAGCTCAACGAGAGCTAGTCCAGATGGTCCAAGATCAAGCAATTGCATACGGTGCCCAGCAATCTTCGTGCTCTGATCTGCGCATGCGGTCTCATGGTCATTTCGCAGATGTCTGGCTTCAACACACTCATGTACTACTCTTCGACACTCTTCGATCTGGTCGGCTTCTCAGATCCAGTCGCAGTCGGCCTTGTGGTTGCTGGAACTAACTTCGTCATGACCTGGATCAACATGATGCTCGTTGACCCCATCGGACGTCGCAGGATTCTAGTCAGTACTGTATGGGGCATGTCAGCTGGACTGTTAGCTGTCGCTGTGGCCTTCTCCTTCATCCCGGTCGATACCAAGACTCTCGAGTTGGAAACTGACAAAGTCTCTACACCTGCAATCGTCGTTCTGGTCTTCATCATCTGGTTTGTGGTCTTCTATGGTGTCTCAGTCGGCAACACAGCTTGGATGAGCACCGACTTCTTCCCAATGGAAGTTCGCGCCATGGGCACAATGTGGATGACTTGCTCGTGCTGGGGCTCAAACATCATCGTCTCCTCGACCTTCTTGTCAATGATGAAGGGCATGACACCGAGTGGAGCTTTTTGTTTCTATGCCGCGATCTGTGGTATCGGCTGGGTCTTGATCTACTTCTTCTACCCAGAAGTGTCTGGCTTGACTTTGGAAGAGATCAACGAAGTGTTTAAGCATGGATTTGGTGTCAGATATGCTCGCCAACTGAGAAAAGATCGCAGAGAGGAGATTCAGGAGAGGCTGAGGACTCAAGAGAAGACGATCCCGTTGGGTCACTGAACGAGTTGGTCTAGGGAACGTAATAGGTACGCCAAAAATGATCAGTCGCCGTATTTGCAGCCACCTTCCCGCATAGCAGGATAAACTCCGCCGTGCTGTACCGAGATGTGGCATCGTAGCGCGAGATCGGCCCGCATTGTCCTATGTCCTCCTGTGCGTTCGTGCGACCAAGATCAGGAACATGCGTGCAGTTGTGGGGCACGCAAACGGAGAACGGGTGCGTGCAGTAATGATGCAACTTGCGAAGTGGGTTGAAAGGACTGTGCTAAAACCTTCACTATCTGCTGAAACATGCAAAGTCAACACGGCATTGTGTGAAGCGACGCGTCTGCACGCGAAATCGTTGAGCTTCACTTCACTTGATGGCTTTGCGACGCTTTCAAGCCCACACGGATATCTCGCACTTCTCCACGAGCCGAACTTCTTCGACACAACAACAACATCGACAAACCACATAGTGTTTGCATCACAACCTTACTCCTGCAGCGGCTCTCGCGATGGCGACTCCACTGTATGTCTGCGGACTGGCTGCACCAGGAATGGACAAGCCTTTCCACGACCTCGAGTCTGCCCTGCGCTCAGAGGGTTTGACTGAATCGACAATGACTGGACGTGAAGCTGCCGAATATATGACTGGTATGGCATTCCTATCTTATGACCCATCATCAGCAGCCCGCGACCTGCCGTACGAATGCTCCGTCGAGGCCGAGAATCACAAAAGGGACTGTAAAACGACGGACTGCGGCCACGAAAAACAATGCGACATTAACAAGAACATGTGGCGCTCGCTCAAATGTCAGGACACAGCACCATATGCAGGCGAGCTATCCGACACAATGGCTCAGCATCTTCTCGACTTTTATCTCGAGGATATGGATCAGATCAGGCAAGATTTATCTTCGACGCTGCAGTCGCATGGAGACATTATTCTGAAAAGATGGAAAAAGATGTCTCGGGATAAGCGAGGGACATTGCTGTCAGAAGCTGCACCCATTATGCTTGGAACATGGCCCGTAGTTACTTCGACTTGCATCGAATCAGGTTGCTATGAGCTCCATTCCGCTCGCTGGGCACATGGTGGCTGGTTGACCCTCGAGTATCTTGCGGAAGACTGGTAAGTCATCAGCTTTGAAAACAACACTGTCCAGAGCTCGTAGCTGACCAGTCTGTACTACAGGATGCAACTGGTTTCAATCCTTCATCTGAGGACCGTGCATGATTCGCGAGCATGGACACGCCACGACACCCGCGAAGGGGCGATAGCATGGAAACAGCCCAACATCCCGGTCTGGTTCAATGCCAACTGCGTTATGATTTGTGGCAGTCGCTTCGGCAAACTGTGTGACTTCGATGAAGAGCTGACACATGCCTTCGCTGCCGTCGGCTTACCCAAAGCGCTATTGACGATGCAAGCGCAGCATGAGCTTCTGTACACATTGCAAGACATCCTGACCAGCATCATCTGCGGAGCCGAAGGAACCGGTTCTACGACCTGGAATGCTCTGGTGAACGCTGGTCTCCACCCGGCAGGTCAAGCTGAAGCATGGAATCCGCACACATACGAACCATTCTCGCCGCCTGTCGATTTCTCTGCCCAAAGCCTGTGCAGGAAAGCGCACGACCGAATGACCATGATCAGAGACGAGCTGTCCCTGCTTGAGACAGATCCAGCATACATGCAGGAGATCATTAAGTCTAAGCGAGTAGCCATTAGCAACATATCTTCAGACGTTCGTCGCCAAGACCAGATATCTCATGCAGGATGTTTGTTCATGATGGAACTTCTTACCCGCTACAGCATGTGGCAGACAATCTCATCGGCTACAGATGCGCTCGCTCAAGCATTCAAATCAGATGAGAGCCTGTGCGGTCTAGGCATGTGCATGCCACCCACTGTCATCGAGGCCGACGCTACGCTGAAACTACTCTTAACTGAATGGTACCGACAGAGCAGCGAGAATTTCGAGAACATAGTCCACAGCACGAGCGCATTCAAACATCGCTATCGCATGCTTCAAGGCGAGGGCCGAGTCTACGTCGAAGAGGTAGCAGATCTCGATCCGTACAAGCCAGCTGATCGTTTGAGGTGGCGCATCAACACCATACGTAAGCGAAGTGACCAAAGACCGAGCTTGATGGGCCGCAATCATTGGTTCCGGCATGCACAACGCGACGAAGCAATTGCCAAAATTATGGACAAGCCCACGAGGGAGCACTTTTCCGACCTGATGATGATTGATCACATGCAGACTTTGTTGATCTGGTCTCAGCGAACTCAGCCCCTTGAACCGCCAGTAGCGCCTAGGACTGTGATACCGAATCGTAACTGCTGCACCATGCACAAGAACTCAAATGTCCGGCCACCAAACCTCGTATTCTCTGGACAATGGCAGCAGAGACTGGGCGTACTGATCCAGGCGCTCATGAACGCACCATGGCCAAGTGGCCGTAGAGACCTGGCGTGGCTGGCACGAGCCGATGAGTCGCGCAAGCGATTGACAGACTTGTGGAAAGGCATCGCGAAAGAGTATCAGACTGCAGAAAAGGCCGGAGGGCAGTCATCAGCTTGTGGCGATCGCTTTATCAAGGACATTGCGGCTTTTCCAGCAGATACCCAGTACCTCAAACGGCTAGATGAGGAGCGACAACTTTGTACCCAGAACTCCGCAGAGCAGGCCACTATCGAGCAAGAGAAGTTTAGGAAAGCCCAAGATCATGTCACACAGCGTGACTGGGGAATCACGCCTGTCGAAGATCCAGTGTGCCAGAAGCCATCCAAGCTCAAGACGAAATCGAGGCCAGCAGCAGAAGTTCCGAATGGCGAGCTGGCCAAGCTTCGTCTAAATCCGCATGCAGAGCAAGTCCCAGCGTGTTTGCACTCTGGGCGCACTGATCTTAGCTCTGAGCACGAAGAAGACAAGCCAAGTACTGAACCGATGCAGCCAGTCTTCATATCCGTCAAGAGAGAGAGCCTGATCGTCTTCCACAAGATGTTCCGAGGAGATGCAGAATGCCTAGCAGGAGGCACGATTCGCTGGGCATTGTTCGTCCAGGCCATGAACGATGCAGGCTTCGCTGCAGAGGAGGCTTCTGGATCGGCGGTGAGCTTTCGAAATGCCACTGGCAAGACGATCTGCTTCCACCGCCCACACCCAGATCCAGTTCTGGATCACATTATGCTTTATGGTATAGCGAAGCGTATGACGAAGTGGTTTGGCTTCAGCTCGGAGACCTTCATCCTGCGAGAGAAGGACGAAGCTGTTAGAAAAGCTTGAGAAGCTCAAGCACAAGTAGATGTATACCACGGGATGGCTGCTAAGCACCTCTGCGATACCCAAGGCACCATGGCAGCGAATGTAGCTGCAGAGTAGTATTGTGAAAAAAGCGTCGATCAGAGACACTTTGCCAAAACCCATTTAATTTCGGCTATGTTCCCCAAAGCTGACATTTCTCTCACCAGATTCATGCCATGCTGCAGCCGACTGCACCAGTATCGACTTAACGACGCGATGTCAGAGATGCTTTCTAAGACAGCTGCTCAATTTTGACTATGTCCTGCTGGGTATGATAGCACAGGAGTTGCATGTCAAAGTGGATGTGTTCAGAGGAGGCACGACGCCTTCAGGAGATGACTTGTACTGCAAGACTGGTGTCTGAGAAGAGTTTGGATGGTTATGCCTTGGTAGACGTGCTACAGATGGTATCTGTCTGTAGCAATGTGGAGTAGTCATAACCATGACGCAAGCTGCTAGATTTCTCGATCATTCGCTCTTCTGTGACTCTACTATTCGAGATGTGTGGGCTCAAGCGCTCAGAGCCGCTACGATATAACGCGTCCTGAAGCATTTCCAAAGACTATGCCAATCCAATCGTACACAGGGCAGTAAGATCTCGGAGAGAGGATATTAGAGAAAGGCCACCACTGTGTAAGCACATAGCCAAAATTGAGTGTTAAGTACGCTGACTCTCCCAGATATCTCTGAAGCCAAGCCACTACGGTCGCAGACAGGGCAGCAGACCGAGTCGGAAGACATTCCAGAGACCGGCTATTCGGCACTGTGACTATAGTGACTGTATTTGCGTAGAACATGTATGGCAGTTCCCGAGAGATCCTTCTCCCTTTGACTTTTAAAACGTCCACCTGTCTGCGCGAGCGAATGGCATGTTATTCAAACACCCACCAGGTGCGCTTCTCGTGCTGCTGCGCCTCGCCAATAGCAGTGCCGTTTTTGCCAGATGGTTCGCTCTGTGATGCTTGTGGGCACTCCGTCGGACTGCTTATAACACTGTCGTGTCTGTGGTGCTCCGTAGTGCTACTGACAGAGGACAGATGATGAGAGGTATCTTTGCCACAAATAGGGCTTTGATTCCTGCTTCCTGTGAGCCCATTGAAGATCTCTTTCGTATTCATGGCATCGCCGCGAATGTCGACTGTAGTGTGCTGGGCATGGTGCTTCTCCTGGCGTCTTGCTAGCTCCGGATGCGGCCTTCTGCTCGAAGGCAACTCTGCTCGCCTGCCAGCCCCACCATACTTCGCTTGCTTTGTAGCTGGTGCTTCGGGCACTGGCCAATCCCATGTCGGAGACTGGGCTGGTAGCACTGCCTTGCTTGATGTCGATAATTCGCTAATCTTGGGGCCACCGCTGACATCCGACTTGTGCTGCAGCCATACTGGTCCGGGCACTGGCTTGCGCTTGATGTTGTTCAGTGTTATGAGCGCCTCTGGCAGCTCGGGACATTCGGCCTGGGTACTGTTGCTGTCGGGTTTCCTGATTGGAGTGCACTGCGATCCAGCCGAGTAGTGGTCCATATGTGGTGCAAGTTCTGCGTGCGCCGTAGCCAGTCTTGGACGCTTGCCTTTCAGCCTCTTCTGTTGCGTATCCATCTTGGTCGTGATGTGCTGTGTGTTCATACGAGATTGGATGACTCTGTAAAGAAGTTGTGAGACCAATGTCTCATCAGCGTCGTGTCGACTTCATGGAGAATGTGAAAGTCTGCAAGGACCGAACCAGAGTCGACCTTCACTTTCCTCGCCTTGCATGTGATCGATTAAGGCACCATGGGTGGTGAATGGGCCTTGGCAGCTCACATCTCATCCACCAGCATGCTCTACTTGCACCATCTCATCCGTCCTCGAAAGCAGCAACATAGCCAGACCAGCCTCCAAGTGCCACGTTATGTGACAATGCAAAGCCCAAGCACCAGGATTGTCGGCCAACACTCTGATCAGAGTCCAACCAAAAGCTTCAGTGACCACAGTATCACGACGTATAGGATTCGTCAGGTCAAGACTATCATATAGTGGGTCCAGGTTCGCTCGATATAAGTCTTGTGTAATTTCGCTCCTTGGTGGGTAGCCATGACCTTCAGCTAGAACCCAAAACTTATAGCCGTGCAGATGCAAGGGATGAGCACCATCATCGAGGTTACTAACCAAGATGTCAACTGTTTGTAAGTTTGTCGTTTGCAAGACGTACTCGTGGGAGCTGTTGAAGGCTTTGTCGTTGATCCAAGCCTTGCTGCCATCTGGAGATGAGAATGCTGAATCGTGTTCGCGAAGGCCTTGCAGAGCTCGATCGAGTGCAGGGACAGTGACCTCGTCTGACCGATAGGTGCTCTCATTGAAGTAGAGCCGTGCGAGCTGGTTGTCCTTGATCTTAACAGAGATCTGGAAGTAAAAGAACGAGTCAGACTCAGGAGCGGCCATGACTTCCAGAGGGACAAGCTCGGTGCTGTTCATGCCTGCACATTGCGTCGACAATTCTTCTACCCAGTCATCGGACGTGGGGAGTGCATCGGTAGTGACCTCGTTATGTCCGACGACAGCCAGTGCATCGGGATCCAAAGCGGTTCTATCAGGACCAGGATGAAGGAGTATCGGCCCATCTGCGAAGCAGTTGATGTTCATGCGTGCCCGGAACCAATAGAGCGAGTCTGCTTCTGCATTACCCATGGTGACGACGACGCTATACCTTTGAGCGGGACTAATCTTAACACGTTTGTACGGGATCGGTTGCACGTCGGTGCCTTCGACCTCAATCATGGTGAGCTCGTGTTCGTCAAGCTGCACCTGAAACTCCGCGAACGCGCCCACATTGATGAGACGTAATCTGTGGGACTTGTCCGGATCCAGCTGTATGCGAGGGTAATCAACATTCTTGGTGTGTCTGCAGGTGTTCTCGAGCGTGGCAGTACTCTCCGGTCCTGGAGATTTGATGTCTTCGCATTTCCTGATTGACCGGCCGTTCACGAGACCTCCTACAGGAACTGGCTCGTTGTTCTCGTTGTCTGGCTGGAGATACTGCCAAAGCTGAGCAGAAGACAGGGTGTGATAGTGATCTGACACCAGAATCACCCGGTCAGTGTCGTAAGGGACGCTTTGGATTTCATTCCTGCCATGGATGATCAGAGGTCCATGAAGACCATCGGACGACTGCACAGTCTGATGGGCGTGCCACCAGTACGTTCCTGTCTGACCTATGACTGTGTATCTGTACACGAAAGTGTCTCCAGGAGCGATCGCCGATTGAGTAACGCCTATGGTACCATCCATATCCGAAGTTCCATTCTGATATATGCCATGCCAGTGTATCGAAGTCGAGTTCTGTGCCTCGTTTGACAAATGTACTTCGATCGTGTCGCCCTCACAAACTTCTATCAGGGGACCGGGGAACTGGTTGTTGACAAGAATCATCTGCTTATAGAAACCATCCGGATTGTGTATATGATCGCGAATCGTCCACTGGTACTTTCTCTCGACGGGATATCCTTGACACATGCCAGAGCCCTCCAGAACGTAGTCATTCGTGGTGACCTCCATGTCGACGTCGTGTGTAGAAGCAAGAGGCTTGACCAGGAAGTCGACTGCTATGATGGCAGCGATCGATATGACTGCGGCCACAATTATCACATGCCATTTCGAATATAGCCTTCTCTTAGCGGACTTCGCGAAGTCTTGCGCCTCCTCCTTCTCACGCCAATCGTTCAAGAGTCCCTCAGTCTGGTCTTCGGACAGAGAAGGCGAGCTCAAGTTGCGTTCTTCATCACCCATCTTGCTTTGATTGCTACTCAAGCCTCTCCTGCCGCCATCAACCTCGCTCTTGCTCCAGTCTATACACCAATGACTGTCTGCGCTTCCTTACTCTCTTCTCGGGGCAGTTGTTGACGTTTTTTCAGTGAATGGATTACTCCCAGTGATCATAGCTCAAGGAACAACCGAAAGATGATATGATATGCGCCACACATCAAGGACAACCGTGACATCTTGCCTTCGGCCCTGCATACCAGGCGTGACGATCTTCACCCTCCCGAGTGGTCACACCCAGAAGATGCAGTCTGGCGTAGCATCGTCGCGTGGTGTGGCCTGGACCAGTGCCGAGTTGCGCGAACATGAAGTCTTTCTCCGACCACTTGGCATCACTTACAACCAATCAAAAAACCCGTCCAAGACACATGGCCCCTGGCTCTCTCACTTTCACCACACCAAGCTTCTCCCAACTCCTACTTAAAAGTTGCTTGTACCTAACTAAGACATACTGCGGAGCTTCGCTGCGTATGCGCGCAGTGCACATGTATTCACTCACCCAATCACCAGCGCGCAGTTGGTCTTCACCTCCTGCAAACCGGCATTTCCGGCATGGCGCCTCTACCACGACCTTCCATTCTTGACAAAGCCTCCGAAAATGCTCCCACGTGCGGCGGCGAGTACTGTATGGTAGTTCCTGTAGTGTAGCCGTGGTGGTATTCAAAGGCTAAAGGATGCCCAGCCCAATATGGAGAGCACGCTCAGCAGATAGAACAAGTCATCAACTCACCTCTCCTTCGCAGACTCATCAAGATGGCTGTGACTCTCGCTCTCACTCTCGTGGGTGTCACTGGTGCTCTGGGCCAGTTCAGCATCCCTAGCTACCCAGCAGCTGAGCAGAACTACCCCAATCGCTACACCGCGACCCAGGCTTCTGCCGTGTATGCTGCTCAGGCTACAGCACCAACTTATCAGGGCAGAGACATCTACGTGCCCGGTCGTACGTTCGATCGCTTCGTCCAGATATGGCTAGAGAACACCGACTATGACAAGGCAGCTGGAGACCCAAACCTTGCTGCCTTGGCAAAGAAGGGCATTACTCTTTCCAACTACTTCGTAAGTAAGACCTGAAGACGATCATAGCACGTTATGCTTACAGCAACTTCCAGGGAGTTACTCACCCCTCTGAACCAAACTATGTAGCTTCAGTAGGAGGCGACAACTTCGGCATGGACAACGACAACTTCAACCAAATCGCCGACAACGTCTCCACAGTCGTCGACTTGCTCGAAGAGCGCCACATCTCCTGGGGCACCTACCAAGAAGACATGCCCTACACCGGATTCGAAGGCATGGGCTGGGTAAACCAGAAAACCGGAAAGAACGACTACGTTCGCAAACACAACCCACCGATCATCTACAATGCCAACACCAACGCCCGCCGTCTGACATATCAAAAGAACCTCACCATGTTCTTCGAAGATGTTAAGAACCAACGTTTGCCACAATGGTCTTTCATCACACCAAACATGACATCCGATGGCCACGATACCTCTGTTGCGACTGCTGGAGTCTGGGTTCAGGATTTCCTCGCACCATTAATGAATAACTCATATTTCATGGAACGTACTCTCGTCCTCGTGACATTCGACGAGAACCACACTTATTCCATCGGAAACAGAGTCTTCTCTATTCTCCTCGGAGGTGCAGTCCCACAATCTCTTCACGGAACAACCGACGACCACTTCTATGACCACTACTCCGATATCTCCACCGTCGAAGCAAACTGGGGGCTTCACACTCTCGGACGCTGGGACGTCGGCGCAAACGTGTTCAAACTCGTCGCAGACCAAACTGGAGACATCTACCGCCCATATCCTCAGGTTACTGCCTCTAATGCTAGTGTGTTCTTGAACAGCTCGTTCGCAGGACCATGGAACACCCAGTTCAAGAACGCCAGCTACCCATCACCAAATGTCTTCCTTGTCTCACCACTTACTGGACGAACTGTGCTGCCAAGTATTGTGGCCGAGTATGCGAGCACGAGTAGCTCAAGCTATTACAACGATGGGGTTGCTATCCCAGACGGACAGCACCCGCCGCCGCCAAAGGGGTATGCTGTTAACAATGTTAACAACTAATTTACGTAGACATGCATTGCACAGTGCACTAGAGATAAATAGCCACCAAAAGCGACTCACGAGATGTGCATCCATTTTGCGTCGTATATCGCTGACTCCATGAATCCTGTTCACCGACTCTGGGTCCTTCTTCGATGAGGTACTTACACTACTACATTTTTAGTGAAGCACATCAACTAATCAGTAATAGTCCAGTGGCCAGCCAGTAATTCGTCGATGTACATCGATGTCTGGTCAAAGACAATCCAGGTGGTCAGCAGCCTACAGAGCGATAGCGAAGCCATATTTTTCTTGTGCTTGTTTGTGAGCTTTGTTTGTATTGCCACGATGTCAATCCATGGTGCACGGTAGCTGGGCTACCACGAGTTGACCATTTCTGGTATTAATCTTAGTATCTGTAAATCTATAGAGGAGGTATCACGACAGTGATATCGACCTTTTGCGCCAGAGTCTAGCCAATGGCAAAGGCGCTTTTTCTTTCTCATCTGCTCATATTTGGGCGGGAATTTGTTCATCGGAAGGCCCCGCCTCTTCAAACAACGTTGTTCCTCCACCAAGACACCTAGAAGTCGTCGTCGACATGACATGCCGAGAGGCCAAAAAGATCTGAAATCTGGACAACGCCAGACCATGCTGTACAAGAACGCCCACGGGAAAGTATGAAGAAACAACACCCATATGCGCTCGATACTGTCACATATGCACAAAACCAATCAATCACTCTTCAAGCTGCTGGCAGCTGAGGTCTTGCTATGACCCTTCTGGCGCTTTTTCGTGTTTGATTGGATGATGTAATGTCCCTCTAAGACACATTCTCCCAGTGCCTTCCTCCTCTTGCTTGCGTCCACCTTCACCATTCTCCCACTGTCCTAGCCATCTTCTCCAAAGGGCACCAGAGAAGCCGGAGTTGTAGTAGAAACTGCTTCCGAGCATATTGTGTTCTCCCCAGCCGAAAGGTGAGTCCCATGGGTTCGCAGGGTAGTTGAAGACTTGGTCCATATGTTCTAGATCCCAATCTCGGTCGAAATATACTGGATGTGGCACATAGACTGCTTTCAGCCCGTGATGGAGTGCGACGGAAGGTGGCCACATCTCGGGAAACATGGTATGTCTCATTCGCCAGGTCTCTTCGTGCATCGTGTTGAGAAGTCGTTTTGACAATCGTGAAACTGTCACAATGGCACATCTTCTTGGTGGAGGTGGCATGTCTCGTCTGTAGCCGGTGATATCCCAGCTGAAGACCCAATTCGTCTGTGATGGGTCGAAGATGGGGTTAAAGGTGAGCAGATCGGCGTCTTCACCAACTCCCCAGTCGTACTCGTCCATGTCGTAAGTTATGAGCGGCGTCACACTGTCTGGTGGATCCATCATGCCGCCATTCGGGAAATCGCGGACTGGACCCCATACAGGTATCGGACCACTCTCCTCCAGGTTGTTCTTCGCCTTGTCCACATGCTCGACTTCTGCCTCTACGAAAGTCGTGAAGTTCTCCCAAGATCCGTGGTACTCTGGAATGTAGAATCGCTTGTTGCGTTCCCACAGTCCTTTGCGAGGCTGCTTTCTGGCCCACTCACCAATCTTCTCGTTGAACTGGTAGTAGTGACCAGTATATCTGATGTCCATCTCCCAGTTCCAGAAGTGGTCGTACTCTGGATGTTGCTGGCTGAACCATTGGAGTGCAAAATGAGCACTTCTATACACTCCATGAATGCTACTCCCAGCCATGTTCGCGAAGTTATCTGGAAATGGCTCCGGGTAGTACATTTCCATCTGCTTCTCGGACCATAGCGTTGCCAGACCCCAGAACTCTTTTGGCACATTCGCCTCCAGCGTTTGCTGATACACGAACGGATCTGCCCAGATTGGAATGCTGTTGTCCTTGACGTGCACCAGAAAGTGGACGTCATACTCTCCGCCTGACTTTATGTTCAGTTCTGCGACCATTGCTCGAAGCGCGTACATCTGGTGTGCGCCATACTCGAATCCAGTCCAGGTGCGCAGCACATATGCCTGTCTTGCACTCTTCTTTCGTCCAGTGGCCGGGTTGACCTCAAAGCGATCTGCGTTCTTCTTGACGCATCTTTCCTGTGCCTTGCCCCAATCCACATCAGCATAGTTGGCATATCCCGTCTTTTCAAAGACCTTGTCACTTCCTGCATGTTCTGCATTCACGCCAGGTCCCAGACCTCCCATGCTCTCATTGTAACCATATCCATAAGGTCCATACCGGCCGTACCGTTCAAAGCACACTCCGTCGTCCAACCCTATCGTATCGTAGTCGCCGTAGAACGGCTTGGCCATATGCTGCGGTATCCCTGGGTATGCGTATACATCGGGCACTTGTATCGTCTCCTGCTCGTCTAGGAAGCATGTCTGGATCTTGTGTTCGCGGTATGGGTCGAACTTTACAGGATCAATGGGCGGTTCGGCTGATAACCGCTGTCGCCCAAGGTCCTCTGGGCTGACATATGTATTCGGCTCGCTCTTGTTCCACGAGTTCTCGGGTACCCATTCTGAGAACGGCACGAGCGTTCGTACGCCATTGTAAAAGCCATTGAGGCGTGCATAGTGCATCCACTCAAACGGCACGTCTTGATTTCTTTCCCGTTCCAACTGCCACTTTCTTCTTTGATGGTGATAGCCTCCGCCGCCCAGCAGCGCTATCGTGAACAGCGCTGCTATCGCCAGACATACTGAGCGCGTGAAGGATATTCGCCCCACGCCGCACCTCCTCCGCTTGCCATCCCTCCATGGTATCCCGCCCTGTGGCCAGTCCAGCGCGACAGCATTGAGGCTGTCGGCGGACAGAGATGGTATTTGCTGGTATGCGAAGTACTTGCTGTTGGAAAACAGGCGCAGAGGATTCCACGTTCCAAGCCGAGGTGCAGATCGCATAGCTTTGGGGTGTGAATACGAGTGGCCGTCGAACTCTCCGGCATCAGAAGAGCGACTGCTCTCTGACTGCCAGTCCTTGCTCTCCTCCAGATTGACGACAGTTCCAGCCGGCGGCACACCGTGTTCGACCTGGGAAGCGGTGTTGCTCCTCTGGCGGAGGGTGGTCGACGTTGAGGCCACAATGTGTTCTCCTCTGTGTTCCTGGACAGAGGGATGTGGTGGTTGTTTTCGGCTGCCAGAAAGAATGGTACAGCAGCTGCAGAATAATCGGTAGAGGCGGCGGCGAGGACGACTACTGTCTCTCGGTCAAGCTATGCGGCCGCGAGAGGTATGGGTGCCTTTTAGCGCGGCAGATAGCCAACTTCGGGTGAATGCAACTACGTCGTTACACAAAGCACAAAAGTAGTCGTGGTGGGTCTGCTCGGTACAGGACGGTATAGCAGCGGTAGTCGTGATAGCATTGTAGTCAGTCGTGCAGTGCAGTAGTCAACTACAAACAGGAGAAGACGCAGACATGGAGCATGGGTCTTTTTCGTGCTGAGACCAGACTCTACGACACCGCTTCCGACACGAATCTCACAACGACCAAGCCTTTGCCAGCCAGTACCTTGCAAGGAAATGTCGTCTTTCGTCAAAAGCTCCCCTTCTCCACTACCACCGAAACCTTGTCGACGGAGGCGAGCTGCAAATCCGCATGTTTTCGTGCCGCTAGAACGAACTAATATGCATCGTGCCGAAAGTCACAGCGCGTGCATATCAACAACGATGAACGACTTGCCGGTCACCATCTAATAGACAAGGCCATGACAGTTATGTGTGCAACATGCTTGTCAAGTAGGCATATCTTGGCTGGCTGCAGCACAATGCATAGTGCAAAACGCGCGTTGTTGTAACACCATTCCGCGATCAAGAAAGACGGTCTCGCAACGACCTTCGAGAAACAATCCTACTGCTCCCCAACCACACCTCCGAGTGGATGATATCGACTTTCAGTGGATCTCACCCATGTGCGGCCCGCAGAGAGGTGCATCATCTTTAATTCCTCTCAGCCTTATGATTCGTCAACTTCTCAAACAAGCAGCTTGCTCCCTGTCGGAGAACGACATCATCGAAATTGCGATGGTGGAAGCGAATCACGAATACTAATTGGTACAACATACCGGCGGCAGTCTTGTGTTGCTGGCAATCTTGACATCACGCTGTTTGACGAAAGATGCTCTTCATCGCAAACACTTCGGGGTCACAGAAGATGAAACAGTTGCGTGCACGACCGTTGAAGTTGAGCACACTGCCGGCCCGTTGTTGAGAAACGGTGGGATGCTACTTTTGGATGTCGTTTTCTTGGCTGCGGACCGGAGGAGGTTCCATATTAACCAAGGTGCAATCGTCCTTGCACGTGGTGATTGATCATGCATGAACTATTGATATGCTATATGCAGTATTCGATGCGCTGCACCAGCTTTATCGCAAGCTTCAAGGTGCTCTCGTTGCCGATACACGATTGAGGCTCGACATCAACAGCACTTAGTTAAGCATATCGCGAAGCTCAAGGGGTACATAGGCCAAGATGAACTGAATCGTGGCTGTCATGCTCAGCTCGATCGTTCAGTGTGCAGTGCCTTCAAGTTCAATTATCATCAGTGGCTACTCGGCATCACACTCCTATTGGACGATTTGTGTCGATATACGCTTACCAAACTTACTCTCAGGCTGCACAACTTCAGGCTCACCATTTCTCATAGGTCAGCCCTAGTTGGCCATACCATGGCTCTGTTGTCGGACTGCCAAGGATGAGATGCTAGGATCTAGGCCGGTGAACAAGGTCAGCTACCGGAGCACAGGACGCTGCGAGTACGACCGCGCTCTCTACCCAGTGCACCAGTCAGTCAATGGTATCAACTTTATCCTCGTCCGATGTAGTCCCTGACTGCGATGCCGCACTCACAGTGACTGGTGGACTACCTTCAGAATACTAGGCCATGTCTGCGGAGCTGGCTCCACGTTGCCCACAGTGTGCCTAGGGCACAAACTCTTCGCTTCAGGCATGTTCGTCTGGTGCAGGAACAGACAAGCTTCATGATCTTGCGAGACACCTTCTTGCATAGCGTCCGAGGCTGTCTGATGGCCTCCAAGAGCATTTCTGTCGCCCATAGCCAAGAGGCTACTACTCCGCACGAGCGCTGCCACCACGCCAGGACTGCACCAATGGCGAGCAGACACTGCAGTCGGCATGGACACCTTTCTCGACGCCTAAGCTGACATATCTGTTGGCCTGATGCTGTTTGTGGCTGGTCACGGCTCGTAGCATTGCAGTACCACAGGCAAGTCGGAGAACTCGTGCCCTTTCTAGTAGTCCTCGGCCGCAGTCCATACGCTTGTTGTTCGTGAGGCAGCAGATGCTGGTCAACCTGCCTCGGACGGCGATGAGCTGAACCTGTGACTACTGTCTGCAGCATGCCATCCAGGAGCCTCATAACCTCTGTCCTCGTTCATGGCACCCTTCCGCTTCGTCCAAACAGCCAGATTGTGCATTGTGCCGCTCTTTCTAGCTCACAGCTTCCGAGCTGGCCCATAGGCACAAGATAATCACAGCCATACTGCTGCAATGAGTTCGCAGGCTGCAGCATACCGCATCGCTAGCTCTTGGAGGTTGCCGCACTCACAACTGCCGCCCAGGCAGAGAGATTCTGTTCGAAGTCGAAAGCGTTTTCAACATCAATCATGTAGGTAATCCTGAGCTTCGCAATGGACTCCGAAGGGGAAAAGGACATGGTAGGACCAGATTTGGTGAAGCAGACCACGATTGAGAAGAGCAAGGGAAGGAGGAAGAAAGCAGAGCCGCAGAGCACAGCAGAACGTGATTTCGCGTTGACTTGGCACTTCCAAACGATTGGGATCTCCACATGCTCCACCTTCAGACCGCGGCACATTTTAGCAGCACGGTCGTCAAGGGAACAGTCCACATATTCCAGAAGGACCCCATCTTCTTGTGCAACTTCTTGTCATGCGGCCTCGAAAACGGTCGGCAAGATCGAAACGCTCGAACTAGAACCAGGATCTCATTTCATCAGCGTGTTGACTACCGGATCATCATAAACAACATATAAACACAACCTCAAACGCGACGTCCAATGTGACCACAACAGACCCTACCCGGTATGGCGCCACCTCTGCATGCTCCCGCCGCGGTGGTCAGGAGCTCCGACGTCGACGGCATGTCTTCACCGCAATATCCTGCATCTCAATCGCCTGGAACGAGATCTGATGCAGCTCGGACACGCAGGCTGCAGCTGCGAAGTGCCGGCTTTCGAGGACCTGCTGTAAGACAAGTGACACCAAAGTCCTTGCCATCCATATCTACGACTGCCTCCAATGTATCTTCGACCTTTGCCGGGCAGCACCCACAACTATCGGATGCCGAGAACATTTCACCATCGGGAATACGTGCACGCGAGAGTTTTAGTTTGCCCAGTCACGAGCAGACAGCGGTCTTGCAGGAAATTGGGAATGCAGCTCTTGTCGGAACGCTACGAGCAAAACGTGTAAGACCGCGAGCAGCTTCCGGCAAACTCTTCACTCCAGAAGGCAATCGTGAGACTCTTGGCGAGAGTCTGGACTCTCCTCCGCCGGCTGCCAAACAGCACTCCAGACCGAACACTGCACGAGCACGAGTGTCTAAGATGTCCAGCAGGCCACGACGTTCGATCAGTGCGGAGACTCGAAGATATGTCGACCATCTGGAGGAGGAACTCAATGCTGCGCAGTTGCAGCTACAGGCAGTTAACTCACCAAGTGTCACGCGCGAGCAGTCTTCTAACATGCGACACATGAAGGCGGAAGTGACACGGCTACGGGACGAAATTGAAGACTGGGAGACTCAGTTTGACAGTCGTGTGCGGGAGGAAGTCGACAAGTGCTATGCAGTTGAGCAGGACCTGCGAGCACAGTTACGTGCTCTCGAAGAAGAAGTTGGGGAGTCCAAGTATCGCATCCAGGAATTGGAATGTCAACTGAGCACCACTACGGAGGCACTTGATGCCACAGAGATTGCGAACGTCAACATGGAGAAGCGACTCGAGTTCTTCTCTGATCTACTGGCCTCTTCGCCGACAAAGCTCGACTTGCATGCACAAACGCCAGGACGCCCGCGGCACTCGAGGCCACCGTCCATCCTGCCTCGAATACCCACTGCCAACTCGTTGGCCAAGTCTCCGGAACGTCATGCAATGGCACAGCCAACATCTCCAATCCAGTTCAGATTTGGCACTGGACAGCCTGTCTCGCCCTCGAATGCAGCATACTCTCCCGACATGGCGTCCTCGGAGGAGGAGATGACTCAGTCCGGGATGTCTAGCTTCTCTGGTATGCACCAGTCAAACGTCAAAAGACCTGCGAGGAGGATGAGGCGATTTGGTGCTGGTAGTATGGGACCAAAGCCACTGATTCTGCCCTCGACAACACACTGCGAGCCAGCTTCGGCGCCTCCTTTCGGACGAGGCGAGTACGACTACGATGCTTCATTTCCCATGTCTCCAGATCAAGTCAGATTGGGACAAGGCAGCCCTGTCTTACATCGCCGACGAGCTTCCACCAAGACGAATAGCAGCGGTTCGCCAGTACAGCTAGCTGGCTCTCCATTCCCAGACTTCCAAGCACTGCCAGACTCGGATGATGTGCATAATGGAGACACTGTGCCGACGCTTCGCCAGCATGGCTTCCCCTTCCGAGGCGTGAACTACTCGAGCGAGTATGACGCTTTACTGGATAGCAACTTCAACGAGGAGAGGTCTACAGCCAGGCCGCAATCTATCATAAGGAACTTTGACTCACTCGGCTCGTCAACGGGCGAGGCTATTGGTCGCAATCTGATGGATGAGTTGGAAGCAGCCCAGTCGTGCTCAAGTGTGAGTCGACCATCGCACATGTTTGAAGCCTCTGAAGACATGGACACAATTACACATCCGGTCTCCAGTCCTTCTGCATCGCAGTCTGCCGATGATGACTCGATCGGCTTGCGAACGACAGAGACGACGCCGGAGCATATGGCTACACGATTCCCCTCGATGTCGTCTACTGCAGTCGCAACGATGCCTCGACAAGTGCTGCCGCCGATTCTGCAGCACAGCGCCAGCAGTAAGACGCTTGGCGTGCAGTCAATCAGATCGATGTCAACGTTGGATTCTCTACGCGACTTCTTTGGTGACGTTGCTGCTTCGCCGCTCAACATGGCTAAGTACTTGATTGAGAGGGCACAAGCTCGACTCCAGGTGCCGAGGCCGATGTTATCGATACAATGGTGGCTTGTTGGCATCCTGCTAGGCCCAATGGCAAAGCGCCGATTCCTTGCCAAAAAGTCATGCTGTAACAAGGATGATGAAGCTAAGCAACATCTTCTTCAAGATACACCATCGAGGCCAAGCACTGCTGATGAGGGACTGGAGTATGGAGGGCTACATCAGACGCCTCCGCCATCTTCTTCGACTGGCGGCAACACAGCGCGCAGTCGTGGTCTGGTGGCCGGCAAGGGCATAAAGCGAGCATCATCTAAGGGAGTAGCTAAGGACTGTTCCCATACACAACAACGCTGGAAGCATTCGCCGATATTGTGGCTGAAGTTCAGCATGACTTTGGCAATAGCTGTAGGCATCGCTTTCAAGGATGGACCTAGTAGTCTGTTGAAGGAGGCACTTTGCAATTGTAAGCCAACGGCAAGTGCGAACTGGAGGCAGACCAAGAGAGACGCGATAGCCTCGCCGAACGACGACTGAGGTATTGCTTGACGACAGAGATGCTCATGAGGGCGATAGACGTGATAGACGACAGGATAGACCTTAGAACAGGTTCTTCGAACAGCGGCCGATGCCGTAATGTATGTATGATATGATGAACGATTCCCAGAGCAAGTGTAGACCTTTGCTACTTCAATATCACAGGCACTGCAGTACAGCGCCTTACTGACTTTGCCATCTCACCAAGGCGATTGTTAAATCATGCACTCTTCAGATGTCTCATAACAGCAGAGTACTCGGCGGCCGCCTTGCTTCGTCTTGGCAAACGCTCTGTAGCACAGACTCGCCCTGTGAGCCATCATATTGAGGTCGCGTCTGCTCTTCCAAGAACAGCACAGTAAGGGTGGCTAGCTCAGTTGGTAGAGCGTCTGCAGAACAGTCGAGCGACTTCCGCCTCCGAGCTCACCGCCCTTGAGTGGAGAGTAAGCAGACGGAGTCTCGCGCACTGTAGGAAGGTCCTTGGTTCGAACCCAAGGCCGCCCACAGTGCTTCTCTTTTGCCCCTGTCGTGATTGCAAAATGTTAGCTGTTGGGACATGGTCCAGGCAAGACTTGACAAAAAAGGCAAAACGATACAAAGGCTCGCTACTTCTGGCGGCGGTGTCTGGCCTCGTCTCACACGGTAAAGTACGAGTTGACTTCAATCGCGAAACGACATGATGAGTGTGTCAAGCACCAGCAATACTGATGACTTACTGACTTGACCACGAAGGTCAGAGCGACTGTTGAGGTGATGTGGTCACCGATCGAGTATGTATGCTCACCTAAGTGCTAATGATAGCTCTCGATCGAACGTTCGCTATGGCATCCAGCTGTGATCTATTATCCAATGGCATAGCTATGAGACGAGTCAGTGAATCATGGGCCGCAGACTGACAAAGTGTCGCAAGGAGAGAAGCAGTATAGTGTGCTGATAGTGTTCAGCAGGTAGTCTGATCTGATGCTGCTTGCAGTCTTCTGCTTCCAATCTTCTGGGCCAAAGCCACATCATTGATCATCCAATGAACAGCATAGTCTTCACGACATCTTCCTTGACAGAGTGATCAGAGTTTCGACTCTTTAGTCACGCCGACCAGTACTAAGTCCATGTTCATAAGGTCTCTTGTCCAGGTTTCGAATCACGTGCGTCGTTCACGCGCTTTTGTCTGAGGCCACTGCAGGACCTGGAAGTCAATCTCCACCCCTTGCTCTCTCCTCATTCCTCTCCTCTTCCCGCTTCTTGCGCCGCTCAGCACTGTCGCTCCTCAGTCCGCGCGAGTTTCGGAAGTGTTCAAGCATGTTTTCCGTCCTCCGTAAGTCAATTTCGTCCGAAGTTGGGAAGTCTTTTGAAACGATATCACTCCTGTTATGCATTGTGCCGGCAGCGACATGCGTCTCGTCGTTGGGGCAATTAACGACAAGATTTTCGAATGCCCGTTGAGAAAGCTCGCGAAAGATCATCTCGTTACGTGTGAATGGTGGATCCGCACGAACGTAGCTAAGCTCGTACTCAACATCAAAACTTCCCGTGGTCCAGGACGGCACGGGAGCTTTGGCTTGGCGGGACACAGAGCGAGAAGGCAACGGAGTAGGATCTGGGTCTTCAGTTTGAGGTCCAGGAGAGTCAGCTTGCGAGGTAGAAGATGCAGGGCAAGGACTACCTCTCAGCAGGTCTTGCGGAGAGGATCCAGCGTGGACACCGCTTTGCAGTAGGCGTCCGCGATTCGGAAGCAAGTCAGGTTTTGGGTGTTCGTAATCAAGAAACCTGCTGTCGCTGAGGTCTGAGAGTGGCGATGAGCTGTGAGGCATATGGGCCATCTTCTTCGTCTTCGATAGTGGAGTTCGAGGTGGCTGCGAGCTGGTATTTCCTTGTGCTTTCGGCTTCCTGCCTGGCGTTTGTAGTCGCGGAACTGTGATGTTGGTTGACATGGGGCTGCTCTGGTTCACTGTCCTTGTCTTCGAGTCGGCGGCGGCGAAAGTCTTGGTGTCTTGGTCGACCTCATTATCGAGAGATGGAGGACCACTCTTCGGCAGGGGAGCCATGACTGCTGCTCGACGGTGCGACGTGTCCTCGGGACTGGTGTCAACGTCAGTAGACACCTTGTGAGGAGTGGTGTCCTTGACTTGCCCACCATAGCCATACATGGAGTGCTCCCTGCCGTGCGTGTTCTGACGTTCCACCCATGTCGAGAAAGAGTCGAGAGAGCGGGGACAGAACTGACATGGGAACAACATGCCGCCAGGGAGTGATATGCCGGTATGGTCAAGCAATGCCCGGCAAGGTACCCAACTCTGTGGTTGCTTGATGATCTCGCGTGACCGGCACGTCGAATTTGCGCGAATGTGACGTCTGAAAGTTGAGCAGTGGAGCACAGGCCACATCTTAGCAAACACAGGCTCAGCAACCAATGCTGGAAGCTGAGAGGGGTGTTCTCTCACTCGGAAGGACCCCCTGGGATCCTGCTTCCGCTCTGTTCATACGTATTGGCAACGAGGCATCGTCCATATACCAGGAATCGGCAGCCACCTCAACAGTCAAGGACTCATCCTCATTCAACGAGCAACGCCACATGTTTCTAGAAACATCTTGCATCCACGGCCACTGCTCGAGTCGATTCGCAAGGTGATCCTCCTTGATGTTCATGTTCCCCATGAAGATTCCCAGATTCGATCGAGCGATGGATGTGCTACGATCAGCCTCTTCACAAGCCGCAAATGTTGCCAGGATCCAGAGTAGTGAAGCATTCTGGTCAGAACTCCATAATGTTGAGATGTCGTGCATGTCTTCAATAAGCTTCAGTCCACGATCAAGCACACATGCACGAGCCGTCTGCTGTACGGGTGTCCACAATCGGCACAGTATCCATAAAGCAAGCTGCATAGTGAGCAGGAGAAGTTCCGTGTGGATTGCGTCTGTACCGATTCCGTGGTGCACGGTCTGGGGATGATGCGAGCGTATGAGATATTCAAGCTCGTAGATATGTCCATATGGCGGGCTGGTCGTCGCCTTCAGCATTGGCCAGGCAAGGAAGAGCAGGAACAGCTTATTAAAGAGATGAAGGCTCTGTGCAGGCCCGAAACCAGCTTCTATGGACGTGGGACTGTGTCGTGAGCAATGAGTTGCCAATATTCTCGCTCGTGCTGCATTGTCGACCTGCCACTGTGGGATAGCGCGATATTCGAGCGGTATGTAAAGATCGAAAAGAGGCCGCTGCGTGAGGTTGAGTGCTAGTCGTAGATCGAGCCAAGCGACAATCAGCCACTGGTGTGCTTGCAGTCGCTCAAGAGCTTTCAAAGCTCTGAGAACAGAGATATGAATTGCAGCCGCCGAGACCTCAGCATCCTGGAGGTGGTTGACTGCTAGTATTGCAACAGCTACTAGCGTCCCACTGTCAATTGCCGGTCCATGCCGGTCCACTTGTCTTTGGATCTGCGTCAGCAGTCGACCTTTCTGCTGCAGGTACAGCTTTTGGTGAGCTGCAGTTTCGCCTGCTACCTGAGCTTGTCTGCGGTAGGCATACATGGCGGTGGCACAAAGGTGTCTGCAGAGCTTATGATTAGCATGTACTGAGAAAAAAAATCGGGAAAGCTTACACTTCATGGGACCTGGCTTGGTGCCAATGCATTTCCAGGAAGTGATATCTTGCTACATCGAATCCTATCGTACCGTCTGCATTGTTTTGATAGGAGACCCAATTGCACGCGCTGGGTACGTCGCTCACACTTTCGTAAGGCGATGCTGGCACCAGGACTCTGGACATGACATTGGAAGTATGAGATCCTGGCTGCGAAGTAGTAGGTGACTCGTGATAAGGCGTCCTAAGATTCCTGCGCCTGCTTGTTTGGGACAGACATGATACGAAGCCTGCAGTTTGCCGTTGCTCCTCATTCCGCTTGTCGGCAGTCGACTGTGCCTTATTGGTCCTGGCAGCTGTGAAGGTGCGCATGACATGGCGCTTCCGCGCAGCTTTGGACTGCTTGGGTGCTCTGCCATTTTCTTCGTCACAGACCACGAATAAGAACCCAGGTGGCTCGTCCGACACTTCAGAGAAGTTCTCGTGAACGAAAGCGGCCATGATACTGCGTGGTGCTTTGCAGAAGCCATTCTCGCCCTTGTCGGAAAGGATTCATATCCTAGGTCTCAAAGTGGGAGTAGGCGTTTGGTCCGGGCTATGGTATGGCTGAGCCTTGAGTTCATCGCCGTTGATCTTACCATAAGAAGGCAAATGTGCATCGGTGAGGTTAGCGTACTATGGCAAGCCACATAGCGTTACCTATGTCTGTGGCTGTACTCGACGGCTTGCCAGATCGAGTATCGCGCTTGATGTTTGGAGTCGTGGTCGCTCCATGGTCTCTTCACCGATCAGTATGGCAACGTCTGCGGATGCCTACTGAGCTGTGGCATCCGAACGCGGTGAAGTGTGAGGTATGCCTGTCTGTATGGCGACGCGATGGACAGCGGTGCGAATGATGAAAGGAGGAGGACTGAAGAGGAAGCAGAGGTGAAATGAAGCTCAAAATTCAAATCCTTGTAAATGTGGCACGTGCGTACTAATATTAGCAGCACATCTTCGAGCTTCACGTCGAAGGATTGCTATGGACTCGACTCATTATCATGATTTTATTTACCTGCCTGGCTTGCAAGCCAGAGACAAGTGTCAATTAACGATGGATGTATCTACAGCAGTCCTTGTAGCTATCAGGGTAGCTGTCGCAGATTCCACAGCAAAGGCAAACCGCGTCGAGAGAAGCTTATCAGGTTCACCACAGACATGTCGAGCACCACTCTCAACAAATGCAGAATCGGAATACAGCACGCTGCCACATACTCGTCGACCACCAGAACAATGAGCTCTTGGGAACGCTCCTAGTCGTGCCATGCATTGCACGGCTTCCGAACCCACGCGAGCGGTTACCACGCGAGGCCTCGGTACACATTGCAATTGCTGAGGCACAGAAAAGCGCGGTACGCATCGTACTTACAGAGGCGGCATAGCTTGTCCCACTGTAATGCGCAATGCTTGCTGCATGCGGCAGGTTCTCGCTGTTGCTCACTCTGCAGGAGCTTCCATCAGGCTTCTACTACACCTGTCCATCACGGGATCGCGTTCGCTTGTCCTTCAGCTTGCAACAACGACAACAAGAAGATGACCTCAAACCTACGAGCTTCAGGCCTCACGAAGCCTTTCAAAGACCGCAAAGCAATATTGATATTGTACCTCGAACAACCAGATCTGCGAATCTGCTCCCTTCGTTCACGTCCTAGCATCGCCAAGATGATGGCAACACACTTGATTCTTCTTGCTGCTCTCAGCACTGCAAAAAGGTGGTATACAAGTCGGAACAATCCTCGGCAAGTCCTGTTCTTCCTTACAATTCACAAAGTGCGATCGCATACTGTGAAGCCTCGTTTGTTGCTCACACCAATAGCATGGCTTACAATCGTCACCCCACAAGGCAGATCTTCCCGCATGTAAGCTTGATGCAAAAGCTTCCTATGCTTATGCAGTAGCCTATATTGATTTCTGATGCCTAGCCTGACCTGCTCCTGCTTCCAACAAGAAGCTGCGATAGTTGGACCGGTTCTGCAAGATGGATCTCATGCCGTGCGATCCTGTAGCTCGACAGCAAAATGCTCACCTGCCTCACCTGGACTACCTTTGCCTTCGAATGCCACGAGGCATCCTCTGCAGCGCTGATCATTGCGATGTACAGGCGCTCGTCTCACGCCAGAAGAAGTATCACCGCAACGGCGCAACCTCATGTAAGTGCCAGACGCACCGCGGCGACCGAGGCAGCAGCTATACCACTACAGAGGATTGGCAAGTACTATAAGTATTACACGACTTCATCTTGTGCACATATTATCAAGCAGGCCTCGAGGGAATCTTACAGCAAATATACTTATCCACATCAACAAAATGGCCAAGGTCCTCATAGCCCTAGCTGCTGCTCAAGGCGCTTTGGCTTACCCATGGGTTGTCAACGCACCAGGCGTCGATTCGTCGATGCTGCCAAAGCGATCTGCACGTATGGCCATGCCACGAGATGCTCCAGACTGTCCATTCAATCCAAACCACGTTCCTGCTGCGCCAATCACCGCCCAATATCCTTACCTAGGCGCGATCAATGGAACGGCGGGAACTGGAAAAGGTGGCATCCTGGTGCCAGCACCTGGAGACACTGCTCACGAGTACCGTGCTCCCAACCCAAAGACTGACATTCGTGGTCCATGCCCTGGTCTGGTAAGTACGAGCAAGCCTCATATCGATTCACACTGCTGATAGTCTCTGTAGAACACGGCGGCGAACCACGGGTTCCTTGCCCGTGATGGCATCACTACATATAACGAGCTGGTCGACGCCCAGCAGAACCTGTACAATGTTGGCTACGACTTGGCCAACCTCTTGGCTATCGCTGGTGTTGGACTCGATGGCGACTTTGTTGGCACGCAGAAGCTGTCGATTGGCTGCGACGCGAGCTCACGCACATCGAGCACAGGTAATCCTCTTGCAGAGGAGCTTGGTACGTCACAATACTTGACTCCTATTGGCACTCCGGCACTAATCGCTCTCCAGGCTTGAATGGCCACAACCACTTTGAGGCCGATACATCACTGACCAGAAATGACTACTTCCTTGCCAATGGTGACAATTACAGATGGAATGCTACTGTAAGCGCTGATCCACCTGTTGCGAGTATCACAGACCATACTGACTGCATATCCAGCTCTTCACACAAATGATGAGTTACTGCAATGGCAACTGTGACCTCCAGGCTTTGGCACTCTACAGAGAGCTGCGTTACAACCAGTCCAGGGCCGATAACGGCAACTTCTTCTTCGGTCCAGGATCCGTTCTGCTATACGGTGCTGCTTCCTTCTTGTACGAGCTGATGCCAACCGCTGGCGGTAGCGCTGATGAGGCAGTAAGTACTGTCTAGCTTTCTTTGCTGGAGCAATTCTAACATTCACAGACGATGATGTCCTTCTTCGGCGCCGACAAGGTCAACGGCCAATATGTCTGGAACGGAGGCGAGCGTATCCCACCAAATTGGAGCAACCGTGTCGACTCTTATGACAACGGTAAGGTTGGCAACCAAATCATCGCCATGTACCTGCTTCACCCAGTCCTGTTCGGCGGGAATGTCGGCGCCAACAACTTCAACGCGCTGAACTACACCACATACATCCAGAACGGCAAGCTCAACACAGACGCACCATACAATGCTATGTGCTTGGTCTACCAGACGCTAACAGGAGGTTTCCCGGCTGAGCTTGGCAACGTGATTGACATTCCTGTGGCTGTAGAGAGCGCAATCGTTGCGAAGATTGCACCAATGGCACAGAACTTGGGTTGTCCTCTAAACCATAACTCTGGAAGCAGTGCATCTGGAGCGGCATAGAAGGCTGAAGTAGCGTTTGAGCACAGTACTAGCATTTGATAGCACTTTTAGCGAGCATTATCTCATACGCCCAACAGTGTCTTTGAACCTGAGAACTTCTCTATCAGGTTCCAGCCTTCCCTGATACGAGATCCAACTTTCCACACCGCTCTGCGACTACAGTGGTATGGGCAGTAAGGCTAGAGTAGACAAGGGCTGCGAGTATCGTCTCAGAACTTCTCTTTCAGCCAACTGACTACTGCCTTGCCAACCTCTTCCGGCTTTTCCAGCATGAGCCAATGACCAGCTTTGACTTCCTTCACAGTCACGTCCGGAAGCATTCCTTGTGCTTTCAGACCTTCCACTGCCACAGCTGGTGCCAATGGATCTTCCAGAGCAGCCACGAACAGATAAGGTACCTTGACAATATGATCCCCAGCCTGAAGCGCGTCTTGGTCAGCTTTCAAGTTGAGACTCGCCACAACAGCCTTGTACCACAACATCGGCGCGCGAAACCCATCTCTTGTAAGCCTGCCAACGCAATCTATTCGAAAGTCTCCAGTACTCGCATATGGCATCACGGCTTCTTTCTCTGCATTCTCTTTCTTCAACCAATTCTCAAAAGCATCAGGATAACAACACAACTCTTTCATCCTTCGGCCCCCTCCGTGAAGTGCAGTAAACATCCTGTCAACATGCTGATCCACCAATTCGTATCCTGTGACGGAGGTGAAGAGCGGGAAGTACCATCCTGAGCAGTAGCCGAGAAATTGTTCTTGCATAGCACGTATCTTCTCAAAGTCGAACGCTTCTGGAGATGGTGGTGTGTGGGCTGGTCCTAGAGTAATCAGACCTGCTACTCGGTCGGGGTGGTAGGTTATCATCTTGCTAGCTAGGACTGCGCCGAAGTCGTGGCCTAAGACTATGACTTGAGCAAGGTTTTCGGAGTCAATGATGGAGATCAAATCTTTGCAGATTGAGTCGAGGGAGTAAAGGTTTATGTCGTCTGGCTTGCATGATAGGCCATAACCGATCAGGTCTGGAGAAATGACTCCGAAGCCCACTGGCATGAGATGGTTCGTAATGAGATCGTTCCAGAGGGAGGATGAGTCGGGACAGCCGTGGAGGACAACAAGTGTAGGCTTGTTGGCTTGTGCTGCGGCGGCGTAGTAGTTGTAGAGAACTCCACTCGAGGCTTTGTGGTCTCTCTGCTGAAGTGAAGCCATGTTTATGGGTACGTGAGGAGTTGAGTCGGGTTTCCTGTACGCACACAAGATTCGCAGACTCTCGGGATATAGCTCGAGCTCAGCTAGAGAGCTGCAGTGGGTCGGAAGGATCGCCAAGCATCATAACGCTCCGCAACGGGTCGCATGGTCGTAGGGCGTGGTGGTAACATCTCTGATACAGTCCGGTTTCTCCATACTGGTCTGTCTGCGGCTCGTGTGGTATGGATGTGTTATCGATGCGGAGCAACAAAACTTCGTAGCTCCCCAGAGGCAGTTAAATACCCATCTGACCTGAGAGTCAGCGAGACCAGAAATATGTGCTGCGAACCATGTGACTTCGAGTTCAACTATTCAAGGTCATGGCGCCCCACTTCCACCAGCGATGTGTTGTGCTGTGACTGTGTCCACCTTGAGCTTCTGGCCATGTGCAGGCGGACTATTTCGTGCGGCTCGTGACTGGCGTCTGTAAACGCCTGGTGGATCGACCTGTGCATCTGGTTTTACTAGCTGTTCTCGCGCTGCGGTACAATAAGGTACTGATGAATGAGCACGATGTTGAGAGTGCTGAAAGGCTGACTTGTCTGTCGATCGAGTAGTTTTTGATAAAGCAGGGCACGTTGCGCTAGCGCACAAGGTTGCATGAGCTCCACTTTTGAGCAGACAATCGCGGCGACGATTCGAGAGTGTTGGACGAGATCAAGCATCGATAGTGGTCGTCGCGGATGATGGTCCTATTGTCTTCTGCGGCGAAGCTCGCTGGTTGCAGGGTAGAAGAATTGATGGCGGCCGTTGTTGTGCATTGCGGTTGGATGATGATATACAGGACCTCGAAGCGGCATTGGCAACACCAACCAGCACCCAAATCATCGAGTCTGTGCTTCGAGTCGTCGTGACAAGATGGAAGTGGCCCTGCTTTCCTGCATTGCTCAGGAGCACTGGTGTGTTACTGCGAATGGTGCGCAGCTACTGACCGCCAGCGGATACCTCTCTGAAGATCACCTCCCATGTCGTTTCCGCCCTGAGTGTAGCTAGCATACCATGGTCAGCGCCTGTTCGTAGAGAAGACATGCCGTATCGTCTCTGGCGGCATGCTCTCTCCAAGCTCAGGGAAGCGAAATGCCGGCGGTTTAACGGATGATTCAGGAAACCAGAGAGCACCCGCGTGTCGTGAAGAAGTGATCTCTGAAGATCGACTCCCATATCGTTTCCATCCTGACTGGACCTAGCATACCATGGTCAGCGCCTGTTTCTAGAGAGACATTGCGAATCGTCTCTGTCGGCATGCTCTCTCCAAGCCTAGGAAAGCGAAATGTTGGCGGTTTGGCGGATGAACTAGGAAACCAGAGAGCGTGTCGTTCGTGTCGCAAAGAAGTGATCTCTGAAGGTCGGCTCCCACTTCGTTTCCACCCTGACCGGAGCTGGCATACCATGGTCAGTGCCTGTTCTCAGAGAGACGTTCCGTATTGTCTCTGCCAGCAGGCTTTCTCCAAGCCCAGGAAGGCGAAGAGCTGGCGGTTCAATGGATGAATGAGGGAACCAGAGAGCGTGTCGTTCGTGTCGTAACGAAGTGAAGTTGAAAAGTAAACAAGACCCCTGCCGCCTAGCGCCTGCCTCAATTCTTGCCATCCTCACTTCTCTCACTCGCTCTTTCCTCTTCAACATACAAGTTCACGCCATAAAACTCCTCTCGCACCGAGAAAATGGCGTCTTCCACTACATCCACCAAGAAGCAATACCTTTGCAACCACTGCGGCTCAGACTTCCATTCTGGACCAGGTCTTGTATCTCACGGCAAGGCAAGAGAGAAGAACAGCGGCATCTGCAGTGACACGCGCCCTCGAAACCACTCGTAAGACACCACTATCAGCACAGCTCTTCGCCTACTAACCTCTACTGCAGGCTCAAGACACCAGGCGTCATCGAGTGCCCTCACTGCAACTGGCACTGCACCACTCCCGCCGGTCTCGCTTCGCACGAACGCGCACGCGTCAACAACGACGGCGTCTGCAAGGAAGTCAAGCACAAGTGAGTCACTCACTCATCTCACCTCACCAGTACTGCGCTAATGTCTCCTCAGGTCCTCAAGAGCCCAGCTACACCAGGTCAACGAGCCAGAAAACGACTCCTCTGCTGCTTCTGCCGCCAATTCATCTCTGAACCTCACCATCGACCCCACCCTTGAAGCGGCAATGACGATGGCAGACATGTCAGGCAAGAACCCACCACCACCATCAGCTCCTGCCAAGCAGCCGCTTCCACTCTTTCGGCAGCCACCACCCCGCCGCGCAGCTGCCCCACGCAACAGCCTCGCCACCCAAGACTTCCCAGCTGTTCCTGCCATCACATTCGGCAACCCAGCACTGCAGGAGCCACCGGGTCGCCCAAACAGCATTCTCGCCTGGATCCAGAGGCAGGCGGCACCGAACATCAAGGACGTGCCGGCAGGTGAGGAAGGATGGTGGTTGGTGGACGCAACAGGCAAGCGCGTCCTGAGTGAGATGACGGGCATGCCAAGGCCTGATCACTCCTTCCCTGACTACGAGGTCGTCGATGCCCGTATCTACCACCCAGAGAAGCTGGGACCGGATGGAAAGCTTAAGTAGATAGGCAGGCACGTGGCCTTAGGCAGAATTTTGGGCAGTTACGGGCGTGTCTCCGGCGGAGACATAGCCACCAAGCCACCATAGGGGCATTCAAGCTAGTTTAGATAACTAGCAGAGAAATCAGAGAGCATGATCGAATTGCCCCCTTTCCCAATTCCCTCTTGCTAACCAGGCCACTTAACTTGCAGTCAGACCAGTAAGCAGAAGCAGACACGATATCAGAGAGCGATCAATATCAACACCACTCTCTGGAATCTCGACGTCGACCAGGCCACTATAGCGACTGCCAGGCTAGTGTGACGAAATAGCAATGGAATCAGAGAAGACAATAATTTCCGCGCCTTTCCCCAAACCTTTCTCGCTGACTATGCCACCTGAGTTGCAGACAGACCAGTATGCGGAAGGTGATACGATATCAGAGAGCGTTACATGTCAACGCCACTCTCTGGAGTTCCATTGCCACCTAAGTCGCCAGAGGGAGAGACAGGCCGGTTTCAACCACTTGGCATTGAATCAGAGAGCATAATTAATTCTGCCCTCTGTCCTCGAACGTTTCTGGCTAACTAGGCCACTTAAGATGCAGACAGATCAGTGAGAACAAGCAGACCTGATATCAGAGAGGGTTCCACGTAAACGCCACTCTCCTCTCAGTCCATCGCCAGTCAAGTCGCCAGAGCGAGATACAGACTAGCTTTGAAGAGCAGCGTGTGAATCAGAGAAGGCTACGACCTTCTGCCCCTCTTTTCCGATCTCTCTGACTGACTATGCCTGGCAATGCACAGACGGACCAGTGTGCAGAAGCGAAATCCGAATCAGAGAAGCCTAGGAATCGTCGCCATGTCTCCCAGATCTCATTGTCAGCTAGGTCACCAGAGGGACAGACAGACCAGCTTCAAACATTTGCCGTCGATCAGAGATAATTTCTGATCACCACCCTTTCCCAATTCCTCTCTTACTGACTATGCCACTTGAAGCGCAGACAGACCAGTATGGGAAGAGGGAACTGAACCAGAGAAGCCTCACTATCGCCGTCTCTCTCCTCAGTCCGAACGCCGACCAAGCCCTTGAATTCGCGGACAGACCAGTGTGCCAGGAACGCAATCGAGTCAGAGAACCACCGGCTCGACCAAACAGCATCCTAAGCCGGTTCAGAAGCAGACAGCCCCCGACATCAAGTCCGGATGAGAGGGCCACCAGGTCGCCCAAACAGCATACTCGCCTGGGTCCAGAGGCAGGTGGCACCCAACATCAAGGATGTTCCGGCAGGTGAGAAAGGAGGGAGGATGGCGACATCGTCGCCACTCTCTCCTCGATCTTATCGTCGACTAAGCCAGCACGACTCGTAGGTGTAACAGTACGCCTGAGACATGTAACAGCGAACACTGCGTGTCTTCTCTATACTCTCCTTAATCCTATCACCGACCAGACTTTTAGATGCGCAGACAGGGTGGTAAAGCAGAATGTGGCCTGGATCGGAGAAGATAAGTTATTCCCACCACCCTCTCCTAGAATTGCATCGCTGACTACGCTGTTAGGAGCGTGAGCGGGACAGTATGGAGGACCAGGCATCTGATTAGAGAGGGCCATTTGCTATCACCACTCTCTCCCAATTCCTCGTCGCCGACCATGCCAAGTAGGGCGTGGAGGGGGCAGTGTCGCCAGAGCAGACTCTCGCAGAGAGGATCGTCCACGCTATGCTTCGTGTTCGCGCCATATAAAACACCTTCCATCGAAAACATGGCGTCTTCCTCAACAACAACCAAGAAACAATACCTCTGATCTCTGTGAGCACTGCGGATCAGACCTCCACTCTGGACCAGATAGTACACATCGTGGACTGGTCGCAATGAGTCGCAGAACTGCCAGTCCGCAAAGCATAGTCCAGCAGATGTGGATCAAGTGTGTCGTGACCTGTCTACCACTTCGACATTCATCGCATATTCCAGAGATCCGGAGAACCAATCGAGGGAAGCTTCATGATGGAGGCTGTTCGAGCACGTCGCCGTTCTGCAAGATTGTGGCATCGAAGCTTGACAGGCTTTTGCACCCGCCTTGACTGTGAGGATGACCATGCTGGTCGTATGGTATGATTAAATCAACCATCTCGCGCGTATTATCGATCGCCTAGAGTCACTACTAATGCACTTCGTCACAGGATGCGTGGTATATGATTCTGTCAGAGAGGCTTAGGCGTGGCTACCACGGTTATGGTCCTAGGTTGGCGATATCATCCCCGCAGCTTCGCAATCGTTGTGCACTCCAGGTCACGGAGCAGGCTCTGCAGCGGGAGTCGCGAGCAGACTCTACAACCTGGTAGATGCTACCATGAGCATGAAATGTGTGGCCGGTTCAGGCAGAAGGCGGCGCTCGCAGCCACGCTACCACCGGGACTGTGCTGCCGACCGTCGCGTCTCATGCAGCGGTAGACGAGGCGTCATATTGAACAGGCAGAAGATGAGATGACTCTGCAAATGATGGTAGGAGGATACAATGAGCAAGGAAGGGATGTCCAGCGCGTGTGCACCTCGCGCAAATCGCGGTATATAGGCTTACCTAAGCGCCGATCTCGGCATTTCACGCCAATTCCTGGGAGCATCACGAACAGAATGCTGATTTCAGCATATTTGACAGTAAGCAGTGATAGAGTGTAGGGTTAGAGCACATCGCATTGTGAGCGGGTATGAGACGGGCAGACTTTGTGCCATAATCCTATTGATCCGATCTGGCTTCATGGCCTTGTCTATCTGACCCTTTACTACTCTCACCATGCTCGCACCATACTTCAACCATCAATCTTGCGTGCACGCCTCAGACCATCAATCATGTCCCATCTTCTTCTGCGTCATGCCAAAATACACAGCTTTTCCCTTATTGTACAAGATTCGAACAGCTGGATTGTCCGAGAAGTCCACTTCGTGACCAAGACCTGAAATCGCCAATGGACCAGCTTCGAGCGGATAATTCGCGTCAGTGAAGGAGACATAAATCTGACAGATCTCCGAGAACTGCAAGGCCAAAGCATCACTGACGAACTCATCAATCCATTCACCGAGCTTGATTGCATGATCTATTTCTGAAGTGGTTTGGCGATGGAAGTGGAGATCGAAAAAGATCTGCTGAGCTTGATGGAACTTCGTTGAGAAGGACTCGTAGGGACCTGCGGGAATGAGCACCCGAGGGAGTCCGTAGTGCTATTGGGTAGAAGTCGTTAGTGAGAAGGTCAAGCAGAGAAAGGGCTGTGAGCTCACGAGTAGGTTCAGATCACAGACGAAGGTGACGAGCAAGTTTCGCGCATGATCACCGGAAGAACCTGACGTGATCACAAACTGATGACCTTGTATTTTGACGCACGTCCAGGCATTTTCAGCAGATGCAGTGTTGGTGTCAGCTTTCATCGCGTTGTTTTGGACTTGACTTGCCGCCGAAGTTCGTCTCGCTTCTGATTCTCGGTCTCTCCGCTTGTGCTCTGCTTTTCGCTTCGTCATTGCGGGAATGGGTCCTGGCAATGTAACGACAGTTAAACAAATCTATCGCGGCGTGCGTGCGGAGACGACGCGATATAAATTGGCAGAGTTTTGTCGCTATGCGTCCAGCAAACCACAAACTCGAATCAACAGCCCGTGAGAACCATCTAGATGAGTGTTGCGTGACATAACCACTATCGAACGCTCTCTGTGGATTATGGAGGAGCGTGCTTGTCACAATCCGGAAGTTGATTGCGGAGAAGGCGTGAGAGATGGTCGTGAGCTTTGGAGAAGTGAAAGAGATTTCTGTGACTAGCACTTCGAAATCGTGAATGGTAAAGAAGGCTAGTAGTCAGAGATACTGCTTGCAGATAGGTATACTTAGCTGAGTCTTGTCATATGTATATCATATGATCATGAATGTCGGCACGCAAGGAGTCACACTTCCCATTGAATCCCCCACATCGTGACCAGTGCCGCCGATGTGAGTATGGAGAGCTAGTATGAACTATGAAGGTCCGGTGGTAAAGCTTCTTCTTGCAGGATCTCAGGAAAGAAGAACTAAAAGTCCTTCTTGACGCACGCCAACCCACAGCTGATTCCATTCCGCATGACGCGTTCAAGAGAGCCGCTCCTCCGAAGAGGACCTTGTGGGAGTCCTTGAGAGGAGAAGTAGTCGGGTGCGTCGAGATTGCTGGTTGCCAAAATATCTGGCGGTGCGCCAATATGCCTAATCGAGGTCAAGAAACACGTCTGGTATTGTGTCGCAGGCAGGAGGCATCCGAGCACTCCCAATTCGAGACGAGTACAGTCTAGCGCTGAACTGGACGAGTGAGATGGCAGTGAATGGGCATGTTGATGTCAGGTTGGAGAAGGAGAACTGAAGTAGAAATTTGCCTGAACGTCCTTTCAGCCTCATCCTTGGCGCCTTCCTGCAGTAGATCTTACACTTCACCTCATTCTGTATCCCGAACATCATCACCACAACACACCTTTACGATGGCTGACTCCGAAATGGCCGACGCGCCTCAAGCGTCCTCTCTCCACCACGATGATCACGACGACGAAGTCCACGAAGACGCCAAACCAACTGCCAGCAAATCCGCTCCAGACACCAAAACAGCCGAGAACGCAGCAGCAGTCCGCAGTATCGAGGGCTGGATCATCATCGTCACAAACGTACACGAAGAAGCCAGCGAAGAAGACATCCAAGACATGTTTGGCGAATATGGAGACATCAAGAATTTGCATATGAATCTCGATCGCAGGACGGGTTATGTTAAGGTAAGGAAGAATAAGAGGACGAAGTGGATGTGGCAGGTATCGACATACCTCTACTTTCACTGTCAGAAAGGAGAGAAGCAATGGATGGAGAGCGATATATGCTAATGAGTTGCGACACGTACAGGGATACGTTTTGATCGAGTACCCAACTCTGGACGAAGCGAAGGCTGCGATCCAGGATGCGGATGGCAAGGAGTTGCTCGAACAGACGATTGGAGTTGATTACGCGTTCGTCAGACCGCCGCCAACCAAGGGCGCGCCGCCGAAGGGACAGAGGAAAGGTGGTAGGGAGAGGAGCGCTAGTCCCGGAGCGAGGCGCAGGAAGGATGAAGACGATGAGGATTGAACGATGACCGCAACTGGAATACGACGAGTTCGATGAACTGCGCGGTCGTCACGCACTCAACAGGGACGAACGCGTGTCTCGAAATTCTTGCAGAAGAAGCGAGTACGAGATACGTGCCGACCTAGTCGGCTGAGATAGGCTGACAATGCCAAGTAAGCCAACATACAGGAAGGAGCTGGAGAGCAAAGCTAACAAGTTGCAGCATTTTACGCAGGCTTGATCTGCGGAAACCACTTCAGCGACAGCAGACTTTGCATGCACTTCGAAAGAAGTGCGAACGTCCGCTGTACGTGTGTGAAACACTCTCAGCTGGCGACGAGACATGAAGCAGTGTGAGAAAGCCATGCTGGCGATGCTAATGCTTGCATCTCTACAGCTGTCTCCACCACCATCTTCACAAGACAAGCTTCTTACGAATAAGTCATGTACATGTGCCGCCACGCCAGCACCGAAGGTCTCAGCGAACATGCCTGGCGCAAGTGAGTCGAGAGCCTTCAGATGCACTATTGGAGACTGCAAGATCTGGAATCGAACTTGATTGGAATAAGATCGCACCAAACTACCATGCAAGACAACGTCAGAACATGGGTAGGCACATTTTGTCTCACTGCTATTTCTGCGTGTCTCTCTGTGGCATACTTCCCACACATCTCGACACATAACTACCCCAACCGATTCGGGACTTCGCAGCTGATTGAGATCACTTACACAGCGCAGATCATTTACATCCATCTATCTTTGCTACAGCATGACGGACTCTTCTCGACAACGGCAGCCCACGGTCCAAGCGTTGATTGATTGGCGCAATGATCCCTCCACTACTCCTGAGATACGACAACAACTTGGTGATCTGCTAGAAGGGATGCCTAGCTCTGTTCCACTTCGCGAATTTGTCGCTGATCTCTTTGACATGCCCTTCGCAGAGGTATCCTCGCTCATTACGCACTATCAGCCGACCTCGCCGACCCAATCACGACAGAATAGGCCACGATTGGCACTTCCGACGACGATAACAGCACCGGGCACATCTACTCTCGACGGGGCAGCGCGCAACTTCGACCTTGGCAGTCCCACAACATCTGAATCTGGTGCCAGCCTATCCGACGCAGAGTCAGATGACGCATGTTCTATCTCTGACACAGACTCCGATGACTCTCCCGCTTCACTCGGCGCCTGCTTGTTCGCCGAAGAGTCAGATGACGCCTGTTCTATCTCTGACACAGACTCCGATGATTCGCTGCCTTCACTATCCGCGCCAGATGTATCGCGCGGCGTACGAAGACGACGTACATCGAGTTCAGCCAGCTACATCAGAGAATCTCGTCGTCTGCGCTTCGAGTCATCGCTACAAGGAATTCCTGCTTACACACCAATGACCGACACCGAACTTCGAGCTGTTGCTGCTGGACGAATGTCACTGCCACAAACCGCAGACTTCAGGCTGTTCAGGTCGATGATGGAAGGATGGGAATGGGACTTTGCACTTGAGGATAATAGTGAGGATGATGGAGATGGGGCGGATTGGAGAGAAGAGATCTATGCGGCTGAAGACGAGATGTACTGGAGAGAGCAGGGCTATGGATCGCAACAGGTTCCGACGGTGCACTTGAGCTATGAGGCGAGCCTGGAAATGTGGGATCATGTTCTTGGGTTCCCGAGGCTGGATGAGCGCTGGAGGGATGAAGATAGTGATTGATTGATCTTGAATGAGCTGGATACTGGCACGCTAAGGATGTGATTGAGCTCGAAGTAAGCCATGGAGCGCGGGCAATGAGACTCATTGTCAGCCAACACGCAAGAAGGCCAATTCCATCCTCCGCTTCACAGAAGTCTCACCTGAGAATCTGAGTGCAGGCAGTGTGTCTCTACATTAAAATAGCACATGCGGCTGGGAGTCCAAGACCTCTTGAACATGTTGAGACTTCCACTGAGACACCTAGAGGCCACAGACCATAGTTCCTTTCTCCGCCAAGGCACGAGGTACATAAACTCAAGGCCTCGATCACAACTTGCTGCTGCAATTTCCAAGGAACAAACGATGACAACCCAACGGAAGCTGGAAGACTTCAGCACGACCGACATAGCAAGCCTTCGCTATCGGACTGTCCTCGTCAACAATACACCAACCCACAGACTCCGACGAAAGGAACTTGACGATGCTCTGATACTCGCACAAGACCACAATCCCTGGTGCCGCGGCGGCTTGTACGCTTGTTTCACTTGCGGCCAGCTCAAGCGAAAAGAGCGTGACTTCATGGACTACCACACCAGATACTCTTGGGACAAAGGTGAACCTCTGGAAAAGACTCGTCAATGTTATCAGTGTATCCATGAGTCTGCAGGAGTGAATCGCACAGAACACGCGCTATAGCAGAATCGGCATCTGAAGACATATTTGAGGACAAAAGGCGACTCAGAGTTCTGGCACTGAACCTTGCTGATCAGTCATTCTTCATTGACCTCCCCACCGTGATACCAGATGGCACTTCTCCTGACGACATTCTGGATACAGTGGAGGGCGTAGTGCGGAGCACACTTCTCGACTTTCTGGACCTCGTCGATGACGGCGCTCCGCCATTCGAATGGAGTAAGATCATGGTGACTGCGGAGATGGATCGCCTGCAGTATGACCTACTGACCCAGGCGCCTTCTAAGGCCATGCTTGACGAGCTGGATCGATTACGTATCATCGCCGAAGAGCTCGCGGACAATCAATACTTCATTAGCATCCCTACCATGATCCCAGCTGATGCATCTGCTGATGAGATACTTGTATCTGTCAAGGAGGTGGTATGGAGAAGGCGACTAGACTCCTATGAAGACATCTGGGATCAAGCAATAGCAGTCGCTCGAACTCAATATGGCGAGGCTGCTGCTGTAGAATTGGGAGGCGCATTCGATTACATGCTGCTTGAGTTCGAGACACTGCTTCTGGAGCCTCGGCTGCCTGGTCGAGACTTGTGCGAAATAGCTTGGCGATATGCCGCTATTACTTTCGCAGGAGACAATCCACGACCCAACACTGCTGCCCGATTTAACGACCTTCATCAATGGGCTATAGATGATGCTAGAGAACGGGAAACGTATATTGTGCCACCCACATCGGTAGGACGCGAATTGAGTAATTCCTGGTGTGAGGAGTTCTGCGAGGAGATTGCTGTAAAGATTCGAGCGATCCGCCAGACTCACTACGAAGAGATCAATGCAGTATGGGTGGAGTGGCAGCTTGCTGCAGTAGATGACGACGCTGATGATGGTGGACAAGTGGAAATGCTGCGTCGCAGCAATCTCCATGATGCTATGACTGCTATCGTTCAAGCGGGTGGATGGCCTTATTGGCCGGAGGAGGTGGCGTGGCGCGAGCCTCCTCTATGGCTCAGTAGAGCGAACTGGGACCGCATCACTAAAGAGCTTGGCTTTGGAGGCGGCAGAAGTGGCATACCAGGAACTTGGCATTGGGTCAAGCAGTTGGGACAAGGAGGTTTTGGCAATGCGAGTCTCTGGGTCAGGTATTCGGCGAACTTGAGAGTCGTTGATCGCAAGGTCGTCAAGGACATATATACGGTCCTTCGTGGAGGCGCCTGGGATGATCCTAGCTGGTGGAGAGGACCTGTAGAGGCTCGCGTTCCTGCGGAGTATGCCCTGGCAAGAAAGGCTAACCAGTCTGTTGGTGGCGAGACCATCGTGCGCCTGGATGGATTTGGAACCTACGAAGACAGGGCGATGATTCGATTATATTCTGGTAAGTCCGACCCCAGCTGTCAGAAGAAGAGAGTTGTGGCTGACATATCCCTTTGCGCAGAGTACTGCCCACATGGCGATCTAGAGGATGTCATCAAGATGTACGCAGAGCTCAGGACCGCGATCAATGCCCTCGCACCAGGAACGCCATTCAACAAGTAAGCATGAAATGAGAGCTGATCACGTATCGTGCCAATACTGACCATTGAGCAATAGCACCATGCCTACCAGAATGCTGTGGGCCATCTTCGAAGCGCTAGCATCAGCACTATGCATCATGCAAGCAGGCCACTTACCAGACCAACCACCTCCCACAACAGCCTACCAAGGCATCATCCACCGCGATCTCAAACCCGAGAATGTATTCCTTGCCAAACCGCTTCCTGAATTCTGGGCTGGCATTCCAGTTGCCAAAGTCGGAGACTTCGGCCTTGCTGTGCCGTTGAACTCCCAACGAGCGCAGCGCCAAGGAAATGGAACAAGAGGCTACCAAGCTCCAGAAGCGTGCTCTTATCCCGATGGCAGTCCCTACCAGAACAATACAGCCCAGGATAGACGCACCGATGTCTGGGTTGTAGGAAGAATCATGATGAGTCTCATGCGCTTGGACAACGGCCGTGCTGCTGCGAACCAGAAAGTCACACTCGACGATATATTTATGCCGTCAGTGCCACAGGCACAACGGGCGAACTTTCCTGCCGCGATGGTGGACCTGGTCCATGCTTGTTTGGAAAGAGATAATGTGGAGAGGCCCTCGGCCTTTGAGCTTTGGAACAGCATACAGCAGGAGGTTGGTGTTCGACAGGGAGGTGGATTGTTCAATAGGCCGTTGAGGATGCGGGAGAGGGATCCTGCAGAGCTCATAATGTACAGCAATACGGGAGATGTATATGCTTCGTTAGGATGATAGTGTAGTTGAGCATAGTCTGTGAGCAGATGTCTCTGAACTGTCTGTGCCTTGGTCGCTCTTCGTAAATCTGGTACGTCTTGGAGTTATGTAGCTTGGTGTACACGCGGAACGGGAGAAAACAGCACAGTGTCGAAACTGTCTCTAGATTGATCTCCTGTGAGCGAAACTGGAATGTCTTCGAGCTCGACGGCTTGGTATGCGTGCGCGGCAGGAAATGCTCTATGTTTAATCGAGCAATCCAATGTGGCAGATCTCCAGCGCAGCACCGCAGGACCTTGGGACAGAGCCTACTGCCGTTCGAAGTCCATCGCTGAAACATGCCAAGCCAGCGCGAGCAGCCGCCACGAGATTCTTCTTGTTTCTCGAACAATTCATTGCTCGCGTTCGAGATAGCTACACAACAACCACACGATGACAAGATGGCACCACTACCAGGCTGCCAGCGATGTGTGCAGGGCGGACTTGAGTGCGAGATTGATGCTAATGATATTCATCACACGGATGACACCACTTGGTGCAGGCGTTGCCGATGCGATGGCAAAAAGTGCGTCAAGGCTGGCAAGAAGACGAGATCCGCGGAGGCCGACAAGTTGGAGCAGATGTACAAGGATGATCAAGACTACGCCCGTCGCCACATCACTCAAGCTCTCCGTGGCGGCTCAGCAGGCTCTGCTTTCCGTGGCGGCGCTGCCTCTCCGCCGCCGAAGTTTGACGATGACAGATATGCAGAACATATGGCCATGATGGAGAAGAGAGTGGAAGAGAATGTGCTTAAAGCATTGGGCGGGAGTGGAGGACGCTTCAATGTTCCAGGGACTGGTGGCACCGGCGAAGGATTTGGTGGCAATGCTGGAGGCCAAGCAAGCAACAAGCGGACTCGCGACGGGCGCGACTCCTATGCACAGCAGTCTCAACAGCCTCGAGACCTGTTCGACTACCGCAACGAGCTAGGATATGCTCCTCGTAGAGGTGAGCTTACCTCCAGACATGGCAGAGATGCGTGTGCTGGTGCTCAATACACCAATCAAGGCCGTCCAATGGCACAGCCTCGCGGTCGTGGAGGTGATCCTGGCCTCAGTTATGGCAGAGGGGCATATGCTGGTGCTCAATACACCGAGCAAGGCCGTCCAATGGCACAGCCTCGCGGTCGTGGAGGTGGCCGTGGTGGGCGTGGTGGAGCTGGAGCTTGGCCAATGCGAGGCGACAATCGAGGTGGCGCGCCCATTCCACCAACACGAGGAGGTCGAGGTGGCGGCAACCCACCCTTTGTCCCAATGCGAGGAGGCCGAGGTAGTGGCAACGCGCCCTTTCCACCGACGCGAGGAAACGGTCGAGGTGGAGGCCGCTGGAATGATGGTCGACGCCGCTAGGAGACCTACGTGGACCCACCACCGCCGCCGCCGCGACCACCAGAGTTGGAGGTGAAGGAGGAGGTGATGAAGGTGAAAGTGAAGCCTCTGGTGAGATAATCCCCGCCAGCATGTGCTGGAGCCTGGATTCCAAGAAGACTCTTAGATGCAGAATAGCGGCGATGATTAAGGAACTCGCGAGAAGGGAGGTCCCGACCTCGACGAGCTCAAGAGCAGGACTGAGAGGCCTTGATGCCGCGTCTGTGACACCATTTGGCCGCAATCTACACTCGGCACCTCCTCGACCACATCCGCGGAGGGGAGGAGAAAGGAAGGATGGCATGTATGTTCTCATGAACAGCCATGACATTCGTGCTTTCCTGTGCAGCGATGGCGTTTGGGTTATTTTGGCGACTGATAACCCTGTATGCGATTGCCATACTGAGGACTGATGGACGGCGGTTCATAGCGCTCAGCATACTGATAGCATGGCTGTTGATGAGAACAGGCATGGCATTTGATTGAGGACTAGTAGACGGTGATCCTAGCGCTCAGCATACGGGCCAGAACAGGCATGGCATCATATGACTGAGGACTGATGGACAGCGGTCCATAGCGCTTAGCATACTGCTGACATGGCTGTTCATGGAAACAGGCATGGCATATGACTGAGGGCTGTTGGGCAGTGGTCCTTAGCGCTTAGCATGCTGATGGCTGTTGGACGGCGTTCCTCAGCGATTACCATGTTGTCGGCTGGAGGACAGCGATCTTGAGTGATCCTTTTGGAATGATGGGAACGATTGAGGTGCATGAACTGGCGCCTTTTGATAGCCGGATAGCATAACAATGCACTCTTTGGCCGTCCCATTATCGTGATCCACTGCTCTCCTTACGGCCTCTCAACATCGTGCTGACTTGTCCACGTTCTGATCCAGCTTCCACTTTGCCGACAGGATCACGTTCACTTATTAAACAACACCACCTCTCCCAACTTCCCACTCCTAATCCTCTCCAACACTTTCTTCTCACTCATCTTCATCTCCACACAAATCTGATCCATACAACACTTCCCATCCAAGTATGATCTCAACCTCTCATCTTCTTCCGTCCTCATCTGGTCCGCACTCCTATGACTTCTTCCCAATGAACTAGGATGAGGACCCGAAGGAGGCGTAGCCCAGCCAGAAGATAATGCTGCTCGTCTCCAGGCACGATCGTACTCTCGACTGGCTTCGTCTCCTCCAGATCTGGGACCAGAGCGACCACTCTTGCCACCTGAGGAGGCGTTGTTCTGTTGTATGCCAGAACGTGTGGAGACTGGTGATAGTGGGCGATGTTGGTCTAGTGCGAGAGCGTATTTGTGGATTCGGCGGAGAAAACCTTTGATTATGCCGAAAGTTATGAGGCGGCGGATGTCGATGTTAGCGAGAGCAGATTTGTGAGTGAGGCAGAATTCTTGGAGTTGCAGGCCTGGACCTAGATCGGCGTAGAGAAGGATGATCTCGTCGCGGGAGGGGATTTCTGGATGTTCGTCTCCTTCTGGTTTTCGTGAACCTGTTTCTGAGGAGGATTTGGCATCGTCTGTTTGGCTTTCTGGAATTGCCACGTATTGGCAGCATTCGTCTTGCAGGTCTGTGTCGTTGATGAGGTGTGCGATCTCGTCGGTACAGGTGTAGATTGCTTGAAAGTGGAAGATATCGAGTAAGATGGCTCTTCCATGATGAACCAACTCCTTGATGGCGCGTTTGACCAATTTCAGTTCAACATCTGCCAGTTCTGCAATCTTCCTCACATGTCTGATGCCATCGATGAACTCATGTATCCTCTGCAGCGTGAGATCCCAAGTCCACTCACTTTGCGCAGGAATAGAGCGCACTAACAGCGGCACATCCCAACTTCTCACCTTCTCTGGCGATACTACAGCGAACTCCTTCTTCAGCTCCAGTCGCAAGTTGAGCACATGTACTCCATCCTGTCCACGTTTATCATCCACGCGTATGCACGTCTCTCCATAAGCATTTAGATCCTCGAAGATGCGCTCGAGAAGCCTGTACACCTTGCCCTGTCCTTCTCCTGGATAGCCCACTTCACCGGCCAACTTGAGACCAGGCAAGTCTTCTTCGGTCTGCAGTATACAGCCATCCCACTCCAATCCTATGCAGAATCGTGCAATCTTTCTCAAGATCTGCTCCCAGGGTTTTGCATCGTCTTCCTCAGCGAGGACAAGACAGACATTGAAGGTGAAGCGGTTTCTGTGATAGTGTTCGTGCTCGAGACTGATTGGATATCCGAGAACACGATGGCCATTGTTGCAGATTGACAGTGGGTGGTTGCAGAGATCGTAGGGTGCGATGATGTATGAGGATATCTCACTCCAGTTGACGAGAGTTGGGTGGTTGAGATCGGACGACTTGATGGTGTTGTTGGGGTATTGGTGGACTACGGAGGGGCCTCGTTCGGGATGGAAGCGCGCGTAGAAGATGGCCTGGAGCATTGCATTGCATCTCCTGGTTATGTTATTCACATCCTGTGCTGTTGCTTCTAACATGAGACGTGAGATACCTCCTATGAGCTCGAAGCTGGAAGTGAAGATAGTGCTACCATTGGCTCGCTTAGCGCGGACGCTAGCTCGGGAGTCTGGTTCTTGCCAACATACATACCTCTTCTCGAACTTCAACTTCAACTTTACCCGTTCTTGACCACAGCTCAATATGGCATCACGAGAGCTCGCTGGTGGGCTTTCGACCGTGTCCAAGGGCATCTGCCAGTCTGTTCATCTCGTTTAATACCGGAAGCCTCACCATACAAGATATGCTTTCCATCATCACAGCTTGTACACTCTGCTGAGTTCCTAGTTGCATGCCAGCTTTACGGCTTGCTGCATCTATCCGTCCCCCAGCACCTGGGTCTACGTAAATTGAAGGGGCGGGATAGCTGATCTCGCTGAGAAGGCCGTACAAAGCGGTGAGTCTGGACATGTCCGTTGTGTGGTCAATAGGTAGAAGCTGGTTCCCACAACTTGCATCACCCATCACTCCTCTTTCGCTTCCCTCTCCTACTGCTATTTCTCATCTCATCACTATACACTCAGCCAGACGCCCTATATACACGACAAGAAGAACTTCAATTTTGGGCCAATCTTCCTCTCGATCTGTCTGTCCTTTCTTTTATACCATATATCTCAACTTTGGTGATCTGTTTGTCTGCGCCAACATAGAGGCAAGTCCATACCACTACCTCTACGATGACGATCCAGCGCGAAACAACGAGGCACGACCATCGTGGCTTCGAGACGGTCTACGATCCGGCCTGAGGAAGTTAGCAGCTGCTCAACCTTCAATTGGCAGAGGAAGAAGCAGCTCGCCAAGCGGATCCCATGCAGCTCACAAGATAGTGCATCGGAGGCTCTTTCAACTTCAGGCAAGTGGTTCAATCGCACGAGCAAGACGAGCTTGGGAGAGACAAGAGCAGTAAGTGAGGTCCACGGTACTGATCTGGCACTTGCTAATCATACTCTCCAATAGTGTCACTTGCGCGCTGGCCAAGACGACTTCCCAATGGCGAGTGCACCTCTACACTACTGTACGTCACGCCCGTTTCCGTCGATATCAAGGTTTACTTGTGCTGACACACTTCTGTACAGATTATACTGCTGTTGCTTTCTTTTATACGCAACGCACCAACAACAATATACGCCACTCGAGATGCTCCATTTTCTCCTCGAGCCAAATGCCGGCCCCAGGGCTTTCTCTTTCGATATACGCAACAGGACGACAAATGTAGATGCCAACCACAAGCTCATCTGGCCCATCCTGACCGAGATGCAACAACTCGAGGCCGGGCTTCAGCTGAAATATGGCAGCAAGCACTTACATTATTTCGTGTTTTCTCTTCTCTCCTATACTACACAACAACAACGACCTATATACGACTTTCTACAGCAACGCGAGCAATGCAGCCTCGTCTGGAGATACTTGAGCCCTGCAGCGTGCTCCATCAATGTCAAGATCTCACTTTTGGGTCTTCCAGACTGATGTCATGGAGCAATTGCGGTTGGCGGGAGAGGCCATCTCGGTCAAGTCAGAGGCCTTTCTCTTTCGATATACGCAACCGGACGACAAGTGCAGCAGTGCTAACGATTCCCGACGCTGCACGGAACACGTACAGTGCACTGCAGAGAATCGTGCTGGTCATGCCTCGTGCGGTTGCCATCCTAGCAGCCTCAGGGCACCCGAAGGATGCTGTGCTACTACAGGTCTTGACAAATCCGGATCTCAAGATGACAGTGCCAAGCTCATCTGGTTTCACATCTGGCTCACCCAGGATGAGCTCAAACAACTTCTGGCCAGCGAGCGGTCTGGCGTTTCTCCAGCGACTTCTTACACTTCTCCGCCTTCGCCCCACTTCTTTTATATACACAACGACAACGATGATATGTATACGACTTCCGACAGCACCCAAGCGAATCCAGAGAGCTGTAACCACGTCGTCTTCCCTCACCTGATGAAGAAGAACAGCTCGCGCGACGATGGCAAGCTACACTGTCTGGACTGTCACATCTACGCTACTCTGCCTTTTCCCGTTTCATTCATTCTGGTATACACAACACGATACGACGTATATACAACGAGCGAGCAATGCTGTTCCCGACAAGAACGACTGGACCACCAACCTGATCTACAACAACATCGCTGGGATTGGCGGCTTTCACGCTCCACACTCGTATGGTGAAGAGCACGACGACTGCGCCCAGCCTTGGTTGCAAGACGAGCTTGCCTTGACGACGACCTCGAGGATGACTTCAGCTTCTCAAGCAGCTACACCGCTACTTCAAGCTACTCACCTGAGCGCCGCTCGCCCTCCGGACGCGCGCGAACTGCGCCTTCTTCGCCAACGAAGAGCCAGATCCCAATGAAGACACGCTCAGTCTCCTTTGAAGGAATCATCGAGTACCCTGATACGACTACAGCAGCAAGCTCCGAGCACCTGCGCTCTACAGCCACCAACAAGATCATCCAAGGTACAATCCCACAAACCACCTCCTCGGTGATCCATTCACCTTCAAATGCGAACTCAAGGCCATGGAACACTACATCTCGCTTGTACGCTTCGGTCGCCCTGGTGACGAAGATGACCTGGACATGCTGTTCCTGGGCTGTCTCCTCTGGCTTCCGTGAGGGTGAAGATGATCCTCTTACGATGGAAGACCTAGGCGCCCTCAAGGCCTCGCCGGACATAACATGCTCGTTCAAGCTTGCTTAGGAGCTGGAGAAGATCAACAGCGGTATCGCCGTGCACTACTATCATCAAACTTTCCGATATACTCAAAAAAACAATATACGACCGACAGCGAAGCTCACTGCACAAGCTGCGCTTTAGCTCGTGATCATCTACGCTTTTCTGCCTATTCCTCTTTCGATATCTCTGGTATACACAACACAATACGACCCATATACTACAAGAAAGCAGGACTATTCTCCACAAGAGACCATGAGCGTATACAACGTCGGCTCTCCCGAGGCTCTGATGAGAAGTCCAGCTTGGGAGTCGCTCGCGAAGCAGTACGCCAGATCCTTGCTCAATGAAGGCAGTCAAGGATTCATTGTGCTCCAGTCCCAACTCATGTCTATCGCATACCCGACGCTGGACAAAGTCCGTCTCTTGATCTGCCAGCTAGGAGAGTCGTGCTCTTCAACAAGTATGAGGACGCGCAGTCACGCTTATGGGCGATCACCTCACTCAGATGCCCGAACAGCGTCACAGCGTGCTCGACACACAGTATATCGACGCCTACACCATCTACGCTTTTCCGCCTTAGCCTTTTTCATTCTTTCTGGTATACGCAACACCATACAACACATATACGCCGAGCGAACCATGCTGGTCGTGACAGGCACAACATAACGCATTGTCGGCTTGCCCTGCTGACGAAGGACATCTTGACACGTCTGTCATGTTTTCTCCTGGATCGACACCTCTTGCGGACATGACCTTCGACAAGTCCTCTACTCACGCCAGAGCCATTCACTCGAGTGTGGGACCTCATCGCGAGATCCTTCGGCGTTCTGCATTTCTCATTGTCGGAGCTGGTGAATCACAGGAATCTGCGCCTGCCTGAGGATCTCGTCGCAGTCTTCCACAGTTTGTTTGGGAAGACCTTCGTATCCGCAAAGTCATATTGGAGAGGGCTTCATCAACACTGTTGAGAAATTGGTCATGTCTGCCTTGAGGATATCTCAGACTCGGTCACCATGAGAAGGACACTCTCGACATGAGCAGACCGCTTACATCAGTGTCCCGCACATCCATTCGGGCAAGGCCAAGAGCAATATATCGCACTTGTGTCTACGTTGGAGTGAGAATTACGTTGGAGTGAAAATTATGTTGAATTGGCGAGGGTGGACAGCTACGCGTTTGGAGTCACATATCAGAAGTCAGGAGTTGAGAATGTATGAGCGTGATGGCCAGTGGATGGACATGCCACGATGGAATTCTTGAAGCCGAAGCGTAAACGAAGTGCATGATACATCGTAACTTCTCAAACATGTCTCCCCAACACTTCCCAAACCCTCTTCTTCAATCCGTTCTCCTCACTCTGCTTATACCTCTTCGGCGTCTGCACTGCCGTCGTACTCGCAGCTCCAGAAGAACATCCCTCCACACTCTGATACAAACTCAACCCCCAACTCCCACCACAAACACTCGCCTTATCCGCCGCACAAGCCATATTACACCTTCCATCCGTCACTGGACCAGAATTAACAATGATATCTCCGCAGTAACATTCTGATCCGTAGCTAGTTCCGAAGTACTTGTGACCAGAACAGAAAGTTGCGCAGACTTGATTTGTCATGTTATTTGAAGCTATGTTCTTTACTGCATTGTTGGTTGTTATGTGGAGGGCGCGGTTGCCGTAGTCGAGGTAGCAGTTCAGATAGGTCCCGCAGGCTGGAGTAGGGGAGGAGGTGAACGATGACGTGGTGGGTTTGTCGGTGGTGGTAGTTGATGAGCTTGGACTCGTCGAAGACGGCGAAGAAGTACTGGCGCTCGATGTGGTCGGTTTGGTCGTCATGCTGGCTGAAGTTGAGCTTGAGCTGGTGGCCTTTGTTGTAGGAGCAGACGAAGATACTGTAGTGCTGGATGTGCTCGACACGGCGACCACGCTACTCGCGGCTGAGACAGCTTTCGAGATGACCTGAGAAATCAAGTCAGAGCTTGATGTAGCCACGATCAACTTGGCGCCTTGTACGTTGTTGTAGATGGCTCTGCCGACTGTCGATTTCAAGTAGCAGGCGGCACCTTGGAATGACACATCAACGCAAGCAGTCGTAGTGGCACACTTTCCGATACAGTCTTGGAGACTAGTCGCAGGCTTGTATGCCAGATCTCCTCCTGCATGATCTACGCCACACTCAATCAAGAATGACGATCCATTCGTGGTGTATGTGGTTCCATTAGAGATCGGACATGTCACATATGTGATTGAAGGAGAAGTAGAAGTAGAAGTTGATGACGATGAAGTGCTTCGAGTACTCGTGCTCGTGGTTGTGCCACTCTCACCAGGCAGTAAGATCGCGCCTGTCGGCATGTCGGCAGTCGGCAACGATGACTCTGACAATAACGAGGACGATGTCAGTTTGCTTGAGGCGGAGGATGCTGATAGTGTGGAGCTCAAGGATGACATTCCATCACAGACTCCAGGAGCACTCGAACAAATGAAGTAGTTCAGCCACAGGTTGTAGCACTGATCTCCAGCTTGCGGGTTCCAAAGCTTCAAGTCATCAACGCTGACACCTTGGCTCGCAGCGATGCTGTTACAGCCATCACCGGACTTGACTTGGTAGTACGAAGCACATCCTGATGCTGTTCCGGGTTGCGTATTGATAGGCGCGGGCGCACAGGTGACTGCAGTCGACGATGCAGATGTAGTAGACACTGCTGCAGAGCTTGATGCGCGACTCGACGTGCTGCTATTGCTCTTTATGACTGATGTTGTTGGGGTAGAAGACGACGAAGCTGAAGTGCTGGAACCGACAGAAGAAGTTGTAGACTTGGCTGACGGTACTGGAGTGCTCGTAGGTGTAACGCTTGAACTTGAGCTTGTCGATTGCGTACTGGACGTTGATGTCGATTGCGTACTGAACGTTGATACACTGCTGCTACCACTACATTGCCCAGGCACGGATCCGCAGACGTAATAGTTCAGCCACAGATTGTAACAGTCTGCGCCAACTTGAGAGTTCCAGGACTTGAGGTCAGCAATGTTCACAGACAAGCTGTCCGCTATCGTCTGACAATTGTCTCCAGACTTGACCTGATAGTAGCGAGCACATCCATCGGGCGCTCCGGGCTGAGTCTGAGCCGGAGCCGATGCTGTACACGCGTATGTAGGCGTGGCCTTCGCAATTGTGATTGGAGTCGCAGTGCTCACTGGCGTATCGAGGCACTTGAAGCTGGCATCGCTGCCGCTCTTATCGGTCGCATTGTATGAGGCGCATGACTTGTACGGCGTTACCGTGACGCTCTTGACATACATGTTGTACGGGAAGCCCTTTGGGTCCGTGAAGACTCCATACCCAGCTGCCCAGACGACTGTGTACCATGAAACATCTTTGTCTCCCGCATCCCATGCTCCCAGATGGAACTGACTGGGACTTTGCGGATACTGGTGGTTTCCAGCGTCCGCATCTTTGGCGTACATGGTGCGTATCACAATGCCATTGATAGACCAGGTAGTGCTGTCTGGCTTCCAGTCTAACGTGTAGGTGGCGAACTGCTTGGTCATGTTGAAGGCGACCTGTGGTTGTGTACCCCTATCGAAGTTGCCAGTGATGCCCTTGCCGAAGTAGTTCGTCTGAACAGTACTCTTTACATATCCGAAATCATTGCCTGACCACTCCCAGTCAATCTCATCTCTTGTATCTGACATGAGAACGGCGCTGCTGATGACACCAATTCCAGGCGCAGACTGCATCACAACTTCCACCTTGCCATAGTGCATGTAGTTCTTCGTCCATATGTAAGGCGCAGTCTTCGGTCCTGTGAGCTGGAACTGGAAGCCTTTATTCGTGGGTCCGATTAGAGGCTGTGATTCGTCTGCTACGACCCAGTTCTTGGAAATGTCGCTCATGTCATCTGTGAAGCCGGAAGTGAACCCAGGTACTGCTGGACATGCTTTGTCGAGGGGGTTGCAGTCGCTCTGAGCAGCTGCAATGCTCAGGAAGATGCCCAGCAGGACATACCGGAGCTTGGTCATCGCGAAGGGAACCAAGTTGCTGTTGCGGAGCCTGGGCCCACCAATGTTGTAGAATGTGCTGCTTCGAGAGACTTCGAATAGTGGACGCTGTCTTGTATCGTCCTCGAGCAATATCTGCTCTACCTGGATTGATAGCGTGCAATCATGAGTTTCCAATATGAATGCGGCTTTCGGCACAAAGACTAGGGGCGGCGCTTGGCCAGATCGATGTCGGGTGAACGCGCTCAAAGAAGTCCAGGAAAGATCGAACATGGAGAACAAAGGACTCTCAGGGCAACATCGCATACTGATATTCGTGTATGCGAGAATATCGCATTCAACACGATCTCTCGGTGGCAGGAGCTCACCCTTGACGCTGTACCAATGGCTGCTGCTCCTCGCCTTCAGGCTTCGGCTTCGAGATCTTGTCAACCTCCTTCGTGGTCTTGAAACCAATGTTGCCATCCTCCTTAAGACCCCATTTGTTCACTTCTTGTCCTGTGATGACTCTCCTTTGCAGATGGATCTCTACAACTCTTCTGCCCTTTCTTTTGCTCTTCAATCCATCATCGTCCATATCAAAGTACAGCGCCCACTCGCCTGGCTGCTCTTCTACTACAACAAAGCCTTCAAACTCGTCCAAAGTGACGCAGCTGTCGTTGTCTTCGCTCGTCCAGTCAAAGCTGCCAACGTGATGTGCAATTGAGCCAGAGCGCGCGGCGAATTTGCACTCGTAGGTGTCCTTGTCCACGTAGATCCAGTTCAACATCGGCGGATCGACACTGATAGTACTCACCAAGCCGCGAGTATAGCTTCGATTGTCATCTGGATATGCGAGGTAGAAACCAGTGAACGGATGGTGTCCTACATGAGCTGGATCTCCTGTCTCTGGATTCCTCGCCTCGACCCAGACTTTCGTATCTCGCATAGTCACTATACCACTCGTGAGCTCTGGGCCAAGGCCTTTCTTCTTCTCTTCGTCCACCCATGTGTCGATGTGGAACTTGAGCATCCGCGTCTGGTTCGAGGAGTCGGCATTGACCTTTCTCTGCTCAGAAACTCCTTGCGCTACGCCTGTCACGACTGATACTCCTGTCGCAGTGACAATGGGCAATGCTGTCATGAGTCCAAAAACGAAGTCCATGTTGGGGCTGTGAATTGAGATGAGATGAGTGAGAGAAAGATCCACTTACATTTCGAAGACGAGAGGCACTGTTGACTTCAGCACAACCAAGCTGGAGGAAGCAGAACTTGATCCTTAACAAGTCGTCGTCGCGTCGCGTCATATTGACCAGGAACGGAGTCGGGTCCGGTAAAAGTCTCCTCCAGCTTCACTTCGGCTTGCTTTCTTGCTTGCTTTCGCAACCACCATGAATGTTTCTTGTGGCCTTAGTGCCCTCACGCATCTCATCGAGATCCCGGACTGGGCTCGGGCGTATACAGCTCCGCGGCATCATTCGCACGTCCAAGGAGAATGATCAGGCGGCCAGCACTCGGCGAGAAGAGTGCAGTCTCAACGGTGCCTTGGTGTAGCATTGCTGCTACGTCTGCTCTCGTCAGCATAGGCATAAGGTCCTGCTTCGAAGTAAGACTCCAACCCACCGTCTCGCCCGAGTCCGGGAAGGTGCAGACGAGCTTCCAGTGAATGAGCTCCAAGTCACGGCGTGCAGGCGGGAATCATATGCTCGCTGTTTGCATAGTAAAGCCTGCTGGTATCTGAGTTCTTGTTGCTTTGTGAGCTGCTAGAGAGTTTTGTTTGGATTGGGTGTTGAAGTGAAGTGTGGTGAAGTCGCTCTTTCCGCAAAACCGTTGAACATCCCTGCTCTCACAGGATAAAACAAATAGGTCGTTTCACTCTCCAGAATACATCTTCACACCGACTCCAACATCAAGACAATCCATCAAGACCAAGAGATGCCAAATTACACCAGCATGTTGTCGCTCGTGGGCTCAGCGGTGTCGGTGTACTACTCTCCGTCACTTGGAATCGCCATCCTCCTCGCGACCTTCCTCCAGCGCCTGTGGCACGGTGCTCCGCCAAAGTCTGTCTTGCCTTCAAGAGACGACTTCATGTCCGCCCTACGACCACCAGAGATGCTCGACCCGACCGAAGTCTGCGCGTTCTGCAAGCACAAGCATCATCGTAAGTGATCTTGCGCTGTTCATCATGCCCGCACTGCACAACTTACACTAGAACAGAGCCTCATCAGTTATCTTGCGGCCACTCCTACTGCGAAGGATGCCTCAAGCATATGTTCGTCGAGAGGACCCTTACGAGCTGCCCATTATGCAACCAAGAACTTTTCGGCCCATCTCACCCTATGCTCGACAAACTCTTCGCCGTGACTGAGAATACGGCAGTGGCCGCTCTCGTTCTGCGGGTGGCTGACATTGGTCTATTGGTCATTGAGCGACTCGTCTTTGGGGCACACTGCGATCGCGGCAACTTTCACCTATTCTCACAGCTTAAAGAGCTTGTGATGGCTATCGGCACCTTTTTCATGCTTTGTCAACGCCTTGACCCGGAAGTGTTCAATCTGCAGGACAAGCCTATGATTGTCACCTCAATCAAACTTGCAAAGCTTGCGATAGTCACATTGTATTCCTTCTCCTGCTCGATGTGGTTGAACTATCAGTGGCAGGAGTTCCTGCAGCGTCGGCGGGGAGCTATCTTGGGATGGTAGGCACAGAGGTGCTTCTCGCGAGATGTGCGCGCACAGGAGGGACTGACCCAGCGATGTCACAACGGCGGCAGAAACGCATAGGCTCGTGGCAGGCTGTGGCTACTGATGCGGGAGATGATGCACAGCGATGCGTGCTTGTGTCTGGTGTAAGCGAAATGCCCGTCCTCAAAAGGCAGTCAGGCAGAAGACGAAAGAGATGTACAGCCATGAGCATGTGAGAGAGACTACCAGCATAGCCTAATGTCCGCGACATTTCTCAGATCATACAACTTACCACGCAAAGATGTCCGAAGCTGCAGTCTGTGTCAAGCGCTGCTTAGCCAGTCTCAGCATGAAAGAGAATGTCTGCTACCAGCAAACAATTGCAAGGCATTTCCACTTCCTGCGAGTACCGTTTGCCTCATGCCCTGCCTCACCAGACGCACTTCCCTAATCATACATGTCCGCATCTCACCCAGGCGAGCCACCGCCGCCAATCCCAAACAACCCCTTCAAGATCATCACTCGTACGGCTACTCAGACATTCCAGCTCGAAGTCCTGTACACGACCACAGTGCGAGAGCTCAAAGCGCTGATCGAAACTTCCGTGGACGATCCTGAGTCTCTGAAAGACAGTGTAGATGGAAGGATGCATCTAATGCTAAACCGAGGAGAAGATCTAGAGAACTACCTAAGTTCCGACGACTTCCTTCTTGGCCGAGAAGGAGTTCGAGAAGGAAGTACAATCGCTGTGGTTACGAAGCCGGTTGTCATCACGAAAGATACAGAACTAACAGAAGAACGCTTAGCAGCATCTTCATCGCTATGCTGAAGCCCCGACCGATGACTGCGGTGTCGAGGCTGTAGATGCATCGCGATGACAGAGAAGGTGAGAAGGTGGAGAACGACTCCGCATAGAGGATAATTACGAACGTGTGTCAGCGAACAGGTGTGTAGGTTGTGGAGAAGAGAGATGTAAGTATCGTCTGGCTTGGTTTGATTTGTTTGCCTAGTCATGAGTAATAGAACGACAGCAATAGTCAGTTCCTTTCACATCATCATCATATCTACATATTCATCATACATCATCCCACCAGGGTATCATTTCATTCATCCTCATGATGATCATTTATGCGCCATTACCGTTGTACGCAAGCTGGTTTGGCGACAACAATTGCAACCCAAGATTGAGAGAATTCTTCGTACTCAGCGTCTTAATCCTCTGACACAGCGCATCAGGAGTCCTCGCACCCTCCAAACTCAACAAATAAGCCCCAAGACCAGTAATATGTGGAGTAGCCATAGATGTACCAGAGATAGTGTTGGTGTCCGTATCGCTGTCCTTCCAGGTCGAAGTGATGTTGGTACCAGGAGCGAAAATGTCAACAAGAGCGCCAAAGTTCGAGTACGAAGCTCGTGCATCATTCTTGTCCGAGGCACCGACTGTGCAGACTTCTGGAGCGCTGGCGGGGGATGAAGTGATTGTTGGGAGTCCGGAATTACCTGCTGCGACGGCGAGGAAGAGTCCTTGCTTCACGGCTTCGGCGACTGCGGCGTTGGTCATTGGGCTGAAGAGACCGCCTAGGGAGAGGTTTGCGACTGCTTTTCCGATTCGGCCTTTGGACTTTGCGTCGTTGACGGTCCTGTGTGTAGTGTTAGTGGTTGCTATCATCCCAAGTCAGGTCCAGAGATGTGGATTACTCACCAGTCAATGCCCGCAAGCACGCCAGCGTTTGAGCCGGAACCTTCTGCGCCAAGGACCTTGACAGCAATCAGGGTCGTCTTCTTGGCTACACCGTAGGAAGTTGAGCCAGTCGTGCCGGCAACGTGAGTACCGTGTCCGTTTCCGTCACCTGGACCAGCCTCGCCATCGACGAACGAAGCACCAAACTGTGCTCGGCCACCAAAGTCCTGGTGTGTTGTCCTGATGCCGGTGTCGATGATGTAGGACCAAGTGCCAGAACCGGCGCTGTCATCGTACACGTACGAAGTGGCACCGTTCTTGCGGTGTGAAATACGTGCGAGTCCGTATGATGGCACATTCTGTTGTGTGATAAGCGCGCTTGTCCTCACGACGGTGTTTGGCTCGATCGACTCGATGGAAGCGATGTTTGCAACGAGGGTCGTAAGGTCGCTGACTCCATCGATAGAGAAGCCCTTGAAGTTGCCAAAGTCGTATGTGTGCTTGGCCTGTGCACCTGCAGCCTGGGAGACTTGCGAGATCACATCGGCAAGGACAGACTCAGACTTTACTTTGACGATCCAGGAACCGGCGAGGGTGTCTGCCTGTCGGGTGTCGAGGAGCACAGGTGCGGCCAGCGCAGCTGGCACTGCGAGCAGTGCGGTAATGAATGAACGCATGTTGATTGTTGAGATGCGGTATAGGTGGTGATAAGTTGAGGAGACTGGAGCAGGACTTACGAATCCTATATACCTACCTTTGTAGCCGATTTGGCAATCCTGAAGACGCCATCATCGAATATGGTCGGCATAGCAGATGATCTGTTCGCCTCTAGGGACCTTCTCGGCGTGCTGTAGACTGTCATTCGCTGGCAACTCCATGATCAACGATACCGGCATTCTTGGCAGTGCATGTACACCGAAAGTCGCGTGCGGGCACTCCACAAAGTCCAAGGCAGGAAGAGGCCGAAGCCATTTTCGGTTACAGACTGACGTTCGGCTGACGTTCGGTGGACCTGTCGACCGAGGCTTGCAACATGACTGGCGAGATGTGTGCTGATGCTTCGTCGAGCAGCCACCACCTCATCAACTTGGCATAGAACATCTCTTTCCGACTTTGTTAGGTGTCAAGCACGCCAAGGCCAAAGGCGTTGTGCTGCCGAAGTCTATCGTAGTGGCGTGGAGCGATTTGTCCAGTGAGCGACAACTTCGGCGACTGCCGTTGCAGATCTCACCTTCACAAGCTCTCCTAGCTTTTTGTGCCAAGCCTTGAGATATGGTGTTCAGCAGACCGCACAGCAGTATTCTGACCCGCCACTTTCGTTGGTGGTAGCGTCCTGGGAATGCTTGGAAGGCTTGCACTGCGCAGTGTAACATCAACGCCACCACAGAATGCCATCTCAGAGCCTGGCAGCTGTTGCGTGACTGCATCCTCGGCGGTAGCATCACCTGCGCAGTGATGTTGGTCGCCGGTAGCAGAGACATGAGATCCAGTCGGGCTTAAGGCTGGAGGGAGCTGAACAGTGACTCTTCCCAGTCTTGCTGCAATAAAGGCATATTCCATCGTACTCGGCTCTACCGTTGAAGTGGTAGCTCAGGTATGCTTAATGGTAGAAGTCTCCGACCGAAACAATGTCTCGGTTAATGAACGCCGTGGCTTGATGTTTACAGGCTTCATCAGCGTATGCCTGACATCTGTCTACTCTGTTTATCTCTTTCTTGAGATGTGGCTTGCACTTCGAGGATGTCCAGACTCGTGTTGGAGTGCGGTCGCGCAGTAGTCATGCTCGTATTTTGAAGGAGTCCTCGGTGCTTGGCGTGCGAATGAGGGGTCTTATGCAATGGTAGATTCTGTCGTTATGGGGCACCGAGGTGGGCTTGAGTCCAGACAACATCATTGACATCGCATCGTGCTGGGCTTCTTATTCCCTGTCTTGCTTGTTCGTTGGAGTAGCATCTTTCGTCGAACACTCGCAGTCGGCAGCGTGCCAAGGTATCAAGGTATGCAGTGTCCATGAAGAGTGACGTGCTTTGTTGGAAGGGATGAGATGTGGGTTCAGACCATGGTTGGCAGGAGCAAGAGGGTCGTTGAAAGGTGAGAACGAGAGCTTCTCTTATCAAAGTCCGATTTCCAAATGATCGACATGCTCCAGCATAAGTCACAGCTTACTCTTCGCATAGCTCGTATAGTACGAAGAAGCCAGTCGCAGTCATATCCGAGCGATTAGCACGAAGTTCACCTACAGTCGATCACCTTGATCTTTCAGACCAGACTTGACAAAGTCATCACGCTCGACTTCATGCGCACCCTTCACCCTCATGCTTGCCATCAGACTAGCGCCGGCCCACGCACCTAGAGTCTCGACTCCTCTCACCACACCTTTGATGCCAGGCTCCGCGCGACCTTGAGCCTGAGCTCTTTCTGCTTTCTGGGTGATGGGATCTTTGATGTCATCGTGCACGCGATCCTTATGCGGGATTGCTTCCTGCAATGGCATCTTCAGTGGTGATAGCGGCACGGTGGGCGAAGTACCTTCTGGTGGCGTGAGATTCATCGTGTTCGGCGAGCGCTCTGTCAACGCTCGATTGGGCTGTTTCATGGCACTCCCATAATTTGACACCGGATCCCATCCACGGTCGTTGATGAGATGATCGATCTCTTGGAGTATGCGACGCTTCAGACCAGGCAGAGTACCATAGCTTCCAGTGACCATGATTCGGCTGACACAAATGGCACGGAAGTCAATGGGAAGTGACAAAAGGACGCGATGAGCAAGGACATGAACAGGAAGATCGTGATCATCATGGTCGTCCGGCTTCGTCCCTGAAGCAAAGTATACTCGTTCCGCTGGTTCTGCCAACTTGTCGAAGAGGATGGAGAATGATTCATTCGAAGTACTGCCAGGAACCGGAAGCTGTACCACAGCCGCCTCTGCATTGCTGGGGGCCGTGCGCTGCTGACACCAAGCCATGCGCTGAGAGATGTCCTCTGCCTCGTCGAACGTGACCTTCACCTCATCTTCGCTCGGCACGGAACCTTCAATGATATTGCCCATCTCTCGTGTAAGTGCTTTGCCAGCTCTCACGCTGCGCCTCTGTGCAACTTCCTTGTACTCTCCGACCGCAGTCACTGTGGTCTCCTCCCAGCCGATATCAATTACAATACCGTCCCTCAAGCCAGCACTGATACAGCACATGACCGGTTGTGTGATCAAAGAGATAGCAGGTGGCTGTGTGTAGTGTCCGAAGAGCACCTTGAGTACAATCTCCAGCAAGGGTGTTGGGAACAATGCAGGCATGAGTAGAGCTGCCTTCCTTGGCTTCGAATCGAGCTGTAGATAGTCTGCGTGCGCAGTCCGCAAGGCACGATCCAGCTTGTCCTCTACCAGACCCAGATCTACTTGACGCAGATCGTTGTGATAGAGTTCATAGCTCGCCGCCCACTGCTCTCGTAGCCTGAATGTTCGTATCCTGGTCGCGTGGCCGGGCTCATATTGCCTGTAGTCGCCTGCTCTCCGCGCCGTGTCTGGTGTGAAGGGTAGTATGCAACGCGGTCTGCTCTCGCCTGCGAAGCCAGCAGAGAAGGAGCGAGGACCAATCTCGTAGATTAAAATGTCTTCTTGTTCTGAACGAAAGCCACCCGGACTGCCAGACTGCGAGGATATACTACGACCGAGCTGTGGTGTTCGAGGACTCCGCGGTGATGCGGCTGCTTGGAGGGCTGAATGTGATGGGCGAGGACGTGATTCTCGGTCACGGTGTGAGGATGTCGTCGCTGTGGCCATGTCGGATGTCAGTTCCTAGGCAGACTGCCGCTCGTATATTGGTCTACATGGTGTTGTCTTCTCCAACTGAAGCTCATCGTGAAGCTACAATGTTCGTGATGCCAAGTCTTGTAAATGGTCCGTGCGCGTTAGCTTTTCGTTGTCGAGCTTTTTTCGCAGTCGAGCTTCCAACTCAAGATTTCGAGATCTCATTGCATTTCCGGCGACTGCTGAACAACACCCTCCCATCGCCGCCATTTCTAATACTACAGTCATCCCGTCGCAGCTTAGCGACGACGATACGTTACCAGGATGACACTCTTCATCCTCACCGAGACGTCAGCGGGCTATGCGCTGCTGAAGGCCAAGGACAAGAAGCTGCTCAAGCGCGATGATCTGGCAAAGGAGGCCAGCACCGCCGAGGGCGTGTGCGGACTGTTGAAGATGAAAGAGTTCCACAAGTTCAACAGTGCTGCGAGTGCGCTGGAAGAGGCCGCGGCATTGACGGAGGGCAAGGTGAGAAGTTCTCAGAAGCATTCTATTCTTTTGACGGGATACTAATAGGCTAGGTCACACCCACACTCGCTGGCATGCTCGACAAGATCAAGGACGAGAAGAAGGTCTCGCTCGCTGTTGCTGACCCCAAGCTCGCGAACGCCATCGGAAAACTGCCTGGTCTGCAAATCACACCCGTATCCGACTCGAGCACCGCCGACATCTACCGTGCCATCCGCGAACACCTCCCATCGCTCATCCCAGGTTTGATGCCCGAAGATATCAACACCATGTCGCTCGGTCTGTCTCATAGCTTGTCTCGACACAAGCTGAAGTTCTCTCCCGACAAGGTGGATACCATGATCATCCAGGCTATCGCTCTACTCGACGATTTGGACAAGGAGCTCAACACATACGCCATGCGAGTAAAGGAATGGTATGGCTGGCACTTCCCTGAGATGGCGCGCATCATCAACGACAACTTGGCATACTCTCGCGTGATCTTGGCTATGGGCATGCGAAAAAGCGCTGCGGAGACGGATCTGTCAGATGTGCTTCCAGAAGAGATTGAAACTGCTGTCAAGGCCGCTGCTGAAGTGTCCATGGGTACCGAGATCACCGACGACGATCTGGACAACATCAAGGCTCTGGCTGAGCAAGTCGTGGGCTTCACCGAGTACCGCGCACAGCTTTCCTCATACCTCACAGCACGTATGCAAGCAATTGCACCTAACCTCACCACACTCGTCGGCGAACTCGTTGGCGCACGTCTCATCGCCCACTCTGGCTCCCTTATGAACCTCGCCAAGTCACCAGCATCCACCATTCAGATTCTCGGCGCTGAGAAGGCACTTTTCCGAGCTCTTAAGACCAAGCACGACACACCCAAATACGGTCTCATCTACCACGCATCGCTCATCGGACAAGCATCAGGAAAGAACAAGGGAAAGATCGCACGTATGCTAGCAACGAAGTCGACACTGGGTCTGCGTGTAGATGCTCTGAGTGATTGGGGTCAAGCAGGCAAGGGCGAAGAGGAGGAGCCAACAGAGGAAGAGAAGTGTGCGATTGGTGTCTCGGGCCGCCAAGCAGTCGAGCGGAGACTACAAGCGCTCGAGGGCAAGCCACTGAAGAGCATGGGCAACGCCAACAATGTCGCCATTGGACCTAATGGCCAAAGAGCAGCAGCTCCAGCCAAGTGGGAGATCAAGGAAGCCCGCAAGTACAACGCCGATGCAGATGGACTCGCAGCCGATGCCCCAGCAGCTGTTGAGGTCGTGGAGAAGTCATCAAGCAAAAAGCGAAAGCTGGTCGAGGAGGTTGAAACGAATGGCGGTGCTGATGAGAGTGAAGACGAAGACGATGTTGACGACACTGTTGCCACATTCCAAGGAGAGACATCCAAGAGTGAATCAAAAGAAGAACGTGCCGCGAGAAAAGCTGAGAAGAAGGCAAAGAAAGCCGAGAAGCTGGCCAAGAAGGCACAAAAGGAAGCAAAAGCCGCGAAAGAGTCATCGAAGAAGCGTAAGGCCGATGATGATGAAGAACCTGCGAAGAAAAAGAAGAAGAGCAAGGCATAGGCTTCCGGCTGCTAGTGTTCAGCATTGTTTTTCTGGCGTTCTCTCACATCTTGGACGGCGTTCCAGGTTGGCAGGTTGTGGATGAAATGTTTGGCGCTCGAGGCGTTCATGTCAGAGAAAAGGACATCAGGGCATGGTGGTGATGATGAATAACACTGTTATACCTACTGTACATTTCTGACAACAACGATCGAAGATAGGTTCTGCCGACCGCTGTTGGCTGTATCAAATTTTTCAGGTTCACCAAACTTATATTGTATCAGAGCAGCTGCCGCCGTTACGCGCTCCTTCCGACCCGTCTTGTTCTTTCCTACATAAAAACGGAAGGTGCAGCAGGAGTACGCAGGTAGGAACAGGCAAGGCGCGTGTGATCAGTCCTCTCACTCACGTGAGTTCACGCCGCGTGAGCCTTATAGACGCATCTTCAAAGCAGTCGACGTTGGTTACTTCGATCCTGACGCACCAGAGCCCGAGTATCCACCTGGTGAGATGTTCGATAAGGTCAATAAGTGCTTTCTCAGAAGCGTTCACCTGTTCCTCGAGGCAGCCAACGACTACGCGGCTACCAATGGAGTCCAGTACACCGCTGAGAACATCCACAAGTGTTTCCGGAGAGCGGCCACCCAGTGGTACATACATGAACTGACGCTTACAGATAAGACGAAGCTCAAGACCAACACACGCGGCATGCACCGTTGGTCTGCATGCACCGAGCCTCCTTCCACCTTACCTGACTTCCAAATCAACTGACACCTGTCTCCTTGAACACACTACGACCTCATTTATGCAATAGCACGAAGAAAGATGACGTGAGGTGCTTTCACCAGGCTAAGAAGGAGATAGAAGAGCAGGGCTGAGGAAAGTGGTCGTTGCCGCCTCTCTGCTTTTTGGCTTCGTCTACGCTGCTCGAAGGAAAGCTATATTGCTTAGTTTTCTAAGCAGGCAAATGGAGAGTGGACAGGAGTGTTCAGCGAATGCTCGATATCTCTGAAATCTTTCCGGCTTTCTACGCAGCTCGAAGGAGTGATAGTGCATGTCGGCAATCTTCAATTTCCTCGAGGTTCGCATTCCATCGAACTCACTTCATCGAACTGTTCTATACTGTCTATACCATGCATCGTGCAATTTCCCCAGGTCTCATGGGGTGTCACTTTACTCGCCCCCTCAACCTCACCTTCAACCCACTCGGCTTACTAAACCAGAAACCTCTCACCGTCCACTCCTCCTTCCCAGCCCATTCAACATCAAACTCCCGCAGAAGCTGAGGCACGACTTTCGTCAACTCCATGGTCGAGATGTGTCTGCCTATACAGATCCGACTCCCATCACCAAACGTGAAAAAAGCCCTCTCCATGCGCGCTAGCTGTTCAGGAGAAGACTCAATCCATCTCTCGGGTCGAAAGACAAGGGCATCCTCTCCAAACACTTCAGGCAGAGTGTTGAGGACTTGTGGTGCAGCACCTATGCGTGTACCAGCGGGGAGGTGGATCGTATTATCGTTGTTGTTCGGTATGCATGAAACGAGTAAACCGCCCTCTGGTACGACACGTTCCAACGGCATAGTAACAGCTGGAAATAAACGGAAAGTCTCCTTCAAAACAGCCCGAAGATATGGTAGATTATTTCCTTCTGCGAAGGAGATATAATCTGAAAGCTGACCTGCTTTGTCTGCCTCGTCGATTTCGTTTCGGAGTTTTTGATAGGCCTCAGGGTGTTTGACGAGGTAGTAGAAGCAAGCTGTCAAGGTGAAGGAAGTTGTGTCGCTTCCTACTATGATGTTTATCATCAGGCTGTCGACTATGTCTACGTCTGAGAGCTTGGAGGATTTGTTGACCTGGATGTCGCGGAGGTAGGAGATGTAGTCGCCTCGACGGTTCTTTGAGTGGTTGTATGAGAGCATGGCTTTGTAGACTGCCTGCTAGGTTGTCAGCGTGAGCATCATCAGGTGGTATATTATCTCCACTCACATTTCGGACTTTCAAGGCGGGATTGCTCTCTCTGATGGACTCGAATGAGTTCAAGAATCGAAGCAATCTGTCATTGCCGAGCAACCACGCGTGGAGACCCGGCACAACGCCCACGACGGAGTTGTATGCGATGCCTTGAAACAGATCTTCCAAGCCAAAGTCATCTTTGCCCGCTTCAATCATACCAAATGACTTTGAGAATGTGATCAGGCCGATAACATCAAACGCATAAAAGTGAAGCCATTTGTCCAGATCAAGAGGACCCTCCTTGCTGACGTGCCGCAGTTTCGTGATGAACTGCTCGCTACATTCGTTCACCATTGGTTCGAGCTGAGTGAGGAACGATAGAGAGTATGCCTGGGCCACGGAAGCTTTCATGCGTTTGTGATAGGAACTGTCGCGACTTGAGAACAGGTTGGCTTTCGAAGGTCTGGGTAGGCTGTGATTGGTGCCGTCATTGAGATCAAACTGCATAGAACTGTAGAAATCCGACTTCGGATAGGTGGATCCTGCACCAAAGACAGTCGAAAGCAGGTCCGGGTCGCTGAATGTCACCCTGTTGGGCCCTACGCGTACGATGGGTCCATGCTCTGCATGCAGTTCTCTCCAGAAGATATGATTGCGACCTTGAGAGACTTTCCATGGAAGCCATAGATAGGTGTAACGAGCAAGCAATGGGCCAGGTATCCGGCGAAGAGGCGTGAAGAAAGTCTTGTAGAGAATGCTCAATGCGAATGAGCTGAGTATAAGAAGAGCAATCGATGTGATTAGGTTGTCGCTGAACGACAGCATTTTCAAGACCACGAGTGACTGGCTTCGCAGTGTTGATGGTGATCGTCCAAGTGCAAAGAAGTCTTATCAGAGGTAGCAGAATAATAGCCGAGTCCGGTGGTATATTGTCGATGTCCCACATGGCGCAGCCCTATATCCCAGCTCGGTAGGATTCCAGCCGTAGCTATATCAGATTTAGAGCAATGCTCGCATAGCAAAGGTCACACAAATCCTCCATTCTGTGGGTTCCCACGAATTGCGATGTAACCATCAGACAACCATATACCGTCTTTTCGCCTCTTCCACAATGCCTCGGAAAGGCCGCCTAGTGTCACATTTCCAGACAATCCGTCAACCGTGATCTCGGCGCTCATGATAGCTTCTCCTTTGGCCATATTGACTTCGCAAGAGCAATGGACAATCGTGAAGGTCACATCAGGGTCTTTGCGCTGCCATGCTCGCCACATTTCTACACTCTCTGCCCAGTTGAGCGGTCGGGGAATGTTATCAAAGCGTGCTTGCCATATTGGTGAGGCATACGACTTAGATTCCTTGCCTGCGTCTGTCTTGTGGTCATAGTCGCGGCTATTGAGTACGGACATGGACAGCCTGTATCGGTTACACAGTCGCTCTGCGATGAGATCCGGATCGTCTTCTTGCGGGCCTATGTACGTTGAGAATGCCTTGCTTTCTGCTAGTCGGTCAGTCATGATTAGTACTCAGTACTGTAGATGGTATCAGATGTCCAGAAGATGAGGAAACCTCGCGGTACACCAAACCTCGCGGTACAATAGAGAAAGGTCGAGCAGATTGCAATACCAGGCCATATCCATGCATTGTCAGGCCTCACCCATGCCTGATCAGGCTATCATTGATACCAATCGGTACTCTCGGGAACGACGTTGCCGCTGTCCGTCGGAACCTGACGCGGGAATTGTTATGCATAACTTATATTGCATTATTGGCCATGCGATGATGAGAAAGAAAGAAAGAAGGGAGCATGGTCGACGCGTGGAAGAGAAACGCGTCGAGAACCGCAGTCTTGGCATTTTTTCAAGCAGGGCAAAACAGGCCAGCTCGAACCTTCACGATGGCGTCAACTTCACACTGCATCATGGCTCCAGTCTGCTTCTTTCTGGGCTTGAGGCCAAAGGAATACCCTCTCCTGACCGTCAAAGTAGCTCACTCAAGACATCAAGTACATACAGAATGACCACCGAAGACTCCAAACTCTTTGAGCCTATACGGCTAGGCAGACTGAGCTTGTCTTCTCGCATTGTGATGGGCCCACTGGGATCTATGGGAGCAGACGAAGACGGCGTCCTCTCGCCAGCCGCGAAGAAGTACTACGCCGATCGTGCACAGGCGCCAGGAACTCTTATCATTGCCGAAGGCAGCTTTCCCTCCGCTCAAGCAAGTGGAACATCAGAGCCTCGAGCAGGAATCTACTCTGAAGCTCAGATTGCAGCCTGGAAAGATGTTGTCTCGAGCGTCCACGAAGCTGGAAGCCACATATATCTTCAGCTCTGGTCACTTGGCAGGTCTGCAGAGCCTGAGCTTAAGAAAAGGCAAGGAACTGGTGATGTTGTGTCTAGCTCTGCGATTGCCATGGAGGGTGGTGTTGTTCCGAGAGCATTAATGGAGACTGAGATCCAACAGTATATCGCGGACTATACCAAAGCTGCTGAGAATGCTGTTGAGGTTGCCGGGTTCGATGGGGTCGAGCTTCATGGAGGCAATGCTAGTTTGATAGATCAGTTCAACCAAGGCGCTGTTAATCAGCGCACTGACCAATGGGGAGGGAGTGTCGAAAATCGCTCCCGCTTCGCTCTCGAAATCACCAGAAGCGTGATATCTGCGATCGGAGCAGATCGCGTTGGATTTCGAATCTCTCCTTGGAGCACGTATCAGTCTATGGGCATGCCTGTCGAGAGAACGATAGCTCAATTTTCACATCTCCTTCGCGGTCTACAAGAGCTTGATATTGCGTATGTGCATTTGATCGAATCTAGGATTGCTGCTCGGACAGACGTTGACGCTGGAGAGCCGCTGACGCCTTTCATTGACATCATTTCTTCACCTATCATTCTAGCTGGCGGATATGGTCCTGAGGAGGCAAAAGAAGCAGTCGACAAGACATACGGAGACAGAGAAGTCTTGATTGCTTTTGGCAGAGCTTTCGTGAAGAACCCAGACTTGGTTGACAAGCTCAGGAGAGGATCAGTACTGATTCAATGATAGTAGGCATCACTAGTCGGTCAACTTATATGAATTTATATGAGTAAGATAGATACATAAGCTAGAGGCATATGTAATCTTCATTTGACAAAGTGCTCTCGTAGTCCAAATCCGCATCCTCAAGGGGTATCATTCGCACAGCTCATGACAATAAGATTACACAAAAGTCATGCGAGTATGCGCATGAGCGTATTATCTCCAGCGCGTTGTAAAGATGGTTCCAAGTCTTTTGTTCACGTGGCGATGCCTCCTCGCCCACTGAAGATCTTCATTTTCCAGGAGCTGACTTTTGCAGTCACAGTACTCGCTGAGCTCCGTCTTCGCTGCTGAGCATCAGTCAACTCAGACTGAGTCTTTGCGTCCTGTTCAGCTGCGCCAAGGCGCTTGTCCAGGACACTCGCCGCTCTTGGGCCTGCATCACTGCCCTTTCTGCCGGTATCAACACTCAAAACGCCCATGGGCATGCTGAGGTCGTCCTGAAGTGGAGAATCGTGACGTCCTCGGCGAGCTTGCGAGGTTGGCTCGTCCTTAAGATCACTTTTGTCGAACTCTGACCATTCTCTCCCAGTGCAGCATAGGTGATCGACACCACACTCGCCGACAAGGATCTCCTCTATCCGATCTCGAACTTCACGTGCCGTAGGTCGAAGAGTCGCGTTTTGAGACATCATAATCCCCACAAGTCTCAACAGCTCTGGAACACCACGATATATCTGCTCACCATGCTTCATGCTTTCTTCTTCTAGCAGGCTGATCCATGTGGATATCTTGTCTGGCTCGTTGTGGAAAGAGGTATCGGTACGCGTCCGATTCTTGGTCTTCACGCGCGTTGAGCGAAACTTCACAAACTCGTCGTTCCTGCCCTTCATCATGAAAGTGATGATATCCAGGAAGATGCAAGCCAGAGACCAAATATCACTGTGCTCGGGTATCGCTGTCGGCAGATCGCGCAGGCTGGCGGAACTGATTGTGGAAGGCCGAGGAAGAAGTAGAGACGAAGTATCGAAAGATGATGGAGAGAAAGGTGAGCCTGGTGAAAAAGGCCCCGTAGGTGACATAGCTCCGTTCGGTGAGAAACCACCAGTAGGAGAAAAGGGTCCGGTGGGCACTGTAGGTGACGGACAAGTCTCCGAGAACTGTCGCGAAAAATTACGAGTCGATGTTGGAGAGCCGGGTCCGGATTCGAATGTCGGTGGTAGAGCTGTACGAATCGTTGTCACGCTATTAGTGCGGCCTTCTCCAAACGATGTGGCCGGCGACAGTATTGGGCTACCAATGGCGGTGCCGCCAATGAAGCTATTGCTTCGCGAGCTGCCTCCCGAAGACTCTGACGAGCTCACTGTATCAATGGTCGCGAAGGTGCTTGTGCTCATCTTCCTCAGTCGAGAGAATGCGCCCATGCTGCTGACTGGTGGCGAACTCGACTTCAGAACGACCGGCCTTTTCGAGATATGCGACTCAGGTGCTGCATAGTCGTATGCCTCTGTCTTGCCAGCCTTTTTGCCCCTGTGGAACGTGCTGATGGAACCAACATCTCCAAATGCGATATGGTTCTCCTTATCAATCCAGATATTCGAAGGCCGAATTGAGGTATGTGCCACGCCCCGGCTATGCAGACATGCTAGTGCATCCGACAGACAGTGCATCCATTCGCAAAGGAGTACCGGACGCTCGCAGGCGGTTACTCGCATGTATTGCGTAGGAGTCCTGTGCTCAATGTATGTGCCAATGGAATGTTCGGCGACAAAGTCGGAGATGACAAATCCCGCGTTCTCGGAAGTATATGATGCCCAACAAGATGCAATATGCTCATGCGAAAGAGCCTTCGCTTTTCGTATGTCTCGTGTGTATCGATCGTGGTATCGCTCGCCAGTCTCCTTGTTGATGAGAGGATACTTTCTTCGCATAAAGATATCGTTCACTCGTCCAGGAAAGTGGATGCGATCGAACGTTTGCAGACACACTGCTGGTGGCATTGTGTTGACATGCTCCATTGGTATATGTTCCTTCGGCCCATATTCAATGTGTGCGTCTTTCTTCAGCTCTCGCAACAGAAACACGAATTGAGCATCGTAAAACTTTTTGTTCAGCGCATCGTTGTTCTTTGTATCCAGCTGGAGGGATGGTATCTCCTCGAGCGATAGTGGCAGATCATCGTCGTCCCAGCTCTCGTCGATACATCCGAATATCTGATCCGATCTGTCGATGTCGTTCAGTATCTATGGAGTGATAGCGTCAGTCGGTGTTTCATGTCGCCACCATATTGCAAATGCTTACCAGGAAGAAACGCTTGGCTCGCTCCAGAATCCAGTCCATATAGGTATCATCGGTCAGACCGCCAAAGCCTTTGATGGGCCCATCCACCATGTCGCCTGGCACCATATGCGTCAGCCACTGTCGGGTCTAGATAGCAAAGGCGTGGGTACCTACGTTCTTCATTACGAAGCTTACTGATGATGAATGCTCGTGTCGCTTTCGCATCGATTCTCTCGTCTGTCCACCATCTGAAAGAAGCATGTCGGTCAGCACGAATGTAAAGCCCGAGACATTGACAGACATACCTTTGCTTGAGTTGAGCATGTGGAGTGACCAGTGAATGTCCACCATAGCCATAGATGTAGGCATTGAGCGCTATGCGACAGCCTCGGCATTAGTACTTGATGCAGGATCAATGGCATAATTTAGTACGAACCTATCGTCGCAGCAGTCGGTGCGACGTCAGCATAACTGCGAGTGGCCATGTTGTCTGCTGGTGCGAAGCAGTAGTACGTATCCACTACGATGGTCGCAGTGTCTTGTCGTGGTCGTGCCAAGGGCAGGTATGCAATGGCGCTTCTATCGGCCGCTTCTGAACGTTATCCTTTGTTGCTGATCCACGTGGCCTGGAACATCTTGGAGTCCTTTGTTTATGATTACCAGTCAAAGAGACAACATTACGCAGAGGGAGAACTGGTTAGACGCAAGGAGCGGGTGCAGGCCGAAGAAAGAAAATCAGTAGCAGCGACAGCAGCAGCCGATGATGAAGAAGTGTGAACATCACCAAGTAACAGGCCTATCACGACCGACTTACGGTGTGTACACGCGAGCATCCCGCTCCGCACAACCTAGCTCATGCATATGCCCGGCATGGTCGAATCGGTCCCAGCTACGCTGCAGAACAAGGGTGCGAGCTTTTATTGGTGCTGCGTTGCACTTTCGGGATCCAGTACGAGTCCACAATAGTCCAGCGCCTTGTGACACTTTCGGCACCAACAGCAGATCCATCAGTACCTGTGAAGTTGCGCAAGCGCTGCTTCCTCGTCGCCTCCAATTGAGATCCTCATCATTCGACAGCAGAATCCTTCATGCCACAGGATTTGAATTCATTCGTATCTACTTTGGCCCGACCGCGGCCAGGCCATTGCCACTGTGAAAGGCATGGTCTTGAATCGTGTGGGAGAGCTGTCATTCGGTAGTGGCCGGAGAGTGGCTTCTTTTGTTGTGCGTTGACGTGAGCAGTCGTCCCCGTCCTATGTCAATGATAGGATGAGGTTGATGAAGACAAAGACGTGAGTTTGCCAATAGCCGCGCGAAGAGCCTGGGCCACGTTCCGAGAGGATCTCGTCGTCGCCAAGGGTAAAGAGAAGTGGGGCCAGTCATTCTGCATGAGGCACGAGGCACAACAACTTGCTACGCGACTTCCTGAAGAAGAGTGCTTGATCTCAACAACCAAGATACCGATCGTGTGTGTCACCAGCGGCTGGCTGCTTGATCAGAGCAACAGTCGCAAGGGTCCAGTAGAGGTGCACCGAAGCGTAGGGTCGTCAGCAGACAAATTTGTGTCAATACAAATTGCTCCTCGTTGTTGCTCATCTGACACAACAGCCATTTTCTGCAATGCAGCTCGACCAGTAGGCCAGAATTCGGGATACCGAAGCAGCGGACGATGTGATGATTCTGGCCACAGAAGCATAGACATGACAGGTCTCGCATGGGGGAACAAATCATGGCGGCAAGCTATCGCAATTTCCTGCCTGGTCGATGTCTGCAGATGGAGTCCTTCTTGCGTTCTGTCCACATTAGCCCAGCCTCTATACAGCGCGGCATCATCCAAGAGGTCGATCGGGGATTGTTGACATTACGCCGGCATGAGCGCTGCATTGGCGTGGGTTCCACTACCGCAGGACGAGCAGGCGGTGTGTTGCACAGATGGAAGAGAAGCAGAAGCCGGACGGAGATCCACGGTAGAGCAAAGAGCTTGGAAGAAATATGCCGGCCATCGTGAACATTTGACATCTTGTAACGCAAAGGAGAAGACAGAGAATGTGTTGCGATTTATTCCTTGCGATATCATTCTACAGAGGCGTTGCGAAGATGTGTGCTGGTGAACCGCATCGACAGGTTCAAACTGCAACCACACCTCAACCAGGGCCACGAGCGTCCTATACTTAACTTGGCCACGTTCTCAACACCCCTTGCATGTTTGACAGCCGTCATCCAGAACAAAGCGTGGATCTCATGTGAACCTCGCCTCGATGTCCTCCTGAACCTGGCGTCGATGCGCTGTTGCAAGGGAAAGAAAATCCACCCGCACCCATGGCGATCGAGAACGAACGCCTCAAGATCATCACCACACTGCCTTGACGACAATAAACAAACATCACGAGGTCTGCCATGACGACCTGACGTTGTTGAAGCCTGTCTCGGCCTGCTACAAGAATCACAAAGGCTGAGACAAAATCTCGCATGTCGTTCTGTTCCTGCAGCCGCTTCTTCGACAGGTAGGCCCACACTCCGAAAGAAGGATTCAGGAACGAGCACGCCCACGCACGTTTCTTCAAATTATAAATGACTGGTCAGTCACTCTTCTCACCGGTCGTGCCCACTGTGGCATTGCCATGTAGTAGGGTATGGCTTTTCCTCTCAACCACCTTGGCTGTGGCAAGGATCACAACGACAATTGCGCAAGGCGGGCTGGTTGGACATCAGGACGTTTGATAGGTAATGCTGCTAATCTCATATTCTCTTGCCTCTCTGCCTCTTTGACTCTACTCCTTTTGAGCTATACGTACATTGTACACCAGAGATTTCTATGCTAAACGCAATATCGATCATAAGCCTTTTCAAGGCCTCCCAACATGCCTGCCTGCCCATGACTTGCACACAAGCCGCGACTTAGCTCCGTCAAATATCGCCCGCTCGCTGGCTATAAAAGCACGCCTCAATAATGCATCTTCCTCAAGACCAACAAAGCAGCAAGGACAAGAAACAGATCGCTGCGTACATAGTATAGGGGTTCGTGTCGTCATAATGTAGAGATTGATGTATCGGATGTGCCACGTTGGCGCTTCTGGAAGAGCCGTGGTGGACGACCAGCAACTTCTTGATTGTATCGAGGAATATCCTGCGTGCGTTGTGTAGCTGAACGGGAAGCACACGTGCGCGTCATGGCTTTCAGGCTGCAGTATCATCACTAGAACACCGCAGCCAGCCCACTCTTGCTGTGTCTCTTGCTGAATCGCTTTCTCCCTTTCACACTCCGCTCATCTTCATCAGTGTTTCTGCGTAATGTGTGGCGTAGTGCATGTCCATGTCTTTCGCCTGCGCTAGGCCCGCTCATAGGCATGACCGCATCGTCGCCAACAGAGTCTGAAGGAGAGCTCAAGGCTGACGTTGCATTAAGGTCGTTTAGCATGGAATCTCCAGAGTAGGAATTTGTCATGGACGTTGCAATGGCAACTTCTCGTGCTTGTTCCACGCAGTCAAGCCATTCTTGTGTGGTGTATTTGCTCCCTGCGGGATCAGAAGTGGTTGCACGAGGATCTTCGAAGATGTAATGCTTGTCACGCTGCAGCAAGGTTAGCTCGTGCCAAGAAGATTGTACATTGTTCTTACAGTGTCAATGGACCAGTAGGTCAGACCCTTCGCATCTACACAGCTCTTACATGTTGATCCACTCGCGGCGAGATTGATCTCCATTTTGACTTTCTTCTCATTTCCACCTGCTGCAGCGACTACAAGCCTTGCGCATGAGGTGATCAGAACAAGTCTCTCGCGCTTTTTGGTCGTGTTACTACTGAAGAATCGCGAAAATTTGGGCTTCTCTGACGGTGTCTGTGGCTCGCCATTTTTCCCGGGAGGACTGTTCGACTGCGGCGCTGTAGTCACCACCAGGTTTCCGAGCTTCAAGATTCTCTCATTGTTGTGTGTGAGTACGGGTGACCAGTCAATGTCCAGTTGGCTAGGTGGAGGTAGCTCAGTGACATTGTGCAATTGAGGCCGCCTAGCTTGAGGCTGTTGTGCTGAAGATTGCTGTGATTGTGACGAAAGTGCTACCGCTGCCGCCGAGCTTGCCATGCCACCGCCGTTAGCCACTCTCACGCTCGCGCCATTGAGCTTGATCGGCTCTGCTGGAGGCGACATATAAGCCTTCAGTCGTGGCGCCTTCTGACGCCAAAGGCTCTTGCCCCATTGTACGCCATCGAAGAATCTGTGGCTCTTGATATGCTCGACAGGCAGTCGCCGTTCTGGTTCGAGCACGAGTAATCGTTCGACCAGATCCCTTGCTACTTCAGGGAAGCCATCCGGGAAGCTGTAGTCCAGTGCAAGGATCTTCTGGAAAGTCAGATACTCGTTGGCAGCCTTAAATGGAGGTCTCCCAGCCAGGAGCTGATATATGATGCACCCAAATGCCCATAAGTCGGAAGCTTTGCACGCATTCTTGTCGCGTAGCAGCTCTGGACTGACATACTCTGCAGTACCGACAAACGAAACCGCTCGATCCGTCTCGGCGCCATCAGTAGGGTTGCCACTAGGTCGTCCAGGAGCATTAGATCCATTCCCTGCAGGATCTGGAAGGATCTTTGCTGTGCCGAAGTCTGTGATCTTGACGTGCATCTCGCGGTCGAGCAGGACATTTTCTGGCTTCAAATCGCGATGTATCACGCCTCGGCTGTGCATGTAAGCTATACTATCCAAGATTTCGGCGCCATAGAATCTGGTGCATTCCAGGTCGAAGGAACCAAGCTTCTTGAGCACGCCCAAGAGTTCGCCTTGTGACGCCAAGTCCAGAACAAAGTACAATGACCTTTCATCCTGGAATGTGTAGTAGAGTCGCACGATGCCAGGGTGCTCCGTGAGACGATTCAACGTGTCCCGCTCAATGTTGACGTATTTGACCTTCTTCTCCTTTATGATGTGCCTCTTGTCCAGAACCTTGATAGCATACTCCTTCAGATTCTGCCTGTCGGTAGCAGCCAACACAGTAGAATAAGAGCCTTCCCCAAGCGTACGTCCAAAGTTGAAGTCTTTCACGCCCTTCTTCACCATTCTTGACGTCTGAGAGCCAGACGAGTCCGTCTCCTTTCGTGTCCCAATTGCAGTACCTCGCTCGTCCCATTCGTCTCTTGACCTTGGCATTGGTGCGGATCCAGAGTACGGCTGCTCCTGACTGTCGTAGCCACTCGTTGATGCCGACCCTCCTGTGGGAGCTCTGCCTCTTCTCGAATTCCTCCGCGGTGGCAGAGGTCCACTTCCGGGTCCATTGATAGGCGGTCCAGGCTGCCTATAAGACCTGCTAGCTTCTCTCATAGGTATGCCCCCCGCCAGTGCCGATCGCGCAGATCGTGATCCGCTCCTCGCCAATCCGCCCATGCTGCCATCTGAAGACGCTGCCATCTCGTCGTTGTATCGATAGCCACTTTGATGCGATATGCCTGAACTTTGTGAATTGTTCCCCTGACTGTACATTCCACTCATTCGCTGCTGAGATATGCTTTGCACACTAGGGTTCCGGAACTGTGGATTGTATGAGGGAAACTGCGCTTGCTGTTGCGCCTGATGGGTCAAATGCATGCTCGATCGATGCCCTAACCTGGAATCTGAGAACTGGCTTTGCTGCACAGAAGGTGACCGCCTCGGCTGCTGCTCAGGCTGCGGTTGCGGAATAGTGTCCCCATGCTGCATCTCGTAGCTGCTGGGATTGAAGTCCAAGCCACGTCCAGCGCCAGCGTCGTGGTCGACGTGCTCACCGGCGAGCGACAGCAGCTGCGGTCGTCGTGCTTCGGTCACAGTGCTCTCGGATGAATGTGATGACGGCGGAGGCGGTCTCGAGCTCGGCGTGGTGGGCGAGGCTGGCGAGCTCACATCGTTGTCCGGATTGGCAATGCGCAGGCCGCCCAGCGACTGCGAGAGGGAGAGGTCGCCGCTGCTCATGATGCTAAGTAGTGCAGAGGCAGCGCCTGCCCTGCGGTGTACGATTCAATGGCGTAGTGCTTCGGCATTACATGTGCCGTCCACTCTCTGTCTGTCCCAGAAGGTAGAAGGTAGCGAGCGTGGGTGTGGAGATCGTGTGGTGAGAGCAAGAAGTTGACAAGAAGGGACGTCTCGTGGTCGACGGACCTGTCCTTCTTCCAGTAGTATGCGCTATGGCCTATTCGGTGAAGGTCTCGGTTGTCTCATAGAGGAGTCCACACGGGCCGTTTGGATAGTCTTCGAGACTCTGCTCAAGCTTTGTGACAGCCGTCGGCTGTCCCGTGCGTCTATACCGTTTCCAAGTCAAGTCAGTGAGGAAGAAGTCACGTCTGGTAGATGTACAATTCTTCTCTATTGTGTGCGTCAAGGATGGTGAGAAATGAAGCAAGCAAGCAGAGCTCACGTATACATGGCACACGTACTCCCAGTCAGGTCCTCTGCCTGTTGCAGCATCGCCAAGACCACCAGCCAGCAAAGCCTCACAACTCTCATGCACCTCAAGACTCCGACATCAACGTCAGAACACCCCAAATAGCCTTGGATGAACCCATCCTTTCAGACTCCACTCCTCCTCCTCCGCCTCCTCAGGCGAGATGCATCCTGTCTATTTGTCCTTACTTTCGCGGTGTTTCACGCCGCGATCGTACCAACTCGAGCACCATGGCATCTCTCTTCTTCTCAGCCCCTCTGCTGAGCTGGCTGGCGGCAAATGACCGGCGCAACAGGCACTGCGTTCGACCGAGTCACCGCTTCAAATAGCTACACTGAAGTCACGCGCACACGAGCGGCATGACTGCGCGTTCGAAGACTCTGCTCAAGTGTGGCGTTTGTCGAATCGAACTACTCGCTTGTTGAGCACATATCGCATATCGCACTCTGCAGCATGCCTAGTACGCAGAGAAGATTCATATTCTGCAGCAAGTACCAATGCTGTACAGATAGTATTGATCTACTCTTCTCTAGATTCGCCGATTCGCCAACATCACTTTTGCTACGCACATCTAGCAATGCGAGCTGCAAAGGTCAAGGGCTCGATTGACGCCCACTTCAAAGTCCGACAACGACGAAGATGTCCCAGACAACCTGAAGATCTACTGCTTTGACAGAGCTGTGTTCTGTCATCACTACTTAAGACTATGGCTCAAGCACGCATCAGCACCTTCCACTTTGCAGCATCCGTGCTACGTTTCCTTCCGAATGGCATGTACCTGCTATGCTATCAACACCTTCCACTATCACGAGGGCGCTTCCTCGCCCCTGTCCTTCGTGACTGGCGTTGTGGTAGAACGATACTACCGCAATGGCCAGCCTGTTCTCTCTCACACTCCTCTGTTCAACCTTCATACTCTTCCACCGTGGCCAGTCACTTTAGGATCTAGCAGCTGCCAGACCGCTGCAATACGATGCTGCTTGCGCCAACAACTCGCATCAGGCTGTCTCAGGCAGACGTTAAAGACTTCCAGCGCAGATACGAAGCGCGCAACTTTCTTCGCCAGACACAAGTTCAGTTGGGTGGTCTGCGACTGAGCTCGACTCCAGGCTACCTGATGCGTGCAAGCATCACAAACGCCAACGACAACCCTTCTGGTCGACGAGCAGACTCGCGTTCATCCGAGGCCACGGTTTGTAGCGACCATAGGCCTTACCTTCCGCTGTCTCGCTCGCCACCACTTCACCATGACCAGCTTGACATGGATGGCGCCTATGACAATCCGTTGCTCGATCCTGGCGCGCCAGTATTCGTGCCGCGACCGCGGTTCGGATCTTCAAATCTGTCGAACGACAGCAATATCGACCGTTATCCACCTTTCCGGCCACTGATATTCCCAGCGCGCACCAGTTCCCGGCCGCATCTTGAGGTAAGCATCCTGTTTTCTCAGTGTCTTACTGAGCTCGAGCCTGTCTGTGGCTTTAAGCTCGGAGACAGACCTTCGAAGACAGATCCGCGCTGTTCTGGGCTACTTGCTAACCTTCTGTTCACTACATCTGCAGGCGTACGAACGTACAATTCGATCGCACAACGCTGTCCGAGCAGAGTCTGACCACAGATCAAGTCCAAATCTGCTCCTTCCTCGGTCGCCAGCGCTACACCATGCACCTCGCATACGCACGCGCAGCAGTTCACTGACTTGGGAGCGATCGCAAGAGAATGAACGTCGAACTCCTAGGATGGTCAGTGCGGCCAGTGGCATTAGCAGCACTTCATCAACGGCATTTCCACTGGATCTGTTATCTCGTGACTCCCCTCTGGATGAGCTAGGCCACCAGCTAAGTCGCATGGCTTCCAGCACGTATCGCCCGAGGTCCGTCGGAAGATCATTTGAACGCCCGCCAGGTCGAGAAAGGATATCTCTGCTCTCCGGCAATCCCTTTCGTGTCGACAGCGATCCTGACATGACCAACGTAGTGCGCGAAGGCGATGGATATCGGACACTGTCGCCCTCACCACCAATTGACGCTGTGAAGCCGGATGATCGTCGCGACTCTATTATGGACCCGCGGTTGCTTTACGAGCTCTCTCTTGCGCTTCCTTCGCCACACATGCAACAATCGTCGCCCGCCTCAGCCATTTCAAGGTCACCACCACTACCCTGGCAGGATAGAGCGTCGTCCTCGTCATTGCCGGATAGCACACCCAAAGCAGCACCTCATCTTGCAGTTTACGACGATGCCCGGTCTCCAGGAACGCAACCACAGACACCTGCGGACCTCTCAAGATCTACCGCTCGTCGACATCGGCCGTCGCCTAGCGTAGCTCGACGTATTGATGAGGAGCTAGCAAGCAGTCCTTTAGGCACTGTACCTAGGCAAACAGGAACTCGGCAGGTGAATCCTTTGCAGGCTGCCAGTAGCAATTCTCCAACAAGACCAGCAGTACCTCAACTGTCGCCCAGGCACACAGTCCTCCCGGAGCAAAGGTCTTCACCTTTGCAGCAGAGCTCGACCCCTGTACAGCCACAGCAACGACTTTCGCCAAGACAGCAGAGCGCCACACCCTCGCACTACCGTGGCATGCATCGAACGCAAAGACAGAGCAGGGGTGGCAACAGTGAGAATGACATCGAACCGGTACTGGACACTGTTGAGGAAGATCGTCGCACGTGGATTGTCAGACGTGAACACGGGACACTGGAAGTGACACCGCCTGCCGAGGGCAGATACGAAAGATACTTCTCATGAAGGCCCGCACTGAGCACAACATACAGAACATGTTGGCATACTTCTTGTTGGCAGAACCAGATGACATTGGGTAAGCAGAGGTGTTTGGCATAATTATACAGCATGCACAACTCTATTCAAACTTCATAGTTGTGACAACTTTCCCGATGCCCTCGATGTCCACAACAACCTCGTCGCCATCCTGCAAGAACTTTGGAGGCTTGAAGCCGAGTCCCACTCCACCTGGAGTGCCAGTCATGATCAACGTACCAGCTTGCAGTGTCTGGCCAGTGCTCAGAAAGCTAACAAGCTTCTTCACTCCAAAGCACAAATCGTTCGTGTTCTCTTTTTGACGTTCTTCGCCATTGACGATTGTACGCAGAACGAGATTCGAGGCATCTCCGAGAACGGAAGTGCTGACTATTGCTGGTCCGAGTGGCGCGTACTTGTCGAAGGATTTGGAAAATGACCATTGGGGCATCATGCCGGCTTTGTCTTTTTCCATTTGCCAGTCTCGGCAGGAGACGTCGTTGCCTGAGACGTAGCCTGCTACGTACTCGAGGGCCTGATATCACATTATTAGTATGTCTGCCGAGGGAGTGGAGGTGGGGGGAGGGTGGGAATTGCTTGCTTACATCTTCTTCGCTGACATTCTTTGCATCTTTACCGATTACGATTGTCAATTCACCTTCATAGTCGAGATGAGTTTGGCCGATTTTTGGCACGGGAGTAGGTTGTCTTGTATCAGCGACTGTCATGGGTGATTTTATGAATAATGTTGGATTTGCTGGGAGGTCGAAGCCAGTTTCGAGGATGTGGGCTTTGTAGTTTAGGCCTATACATCTTATGATTGGAACGTCATTTGGTGTGAGTGGTCCGAGGAGGGTTTTTACTGAGTCTTCTTCTCCTGTTGGTTTTGCTGAGACGGGTGTGGGACCGGAGAGGATTTTTACTTTTAGAGTGCCGGAGAGGGCGAGGGCGTCGATGTCGATGGTTTTTGGATCTTCTGAGGAGGAGATGATTGGGTCGCCGAGACGTGTTTGGCCATCTTTGGCTGAGATGTAGCGGATTAGACGGGTCCAGGCTGGGGCCATGGTTGTTGATGTGTAGCAGAAGTGGCGGATTTGGGGTTGCCTTGTCCTTGGGATTGTAGAAAGTCGTAGACTATGTCGGATGGCGAACATATACACAGTGATGAAGGGGAGTAGCCAGGATGTAAGTGGTATATATGGCGACTGATGTTTCGATGTGGGTCCCGGCAACGGCGGGGATTTGAAGACGGCAATTGGTGAGTGGACAAGAAAGACGCGAGGATGTGGTGTCTTAGCAGGACTTGCACCTACAGCAAATATCGTGAAAGAAGAACAGTACGGTGTTCTCAATGGACCGAGAGTACCGAAGGCATGAGGCCTTTGGAAGGGTGGCTCGTGCGATATCTCCGCCGATTGAGATGGGATCGGAGGAAGCTAAATATCTCTCCAAGATGGGCGACATCGGGCCTAGACTAAGACCACATTATGTGGACGCAAACACTCACGCAATGCTTTAAACAATGTGTGTATAATATTGTTGGGTCTCATAGATTGGAGATTCGTCACCTTCGGGTGATCAAGAACTACATATACTTACTTTTACACTGTATCATGTATCATGCCTGGCCAAGCCGCGACCAGTCAGGCTTCTTGCCCTGTTATACACACCCATACCGTACAGCGCCGTCGCTATGCATCAACTGATCAAACACGTCTCGCCGTGAGGAAGGTCATCTAGTACGACTCGAATGCGTCGTTCTGTTGTGGCCTCCCACGGCCATAACCGCCTCTCTCGCCCCCATAATTGCTTCGGCCTCCTCGATCTCCGGAGTAGTTGTTGCTTCTGTCTCCTCGGTCTGAGTAGCTAGGTCTGTCACCACCATAGCTTGGACGTCTCGACTGATAATCACCCCTGTCTCCGCCACGGCTTGCATATCCGCAATCACGGCGTCCACCTTCACGCGGAGAGTACTCTCCTCGTGCAGAGCCACCAAATCCTCCACGTCCACCGTCTGAGGATGAGCGCTGGACACGGTCTCCAATGTTTACACCTTCGACTCTTGCAATTTTCAGTTTCTGCGCAAGCCCAGCGGGCACACTTGGAGGTGTAGCCAATCCCCAACCGAATCGCGAAAGGTTGTTCATCATCTGCACCAGTTGCTGCTTGCGGCTAAACCACTGATATGTTCCAAACTGTGCCAAGTAGACCTTTGCCTTCTCAGCCATGGGCACAGACTTGATCGCGTTTTGGTACATGCTCAAGATTCGGCCAGCGTAGGCTGGAACATCTGCTGGTCGAGTAAGATCCATCTTTGGGATCTGTAGAGTGTCGTCCTTGGTCAGATTGATGCCGCGGAGGCGTTGTATCGCTTCTGTCTGCTCGATTTCATTCAGGAAGATCCATCCTTCTCCCTCCTTGCCTGCACGAGCTGTACGTCCAAGACGATGGATGTACTGTTCTCTGTTTGGTGGTATGCCAACCTGAATAACGTGGGTGACATCTGGGAAGTCCATACCTCTTGCGGTAACATCTGATGATAGCAAGATACCAGAAGTCGCTCTGCGGAAGTCTTCGGCGGCTCTCGTGCGCTGACTCTGAGTCAATCGTGCGTGAATCTCAAGGATCTTGGCAGGATACCATGGGTGTGCACCACGGCCTCCAAGGTTATCTGCTTGCTGCGCACTTTGTGCTTGCAAGCCAAGAAGAGTGGAGGTGGCGAGCGATACTTCGGCAGTGCTGTTGAAGAAGACAATGGCCTTGAATGGTCTCGCGCCAGATTCCTGCGATGCCTCAATGGCACGCTGTGAGAGCTCGATTAACGATGGCACGCAGTTCTCCAGTCCGACCAGAGTGACAGCCTTCTGAGGCACTCGTACATGAGTTGGCTCTTCATCGTCTCTTACGCACTTGACGAAGTTGAATCCTGGCTTGAGCGTGCTGCGAACGACACTGACGACCTCCTTAGGCACTGTAGCAGAAAACATGAGCGTCTGGCGATCCTTCTCTGCGGTGGTTGGGAGCAACCGCATGATCTCCTGGATTTCGGGCCAGAAGCCTTGGTCGAGCAATCTATCGGCCTCATCAAAGACTAGCGCTTGCAGATCCGGAGCCTGAACTCTGCTGTAGCTGTCCGATAGAATATCCTTCAGGCGACCTGGGGTGCCCACCAACAAGTGGCATCCCTCGCGCTGAATCGCTCTCAAGCCCGCCGACTTTTGCGTGCCGCCCACAGCAGTCTGCACGATGACACCAGTGTTCCTGCATAGCTTCTTGGCCTCTGCTGCGATCTGCTCCGCCAATTCTCTTGTGGGCGAAATGATCAATCCTCGAATATCATCAGCAGTTGTGCGTGGGCCGCGGCGGCCTCGTCCTCGCTCGGCAATCGATGGATCCTCATTGATAATTCTCTGCAGGATAGGAAGCAAGAAAGCCAATGTCTTTCCCGTTCCCGTTCTCGCCTGTGCAATCACATCCTGTCCCTTCAGTGCCTCATTGATGGTCCTCGTCTGCACTTCTGTCATCGTCTCCAGACCCATTTCTCCAGTCAATGTCCGTACAACATTACGATGCACAATGTTTTTCGTTTCCAGCTCGTCGAAGCGGGTGATGGGCTCGGTCGTTGTCGACTGCTCAGTGGCGGCATCTCGTAGTCTTGCAGACTGGTGTAATGTGCGTGTGGCGGGAAATGCGATCGATAACGTTCGATGCAGAGCATCTTGCGTTCGTAGACATTGCTGCGTGGCTCGCGATGTGCTTGTGAGGGTTGACAGTGGTCGTGTGAGTGATGCAGAGCATCGTTGAATTGCCCGGCGCATCTTGTCGCGCTGTCGAGACTGAATGTATATTACAAGTCCTAGTACCGCAGTCGTTCAATTGTGCGATGATGATACAAGTGGCGAGAATGGATGAAATGAGTGACAGTGATATTGATGGCAATGCGTTTCTCCTTGTCATGAACTTTTCTCGACTATCAGATGCTAGCGCGTTCAGTAGACTTTCATGGGCTTCACTCCGCACCAATCATGTGCAAGTCAACCTCTTGGCTGACATTCCCGACGACTTCCTTTCCTCTTCCAAGTGTTTCGCATGTGCTCTCTCTTCTTTCCTCGTGGGTACATGTATCTGTCAGTAGTACTCTAGCTGACAGCCTGTAGTGCGCGAGCAGTCCCAACGCCCTTCGATGACACTAGTCTGGCATTTCTACGATCGTATCGACTCGCTGGGCTCACCATATCCTCCGGTCATATCGTATCGAAAGGCCAGCATCTCGGTACACGGGGCTCGTCCTCCTCGAACTAGTCCATCATAATCAATCATAGCAACCTCAAGGTGCGCTGGAATAATTAGCATGAGGTGGAGAAGAGGAAGAGAACGGTACATACTTGCGGCTGCGCCTTCTTAGCCCTTGATTTCAGCCAAGAGGGTAATGGTCATCAGCACTGAGTTAATGGTCCAATGGAGGAGCAATAGCGCCAGTGATGGCTCTGATAATGCATTTGATCTCGTGCCAGGTGTAGCCCTTGAATCCATTCCGAACCCGTAGCTTCTTTGCAACTGCTTCGGCTGCAGCGAAATTGTACTCCATCCGCACGCGGTCGCCTGAACTCAAGATCCAGGACTCAGCTTCGCCTGTGATGAGTAACTCCGGCATGGGCTGCATTCTGAGATGGACAGACGCAAAAGTGGCTCTGCCATATAGCGAGCAAGACACCTGCCCGATTCGAATAACAACATCACGGAAGAGTCCTTTCTTCTCTGCTGCGCCTCTGCTGCTGCGAGCTCGTGGGGCAGAGCCAATTTGCTCAGCTTCAGCTTTGCCAACGTCTTTCGTGTAGAGACTCCGGAGCGGGATTGTGAACAACCAACTGCACTCGGCAATGCAGATAGGCCGAGCTTCTCCACGAGCCTGCTTGTTCGCCATCGTGATCGGTGGAGGGTTGAAGTGGTTCATGTCGATGAGTATCTTGCCATTCGGCTTTGTGAAGAGAAGGAGGTAAATTTGATCTCGAATCTCGCGTGGCAGAGCAAAAAAGCGAAACCCTGGCATTTTGAGCTCGAAAAAAGGGCCTTCGATCCCGAGGAGTTCTTCTGTTTTTAATTCTTCTGACCTGCGGGTCTTGTGTTTGCAGCGCGGGTCCGGCAGCAGCATGGTTGTGGGGTGTTGTGGAAGTGAGAGTTCTCGCAATGTGAGAATTGAAGCAAAGAAGCTCAATTCGGCTTGCAGATCCCTGCATCTGTGGTGACTCGATCGCTCTTGCCGTTACAAGATCGAACACGATGAAGAGAAATGCTGCACCAGCAGAACCTGTTCACTATGCACGGACGACTTGCATCCTGCCTGTATCAGCCATTACACGCTCCTGAATAGGCCTCGCCGTCATGAAGCGGCATGCTGCCATCAAGAACTGCTGTTCCCCCTCGCAAACAGAGACGCCTCGCGCTAACGCGCGCCACGAATCGCAGTCTGCTGGCAGAGGACGCACGACAGCCATGGACGTTGAATTATCCTGAGCTTCAAGAACAGTCTCTGGCGCTGGCTTTAGTTCAAGAACGGACACAAAAGCCACCACATCGGAGACCACGGGCTTTGATGGCAGTGGACTGTCTTGCAGGGTGGCAGAGATTCCGGAACATGCCTTGAAAATCGATGCATCTCTGGTTTGGGGAGCATGATCTGCCCTCGTTCAATGACCCTCTGTTCATTGGTCAGAGACTGCCAATAAGAAGGTATCTCAAGTCTTATGCTGGCTTCAAGCGGCGCCCACTTCAAGCTTGTTCCGAGCAGTGGCGCGAGTCACAGCTGCTGCGGTATCAGTCGCTACTGTGACTATGGATGGGCAACAGTCCACTTTGACAGAGAGTTGATCTGAATAGCTCACATTCAGTCCTCATCTAGAGTCTTCTACAAACATCAGGTCATCACACCAACGCCGCACCCAGTGTCGGACTTGCGCACACTCCACTCGCCATCCTCAATTGCACCTTAACACCATTCTTCGGCGCCACAGCGACTTTATAAGCCTTAGTCAGATTGTCCTGCCCTTCTGGAACCTTCACCTCCGAGAACTTTTGCAACATTCTTGCCATCACAAAGGAGATTTCCGTCAATGAAAGCTGCTGCCCGATACAAGCTCTCGAGCCCGCGCCAAACGGGCAGTACTCAGGCCCAAGCTTCCTTCCGATCCAGCGATCAGGCTTGAAATCCCATGCATCATCACCCCATTCTTCTCGACGACGATGAGTGAGGTAGACATTGCGGGTCACAGCGCAACCCTTGGGGACCGCAACGGGCTCCATACCGTCAGGACCACCACCTCGTGGCAGGACAGTATCGCACTTGGCATTACGGCCTATGTTTGCCAGAAGAGGATACATCCGAAGTGTCTCGCGGATGATGTTCTGCAGCGTAGAGCAGGACTGGAGATTGTTCCAGGTCAAGGGCAGCAGAGGGAAATCCTCAGTACCAAACTTTTTCAGCACTTCTGCTCTGACTTGATCGAATATGGCTGGGTTGGCGCTAAGCTGAGCAAAGATCCAAGCTGCCATCGTTCCCGTCATATTCTGTCCTGCTATGAAGAGATCCATGATCAGGTTACGGATGTGAATAGGATCTCCGATCTCTTTGACTAAGCTGTCTATGAGTCCGTACCTGCTGTGAGACCTTTCTGCATCGCCAGGTAAATCTGGGCACAGCGTGGTCTCCTTGTGGCGCTCGTCCATTGCCCGCTTGATGAGGTCGTCAGCGAAGCCATTCAGAGTAGAGCACGCTTCGCGATATCTCGGACTATCCGCTAGCCAATACTTGGAGCCCAGCTTGGAGCGATGAGAGAAGTAATTCCGGACAACGTCGTAAGCCTCGTTGTAAGTCATCTCCTGTTCTTTACTCTTGTTTCGAATCAGACCATACTCTGTCATGACGGCTTCACGCTTTCTCTCTTTCATACCAGTCAGCTGGGAGTTGGCACTAGTTCCGAGGAGATAGGTAGTCGTCATGTCCAGAGACAGGCGACGAAAGAGATCCAGCAGATCGACAGTGCCAGTCCAGCCATTATGATCAGCAGAGCCAATCGCATCGAATAGAAGCTGCACATCGGGCTCCGCACTACGCACGTCCTTGACCCGCTTTGTATTGATGTGTCGTAAGATGAGCTTGCGATTACGAGTCCATGCTTCACCCTCTGAGTTGAGAAGTCCTTCTTGTGCTAGAGGATACATCGTGTTCGCTCGACTCTTCGCAGGACTCCAATCATCGGCTTTTGACCGCAGAATTGCGTTGATGTTGACGGGATCGATAGTGTGGATGACCTTAGGAACCCCTGAGCGATCGAGCAAAGCGTGTGTGGCTCCATGCTGTTCGTATTTCTTGGCGAAAACATCATCGAGAAGGTCGCCTCCTGAGTGCCGCAGAAGACTGAATTTATGTCGGACTGATCCTAGGAACGGTTTTGGTACAGCTGAGATGGAAGAACAGCCTTGACTCTGCGAGAAGGTGTGGAAGCGGCAGCCTCGTCTGGTCCGAGTGTAGGTATTGTAGAGCGGCTTAAGGACCAAGAAGTATGCGATTGCAGCAAGCAGAGCTGATGCAGTGTAATTCGGTCGAAGGCGTGTCAAGAACGTGGCCAGTCCCAGCACTGCGGTACCCACGACAGCTGTGCAACAAGGGTATTTCTGGATGAAGAGTATGAATCCCATGATTTCTGGAGCCCTCTTAGAAAGCGTGATACTGACCAGCAACTAGCAATGATTTCCATAGCCATCGTGGGCTATCTCAGACCTTTTCAATGCTCGAGTCAAGTCTTCTACAGCCATCCGAACTGTTTCTCGCATACCTATTCCATATGGTGGATCAACTTTCTACCTCACTGACGTCTTTCGTTCTTTGTTCATGTGCCGTGAAGTCTCGGTACTAAGCGATGCTGTGGCTTTGACAGACCTATTTGACATCGAGTCGATTGCCTAATCCGATCACAAGTGGTCAGTTTGAAGAAGGCTATGCTCGACTACGAGCCGTTCTGGGAGATCGCAGGTTTGACAGGTCCACAAATAGAACGACCTGTATAGACGGATGTGGTTGTCGGCCCGTGTCACGATGCTTCATACTTACCTCTTGCATCTGGTACAAAAGACGTTCTTCGGTCGAGTGAAGCTCCGAGCGGTGAGATGCCTTATGCGGTCCTCATATCGACATCAGCGTGATGTGCCTCGAGGCTTGGCTTCTGTTCCTTGGTCTGGCCTGCCCGGTATACTGTGGTATAGTTCTTGGTATAAGTCTTGTGTGCTGCGCGACAAGCACAAAGAGATGGTCCGCGATGTTAGGGTATTTTGAATTGTATAGTGGGTCTGAATAGGTTGATGTATGTGACAGAAGCAGTGTAAACAACGAATCAAAGGTGACAAGTGCTCCCCAGCACTTGCCTCACGGCGGCTTGCTGTACGCGACGCGGAAACATGTCGACAGAGTCTCCGTCTGGTACCCGTAAAGAAGGAAAGGCCAGGGGCTGAGTGAACTTCTGAACATACGCCTCAAGGACGTCTCCTTCACTCCCTACACATGTACACTGCGTCTATCACTAGTACATGCCGCTGAGAACAATCTGCCTTTCCTTGTTGAAACGCCGTCGCTTGTGCTGCTGAAGCAATGCCCACACGAGAACAGTATTACCCCCACAATCTCCTCGCACATGTTTACACCCACAATGCATTACATCTTGAAGTGAACACCACCAAGATCATGCAAAGCATGTAAAGCACAACGCCCACCCATCCTATCCATCCCCATCCTGTGTTTTCCCACGACGTAGTCGATGTTCTCGCTAATGTCACAAGGAAGCCCGCCAGCGTGCTTGCTGGTGCGCTGTGTATGTCGTATTGATCTATGCCGTCACGCGTGCTGATGTCCTCACAAGGACCTGTTATGCCATGGGAGCTCCGTCAGTGGCGTAACCACTAGGTACGCGTTTCCTGTCACTGAAGTGTCGAGTGGCTGGGAACTCCTATGCCCCCAGTTCCCGATCTCGGCCACGACGGCGGAAGAAGTCCATGACCTTTCTGGTCGCGCTTGAGCTGCCAGCGTGTCCTTGATCGTAGCCATCCGCAAAGCGCCTCTGAGCAGGTCGTAGCGACTCATCTCGGCGTCTCGAAGACTCCGGTGAGACCTGCGATAGTTGTGATTGTGATGCAGGTTGCCATTCACCATTGCTGCCAATGTTGTATTGCTCGGTGCTTGACGCAACTGGCATACCTGGATCAGGTGTATAGAATCGCTCAGGGGGCTCGGCTTCGAGGCGATTCCCGCCGTAGCCATCGTCCCGGTATTGCTTGCGCGAAACAGGCGGGAACACCGCAGGTTGTGGAGGGAGTGCCTTGTTGTACTGCGATGAGCTTGGAACGTTGCTGCTCGTTCGTTCATGGGTCTTTTCCCTTTCCCCATCGTGGTAATGTGGTATATTGCTGTCAGTGGTCTGTGGGCTGTCAGAAGCACCTCGTCCATATGGCATGCTATGGCTTTCAGGTCGGCCTCTGCTGCCCGCCTGTGATGGAGCTGGTCGGTAACCGTCATCGCCTCCAGAGTCATATCCTTCTGCCTTCTTCCCAGCGAAGTTGTTCATGCTAAGACTGGCTGGTAGCCAGGAGAAGCGACGGGATGATCTTCCACCACTGATACTGCCGTCTTTCGATGCTTTGCGGCCCATGGTGAAGCTGGGTCGCCGGCTATCGGTAGAAGGTCGTGGAGTCGCGTCACTGCCGCCAGAGTATTGCATTGCGTTCTTCATGCTGACGGGTGGGTATTTGCGATTCCGCTTCTCGCTTTGGATCCCGTTGCTGGGTTCCTGCTGTTGCTGTTGCGATTGCGATACACGCTTGGAATTGCTTCGGCCCATCACTTTGTCGGCAAGACTTCCAAGCGTACTGCTCCGTCGATGACCTGATGGCTTTCCTCCCGAGTATGGCTGCTGTGGTCCTTGGAAACGTCCACCGGTAGCAGCTTGCTCGCTCTGTGGTCTACTCTCGTCCACCAGCCCTGGCTCTGAGGCGACTGGACCAGATCCAGCAATGATATATCCTGAGCTCGACTTCGGCTGCGAGAACGATCCCTGCGCTGTTGTATTTGTTGGTTGAGCAGCAGCTGGCGTGCTGTAGGAATTGCCGCGCGATGGTAATCGAGAAGTGCTTCCCAGTGTGCCGCTTGTGTTCGGTCTTGGGATTGCAATAGCACTGCCAGCAGAAGTGCCGTACGCACCGCTCTGGTCTGCTGAGGCCACTCTTCCTTGATCTCTGCCCGATCGAGATGGCGGTGGTTGCATCGTGGCATCTTGTCGTTGTGGCGTGACTTCGACTGGCCCTGGTGCATCCGTTCTCGCTCTGGTTTTGCCAGACCCAGACACAGCTGTGATCGGGAGTGGTCTCCGACTGACAGCTTCTGGGCTTGCCTCGCCGCGCATGGTTGCACCATGAGGTGCCACATATTCGACCTGTACCGTCCTACGCTTCGCGTCTCTCTGCTGCTTCCTAATGTCGCTAGCATCATCGCCTCCCATGCTCGCTGCTGCCACATGCCTCGGTGCCTGCGATGACGATGCTCTTTCTGCCGTTGGTCTACTCGATGGCTCCCTCACAGAAGCACTGCGGCCAAGCTGAGACTCCTCCTCTGACTGCGTCGTGTCCACGAAGCCTCTATCGCTGCTCTTCACCTTGCTGCCAATGAAGCCCACCACGTGTGTATACTCGCTCAGCCAACTATGCCTAGCTACTTCAAACAAGTCTGCTCGCCGCCTTGGGTCCGGTACCAGTATTCTACGTAGGAGATCGCGGGCATGTGGTGTCACGTATTCGGGGAAGGTCAATGGGGTGCTTACGATGTACTTGTAAAGAAGGTTGATGTTGTCTCCCTCGGGATTCGCTGGATCGTCGTCGAATGGTAGATATCCAGCCAGCATTGCGTACTATGAATGTTAGCATTAACCCGAATGTCTAGGAGAACATTCCAACTTACCAGAATGACACCACAACTCCAGACATCCACCTTGCGTCCAGTATAGAGCCCATCGCTGACCACTAGCTCTGGAGCAGCATAGCATGGACTTCCACATGATGTCTGCATCAAGTCGCCTCTTCTGTGGCCGCCTTCTCGACCGTCTTGCCATGGAATGACCTTATCGAAGCCGTGGCGCTTGACGTAGTCCTTATCGGCGATTCTCCCTTCAGCGTCTTCGCTGAGCTCGTCTGAAGGGTCGAATGTGTTGGCGAAGCCAAAGTCGGTGATGATTATGTGCTTATTGCGGTCAAGCAGAAGGTTCTCCAGCTTCAGATCGCGGTGGACAATGCCCTTCTTATGGAGATAGCCCACACCCGACACAAGTTGAGCGAACAGTCTCCTAGCTGCCGGATCCTTCAGATATCGGTGATTGAGGATGTAGTCAAACAATTCCCCTCCTGATGCATACTCCAGTATGATGCCCATATGTCGTTCTGTTTCGACGAATTCATGTAGGCGGACGATATTAGGATGCTGCAATTCGCGAAGAATGGAGATCTCGCGATAGATCTTAGGAAGTCGAGTGTTGTTGCCCGCCAGGCTCTCTTTTCGTATTAGTTTGATGGCGACCTGAACAGTCGAATCCTTCTTCCAACCCATCTTCACCTTGCCAAACTCGCCTTCGCCAATGGTCTGCCCGAGTATGTAGTCGCCAAACTTGACCTCTTTTCGATTTGACGAGGAGTGTTTTAGATGTTCTTGTCGGCTTCGTTGCACGGGTGTAGGCTCTGCGGCGTCTAGTGACAATGCCGCCATTTGTGAAGTCGGGTTGTTGGGTAGGGCTTCAGCTTTGCGGGCTTCCTCTCTTGCTCGATCCGTTTGTGGGTCGTCCACTACTATGCGGTTGATAACTGCGCTGTTCTCGCGTGGCAAGTCAGTCCCCATTGGCGGCTGACCCATTGAAGTCTGCGATCTGCTAGATCCTGGAGCATTGCGCGTGCGCTGACTTCTCCCACTTCCAGGCTGTTCTTGCGGCTGCTGTGGTGTTCGCTGTGACCTCCGTCGCTCGCTGTCGCTGCCTTGGCGGTCTCGCTCGCTCCCACTGCCATAGCCTTGTGATGAGTGTGTCCGTGACGCGTGAGTGGGAGTTTGCTGCGAGGTCGGTCGCGCTGATGCTGAAGCTCCTGTTTCTGGGTAGAACTGCTGGTAGGTCGAAGCACTCATAGTGCCTTGCTGCTTTGGCGGCGAAGTCGAGTAGGCTGCATTGTTTGGCTGACCAGATCGTCGCGACGCCGGCGGCGGAGATGTGGACAGCTGAGCGGTGGGAGACGCAAAGCGTTCGCTCTGTTGCTGCACTGCCGCGGACATGGTGTCCAAGGAAGGCGGTCAATGGCGGATGCAGGCGTGTGAGATTACTGTGGACTTGCAGGTGAATGCTGCTTCGAGTTTCGTGCTCCACTCGTGCAGATGCCGCACGTGTAGCTGGGCCTTTGTTGGCCTCCTGAAAGCAGCAGGCGCGTCCTGCCTTGCGTCCTGCGGTGGAAGTACAGTGCGTGCGTGCGTGCGTGCGTGTGTCTTCTGTACAGTAGATGCTATCTGCGTGAATGATAGCTTCCCGCGCTGTTGGCGTCCGTCGTCCGTGGTTCGCAGCAATGCCGAGCCGGTTGCTGGATGCTGAATGAGAGCGCGATGTTGTTGATGTTATCTGGCGAAGTGCGCAAAACACGTTTCGAACCACGCGCACACCTGCAGCAATGGGCAACGGGAAACACAAGCAAGGCAGGCGCCGATCGGATGCAGGTCGTCGGTAAGGTAGGCAGTCAGGTCAGAAGTCAGGTAAACTGCGTCGAGGTCCAAGATGCTCCCGGCGGGTTGAAACGGCGTGACAAGCAGCCAATCCCAGTCGCAGTCGTCGCCGGATATGCTGGGGCTGTCTTTCGCGCAATCTGCTGAAGAAAGTGGCTCCGAGGCGTTCGGATGCTGTGTAACGACAACACAACAGCAGAGCTCTCCTGAAGCACGAACACCTGCTGAAATGGCCACAGCAGGAAGGGTGGTGAGATGTTGTTGAGTGTGCGAGAGAGCGCGGTTCGAAGTGTCGGAGCGCCTGGAGGATTGCTCTGCTAGTCTCCGCGTCTAATGAGAGTGGCTGGCAAATGTGAGATGTCAGTGCACGTTTTGTTTTCGACCGAGCACAATTTCACTGTAGACATCACAACCACGGCCGGCGAGCATATATTTGCACACTGCCTGAGCGCTTGCGTCGTATTCAGCGTCTACAACCAACAGCCCGTGTCGAAAGCAGAGATCAGCATCCCAAGCACGATCACCACCACCTCGGACTCTCAGGCGCATCTGTAAAACGCGCGCTTGTTTCCAGCCGTTCTGGCCGTGATCTATCCAATGGTATCTGTACTATTGCACAGGCTACGGGAGATCTCGTCCACGCCTCACCTGCAGACACACGCCGAACAGCTGTCTCGGCATCGTTCGTGCAGCCCGAAGAGCAACATTTTGTGCTCTGCCTCTGCCACTTCGAGAGACGCGACCTGGCGATCATGCAAAGATGCATCATGACATTTAGTGCCAATGACTCGCAGCATGTGGCATCAACCTTGAGCCTAATGCAGGCATCTGAAACGGCAGTTTTCCGAGCCCAATCTGATAGAGTAACGACCAGGATTATCGATGGAGACCCTCACCGTTACTCGAACATTGGCGAAGAGCGTCATGCCAATTGCAGAGCACCGCCGGACTATCATATACTCGAAGGGCTATACCACACCTGCAGGAACCAGCGGATCATCTTCAACGTTGCTGCATACCATATGTTTCATCCCATATGTGTGCTCGCCACTGAAGATGAAACACCAGAGCTCGAACACGTGCCTACCGCACTCTGTCACATTGACAGCTCGGCCGTACAGTGGCATTGCTCTCCACATCTTAGTTCGGGAATCGGCCTGGCCAGACTTGCTCTTCTTACGGTCAATCATCGGTGCGGACCAAGAGTTGATGCTTCACGCCTGTCGCGGCTCTTGGAGGTCAATCGTGACTTCTTTGACGTTCACAGGAAGTACAGCATCACCATCTGGTCTGCGCCAAAAACTGCCTCTGGGCTTCGTCTCAGCTGCTACCACCACGGTATTGATGCTCACGCCGGGCAGTACGTCCATCTGCTAGGATGTAAGCAGCGATCTCCTACTAAGGACTCGCGCAGAGCAATGCAGACCATGGCCGTAGACTGCGACGAGCTCACCGTGAAGTTTACCGTGAAGAGATGAGTACTGTCAAACTCCGATGAATTATGAGGCGTATGTTGAATAACATTATATATGGTATTAGTTCTACTAAGCTTGCAGTATGATTTCATATCGCGACTGGGACCACCATCAATCTACTCGAAAGAGGTCTTCAACGATCTGTATCGAGCACTTTCAAGCCATCACCCACCAGCTCTCCCACTCAGTTCGATCTGGGTTTGCGCATATCGGCCTCCGAAAGCCATCACAAACAACCCAATCCCAGATATCACACCGCCAAACTTGGAAGTCTGGACAACCCTGCCACTACTAAGAATACGAATACACAGACATCATGTCGTGGACTCCCCAGACGTCATCTGCCTGTACTCCTGCCAATAAGTCCTACACTCGGACTGTCCAGCTGATCAGAAAGCGGAGAGACTGGCGACATATCCTGCAGTCTCAAACGAGGAACTTGTGCTGGAATTTCGCATCTGGTCGAGTACCTCGAAGAGTGTCGCCCTAGGGTATAATCTCGTGCCGATAGCGTTGGCGAAGATGGTGGCGCCTTGGGTATGAGACGATGTTTTGGTGGTGGTACAGGCGGTAAGTCTCTACCACTTGTCGGTGAGATGGAGAAAGCTGGATGACAGTCCTCCATGGTGCCGGAGTATCTTGGATCTCGCGCTTCACCCTGCGCCATGCGATGTGACAGGATGACCTCCGATCTGGGCAGCAGTGTTCGCATACTGGAGTTTGCATCAGGCACCAGTGTTGGACCTGTCAAGCTCATGGCAGAACGCGACCTTCCAGGTTTCTCCTGCAATCGACCAGAATCATCGCTGTCGGCGTTGCTATCGTGACGCAGGCAGACATTCTCTAGCTCTTGCTTGATCTTGCGACGACGTCTAAATCTGAGCCATCCCAGTACCATCAGGGCGACCAGAATAAGGCAACTAAGAATCACCACCGTGATGATAAGCGGTACTTGTGGGTGTTGGCGTCGCGACGCTGCATTGTCAATAGACGTGCTGGCTGCTGCTGTTGGTCCGGCACGACAGTCATAACAAGTGTTCGTTGCATGTGCGATGGATGGTCGCACGATTGTCGTTGTGGGCGTGGCCAAACCTGAGGATATGGCCGACGACAACGACGTCCTAAGTTCGAATACTGAGTTCGGAGAAGGTGTAGGTGCTTCATCGATGCTGATACTTGCTGCTGCTGTCGGGTTCGATGACCAGGTCGATTGAGCTGTACTCTCCCACGTCCCAACCCGATTCTCATCTGCACCTGCACTCTTTCTCCATACCCGCGCTCGATACTCCGAAGCCTGCATATCCGGTGATGATGATGATGGATGATGATCTGCTGCAGATGTATGATCTACAGATCTTCTGATCCTTCAGCAAGGATAGGACAGAATGTAGAGAGTGGGAAGCGATATGGACTGCACGAGACCTCTTACCAACTGGCGTTTAGTTCCCAAGGCAAACGAGACGTACATGATGTGATGCAAAACGCGAGCAAACGACCCCAAACTTCTACCTCAAACGCAACGCAGGATGTGCGAAACGTAGTAGGGCAACAGTATCGCAAAGCAAGATAGCAATAGCTAGTCTCTCAGCTGCTCATTGTTGCATTGCAACTGTCGTGCGAGCTCGAGGAGCCATCAGCAGGGTTGAGATGAAAGCAAAGGTTGTACAGATTTCTGCGGTGGTAGAGGTGTTGTGTCCTCGCTTATAGCTCTGGCATTGTTTCAGACCTTGCACCTGGAGTTGCACAACCCAAAATTGGTAGCACGAAGAAGCTGGGGCGAATGCAAATCCACTACTGGAGCTCGTGCGTCTCCTGATTCTGCCACGTGATGAAAGGCCAGCTGGGGAGTAAGAGGATAGAGACTTGTGGTACGCATTCCGTAACATCTGGAAGTGCCGATTAAGAGCAGGACAAACGGGTGCCACCTTATGGAAACGCCGACGAGTAGTCGCAAACACCATATCTACATCTTGCCATGTTCTCCTGGCTGCGTCGTGTCATCCCCATCTGCATCGCCTCCAGTAGTCACATCCTCCAGCCACGGGCGCCTGTCAGACAATGGCGGAGCCGGGTACTCGCTGCTACTTGGTGAAACAAACGCATCAAGGAAATGATCCTCTGGCAAGATATCATCTGCACTTCTGCTGGCCTTGAGATCGTCACTTTCACCACGTTGCCGTTCTGCTGCAGCATGCTGCCTCAATTCTTTCGCACTGACGCTGCTGCTGCGTTGTCCAAAGTTGGACGGAATTGAGCGTGGGTCCAACCTGTCCAAGCTGGTGTTGTGCGTAGGACTGCTTGCACTAAGGGGCTGTTCTTCAGCTTTGTCGGAGTACGACTCGGTTTGTGGCAGTGCTCTGTCATCGTCCTCGTCGAACGGGTTTGTTAGTTGCTGGGCTTGAGATGAGCTACTTTGCCCAGCTTCTTCCGAGTGCGAAGCTGTATGTGACATTTCTCTGTTATTGTCCGGAGCTGCTCCGTCATCGACCTCATCTGGATCTGGAGGTGGTACTTCAGATGAGCTGGAGACCGCTCGAGATGGTACACGATCACTCTCCTCATCGAATGGGTCGTCGCTGACACTGTTAGGCCCTCCAGTATTGATAGCCGTGACGGGATGTTCAGAAGACTCCGAAGTTGCCGCTCCGACTGAGCTAGCAGTATCAATTCGAGGCTTGCTTTGGACTGGCTGTGAGGATGGGGATATCTCTGGCGATTCTTCCTTTGGCGCGGAGATAGCAGCACTATCAGAGAACGGATCTTCGTCAAGTCCGCTGAAGTGACCACCAAAGTCGTCGCTGCCGCTGTCCAGTGGGTTGACAGTTTCCGAGTGTGAACTTATCGAGGAGGGCAGCTCTGGTGGTAAGACCAGTGGCGAAGGTGGCAACCCATGAATCTCGCGTGAAGAGCGTCGATCGTGCGTCTCGTCAGACACCGAGGGTATCTCTGTTATTCTTGACAGGCCATCATCTGATCTCTTTATCGCTGTAGGAGGTCGTTGCCACTCGGGCTGCTCTTCTGGGCTGGACTCCTCAGGCTCCGCAGGGGAAGTGTTCGGTGGCTCGACAAAGTTGTTGCGATGGGCTTCTGGACTACTTCTGCGTCTTCCTCCAGTACCATGTCGCAGTGGCCGTCTGCGTCTCGTACAAAAGAGTACGATTCCAAGGACTGCAAGCAGGAAAAGAAAGCAGAGTGGCACAGCAATGGCAACTGCTAGTCTTCGATTGAGTGCTATGCCTGGGCGGTGGGAGGTCTCGCGTGGCTCGAAGTTGTAATTACTCGCTTTCGTAGAATCGACCAGCTTCGTGTCCGTTTCAGATATGGCAGCAGTGCTTGTTACGTTTCGAAAGGGTGATACATGTACTGAGGCGAGTACAATCATACGTCCAGCGACGGGCACTGGGACTTTCATCGCGGGTTTGTTTGTGAACTGTTCTTGCGAGGTGATCGATCCAGAGTCGCTTGCCGCTCAACACGAGGGGAAGGTGTGCCTCCATCTTGGTTCGGTTCGGTGAGGCATTGCCATGACCTGCGCGACCATCGTGCTCGGTAACAAGCTGCCAGCAGGCCATGCACGTAGCCGCGAGCTGGATATGATGTTAGCCTATTGTTCTGAACATATATGAACACAAGCTGTATATCATGGTTGTTAATGTGACACCGCTGGCAGATGTCACGCACAGCGTAAGTGCAGGATTGAGAAGGAGCGCGGACACCTTTCGGACATTATTCTGCCGATGGTTCCACAATGCCATGCATATACATGTTGTAGCACATGGCTGGCGGTATTGGAGACGGCTGAGAGCATATACATTAGCTTCATTAGTTAACGCACCTACGAACTTTCCCCAGTACTGCTGAGTCTTCCTAGTCCCGAACCAAAACGACTGGACCCAGCAAATCTCACACTCTTAGCAGTTCCACCAGGCCCAATAGATCTTCCGAAAACGCTGGTTCTGAGGGCGCTTGGTGGCGCTCGTGCAGGTGTTGCACTACTGACTCCACCTGCCCTTAATTTGCGTGCGAAGGGTGTGATCTGCGGTGTCAACCCCTCAAAGATGTCTGTATTCTCCTCTACCACATCGGGCCTGGTTGCAGCAAGAGGTGCCGGGGTCGTCACGAGATAGGACTGATCGAAGGCAAAAGGCGTAACATTGGCGGGCGTGGGCAAAGGCTTGAAGCGTCCTGCTCTTCTTGTCCTTGACGGCGTTCGCATATATCCTGGTGTGGTGGCGTTTGTAGGAGGTGAGCTGGGGAAGCTTGGACTCTCAGCAGATCTGGCGGCGGCACGACTAGCAGGTCGAAGGCTGGGGCTCTCGCCTGGCTCTTGTGGTTGTGTTCTCGCAGCTTTGCGCGTCCCGGCTTGCAGTGCCCAGTGTCGCAGCATCTGCTTGATATGCTGATCACGATTGCGAGCCCATAGAGCATCTGCACTTTCGACGCGCCGGGCGGCTGTGAAGATCACCCATTGCATCCGCTTGACAGCGCCGGCGAGGAGACCAAGATCCGTCTCTTGTCGGAATTGTACAGCTTGTTGGTCAAGTGCCGCGAGATCGATGTGCTCATTCACAAGAGCGGACAGCGCAGAGCCCAACAGCTTCTGCTGATCCATGGCCCTTGCTCGCACTGCAAGCTCTCCGTATTGTGCAGTCTTTGCTCGCATCTTGTCGAAGGCATCAATGCCAATCTCGTAAAGGCGGCCTCGTGCTCGCTGATTGGCCTCTTGTCTCATGGATTGGATCTCAATGTTCTTGCTTCGCAACCGATTGAAGCATTGGCTGACGGTCCTCAGCTTGATTTTGGATCGGACTTGGGCATATGCGTCACGTCGACGCTGATGCTTATGCTCTGCCGTCCGTTCACGCCATAGCTTCAGCGTCCGGGTCGCAAGCACGTAGAAGCGAGCGTCCGTAGCCCACTTAGCAAGCATACGTGCGTGCTCGGTGCGCTCTTTCCAGACATCGAGGACGTTGGGCAGTGCTCGGCTGTTAGCGAATTCTACCGCCGCCCTTTCTGCGTCTTCGCGTTGTCGCAATGCTCGGTTCAAGCTGGTCATACCAAAGCGCAGAAGACTCCATCGCTGGTTGGTCTCAAATTCAGTCCGAGCCTGTGCCAAAGCCACCTCCTTCCCAAGCAAGTTGGCAGCCCAGCGATTCAGTGTGTACCGCAATCGCTTTTCGTTCTGGGCACGCTGAAATGACTTGAGACGCGCTTGTAGTACCCATCTGTACAGGTTCTCCACAGCAATGCGCTCATCAATACGCTGGGCTAGTGCTTTGCATCTGAGAGCATCGTTCCAGCTGGTCCAGGTAGATTGTAAGATGCGCTTCCGATCAACATCAACTGCTTGTCGTGATAACGTGAGGTGCAAGGTCCAGACTTTAAGCGCTTTCCGCTTGAGATCCAGATTGATTCTGCTTGTCAATGTCTTCTCTCGAGGGACAAGTTTCGCGTGCATCTGCAGAGCATCGAAGCAGCGTGAGCTCAGCTTTCGCTGAGCAAGGCTTTCTGCAGTCTGCGAGGCCAGTCGCAGGTCATCTTTTCGTTCAGAGAGAGTCCGTAGTGCTGACACCAATAGTCTTCGACGTCGGAAGGCTGCAGCTTGATCTTCTTGCGCCCATTGACTCTGCAACTTGGCCACCCATGAATCGAAGTACTTTCGCTGAAGTCTCTGCTCGCGCCAGCCCTCTACGCGATGGGCACAAAAGTCCCAAAACCAGCGTTGAAAGCATCGCTTGGTCAATGTCGCTTCGTAATGAGCCTCAGCCTGCTGATGGACTAGATCACGTCGAGCAGTCTTGGCCCGCCACTGGTTCAGGAACTTCCGCGTCAAGATACTGCGAGCTTTCGTGACGTTCTCGATCGTGAGCTTGCGCCATCTGGTGAAGTACCGGATCTTCAGAATGCTTTCTTTAGCAATTTCGCGACATCGTCTCTGGTATTGCAGGGACTCGTGCCAATTGCTGAACGCTCTCCACACATACTGCTCGTCGCGCTGCTGTCTGTAGTCTTGCAGCCGCCGCTCAAGATCTGCTTCTCGTTCGCGCGCGCGAGCTTGCTGCTCTTCTTCCCATCTTTGCGCTTGCAAAGCACGTTCGCGCGCTAGTCTGCGCTCCTCGTAGAGTCCGAGCAGTAAGTCGAACGACTCCTTGAGCAGCTTGCGACGATCATGATTGACAGCGAAGGTCCAGGCTTGGGCTCGCCGGCTCTGCATTGCCAGTGCCTGATCATGCCAAATATGAAGAAGTCGCCTTACTAATCGCCACTCGCTAGTGGCATAGAAAGCCTCTGCGTTCTGCTCTAGTTGAGTCTGCGATACATCGAATACCAGCGTCGGGTTCCTTTGCTCCTCGAACTCGGATTGATAGTGTGACGATGGTGATCCTTCCTGATAGTGCTTCGGTGCTGGCTGCCTTGATTGATAGATTTGCGAACTGCTCGTTGATCGTGCGCGCTGTGTGCTGTTCGAATCTCTGCCTCTACGCGGTGGTTTGCTGAGTAGTCCGTTTTGCGCCGGTTCTGGAAGTGGTCGCAGCGACTCTTTGTGCTCGCTCAACCAGGTCTCCTCCACATGCGCATCGCCGAAGGAGACACGTCTTTCTGGTTTCGAGTCCTTCTTCTTGGGAGGCGTATTTGAGACACGCAATGATCGCGTTTCGTCTTCATCGTCGTCGTCCAGTATAGTTTCGATTCCTTGTGCAGCAAGCACGCTCCTCAACCCGCGCACCAGATCAATCTTCTGCCCAGCGCCGTTCTGCTGTCGCATGCTGTCGCCAATCGAGCAAATCCAGCGGAACAGCGCATTCTCGTGCCCTGGGTCCAAGCCTTGCTCTTCGACATATGCATCGTATTCGGTGAACAGCGCCTTGATCGGCGGACTGGCAGACTTCGAGGCTGACACGCAGATTTGGTAGAGACCTTCGATTTCTGTATAGCATGTCAGGATGAAGTGCGCGTCAATGGTGCAGGGTCAGCTTACGATCATTGCTCAGCTCGGGCAGCTCGCGGTCATGTTGGTATCCATTCATGGACGAGTTGGCCTAAAAGGACATGTGGGACTTTCCGGCGGACGCGCTTCGAATATGTCCTGGTCATCGGGTGTGGTGGTGGTGCATTGATGTTCGATAAGAGAAGCTGTGAGAGATCAATGTCGTGTCTCTGTTCGTGGTGTTCTGGGAGAGAAAGCTTCTTGCGACGCGACAGACGAGACACAAGAGTTACGCGCTTGTTGTTCTCGAAGGTCTTCCTCCAATCGGATCTCAACCATTCGCCCAGCATTCCTGACGACATCATTCACTTTCCCAGCAGACACTTTCCTCTCCTCCTATCTCATCAGACACGATCAAGATGCCCGGCAGGACGAGACCCATTGAGAAGTTTGCCGAAGCTGCAGCCAAGTGCTCTCCTGAGGTTCGTTTAGCTGATGGGTATCACCGAGAATGAAATCCTGACCAGCATACAGGGCGCTGTCTACGGCAAGTGCGTGGCGGCCAATTACCAGAACATTAAGAAGGATATGTGTGCCAGAGAATTTCTAGCATTGAAGGATTGCTACATTGTACGACATGGACTATCAAACTCTTGGTTCAATGCTAATGCTGAGGTAGAAAGCTGCGGGCAGGAAGTCATAGCATTCACACGCTCAGCCACGATCCTGAGTCGACAAGATGCTTTACAGCTAGCATATTGAATGCCAATCTTGACACCGCCTGTGCTAGAAACATGGACAAATACCTGCAAAACCTGTGTCACCCTTTCAAGACCAATCCAGCACCTCCTGACAGACGTTCGACCTCTGCTCTCAGGCTGGACGACTGAGCAGCATCACGGTCAAGAGTACGAAGCTTGACTACTACTTCTATCAGCGATACCTTTAAGGAACATTATCAACCTCGAACCCACGGTATGAAAGCCATGATGAAAGAACTGCCAGATGAACTGCTACTTCAAGTGCTCGACTGCCTCGATCCTGGTACCTTATTCTACGCTACTCGGCTTGTTAGTCGACGTTTCAAGGCTTGTGCTGAAGACAGCTTGCCCGCCAGCCTCCAAATCCAACTGAAAGCCATAACACAATCTTTCCCAGCGACGCGAATCCGATAGGATTCCTGCTCAACAGATACATCCACGTACACCTCGACTTCAAGTATAGATCACATCAGTCAGTAATCGCAGCAACAGCCAGCTTTGTACCACAAAAGCGTGGCCAATACGCGGTCAATAGCCATTCTTGCTCATTAGGGAGCACGCGCCGAGCTATAGCAGCGTGGAAGGCTACAGAGTTGTATGGAGGAGATGGCGTTATGTGGACTGTGCAATTTGCAGGACATCCTGCGCTTACTTTCCGTGGTAGAACCTGGGTCAGATACACAATAGCGACTCCAAGAAACGACGCAACACTTGTGCTTGACTGGAAGAGGGTCATGGCAGTCTATCTTAAGGAGATCAGCTACGACGAGGCCACCATCAAAGAGCGCAATGCAGGACGTTATCTGCCATGGACACTAGTGAGCAAGACTAATACCACATGGTGCGAGTGATAAGGTCGAAAGCGGAAGTCCTGAAGAACAATGTCTTTCAAAGTGCGCAAGGCAGTACTGTTCTTCGTGCACTGGACTCCCGGTTTCCAAGATGCGGGCGGGAGCTCGAGAGGCTGCCAACAGACATGAAACATGCTTGCTCTCTTATTTGGCTGTGTCCCACAAGCAAACTTTTGGTTCTCATTCCCATCATATAAGGGATGCTTCTCGGCCTTGGCTTCTGCGAGAGGTATCAGCAGAACCGGAACATCAAGCAATGGCTTCATCCACTCCGCAGACCCAATCAGCAGACGAGGACCTAAAATGGGTCGCTCTCAAAACACGACTCGATCATCTCATCAAGGACGAGAAGCGTCTGAGCATCAGCCCTTACGATGTCGACCTCGCCATTGCCAAGAAAGCTGTAAGCTACCTAATCGACATATACAGACACCAAGACCAGCAGCTAGACGAGAAATGCAAGGCGCACGGCATTGAGCGACCCGACATTGACGAGAATGGACTTATACGGCCACAGGACATCGAAAACCTGAAAGACGAAGAAGCGCGTGAGATGACGACTGCGATGGTGGAGGACTTGATTTTTCTCGCGCAGGAGAAGGAGGAAGTGGTGAGGGAGATTCAGTACCTAAGCAGGCAGGCCGGCGAACCAACGGGGCGGGATTCTTGAGCAATTGTTGGAGACGGCGCGGATGATGGATTTACGAGGTGAAGAATGATAGCCTTGGGAAAGGCAAGTTTGTAGTACAGACCACGAGCAGCAGGCTGGAATGGCATAGCGGTGGCATGGTACGAACGATTAGTGCGAAAGTTCGTTTGCCTTCAGGCTTCCCTCAGCAGTGCCATACTTCACCCACTATGCTTGCTACTGACAGAATGCCGACAGGATTCTCGAGAGGCTGCGAACACTCTAGGCAACACCAAAGCGCTTCACTCCTTGACATGTCTCACTAGCAAACTTTCCCTCTCATATTACACCTTCTCCGGGGCCTCCTTTGCAAGACAAACCAGCAGAGCTGAACGTGCCACCATCAAGGAATGTCGTCTTCCACTCCACTAACCCAGTCAACCAAAGAAGAAGACCCTCAGTGGCTCGCTTTCAAATCACGACTCGACCAGCTCATTCGAGACAATGACCTGGGTCTTCATCCCGACGAAATCGATCTTGCACTTGCCAAGAAGGCCCTCGACTACGTACAGGACAACAACGATCGGCAGAATGCATATCTCGACAAAGCATATGCGGCAAGCGGCGTTGAGCGGGACAAGCAAAAGGCATTCACGCCTCCCTGGAAAGGAGAGCTGGACTCCATGGACGAAGAAGATATACGGATCTTCGCTGTTGAGGCGGTCGAGATCGCATGTTACATCGAAGAAGAGAAGGTTAAGCTCATGAAGATCATGAAGGAACAAGGACGTGGCTTCAAGGGAATGGTTGAGAGCGAGACGGATGAAGAGGATGCTTAGTTGCGAAATGCCAAAGAGTTGGTGAAGGATGGAATCTGTAGTGAGCAGGATCATGCGGAGCATATCGCGTCGTGTCATGTGGAAAGGGCTGAAAGGAAGGCAATGGTGTTAAAGAAGCGCTCGTAGCGTGTCGAGAGATAGGGATGTGAAGTAGAGCTGTACATGTAGATGTGCAGTGCGTAGCATACATAGATAGGGGAGATCGCCCTCGAAAAAGTCAATTTCACTTCACTTCACTTCACTTCCCTCTCGCCACTCTGTCTGCTCCATGTCTACTGATATAGAGCGCACATCACAACAACCTTGACGCGACGATGATGGCGAGAGTTGTTGTGACTACAATGCTGATCATAGCAATGAGATCGCGAAAAGCGGTAACCACAACAACAACAAAAAGAAAGGAAACGAAAGCTAAAAACGGCCGAGTCCATCAGAGTGGCAAAAACAAGAAATTGCATACACCGCAATGTCCAAAGCAGATCGCTGGATCGAACTCCCGACTAACAAAGTTCAAAAAAGAACAGAAAGATATGACCCTGATGCGTTGTTAGTGCAAAAGAGCAAAAAGCCTGAAAATGGTTGGAACCATTTTCAGGGGAAAGCTCCAGTCTACCTTATTGAAAGGTCGTTGACGAGTTTTCATTAGGATTGGTAAAGGTCAGTTATATTAAACTCTCGCAGCAAGAATTCTGTACTCCTCTGGGAGCACGATTGGTATAGGTTATCATTCATTCATGGCCTCTATAGTTTAGTCGCTAAGCGTGCAGATTGCGGGTTTGAGTTCTCTACCCCATTCCCCACGTCGGCTCTTCGTGCTTTAGTTGTATTGTGGGATGCGTCTCCGCTGGCTCCCACATACAGAGCCCATACGTGCCCTGCCGATTCCAACACCGTCAGACCTGATAGTCACGTGGGTGTTGCTTGACATGAGCATGATTCCCCATCTCACATGTGGCCTGGAGGATCGCGTAGGCTGAAGGACGCTGGTGAGGCGCGTCTTGGTGACCTGAAGTAGAGAGGTGGAGGTCGAAGAGCACACTCAGCTCACTCGAGATGCGCACAGTGTCCTTCCTCATTGCCTCTGGGCTGCCTTTGGTAGGCTTTCGAGGCTCTGAATGTCTGAAGCGAGTGTGGATGCTCATCAAGTGAAATTCTTGGGTTGCACTGATCATCGGGACTATCCCAACAAGGACCATGATGGATGCAGCAAGTCTCTACGGGGACCTCATCATCTGCGCAGCCAGGCCTGTCACAATGCAAACAGGACATGGTTCTCAACTCACGGGAGATGGGTTGGTTCGCCAGCAAAGTGAGACTCCCACATTCCTGCGTGTTCTGAAGCTCCAGACGAATGCAGATGACTCCGACCAGATCGAGTACGACGATTTGCGAACTTCGTAGGTGAGTGGATGGAACAGGACGAGGGCTTCATTAATGTCTAAGCCAAGCGGTATGTGGACCTAGAAATGCTCCTTCCAGAACTTGAACTTCACTCCAGGCACAGTCGCCTGTTTGCAAGCCTTCTTGATATCTCTCGCAGCCACATTCGGTCCGCAGAAGTATACTCCAACATCAGCAGTGCCCTTCTGACTCTGAACGCCGGCGATATACTTCTGATTCAGTATGCCCTCTCTCATTGCCACGAACAGCCTATTGAAGTCCGGCCTGCCAAAGTTCGTTCGACTCGACAATTCCGTGAGTGGGTCCTTATCAGTTCCAACACTATTCAGCACGATGTTCTGTGCAGTATCTGCATCCATTCGCTGGGTAAGATAGGTGTGGATTCGTAGAAACTCCTGCTGTCCTCCAGCCTCACCACCAGACATCATACTACTTTGGTGCTCCAGTGATTGTAGAAGAGCCTGGAACCACTCAAAGGAGGTTGTGTCCTTGCACACCCAGATGAACTCTACTCTGCGAAGTCGCTTGGGTGGATTTGGCGATATTCGCATATGCCAGATGCTCTTCAAGATGGACGCCCATGGTGTGACGCCAATTCCGGTACCTATCAGGACCGCGATCTCGTTCTCGAAAACATCCTCTGCTGGCGCTCCATAAGGTCCGTCGATCCGTAGCCGTGGCATCTCCTGCCCTTTGCTGAGCGCCACCTCATACATGCCTAACGGATCAAGCTCTTCATACAGCTTCTGCTGTTCAGGACCAGCTCCAAGCGCGTTCGCCAGTGATCGAGTAAAGTCGCCCACTTGCCGAACATGGACGCTGACATAGGGGTCGAATGGACATGATGTGATTGTGAAAGGGTGCCATTGGTGCTTCGACACGGATGGTACGTTGATGAACAGCCACTGGCCTGCTTTATAGTGCATACTCGGCTTGCGAAACTGGATTTCCACAGCATCGTAGGGATGGCGCACGACTTTGATGATCTCTGTCTGGCGACGAGACCTCAATTCGCGGTACACACGCTCGCACAGATAGGCGAAGCCGCCAACCAGTTCCCAGCGCCACCCTTGGTAGCCAATGCAGTGTCCCCAGAAGTTCTTGCCAGCGAAAGGCGAGTAAGGATTGAGACTGTCGCGCACAAAGCATCCAGTAGCGTGTGTATACATCGCCAAGAGGAACGGGATAAACAGGTGATGCGTGTACCAGAATGTCTCGTAGCTCTGCTGGCGGATCTTGGCATGTGCAGTGGTATACATGAGTAACATGCAGAGCAACATGACATGACCAGTGATGCCGCCGGCTTGGTGATAATGGATCTGTACTGCAGCTTCTGATCGGACCAGACTACGCTCCACGTTGAAGAAGTTCACATAGTGCGCCGACACATGCACTATCGTCCAGAGCAGCATGCTGTATGCAACTTGTCGGTGGAACCACTGGCTCTCGTCGAGGGGAAGCCATCGTATTTTAGGTCTGATAACTTTCAATATGTTCCGGCACATTGGGAAGAGTATGATCATGGTATCGACCGAGAGGCAAAGGCCAGCTCCTCGTGAGAACCAGACGCTGAACTTCAGCGTATTCAGAGGTGCTAGTCGCTGATCGGTCACCTGTTTCCACCAACCGATGATGAAGAGGGCGATGTGTAGGCCATGGAACAGCGTGTAGAATAGCAGCTTTCGTGGTGTGAGCTGCGAGGCGAGCCATGACTTCCTCTTGGGTACGACCATGGCTGTGGTTGTGCTGGTCTACGACCCTTCACTGCCAGGTGTTCCCCTCTACGCTGCGATATGGATGTACAACTCCAGCGTGTGAACTACCGACACATACTGTGCATATATGGTGTCAAGCTTGTAAGTCCGTCTCTTTTCTGCTTGATTCCTGGTGCGGTCGTGACTTCTTTTGGGAGAGGACGGTCGTAGGATAGCTCGACGACGAGTATAGTCTTCACACAGTCAAAGGCTCCGGGATCCTGTCAAGATATCACGGATACGAAAAGTGAAGAAGTGGGAAACTCATCGTAGAACTTCTCGAACCAGGCCACGCGCAATACCGCTTCGAGCGACAGTGACCATGCTACCCGAGCGTTCTTGATCATGCACGTCGACCGCCATGTTGGGTAGCTCGCAAATAGATCCAACCTCTCAGGATGCAACAAGCAGTCTGTGAGGTCGAGTGGGCGTTGTGCGAGCTCAGAAGCCTGTGCCTGCATCACAGCGGACCTGCATCTCTAACCGCCCACGCTAGCGAATCTTCTTGGCAAGTAAGTGAATGATGATTGGATCTTGACTGAACATTTTGAACGAGGGTTCTTCGGCCATCTCTCGCATATCATTGTTCACTGTGCCGCATGCTAGCAGACAACACCACCCCAGTATATGGCGACCTTGCTATAACATCAGAAGACAGCCATACTATAGATCACAAGAAGAACAACTGTTATCCAACTCGAGAGCGAGGGCTGAAGACAAGAAGACAACCTAAGTTCAAGACTTCGGCAGCGACTCCACGACTCCACACCTCGCGTGACCAATCAAACCCCATATCCGCCTCAAGACGAGCTCATTCGGCGCTTATAGCTCCAGCAATATGCAAGCACTTTGTCCGCACGCAGCCATCTGCTGCGCCAGGAGCGCTTCGATGATGCAAAGTCCGTCTGGTGACGAGTCAGCCCATTACGACTCCGAACCCATACGAACGGTCTTCCCTTCTCGATCCGTCTGATCATCTTGTAGGGTCTCGGCAGCGTGAAAGTCTCGCTTCCTTATCCCATATCACTCTGCATAACGAATACGGCTTCGCGAGCTCTAGCCTTACCATCACGATCAGACAGAACTTGAGCTGCCTCTTGACACTTTCGCCACCCACTCGAGTCTTTCTCCTCCCATATACTTGAGACAATGACCTTTAGCCGATCGAGACGGTAGCATTCAGTGCTCGCAGACCGCACTCATCTGATCTGATCTCTGCTTGCTCCCAGCAGCATGGGCAAGCTGATCAAGAACCACTGGGCGCGTCTAATCTGCCTCACAGCAGCGACATGTAAGTCCATCACTACCCTACCTCCCTTACACCATACTAATAGCCTCTCGCAGACCAAATCGCCGCCGCCCTGGAAGGTTTCTTTTGGCCCAAATTCTTCTTCGACTGGTTAACGAAGAATTTCGACACAGCAGTCAAACCAGTACCCATACTGCAGACGATCAATCTGGTCATAGGAATAATATCTCTGGCATACGAATGGCCGCTAAAATATGTTGCTGGAACAGCCATACATCGTTCTATGGAAGTGAGGCTGATGTGGCTACCGCTGGCGAGCTTGAGTAGTTTGCTTCTGTATCAGGCTACGAATCCAGCATTGTATTACTTTATTGCTGTTGGGGTATATTTTTGGGCGTATAGTGAGGGCGAGGTGAGTCTTCCCTGCCAATGCGATGGGCGTGAATGTGAGCTGACGAGTGAACAGGTTATATGTGCAGTGCCGTGGACGTTACCGCGGAAAGTTGATCGAAGACGACAGGAAAAGGCATGATGACCAACAAGATGATGATTTGTGATACCTATTTGATTTGCATAGCGAGGGATATGGAACAGCAATGGCGTGGTATGGAAGCCTGCTGGAGGAAATGGTCATTCCGATCACTGTACATACGCACGAAGTACGCATCAATCGAGCATAATGCTTGCTCTCTACTGCTTCTCTTCTTGACAACCACCCCATCGCCATCCCGACAAAGATCGTCTAGCGATGTGGCCCGCTTTCAAGCTATCACGTTAGTCAGTTGGCAGACCTCTCAGTGTGGTTGAGCATGTCCTCACACATCCCTTGGTCGTCTCTGCGCATTCTTGCACTTCCTTAAATGCTCCTGGCAGACGTTCGTCACAGCCATGTCGGTTCTGAGATGGGTATCATAACATATATGTACACTGCGCCTAAGCATAGCTGCGCCGCAAGCTCGACTTCTTTGCGAAGGCCTGTGCCTCGCTGCTGCCATCTTTTGTACACTAGAGCACTGCATTCTCGCCTGATGCCTTTGACAGCCTCTGTCCCGGAGCGTATATATGCCTCTGCCCTAAGCTCTGCTGCGCGCTGCAGACTCCATGCGCCATCAATGCTATGCTCTTTCGTGCGTCCTTCATCACACTTTGCTGCATGTCCACTTTCTTTATGAGATCCCCCCTATCTTAGCATTCCACCGCCCTGTCTTTGATTCGCTTCTCCCTGCATCTTTTCTGAGACTTTGATGTTCACTTCGAAGAACTTTGCAACACATCGATCCAGGCAGACGGACTCGCCCTTGTTCAGCTCGCCTTCGCGGTAGTTGTTTGGGATGCATTTCTTGGTGCATGTGTCGACGAGTCTGTAAGTCCAACAGGTTAGTGATATGTTCAGTACCAGACAATCTGGGTCGGCGCATACTGGTTGAACATGTTGGAGACCATCTCGATCTCAGCCTCTGCTGCTGCGATCTTCTCTGCTGACGATGGCTGTGGCCTGGCGCCTCCGAACCCGAACATGGACATGATGGCGGTTTGATTGAGTTGTCGTCGAAGGAAGTGAGGTGTTTGGACGTGTTAGGTTGTTCGACTGTCGATGCGATTGTGATTGAAGACTGAAGCTCAAGAACATTGAAGCTGTCGGCCAAGAAAATCACCATGTCATTGCGGTCTGCACTTCACGCGTCTCCTTTTCTTCTACATCAACAATCACATACTTGCCTGCTCACTCGAACAGTACAGTGCCATCCCATGGAGCCAGAACAGACTAAGAGAACGTGTAGTCATGGTACAGCCAACTACTCTGTCCCGAGATGTCTCGCCACCGCCTTTGAGGAAGCACGCGACAGCACCTGCATCTTCGCCTGAGCAAGAGGACCAGACCAAAATAGCCCTGAAGAAGTCCAAGGCTGCGATGATCGAAGCACATGAAGTCTTCATACGCGACCACTTGACGCACTTCGTCCAACATCTATCCTCAGCATCAAAGCCTAGTCCAGGTCCTAGGATCTCAATTGAGCAGTTTGCGAATACGTATATGCTCAACAAGCATGCCAAAGGAGCTCACTTCGTGGTCCATCAGCACGACCATCCCATTGCTGGGGTGCACTACGATCTGAGACTACAATTCAACGAGTCATCCACGGTGAGCTGGGCAATTCCATATGGACTGCCTGGGAACCCGAACAGTCTTCGGCCAAACAGAATGGCAATAGAGACTCGAGTTCACAACCTCTGGGTAGGTGGCATACTATAGGCACTTGTATTATTGCTCGATCGCACCTTCCTGGTTTTGCTTCTTTTCAAGACCAGCTGACAGCAACAGAATAATCTCATAGAATCAGCATCGCATGCAACGGGCTCACTCCTCATCTGGGATACTGGAGAGTTCGAGATTCTTGATCGTCCTGATCCAAAGGCAAAATCACACAAGACCACAGACGATGAGCTGTCCGATACCGAGACCCAGGATACCAGACACGAGACTCAAAACGAGCGGCTGATAAAGGCGTTTCAATCTCGCCACATACATCTACGACTTCATGGCACTCGTTTGCCGAAGAACTACACGATAGCAATGAGGTTACCCTCTCATAATGCTGTGTCAACCCAACCCAAGAAACCCGCACGAAAGAGAAGACGCATGGACCCAGCAAAAGCCCGCAAAGCTAGCATTGCGACTAGTAGCGATGACGATGATTACGACACCGAGACGACAGTGAGCTCAGTCCAAGAAGAAGCTCTCGAAGAGGATCACCTAGATGCCGCGAACGCTTCCGAAGATGACGAAGACGCCAATATGCGTTCAAACAATGCGTACTCTGGCGCCAGTAACACGATTGGTTCAGTGCATCAACGACACTGGTTCGTGACGCTCGATCGTCCGAACAGCGGTTTTCGCAAAGCTCGCACTGGATCTGACGCTGGCAGGTGGGTGGGGGATTGGGAGGCATTCTATGTCCGCGGTCGAGAGCACGAGCGTAGCATTGTCACTGGAAGAAACGCTGATGAGGTGATGGCTGATGAAGGAGTGAAGAAGTTCATTGGAAGGAAGATGTGGAGACCAATTACTGAATGAGTGAATCAAGATGAGGTAGCGACTGGCACTTGAGGCACATTGGATGTTCTCTCTGTAAGAAATCTCAGACACGACATGGTGCGTCTGCATTGCAATGGTTCGGCGTCTGGCCAGTCTATAGAGACTGTTGTTGGCGACCAACACGGTTTCACCTCCACGAGCTCAGTGCATTTCGAAATAGTAGTCAGGATTCCACCGATCCTAGGATTCATTAGTCATTATCACTCGAACCCACGAAATTGCCACTCACCGCTCGAAGATCAATACCCGCGGTCACGGGGTGTGCTTTGTGGAAACGCGCCTGAGCAGAAACCATCGAATGGACTACGATGAGATTGCGATGTAATTGTGGGAGCGAGAGCTTCCACATTTTCAGGTATCGTTTCGGCCATGAAAGGTGATATTGCTGTAGTACTCATCGCCGAGCTGCTTGCGAGTGACGCGGTCGACCTGAAGGATGCTAGGTGTCACGTAGCTGGCGTCGATCCATTGATAAGGTGGTGAAGTGATCATGAAAGTATGGTGGTAGATCTCGTCTAAAAGCTCTTGAGGCAGCGCTGCCATTCTCGCGTGTAAGCTGGGCATAGCTTTGCTTGTGTCGTTTTGCTCCATGTCGATTTTGCTGGTGACATTTGGCAGCTGAGTACCGCAAAGATGGATCAAGCGATCGATGAGGCAATCGGCTGCGTTCTTGGTTGGGCGAGTGCGCTTCCTGACTTTGCTTATGGTTGACCGAATCACACAGCTGATGGTAAGCTGATGCCAAGGCGACTTGTGGTGTCTAAAGTTCCAGTTGACATTTGTATCCAGCGTAGCAGAAAGGCCAACAGCTCCTCATCTCTTCTTGTTCGTTCTCGTCCGTTCGATCAAAGACCATCGCCAAAGCCCGGACAACTTCTTGAAGAGCATGAAACCGTTCCGCGATGTCGATGACGGGGCTTATAAGCGCTCGACAGGCAGATGCGGTAGCGATAGAGGAAGGCGAGACAGAGACAGCACCGCTGTTGACCAAGCATATCAACAATTTCAGCAAGCATAGATGCTCATGCCATCAGAACGATGTTCCTGCTGCATGCCTGGAAAGCACGCCAATATATTGCGCCAGACGACCTACCAGCAATCAGGACTCTAGCAGAAGCTTGCGACATTTGTTGCGGGACAGATCGTGCAGAACTGGGATGCTGGAATTCGTGTTTCATTTGACGTGCATCGCGAGTTTCTTGGCCATACCGGTTGGGTCGGCGGTTCTCGTCTTCATATCTGCCAGAAGTCCGCATTTTGTTTGCAAACACCTTCCGTTCATGGAGCAAGCTTTGGTAAATGTGCGGCTGGGCTGGGTGGCCACTCTGGGAGTCTTGCTTTGGTTCGTGCTGAATCTGATTCTGAACTGGAGCAAGAAGATGAGACGGTGGTTGTCTACGAGCGAGCTGCAGGCATCTGCGCAGATGCTGATCTTGGTGGTTCCTATGGCTGGCTTCATGATGGAGCAGTATCTGTTTGAGGCTAGATCAGCATTAGATTGCAAGTCTTATGTGTGAGTATCATCGATGGTTGAATTGGGAGTGGCAGAAGTCGGCTGGGCGATGCGAAGAAGGCTAGGAAAGCAGGTCTGGAGGTCAAGTCGGACACAATCAGATTGGCGGCGATTGATGTCTGCGATACTGCGATGGACGAACGGATACGACGATTGCACGAACAAGAATCGTGTTGGCACTCAACCATTCCTCAGAAAAATGGAAGAAGCCCCTGAGCAGTGGTAGGCCAGAATTGCCTTCCGCAGTGGCAGAATCTGTGTTTTGAGTTGGAACATGTCTTTAAACAAGCTGTAGCGATATTGAAGCCGCTCAAGACGGAATCATCAGGGTGTAGGATACCATGCTGCTGGTGGCCACTTTGTGGAGGATCCTCTTTTCTGTAGAAGGTTTTCTTTAGGCTCAATATCACTCGCATTGGCGTCAAGCTAGAGACTAGCGCTGTGAACCCTGCAGGCTGCAGTCGGGGAGCAGTTCTACGCGAGGCGAGCATCAGTTCAGGTTTCCTGCTTCAGAGACCAGATATGAAGGTGGTGTGAGAGGAGCTGAGGCAACAGGCCATGCGCTCGACGATACAGCCAGTTCCAGTAGGTGTAATGTCGTTCGGCCAGCCAAGATATGTGCCCGAGGAATGGGTGGGTGAGATGCCGATCAAGGATGGGTACCGAGAGAAGCGGAGAGGAGCTGTAAGCGAGTTCCATTCCTGAACCTCTCCGTTTGTCGGCGCACGTCCGAGCAGCTGAGAAAGGCGCTGGTACTCCCACACGCGTGTACGTTGTAGGGAACCATGTTGTGGTCTGTAAGCTATTGTTGATGTTCATTTCTTCTCCTTCCACTCATCACGTACACTAGGGCGTCGGCCATCGCGCCGCTCACAGAACTGCAGCAAAAGAAAGGCAGCTGCAACAGTGGCCGCACCTGTCCACCTCGAAGGCGCATGCACGCTCGCTACTAGACGTTCCCACTTCTTTCGACCAGACGAGACACGAGACACGGAAACCCATTCGCGGTAGGAAAGCTTTGCGCGTCTCCTAGGACTGCGACCACGACCTGCACCTAGGACCTAAGGACGAGAGACACCACCAAGACGCCAGTGCGAGCAAAAACCACACTCACTTCCACCTGAACAGGCAGCGACAGCACAGCTCCATGCGGACACGAAGGCGACGCGATCACCACGAGCAAGGCTCATAGGGGACGAACAGGACACGATATGCGATGCGCATACCAATTCGCATACAGCTGGGAAGTCTACTCTTGCTCTCTTCCTTGATTGGCCTGGCGGTCATCTCCATCGCAGTATGGGTCACTGTCCATGGCTTCGTGCTCGATATCAGAGCCTCGCGGTTGGCTCTGACGGCCTCGCTGAAGGCCGGTCAATTGTCGAGCAATCTGGACGTGATGCAGACGTCCGCTAGTTTCGTGACGACAAGGGTGTTGATCCAGAATGCTTTGATGAGATACAACCTTTATGGCAATAACAGCGCGGACAACTGGGCATCATCTGCCGCAGATATGGCAGCAGCAATTGGCGGCGAAGCATCGCTCGGGCAGCAGCTACTCATGCAGTCTCGAGTGTATCCGGTAGACGACACAGGTCCAGGTGGAACATCCTCGTTGCTTAACACCACCGGGGATTCTCTGATCAAGACAATACGCCTTCCCTATAGCTATCCAAACGGCTCAGCAGTGTATCTGGGTGCCAACGACAGTGCCTATGGCTATCCACCGACACTATACCCGAATCTGACATACTCCACTGGTAGCCCTGCTCGATACAGCGACTTCGTCATGTACCTCAACAGCACTCTCTTCCTAGGGCCATGGTTCGTCAACAGCACATACGCACTTGTATCGCTCACGATGCCAATTGTCAACAACACCGATCGCGACCAAGTTCTTGGCTATACTACGATAGTCATGAATGCCGCGCTCATTTCTCAGGTCATCAACTCTGCAGAAGGTCTAGACAAGACCGGCGAAACGTTGTTGATAGGACCAGCCGGTGCTACGAACAGATTGCCAAATGGTCTCGCTCTCGAAAGCAAAGACGAACCTGTGATCAACCTTCGTTACATCGTCCCAGTCAACAACACGGACAGCTCTCGACACCCTGATCACACACGCAATGGCACGAATCCGACTTTCAGTACAACCGACTTTCCCACTGTGTACACAGCTCTCGCATCCACAGAAAGCTCGGGCTCCCAGCTCAGGGCCACCAACGAGGCTGGGAAGAAAGTCAGTATCGGCTATGCTATGCCAACGAGTCCAATGGTAGACTGGGCGGTACTGGTCGAAATGTCTCGTGATGAAGTGTGGCAACCGATCGACACTCTGCGCAAAGTGATCTTGGCCTGTCTTTTTGCGACTGCAGGCCTAATGGCTCTCATCGCTTTCCCGCTGGCTCATTTTGCAGCGCAGCCCATCGTTATGTTACGAGCAGCAACGCTCAGATCTGTCGATCCGCCAAGCACAGATGGACAATCCGATATGGACTCCTTTGCGTACATGAGAGATGGTCCTGGCGATGAGCCTGCCGGCGCTGAATCTGAAGGCGAAGCTGCGTTGGCACGCAAGGAAGGTTTCAGCAATCCAGTGTCCAAGTGGAAGAGGAAACGTGACGCAGACGTTCAGGCTAGGCGCGAGGAACGTCGGAAGCGCGCGTTTCGAATACCTGGCCGAGTCAAGCAGCGCAGGGGCTGCATTAAGGACGAGCTCTCGGATCTAACGTACACCTTCAACGAGATGTCAGACGAGCTCATGATGCAGTATTCGAAACTGGACGAGCGTGTCAGGCAGCGGACGGCTGAACTAGAACTCAGCAAGAAGGCGGCCGAGGCGGCGAACGAATCGAAGACACTCTTCATTGCTAACATTTCGCACGAGCTGAAGACACCGTTAAACGGCATCCTTGGAATGTGCGCCGTGTGCATGCAAGAAGACGATCCTCTGAGACTCAAGCGCTCACTAGGCATCATCTACAAGAGTGGCGATTTACTGCTCAATCTACTCACAGATCTTCTCACGTTCAGCAAGAATCAGGTTGGACAAAGCTTGAGTCTCGATGAAAAGGAATTTCGATTGCGGGATGTCAGCTCTCAGACACTGGCCATCTTCGAACAGCAGGCCAAGGAGGCACGTATTGACCTGAAGGTACAATACGAGGGCGTCGGAGATCTAGGCACCGACGATGCATCGCCTGACAAACTCTCGACATATGGTCCAAATTCGACAGGACGCCTGAGCGATATGATATTGTGGGGTGACATACATCGCATCTTACAAGTCGTCATCAACCTCACCAGTAACAGCTTGAAGTTCACGCCACCTGGAGGTTCAGTCGTGATCACGATACGTGCGCTGCCGGACAGACCCGACATTGAAAGTTGCGCAACTTCTTTGATCTCGAGACAATCGAATTCGATACGAGTAGGGAGATCTACGCGGCAACAGAACTCGGAGACTCCCGTCCCTAGACTCACCTCACAAAGAAACTCCGATGCTTCTGTGCCACAGCTTGGCAAGCAGAAGAGTTCAGACACTACAGTACCGACCAGGCTGAGCATGGGAAAGAACTCCTCAGCAACGGTACCAACCCTGGGCGTGCCACGGGCCTCAGACAAGTCTGTACCTAGACTCGCTACGGCGAACGCGATCAACGTTAGAGATAAGCCGCATGCTTCCATTCATATCTCAGAACGAGCACGTTCACCTGCCTCTAGCAAGTATATATACTTCGAATTTGAAGTGTCCGATACTGGTCCGGGTATCCCGGAAGAGATTCAGGACAAAATATTTGAGCCCTTCATGCAGGGAGATCTTGGCCTGAGCAAGAAATTCGGTGGCACTGGTCTGGGCCTATCCATCTGCTCACAACTGGCCAGCTTGATGAGAGGCGATATGAGGGTTACAAGCACAGTAGGGCTTGGTAGCACCTTCACGATGAAGATTCCCATACGACATGTCCAAACTCGTGCCGATAGTTCGGCCAGCTCTGCCATAGGTATGGGAAGCGTCGGTAGCTCCTTGGCAGGCTCGCGCACGTCTTCGCCACAGCGTCCCCATGGTCCAGCGGACTTCGAGGGTGGTAGTACACCCAACTCGCCGGAGTCTGTCAAACCAAAGGCGAAAGACGTCGGCGATGTCAAGCCGCCTCCTCAATCCCGTCTAGTTGGCCTCAGTCAGCCCTACCTCACCACATCAAAGCCGGCCGAGTCTCCAAGCTCTCAAGACGAAGCTATGAAGCGAATATCTGCCACAGCTACTGGAAGCGCCAAGATTCGAGTGCTGGTAGCAGAAGACAATAAGATCAACCAGGAGGTTGTCCTCCGCATGCTGAAACTCGAAGATATCTACGACGTCGTGGTTGCTAGGGATGGCCAAGAGGCGTTGGATCTCGTGAAAAGCTCAATGCGCGCAGACTCGCGTCCTTTCAATCTCATATTCATGTAAGTCGACGCGTTGGGTCTTCGTATTTGGACAATCGCTAATCTTTGTGCTTTCTCTAGGGACGTGCAGATGTAAGTCGTTAGGGTAGCGCGCGTGTATGAGAGGATCGCTGACATATGTACTAGGCCGAACGTGGATGGCTTGACCAGCACCAAGATGATCAGAGCTATAGGATATCAAGCGCCAATTGTAGCCTTGACAGCCTTTGCGGAAGAGAGCAACATCAAAGACTGCTACGATTCGGGCATGAACTACTTCCTGTAAGCACTGGCAGCCATCAATCTTCAGGATCGCGCACTGACTTGACTTAGCTCGAAACCAATCCGCAGACCACAGCTCAAAAAGGTGCTCAAGGAGTATATCGCGCCAATCCTTGAAGAGCCCGAGGAAGAAGAAACGCCCACGCCTCCACTGATAGGGCCAGGAAACCACAACACTACAATTGTCATGGTAAACAACGAAAGAACATCGCAAGATTCGAAGAGAAATGAAATTACGACAGAAAATGCTAATGGAACAATGGATACTACAGGTCGATCATTCTTCGCGATCCCAGGCTCTAACGTGGCCAAGTCCGATGATGGGTCGGCCTCACCTAGAACGGTCGCGTAGCAAGACGAGCAGCAGCGATCCCACACCTGCGAGATCACGTTCCGCGACCGTACCTGGGCTTGATGACCAGCAGCCGCAAAGTCCCGGAGGTGAAAGTCCCGGTGGTGGCTATTTCAGCAATGAAACAGGACCTTTGGTGAGAAAGAAGGGCAGCAAAAAAGCACGTTTCAGCGATGGATAACAAGATGTAATATGAGCGAGGTGTTTGGGTGTTTTCGTGTTGGGTGCCTCATCGGGAGACCTCCGAGACAGTGTGTCGATGAAGGAGTAGGAATTGAAGCATGCGTTACTTTTGTGTGTGAAGACAAGATCACGAAGACTGTACATATGAGATTACACTGAAGTAGCGGTCTTTCCGCTTTCTACTGGCATATGCTCTCGCTCCACTTTCATGCGTTGCACCAATCGATGTTGACACTTTCCGGACTTTGGTCTATCAACGAGAAAAGTAGACTTGTCTGCTCGGAATGGTGCTCTAGGCACCTCAAGCTATCATTGCCCGCCCACCCGGGCGCTGTGCTGACAGCAGATTCCATAGACACTATCATGGAGCAGTCGAAAGTAGGTGAGCGTCAATGCGGGATGGAAACGGAGACCGTGCGTCCGAAATAGCGACATTTCGCGAATGTCGACAATACAACCAATCCTCAGTCCCAGTCGCAGTACGCTTCGAGACGACTCCAAAACCCACAAGTACTCTTCTTGTGATGTATAGAGGCAGGATCATCATTCGTGAACGCGCTGCTCTAAAGTTGACCTTACTGCCGCCATCCCATTTGTCGTCCCAGTAGTTTCGGGCAACCCTAAGTATAGAAGTTCTTCCGCGCCATTTCAGATTGATAAGAGATCATGATGAGCATACTTGTTGAGTGCATAGCCATGAGTCTGTGAGTGAGTGAGTGAGCACGAAAGTTCACGCGTACGCAACGCACTCGAAGATCAGTACTGATAAGTCACTTCTTCATGATGCTGTCTATGAAAAGCTTTCAACATGCAAATAGCATCCCTGCGCACCTGTCCCTTTATGTATGGCTCTTGAGTCACTCAAGCTGACCAATGTGTTTCTTACTGTCGATGTCAATCCCAAAGGCCCACACACAGCTACAGCTGACTCTCCTGCTGCACCATTAAGCAAATCGAGCATAAGCTGCTCTACATCTGGTCGGCCAGAGAAGAAGGTCGCGCAAGAGAGGAATGGCAGTCGCGTGCCACTAGAGACTGGCTTTGAGAGCAGCTGTACTGTTGAGCTTGTTGTCGGGTTCTTGCCAGCCGCGGGTGTGGACTTGATCTCTTCGCCATTGTCATCTTCATCAACGACAACACAACAGCATGGACCTTGAGACTTGTCGCACTCGCAGCCACACTCTTTGGCAACGCTGTTCTCTTGATCTGTGAACTCGTCTGCACATGTGACATAGATGCTGATCTGCGCCTCGATGCCAGAAGTATGAAGCTTCTCATGTGCTGCCTCGAGTTCATCGCTCACCCAGCGAGCACAGCTGCTCTTCTTCACGCACCAGACCAAGTGCACACGGCGGACAGGTAGCTTCTTGCCTTGCTTGACAGAGCGCTCCGCCAAATCCTGAAGCAAGGAGAGGTTGAACGTGATGCCAGTGGAACCGGCTAGGAGCAGCACGGAGTCGAAAGCGGCAAAGTCTGACTGCGAGCCTCCGTACGGACCGTCCACGATCGCAGCGTGGGTGACATGGCTGATCTGAGCACTTTGTTCAATGTCAGATGCCTCTTTGTTGTCTGCAATGAGTGCTTCGGAAGACGAGTTCGCTCCATGATAGATCTTGCTGGTGAATCCTCGGTGGCCCTTGAGCACGAAGACAAGATCTCCATTGTGTGATTCTGGTGTTGACAGTATTGTAGCAGGATGACTTTGCAGGAACCCGAACTTAGGAATCGAGAGAAGGACGTGTGATCCTGGCCGCCATCGTTTGATCGATCGGTTGGAGATGCGTAGCTTGGTCACACCGCCATCGAGCTGTACCATTGACGCTCGGCTGACTCGTGCATTGTTCCACGCAAGTAGCGTGAACCTGAGGAGACGGTCTGCTAGGTACAAACCAACAGGGATGTAGATGTATACTCGACTTGTCAGTGCTGTACTAGGCAGGTGGAACATTATTGCGATAATGAAGCCGAAGAAAGTGATGATGTGTTGTGCGACGAAGACCTCGTAGGACAGGTGCCGCAGTGGAGCCACAGTGCTGATGTTCATCCAGAGCAGAAGCGCGAAAGCTGCGATACCAGTAGTTGGACAATCATCAGTCTGCCATTCGAGACGCGTAAGACCATATTTCTGCCAGCCATAGCTCTGGAATGCGAAGTGAAATATGGCCAAAAGCAACATAGTCCTGGCAGACCATCGATGTAGCACATTCAGACGTTCCCAAGATGTTCCAGTCAACATCCCAATCACACTGTGCTTGTTGATGAGCAAGATCAACAGAGGCATCTGTGCAACAGCGAGCCAGCCAGCTCGTACACCTAGCCCTTGCCAGTATTGCGCGCCTTCGATAGAGTTGTCTGAGAACTCCAAAGCGAGCACAAATGCCAGGTAGATGACAACCAGGGCTACCGTGCCGAGAGGTGGTACTTTGAAGCCTGCAAATCGTGTCGGCGTGAACTGCAGGTAGGTCGATTCTCGTCCTAAAGCTGTGACTGTGGCTAACCATGTCGATGGGAACTGCTTTGGTCTTGCCGGATCCGATTTGCGTCGCGCAGCCTCGCGGAGGCGGTGCTGTAGTGTCAACCAGCGTGCGAAGGTGAAGAGCATCGCCGCTGCCACAAGTGCTACTACGCCATACCAGAACATCTTCGCGTAATTCGCGCCATCTGCCTTGAGATAACCATCGTCCAGTAGGTCTTCCAGGAAGGCACTGGCTTGGGTCTGGTTGGAGAAGTCGACGCCTGCTGCAGAGAGTGGTTCCGATGATGTGCTGGAGTCCATTCCGCTCATGTCCATATCCATATCGGCTTCTGTGGACTCATCATGGCCCTCGTGACGCCGCAGCAGGGCGGGTTGCCACCCCATGCTTGCGATGTGAGCTGATGCTGTTGTATTGTGCTTGATTACGCGACAGCTTTCCGAGTCAGCCTCTGGAATGCAAAGTGGCCTCGCCTCAGCACATCAAGAAATCTAGACTGCAGCAGTCACTGATGCCGCGCTGAATTCTGACGTCCAGAAAGAGTCGCGAGACTTCGAGGGACTGGTTAATCAGATGCAATGCTGTATGCTTGAAAACAATCGCGTGTACTTTAGGAGAAGATGTTGTGTTTGTTGCGAGCCAATCTGAAGCGATGGAATGAGGACGAGAAGATCAGCACTTGCCTTTTGATCGCCTAGCGCGAAGTGCGCACTTGGTCTTTGTTATTTTGGTGAGGAAGGTGCGCGAACTCGTGGACCTTCGAGCAAGTTTCCACTTTTGCTTCCCAAAAGGGAAGGACCCACTGTTCTGCGTATATGCAGATGCAAAGGCTCTGGATGGCGGTACAGTATTCGGAATATTGGAGTTGGAACATTTGTGCTGTATCATGCAATCATTCATTCGTATAGGCTAATCAAACAAATCCCTTCATATACTACTCCACCAGCTCTAACCAAAGACCAAAGCCCTGACCTCAATTGACTCTCTTCCAGGCCAGTCAGGCTTCGTCCTTGGGTCCACGAAAGCAGAGTGAGGTGTTCTCGCTCCATCCTTGCTATCGTAACACTGAAGGAGAATCCTCTCATCATTCTTCATGCCTGACCAATAGTACCACTTCCCGTTAGGCGTGTATTTCACACCCGCAGTCTCTCCAGTACGGTGAGGGTATCTGTGCTCGACAGGTACAATGTCCTCATCAGGCACGGATCGCGAGTCTGCGTAAGCGAGAGGAGAGGCAACAACTGGTCCGTTCAAAGGTCTCCAGACGTTGATCAATCTGACACGGTCGTTCTTCAGTGCTTCAGCTTCGTCTCCCATGTGATAATCGACACGCATGTTCGCCGACTTCGTGGTCTGATCGATATGTGCTCTGTTCACTGGAGCTCGCTTCGCATTGGAATCACTTCTTCGAACAGTGTGATCGAAGATGAAAATCCTCTTCGCGCCTTGGACTTTGTCCAGTAGGAGGTTCTCCACTTCGTTGTAGTATGTCTTCTCGATCTTTGCATCGTCGCTGAAGTCTTCGTTCTTCATTTCACTGTGAACTTCTTGCAGGACTCCAAATCCTCGCTCATTCATGTCGAATTCATGTTCTCTTCCTCGAATGTCTTGAAGTGTGATGTCGTGGCTATCCTCGCCATAGTTTCGCTGTGGTAGGCCTTCTGGAGGAGTTTCGATGTAATTGAAAGGTACAGCGCCATCTGCTGGCGCCTTATAAAAGATGAGGCTCGAGTGAGCTTCGCCACGAGGAATGGGGATGTCGTTGGAGACGCCAAACTTCTGCTGGGTCTGCGTTTGGGTGGTCATGGTGGTCGTCGTACTGTTTTCAATGGCTGGTATGCTGTATGCTGTTGGTATCCTAGTCAAGATGTAGTAGTATACTTGGGTTAATCACTGCGATCTGTATATGGTAGTGGCGACCCCCAACATATATACCTATTTCTCAACCTAGACTTGCATTTCTAATCCATGTACAAAGAGTAGGACTGATGATTTGACGTACAATGCCGAGGAAATCGTCATTGCCATGTTGCCGGCCAGAGGATCGTTCAGGTGCGCCAGATGTGCGGAGGTACCGAGTACCTCTCTACCTCTCATGGTGTGCTCTCCAATCATCTCATCGTTGCTTAGATCATCATCTGGTTGCGTGCTCAGCGTAAGCATGTCGTAGAAAGACGTAGTCTGCAGGCTTTGGTAAGTGATCCCGGCCTGTGTCACGTGTAAGGTGGTCTCGGACGAGTTTCGTCTTTCAGACTAGTAAGGCTGAATCTGCTCAAAGTTGTGGCTGAACTGCTGCTTATGGACTGTGGACGATATCGTGATGTCGTCGACGGCTTGAAATGGCTTGCCCATTAAACGTTGTAAAAGGGTATAGAACTACTAAGGTGACGGCCCTCTGCGCGTATGGCACTCCTCCGGATTCGTGCTCTCTCTCATATGCTTTCATCATTCGTCTCATTACGTCGTCGTGATGCGAATCGCTACGCTGAACGCTGCACGACAAATATGCCCACCTCAATACCACTCGTCGGCTCCTGTCCTAACGGGTATGGGTTCTTGAGCACTCCTTCCACAAGGTGTCCTACGAGCTCTGTTGCTGTAGAAGCTCGTTCCATGTGCTGGTTGCTACTCTTCTTGAGTGCCTCCTGCGTTGCACGAGTGACTGTCTCCTTTATCCGAGGATACTCTTGCTTCGGCCACCAGTCTTTCGCCCACGCTGCACGTGAAATGCGGACGCAGGCTTTGGACGCATGCACAGTGGCATAGCTGCCTCGTTTTCGTTGCGCCAGCCGCGCGCAAAGCGTTTGCATGGACCGCCGCATTTGCTCAAAGTCTTCCATGTCTTTTGCAGCTGCCATAGTCCCAAGATCTTGACTCAGGCTCCAGGACAATCCGTGAACCACCTGGGTCGTTCGAAGCAGAGGGTCAAGAATCGGGCTGAGATATTCTCTCATGAATGTCTCTGCTCCAGTCTTCGTAGGGTATATGAAGACGAGAGTGCCTCCTGCAGGAGACAGTTCAACAAGCCTATCAACGAGAAGCTAAGGAGCGCAAGGTCAGTCTCTGCTCCTGAAGCATTATGTTCGACTTTAGCTTACCGAAGGCCCACTTGGATCGAACAGATTCTTGAACTCGTTGGATGAAGATGGCGGTATATATCGCTCTACAATGCCAAGGTTCACGGTTGACGGAGGTACGACAGGTCGCGGTGATCGAGGTAGGGTAGACTGATCATCTTGGTAGTCGGAAATGGGTACTGCGCTGGCGAATATCTTTTGCGCGAAATAATCGTCTCCAGCTTGAGCGCCAGGAGTGCTTGGGGGTGAAGTTGGTATGTCGGGAAGGTTGAATTTGCCAGGTATTGCGTGAAAGACGTTGATCCAGGTAGGTGGGTTCGAAGGTGTGTTCGCTCCTATTCGCTCGAGTATGGTATTGTAAATATGCCCGTTATCAGACGGCACAGGAAGTGCATGTGAGAGGACTCGCAGGGGATTGTTGGGGATAGCAGCACTGCGAACATTGTTCACTGTGACTTGGTAAGCACTATACTCAAGATCAAGTCTGGTTGTTGCTTACCTAGTATTTCAAGAGCACCATCTATCCAGGCTATCGAATCTATGGCTCGTTAGACTTGGCGCATCTCGGGCTTCTACAGAGGACATACATACCCTCGGTCGAATCTGGCACCACATTGGCTTCTTTGGCAACTGCCACAGGTCTCTCGCCACTACTCCGGGCTGCTGCCGAGAGAAGACTGTTTAGATCGGAAGATCTCGAGTCCACAGGCGCATTGGAAAGATTGGCCAAAATTGTTGCGCGCCATGCCGGTTCCGAGTCGGCTGGCGGTGTGAGTGTGGCAACATCGTGTCGAAATGGTGTCTTTATCATGCCCGGTGGTAGTCTTGGTTTCACTGGCACTGCTGTCGCCCAGGAGGGGCTGATTTCTAGTTCGTGCATGACACCAAGAGGTCTGAAATCCGCGAAGTCTCCATCCGCTGCTGTCGGATCAGAGGCGCCGGCGGAGGAGGGAGTGTCGTGAAAACTAAGGCTGCCAAATCGGTCGGGGTGAGGAGCGCCGATGCCCAGTAGCTCGAATGAGGGCAGGCGCAGGTTGTGAGCAGGCCTCGAAAACTGCTGTCGAGGTGGTGGACTTGTGTGGACGGGAGCCAGAGCACCTCCAAGGATAGAGAACATGTCGGGTAAGCAGTTCTCAGAGGCAGCAGGTGTCATCACTGAAGGAGGTGTTGCTACCGGGGAAGGCTCCGCCGGTAACATGCCTTCCAAGAAGAAACCACTGTCAGATCGCGATGTTTGCTCGTCGGATGGAAGCTGTGGAGTCGCGGCAGATGACAGGATTCCATGATCAAACGCAGGTGTGGCCATGTACCTGCTCGCGGAGATCGGTGGTGATGGGAGCGAGCGTGTGTTGGCCACCTGCGCGACGCTGCAAACAAGCGAGCAAGGCGGAGGTGAACTAGGTGGTCACAAGCTGATGTCTGGGTGGAGCGAAACAGGCCACAAGATTATTCTAACTTCAAAGGTCTGGACTTGGCCATTTACTTTTCTCGCCGCTCTGACCTTCACTGTCCCTTGTCAAACGAATTCTCCTACAGGCCGAGCTGTCGTCTCGTCCAGCACGACACCGTATCATCCGCGTGGTCCGCGAAGCCATCGCATCGCAAACACTTTCGATCGCATTGTAGGCGACGGTTCTGACCCCGATACCGTCGTTCTACCGCACTCTATTCTGGTGATGCGCCAGAACCTAAAACTTGGCAGCAGCTCAATCGCAGTTCGAGACCACAGGCTTGACCTTTTTCGGTCACCCCAGCGGAGACAGGACCGCTCAGCTGGCGGAGTCGGCGGAGAGGCGTTTCTCAGCGTGTATCACATCTCAAAAGCACGTCCAATTTCTTCTATCCGCAGCATCGAGCATACGATTTTACGCTTGCTCTGGTATCACGAGCGCGTTTCATTTTGAGCAGCACACTGGGCTGTAGCAAGGACATGCGAGCGGAGTCTCGTGGGACCACGAAGCGGGTACCTAATAAGTATGCACACCAGTGCTTCAGAGCTTACTGAGCTGCATGTGCAAGTTGACTGGCTTGCCCGCGGTGCGCACCACGTCTATTGAACTCTCCATTTGCCGGATCGTCGGGCTGCATACGATCAGCATTGGAGGAAAATGTTTGACAGACCGGTGAACAGATATTGATATTTGCTATCGCCTCCTCCAAGTACAAGTACCTACAATAAGCTGATACCGCCCTCGACATGGGCACTCAGTGGTCTAGTCTCTTGACCAACAGCACATAAGACAGACCGGTCACCGGGTTCGCGAGATGAGGATTCAAGACGAATGCGAGCAAACTCGTACGAACGCTTCAGCTCGTATCCACTCCGAAGTCCGAGTGTACAAAGTCAAGAGGAGCTTTGTGCGTGCAAGCGGCCGGGCATACCTAGCTACCAGCATTGTGCGCTCCAACAAAGTCTGGCAGTATCATGAGAGACACACTGTAGGTTGATAACGATGTGATTCAGATACCTTGCCAACCGCTAGCTTTACAGAGCAACACGATAGCGCGAGAGCATGCCTTGTTATCTGAGTGCGCAGCTCGTATTATGCCGCAACTACCTCGGAGTCTGATCTCGATAGTCTCAAGGTCTTGAGGACAACATCATGCTTCACGAGTGTCGAAGCAGATGCATCTGCTGGTCAGCATTCAGAACAAGATTTTGGCAGCATGTTGTTATTATGGACCTACTGGACGTGCTAGACACTTTCGATACCCGCTGTCAAAGCTTGATCACCGACTTCACCGGACATTGCTAGGAATACCAATTGGTCTAACGAGAAGAGCTTGGCTTTGACCACATATGACCACGACGAACTCCTCACGATCGCCCACCATACTGACAGTGCCTACACTGCCTCCTGATTATCACCGAGTCGTCTTCTTTGTTCAGAAGCTGGATGCTTCCCGCTTGATCTCACCTTTTGTTTCAAGTCCAAGACCACAAACAGAAACCAAGACAGCATTGTCTAAGGTAGCAATGAACCAGAACTTACTAAAGCTTAGCACTGGGAACCCGGACCTTCACTTCAAAGTCATACTAATCATGTGTCAATACTACCGCTGGCAGTGCAACCACTGTCCTGCCGACAACGACGTCGTAGTACGATGCAAGAACAACCATCAGTCTCAACGACGAGACCCATGTGCAAGAAAGACCACATTACCATTGCCTCCAGATGCCCCCAAACTCGAATGTCAGCATTGCTTCACTTATCGTTCGATGCCATCAGGGACACCAGCTGCTCGTCTCAATCTCGATACCACCTTTCGAAGACTTTCTATTCAGCAGCCTACGCCTTCGCCAGAGAGAGCGGACCATCAGCAGCATTCGCATTCTTTGGGTAACATTCAGTATCCGTCGGACTATGACATCTTTTGGCTGAATCCTGCTTTGAGATTGCCAGATGCTGTAGGCAAGATTGGTGAGTATAACGAGAATCGTAGCAAGGTCATGGCCATGGTAGAAAAGGGAAGGAATGTGGAGAGCTCGAGTGGAGGCGGTGATGAGCAGGAGAAGAAGAGTTGGAGGAACTCTTGGTCGCAGCTTCAGGAGGCTTTGGAAAAGGTGTAAGAAGAACCAAGGACCGTGTCTTGAAGCTCGTGGCGTTCGCAGGGAACTTGTTCGTGTTTTGTGCTCGCAGTATGCTGTACTGCAGTGATGCTTCCGGTTGCACATCCGGCAGTTTCACGTCCCAAGCGAGCTTCAATACTGGACGAGCGATTTTGAGAAGACTGTTATGCAAGCAGTCAGTCATGTAGTTGATCTTATCTCTCATTTGCTTGCCGTTAAAAGGTCGGGTAGTTCTCAGCGAGCATTATCACTGCATGAGAGCGGAAGAAAGTGGAAGTGGAGAACTGGTCACCGTTGCCAGTGCTGCGAGGTAACAACATTTGTTAAGATTTGAACAGCCTGAATCAAGTCCATCTCGACTTTTTGACTTCACACTTTCTCGTGTCTCGAACAATTTTGCACAACCATGCACAAAGACCATCTCGAACGCAGTCAGGGCCATAAAGTCTACTTCGAGATCTAACTACCATTGGAGCGCATCTCACTAGACACCTTTAGCCGGAGTTTTCAGCTGAGCGGCATGCCGCTTAGCTATGCCGCTCAGCTCTCTAATTAGCTGCAATATAGGTATGTGCACCATTATATGCCAATTGCTAAGTTATTAAAGTAATGTTTCCCTCTTATATAATTATCCCCTATCTTCTTAATATTAGTCTTGTAACTCTACTATAGCTTCTAATATATTAAGTAATAAGTTTGTAATATCGAAATAGGACGACAATATATACGCCTGCGACATGTAGGAAGAGTCTTAATACGCGATAGAAGTAGAAGCGTCAGATAGGAACCAACTATATTAATTGTGTTAGTTAGTTATAGGTTGCATCTCCTTCTAAGATGTGGAGCATTAGATGAGCTACGTAACCTACTATTACGTAACGTATATTATATAATCTGATCCCTAAGGGGGTGTCTCTTAGATAGTCCAACTAGACTATACTTTCTAATACTCCTACTTAGGCCAGATAGTTCTTCTACCCTATATTCTAGTACTTATATTCTATTCCAAATCTCGATAACTTATTAAGTATAGAAGAGCTATTTATACAAGCTTAAGTTGTCTTATAAACTCCTAGAATTAGGGACTATTCTTCGGCTTGGTTAACCTATCTGCAACTATCTCTTTTGTTAGAATATATACTACTACTATCTTCCTTTACTACTAGAGTCTCCTAATATTATTATAGGCTATATTAATATATTTTAATCTCTTATAGGTATAGGCATCCTTAACTAGGGTTAGAGATACTTAGTTATCCCCTATAATCTAAATAGGTCTAAGTTTATTTACTATATTAGAGTTCGCTTTAATAAGTAGTTAAAAAGAATATTCTCCTACTAACTCTATATAGTCCATTTCTCTTAGAAGTGCTACTAGAAATTGAGATTGCTTAGTATATATATTTAGAGCTATATACTTAGCCTCTATAGTTAATATTGCTATAGACTTCTACTTCTTACTTATCTAAGATACTAGTACTCTATAGAGGAAGAAGATAGATCCTAGAATTGAGACTCTATCTACCTTGTCTATTATATAGTTAGAGTCTAAATATCTAATAAGGCCTCTACTACCTCTTCTAAATATAAGTCCTAGGTCTAGTATTATAACCCGACACCTGCCTGCCTGCCTATATTTACTTATAACTGTTATATGCACGCGGCTAGGCCCGATGCGGCTAGCGCGCTTGGCGCTTTTCTTATACTTACTTGTTCGCGCCCTCGCGCTCCTCTTAGATACTTTGTCTACAACCTGATTTACTACGCTACTATTTATAACGTTATACTTTATAGACCTTACTTATAGTATATAGTTCCTAGTTATAGTTATAGTTAACGCCGCGTTTAGAACGCGTCTCGTACCAAAAGTGCGAACTCGAGGCAGCCCTAGCGAGAGCGCGCCTATAGCAAGATTATAGTTCTTAGTTAAGGTTATAGTTACTATAGTAGTTATAGACCTTAGTTCTTAGTCGAGTCGAGCTACCTCAATATAGCGAGACTTAATAGCGATCCGCTAGGCGCTCGCGGTCTTAACCCGCGCGCGTCTATCCTTAATCGCGAGTCGCTCTTCGGAGCTACTAATATAGATTCTCAAACCCAAGGTCGCTAACTAGAAGGCGACGCATTCTGCTAGCACGCCGACGCACTCCGCTAATAGTAGCAGGAGATCGCTAATAAGCTCTTAACGATCGAAGAAGAGCCCGACTTCAAGGATAGTCTTAACCTCCTCGAGTATATTACCTACAAGTATAATAACTTATTTAACGAAGACCGCACTCAGATTACCTTCGCCGACGTAGCCGGCAAGAAAGTCACGTTAGAAGTCGCTCTTCTTAAGAGTCTGTCTCCCTTTAAGCTTCGAGATATTACTAAGGTAGTACTAGAGGGTATATATAACGTACTCTATAACATCTTCTACGACTACAAGCTAGCTCTAAACTAGTTAGTAGTTGTTTAGGAAGCTAACAAACTTAATTAATAGAAGAACAAGGATATAGTCGCTTAGTACGACAGACTCGAGTCTAAGAGAGATACTTTGAGTACTAAGAAAGAGACGCTAAGTGCCGAAAAGGACGCTTTGGTTACAGAGAAGGATGCAGCTACGACTAAGGTATAGCGACTGCAGGACATAATTAATAGAGAGCTCGGCAACATTATTAACGATAACGGCAAAGCCTTTATAGCCGAGTTAAAGAAGGATATAGAAGGCATCAAGCAACGCAAGGACTTCTATAAGAATCTATCTAATAAACTGCAAGAGAAGGTTAATTAATTAGAGGCTCAAGAAGCTAAGGCTAGTTAAGAAACCTTACTCGAGCTTAGTATCTTGCGTAACGATATTGCAGATATTACTTAGAAGAATAAGGAACTCGAGGAGTATATCTAGTAGCTCTCTCGTCGTAACTTGAGCCCCTTCTCGCGCAGCCGCCTACTAGCTAATAGTGCTAGTACTAGTACTAGTAGTAGCGGCGGAGGCGGAGGTAGAGGAGATTCCTCTAAAGGTCGAGGCTGCTGCAACTTATGCTCGCGATCCAGACCTCGCGGCCGCCGCGACAGCTTATTACGTTTACCTTATATTAGACGCCGTAAAGGAGATGCCTATAGTCCTAATAGAGACCTCCTCTAGCGAGGACGTAGTCGCTGTATTAATAATAGTAACACTCTAGGCGCCTAATCTAGCGCGTCGAACTTCACTTAGTACGACGATAGATAGGTCCTTGCTATCAAGGGTAGTCGCGACATCCGCACGCTAGACAAGTTCGGCAATAACGGAGAGCTAGCCTTTAATAAGTAGATACGCGATATCGAGAACAAGGTTAGTAGCAGTACCTTCTATAATATTAACTTATTACTCGCCTATGTTTATAGCTTTACTAAGTTGGACGTGTAGCAACTCCTTAACCTACGCATCCCCTCCCGCATTAATAAGCGAGCTACCGTCGACCCTTTCAAGTCTCTCGATAAGATACTAGAGTATATAACCGAGCGCTATAGCTAGCGTAACCAAGCCAACTATTTATTCTACGAGTTGTCTGCGCTTAAGCAAGGAGATAAGGAGTTATTTAGTACTTACTATACCAAGTTCCAGAAGTGCCGCGCTCGTATTTATCTTATAGCCGAGTCCGAGAAGTAGCTGCTCGAAGGCTCCCTTAACTACCGCTATAGCAATCGTCTAATTAATAGCTCCGTGTACTACACTCTTAAGGAGTTAATAGATCGCCTATACAACATCTAGAATAGCTTCGCTCGGCTCGACGCGAACAAGCTAGCTCGTGCCGACAATAATAACAATTGCGGTAGTAGAGGAAACCGAGGTAGCGGCGGAGGTTAGCGTAGAGGTCGTAGAGGCTCTAACGGTAGAGGCGGCAATAACAACAACAATAATAGCGGCCTGCTTCTATACTCCGATCTGCTAGAGAAGTTCAAGAATCTGAAGCTACTTACTAATAATAAGCGCTTTAAACTTATTTAGAGCGGTTACTACCTGCGCTGCCGCGAGCATAGTTACTATAGTCGTGATCTAGCTTGCGTCTTCAAGAAGTACTAGATGCTACTACGCGCTAACACTATAAGTACTAATAGTAGCTCTAACACTAACAATGGTAGTTAGGGAAATAGCGAGACCTCTACTTGAGCACGACAAGTAGAGGTTGCGATAAATTAACGAAGCTAAAGGCGCTTTCTGCTACTATCTAAAAAGAGATAGAAATAGTAGAATTACTAGGTATATTACTAGAGATTATAGAGCATGTTATTATAGACGGCATAGCTAATAATTAGAATACTAGGCTTTACCTTGATTATAGAGCTAACTCTTGTTATATTAATTCATCCTTCGTATATAAATATAAATAACACTTCACCCTTATTCCCCTCGAACAAGCTAGGCGGCTCGGACTAGCTACTAGCGAACAAGCTTTAGCAGACATCGAGTACGTTGCGAAGATAAACCTTAATATTAGAGGCTACCTCGAATAGTTCTACGCTTTCGTTACTAAGCTAGATCTGGACTACGATATAGTCCTTAGTCGTAGGTAGTTCGACTAACATCAACCAAGTATTGTATAGGCAGAAGGTAGGATAATACTAGACTCTACCTTATGTAAGATCAACTATAAGCATGCTTTAGTATAGATCTTTCCGGCAACTGCATATACTTACGTACGTAAGGAGAAAGCTATAGACGCCGATATACTAGATATTGCGGAGATTAGCCCTATAATGCTATAACGCATGTTACGATAGAAAGGTACCGAGATTCACGCTATATAGATAGTCGGTTAGGATAAGTAGAAACAGATACCCTTAGATAGGCTAACTACTTGTGCTATAAAGGCAGGGAAAGCTTTCACCTACTACGGTAGATTAGCGGCTATAGTTATCGATAAACATACTCGCTAGGCACAAGCATGCGCTATAGCTATAGCAGACTATAAGAAGTTTATAACTAGTACGACGAACCTAACTATTTATAATGTAGTCAAGGACATACTACCGAAGGAGTTCCAAGACTTTGTAGCCCTATTCGACCGGAGAGAAGTAGAAAAGCTTCTACTATATAGACCTAGCATCGACTACGCGATCAAGCTTAAGGACGGTGCTATTCTACCCTTCAAACGCCCCTACCCTATGTCTTAATGCGAGAATAAGGTTATTAAGAAGTAGATTAACGATTAACTCGAGAAGGGCAACATTCGCGGCTTAGTTTCCCCTATAGCAGTACTAGTTCTTATTATCAAGAAGCTAAATAGTAGTCTGCGCGTCTGCATTAACTATCGTGGACTTAACGCGTTAACAATCAAGTTACAATATCCTATTCTATTAGTTTAAGAAACCCTAAACTACATCTTAGGCAAGGAATAGTTTACCAAGCTAGACGTTATTATAGCGTTTAATCGCATCTATATAGTAGCTAGGGATATATGGAAGACTATATTCACTACTCGCTATAGTTAGTTCGAATGCGTTATAATACTATTCGGGGCTTGCAATGCACTAGGCACCTTCTAGAGCTATATTAATAATATATTACGAGACTTCCTCGATATATTCTACTCTATATATCTCGATAATTGCCTAGTGTTTAGCGACACTCGTAAAGAATATATACAATATATACGAAAAGTAATGCAGAAGCTTCTCGATGCTAGATTATAACTAGATATTAAGAAGTGTAAGTTCTTTGTCTACGAGACCAAGTACCTTGGTATAATTATTAGCAAAGACGGGGTACGTATAGATCCTAAGAAAATCGCTACGATCGTGGCATAGGAGACTCCTACCTATATTAAGGACGTATAGGCCTTCTTTAGCTTTAGCAACTTCTACCGCAAGTTTATCGATAAGTTTGGCCGCATTGCAGCACTATTAACAGCTCTAACGAGGAAGGCTAGTAATAGTAAGGCCTTAGATAAGAAGGGCTATATTAAGTTTATATAGACTACTAAATACGAGAAGGCTTTCAAGGACCTTAAGCAAGCCTTCGTAGCTAACCTAATATTAGAAATATACTACGTAGGGTAGTAGACAGTTATAGAAACTAATACGTCTAACTATGTTACTATAGCTATGCTTTCACAGCTCTACCCCGTTACTAAGAAGTAGAAGCCGGTTGCGTATATATCTAAGAAGATAAGTTCTATAGAGTGCAACTACGAGATCTACGACAAGGAACTCCTCGCTATTGTTCTAGCCTTTAAAGAATAGCGTCCGGAGCTTATAGCGGAGGGGGGAGAAGCAGATAGCGACTTCGAACGCTTCGATAGTAACGATTACGTCCGAGTACTATCTAACTATAAGAACTTGGAGTATTTTATAACTACTAAGTAGCTTAATAGACGACAAGCCCGTTAGGCTAAGTTCTTGTCGCAGTTCAACTTCAAGATCACATATAGACCTAGCTTGCAAGGTACCAAACCTAATAGCTTAATACAACGATCCTAAGACCTGCCTACTTCGCTAGATAATCCAAGGGTTCTATACTAACAGCAGATAATCCTTAGCCCTAACAGACTAGACATTATGCTAAAGGCGGCAGCGATGAACCTAATAGAAGATAAGGACATCGGTAGTAACAAGATCGCCGACGTTATAGCCGTAGAGAACATAGATCTGCCGATAGCAATTAAACAGCTATACTAAGAGAAGCTAGTCTAACAAGCGCTTAAAGAACTATTACTTAGGCAGATAGCTAGTTTCCTTCGACAATATAAGATAGATCAAGCATTAGTAATAGTACGCGATTAGAGGATGTATATCGCTAATAGGTTCGGAGAAGCTAGTATATTTATACTACTAACAGATTCTAAGATTATATACCTAATACGAACCTTTGTAATTAAGGATTGCTATAGTATATTAGCTGCTAGACACCCTAGCATTGCGAAGACGTTCGGCCTCTTGACGCGCTCCTATATATAGCTATTCGCATAGCAGATAGTAAAGCGATTCATCCGTAACTGCAAGGTATATAGAACTACGAAAGCAACTACTTAAGTATATAGTAGCCTACTTGTACTATTGCCTATACTATACCGACTATAGCAACATATTGCAATAGACTTTGTTATTAAGCTACTACCCTTAAAGAGTAAGATTAATAGAGTAGTATATAAGAACATCTTAATAGCAACCTGCCGCTTAACTAAAGAGCGGCATGCTATCCCTATATATTAGCTTAACGCTCCTTATATCGCGTTAGTATTCCTTAAGAATGTCTTTGCAAGACATAGCGCGCTAGAGTCTATTATAATTAATAGAGGAACTAACTAGTTGTCGGCTTTCTTTAAGCGCTTCTATAAGCTTCTAGATATTAAGTAGAAACCTTCGACGGCTTTCTACCTAGAAACAGATAGATAGTCTAAGAATACAAATAAGGGTATTAAGCAGTATCTCCGAGCCTTCTACAACTACGCTCAAGACGACTAGGTTAACCTTCTACCTATTAGTAAGCTAGCAATTAATAACTACGACTTAGAGACTATAGGAGTGTTACCTTTCTTCGCTACTAGAGGATATAATACTAGACTACCTATTATCGATGCTTAGTCCAATATGCTAGTACTTCTATACAAACAATAGCTAGACGCCTAGGCTGCTAGCGACTTTAGCGAGCATATTGCCGACATTTACGAGTATGCCCAGGAACATATATACTTGGCGCAGGCTAGACAGGCAGATAACGCTAATAGCGGCCGCATACTAGCTCTAATCTATCGCAAAGATAACCTAGTATATATAGCTACTCGCAACTAGGGCACGGACCGTAATGCCAAGAAGCTTGATTACAAATTCTCTAGGCTACATAAAGTTCTTCGCGTTCTACTATATAACGTATACTATATCGACCTTCTACTAGATATATAGAAGTACCCTGTCTTCTACTCGAACCTCCTATAGTCCGCCGACAATAACCCTCTACCTAGTCAAACCTCGCCGGCCGATAGCCCTCTGCTACCGATTCACGTTTACCGAGAAGGAGATAATAGAGGAGACCTCGAGCACGAGGTAGAAGAGATCGTAGTAGCAGAAACTCGGAGGCCGATACGTATATAGTAGAAAGAGCTTAGTAAGTAACTAATACCGATGTTTAAGGTAAAGTAGGTTGGTTATAACAAGCTAATATAGGAGCCTAAGAGTTACTTCGAAGGCGCACCTAACAAGGTAGTATCTTTTCGTACGAAGTTACTAAATAGCGTATCTAATACACCTCCTTACCTACCGACGACAGAAGTTAAGTACCTTACAACTAGTCTAGAACTAGACTCGCGCGTAGATTCGCAACGAGTAACTCGCGCGTCGGTCAAAGTAGTAGATTAGAAGCACTGCACGCTAAGTCTTTAAGGGGATAGCCTAGCTCTTGCACCGAGTTTATACTTACTACAAGGCTCTGCTACTAGCTTTAGCAGCCAAGATACTATAAACACGAACGTACTAGTAGACGCTAGCAGTCACGTAGTAGATGCTATTAACGAGCGCAATGTTTTAGATTGTAATACCTATATTAGTAATACTAACCTAAATATAATCGAAAGCAATAACGTAGTCTTCGCTAACTCAAACCTTATATTACCGGAAGAGCTCTTACGTCCGATATAGAGCGGAGGCAGGGCCGGACCAATTATAGAATAAGAAGATACTATTAGTACTTAGAAGGAATAGAATGCGAAATATAGCTTAAACGACGATTTGGATAAAGAAGATAATTTGGATAATAGATTAGATAATAACGTCGCCTTTGCATACGCAATGCGAGTAGCTTAACGTTATAGACACGTATTAGAGCCTCTGCGGACAGAGGCTGTTTTGAGGAGGGGGTAGTGTTACAACCCGACACCTGCCTGCCTACCTATATTTACTTGTAACTATTATATACACGCGGCTAGGCCCGATGCGGCTAGCGCGCTTGGCGCTTTTCTTGTACTTACTCGTTCGCGCCCTCGCGCTCCTCTTAGATACTTTGTCTACAACCTAATTTACTACGCTACTATTTATAACATTATATCTAGAGACGACCTAAGGTATCTTACTAGTTTCTTTAGAGTATTTATATATCCCCTTATTAGGTTAGCTATATATAAGCTTAGTCTACTAAGAGCGAAAGCAATATCTAGTCTTGTTATAACTATCGGCTATATCTATATACCTATCTAGCTTTAGTACTTCTATTTAGTATATCTTTTATTAGATAGAATTGCCTTAGTAAGGCTTTTATAACTATCTATTAGTAAGAGAGTTAGATAGGCATTTTCCTTAGTTATATTTAGCCTTGCAAGGTTCTCTTAGATATAGTATTCTTAATTAAGCTTTAGAGTTCCTATAACTCTATCCCTTATTATCTTTATCCTAAGAATCTTTTCTGGCTCCTTTAGATTCTTAATCTTGAAGACCTTGCTAAGCTATTTCTTAAACCAGAGAATATCCTTTAGCTCTAGTACTATAATAGGTATATTATCTATATAGGTTAGAACTATAATTCTTCTTTCCCTATAGATAAGTAGGTATAGGTCGATCTCTAATTAATCGAATCCTATCTGTTCTAGCTTTGAGACGTAGAGTTTATTCTAGTCTCTTACTACTTACTTAAGTCTATAGAGACTTCTTAGAATTTTTAGAACCTAGTTTAGTAGGACCTCTACTCCTAGAGGTAGGATTATATAGATATCTTCTTTTAGAGAGCTCTCTATAAATGCATTATTTATATCTACTTAGTATATCTCCAAGTCCTTCTTATAAATAACTACTATAAATACCCTTAAAGTATTATACCTTATAGTTAGTGCAAAGGTGTCTTTAAAGTCTATTCCAAACTTCTAGAAGAACCCTCTAGTAACTAGTTTTGCCTTGAACTTTTTAATAGCTCTACTAATTAATCTTTTTATATTAAAGACCTACCTAGATATTATAAGGTTTGCACTTTTTAGTAGCATAACTAGCTTCTAAGTATAGTTGCTATCTAAAGCTACTAGTTCTCTCTAGATTATTTCTTTCTATATATAGCTCTATTTGGAATCCTATATTACCTCTTTATAGGACTTTGGAATAGGAACCTCTTGCTTCAAAGTAATATTAGGTCTAAGTACTATAAATGCAACCTCTTTAATCTCTACTAAGGTTTCCTAGATACAATTCCCTTCTTCTTTAATTAGGCTAAGGAATGCTTTATAATACTTTGGGTTAGGTATATTCTCTTTCTTATCTCTCTGCCTCTTTTAGAGGACCTGCCTTATAACTATACTATAGGCCTTAGGTTTAGGTCCTTCCTCTTTATCGGAGATAGATCTCCTTCTCTTCTAGGATTGCACCCTTGCTTCTAGTAGATCTTATATAATATCTGGATGTTTTCTAATATATATATTTCTACTAGTCTCTTAACGAACTTTAGTCGGCTAATTAGTCGGCTGCTCTATTCTAATTTTCTCCTTCTAAAGCTATATACTCCCGGAGTTTTCTTCTTCTAGATCTATTCTCTAGTACTCCTTCTTGTTCTTCGGTAGAGGTCTAAGCTATATAAATAGTAGTTAATATTTAGTCGGGCCTCTAGGGCCCGACGGACTTTAGAACTCCTCCTACTTCTTTAGTCTCCTAACTAGTTTCCTAACTAGTGCAATACTAGATTAGTTAAGCCTAGGAATATTTAACTCCAAATCTCCTCCTTTCTTATACTTAAACTACTTAGTATTGCTATAGGCCTTAATAGCTCCTATATTAGGCTCCTAGAAAAGCTATATTTTAGTAGTATCTAGAACATAACCGACGAATACGGCATCCTTGCCTCTATTTATTAGTTTGTCTAATCGCATCCTAGCTAGCTAGGACTTTGGGTTTATATATATAACTACTCTATAGCCCTAGACCCTAAAGTATAATACCGGAGGTCTCTATCCTAAGAACGCCTCCTTAGGTAAGACTTTAAATCTATTAATATCTAGCCTATTTAGAAGAGTATTCCTAATAATAATACTTGCTTCTAGTACCTTAGGCTAGAACTTAATTAGTATATTAGATTCTTCTAGTATTGCCTTTACTCTTTCTTTAGAGGTCTAGATCAACCTTTTAATAACTCTATTCTAAATAGAGTTATATACCTTAGTAGTATAGAAAGAGATTCTATTCTCTCTCTTCTACTACTTTAGTATAGTAAGAAGCTCCCTAGCTCTATTACTCCTTACTACTTAGAGAGAATTTCTAGATTGAAGCTCTACCTTCCTTTTCTATTAGTAGAGAGTAGGTAGTATATCTATTCTTAACTTTAGTAGGAAGGCCCACTTCTTTCTTAAGAAGTTATTAATAATTTCAAGCTACTACTTGAATTCTAATCTTGAGATAGGTAGGGGTCTATAGATATTAATAGATATAAGAGCTAGCCTTTAGGGCTTCTACTATATCTCTTTCCCTCTATACTACTTTATCTTTGCTATTATATAGACCCTGCATGCCCTATACTCCTTTGGAATTAGTATTAGGCTCTTTAAATCTAAGACCTAGTAAAGGTCCTTTACTACCTTCTCCCCAAAATGTGCAAGCCTTCGATACTAGAGCTCCTACTAATTCTAGGTACTCTCTAATATATAGAAAGTATATGCTTTATCTATTAATTCCTATAAGAAGTATACTTGATTTCAGTCGAGCCCCTAGGGCCTAACGGACTTAGCTAGACTCTTATTAATCTCCTTAATAAATAGGACTCCTCCTAATATTCTTATCTAGATAACTGCTTTTCTAGAGGCTAAAACAAGTATAAATTTTAGTAGTTAAACACTGAACTACTTACTAAACTAACTCTATAAAATAAGATTAACTCTAAGACTAGGTACAAATAGGATATCTTTTAGTATAATCTATTTCCCCTTTCTTCCCTCTATAACTACTTTCCTAATATATATAGCTATTAAGTAGCTACTACTAACCTTAATCTACTTCCTAGTCTAAAGAGGTTTTAGTTCCCTAAAGAGTAATTCTTAGTTAGTTATATAGGTAGAAATATAAGAGTTAAGTAGCTATTCCGATAGCCTATACTTGCCTTTTACGTCTATAGTTAAGTAGGCTATCTTATCTATATCCTTATCCTCTAATAGAGTCTAAGATGCTTCTAAGGTAGTTAGTAACTCTATATTTTCTTATACTATAAAAGCCTTCTTTAGGTACTTCTTACTTAAGTTAGATTTCTTCTTAAGGGATTGTACTTTAAGTTTGAGTTTCTTTACTATTTCTTTAAGTTTATCTTTCTCTAGTAAAGATCCCCTCCTTTGTCTTAATAGAGAGTATCTTTTCTTAACTCGGTATCCTATCTTTAGTACTATAGTCTTAGTAGCTCTCTTTACTCTCTCGAGTCTAGGGCAATTATTCTAGATATATAGTCCTCTATAGAGGAAATAGGCTAGTAGTCCCTAGGTGCCTTTCTTAGCGAATATAGCTATCTCTCGGCCTATTATCTATTCCTATTTTTCTCTTAGAATTCTAAGGATGTCCTAAGGCTTAAGATCCTACCTTAGGTCTATACTATCTCTAATTGTTAAATAGGACTTAGGTAGAGCCACAAGGAGTTGCTATATCTTCCTATTCTTAGTCTTAATTTCTTTAAACTATAGGGAGATTATAACTACCCTTCTTGTAATAGTACTTAGGCTCTGCTATACTTTATTAATTGTCTAGCTATCTTGCATCTCGAACGTAGTATACTATTTAAGAAGGCTTCTTCCTATAGCTTGAAGCTTACTCTTATACCTCTTTTCAGCCTATTCCTAGAGCTCTCTTACTATCTTAATCTCCTATATCGCTTTCTAATTATCTACTAATATATAGATATATATCTTATAGAGAGCTACTATATTATACTTCTTATAGGATGCTCTCTTAATAGAGCTGTCTAGCGAGTCTAATAATATAGTTAATATATATCCTAAAGGAGTTAATACTAGAGTATCTAGTATAGTCTCTAATAGAACCTATTCTACTTGCTTAGATATAAGATATATCCTTATTATTCTAAACTAGGACTTATAGTTCTCTCTTATTAGTATTAGTATAGCTGCTTTCCTACCAAATCTATTTCTTTATTCTTAATCTATTTTACCTAAAATATCAAAACTAAGCTCTAAAAAAATTAATACTCTTTTAAACAACTTAAGTAGTAGTTTCTAGAGAGCTACGTTCCTTATCTAAGACTCTCGTCCTTCTCTCCTAGATAAGCTTAGTATAGTTTCCTATACTTCCTACTTATCTATACTTATAGATAGACTTAAATAGTCTCTTTTTAGAGGGATATACCTTTCTAAGGTATTAGTAGTACTCTAGTATAGAGGTTAAGTCTTATCTATATAAGATAGTACTTTAGCCTCTAGCTTACCCTTTCCTCTTTATACTCTTTAAGCTCCGCTCTTTAAGTATACCTTACTAGGTTCTTCTCTATCTTATCTACCTATAGGAACGTCCGGAACTCGCCGGGATCTTCTATATCTTCTTAGTAGTATAGATAGGTTTACCTCGAGTCTCCTAATACTCCTTTTATTGCAGGTTCGTATCCTGCTATTAGAAAAGGCTAACTGTTACTATCTAATACTTCTTCCGCAAACCCGGGCTTATAACCTATCGAAATAGGACGATAATATATACGCCTACGACGTATAGGAAGAGTCTTAATACGTAATAGAAGTAGAAGCGTTAGATAGAAACTAACTATATTAATTTAGTTAGTTAGTTATAGGTTGCATCTCCTCCTAAGATATAGAGTATTAGATAAGCTACGTGACCTACTATTATATAACGTATATTATATAATCTAATCCCCAAGGAGGTATCTCTCAGATAGTCTAACTAGACTATACTTTCTAATATATAATATTATTCGGTATGCTGCATATAGTAGACTTCTTTAAAAGGCCAGTTTTGAAGTAGGAACCGATGCTCTATAGGTATTTTAACTAGTATCTCGATTTGTAGTCTAATAAGTAGATAGAGTACTATATAAAATAAGTAGATATTATTATAATAAAGTAAGTTAGTAATAAAGTTTCTACTACCTTACTATTGCTATCGCCGCAGAAAGAATAACTAATTCTATATATTAGGTTTACTAAAGTAGAAATTCGAGAACTTATTATTATACTAGATATCGAAGGCTATAAGTACTATAACCGACTTAAACCTTATCTAGAGCTAGCTATTAGTATCTTACTATAGTATATAGCGTTTCCTAGTCGCTAAATAGATATCTATACTAAGTTTAGTTATAGTAAAAAGTATCTTTCTATTATTTTTAATAATACTATATTCTATTTCTATAAGTAGTTTGCTCTAATTATTACCTAGCATCTAAGACTATATAGTTACCGACAACTAAAGGTATTTGTAAGAGCTATAAGAAGACGTGGTACTAAAGGCTATATATAGGAATTTATTAATAGTTACTTTTAAGGCTTCTATAGACTAAAGAAAGGGTAATATAGAGTATACTCTAGGTATTATCGAGGCTACGGCTGCAAGTTCTAGGCTATTATAACACCCGATAGCCTAATCTTATCTCTAATCGGCCTATTTAATAGTCGTAATAACAACTAGTATATATAGTAACTCTCTAACTATATATTAAAGCTTCGATATTTTATAAATTATAGAGGATATAAAAGGCTCTATCTATATAGTAATCTAGTATACTATAGCTCCTATAGAGTTATAGTACCTTTTAAGTATTATTTTAGACGCGCCTACTTTACTAGATAATAGTAAAAGTTTAATAAAAAGCTGTCGCAAGTAAGGATAGAAGTAGAGTATCTATTCGGCTATACTATATACCTCTAGACCTATAATATTTTTAATAAGTAGCTATATTTTCGATAATAGCCTATTAGAGCTTATTTTATAATAGTAGCACTATTAACTAACTACTTCTATTATATATAAGGCTATAACTAGATAAGTAAAAAATTCGGTCTAAGAATACTAGATTTATAAATATATCTATATAGAGAACAATCTAACCTAGATAAGAATAGCTATAAAAGCAAAGAAAGTATATTATAGGTATAGAATTATAATACTTAGCTCTTTCAAGTATTATAGAATAGGCTAGATCGTTTAATATATAGCTTAGAATTATATAAAGTAATATATTTAAGATACTTCTAAATTTTAAGAATCTTCGAATTAATCTACTCTAGTCTCTATAAAGTATTTTACTAGCTAAAATTCGTAGGCCGAGACCCTAGATTCTCTCTTTTAGATAGCTTAGCTACTAGCAAACATATTCGAAAGTTATATATATACGACTATAATAATATAAACATTTCGACTATTAGCGCCTCTAATATAAAATACTATATATTAAGAACGATTTCCCTTTAGATTAAGTATATAAAGAGTAAGAATATATATCGAAATAAGCTAAAATAGTCGTAGAACTATCGAGAAAATACTAGTTACTATTAGAGTTGTCTATCGAAGTTATAAGACGAGAAGTCGCTTATAAACAACTACTATTACTTCTATAACTCTATTATATTAGAGAGTATACTAGTAAGGCTTTAGAGACTATTCTTAATATCGCCGATATCTTATTTAATACTACTAACCTTATTCTAAATAGATTTAAGCTCGTTTATAGTACTAGCGACTTCTATAGAAGGCATAGCAGTCTATAAGGTATTACTATCTTTATCTATCCTCTTCTAATACTTTAGTATATATATAAAGTAGTTATCGACTATACTTTATATATTATTATATATTTCGCAAGTCTCTATATTCGAAGGACTAGCTATATACTTTCGAGCGCGCTCTACTTATATACTAGACAATCGCTAATCCGTCTTATACCTATATAATACTATAGATAATATCGAAGTAACTAAAGAAGCTCTTATTAAGCTACGAGAGCATATAGAAGCTCCTACGCTAGGCGAAGATCGCTCTAGAGAAGGTATTTACCTATATTCTATAGCTAGTATTTCCTCCTTAATCGGCTTACTATCCTCGTCTAGTAGAAGCTTACTATCTATATTAGTCCGTAGTCTTAGAGGCTTATTATTACTAGTATTAAGCTCTAGTCTAGCTATCTTACTTACGTCTAGTAATAAAGCTTCTACTTCTTCGGCATCGAGCTCGTCTTGCTTAGGCGTTAGTATATACTTCCTCTACGACTATAATAATATTATATTATATCTATTAAGTAAGGTTGTAGCTATATCGATCTTAGTGCTAGTATCTAGCTCCTGCTTCTTACTAGCGACTAACTCTCTATTATATAGTCTCTTATACTATTAGAATATCGCTAGATATAGTATAGTCGCCTCCTTTTTACTAGTACTAGTACCGAACTATTTAATACTAAATTTTAGTAACTATTCGTTCTTAAGTGTCTTAACTACACGATCCAAGCTATTATACTATATATTAGAGGTTATAAAGAACTTAATAGATACTAGAGCCTAGAAGCCTATTATACTATAGCTTTCTTCGTATTATATATATAGTCTAATAAGTATAATTTTTAGATTCTTAGTTAAGCTACGAAGTAAAGCTTTCTAAGTAGCTACTATATACTTATCTAATAGCTAGTATCTTAATCTACTAGTATTACTAGCTTCTAAATATATTATACTACTTCTTAATTAACTATTTTATCTATTAGCTTCTCTACTATACTAGAGTATTATTTCTTCTATAGCTATCTAGTATATTTTTATATATAGTATTACTATTACTTAGTACTATAGAAGCTTGTAGATTTATAGTCTATTTGTAGCTCTATATAACTAATTTATTATATAGCTAGCTACTTAGTATAGGACTTAGTACTAGAGTTTGTAATAGTAAAAGTAAGCTAGTCTACTAACTATATTATTATATAATTAGCTTACAAATTGCTACTAGTATTTCTATTTTTATATATAGTAGTATAACTACAATCGATATAGTTAAAGCTATTAGAGTTAATTAATATATATAGAAAATAAAGTTAAAGACGGGCTTAGTTATTTACTTATATACTAATATATACTAATTTCTAACTAATTAGATAGCTAAGTAGCAACTACTTAGTACTTAAATAACCTACTTAGCTAGCTAAGCGGGCGACTTAGTACTTAAGTAGTATACACGTTCTAAGCTATTAATCTAGCCAATTAGACAGTTAAGCGGCATGCTTATTCAACAACGAAAACTCCGGCTAAAGGTGTCTACTCCGAACTGCAGGCGTTCACCGGGAGCCGCAACACATCTCGCACGCGTAAACCAAGTGTTCCCTGTCCAAACAGCTCAAGAAGTGCAGACACGACACCGACTGTTGTGCTGCACGAGACGCGTCCTGACTCTGGGGACAACAAGCGGTAGGTATACAGTATACAGCTAAGTATTATTGAGCTCTGCATCTCTTCTCTTCTGATGATTCTCCAATCTGCCTGCGTGTTGGGCTATTATTATTCTACTCACCTAGCACCAACCAGCCAGCCACCCGCCGGCTCCCCAATAAAGGCTGCTACGACAAGGTTGGCAGGCAAGCATATATGAGCAATAACACGAAAAGAAAAGCGCGCTGATGAGCAAGTGCAACAACAACAACACGACGAAACCGCCCTCATTCACAACGATGTCGAGGAACTCGAGAAGAAGCAGCGCGCAGATTGAGCCGGAGTCACGGCCATGGACAGCCAGCTCAAGCACTGCCGGCAGTGTGGGCGACAGGTCTTCAAGAGCTTCGAAGTCCATCCTGATTTCGCCAATCAGTGAAGGTGATCCTCCAGCAATGCCGCCTGATGCCTGGAAGAGGAGGTCTATGAAACGCTCGTCTTATGATTATAGGCATATGTCGATTGGGCTGCCAGAGAAAGAGGTGGCGGACCTCCAGAAAGATCTGAGAAGGCACTCATTGAGGATGACACCATCGCCTATCACATCGATCACGTTCAGCCCAATTGATTCACCAGAGGCAGAGTATCCGCCTGTGCCAGCTCTACGACGATCGTACGAACGCTTTGCCGCTCCCATAGCCTCACGAGAGAAGAGCAAGCAGCATGATATCCATGCTGAGCTGCACTGGGAGATTAACGCTAGCAACCCGAGGAACTGGACAAGGAGGAAGAAATGGATACATACAGTAATACCTTGTGAGAAAGCTGAAATGGCTGCAATTGGAGCGAGCTCAAGCACTAATGATAAGCAGGTACGACAGCATTTGTTGGCATGCTGGCATCCACAATATTAACACCGACGCACTCGCTGGCAGTCGAGCGGAGAGTCTCGAGCAGACTAGCAGTCCTGCCGACATCGTTATACATGCTTGGGCTTGCTTTCGGTCCTATAGCTGGTGGTATTGGCGTGGAAGCATTGGGCCGATCGCCTGTGTACCTGATCTGCATACCACTCTCTGCTGCTTTCACGCTTGTGGCAGCTCTGGTCAGCAAAATCACGGGCTTGATCATCTCTCGATTCTTTGCTGGCTTGTTCTCTGCTCCAGTGCTGTATATGGGATATGGAATGCTTGACGACATCTGGACGAGCAGCTATCGAGCGTGGTTCCTGCCAGGCTACTTGTTCTCGGTGCTCTTAGGTAGTGCCCTAGGTCCAGTCGTGGGTGGCTATGTGATGGAAGCGCGGGGCATCAAATGGACGCAATACACTGTTCTCTTTGCAGCCAGCGCCTGCCTCTTTATGGTCGTATGCATGCAGGAGACCTCAAAGAAGGCCATCACTCGCTATAAGAACGGCTCTTCAGGAAGATTGTGTGTTGCCAAACAGGACTTGCACGCGATCTGTGTCAAGCCATTTCACATGCTCATTACCGAGCCTATCATATTAGCTCAGACTCTGTATGTGGCTTATGGCTTTGGCGTTCTTTATGCCATTTATACGGCACTACCAGCAGTGTTAGGCGAGGTGAAAGCCTTTACTGTACCACAACAAGGATTGGCCTTCATTGGCCTAGCCACAGGGGCGCTGATCGCCTTACTCACGCTTGCTGGGCACGAATACTGGATCTATCAACCACGAGTGATACGTTTCAAAGAAGAGGCGGCGACTGAGGATGAGCGTTCACTCTACACAGGCCGCAGATCAAGCAGGCTTCTGAGCGCAAAGCCTTCGAAAAATAGCCTGCGCCCTTCACTACATACACAGAACAGCAAGCGCAACAGCATCTTTCAGTCCTTGAAGGGACTATCGACCGGGAGTTTAAAAGCCGCGCAACCACAGGACGACCAACAGCGCAATGCCATCATGGCACAGGCCGCTACGCAATATCTGGCCGGCATCGAGTGCAACACCAAGAAGCAAACCTCTGCTGAGCTGATGCTTACGCTACTCGATCATCGCCACATGGAGTTTGGACACTTCTGTGTCGCATTGGACAACCTGAAGCTGAAGTATGATCGACTGGAGCTGGCCAAAGTGCTTGCAGAGGCACTGGCTACGAATGCATCACCTTCCACGAATCTGAGCATGTATGCATGGGGCAACAACAGCAGTCTAAATGAAGTTGAGCTCCATCGCAAAGCAGCAGTCCGAGCTTTAGAGTCGGCTTCTGCTACGAGCCTGCAAGTGGAGAAGACACCGCTCTCGTCTACACAACATCGCAAGACTTGGACGCCTCCAACCAATACACCGCCGCCTGAGTGGAGGCTTTGGCTTGCCATGCCAGCTTCATTCCTCACTGCAGTGTCTCTTTTCATGCTCGGCTGGACGATCGACAAGAACATACACTGGGCTGTTCCTCTTCTGGCAACGGGACTCTACGCATTTGGTTTGCTGATTGTGCTTGTCAGCACTATACAATACGTGCTAGAGTGCTATAGCGGAGTTGATGGATCTGCTGCGCTCGCCGCGAGCACCATTGTCATGTTCCTGTTCGCATCCGCATCCACGCCCTTTGCCACAGACGTGCTTGGGCTGAAAGCCGGACCTGGCTTCAGTGTATATGCGTCAATCAGCGCTGCCCTTTGCTCCGTGCCGGCACTGCTCTACCATTACGGACCAGCATTGCGCCGGCGTCAGAAAGACCAGCAATATAGCACTCGTACGTAGACAACACTTCGAAGTTACCACGAGACAGCCTTCTTCCTTCCACTTGCATGCGACATTCTGGCACACCAGTGGGAGCACTTTACTAATGCCAATTGACAGACGAGTGCCGAAACACCATGATAGCTGACCGGGCTGCGCATAGGATACACCACTTCGGGAACTAGTGGGAGGACTCTTTTAATGCCGGTTGACAGATGGATGCCGAACAGCAGCGCAATCGGTCCGAGGAGCACATTGGAGGCAGCACACGGAACGCCAGTGGGAGTACTGAACTAGGGCCGATTGACAGTTCAATGCCGAAGGCCAAAGTAATCTCAGGAGCCTGCATTGGACGCGACTGTCGGGACACTACTGGGAGGACTCAACTAATGCCGATTGATACCTTGATGCCGAAAAGCAAAGCGCCCGATCGAAACACATTGGACATTCCAACCACGGAAGCCAGTGGAAGAGCTCAGTTAATGCCGATTGTCAGATCCATGCCGTACCATAACTGCAGAAGCCTCGCGCTCCCGTGCAGCACCCATTGGCATAACACTCTGGCACGCCAGTGGAATGTCAAAGTCTGCAATAAAATCTGACAAGTTCCCATTGGCAATGCAATCAGCCAGCCGCTTCGAGGGCTCGCTTTACCAAGAGAGTGGTCAATATAGTCCGGAGACCAACGGAAATCCAGAGCTTGAGGAATGCCGAACCATTGTTTCTGTTGTTCTACGAAGGCATTGGTGTTGCGGAAAGGTACGCCAACAGGTGACCGAAGTCTGTATTGCCTGCCAAAGAGCTTTACTGGATGAACTACACGCCGAACTACTGCGAACGCCGCGCGTTGCACCGGCGTGTTAGATGTTTGGTGTGTGTGAGACAGAATGGAAGACTGTGGTACACTCAGCGGCACCGCTCGGCTGATGCCAGTCCGATTGGAAACTTGGGACCAGACTGTGCGATGACAATGTTAGATCTGATGCGACATGTGTCCTCTTATGAAGATATGACCTGGTCATAGACTGTCACGATTGGAGTCTTGTTGCTGCATCCAAGCCTGCTTGTGCGTAGAAGCTGTCAGATGAATAAAGGTCCACTGCGGAGCCTCTTGAGCGAAGCTACCAACCAAGGCAGCGAAACAGACCATGCAAATGCATTACCAGACTCAAACATGGAAGTTGTAAACGCCAAAGCATCAGACTGGCTAATGAACTGCGGGCACCAGCGGAAGGACGAATTTCAAGCATCTGCAGGATCAAAACCGACCAGCATGAGGGCAACTCCCATCCAAACTGGTTGACTTCTTGATGAAACAAGTGCCGAACGTTGTTGGCCGTTTGAGAGCGTTGACTGGCTTGAGCAAGCGCGGGAACCAATGGGAGCTCAAAGTCAATTGTAACTGCCGACCAGCTAGTGGGAAAGTGTATCGACTGTGCACAGACTACTACTTCAACCAGGCCAAGCATGGTTAGAATGATCAGTCATCTCTGGAACTTCTCCATACTTCATGTCTTGTTGGTATGTTTAGAGGCGTGGTGGCCTCTTTCTTGGCTGTTGCTGGGAGGAGGGTGCGACGATTTCATTCCCGTGCCATCGAAAGGACGCAATCCTGGTCCGATCGTCACAATAGCGCCCTGAAGAGCAGCAACGGCATGGAGAAACAATGGCTTGCTCATCACTTCTTGTCCGAAAGCTCACACGAACAACAATCCCGCAGCAGTTGGTAGTGTATCAGCGTGGAGATCAGGGAGGACGTGAAGAGCCTGTGGCTGCTTTCGGTTCCGCAGCATTTGAGGACCGCAATGGCATGGAGGTCTGAAAGATGTGGAGACAGGGCGAGTTCTCTAGGACTTCATCTCTGACAGCATCGTAGGCGAAGTATAATACATCGATTGTCACGACATCGGTGTGGATGCTCGCAGAAGACTGGAGAGATGTCTAGTTCCTGCGGTTTCATCTCCGTTTTACAGACGAACAGCAATCCTGGACCAATTGGCACTACAGCGACGTGAACTGCTATGTAGCTTTTGGAGACGATGAAGTTTCCGCGAGTGTAATTTCAAGATTGTGTAGGTAAATGCATTTTCAATGGGTTGACAAGAGGATGCCTCGGGTGGTAGCCAAAATGTGAAGAGACAGTGAGATCAGTATGGAAAGTGAAGGCACATCTCGGTCTTTAAGTCGTGTCATTCATCGTAAAAAGCAGTAGAGGCTACGTAAGACAAGCCATCTCTCTGCTTATCTCCAAAGTCTCTGCGTATCCCAGCAGCGCATTCAATTCGAGCCCCAATGGCGTAGTCGCCTCGCTTGTGTGAGAAATGACCAGCATACCCCATCACCTCGTTATGATCCTACTCTTTAGAGCGCGAACTGAATCGTCTCCAAAACTTTCGCTTGCTGTAAGCCTTAGCATCCTTGCTGGAGATCTCCTCTCCTGGCTGAAAGACCTCTCCGTGACCGGGACTGTAATGATGCGAGTCCTTGATCAAGTTCAACGCAACATATTCTGTCTCATTTCCTGGTGGTGGGCTCGAAGCAATAGATCCTGACTCATCTCCTGGTGGAGGACTCGACGCAATAGATCCTGACTCATCTCCTGGTGAAGGACCCTAAGCTTCACCCTCGGCGCCATCGATGTATTTTGTTATGTATTCGTCCTTATCGATCTTCTCTTCTGTGTTGCCCTTCTTCGCGAAACCGAGCTCGGCAAGACCGGAAATGGTGACTTCTGGGCTAGCGCTATCCTTCTGGATTGGAGCCTGCTGACCAAACTGGGGGAGGCCGCCGCGTGGGAAGGAGGAAGGGAAAGCATGCTCGGCAGCAAGCTCTTGAGCGTAGGTAAGGCCTGTGGACGGTTCTGCATTGAACTGTGTGCGGCCACGAGTACCGATCGGTGCCTGACTCTGGAGGCTCTGCTTGCGCAATGGAGTCTGCGGGGACTGTGAGGAGCGAGTGTTATGAGTTAAGTGGTAGGGGAAGGCCTGGGAGAACGCATTCAGGTCTGGTGTGGCTGGCGAGTCTGCCTGCATGTTGCCATCCTCAGGCACGGGCATGAGATCATTGCCATAGCCGTAGCGGCTAGGGTCGACGGCGAAGGCATTACCGCGGGATCCAGTGAAGGCAGGACCACCAGGCCCGGAGAAACTGCCGTGGCCGAGGTAGCTGCTCGGTGGGTGGGCAGCAGGCAATGCTGCTGGTGGTGCCTGCTGAGGAGGGTTGTTGCCGTAGAACGCGTAGTTTTGGCCAGCCGGAAGAGCAATTGGTGGAGCGAAGGAATTGGTGACGCCTGGGATACCTGGGTAGTTGGGCGTATAAGTATCGTAGTTGATGTGGTAGGGAATTTGGGCGCCGTATGGGTCACGATCCTCGCCGTATGCCATGGTGTAGGCCTGATTGTTCGCGTACGGGTTGTATGGGGAGACAGCTCCTGGACCGATGCCGCTCGGTGGCTGGTTGACAGCGTGCTGGCTGAACGAGGCGGGGTTTATTGCAGACATCCAAATTCGAGTCTTGTAGATGCGGTACAATTCGGTGATGAGATCCTTGAAGTTTATGTAGTGATCGGCGTAGTAGTAAAAGATGAGCTTTTGGAAGTCCCTGCTTGGTGTTAGTATATATATTGGAAAGATAAATCATGATTGGAGAGACTCACCATTGCCACTCTGCATCTAGGATCTGCATCTGAAGACGGAGGTGCTGCACTTTCTGTTGTGCAGTGCGCTTGGCCTTGGCTTCGTTTCCCTCTTTCTCAGCCAGCATCTTGATTTCGTGCTCGCTGGCCAGACGCTTGATAGCTTTTGGCTTCAAATTGTGGTAGGTGTCTCGAGGATGAGTGCCTTGCATCGTGGCGGGTGGCATGTCGTCCGAGAAGCTGGGTCCACTGCCATCATTCTGGATCTGAGCATTCGGATTGGTTGCGCCGTCTTCAATGTCCGAGTACATCATCAACCACTTGTACTGTTCTCCGGTATATCGCTTCTTAAGCAATCGAGCGAGTTCAGGGGTGATGTTCGCATGTTGGACTGTACCGAGGTCCTGGCCACGATCGGCCTCCACTATGACGAGATCGCCTTCCTTGACGACCAGGCCAGTGTTCTCGAGCAGGTAGAAGACATCGACGCGCGAGCACTTGAACGATATGATGTACAGCTGCTTGCGAGGTGCTCTCGGAGATGGACCCCAGTGGGGTGTGTTGTGAGACAAGACATCGCGGCGAGCCTCAATCTCGCGGCGCTCGCTCTGGCTCAATGAGAGGTGAGGGGCTTGATACATCGCGGGGATTTCAAACTGCATGTTGCGGTCAGTGGGTCTTGCCAAATTGTAGTCGGGTTCTCGCTCAAGGCCGTAGCCCTGATATTCTGTAGACTCACGCGTTAGATGTCTGTCGTGTCTTTCTAATGCAAACTGCAAAGGATGTAGTGCTGCAAGCAGGGGGCGGATTGCGAAGTGGTGGTGATGTTGGAAAGAAAGAAGAGAAGCGTGAGAGTGAGTATTTATGCTGAAGAAGAGGGGTCGGTAGGCAGCGAGGTGAGGTTTGATTGTGAATCATACGACAATCGCAGCAGTTGCGCGTGACGTTTCACTCACGTTGCCAATGAGGGGCCATACCATTGTGTGAATAGGCAGGTGCGATGGTGGACAGGGCAGGCACAATAGAGAAGCACTTACCAGTACGGTGTTGATTGTACTCCTCACTCTCTTGCGGTATATGCGCAAAGGTGCGTGAGAGCGAGGAAGGCTCGCCAGCAGCGAGGGAACCGCGGCGCGTTGGTATGTCGGCCAGAGAGTGTCGGCGTGACTCGTTCACGTTAGGCACGTCATCCCAGCCAAGAGAGCTCTGCCATTGCGTGCGACGGCCAGGATGGTCTATAGACAGTCAGAAGCACTTCAATAGCATGGCAATAGTGACAATGAACATACCTAATGAGAGATTGGCGAACGCGGCTCCAAATGTCTGACCACGGAGCAACCCTGGCTGCGGCGACAGGTTGCCCTGATATTCGCTACCGTCAGATGAGCCTCGCGGGTGGTCAAATGACGGAGGCAGTGTAGCTGTGCGCATCAGCGAGCCCATGGGCGGATGGGATGTAGTGTGCGTGAGTCTTGTGCCCACATCCGATTCTGACTCCGTGTTCACCTCCTCAGCAAGGAGACCTAATGGCAGAGCTGTGTGTCCTGCAGCGCCAGCATGCTGCTGCATCTGCTGTCCAGAAGCACGTTGAGCGCCTTCACGTTGGCCGGTGGAGTGGGACAAAGAGCGCCCTGTTTTCGGGGTCGGCTGCAAGGGAATAGCAAACGGCAGGTTCCCAGCACCTTCGCTCACGGACGGCGACGGTGTCGCTCGCATACCAACGTGAGCCTGATTCACGGCACCGAGACGAACATTCGCACGAACATCCATCTTGGCCTTGTCCGACAGCTTGAAGCTACTGCTACGCGTCGACCAGATACCGCCGGGGAGACCAGGAACGCCGCCCTCCTTCAGCGGGAATCGACCGAACGACATCGAGGCCGGCCAGGGCTTCTCGTCCTCCGAAGAGCCTACGGCTTCCGAATCGGGTGTGGCTCTACGCGCAGGCTACGAACGGATACGCCATTAGCACGACAAGACGGTGGGAAAGAGGCGGAGGCAAACACTCACATTCATGATGGAATAAAGATGAAAGATCTCGCACGGCTGCTCGATCAAGAAGGGAATATACAATTATCTGTTGTGCAGAGGTTAGCTTGCCACTCGGGAAGAGAGAACATGGCCCACGGCGGCCACAGAAGCAGGCGCAGTGGTAGGAATGGCAAGAGCGACTGAGAGTCCATATTGGCAGTCCCTCCGGGGTATCTTCCGAGGCCCACGGCATGGAGCAGGACCAGAACCGGCGAGGAATACACCTGAGAGCAGAGTGCCAACGAGCACTGGCGACACAACCGTCTGCCACTGGCGACGCTCAGATCCGTGGCGAGAGCAGAAGATCGAGGGCCAGCAAGAGCATACGATAGAACACACAGTGCAACACTGGGAGCAGCAGCAGCGTCAATACTGGTGAAGAGCTGGTGAGATTCTTCCAAACTGCCGGACGAGTTTCTTATGACCAAGACCTGTGCATGGTGGGATAACCTGCCGCCAGTAGAGGCTTGGCTGGCGATACCATCGCATTCAAGCTGGGTTGCGGCGGCACTATTAACCTTCGAGTACCTAGGGTGATGGGAGCTCTCCACCATGTGGCAGTTTTCGGACCACAACAAGAGGTGAGCATACAGAGCCACGGCCAGCAGGAGATACTGAAGTACCAAGCCCCTTCAGAGGAGTGAAGCCAGCAGTACAGTAAGTTGCCGGAGCAAGTCGAAGATGCTGATGGGTCCAAGCTCCACAAGACAACTTCTCGTCTTTGCGAGAGAAAGATAAAGGATAAGACCAAGCACCAGCCAGAGCATAGTCTCTTTCTAGACAGGAGCCATGCAACCAAGCATCAAGTTCTGCGCCCCGAGGAGATGTTGCCACATGTTCGGTCCGGAGATCACCGGCAGTCCAGCGCAGCGTGAGAGAAGCCAGTGGCATTGCAACTCTCCAGCGACCTTTCGATGACACGGCAGGGCTGCGTCTGCTGTCTTCGGATATCCAGACCTCTATATGGTGCCCGAATTGCACTCATGATGACTTCTCATGATGATCACCAGTTGTGCAATGCCCATACATTCCAGGCCACAGAAGAAGAATACCATCGCGCAATCCCAGACGTCTATGCACTTCGCCTAGCCTCGGCCGATACGATAAATATCTCTTCTATTCACAATAAGTGCTTAGTGCTTGAAGATATGTGGCTTCGTGTCCTGGCTGACTGTCCATGCTCCGGCAGAAGCATCACAGTGATATTGCAAGACGTGGTAAAGCTGTATGAGCCCGAAAGATCTTGACACCAGGCCGCTGGTACGGGAAGTCGAATGCATCAGGCGTAATAGATGTGTGCATTGCTGAGGCGTAGCATCCACCTGGATCGCAAATCCGGAGCAGCGCTTCCAGTCTCGTACATGGAGGTAGGCATACTTTCAAGGTGCTTGTTGTGCTCTTGCTGTGCAGACGAGACTGCCCATAATACTTGAGTCCATGCTAATGATCTTCAGTGGTCCATGTTGTGCTTGGCGATGCACTCGTCCAGATCTATATCTCCGTTGAAGACATGGTATTGTCATGTGGTATTGCGAACAGTCCTGGTCGCACACCAATTGCTGCATCTATGATCATATACGCTCGCAGTACAGGCTGGATCATCCTGCTGGACTACATGCATTCACATGCACTCAATTTGTGGTCTCTGAGTGGGACAGCAGCTCCGAGCCCTTTTTCATGCTTCCAGTGGTAGGTTTCGTACCCCAAACCCATCGCCACATCTCAAGCCAGGCTATCACCGACATCCTTCCATTTCTGCACGATGGTGTCTGAGGTTGGCCGATTGTGCTCACACTCGTCGCAAGAAGTGGTACGCGCATCAGGCGCGATCCAGTCCGCAATTGACATCCAGTCCGGCAGCATTGTCTCATCCTAGAAGGGCTCGGCCGCTGAAGGGTCTTAAGGCAACAAGAAAGAAAAGTAACATACCTGAAACAAGTTCTTTCGGTTCTTCGTAAACGGTCGTTTCGTCCAGCCTCTAATCTATGTCTAACAGTTACGATGCTGCAAGATCTGTCAGCCAGTCTCCTCCTGCTTCATGGCTTGACAACTCGCCACTCACCTGAGATATGTCGGAGCTACTATTACATGATCTTGAACCGGGGGAAAACGCAAGTACTTTTTATGCCGTGTATGTGTCTGTGCAGTGGAAGAGTCAGCAATGCTTCCATGTCACGGAGATGTAAGCGAGCTGGAATCTCGACGTTGCACTGACCTATGACCATTCCCAACGCCCTTGCAGACTCCAGTCTATTCGAGGAAGTCTATGTTGCTGTGGCTGTCGTTGGGCTACACATTACTGGCAGCCTTTTGTCTTGGAGAGACGCAACGCGATGCCTTTCGAGATGGAGGCACGCGTGGTGCGAAGGGACAATGAGCGAGTCAATTCGAAGCCGAGATGAGCGATGGAGCTTGGGTTTGGTTTGTGGGGAAGTCGCGCCCGGGGCAAGCCTTCTTGTGACGCGCTCTTGCCGCGAGTGTGGCTTTGGGCGGCGAATGGTCGAAGTGAAGACAACTTCGAGGTATGTTGCTGGTCGTTGAGAAGACGTGAGGTCGCAAGATGGACTCGAGATGCAAAACCCAGGACCTGTAAACGGCTGGGAGCTGTGGAGAAGGCGTCTTCGAAGTGGTTAGGTTACCGACCGGGAGGGAGGTGATTGGCAAGGTTTGCAGGATCAGGTTCCACTATGGACGCGCGCGTGACACACCAGCTCTCGGTGCGCTTGCTCCGGACGCGCTGGATGTGGAAGACAACGATGTCTCGGTGCTGGCAGGATGAAGGAGTTCCTGCAACGGTGGCGAGAACAGAACGAGAAGACGATGAAATGGTCGTTTGGGCTTGATATCGCAACCAACTCCGGCAGCTCGAGGGGCCATCTGCATGCAAGCTACAGCACGCCGTCCGTCGACCAAGGATTCAGGGGCGATGGCATGCGGAGTAGTCCAGAAGTACATCTGTACCCTTTGGTCGGGCTCGCAGCAGAATTCTCTGCTAGCGAATCACTGTCTGCAGTCTGGATGCACCAAAAGGCAACTGTTCGCACGACCAGACTGTGTTGTGCAGCCTCTAGCGCGATGAGGCTCTTCGCAGGACGGCTGGCTGGCTCGAGGCCATCGAGAGATTTCACGAGCGCACAGATTGCCTCAACGCACCCACACACCACTTCGTCACGACCAGCATCGCCAAAGCCATCGACCATCTCGAGCTTCAGCCAGCGCCTGGATCTGCAGGACCTCCTCACGCGGAGAACATTAGAAACCACACACTGATGAGATCAGAGCATGGAACGGTGGCCACAGACAGGCACGAGATCGGCTCTGTGAGGAGAGGAGAACCTTGCCAGAGCAACAACAGAGGGGCACACATCCAGGTACGGATGGACTTGGCACCACACTTCACACACCTCCTGCCACAATATGCGCATGGTCGGATGCGAATACACCAAATTGAAGCGATAGCACAAGACCAATGGACGATCGAGAACCACCACAGTCCGAAAGTGCCATTTCTGTCGCGCTCTCCGGCAGCCGAATCGTTCGCGTAATAATAGCAACACCTCGTGACAGGTAAGGTCTGGATACCTGGATATGCATCTTCATGTACCCCACAACGCTATAGCTTTCAGTGGCTGATCTTCAGTAACATCGCGATTCTGATTGCTCGGCTGCGCAGAGCTACGTGCAGAGCCACTACAGACCAGACTTGGACGCAGAGCTGCTCACAAAGTACGGCGACAGCAGCACTGTACAAGATGCTGATGTGGTGGCAGTGCTTGTTGCCACGCTCGCAGCCTCATGTCTGGAGCCTGGCGACCTAAGGTCTCGCAGACGCAACGCAGCAGAGGCGAAACTCGAATGCTCTGTCCTTGGAATGTTGAGGCATCGAACATAGCACTGTTGATGGCACTGCACGATATATAAGAATGAATGACGCTGTTCGTCGTGAAGCAACAGCATTATTCTGGCACTTATGAAGTGGAAGGTCAGTTTCTCTAGCTCTATTTGGCAAGTAAGGGCCTCCACTACCATGTTCACTGACTTACCGTAGGCTGTCAATCCTCGATGCACTATGGAAAGAATCTACCTCATCACTACAAGCTCAGGATTTCGGCCGTCCGCATACCGCCGCCTTCTCTCGCGCCTGCAACCTCAGCTGCGTAGTGCCTACCGGATCTCGAGCTATCCTACGAGTGTGCTCCGCCCACCTCGAGACTCGACCGCACGGCCACATTACAGCAAATTCTTGAACAAGTCCGATATGCCTAATCCACACTGTCTCCAGGCAGATGGCTTATGGTCACAAGGCCGCATTCGCTCTGTCGTCGAGGCGATCTCTCTCAATGCTCTGTCGTATGAGGGCGATGAGAAAGCACCGCAGAGCTGTTGCATGTGAAGCTTCTCAGCACTGTCAATCGAAGAGACTGGTCTTGAGTGTGTTGACTATGGTGGCAGATGCCTGCTGGCTTCCTTCCGGCTTATGCGATGCGTAGACGCCTCAGACTCGATACATGCATGTCGTGCGATTCGGTCTCATTCTCGGCATGGCCGTGTCAGGAAGCCACAGGCGTGAGAGGTCAGTCTTGGTATACAGAAGCACTGAAGTCCTTGCGGTGCATCACACTGAAGGAGGAGATGTCCCTGGAAGTGCTGATTGATGAGAGGTGGTGTCAACTATAGCGAAATCTTCGCCCTGTCTCGCGCGACGCTCCTCGCGACAGACGATATTTCCGACAGCGGCCACGAAATCGCGCACACGGGTCTCTGCCAGACTTGCTTCAGAGTCTGTGCCAAAGATTGCACTCGATCCAAGCTCCGAGCTGTACCTCAGGTATCCTCGCTCAATTTCAAGTAATCAGCGAACTTGATTGGCCAGAAGTCTGAATGCAAGAACATATGGCCAAGTTCAGCACATGTATCGCCAAGGACAGGGGTCTTCAACACCAAGATTCACTTCAAAGACACGCGATCGGACGTGTCGGCCGACGCGTCCACGTCAGGCTTACCCTCTCTCCAATGATGAGAGGAGCTGATAGCAGAAAGAGACGTGATTTGTCCCACGGCATAACGAAGACAAAGCACCTCACGTGCGCGATTCCATAACGACTTGCGATATTGTGTCATCTGTCCTATTGTACCCGACAGAAACATGGCAGTAAGACCTTCTCACTTCCGACTGCGGCGACCCAGATGAGCATCACCAATTTTGATTCGCTGGCGTGCGGTCCACGTCTCAATGGTTGCTGCTATGGTCCCACAGGCTACTCCGGGACGCACAAGAGCGGTGACCGACGCTCGTAGTACATATTCTCATCACGCGGCGGCTCACTTCGTCGTCTAACAACTTACCTTCCACTCAGTCTCTACAACGACTCTTCAACCATTGGCTCAATGTGCCAGTATCGATATCGCATCTGGGCTTGTGGATGCGATGAGAAGTTCTTGACGAAGCGATGCGCGTACGCCGACTACAATGGCCACGTTCGACACAAGGATCGATTCCACGACGATGTATATGAGCAAGGTCGCTGTCCTGACAACTGCAGACGCCAGCCAACAAGAAGTGGTGGCAAGTTTCGAAGAACAAGAAAAGCACCAGGACCTGACATCCTGGATGCCGACACAACACATTTCGTTGTGGGAAAACTAGCGTTGGGTACACTGAAGCAGATAACAAAGTTCTGAGATTGCACCAGGTCAGTACCTGGCAGCTCTGCATGTCTTGATATGTGCTGACGCGTTTGGCAGCACTTGCCTTCGTCGAAATATCGCACGACAGCGATAGACGTCTCTCCAAGATGCTTGATGTCTGGCACAACCACCTCAACGATATAACGCGAGCAATTCTTCAGGCCAAACCGCCTGGAACCCAAGCGCCAGGAAATTCCTAGCCATGCTGACTGACGGACACGAACCACGAGCGAACGACTAGATGACGACCGTTCTTGCAACATTATGAAAAGTTCATTACACCAGATTAAGCATTCAATATAGTTGTAATTCTAGACTGCCAACTTCTATTCCAGGCTCATGGGTGTCTTTCTCAAGACATGTCATCATACTCGCGTCACTCACGACGTCGTCTCATTGATCGTAAAGCCACCATCGATGACAAGATTATGACCATTGACAAGACTCATCCTGGGCGTGCTAAGAAGCACTACCACATCGCCGACTTCGTCGAATGTTGCCGCTCGACCTTGTCGTGCTTCGTAGTCGGGCCAGGAATCGGCAGCTATGTGACCTGCTGCGATTGATGGTTTGAGAAGGTCTGTCATTACTGCAGGAATTGGTCAGTGAAGGACTTCAGATGGGATTGGGACGCTTACGAAAGCCCGGCGAGACTGCATTGACTCTGATGTTGCTCCCTCGAGCTTCCAGACAAGCTGCTTTCGTGATGCCTACAACTCCGTGCTTGGCAGCTGTGTAGCCTGATGTGCCGGCTCCTGCTTGGATCGAGTTGACAGATGCGGCGTTGACGATTGAGCCTTGTTGAGGAACTCTTCCTGCCTCTCTGTAGTGACAGTATGGGTCAGTAAAACGACACTGTTGCTTTTACGGCTTTTGATAAACTTACACTTCCACTGAGTTCTGCTTCATCATTTGCCTTAACTCATGCTTGCAGCATAGCCATACTCCGATGAGGTTGACATCGATCACCTTTCTCCAGCTCTCCAGTGGAGTCTCGACAGCAGCAGAAAGAGGTCCGATGATACCAGCAAAGTTTCTAACAAGTCACATCTCAGTACCCCGTCCAATTGGCCTAGATTTGAGACTGGACTCACGCAGCATAATCGATTCTTCCGAATTCCTTGACTGCCTTAGCGACAGCTCGCTCTACCTGGTCCTCTTGTGTCACGTCGGCGTGGATGGTAATGCACTACGAGTGTGTGAGCAGCAATTTCCTCTATGATGCTGGAAGCGAGTGACCTTAGTGCCATACTGCTCGACAGCTGCTTTGCCTTCTGCGAAAGTCTTTTCATCCGAAATATCGACAAGAGCAATGCCTTTTGAGCCCTCCTTGGCGAAGGATACTGCTATAGCATTTCCCAGGCCTCGAGCACCTCCAGTGATGAATGCTATGCCAGGAGCGACTGGTCCAGTGCGAATTGAGGACATTCCTGCTATTGCGTTGGTACGGGTCAGATGCTAATGCAATGCTGCGATGATGGAACCTGGCTTGATGAAGGTTGTTGTCAGTACGGAGAGGACGACTGTCGATTAGTTTGATTCTGTTTCTCCCCTCTTCTGACAATGTGAGGTGGCCTCGGCCGGCAATTGCTATGACATGCCCTATGAAGCTATGCCTAGACTAGGAAGCAGCCTGAATGCGATCGCACAGAGCTTAGGGGTTCCATAATTCCATTCACAGCTCAAGCGATATTCCGCTGCCGAGAGTCTGACACCTGAATGCTGACAAGGCTGAATCTCGAACAACTTCTGTGATTACTACGCAGCCGTGTAGCTTCCGCCATCTCCAGATCTGCACAGTGAAACCGAAGAGTTACCTTGTGTACCTCTTTGTGTATCATCAGCCCACTCATCCATATGTAGAGCTACCCCGCGTTTTGGATGGCAGACATGTGACAATGGCTGGCTTTGTCTGACTTGCTTATGTAGTCTACTCCTCACTGGATGGTCTCCCAGAAACAGCTCCTAACATTGCAGCTACTGAGCACGAGACCACTACTGAAACATTGGAACAGACCACCTACCATCGAGATCATGTCTGAGCCCATCAAGGCCATCACTGAGCCCATCAAGGCCATCACTGAGCCCATCAAGTCGACATGGGAGGACCGCAGAGGGATGTTCCAACGAGGCAAAGATGTCCATGAGCCAGCAAGAAGACCATCTCAAGGCAGTGGTGGTGTGATCGAAGCCGTTCGAAGAGCGTCCATCACCAGCAATGGCTCCATGGTCGACAAGCCATTGAGCAACGACCCAGCGTCTCCCAGCTCACCCACCAGCCAGAGACGAAGAGTAAGCACTGTCTCAATACCATAGAGCCATCCGAGCTGTGCTGACACTTGGTGATCGCAGTCCTCAGCCGCCTCTGCCGGTCTGTTCGGTAACCTGACACAGCACAAGAGAGGCAGCGAAGACTATGCCACTCGTCGAGGCAGTCATGCTGAGCAACTCCAGCAATCAGGTGGTATCGTGTCTGGCTGGTTCAATAAGACATTCCGTGGCATTTCCACGCCTGGTGATGCACAAACGCCCGAGCAACAGCAGCGACGAGGTGTCATGGAGTAGGTGCAATACCGCAGTGTCGAGGCGTGCGCATTTGCTAAGGCTTGAGATGACAGCCCATTTCATACTTTGTATACCTGAAGCTTGTGTTTGTAGGAATAGCTGGGACATTCGCTGATCGACTGGTGGAACTTGGATGGCGTTCGGTCGTGTATTGCTTGATGATCTGAGAATTGTATGAGTACATCATTATGAATTCGACATACCAAAGAATACTGATTGCACTATGAGTGCGAGGAAGTGAGATATGATTCCGCCGCTCTGTATGATGGGCTCCATCTACCGCGGGCGCCTGTGAGCCATGAAAGTCGCCGTCTCGAGCTGTAGGCGTATTGTGATCGTCATGTTCTCATACATGAGAAAATAGTTGGTCCATCGCTGGGTTTCAGGCCATATTCCAGTCTTCTGCACTTCGCGCTCGACGCCTTGAGATCAGTCTTAGAACATCGTTCTATCAATGCTGTGCGGCCGCGTCTCGACGGGTCTGCGAGTGGCACCCTGGAGTCGCAAGATAGCGAACAGTCCGCCGCTCACTAGCCCATGCTCTGCGAGGACATGCACATCGCAGCATGCCGGACCTTGCGATGGCACGCCATGGTGTATGTCGTGGAGTAGGAAGTCGCGACCACCAACTATGCTCCGTATCTACGCTCTTCTGGAGAGCGGCGCCGAATCAACTGCGCACGCGTCAATCTGCTAATACTCGGACAGATGTGTACGACTACATGTACATCGGCAGTGCGACGGCTTGTCTGACGGGCATATCTAGAGCATGTTGAGACAAAGGAAGGCTCTAGTGCGATGGAAGGGCATAAGCGTTCGGTTCGGGGGATTTGTGCCACATCCTGAACGATTGGGCGTATGAGCAAGAGCACCAACGCGCGGCTGCACTCCACTGTCAGTGACGCGGGAGGAGAAAGATGATAAGGTGCTCGTGCACTAAGAGTTGGAAGAAAGTTGTGTATTTGTGCAGGCAGGAGCGATCGACAGCGCAGCAACTGCCAAGTCTTCGCTTTCGTTCCGTGATCGACAAGCGCCACACGCGCCCACTCTTCTCTTCACATCACTCCAAACTCTCTGCTCCATCTTACACATCCCACATGCCGACCACACTTCTCGGCTGCTCTTTCACATCTGAAGATCCCCTATCGCGCACTAGCCTAGTGCAGTACCTGCAGCGTCCACTGGAGGAACCGATAACCACTCGCTTTGCAGTTCGCTACCACCTCAAGCCACTGGCGTAGGGTGCTCGAGCATGACTCCATGAGCGCTGGGCAACGAGACACCGGCGGATGGCGTGGTGACAGAAGAGTACTGCGAGGTATGCCCGCGCATTAACATGACCTTCATAAGTTGGCGATAGGCAGCATCACGATTCGCTGCTACCGCCAATCACCATTATGGCTCAATCCAAGGTCTATCCAAGCGCACCGATCGCTGAACAAACCATCAAGCTCTCCATATGCGATGCGTACTCTCCGAAAGTCTGGGTGACGCAGACTCACTTCTGGCCTCTACAGGATCCGAGTCATGCTCAGCGCAGCTATGAGATACTCAGAGAAGGCCTCAGTCGGACCTTGTCCGAGATTCCTGCGCTCGCAGGTACTATTGGCCGCACTTCCGATGACCCGAGAGATCTTGTCATCAACGTGGATGGCGACGCGCACGTTGAGTTCGCCTGGGAGGACCTGACCATCAGAGCCGACATACTCGCCTACTCAGCGCAAATGGCTTCCCCTTGACGGACTTGGTTGCACCATTCTCGCAACCAATCACTCTCTCGCCGTTGTTTGAGGGTGCTCGCATGGTCACTGCTAAGTTGACCTACTTGAAAGGGGGACTAGCTTTGTCTTTCGGCTTCAATCACCTGCTTGCCGATGCTTCGACGGTAGCAGAGGTAGAGCGAATCTGGTCTTTGCACTGTAGCGATTTCAGCAATGGAGTCCAAGAGACCCACAAGCCTTTTGTAGACGAAACTGCCATCAGGAAGCGACTGTCAGCACCAGTCTATTTGTGGGCTGTGGGAGTGTTCGATGATGAGCATTGGAAGGTCTTTCCGACTGCTCACTCGCAACTCAACCTTCCCAGGGAAGCGGTGACAAAGGAGGCCGCCTTGACTGTCTTGCAAGAGACCAAGAATGCACATCTGGCTTCCCTCAACGGTGCGAGCGAGGAGACCAAATGGTGCATGTGGAAATTCTCAGCAGAAAATCTCGCGAAACTGAAGAAGGATGCAGGTCCAGATACCACCAAGTGGATCTCGACAATGGATGCCTTAGTCGCTCTCTTCTGGTCACGTCTCGCTTTCGCGAAGCAGAAATCCAAAGACGGACACGCTCGTACTCTTCAACCCCACCGAAGCAGCCATCGGGCCCAAGAACCTCAAGACAACTCTACAAGCAATCGACAAAGCAGTCTTCAGCGTCTGCGCACAGAAAGCACTACACATCATCGCCTTGCCCAAAGCACTCCTACCAAAATCCACAATCGGCAAGCTATCTCGCGCGAAATTAAGACAATCTTTCGAAAAGGGCGACTTCAACGACTACATCATCGACACAGCATCGCCCACTGTCGAAGCTCAGAAGCAAACGCTCGAAGACGTCTCGCCTCTCCAGAAGGAGATCGCTCTGATATACTCAACAGTCGTCGACGTCCCAGCAATCGATCTCCTCGGCCCAGACGCCCTCCTCTCCTCCGGCATCAATTCTCTAGGCTTCATGCGTCTCAAAAAAGCCCTCGAGAAAGGTCTCAAAATCCACCAAGAGATCCCCATGCCACTCGATCTCCGACCTCGAACACGAACTCATTCTGATCGGAACAGTCTCAAACTCCTACGACCCCATCGTACCTCTATGTACAGAGGGCAGCAAACAACCTCTCTTCCTCCTACATCCCGGAGCAGGAGAGTTTCTATGCTGGATGGGTTTACTTCCTTACCTCCCTGATCGACCAATTTACGCTTTACGTGCGAAGGGATTGCATCCTGGAGAAGGAACTTTCGATGGGCTGGAAGATCTTATCGCGTGTTATTATACTGCCATTCGACGAACGCAGCCTACTGGACCTTATGCGATGTTGGGATACTGTTTCGGCGGCTTGTTATCTTTCGAACTTGCGAAGAAATTCGAAGCCGCAGGAGATGCTGTGGTTTTCTGTGGCGGGATTGATAATCCTCCTTCTCTAAAGAGTACGATCGGACAAGTGAGGTATCGATCTTTGATGATTGATGTCCTACCTGTTGTAACAGACTACACGCCCGAACAAGCCCGTATCTTTGCAGAAGAAACCGCTGATCTCACAGACGAGGAATTCTACGAGTTACTCTTCACAAAGTTCTCTCCGGAATTCATTGAGAATATGGACATCACCGTTCCTCGACTCCAAGCTTTCGGGAGAGTGGAAGATTGTATGAGACTTATCGCAGCAGAATACGAACCTTCTGGATCTATTGCTACGACAGATATTTTCTGCGCGGATCCCATGCCGCATTTTGGTGCGACGCCTGAGGTGTGGAAGAGAGATGTTCTTGGGGAATGGAAGGGCTTTGTGAGAGATGAGAATGTGAAGTTTCATCATGTTGGAGGGAATCATATTAGTTTGATCAAGGAGCCTTTGATTAAGGATTTTCAGAGGACTGTTAATGAGGCGTTAGCAGCCAGAGGGATTTGATAGTTTGTCGTTAATAGTATAATAGCTGACATAGTCGTATGATACCCCTGTCCATGGTAGTCAAAGCCGCGGTCGGTCAGATTATCAGTCTCAGGATGTTTGACGAAGTTTCGACATTATCATTAGATCGACTATGAACAGTCGAATCAATCGGTTGTTATCCCATCCCATCCACAATAGAGACAGTATAGTGTAGTCGCCTTGACACCTTGCTTGCTCAAGACCACATATGCAACCCGCTAATCAATATAAAATGTATGCCAGTATTGACAAGTCGTGTGCGTATCTATGATATCCTATCCTGTCCCGGAAAGAGCGCTTCCATACCGGAGAGGAGGAGGTACGAAGTGTCAACGTTGCGAGCTGTTCACTAATCGACCTTGATCGCGCTGTATATCCTTCTCACAAACGTGTACGCTGTCAAGAAGCCGATCGTGCCAGTAAGGAGGCCATAGACCAGACAGGCGAGGAAGCTGTAAGCGAAGAACAGCAATGTGCTAACTAGTCCGGTGATGTGTAGGTGGTTGGCATAGTAGTATACACAATAGAGGAAGATCCAGATGGAGGAGGATCCACCGACGAAGAAGGATTGCCACCACCAGTTGTAGTTCTGTTTCAAGAATTAGCATTGTGTACTGAGGAGCGTGAAGTCGAGCTGCTTACTTCTGAACATAGCTGAATGTACACAGCGATAATGGTCGTCTCCATAACGGCAAGAATAAGAATGGAAGACACGACTGCCATGTAGCCAAACACATAGTAATAGCCACTCTTGTCCTGCCAGAGGCTGCGAAAGACGAACATGAGTTCGATAAAGACAACGGCAAACGGAATGAGGCCGGCGAGCAGAATTGTCTGGATCCTGCGACTGTACCAGGCCTGCTGGGGGATTTGACGTGCGATCTTCGTAGGTCTGATAGGGTGAGTGTATGCGCCCGCTCGAGCGAAGCCGTAGTAGCTGCCGACATAGACAAGTGGTAGTTGTACAAGAAGCCAGAGCGCTACCAGACCGAGTAGAGTGCCAAATGGTATCGCGGTGGAAGAAGCCTGTAGCCAGACGAAAAGGTTGAGGACCAGAGTTGTGGCGAAGAGTAGGCCAGGGAATAGAGTTGCAGTCACGACTGCAATGTGTTTGAAGTTAGTGCCGCCGAAGGTCTTGTAGACTCGTGCTGAGAAGTAACCAGAGAAGACGCCGGCCACGATGAAGAGCGCGAAGCCGACTGAGACGAAGCCGCCACGGAAAGAAGGGTTCAGGATGCCAAAGCAGGAAAGAGCCAGAAGTCCAGCAGACATGAACACAAGTTGCATGCCAGAGCCAATCAATGGCGCAAGAAGTTGACCATGTGCAGGTTGGCGGAAGACATCGCCATGTACGAGCTTCCAGCCCGTGATGTCTTCGAGGATGTCGTCGTCGTCAGAGTCGATGTCATCTTGAGGAGCCACGCCGTCCACTTTCTCGAGGAGTCCGCCATGTTCAGCGCTGATCTTGCGTGGTGACCTGCTGCCTTTGCTGCGCTTACCGAGGCGCAGCTTGCCTTCTTCCATACCTATTTCCTTGTAGCCAGCAATGTCGCCACGAATAGTGCGAGCCATGATGTATGCGACTGCAATTGAGAGACCACCAAATATGACCAGAGAGTTGATGATCGCGAGCCAGTGAATGCCATTGCTGTCTTCCTGGTTGACGAAGTATAGATCCCATCTATTCGACCAGTCCAGCTTGTCCTCTTCACGGAAGTAGACAGAGTAGGTATAGGGTATGGTGACGAATGCATCGTCTGGCATATCGTCGATGGTGTCGAAGCCGTGGTAGGGAGTGGCTGGATCACTCAGCGTAGTCACGTTCATAGTCGAGTTGCCATATGCGAGCTCCATTCCTGCTCTGATATCGTGAAGATTGGAGGGCAATCCATCGGCACCACGGTTCTCAGCCTCGATAGACTTCGCATAGACCTCGAATCCAACAATGACCTTCTTTCCCTGCTCGCCGTCTCGTCCGGGCGCACGGTGCCAGCGGACGACCAGAGTGACATGGTTGTTCAGGTAGTATCGTGGCTGGCCAGTCATGAGCGAGACCTCCTCATAACCCATCTTGAAGCCCGAAGCATAGTACTTTCTGCTTTTGTCCACAGTCACGAAGCTCGTCGCGCCTGGCAGGTTGTCCACGATCCACTCTGCGACATAGCCCTTCTTAACCACTTCAATGGCTTTCTTCAGACCTGACTTGTCGACTTTCTGACTGCACAAGTACCGCGCTTCTTCGTCCTTGCCCATTTCAAGCTCGTAGTCGGACACCATGATTCTGTCGCCGCGCAAGACCTCTCCAAGATTCAGCGCGACATTCGAGCCAGAAATGAGACCTGTTCCAGGCCGTTGACGCCCTGACGGCGCGCATACGAAAGGTAATTCGGAGTAGGCATATTGGATCTGTGTGTTGTCGCTGTACACTTTGTTTACGAAGAGTGGTATGGCTTCGCCTTCGGAATATGACTTGATCGACCAGCCTGAACACTGTTAGCATAGTCTGACACACGGAAGAGTGGTAGAGCTTACCGGGTATGTAGAAGGCATTCGCAAGCTGTAGCCCACACAGCAGCAATGCCTTCACGCTGGTGCTCGGGCTTATCCTGTAATCGGAGGCCATGGTGTATGTGTATGCGAACTGTCAACTCCCTTACTGTGCCCGCAGTATAGTAGTATCAAACAGACACCACCTCACTCTCCCCCCACAGAGCAATAGAGTGCAGGTCGCACAGAGCCCGGGTATTTTGCTGCAGTCCGGTCGGTTGAGAACGATGCAGCTGCAGCCTCCGCTGTCTCGTGTCTCGCAGCCTTGTCCTTCCTTCCTTCCTTCCTCAAGCGAGTGGTAGCGGTCCGGAGAACCAAAGTCGCATCAGTGCTTCTTCTGTTTCAGCGTGATGAAGAACAGAGGTACGCGTGTATATGTCGCCGGTCCGAATGGAAAAAGTCCAGAACAATCTCCAGCTCGAGCAGAAGAAGGAGAACCCGTGGAGGTCAACGTGGAGTTGAGAAGAAGAAGAACGATTCAGTGGAGATGGCGCGATTGGCCATGTCCCTGCGCAATGTTCTGAAAAGGCAAGCGCTAGTAAGGGTCAATGGTGCACCCAAGCTCTGCTGATAAGATATGAAGTCAAAAAGATGCCACGCGCTGTTTCCTCTCGAGTCTGTTTCTCGATGTCGACAACTTTGACAGAGGAAAAGTGGTTCTGACTGATAAAGTGGTGAGAGACGGTGTTGGTGAACACGAAGATCCTATTGTACTGCTGACAGGATGGTGTCGACGACTGACGCGTCCTGGCTAAATCTGTCTGTTACACACGAATCTGCAGCAGAGAGCTTGGGCCCTTAATAATTGTGCCACAACACGCATCCCAGCAATCCGAAGGAGAACACCACGAATATGCTGGAGCGGCACGTGCTGATGAAACTACGACAGCGCTTCAAACAACCAGAATCACCATCTCGAAGGTTTCGAAAGGGACGAGAATAGTGTCACTCGATGCACAACATCTTTCCACGCGGCAGGCTGTGAGAGATACCATCTCCGAGACTGATCATAGGCTCTTCGGGTCTCCGATTCGTGGTCTGAGACGATATGAGCTTCGGAACGCATCACGATGAGATAGATTGTCGTCTGTGTAGCCGAGACACGGACAAACACGTTGCCTCAATCTCAGCGTTGAAGACTGTACTGTTCGACAATCAGTCTACCGACAGCAGTGAGACGCAATTATTCTGTATCCAGCTCCAACTCGCTCATTGCTTGCCTCATCAGCATGGAGAGCATTTCTTACGGGTCACCCGCTCTAGCATTCGTGCAATTGCAGAAGAGAAGAGAATATGTTTCATTCCTCCATATTATTCGCAGAGGACATATCAGCATTCAGCTTCGTTCTTGGCATCACTTATGGTGCCAAGACAAACTTCAGCTAGCGCAAAGATGCTTTCATTGGTCGCCAGCAAGGGCGATTCCGCTCGATGCAAGCTCCCTTCGCTGATGTCAACCATTCAATGTGCCATTGAACATTTACTCACATCCCCTGACATTGTCTTTCCTCCTTCACATTTCGATCGCATACACCTTCAAGATGTCTTCTGCGCGCTCCATCATGCGCGCCAGCCGCCTGGCAGTGCGCTCGACTGCTAGACCATTCTCCACCACGAGCACCAGATTCGCAGTCCCGATCAACGAACGCGGCAATGACACAGCCAACGAATACCGCCGAATCATGAAGTCAAAGCCATTGAATCCTCATATGACCAACACGACCTCAACTATCGCCAACGAGATGCCCAACATTGGCGAAGACGCTGCTCCTCCAGAGCTCCTCACATCTGTAGATGGCAAGTTCGTGCCAAAGGACTCCAAGCCTGAGAACACCGAGAAGATGACTGGCGGCACTCAGAAGGGAGCCCCAGAGGATGGCGTGAACGCAGGCCTCGATGTAGGTGAAATTGAGGGCGGCACATTCAAAGTTGAGCCTCTACGCCGTACAGGCGAGGACATTAACACAATGCGCGCCCGTCTCGTTTGTACGTCCCCCTTCACTAAAAGCTCACTCTGCTGACGCTGATCGCTCTATGATAGACCAAAGCCGGAAAAGAGGCACACTAGAATCCGATCTCCTTCTATCCACCTTTGCAGATGAGAACCTCGGGAAGATGTCCGCGAAACAATTACAGCAATATGATCTTTTCCTTGATGAGAATGATTGGGATATCTATTACTGGGTGACGCAAGAACCCACTCCTACATCAATGGCTTATGCAGAGGGTGCTGGACCTGGTCTTGCATCCCCCGAGGCTCAAGGAAAACCTGGAGGAAAAGAGCATGGATCTGCTGTGGAACCTGTTAAGCCTGCCAAGGGTGAGTGGGCGCAGACTGTGGGAACTTTTAAGCCTGCATACAGACCTGTACCGCAAAGGTGGAAGAATAGTGAGATTTTGAGTATGTTGAGGAAGCATGTTGTGGATAGAAGTGCTGGTGGTGTTCTCGATGCTGGAAAGGTGGATTTCTCGAGGACGCATGAGAGGAGAGGTGGTGGACTGGGTTTCATGCCTGAGTTGAAGAATTTTGATCAGTGAAGTTGAGTCCAGTGTGTAAAAATTGTACAGATACAGTAATACATGCGTAGGAGCAGCACAACGAACATCAGATCCTGCACTCTTTAGAGTCAGCGGACATCGTTCTTGGTTCACTCGACTAACCGGCTGACGACCGCAGCAATAGGCTCAATGGCAGCTCACGTTGAGAAAGAGAACTGAGTAGAAAAGACAAGTGCTGAGTAGGTCATCGTCTGCTGACTGCTCAATGAAGCTCAGGGCACATACGGAAACTATCCAAGCAAACCTGAGAAATGAAGACGTACCAAACCAGCTCGAAGATAACCCAACCAGCAACGACTCTGTATATGAGCTACCATATCAGACCTGCACAGAACAAGCAGATACACGAGGTTCCATGATCTAGCTATCCAAGCGACTACCATGTTTGAGAGTTCTTTCCACATTAGCAACTGGTGAGTGCTTGCCATGTCTACACCTGCACTTGCTCAACTTTGCAACGAGGCACGCGGCTACCATTCAGCTGCTCTTCTCTCCCAAACAACAACATTCCTTCACGAACATCATCTATCAGTCCGGCCAGGTCGCCTATAATCCCAAAACCTCAGCATCACGAAACAGCTCTACAGAAACATACACAAGACCGACCAACATCATAATGGCAGCAGTCCCAGCCACAGTCGAAGTCGTCGACGCCCCAGCGCCTGCGGTTGACACATCAGCTGCGGGAGGAGCAGCAGGCGGCACCACACTCGTCGCAGCACCTCCAGAGCCTGTCCCTATGCAAGTCCAGCGCATGGGCTCCATACCTGTTGAAGCCGCACCAGCACCAGCAGCTGGAGTTGGAGCTGGAACAACTGCCGTCGCCGCAACACCAGTAGCTGCCGAAGCCGTACAAGCCTCAGGAGCAGCAACTTCTTCAGCGGCCGTCCAACCAGTCGCCGCAACACCCAAGACCCAGCTAGTCGAAGAAGGCCCAGTCGAAATCGTCCCGGTCCAAGCTGTTCCAGTCCAATCCGCTCCAATGCACGCCATCGAGCCTGAACCACTTGCACCTATTCCAGAAGCAGATGCCTCCGCAGCAGCAGATGCTGGAGCTCAAGCAACAACAGCGGCCGAGATACCAGCAGAGACGACAGCAAGCACAGCAGAGGCAGGAGCGGCAGGAGCAACCGATCATGCAGTCAAGGCCAAGGACTTCGCAGAGCACAAGGCCAATGAGGAGGTGAAGAGCAAGGCTCCATCTACGGGGCTGGGCGGAAGGCTGAAGTTCAAGATTTTGAAATGGTTTCTGAGGTTGAAGACGGCACGACCGAAGAGGCACAAAGCGGTGCCAGTAAAGGCGGTTCCAGTACAGGCGGTTCCGGTGAAGGCTGCATGACAACGAAAGAGCAGCTCGCCTCTCCTACTTTCGTCTCTCCTAATTGCATCAAGTGCAACAAGCACTATGGGTATGGGTGGTGGAGGTGGTGGATACTGTGGTCCTTCAGGCTGCTCCTGCTAAGGCGAAGATGCCGAGTCTAGTATCTGAGATCTTGTAATGTAAATGGAGTTCACCTGGGCTTGCTGTCAACTTATGATATCTGCTTTTGCGAAATGATAGCCACTGTTACATTTATCATACACCTCATACATGGCTCTGCTGCTCTCATGTGTTCGGGATAGTGCTGCGCCGGCCGTCCAGTGACACTAGTCCCACCTCGTTGAACGGATAGGCTCTGCTGTGATGGTTTCTCGTGGGAGATGAACACTATGCATGCTTGTCATATCTCAATTCCCAGCGCTGCGCTTTTGCTATGCACCCATACGCCCTGCTCCGTCCATGCTTCGCGATTTCGTACAGATCTCTATCTTCCCATTCACACCATAATCGTGCTTTGGCGCTAGATCAAGTGCTTGGAACGGAAGTACGCCCTCAAATAAACAATCTGCCAAACCCCCAGCGCAACCAACATCCCCATGGTCCCGATAGCAAACCACTTAACCCTCTCATTCGTTGACTCATTCGTATCTCTCAATTTCATCTCTCGACCCCTCAAATAATCCAATTCATCCACGATTTCCTTCGCGACCTCTGAAATCCTTCTCAATTCTGCCTCAACAGGTTTGAGTTTTTCACCTGCTTGAATCGCTGACCAGTCTTTGGCATCGGCGCCTATGTCGATGTCGAGTTCTACGTGGCGTGTGGGTTCACCTGGTCCGGAGCGGTGGTTTAGAATGTTTTCGAAACATACGTCGAAGGCGCTGTCGGCGTGGGAGGTGAAGGCGTAGCGGGCTTCGCCGGAGACGTCGCGGGGGCGGGCGTAGTCGTTTCCTACTGCGTCTTTGATCTTTACAATCAATTCGTCAGTCGCAATGTCATGTGGAAGTGGTATTGGTGGAGATGGATTGAGCTCGCAAGGGTTAACAAGAAGAGGGATCGCTACTTACATGCATGTTCAAAGTCTGGCCATCGCCTTTACTGCCACTGATGGTCGCTGTTACGACGACTAATTGGTCTTTGGCGACGAAGTTGCGAATGCAGCGTTCTTTGGAGGCCGATTCATGGCCGGGGTGGGCTTGGATGTCGAATTTGAGGGCAGAAACGAGCGGGAGGAGGAAGGCGAGAAGCAGCTTGAACGCCATTGTCAGACCCATATCGAAGAAAGTGGCTGGGCTGTATAGAAGAGAAGACTGGACTCCTGATGGTGAAGTGAAGCTGGATGTAAACGTGGAAAGTCGCGGTTGAACCCCTGTTCAAAAAGAGGGTCTGATCTCGCGACTGCCGCCAAGCATCTCGCTAGTTTCTCTCAACTGCTCGCCAGAGTCACTTCACTTTCTTCACTTTATATGACTGACTCGACACCACAATAAAATCACCTACGCGACGGCGACTTCGAGGAGGTACTGGAGATGAGTGTTAGGTCAGCGAGAAGATCATAGGCACGAAGCCGCCACCACAATCGCCACTCCGCAACCATGAGTGGCGCTCTCGTTCTCCATCCAGACGATATAGTCGCTAGCAAGGCAGATGAGAAGTCGCTGGCAGTGGTGGAGCGAACACATGGCGACATCGACACCCACACGCCATATCCGGGCAAGGACGAGGACGAACCAATCCATCGCGATAAAGACATATCGCAAGCCACTTTCAAGCGCTTCATGAGCATCGGTGCACCTCCCAAGGACACTGTGCTGGTGCGATGGCAGAACGAGCCTAGCTTAGAGCTGCTTCCAGTATCGAAAGTGAAGCTAGTAGATCGATCACTTCTGGTAGGCGATATTGTCAAGCGTAACGTGCAAGATGCACAGTCTGGAGTGATCCTCAACACTTTCACAAAATGTACACTTCAGCCGATGTGCGATGTTACATATCAGAATTCCAAGACCCTCAAAGGTATTCTGCCACAAGGGAATTATGACCCTAGCAGTTCTCAATTTTGTGTCTATCCAAGCGGCAAGCCACAGCCGATATACGATGTGCCAGCTTCAGAACTCATCGAAGCTGAAAATATCAGCGAGGAGTCTTTGGTCATCTACAAAGATTGGGTTGGCAAAGTGGAAGCTATTACGAACAACATCCGAGTACGACTTTCTGACAATTGCGTGGTTGAGATTGGCGATGAAGCAGGCGAACACCCAGATGGTGCGATTGGTTCTTTCTGCGTGGGCGATATAGCCAAGACGAAGAAAGGACAACTTCGAACGGGAACCTGGATCTTTGGTGCTTACAATGCAAACACACCACCCGTGGGTACTGTTGTGTCAGTGCAAACAGTCGGAGCAGAAATCTCCTGGATACAGCGCAGGATTGGGAGTACTGAAGACCAGGAGCCGCCCTTCCTTCTCGAAGCAGAAGAGCTGGAATCTATGGATTTCATGGTGTACCAGCGCGAACGGAGGCCGAGCGTCAGCGCGTATACAGCACAATCGACAGTTTCTAATTCCACAATCGATGTGCGTCTGGGCCACCGAGTGCGCTTCCGGGACCTGACTGGAGCTTGTCTCAAGTACAGCACACCAGAAGAGCCAAACAAGATCCCACGACTCGAGCGACAGGCCAATTTGGGATATGATCTGAATGTCTTCGACGTGCTGAAGTTCGAGACAACAGTATCGATACAGTGGCAAGACTTGACGATTACCACAGAGAGATCCATTGATCTTCTGCCAGATTCGAGCATAGACGATGAGCATGCAGCTTGGCCTGGCGAAATCTGCCATTCACTCCGGTTAACACCTGTGCCTGACATGGCCAACGTGCTGCAGCCTGAAAAGATTGGGGTGGTGCAAGCTGTCAACGCCGAGGAGCGTATGGCAAAAGTGCGCTGGCTTCGAAATGCACACATACACTATGCTAAAGATCCTGACGAAGAGGGTATGGCGTCGGCGGTGATTTCACACCAAATCACGCAAACTGTTGACTCAGAAGAAGAGATCAGCTTGTATGATATCGAGGCACCTGCAGCGTTGAACTATCGACGCGGGGACATCGTACTTATCAACTCGCCACCTTACAACCAATTCATGGGCAGACCAATCGATACTACCTGGCTTGGTGAGTTGATCGACACTCCGCTTGATGGCAAGCTTATTGTTCGCTTGGGAGCTGCCACACAAGTTCAAGATGTCGTTCTCCGAAGAGAGGAATGCGTTGTGGCCATTAGGTCAGATGGAACCAACCAAGTAGACGCGTGGAATGACACAGGTCTTGATGCTTCGGACTTCGATGCGGACGAAGCTGAAGATATGGGCTATGACTGGGACAGCGACGAAGATAGCGAAGAGGTGGAAGAAGAACTGCCGATTCGCTACGAAGATGAGAATGGTGACGAGATGGACGAAGATGAGGTCGAGAACGACGAGTGGGAATCAGCCGACGAAGACGAAGACTCCATCATGCACGACGCGCAAGAGTTTCAGACTCCACCCACTTCGCATTCGGCCACGCCAATCGACAGAAGTGAAAGCAAACCTCATACAGCCGAGGCAGAACCTCCGCCATCATACGCGATACTAGACGGCGATGTCCCAGTAGACCACCGCTTTCGCAACGAACCTACAACATCAACCTCAGCACACACGAAGCGTACGCAGAAAGAGCACAAGATCCTACGAAATCCCACATCCCTTCCCCAAGGCGTCTACATCCGAGCCTGGGAATCACGCCTCGACCTCCTTCGCTGCCTCATCATAGGCCCATCCGACACACCCTACGCCAACGCACCTTTCGTGGTAGATTTCTACCTCCCACCACAATTCCCAACTGAGCCACCACAAGTCTTCTTCCACTCCTGGCCTTCCATATCTTCCATCGGGACGCTCGGCCGAGTAAACCCAAACCTCTACGAAGACGGCAAAATCTGTCTATCACTCCTCGGAACTTGGGAAGGAACGAAAGGCGAAGGCTGGAGTGCGGCGAGAAGTACACTTCTCCAGGTCATTGTCTCCTTACTTGGTCTTGTATTGGTGAGGGAGCCGTACTATAATGAAGCTGGCTATGAGGCGTTGGTTGGTGATGAATCAAGTAAGAGGCCCAGTGCGCTTTATAGCGAAAGGGTTTATACGAGAGCTAAGGGGTTCTTGATCACTGCTTTGACTTGTCTTGACTCGGAAACGGAGAATGATAATAGTGTGGCTGGACTGAAAGGTTTGGAGGATGTGCTAAGGTGGTCGTACTTGGAAGCTAGTGGTCCTAAGCTTCTTGATGAGATGATCAAAGACGTCGAAAAAGTCTTGGAGAGAAGTGATGGAACGAAGGAGACGGATGGCTTGACAGTCATGTCGAAGGGCGCTTGTATACCTTTGCGAAGAGTCCTGGAGAGGTTGAATGGACTGGCGGCTGAACAGCAATTACGATAGTTGGAGGAGCTGCTGATCAGTGTAGCAGTTCGTGACTAGGGTGTAATACGACCATGGCTGCTATCCTATTAAGCTATGGACATACTATACTCTCCCTCGCAGCCAGCGCTCATGCAAAACCTGCTGGATTCTCTGAATGTCTTTGTGCCCGTTTCCGTCTATGTTGGATGGCTGCTGAGCAGCGCGAGCTGTAAGTGAAGGGCTGAGTGGCGTCTTCAACGCCAGACAACGGGTTAGCATGCGTTCATCCATATGGAGGACCTACGATGTAGCCTCCTTCTTCGACGAGCACATACATGGTCTAGTGGTATGGCTGTAAGTCGCTGGCAAAGCTGACGCTAAGATAGGAGAGATCTACCCAGCTGTTCGAGTGGGGGGAAGAACCTCCAGCTTCTCTTGATATGTGAAGTCACAGGTCTATGTTGTCCGGGTTTGTCATTTGTTTGCCTTTGCTCAATCTCTTTTCTTCGCTGGAATGTGATGTATGCCAAAGGCTCCCGAGCACCTACTGAGCAACGAGATTTCATATATGATATGTATCCTGACGTTCTCAACGACCACTTGGCTTAGTGGTATGGCTCGTAAGTCGTTGACATAGCTGACGCTGACATTCGAGAGAGAGACAGTTGCAGATTGAGGACAATGATAGCCTCAGTGCCTATGTCTCGTAGATTCCAATGACACAGGTCTGTAATGTTCGTCTTGGCAATACTTTTGCCTCTTGTCACTCACTTTCTGTCACTCACTCGTGGACTTGTCCTGGAAACACCCGTGCTGAGTTGAGTGTTATCATGATATGTAACATATAACGTACTGATTCTAGCAAACGACAGTATGTACGCCTTCTCGCTCCATTCCCATGCCATGCCATGCTGTTTGTCTGGCTTTCCTTTCACATATACAATCGTAGCCTCATGCCAGTCATCCACATATGTCATATCTCGTAGTAGAAATGCCGCAAGATTCCAGAACAACAACTCCTCGTAGCAGCATGATGCCATTGATACTGAGAATCATAATGCCATAGATGCTTTTCCCAGATTCCTCATGCATCGTCATTCAGAGAAGCAAACGCCATTGTGCGGGTATCGTCGTCAGTCGAGATAAATGCTTGTAGGTGTGGTTGTAGGTGTGGGTGTGGGTCATCACTCCGGCGCATATCGCCACTTCGCCGAGCGAGTCTTGATGCGCTTGCTAGAGCCGCATACACTACCAATGTCTGCAGTAGGATAGTAGACCATTGGTTGTCCGCCACTCATAGGTACAGCGAGGTTGCCAGAGTCGTCCACTGTGAGGGTGTCGCAGGTCAACAGCTCTGTGACTTTGGTGCCAGCATCATAGCCAGATGCGAGAGTGAGCGTGTAACTTGTGGCGCCGGAGCCTTGATTCGTCAGGATCGTCACCATTTTGCCTTTGCGCATGGCGATGGTGCTGTCGTCAGTGTAGAAGTGGTAGTTTTGATAGGTGAGGTAAGTCGAGTCGTCATCTGCGGCGTTCTTGCGAGCGGCATTGAATGTCGTGGTCGCGATGTACAGTTCGCCATCTGTTGGGTAGCCTGAGAGCCAGATTGCTTCGCGGTCCCATGGGTATGCGTTGCCTGAACCACTCCAGCCAGTGTTCAGGTAGTGCAGTTCTTGTCCGTTGTAGACAACAGGGATGCCGTCGGTCAACATTGTTCCTGCGAGCACGTTCTTGGCGAGCGCAAGATCTCCATTTTGGCCTCCAACACGTGGCTGATCGTGATTTTCGGAGAATGTGCCGAGCAGAGATGTGTCTTGATATGCGCCTGCTTTGATCGTATCGATCATGTCGGCTAAATTGGCAATTGTACCAGAGCCTACAAAGGCAGCAACTAGTGGGAAGTAGCTATTGCATGAGTTAGCATGATATTCGACAGACTGTCACCAATGATGCACACTCACAATGCATAGTTGAAGACACCAGGTATGTAGTCTTGGTAGCCAGCAACGGTGTCACTGTCTGAGAGGTACACTTCTCCGAGCGAGTAGATGCCTCCAGCGGCTGATTGGAATGATGCCCAGAAGCCGGTGTTGACTTCCATGACTGAGTCAATACGAAGGCCGTCGATACCATAATCGGAGATCATGCCGGCGATCCATGAGTTCCAGATGTCTTGCACATCCGAGTCTTCGGTTCGAAGGTCAGGTAAAGGAACGTTGGTGGATCCCATCCAACATTGTTCGACGTTTGTCTAGAGCTATGGTCAGTACTGGCTTACGTCAGCCAAGTGATAGTAAGAACATACCAAGTTCGCAGGTAAGTAGTTGTTGACACAGTAAGGATGAAAGTAGTCCTCAGAAGGGAACTGAGGAAAGGTGCTGTAGTCAACCGAACTTGGTGATCCGATGTAAGCGAGGTGGTTGACAACGATGTCAACCATGAGGTACTATGGCATTGTCAGCAGATTCCTTCGTAGCCTCGACCTCGTGCCGCCAGCATCAAAGAACAGTGTTACTCACCATGCCCCTTGAGTGAAGCTCTGCTGAAAGAGCCTTCAGATCATCGGCTGTACCAAAGTGCTCATTAACTGATTCAATGTCGTCCTGCCAGTACCCGTGATATGCCTGGCCGTCGGCAGAGTCTCCTTCGACCTGATGCGTGACGGGCGAGATCCATATAGCGTCGAAACCCATTCCTTGGATGTAGTCGAGCATGTTGGTGATGCCCACCCAGGTGCCGCCGCAGTAGACGGCATCGTCTGTAAGGCACGGTGCAGTTGTAGAGCCATCGGTACGCGCAAAGCGATCAGTGAAGACTTGATATATCGATCTACCTCTCCAGGCCGAGCTATCCGCACCAAGCACAGCTGAGGGCAATGCCACAGCCAGCAGTGCGAGCGCACTTGTAAGATGCATGATGCCAAGACTTGTCGACAGTTGGGATGTGTTTGTGTTGTGATTCGTGTTCCTGACACGGGTGGTTCTTTGTTTGTAGCTGTGTTCTAGTGTTGATAAGACAAGTCGAATAGGTACAGTGTAGTATGATGTGAGTGGATCATGTGCCACTGGTCACGATCACAATAGAGCTGCAGCTGAGGAAGGAAGTGAGTGGAGTGGAATGAATAGGACAATAAGGGTACTTAGCTCAATGTGAATGATGACTGCGCATGCAAACAACTTTATGCTTTCACACCCACTCACCTACCGGCCTCAGTTCTACATCGTTCAACACTGCCATGTCTTCACTTCAGCTGGGCTCACACCTCCTGGGCGCATGGTATCGTCACAAGGCGTGCATATAGCTCCATCGGCCGGCGCCAATGCCCGGAACAGCAGTAAGTCTCTTGGTGAAGGAACGACGATGATGCCACAAAGGCCGGAACGTGTGTACCAGGGATTGCTGTCAGCAAACAGTAGACGATGAGATGCTGGTACCAATCGCAGGCCGATCGTTTGACGAAGGGCACGATGTGGTGGAGGTGTAGCTTATGTTCCTGTGGCTTCGGGCTCGACTAGGGCCAGCTCGGGTCTAAGCACGTATGCACGATGCGGCATGTCGATCCGTGGTTTGGAGGAAGTGAGCGCCTCTACCGGTGTTGCGCAATGCTACAGCGTGGTGCCGCTGACTGAAGACCCAGCAATGGTTGGGTGGCGGGAGCGCCGAACGCATCTGGCTGAGACCACGAATTGATGCTGAATGAGTCTTTCCAAAGAGACACCGGAGACTCTTGAGTGGCGCATCGGACGGGACTGTAGCTTGATCAAGAGGTTACAGGAGTTTCTGCCACATGCTTTGTCCATCTTGCCTCTGAAGTTTCGCGTAGCAGCACGTAGATTCGTGGGCGCTCGCGGAGTGGGCTTTCTGCAGCTGCCAGCATGCCACATGCAACCAGCAGATCGTGGAGTTGATCTTCGCGAGTTGACGCGCGCATGTGATGGGGTTGCTCGGTTGAGCATCGATTCGGCTGTGTTTTGTTGGTTGTATTGTAGAGCGTGAAGTGAGTGCGGTCTTTGGCGGTGCTGTGGAGCCGTTTTGCTGTGGAGCCGCAAGACAGGGGTCAATCCTGGTCGAGTTCCTTCCTCTTGGAACTCTCCAACTCGATGGGAAGCAAGGAGAGACATTTTTCACTATGCTGCGTCTATCGCATTGTTTCCACGACATCAACTCACGTTCGTCAGCTTCAGGAACAATTCTCTACGTATCTCAGGCACGACACAGGCACCAACGGGACCTGCGACGGTCCGTGATGCTTGTCCACGGAAGGCTTCGAAACAGAGTTCTGATATGTTTGACGACAGCTTACTTCCCACCTCTGGGACAAACTCCTGTCGTCAGCAATGTAACGCCCCGCGTGGAAGGGAGTCTGATGAGTCTTCCGCCAACTTTACCAGATGTCAACAGCAAGATGTCAGCGTTGCCCTCGGCTGTAGAGGGCCTACCCAGCTTCTGAAAGGCTCACCGGCTACCAAGTATCCTCGAATGACAGCTCAATACTGCTCTAGATCGACACTGCGCTCTCTCGCATGACCTACTTCTGTGGCCTATGGCTGCAGATATGCCACTTGTGCCCCCAAGATGCATGGTCTGCTGAGCACTACAGCGAAAACGGCAGGTCCAATTCTTCAGGCATCATCGTCACGCAGCAGATCAGCAACGACTAGCGAGACGAAGCCAAGCATACCAGTCCGGACACATAGCGAGGAGAAACTGAATCAGATCGCGGGGAAAGGTACACCGAGCCTGAAGTTTCATGTGCTCACAGAAGCAACCCATGACGCTGAGCTGTATCCGAATACGCGGTAACTTGGAGTTGCACATGCATTCTATGGCTATGTCTCGTCACGAGTCTAGCACCTACGTCCAAGTTTCGACACATAGCTTGACCTTCTCGAAAGACAGAAGGCATAAGAGACCGGCTGTCAGCACACCGACATTCTCTCGCCCACTTCCTCCAAGCGGTCAGCAGCCAGGTCCGCGAAGCAGTACCTTTGAGTGCCTTGCATGACCGCGCACGGTACTGACTGTTCACGACTGCTCCTCCCGTCCGGCTGCCACCACCAAGAGACAATTCAAGATGTATCCTCCGAGACCCGTCAGCACTTAGAAGCGAAATCCGCCAACGAGAAGCTACAGGTGCCTTGTACACCGCAATAACGACCACGCGCCTCTATACCACGACAGAAAAGTATCAATGTATACTTCCGAAATGGCTTAGAAACTTGCCAACGACGACTCACGCGTGCCTTTTGTACACGGAGGTACAGCTTGATGTATAGCAAGCCACCTCTATCACCACCACTACCACGAGGTAATGTAATCTCCATGCTGCATGCATGCAGGTCAGCCACCACGAGGTGCTCATGCATGCATAACGGGAATCCTTAAAGCTGCCAGGGTAATGTATACGCTGCAGAACCGAAACGGCCACGATATTGAACCTACCATTTATCGATGACTTGCACACCAAGATACGTGAACCTATAGCCTATAGCATGATCTTCCGCTCACACATATGTCATCCTACCCCCGCAGCAAGAACCATAGATGCGTCAATCCCTTTCTTCCATTCTTCCACCATTTCCTCATATGACAGTCACAATTGAATAATAATTTCCCGGCTTCCATGTCCTGGTTTGCTGCCTTACTCCGCACTCCGTACAACCCATGATGCATCACTAACACGTCAGGATGTGTGAACGCCATTAGGGTAATGCCGTTCTTTCCGTACCTCGCATGCAGTTGGTAAGAGGGGGCAGAGTGTTCAAACAGTGTTCAATGATGTTGTGTGAGCACCGAGTTGCCGCCGAGTGCGCATTCGTGGGCAACACAAGATGTTGTGACGAGAGCGGAAGATAAGAGAGGTCTTTTTGTTGCTTGGCACTGAAGTTGTGAGCAGCAGCAGCAGCAGCCTCATTCTGGCAAATGCTCTGTATGATCTGCCCACTTCGATGCGCGCACGTGGATCTTCCGGTACTGCAGAGAAGCGGTGACTGAATTCTGGTCGATGGAATCCCTTGCTGGGTGAATGCGTGGTAGGCAATATGGAAAGCTGCGCTTGAAGCGCTTGAGATTGTGTGAAGCGCGGGCCAGGTGGTCGCTTCAGCATGTGTGTTTGAGAAGCACTTTCGATGAACCTCGGGTTTCGTCTTTGGTTTCTCCACAATTGGGAGCAGCTATGTGCATTAGACTGCACATGCACCGCACAAATGCTCGATGTGAGCTCGGTTGGCTTCGGACATCTGGGGAGGCGAGTGGTCAAAGATTCTCCGAGGCCGCGCACGCAGCAATCATCATTTGCTGAACTTTTCGATATGTCTTGCAGCCATTGTGCATTGTCTCGGAGGAGTTGCCTTACACTGCTTATCGCGTCGAGCACAGCAATAAGGCTGCAGGGCTGTGTCGTGGCAATATCAGCATGGAATGGAAGATGTAGTGTAGCGCGTTCTCCCGAAAAGCGGAAAGCCACATGTAAGCAGCGCCGCCCGCCATCCTTAAGCAGCGGCAATCAATATGTCTTGGTTCGGGTGCGACTGTTGCATTGACATGCAGCATCAGTGTGCTGCATAGCCAGGCGCAATCCTCCTATAAGATTCGCTTCGATCACTGCCAGCTGTTTCAGGTCTGCTGCGCGATGATGATGTGCTAGCCCCAGGCGCCTGTCGAATGGGCAGGTTCATCTGTGGTTGGACATGATTGGCACTGCTGGTACGCACAGGGAAAGGTCGGGCTGAGCCATTCGTGGCCGAAATCGGAATTTCGCCCGTTGTGGGTGTTAGCTCATTTAAGCTCGAGTGTGAACTTTGGCTCGGTGTATCCTCACCACGCAAGAGAGCTCTGGTTGAAGGTGATAGCTGGGGTGCCAGATGGCTTTTACGGTTATGCCTTTCCATCATGCTGACCGCCCATGCTTCCAGGTCGACCGGTGTGCGCTTCGCCGCTTGCAAGAACGGATCGGTATCGTATAGTTCTTGTGGTGTAGGCCGTTCTTCTGGTACCTTCAACAGACATTTGGCGATGACATCTTCTAGAATCTGTGGGAAGGCTTCGCTCTTGGGTAGCTTCGGCGCAGGCTCTAGGACGATCTGCTGGAGCAAGTCAAGAATACCTTGAGGGCCACTTGCCTCCTCATCTCCATCATCTGCTGATGACTGGAATGGGAACTTGCCAATCGCTAGCTCCATGAGAGTCAGACCAACACTCCAGACATCACTCTTTACAGAGTAAGGACTGCCTTGGATGCGCTCGGGTGCCATGTAAGTGCCAGTCCCGACGAAAGTGTCTGCCACACTGTTCTCCAGTTCAGATGACACTCCAAAGTCGCAGAGTTTGATTTGTCCTTTGCTGTTCACCAGGACATTCGAGGGCTTGATGTCTCGATGCATGATTCTGTGTGCCAGATACAAGTACTTGAGGCCACCCAAGATGGCTTCTGCGATCTTTCCCAGCACGTCGACTCGAACAGGGCCGAAGTTCTTGGATATGCTGTCGAGAGAGCTAGTAGTACGTGTCAGTTCTTATCCGTACCCAGATTCCACTCAATTGACCTACCCAACGTCCATGTACTCCATACACACTGCCACATCATTTGACTCGTTCATAAAGGCTCCATAGAAGGAGACGATGTATGGCGAGTTGCATTCATGCATGATTTGCAGTTCCCTCACAATCCGTTTCCTGATCTCTTTCTTGGCCTCCACATGAATGATCTTTCTCGCCATGACAATGTTCCAGCCCTTGTGCCGCACTTTGCTGACTGTGCCTCCATTGCCAGATCCTAGCTCTTTCATCACTTCCAGATCTTCACTCCGCCAGTCTGGTCTGAACTCCACCCCGATCTCCAGTGTATCTGCTCGATGGCCGTCGTTTCCCAGAGCGCCAGGGAGCTGGGAGTCCTCGTCTGAAGGCACCACTGGCTTGGGCGGTGCACTGAGAGCCAGTCCTTTGACATTCTTGCGCTTCATCGTCCTCGCCTGCCCGATAGTGTTGCTCATGATGGCGGTATTGTAGCCGCCTTGGCTGGCGGTGGGTGAGATTGGGGTTGTGTCAATTCCAGGAGAAGGCAGTGAACAGTGGTATGTAGAAATATTTGGAGCACAGCTGAGCAGGGCGTAGAGTAAGTTGTAAAGGAGTGTGTCTGAGACGTGTATCCCAACGAGACAGTGCTCTGGATCGCTGGATTCGCAGCGGCAGGAAGTTGGTCGGTGATGTGTCGATCCAATTGGTTGTTGTACGTCAGGGCGGCTAGCCTCTCGCACTCCTTCGTGTGGTGGTGGTCTAGCACTTCTAGATGAACAATACTGCTGTAATAAGGTGGAGATGTGCTGTATATGTAGACTGCAGGAGGCGTCCCTTTGACAGCTCGTGCTGTCTGTGTCTGGTGCGACGGAAGTGATCTCGGAGAACAATCCAATGTGAGGTGAACGGTCTTGTTCAATTCAATAGTGTCTCGTTCACTTATCGTCTGCTCCCAAACTGGACATGTACAGATGTTCTTTGCACGGATGTCGGAAATCGGTGGCCGTATGCGTGTTGGGAGGAAAGTCTACGATCCGAAGACGAAGTATTGGGCAAGGGTGAAGCGGCCGTCACTGTGCAGTATAGGAAGTATTGCTACAGGGGGCATATAACAAAGCAGAGTCAGATCTCATCTGGGAGAGCCTGATAGCCTTTATCGTGGCTTATTACGATGCAAGTGAGATCTCGTCGTATAGAGTGATCCGAGCAGCCACTCTGCCTCATATCTGAAGACCGTGAATCATGGTATACGCATCTGTGTGCGAGGTCGTTGTCGAGGAACGGAAATGTAAGGCGTTAGTGTGGCGTTCAAGGTGTGGCTAGTGCTAGCGTTCGTTCAATTCGTGAAGTCGCGTAGAGACAGAACAGAATACAGAACACACCTCGCATCATCAGCACAACACCACTTCCAACAACATTTCCATCTCTGGCGACCTCACCGCGCACGTCGCCACATCACGAGCACTTGACTGCGCTGGTGATAAACTTCCGTTGGACTACTGGGCGCAACGTTGAGCTGTTCACGAGACAGCGACTCCTTTGCACCTAGCAACGCCTAGAAATTTGCCAACATGGCCGACTTCTTCGACACGAGCGCCGCAGTAGGGTCCGATGAGGACGAGGAGGAGCTTGATGAGGACGGCGAACCTATACCCTCTACCAAGTCAAAGAAGACCAATGGCGTGGACCTAGACGACTCCAGCGAAGAAGAGGACGACGACGACGATGACGAGGAAGCTCAGCGCATACGAGAGGGCTTCATCGTGGACGAGGACGAAGATGAAGATGTTGGGGCTAAGGAGGAGCGCAAGAGGCAGCGCAAGAAGAGGAGACGCGAACAGCGTGAGGAGGAAGAAGAGCTGGACGAGGAAGATCTGGATCTGATCGGAGAGACTATGCCAGGAGAGCGCCGTCAGCCAGAACAGCAGAGCAAGTTCAAGCGCCTGAAGCGTGGCCATCGAGACACCCGAGAAGGTAGTGTCACTCGCGGAGTCGAAGATATTTTCTCCGATGAAGAAGATGGCGACGTTGATATGGGTGCTCCTCGTCGTGCCTTTGGTGGCTACGACGATGAGATGGATGGCTTCATCGAGCAAGACGAGTTTCCAGATGAAGGTATCGGAGCCGAAGACGAGGACATAGGAGTGCGCGCACCACGCAAGGCAGGCATGCCCGACTTCAACAACCTCAAAAACTCTGGGCTGGGAGAAGTGGAGCTCGAGGACATGCTGAATGCGTTCGGCAATGGCGAGGAGTTCATCTGGGCACTCGAAGCTGAGAAGGCCATCAACGATGATGGACCTGATCCGGACAAGCCACTGGAACTGAAGGACGTGTTCGAGCCTAGTCAACTCGAAGAACGTATGCTGACAGACAGGGACAACGAGATCCGCTTCAACGATGTACCAGAACGATTCCAGCTGGCACGTGCGCCTTACAAGGACACCAACGAGCTATCTGATGAACAGCTAGCTGCCCGCAACAACGAAGAAGCAAGCTGGATTTCAAGCATCCTGTTCCCGAGGAAGCGTATGGATCCCAGCTTGCGAGCTCCTTTCGAGACTGCGGTCAAGCAAGTTCTGCAATTCATGAATGTAGAGGATCTCGAGCCAGCCTTCATCTTCCAAAACCGCAAGGACTATCTCATTCATTCCGAAGAAGTACCCAACGACGACCCGAACGGCCCTCCTTTCATCGTCAAGGCGGAGAAGCTGCTTAATCAAACCGACCTCTGGGATGTATTCGAGCAGGACCTCAAGTACCGGGCTTTCGCGGAAAGACGAGATGCAATCCAGAAGAATGTCGAGCTACTGAAGGAGATAGAATCAGACTTCAACGATGAGACTTTCGATGATTTGATTCCTCTAGCTGCGCAACTCGATGATCTTCAAGATCTTCAAGACTATCTCAACTTTCAGTACTCAATTCAGCTGAAAGACTTGAGTCTTGCAGAGGCAGAGACCAATGGAACGCAGAAAAGGTCGCGAGGCACGCGCAGTATGTGGGACAAGGTTCGCTCAGGACCAGCATACCATCTTGTACGAGCTTTTGGAATTACAGCAGATGGTGTCGCGCAGAACGCTGAGAACCAGGCTGTTGGTCGACGGAGATATACAGAGGATCCGGATCAGTCTCCTGAGGACATTGCTGACACGTTGATTCGGGACCCAGACTACAAGACGGGCGAGGACGTTCTTACTGCCGCCAAAGCCATGTTCGTGGAAGAGATTGTGATGAGCCCACGCATGCGGAGACACATGCGCAAGATTTACTACGAGAACTTGGTCTTCGACTGCTTCCGAACGGAGAAAGGTCTCAAGCAGATCAACGAGGAGCACCCATACTACGAGTTCAAGTACCTTCGCAACCAAGAAGTCCGGTACTTCTTGGTCGAGAAGCCTGAGCTATTCTTGCGTATGCTCAAGGCTGAAGCAGATGGTCTTGTGGAAGTGCGCGTAAAGCTGCGTGGCGAGAAGGAACTCAAGCAGGAGCTGCAGAAGACGATCGAGTCTGACAACTTCTCTGCAGTAGCTGACGCGTGGAATGCACTGCGCCGAGAAGTGCTGGACACGGCTGTGACCAAGATGCATCGTATCATTGCGAAAGGTGTGAAGGACAACCTGAAGAATGAGTGCGAGAACAAGATCGGCGGCTACTGTCGAGACAGCTTCACTCAAAAGCTCGATCAGGCACCTTATAAGCCTAAAGGTATGGAGCTTGGCACCCACGCTCGTGTTCTGGCACTGTCAAATGGAGCTGGAAACCGTGGTGATGCGATCTGCTGGGCCTATGTCGATGAGAACGGCGCAGTGAAGGAAAATGGCAAGTTCGCGGACCTCCGACCGGGCAACGAAGAAAAGTACATCCCAGATGGCAAGGACATCGAGAGCTTCAGGGAGGTAGTGCAACGCCGACGACCAGATGTCATTGCAGTTTCTGGTTGGTCTGTCGAGACCTACAAGCTCTACCAGGACTTGAAGGACATTGTCAGAAAGCACGAGCTTCACGGCGCTGCCTACGAGGACCCTGACGAGGATCGAGAAGTCACCGACCCGCTCGAAGTCATCATCCCACAAGACGAGGTGGCTCGTCTATACTGGACATCAGATCGCTCTGCTGTGGAACATCCTGGGATACCTCCGCTTACACGCTATTGTATTGCCTTGGCGCTGTATATGCAGAACCCCATGAAGCAATACGCGGCACTCAAGAAAGACATCACATCCATCACTTTCGATGCGAATCAGAATCTGCTACCAGAGGACAAGCTGCGCCGCTATCTCGAGACCGCAATGGTGGACATTGTCAATCTCGTTGGTGTGGACGTCAACGAGGCAGTTCACGACACTTATACTGCCAACCTGCTACCATTCGTATGTGGTCTTGGTCCCCGAAAGGCCGACAACCTTATCAAGACTGTTGCCGTCAACGGAGGTGAGGTTGCGAACCGTGCAGATCTTGTCGGTGATCTGGATAGACACTTGCGCCCGGCTGTGGGACCCAAGATTTGGACAAACTGCGGCAGCTTCCTGTATATCACATGGGAGGACGATCCGGAGTCTGACTACCTCGACAACACCAGAATTCACCCAGAGGACTACGAAATCGCACGAAAGATGGCAGCTGATGCTTTGGAACTTGACGAGGAAGATATCAAGGCTGAGACTGATGACAATGGTGTAGGTGCGATCGTGCGGAGACTGATCAAGGAGGAACAACAGGACAAGGTGAACGATCTCGTGCTGGAGCAATACGCCAAGCAGCTCGAGGAGCAATTCCACCACAGGAAGCGTGCCACTCTGGAGACGATTCGTGCCGAGCTTCAGAACCCTTACGAAGAACTCAGGCGCAACTTCAACTCGCTCACTACCGATGAGCTCTTCACACAGCTGACAGGAGAGACAAGAGATTCTCTCATGGACGGCATGATGGTGTCTGTTTCCGTCAAGCGCACCTTCCCCGATCACATCGAAGTAAAGTTGGACTGTGGCATTGATGGCGGTATTAGTGAGACCGAGTACCCAGAAGAGATGGTTCGTCAAGCAATCGAGCCTCGCCGAATGTGGTCCATGCATCAGGTGATCCAGGCCAAGCTGAGCTTCGTAGATCGCAAGAAGTTCACAGCTCAACTCACGTTGCGTGAATCTGAGATGCGCAAGCCTTTCCGCCGCAACTTCGATCATGGACTCGATGAGTGGGACGATATGCAAGAAGAGCAAGATCAGAAGGCAGCGAAGAAGGCAATTGAGAGCAAGGCCGGACGACAACAAAGAGTCATCAAGCACCCTCTGTTCAGGCCATTCAACTCAGTCCAAGCTATTGAGGCACTGCAGACTCAGAACCGTGGCGACTGCATCATTCGTCCATCGTCAAAAGGACCAGACCATCTTGCTGTCACTTGGAAGATCGCTGATGGGGTGTACCAACACATTGATGTGCTCGAACTGGACAAGGAGAACGAGTTCAGTGTCGGTAGAACACTCAAAGTCGGCAAGTACAGCTACTCTGATCTCGACGAGTTGATCGTGCTGCACGTGCAAGCCATGGCCAAAAAAGTCGATGAGATGACCAACGATGAGCGTTTCCAGAATGGAACTAAAGAGCAGACAGGTAAGTTCTTACTCACATTCACAAGCTTTGCACACTGGCATACTGACTTCTTCACAGAACAATGGCTCACAACATACACCGAAGCCAACCCCAAGCGTTCGATGTATGCCTTCTGCCTGAACAGATCTTACCCCGGCTACTTCTACCTCTGCTTCAAAGCCGGCTTCAACGCTCCATTGGCACACTGGGGTGTCAAGGTCATTCCGCAGGGTTTCGAGCTCAGGAACAACAAGTACCCTGATGTGAGAGCTTTGAAGAATGGTTTCAAGCTGATCATGTCGAATATGGCGACACAGCAGAATGGTGGTGGGAGACGCTAGAAGCGTACAGATCGTGTAGAATCAATCTTTGATCTGGAAGATTATGGAACGACAGGAGGTTGGTGAGGAACAGACAGATGCCTTAGCAGCAGCATAGCACGGGGGGTAGCATAGCGCAAAAGTCGAGCGCGAATTCAATTGTATCAATACTACTTCTGCTGCTACGATAGCAGCTGAACCATCCGAAACTCGCTGCTGACGAACTTTTCATATGAAGTGCTGACGATACCTGATGGCTTATCGTTCTGTGCTTCCTGCGTTGTTTGACCGGGCTACGGCTCCCCATACCTAGTGCATGCAGATGAAGCTATTGACTTGTGCTATACAGCTCGCTAGTTTATGACCAGATTAGTGCCTTTCGCGGCCGAACGTCTTGCTTCTTCCAGCAATGATAGACCCTTCAATGCTCGCTGATAGATTTCAAAGCACACATTGTCCATATGTTGTAAGGTGGAGTGGAGACATTTGTGTTGCCTCTTACAATTGCGTTCCGAGAAAAAGCCGGACCATGACGTCCATCTTCACCAAAATTCTTTCAGTTATCCACCAACACGCAACCTACTAGCTACTCCCGTAGCACTCCGTACCGTTCGGTGGCGTCAGTAGCTCATGCTTCTGTGGGACCTGCAGCTCGGGCATGGCCTGCAAATTGCTTAGTCGCCTTCCAGAAGAGCCTTCGATTTGTTTCTCTGGAGACCTAAGAGACGAACCTGGCATGCAACAAAAACGTCATGGTAAGGATATGTAAGCTACAACGTGTAGCAAAGAAAGATTTGATGTAGTAGTGGAGCTTTATAAGGAAAAACCTAGAGAAGTATCGATAGCTTTTGCTTCCATTCAACTACTATCTCATCTCTCCCATACCAAACATCTAACCCACAACCACCACCACCACCACCACCACCGCCACAATGCCCTCCTTCACAGTCTACAAAGGCGCCAAAGACGGCCGCGTCTACAAATCCACCACGACCAAAGAAGATTTGACATCCGACCAAGTCCTCCTCCGCGTAACAGCCTCAGGACTCTGCGGCACAGATCTCCACTACCGTACAACAGACATGGCCCTCGGCCACGAAGGTGTCGGAGTCGTAGAAGAGCTCGGTCCTTCGGTCACACATCTCAAAAAAGGTGATCGTGTAGGTTGGGGATACCAACATAACAGCTGCGGACATTGTCAGGAATGTTTGAAGGGTACGGAGACGTATTGTAAAGAGAGGGCGATGTATGCTGGTGCCGATAAGGATCAGGGATCTTTTGCTAGTCATGCGGTTTGGAAGGAGGCGTTTCTTTTTAAGATTCCGGATGAAATTAGTGATGAGGCTGCTGCTCCTCTTATGGTGAGTTTCTTTCGGATCAACAGACGTGAAGAATTGGGAATGTTTTTGCTGACTTTGTTCTTCTTCTTCTAGTGCGGCGGTGCTACCGTTTTCAATGCTCTCCACGCATACAATGTCCAGCCAACCGAAACTGTTGCCATCATGGGTGTAGGTGGTCTTGGCCATCTCGCTATCCAATTCGCTGCTAAGATGGGTACCCGTGTCATCGTCCTTTCCGGTTCAGATAAGAAGAAGGATGAAGCTCTCAAGCTTGGGGCTCACGAGTTCATCGCAACCAAGGATGTCAAGGAGATCAAGCCATCCAGACCAATTGACCGCCTCGTCGTTACAACCTCTGCTCAGCCAGACTGGTCGAAGATCGTGCCGGCACTCGCACCAGGTGCTACCATTCACGCTCTGTCTGTCGACGAGGGTGATTTCAAGATTCCATACATGGCTATGCTGGCTCAAGGATTGACTGTTCAGGGTTCGATCGTGGCTTCTCGCTATGTTCACCAGAGAATGTTGGAGTTTGCCGCTTTGCACAAGATTGAGCCGATCATGGAGAAGTATCCCATGAACGAGAAGTCCATCAACGACGCGATGGACAGGCTGAACGAAGGCAACGTGCGTTACCGTGGCGTGTTCGTTCCAGAGCAGTAGACAGTCTGTTACTGGGGTCCGATCGCGGATGCTGAAGCAAGGGCTGCTTGGTATCGAGATCGTTTTCGTGTACTCATAGATGATAGATAATGAGCGTTGATAAGCATAGCGAGCTTAATGACTTGATGACGTGACCATGGCGTGTCACTCCCGTTTCCAGCTCACTGTTCTTCCAATGTAGAGGATGGCCTGCAACCACATGTGGCATATAACGATTGCAAGTGGCTTTGCTTCCAGCTTGTGATGACTGACTGTGGAGTCGTATATGCGGAAGACACGCTGCAGATCACGGATAACGCCCGAGACTGTTCCTGTCTGAGTGGGAGATAGGTGAATGGGCATATGCAGCCTTGCTCGTTCACTCGAGAAGCTCTGCTGGGTATTCGAAGGTCTTATGTAGCTTTCCACTGAACGTCTCATCGGGTTGAAACCCAGACGGATTGTCCATTTTTGGTGGATTCGTCTCGATCTCTATCGTGACCTGTTCACTATCAGTCAAAGGTATTCAATTTCGTGACGCCACGGCGCCGCCTGTACCTCTTCGTCCAGAGAAGAAAAGTCCACTCCGATGCATGGCGTGGTGCCGTCGCGCATCCATTGAGGAATCTCGGGCTCGGGTTCGTCATCACTTACCGGTCCATCGTTGACGAGGCTTACATCCATCATGGCTTGGAACACTCCATCTTTGACACGATCTTCCCGATACAGCTTTCGTACTTGGCTGAAGAAGAGGTCGTAGAGTTCTTTGCCTTTGGCGGGATCTGCGGATGCATGGAAGCTGGGCTTGTTTCCTTTCTTCATTGATGCGAGAAGGGTGAATTGAGATACTGAGATGTGGTGTCAGAAGACCACTGTTCTCGCCTTGATGGTATGATGGTCTTACCACACAGTACTTCACCATTGATCTCCTGGACGTTCTTTTTCCACTTGCCGCCAGGTCCTTCTACTTGTTCGTCATCCCAGAGCTTGACTTTGAGCACTTTGGCAGCCATGGATTCGACGTCTTTGGCAGTGTCCTCTTTGGCGATGGCTGCCAAGATCAGAAGACCTTTGCCGATCGTTGATATGAGCTTGCCATCGACGGTGACAGAAGCAGACTTGACCCGCTGTATTACGGCTTTCATTGCTACTAGTCAGCTACATGTCGAATCATAGACAGATCGTCCCGCGTGCTGCAGTCGTCGGGCAGGTCTCACTCTTCATGCTGTTGATGTACGTAGCCGATCTCTACGCCTTGTTCTACCAATTACAATGCAGCTGGGGGGCGTGAGACGCGAAACACTACTCTGGGAATGGCCTTTCCTGATTCGGGGAGTAGAAGAAAGTATGGGCTGCAGTTTGTACAGGCTGAGGCCAGTAGATTTCGGCCACAACAAGGACGTGACGGGATATCGCGTGATGTTATGCAGGATAGCAAGCTCTAGACCCTCGTTACAGACGCGTTCGTGCAGGAAAGCAAATGCAAGAGGTGGCGGCTGAGTCCGCTGAGCTGCAAAAGAGTGAGGCGTAGCAGCTTGCTGGGGGCCACTCTTTCGTCCTTGGAAGTGACAATGCTGGTAGTATTGTGGCCGTGTCCTCGTGAAGTGAATGGTGAATGTCCTGATTGTTGCCTGAGGACGAGGTGATTGTTGTCGTTGATTGTCGTCTCCGTCGTGTCCACTGTCAAGTCGCACAGACTTCGCCAAGGCGATCTGCCGTCCCGCTAGCGCCTCGTAGTGGCAGACGTTCAGAGCATCTTCCTTCGCGAACCCTTGCTGGCACAGCAAACAGGAGAAGCACATCGCTTGTCACGTGCAGTCAAACCATCACTAGCAATTCATGCCCCCAAGCGGTGTGTCGTCCACCGCTGCTCAGCCCAATACGCGAACCTCACCTTTACCTTTACCCGGAGCGGATTCCGCGCTAAGGAGAGCCACGATTCCCGAAGCGAGCTGAGCACTTCCACTTCCACCACGTCCGTCCATCCATCGCGTGTCGCGCGCATTCATACCCACACCGCACCTTCGCCATGGCGCAACGGAAACTGCAGCAGGAGATTGACAAGGCACGCATGCTCTTGGTGCGATATGGGCGTGGTATGGTCGCTAACGACAGCTGTAGGAGTTCAAGAAAGTCGCCGAAGGAGTCCAGCTATTCGAGAGCATATACGAAAAGCTCACCCAGTCGACGAACTCCTCGCAAAAGGAGAAACTCGAAGATTCGCTGAAGAAGGAGATCAAGAAGCTGCAGCGGAGTCGCGACAAGATCAAGGGCTGGGCGAGTCAAAATGATATCAAGGACAAGAAGCCGCTGCAAGACCAGCGGAAGCTCATCGAGACGGTATAGCCATCACTCGCGACTCCCTGGAAGTGGCGAAATACTAACATGTGGCGTAGCAAATGGAAAAGTTCAAAGCGGTAGAGAAGGAGATGAAGACCAAAGCGTTCTCGAAGGAGGGCCTTAACGCGGCCGCCAAACTGGATCCCAAGGAGAAGGAAAAGAACGACGTCTGCAACTTCATACAGGAAATGCTGGACGAGCTGGAACGACAAATAGAAGCTCTCGAAGCCGAGGCCGAATCGCTACAGGCTGGACTGAAGAAGGGCAAGAAGGACTCTGGCAAGTCGGATCGCACAGCCGCACTCGAATCGCGAGTAGAAACTCACAAATGGCATATCAGCAAATTGGAACTACTACTGCGGTCTGTGGAGAATGATGGCGTCGGACCTGAAGAAGTGAAGGACATTGAAACGGACATCAAGTACTACGTGGAAACGAATCAGGAAATGGACTTCATGGAAGACGAAGGCATTTATGATGCTCTGAATCTCGAAGAGGACGAAGCATTGTACGGCATGCCCACTGAAAACGACAAGGTGTCTAGCCAGGACGCGCAGAGTATACAAGACGAGCCTCCGGATACAGAGGAAGCACCACAAGCGAAGAAGCCAGCCACGAAATCGAAATCCATATCAGAAACCGCAACAAGAAGGCCCAGTGTACAACTCAAGTCGACATCACAACCTTTGCCTCCGCTGGCGACACTGCAGAGTATACCGAGCAGCTCGAATACCAAAGCGGTGGAAACTATGAAGCCAGCCGTGATACCCGTAGGTCAACCTCTGAAGTATGCTTCCGCCGCCGCCGCAGCAGCAGCGAATACGAATGGTGTAGGGATAGCACCACTACCCCCGCCGCCAGGAGGAGCCAGGACGAGCGCAACATCATCACCAGCCGTGACGGCAGCACAACCGGCAGCGCCTTCGCCAGTGAAGCCTGCGGAACCTCAACCCTCGAAACTGCCCGAACAGCCGGTGAGACAACCTGCGCCGGAGCCAAAGGCCGCCGAACCAGAACCAACGCCAGTGTCATCAGCACAGGCATCGAAGGTGGCATCAGTCAAGCCTTCGCCGCAGGTGTCAAAGGCGCAACCCACGCCAGAGATGACTTTGGCGAAGATCCCGCAGCCGCCCAGCCCGGACTCTGGCATCTCTGGTATTGCTTTGTCGAGTCGTGACGTGGAGGAAGAGGAAGAGGAGTCCATCTATCATCTTCCCTCTTCGCTGGCCGACCTTCTGGAGTCGTTTGAAGAGACCAAGCAACGAGGAAAGTCGGATCAGGCTTTCGACCCCAACATGCTCAATGCTTCGCGACTGAGCTGTCCCACGCCGATGGATGCTGAGAATCCCAATCACTACCGACCTCAGAACCCATATGCTTACACACCACCGCACTACCCACAAGAGCCTCTTGGGATATTTGACGATCCTAGATTGTACAGTCGGATAGATCCTGACTCTCTTTTCTACGCATTCTACTATCGCCAAGGGACATATCAGCAATACCTCGCAGCCAAGGCGCTGAAGGGCCAGAGCTGGCGGTTCCACAAGCAATATCAAACGTGGTTTCAGAGGCATGAGGAACCTAAGAACATCACCGAGGAATTTGAGCAGGGCACGTATCGTTTCTTCGATTACGAGTCTACTTGGTAAGATGCTGCCCACACAGGAGTGATATCAGATTTTCTTGCTAACATATCTCGTAGGATGAACCGGAGAAAGGCGGACTTCAAGTTCGCTTACAAGTTTCTAGAAGATGATATCTGAGCAGTTCGCTTTGCCAGTGAGTGTATCATCAGCATACTCGCTTCAGCTTTGGAAGTATCACAGTAGCTTCAAGCTCCACCGCTCTTCTTGGAGCCCATAGGGAAGGAATGAAACACCTGTCACCTTCTGGTGGCCGCCTCACTCTTGAAGCGTTCCCCTCGGCGATTCTCATACTGAATGTTCGGCGGTTCTTCTGACTGTTCGAGCGGATTCGTCGCGTTTGTCGTATACTGCTGACCGCCAAAGAAAGTGTAATTGACGAATCATAGGTCGCGAAAGCCATTAACGGAAGGTCAAAGGCGATGCAAGGCACGCGACGCTTGCTGCTGCATTTCGCTACCACGAACTTTCACGGCACCTGGATCAAGCTGTCTAGCTGTCTATGCTCAAGCTTGCGCCTCCGCCAAGCGAGGCTTGTGGAAGAGGCCGCTCACTGAGCACTTCACAGTACCAGGTCTCCACGTGATCAAATGGCGGCCACACTTTGATACAGGCAACCAGGCGTCTCGTATACGAAGGCCGCACTGCGACCGGCAATCTGGATACCACGCGCCAATCGACGATTATCTTACCTCCAACCCTTCAGCCTTACTGCGAAAGTGCCTCAGGCAAAGACTGGCGCTCAGCATTGGTCCGCAAGGCAATCGGATGGAGACACAGCCCTTTCCTGGAAGACTTCGTTTCTGATAATGTGAGTCAGAATGCTTTATTGCTGGCCGGCGCCGGCATCGTGGACGCTGCGCACTTGCGGCCTATCAGTGATCGTCATTAACTGCCTGGTGAGGTTGCACACTCCGACTCCGCCCAGTGCTCAGCAAGATATCGTGAGATCCTTCAAAGAGCGGCCCGTTGAACGCGGCAACCAGAACACTGGTCATGCCCACGTTGCCTGCATCCTACAAGCGGCACTTCCAGGATTGTGGTCGATGTTCAGTACTCGAGATTGCGGCAGAGCCTCCAACCCGACTGCTCACCCCCAGATGATACTGTCGCCCTGCCATTTCGAATGGCTGCCAGACTGCCGGATCACATTCCGTCGACTGTGATCGATTGTCGACCTCACTTCATGGCCGCAGTCGCCCTTCCATTCCCGACTAACCGACACCAAGATGTTCTGCCTTCTCACTACACACCCAGGCAGTGCTAAGTGGCTTTCCATTCCACATTCCGGAGAAGATCATATGGGCCATCAAAGTGAGTGACACCATACCATAGGCACAACTCCAGGCCATGCGGCCTCCAGCTATCAGCGATGATAAGTACAGTCTCATTTCTCTCATCATGTACCACTTCTGCTCCTTGACACAACTGTAATGAGTACAACGAACAACTACTATTCTTCGTCACCGCCTACTTCGATATTCAATAAGCTCGCTGGTCTCTTCGATAAGGCTCTTGATCTAGAATCGGTCATAGAACATCCTGCTCCTTATCCTCGTATTTCGAGAAGGAAGAGCTGTCGCCAGTTGCGCGATAGCTATCAAGATTACACAGTAAGACGATTCAATAGCGAAGTGATGTACGACCAAGCGCTAATGAAAGTAGATGCCTTCAGGCTACTCTTCCTATAACACAAGACCCATCGCACCATATGGCTACCCAACGACGCCGACTTCATCATATGGCTCTTCTCCTTCATCGCCATACCAGCGATACCACAGTAACAGTCCAACGTCATACTATCCTTCCACGCCTCGAGCATCGGTCCCGTAAGCGTCCCCTTCACTCCATCTGATTGCCACTAACCACTCTCTAGAATCGAGTATTGCTGCCTCATTCCTGGTTGCACCTATGCTGCGGCCCGCAAGGCAGATTTAGAACGACACTATCAAGCCATGCACGTTCCAGCGCCCCCTATGGTCGATTGTAGCTGGCCTGGTTGTCATCGCAAAGACAACTATGGCTTCAAGAGAAAGGACAAGCTTGTTGATCACATGAGGGAGGTTCACAAAGCTGATATTCCGAAGAGGACGAGTGTTAGTGGGCAAAGTGGTTCAAGCAGAAGACCGACGAGTGGTGGTGGAAGTGGTAGCACTTACTATGTCTATCCTTACCAGTGATAGTCTGACAAAGGCATGGCGTTCGAGAGACGGGGTTTGGCGTACTGTACTATATGGCAGTGACTTGAGTTAGGAGATCGGTGGCTCGCAAGAGATTTTGGAGGGCTATGGCGTCTTGTACAACGATAGAAAGAATAAGATACCCAAGGCAACGAAGCTAGCTGTAGCAATAGTGAGACGACGAATGGCAGTAAACATATCATCGATGAAGTGCAAAAGAATGGCAAAATCGAAATATCATGACTGTGGTGGCTGTCCGAGTAATACCGCAGAGTGATTCATCGCCTTGGTATCTCATTTTGGCCAGTCTGATCTTCACCATTACCTACGCTAACGACTTACGAAGCATTCCACTAGGTCAAGTGCTCGATGAAGACAGCTATCAAAAAGTTTGTATATAGATGTCGATATGCCCTACTAGGTCGTATCAAAAGAAGACATTGGAGGGCAAAACAATCGCCTCTTTTATGCAAGCACGCCAGACACGAGGCCAGTGTACCTCATATACCCGACAGCTGGATTGTGTGTTCTAGCATCAGCTTTGCTGACGACTTACTGGTAGACCACTACACCATGCACGATTGATGAATGGCCCAGATATGTGCCCAAATATGGAGTTCAATGAACCCTACTGAGTTGCGCGGTGTTCGAACACATAAAGACCGACATACAGAGAGGTATTAGTACATATCTATCAGCAGAATCAATACGCTTGCTTGAACGCTCAACGCTCATCACCCCAACTTTTCGAAAACATCGCTCTTGCCGAAACATCACACTCGCCCCTTCCTTCTCTTACAGCATTAACATACATGTACAACATCACCGCCTCCCTCTTCATCAATCTCAATCCGATGTGGTGTAGTGGCTAGCATATCCGGTTCTCATTCATTCATGAGTACTCCTTTCCGGTTGACCAGGGTTCAGTAAGTTCGACGTCAAAGCATCAACAACGCGTGTCCGAATCCGTGGAACGCACAGCTAACCAGAATCAGATTCCCTGTATCGGAAACGATACAGCATTCTCTTTTTGCTTTCCAGAAGCAACTTCTTTCTTTTGTTGATCCCGTGTGAAGATCACCTCCACCCACCACCAATGCTGTGCAAGATCTCACTCAGACTCGGATCCTCTCCAAGCCACTTTCGTTCCTGCTGATCAGCATATCTCAGAAGCTGATCGACTCTCTGATCAGTGACTTGCTGCAAGTCTTGTTGCAGTTGGTATCTGATCTGCAGGAGAGCTTGAGCATGTGTGGCGTTGGGCCTTTGTCCTTGTAAGATCTTTTGTCGATTGGATACCCACTTCAATGCTGCTTGTGCTTGAAGGTAACACTTGTGGGCTTGGAAGCGTTTGGATGCTGCGTCGAAGAGGACTCTGTTGTCGGTCGATTTGGTTAGTGGGACCCTTCGTGATGTAGGAGATGTGTTGAGTTGACATACCTCTGTAGCTGTATCTTGGCAGCTTCTTCGTCGCCTTCTTTCGTTGTGCTTGGGACCATACCATTGAAGCCTTGTTGGAGTAGTTGATGAGATTGTGCCACGCAGTGTCGTAAGACTTGGTAGCCTTCTTCATTGTACTCTTCTGCCGAAGGGCTCGCTCGTATGGATGCCATGTAAGTCTGAATGTTGCGAAAGTCTGTCATGAGCTCTGATACACGCATTGCTCGGGCCATGTTAAGCCCGTCTGCCATGGTGTAGCAGGGCAATGAGTAGGCCTGCAATGGGTACGAGTATGTGATAGTAGTAGTCATGAAGAAACGCCTCGAGGTGGAAGTGGCTGTGGTCCGTATGCTGTTCTGAGCAGGAATGTGGTGGCAACATCAGCCCTACGGTAGGGCAGTAGGATCTCATATGAGGAAAGGGACATTGCTATATCTGGACTCTGCGATTAGCTTGTGCAGTATCTGTATCATTGGCTTGTCCAGTTGTTGGCATCGCTGAGGGGTCGGTAGTATCGTGGCTGACGGCATGTCTCGCGCTATAGCTTCGGACGTGAAGCATCGTGATCCAACGACCGCTCTTCATAGCGCTGCCGTGGTATCCAGACTCCATAGACACGGCAGAGGAGAGGTCGAAGAGGAGGTGTGTGCTAGCGCGGCAACGTCAACAGTGATGCGGTTCAGCTTCTTAGCTTAGAAACGCCATACATGAGGGAGTGATAGGGCAGGTGATTAGTGTGATCATGAAAGCTCAGGTCTCGTCTGTCAAGCCATCACGATACTCAGGCGAAATCGGTGAAGCCATCATGGTATACAGGCGAGATCGGTAGACCTGAAGTAGACCAGATGAGGAGTCCAAGAAAATAAGGTGCGGCTCTGTGCGTTGCAGTGTCGATCGCCATTGGCCGCATACAGGAAGCAGGACCCATTTACGTATCATCGCTAAGAGCTGCTGGCATATGACACCCTGCAATGCGTGCATAACGCGTGGCAGAGCTCGAAAGTAAAGCTGCGGATTGGCTCTCTGGCTGAGCGGTATAGCTAAGAATTGCCCGCGGGAGCCAGCCGCTGTGCGATCGCAGCCGCAGGAAGCGTGGGAGTTGAGTGGTTCCATGAGATTCATTATTGTGAAGTTGGTATAGTACAACGCCTCAAGTGCAATGGAAGCCGTGGGGTGTGCAGTAGCAAGAAACCTTGCGAAGCTGTATTGAAGCTCGTGTAGACATGCAGCAGCCACGCAGCGTAGAGTTTGAAGAAACGTGAGGTCGGACGAATCATGTTCGACCTGTCAAGTCTTAGCGCGGCATGGCTTTTCGGACATAGGCGAAGCAATGTCATATTGCATCGACGACATGTTCCAAAAGCATACCTTTGCGACTGTTTCTTGATCGTAGCACTGCATGGCATCATGCCTGCAAGGGGCAAGGCTGAAGTGGATCAGACGGACACGGACACCTAATCCTTCTCCGCAATGGCCTGCAGGCGTTCATCGATCTCTTCCTCTGTGAGTGGACGGAAGGCCTTCTCTGTGCCCTCCTCGCCGTCTTTTCTTGGACCTCCAACAATACCAATCTCCAGCTCACCCTTCTTGAAGTCTACACTGAGCACGGTGCTCAGCGTGGCTATGGCGAGCTCGACGACCTCATCCCAGCTGCCATCGGCATGTTCCTTGTTCTTTAGCTTCTTCTCGAGGAAGTTGAGCGCTTCTTGAGCTTTGGGCCCCGAGGCTGTGGCTTTGTACCCGACATAGTAACCGGCAGGATCGCACTTGTATAGCTGTGGCCCATACTCCTCGTCGACTGAGATCAGCGTCGTCGCGACACCAAGCGGTCTCATGTATGCCTATCCCTATTGTCAGGTCTGTTCAAGTCTGCACTCCATGTCTCAACTCACACGCTGTGTGTAGACTTGCGAGATGTTGGCAATGCGCTTCGCTAGCACATCACATGGCATCTCGTAGCCATTCTTGTATCGGAACTCAGCCGCCTCTCCTCTTGCACGGTTCACTGAAGCGCGCGCATCTGCTATTGAGCCGGTCATGACGCATCCTACTGACGGCGACAACTTGTAGACGTATGATACGGATGCTGGGTCGATGAGCTTGTCCTGTATGCGTCCACTTGATCAGCCACCTCTCTTCTCTTACTATCCTGTCTCGAGTTCTCGACATACCGGCACCTTCTTCTGCGAGATAACCACAGCGCAGTCCTTGCCTCTTACACCGACAGATGTGATGTTGGCTGCTGTGATGGCCTTGAATGCGTATTCTGTGTTTGCCGCCCATCAGCCACCATATCTCAACCAGCCGCGAACTTTGTTATACGCACCAACTTGGTACAATCTTCCCTGGTCACTGAAGATGGTGATGTGCCGATCGAATCCCGCGCTTCCTGTCACAAAGATATCAAGATCAGTACAGCTCTACCCGTGTGAGTAGCACAGGAGACAAACCAGACATGGCGCCGGTGTTGTGGTGGGGACTGTTCCGAAGTGGGGAGGTGCGCTATTCGTAGGCGGCGTCGGTATATCGAGTGGGAGGTCGTGGAAGTGGTGATGTTGTGGTCTGGAGATGGAGTTGTTGAATGTTCGAGATGGAGCTCCAGGTGGAAGCCGTGACGAACGCGCTTGCATCGCGAAGCTCTGTTTGCCTGAGGCAGGAACACTGGACTTTGAGAAAAAGTTCCCGAGCATCGCATCGCATCTAGGATCGCCTTCACTTCACATTGGATATTACGCAGAGCTCCAACATGGCAGCAGCAGCTACTCCCGCAGAATCTGCGCCCCGCGTGCCAGCTTGGAAGCGAATTGGATTGAAGCTCAAATATGCGCAAGACACTTCAACAGAAGCCCAACCTCAAAGCACAATTCCACCATCAAATACTCCAACGATCCATCCAGAACGTGAAGCATTCCATAATCCACAGAAGCGTAACCTGGACCACCATCAAGCGGAGGTACCTGTCAAGCGTGCGAGAGTAGAACCTGCGAAGCCAGCAGTGAGCCAACCCAAAGCAAAACCAACTCCAGGAAGTGCACCAAAGACTCGCACTGCTGGCCAGCAGGTCTGGAACGAAGAAGAGCGCTCGAGTTTGCCAGCACCAAGTGGTGTGTTCAAAGCTCCGGGCCAGGTGGCGAAGAAGATAGTCTTTGGGGACGACGACGACGATATGTAAGTGGCGATTTATGCTGTGATTGTTGTTGTGGTGACGATGTGTTCTTCCTGCTGTGAAGCAAGCCAGGTGAATCGTCGTGATGGCGGTCTACCAGCACATAAAGCTAACGTCGCCGCAGCTCTTCTCAGCCTCTTCCAATTGCTTCATCGCTCCCAACACCTCCAAGGCCAGCTCGATCAAGTTCTACACGCAAGTCGGTCTCTTTCACTCCAGACACCAAAAAGTACGACACGAACTCGGCACAGACTCTTATTGCTGATTGGGATGCTGCCGAGGAAGCAGCGATAGTCGAATCCTACACGAAGGAGTCAACAGAACAGCCGACATCACCATCAAAGCCTTCGAAACCAGCCAGAGAGCCCAAGGTCAAGAAGGAGAAGAAGCCGAAAAAGCCCAAAGCCTCCGCCGACTCAAAAGTCAGTGAAGAAGACGAAGCGAGCAGCAAAGAAACGCCCAACTACGTGAAGTACCTCGAACATTTCTCCAACGACAAGGCCAGCTGGAAGTTTAACAAGAATCGACAAAACGACCTCTTCAAGAATCTGTTCGATGTGGATCGCATGCCGTCGAAGCACAATCCTGCCCTAGTCCAATACATATCCACTACGCAAGGACAGGCACGTCGTCGCATAGCAGAACAAGCTGAAGCAGTCCTCAAAGCAATCTGGGTCCGCGAGAACGAGGACGCCGATCTTATGTCGCTGGATACAGCAGAAGCGCGGCGAGCCGCATACTACGAGGCTCTGGCGACGAGCATTGACCGTTATGGAGAATCAGGAGCCGGCCGAACGCAGTATGGAGATCAACAGCTCAAGGCAATCCTGCGTGAGCACGAGCAAGGTGCACGAGCTGAAGAGCTGCTGTCCAAGGCATTGGAAGATGAACTCTCTGCGGAACAATCGAGCACGCCAGCAACGAGCGTGAGCTCGACGACAAACGACGTATACAAACCAAAGCCAACATTCAACGGCATTCCAGGAGCTACGAGAATCATCGAGACACAAAAGACATCCGCTGGCAAAATCACGCAGGAAATCGACCCTACTCCGAAGCGCAAGCGATCCCGGAAGTCACGAACCGATGTCTCTTCTTCGTCAGAGTCAGACTCGGATGATAGTTCATCTAACGAGAGTGAGGCAGCGCCACCAGCAAGAAAGAAGCCGTCGCCACCGGAGAAGCAGCCTGAAGAGACAGGTGACTTTTTCTCCTCAGACGTGCTAGACAAGAAGTTTGGCAAGGCACAGACCTATAACGCTGTCGCACCGAAGCGGCAAGGAGCAGAGAAAGGACAGGCGAGACGATTCGACTTCGCGCACGGTAACAAGGCCGACGAGAGCGATAGCGAGTAGATATGGCTCATTCGACAGGTGAAACGTTATATACTATCCAAGTTGAGCAGTCCCACCTGTGCATTGATCTCCAACTATCCTTCGGCGACCAAGGCATTGGAGCGGCCCTTCTGCCGCCAGGGAAATCTCGAAGAGGAGACGGAGATAGACGCGCTTCTTGTATGTGGTATGCCTCAACAGGATATCGTTAGCTATGACAGACAACGGACGACGCATCTCATCACATCGTCTGAGCACCTCATTGTAACGTGTGTGCCATGCACTTGATCTCCCACACTCCTCCACAACCATGTCATCGAAACCGCAGTTCGGCCAACAGGCACGTCTCGCTGGCAAAGCAGAGCGACAAGTAATCGTGAGAGCCTCTTCGTCCATCATGGTATCGCTGGCAAGCGAGAAGCGATACAAGCTACTCGTATTATATCCAATCGACGTCACCTTGAGAATGGGCCCAAGACGTTGATGGTCAGTACAGTAGTCACAATCCCGAAAACGGGCATTTCCCAAGATATCGCTAATTCGACCTTTTCACCGCACAGCTCCCAAAACGCGATAGGTCGTCGTGATACTTCCCAGTCTTTATCTCAATACATCGAAGACATGAGCCCCCAAAGTACGGACTTGGTTGATGCGAGATTCAGTATGTTGTCGCCCACATATCAATGTATCGTAACCCTAAGATTCAACCGACGCCATATCAGCATCAATATGTCACATCTGCAAGAGCTACTTCGTCACAGGAGACGGCATTCGTGATAGCTGTTGTCATAGATTTACACATTTCTCATTGGATCTAGCCTAACCTAGTCTACGACTATCTTACGCCGTGTCAATTGACCACACCAAGAAAGTCCTCATAAAGATCCCCAACCCGCAGGTATGTATAATGAGGTCCCAAGATCCCAGTCCTACCCAGTTTTGTCCTGCGCAAAGGCAACACAGTAACGCCACGATGATTGATCGAGGAGCAAGGAGTGTCCTGAATACAATTGTTCAGATTTGTGTCGCAGCTGTCATCAATGTCCATGGCCACCCAATGCAGTGCTGTTTCTTTCCAGCTATTTACAGGTAATAATGCAATCAATGAGATATTCGTCATTCCGTGATATCGCCCAGGCATAATCATGGTCTGTAATACAGATCCATGACCTTTTCCACAGTATCTACCGAAGCTCTATGTTCCTGGTGTGACCAGTGAGCTAGGTAGCTTGGAGGCTGGTTCTTCGCGAAATCAGGTATCGTTAAGATCGCCGTCTCTACAGTCTCCATCGAGGTCGGCGCTCGGAATATAGGTGGGCGATATGGTGTTCTATCATTCGTAGCCGGCGCCTCGATGCCACGGACTGGGACTCGCTGTGCCTCCGCGACCTGGTTGTGACCCGTTGTATGGGCTGGCGGTCGCGCTTCGGTCATATGGGGGAAGATGCCTCGAACTGTTGTTGTTGCTGGTGGCATATGTGGGTGCGATGGGACTGCGAGGAGGCTGCGCATAGCCGTATCCACCAGCCTCACCCTCCTTCCGGCTGGCGCTACCGCCGGACCAGCTGTCATCGTCATCCTCGATACGGGCTCCGCTCTTGCTCGTGTATCCGTGCTTGTCTTCGCCACGAGCGGTAGCTCCTAGCGCATCAAGCTCAGTGTTGATAGCTGTCTGTGACTTGATGAAGCTGCCACGATCGTCGCGCATTGGCTGGTATCGGGTATCTGGATTCTTTGCCGTGACTGCAATGACCGAAGCGACCAGTACAATGATCAACAGGATCAAAGAGAAGGCAGCGTTGTAGACGAAGAAAATGACACCCATGACACCAGTGACGATACCCTGTGAATACGTTAGCATGATTGTAGGTGATCAGTCGAGTGGAGAATAGCTTACTGGTTGTCCAAACACGTCAGAGAAGACGAGGAGGAAGATGGCGCTTAGGAAGTTGATCACACAAATGGCGATGTTGAAGGCATTGGTCTTCTTGTCCATGTATGGTCGGAGGACGCAGACGATGATGAGCCAGAAAGCCTCGATGATGACAAGTGCGACTGCCTGGACAGCGCCGTTACTTTGCACAACACCAATGAAGAGACCCTTGATCAGGATGTAGATCAGGAATGGAACAATGAAGAAGTATGCCGTGGCCTTGAACTGGACGTATAGGAAACCCCACTTGTTCAGCGAGACTGGGTCCGAGTAGAGGATGTAGGCAGGGTTCTTGTGCATCGCAATGCTGCGGCGAGCGAGGCGAATGACCTTGCTAGATGCCCAGCCGAGGATTGCCAGCATGCTGAAGATGGTGAAGACGGCCAGGACAACGATAGCCGGAGAATCCTTCCTGGTGAACTCCCAAAAGCAGAGCACGACCATCTGTGGATAGCCGATGAGCACGATACGGAACAAGATGCCCTTGAGAACGGTAGTCCAGCCATTTCGGAAGTCTTGGAACTTCTCTCCCTTCATGCGGCCACCACGAACAAGCAGTTCGCAGACGCCCTTGAAGATACAAACTCCGAGGACCACGAAGATTACGAAGGCCAGGAAGAAGACGTATCCTGTCATGAAGATGTTGGTGGACTCGATACCTGCACGGAAACCGACACGTTCAATGCCCCTAACAGTGACGGTGGTAGACGTGTCGGTATATGCAGATCCAACATTCGAGCGCTTGATGATGGCGTTGTGCAGCTGCGTGGCAGCACGCGAGGCAAGCTGAGCATACTCCTGCAAGCTACGCTTCTCAACGCGCACGGAGACGGAGCTCAAGTTCGACACGACCGTTGATGCAGTTCCGCCAGTCGCGCGTTGGTACCAAGTAGCCAGAGTCTGCACGAATCCAACACGAATGATGCCCATACTCCACTGGAAGTTCTGTGTCCATGAAGCGACAATGGGTGGCAGAGATACGGCAGACATGCCAATGAATGCCTGTGCCTGGAAGTATCCAAACAGAGCCATTGCATTCGCAGCAACGTGCGCCGCAGTATTCGAATGACCCAGTCCAGATGTAATGGCTGATGCGACAAGCGCCAAACCAGCCAATACTGCCACTGACCATGCGACACCTTTCTGATTCACCGTCTTTCCATTTGACAATTCTGCTTCCACACAGGCGGCGGATGTAGAAGTATCAGTCTGGTTGAAGTATACCTGTACTCGGGCATCCAGATCGGGTACAGTATATGCAATGCCTGGAACCTGCTTCAATGCGTCCGCTGAGATTTCCGCGTTACTGTTCAATGTGATTTGTCCAGCGTTCATAGGACACAGACCTTGCAGGTCTGAGTCGCAAGGGTTGATTGTCGTCTTGTACACCTGCAGACCATATGCCAAAACCAGCAGCTCAATTGTGACATTGCCGACAATACTGCTGACACCGACGATGTCGAAGGCCAAACTCCTATTTTGAGGTGTGAAGATAACGTCGAAGAGTGTCGCACTGAACTTGCTGTCGGATTGGCAGGGGTTCAAGGAGGTACTCGTCAGCATACGCTCCGTCGTCGCGGCGTATGATGTGGCGGGCGCAAAGGCCAGCAGGCCGGTGATTAAGGATGCTATTGACGGCCTCATATTGGCGGTAGTGGTGCCGTGAGGTGTCGGTGGTGTGGTATTATGGACTGTCGCAGTCCTGAATGTCTGCACGCCGGAATGCCCGGGGGCGATGAGCGAGTGACGGCGTCGTCAGGCGACGGACGGCGAGGTGGTGGTGGTGATGTTCGTTCCTGGCTGCTGAAGATCCGAGCCAATTCCTGGTGGTGAAAGCGAGAGACGTGTAGGAAACAGCGACTGTGGTGGTGGTAGAGTGGTAAGTTCCAGAGTAGAGTTGGATGTCCTGTGGCAAGGCGAGATGGTTGGCCCAGTAAATCCTTTCCGAGGGACTAGCCGCTACACCCAGTGACGATTGCGACTCGGCTTGTCTGCGATTTCAGATCGCCGCGGTCTCAATACAAACGAGTGTGTGAGAGAAGAATTGTGTGGTGATGTCGCGTGTGCGATAGAACGTGAAGGTGTCAGAAGTTCTCCTTTCTCCAGCTCGCCGCCGCCGTTGTTGTTCCTCCCGTCGTATTCTATCGCGTCAATGAGGCTGTGTAAAGCCCGGAATGAAAACTCGATGGGACCTCGTAATTCGCTCGTTCACCCAGCCCCTGGTCCACTTGGGTACCGGCCAAGAGACACAACGCTGACGATCTTTCATGCACTCTTGTGGAGAGATGGGGATGCGCGTTGTTGTGGATACACTCCTCAAATAGATTGGTCGAGTGCTACATTTGTACATATCAGGTACAAGAATCACTGGTTGCTCTTGCTTCACGAAATGCTGTCCTGTTCTACGTTGAAGTCCTCAAGTTGCGAGCGAATTGCCACCGATGAGCCAGCCCACAAGCATCCATGATTTTCACAACGGCTTGTCATTTGTTCACGGCTAAAACAGAAACACGAAGTCGTGTGGACCTCGAGCTTGGCCTTGGAAAGCGACGCGTACGCAATGCATTATTGTTGAGGAACACATGTTTGCCGCATCGCCGTCAGCTAGGGCTGTCGTTAGTAACGTTGTTGAAGGATACTAACTGGTTACTAACCACTTGCTGGTTAGTAGCCACCTGGTTAGTCGCCTGGTTAGTAACCAACTAGACTGAGCCCGCGAGCAGCAACGACACTCTTTGCTAGACTCTAGTATTAGCTAAGGTCAAAGGAATCTGGTCGCATCGACGAGGATATGCGTCTTATCGCGTACACGCTCTCGAGCTCGCTGTCCGCTCTCCTCTCGCACACGGATTGCACAAGACAAACATCCAGTTCAGACTGTCCTAGCCGTATATACCTCTGGGATTCTGGTTATTAACGGTTGGTGAAGGATACTAACTCGTTACTATCTAGGTAACTCACCATGGTTAGTAACGAGTGGTTAGTAACCTCGACAGCCCTACCGTCAGCAGTGCTTTTCTACATCTTGCATTATTGCAACGCGCCTGTGAAAACCAAGGCACCCAGGTTGCTAGGTCGCTTTGCCTGAAGATGTCACTGCCGCGGACAGGCATGGAGACTTGCATAACGAGAAGTCCGGCAGTATCATGTGTGCGACTTCTCACGTCGCGAGACGACCGCTGCGTCTTGTCAGGCTGTGTCATAGTCGTACGAAGAGTGTCACAGACGCTTACTGGATCAAGAATTCGTGCTCGAGAACATGGAATATCCAGTGTACAGAGTCTTGATGAGTCTTGGTCTGCTTAACCATAGAATCGTGAAGACCATCATTGAGAGCTGGTACAGAAGCTATCAATCTACGACACAGACCAGCTTTCCCATCGTCTTGTTCTCCTCCAGCAAGATATGCGCCTCTCCAATGCTCTTCCAACTCATAACCCTCTCAATTGGAGTCTTACACTCTCCAGAAACTAACTTCGGCAAAACATTCTCAACAAACAGATCCCTCAACTTGCCCTGATAGTCCGCATCACGACTTCTCAGCGTTGAACCGACCACAGAAGCTCTCTTCATAAGCAATGGACCGATACTCGTCTTCTCTTCCAGCACAGGTCCTCCCAGAAGACCAAGCATAACAACCCGACCATCCACAGCTAGAACGTCCAAGTTCGCCGCAAAGTAGGGAGCGCCAACATAATCGATCACAAGATCAATGCCTTTGCCATCATTGAGACGCTTGACTTCGTCAACCCAGGTCCCTCCAGCAGAACCATCCGCTTTAGGATATGATTTCGTGGTATTGACAGCAGCATGTGCCCCATACTGCTTCACAATATACTCGCACTTGGCATCCTGTCGTGAAGTAGCATAGACCTTGATCTCTGGATCGAGACGAAGTGACTGCTGAATGCCAGCAATACTGACTGATGAAGCGCCAGCATGCCAAAGGATACTCTTCACTTTACCAGGAGTATACTCTCCAACGAGATGGATTGCTTGGAGAGCTGTCATCCAGACCTGTCTCATGCGAACAACATCAGCTTCAAACGATGTGCTGTCAGAGATGTGGTAACTCACCTCCGGCGTCCCAGCACATTCCTCCCAACTCAACTCCTTAGGCTTCTTAACAAGCATCTTATGACTAACAGCAATATACTCTGCATAGCCACCACCATAAGCAAGACCAAAAACTTCATCTCCTTGCTCGAAATCTCCAGCTGCCTGCTCTACAATACCCGCGACTTCTAGTCCCATGATCTTGGTGACGCCAGGTGGGACGGGATAATTTCCAGCGCGCTGTAGAGTGTCTGCTCTGTTGAGACCGAAAGCTTTCACTTTGATTAGACATTCTGTGGGCTTTGGTACTGGTCTCTCTATGGTGTCGTTGATGAAGAGTGCTGATGCTGGACCGGCTCCATTGCGGACATCTGTGTGACATGTTTAGCTTGCTATGTGAGGATATCTGGAATGATCATATGCACGCGTACCGACTGCTCGCATTGTCGCCATCCTGACTCTTTCACTTGCTAGATCATCCAGAGATGTGAAGCTGTATTGTACTTCAACGCAAAGGAAATGCAGATCCCATCTGCTGACAAATTTGGAGAGGGGTTCGAAGAAGTCTGAAAGTCTGTATTGATCGATGCGAGCATCGTGCTGTATAGGAATAGTGAAGCTGTAGAAGAGCGAACGCTATGCTTCGCCCGCGCTCCTTCGCTTGTTTCACCTCATCCTCGAACCTCATGTTTCTGCCACCTTTGCTCCTTCAGCTTCACCTTCGTGTTAGCTTCGTTCCCTGCTTCCCTGACCGCTGAGGCTTCGATCAGGCGGACGGAGAAGTCTCTGCGCGTCTCGGCTGGAGTGGCATATTGAGATGCTGCGTGGAAGCCGAATAAGACAAGCCTGGAAACGTGACGGGAAGTTCACACTCGAATCTTTCGTGGTTCTGCGCGTCTTCTGAAAACTCCTTTCACTCCTCAAATCTGAGCTCGCCTTGTGTCTGCGCAGCTTGTGAGGACCTCGCCATCATCGTGTTTGTCGAAGCGTCCAATGATCCGCCGGTCTGCGATCGTGATGGACGGCCAGTGCTTCTATGGCAAGTTTGGCAACCAAAACTCATATTATCCGGGTTCACCCTCACCTCCATCGCTCTTCCCTCGAATTGCCCGCGCCTTCCAGTTGAGTCAAGCCTTGCCACAGGAAGCCCCCGCAACAAGGCAGTTTCTCAGCGGAATTTATACAAAAGTCCAAAAGAGAAACTTTCGGTGAGACTCGAACTTGATCTGCTTCGAAGGCGACGGCACCTAAAAGTGCAAAAGAACAGCCCTCGTTCAAGGTTGTTAGCCTTCAGAGGGGTGTTCTTAGGGATTTGATTTAACCCATTCGTTGTGGCGCTGTTAGATCTCACAGTAATCCTCAAATTGTCCTGACAATTGTAACTGCGCCATTGAGGGTGTTACTGATCATGGATGAGAATGACGCTGCAATTCTCAAACATGTAGCTTGACTCTTGAGCGGTGCTCGCCCCTTGCACTGTGAGTGGCCGGCTGCAAGAACGCTAGCGCACGCATGTTTGTGGAATGGTATAGAGCTTCAAAGTATCATCATGTCGATACCTCGCCGAAGGTTCGACATGCGAAATTTTCCTCACAGCATCAATGTTTCTGTCGGGGCTGATCTGTCGTTCCTCATCAAGTCAACATACTGTCACAAGCTGGAGGAGTTCTCCGGTAGGCCTTGGAGAAGTTGGAGGTCGTCGTGGTGTTGGAGGCTGTCCATGCTCTTTATCCTTTTCTCACTCTTCCTCACTTTCTTCCTCCTCGTCATCTGCCGCCATTGCGAGCGCAAGCTGCTTCTCCATATCGTCATCTTCTTCTTCACCGGGCGCACCAACTCCACTAACACTCGGCCGATGAGACTGGGCTTGTGCTGGAGAAGGCAGAGCGAGGTGCTCTTCGACATCGGCGTCATCGTCCTCGAGTACCAGCTCTCCATCGTCATCGCCATTCTCAAGCACAAGCTCGCTTTGCTCTTGATCATCCTCCACATCACTCCCATCGCCAAAGTCAAACTCGTATTCCTGGACCTCTGGCTCATCATCCTTCTCAGCAGCCAAGCCTGGACTACTGGCAGCAGATGCAAGACTGATGGGACCAGTACTCAGTGCGCCGTTGAGCGCCCATGCCATGGCCCCTGGTACTCTAGGAGGCTTGTCTGTTACTGAAGTCTCGTTCTCCAGGATGAGCTCGCCTGTGTCATCTATGGATGGCTTGCGTATCGATGCCTTGCGGTCCATGCGAATCTTCGGTGCTTCCGCATTGGCTTTCGAGCTGGAAGCCTTTGCAGGAGGCGGCGCCTCCTCGCCTGCCTTGACGCGCTTCGCGTTCGCGTTCGCTTTGGTCGCAGCAGGCTTTCGCTTAACAGGAGCTTTTGCTTTCGCAGCTGGCTTGGCCGATCGAGCAGCGGGTGGTGGACGCGCAGCGGGCTGTACCACAGGTGTCCCAAGATTGCTACGACTGGACTCAGCCACTGACTGACTGGACTCTGTTTTCTCCAACTCTGCCTTCAGAAATTGGCGATAGTCGAACGGATTCGACGCATCTGGCTCATCGTCGTCTCCGAACAAGTCATCCCCGCCCACAGGTTCGGAGAGATGTGGATGCAATCGTTCAAGCTTCGCAGCATCGCTCTCTGTAGGTGTACTGATCAGATTGAAGGCGTGTATACCATCCAGCCTTTCTAGTACCATCTCTCTATCCTTCCCTTCTCCTTTGACCACCAGCACGAAAGTGCCTTCATCTTGTCCATACTCTCCACGATAAGTGTATTGTCCACCTTCTACCTCCAGCAAAAGCTCGTTTCCTGCGGATCCTGAGCTTATGGATGCTTTCACATCATCCACTTGCCTCAGTGCAGGTTTGTGGTTGTACCGTATACTGGTGAAGCGTGTTGTTGCGTCCGATGGTTTCGAGATGCTAGCGCCTAAGTGGATTGGGTATGTCGCTTGGGACTTCCCACTCAGATCGATAGGACCATGCACGGCTGCCATGATGTTGACCACCAGCAAGTATGGGAGGTGAGAGGAAGCATTGAAGTGTCTACATAATGCTATTTTGCATGACACGAGATTCTTTGTTCACGAAAGAGAGCTGAGCAGCTGATGTGGAACCTTGAATGATGTCCGTCCGCGGCTTCCTCGCTTGGTTGACCCAGCGTGCAGTGAGGCTGGAAGGCGGACCGAAACACTAGTTCTATATATTCGGGTCATGGCGCTCACAACCTGGTTGTCTTCTCACTACTCTCGTCTTTGTCGACGATCATTCTCACTTAACAAGGCCGCTTCTGGCATTTCAGGCTGTTACTACGGTATCCTCTCTGGCTGTGTTCGCGGTTTGAGCAGAGGTTGCCAGATGCTCAACAGCGAAGTTTTCGGGAAGAAAGTCTGAGACCAGGGAGACCAGAAGGGCTAGCATGAGTGGCACCAGAATGCACGAGGACGAACCCACATTAAGTACTGTAACCTGCACACGAGGAGCGGAAGCCAATCAACAGTGAACAGGAGACCTACCAAGCTGTGGAATGCGGACTCCATATTCACCGCACTATGTTTTTGACGACACACTTATAGCGACACTGGACACCGACTATCAGCATCTTCGAGGTCTAGATCTTGGCGATAGGAACACGATAGCCTATTCCTATGTCTGATAGCTATGCTGCCAGCAACAGCTTTGTTGTTAACTTGGACGCTAGCATCGAAGCCTCTGAAGGTTGTCTCGACTTCGACCACAAAGGCCAAGTATGAGAGTGCTCATGTTCTCAAGTGTCAGGAATCATGTTATGAGGCAGGAAATTCGGTTCTGTGCTCTCTGGGGCACAAAGAGGTTACAGGCTCATGCTGCCGACTGGCTTGTCATATTCAGGTTGCTCTAATACTGCTGTTCCTACGGAATTTCTTCAGTATGGCACTCTCGCTATGCTCGCTCGCTCGGTCCGATGTGACCCGACAAACTTTCACGACTACGTCGATTTATGAGGTACAGTAAGCGGTCATAAAGAATCGTCGCCTGCCAAGAATTCGGAAAACCATGTATTCTTCAGAGGTGTAATAACGTTGATTGCACAACACAGAGTGGTCTATATAGGCTCAAATTCTCGTGGTATATAGCTGAATGTAGTGGCTATCGAATAGATCGATTGGTGTTACTTAGAACTATATATACTAACTATCTGCATCGATTACAGCCTAGCACCTATCTTCTATACTTTCTAGGTACTTCCTTACTATCCTCTTATCTATATATCTCTATATATATAGTAGATATAAATATAGGTAGTTCTATATATTTTTCTTACTTATTAGATTGTCTAACTAAGAGTATATATTATATATTACCTTTTTTAGGTATAGCTATATATACTTAATATAGTTCAAATTAGGTAAATAAGGTAGCTAATCTATAAATATTTTAATATCTAGTTTCTCGAAGTACTTGCATACTAATAATACTATATAGATAGGAGTATTGTTTTATTAGAAGACTATTCTAGGCTCGTAGAAAGGAACTAGTCTATCTAATAGTATATCTATATATAACCTCGTAGAGTAGCCTTACCTTGCGCTATCTAGGTCCCTCGCTATAATAATTAACTTAGAGTATTTATAGTCTCTATATATTATATACTATACTATAATAGATATATCTTTGCCCTTTCTATAGGTCTCTATTATTTCCTTATTCTATTTCTTATATAGATAGTGCTAGTACTACTTTCTATTCTTGCTAGAGCTATACTCTAAGCTATACTCGTCTAAGAAGATATATTATATCTATCTTTCTAGTATTAAATAGATATATTCGCGCGCGAATTAAAGCCTTAAATAAACGTATATATTTAGCTATTAACTTAGGCCTCTTCTTATATACCTAGTTAGTAAGCCTGCAGTTCTTTAGTATATACTTAAGTATGCTATCCGAGGCTATAAGACTAGTCTTATTCCTAAGCTCTTTATATATTAACTTGGGCTCCTATCGCGCAATGCGAATAACCTTCCTTCTATCTTGATTATCGAAAACGCATAGACGACTAGGGCTCTTATTGTTCTCGTAGGATTGGCGTTTGTCGACGCGTGCAAGTAGTAATTTTATCGTGGATTCGGGGATGTTTTCGGAGGCTCGGATTTCGCGCACTAGTGCGCTAGCATACGCAGCTCTATAAACACGAGCTTTTGTAGCTAGCGAGAGGTGCTTATTACGCTGAGGATTGTGAGATATTGGAGCCAGAGGCGTGCGTGGAGGCATGTTGTGTTGTATTGAAGTGACTATATAGAAAATGGTTGATGACGCGTAACGCGCCAAGACGAAGCTTTATGACCTAGTACTGTACCTATACAAGCCGGGGCTTCCATGTCGGCATATCGAAAGCTGCACACCTTCATATCACGCTGCGAGACGCGGAAGAATGTCGATCCTCCGCACTCAAGATCACGCTAAGGTCAAGTTCTGCTATTCCTGTCTGGCTTCGCTCCTCGTCTTACGGGAAGTGGAGTCCAGGACATGGGAGATATAGCCGGAGTAGAAGAGAGATGATTACATGCCAGTCTCGACAAAGCTTCTGACCTCAAGGCCATCATCTCAACTCACAAAATGACAAGAGCCATTTCGACATTGCTGCTGGCATTGCCATGCCTAGCACATGCAGTGACATTCTTTCCCCTTCTCGACCAGACGGATACAAAAGGTGTTCCTATTCAAGCTCACGGCGGCAACATTATCCAAGCACAGAATGGCGACGGCTCATGGTACTGGTTTGGAGAAGACAAAACGAATTGGACAACAACGGGCGTCTTTAATGGAGTATCATGCTACACATCTCCCGACCTGGGCACATGGACGAATGTCGGCCATGTTCTTTCGCCCATCGCTGGTACCAACATCTCTTCCTCACGAATAGTAGAAAGACCGAAAGTCCTCTACAACGACAAGAATGCCGAATATGTCATGTGGTTCCATGGTGACAACTCCAGCTACGGTGACGCTCAAGTCGGAGTCGCAACGAGCAAGACCATTGATGGCCAGTATGAGTGGAAGGGCAACTTCAAGCCCTTTGGCAATGACAGTCGCGATATGACGATCTACAAGGATCCTGATACCTCCGAAGCATATCTTATCTTCGCAACATCCGGAAACGCAGACTTCCAGATCGCAACTTTAGACGATGACTACTACGATGTCGTTGAAGCAATCTACACCTTCCGACAAGTGTTCCAAGAGGCTCCAGGCGTCTTCAAGATCGATGGAAAGTTCTACCTTCTCTTCTCTCCTCAGGATGGCTGGACGCCTACAGACAATGGCTACCATGTTGCCGATAGCATGTCCGGCCCCTGGACTGACGCGACATTGCTGCACCCTACTGGAGCTTATGCGTATCTCACTCAGAATGCCTACGACATCACGATCAAAGGTTCCGAGAAGACTTTCTATCTCTATCTTGGAGATCATTGGAATGCAAACAACCTAGGCGCGTCAAGCTACGCGTTCTATCCTGTGCTATACAACGGTACAGGACTGGTTCTTCATCCCACAGGAGGTTGGGATCTTGACCTTGAAACTGGAGAATGGTCCGATCTCCCGTTCACATTGTTCACAGCAGAAAACTCGACCACACCTGACACCCAACTCGTGTCGTGCGACTCTGGCTGCGCTGGAGGTTTAGCAGCGAACATGACCAGTACTGAGAACTTCTTCTCTTTCACTTGGGATGGTGGAGAGGGAGACTATATTGTACAGATCTTGTATACCTATCCTGGAGCGAAGAATGCTTTCAGGCATGTCTATGCTACTGTGGATGGGGAGGAAGTGGACGCTTGGGCGCTGTTGGAGACGACGAGGGCGCAGACCTTTGCGCAGAGGGCTCCATTGCCGCTGAAGCTGGAGGAGGGAAGTGAAGTTGTGCTGAAGATGGCGGAGAGTGGATTAGAGGTCAGGATCGAGGGAGTGGAGGTGTACGATCTGTGAGTGCAGGTATCGAACATAGTAAGTTACGAATAACAGAAGTGCTCGCCCGGCTTGAGTGATGGCAGACAATATGCCTCTATTATTCACGATTCACATGTGACTAATGCAATCATTTCGCGCTAGCAGGGTTTAAAGTGGAGTAAATCAATTGATATACAACACGCTTTCTGCTGCACTTCCTCTCACAAACATACAACATCGACAGAGTCATCAGCCGAAAATGTCGAGGTAAGGTGTTCTTCCAGTACACACATCGAGCATAGGTGACTAATGCAGAATAGCACTTCTCCTGGCAACGAAGTCGCCGAGGTTGATTTCGAGAATGTTCTGAGTGAGCTCTTCAACAGCATTCCCGAGGAGTCTCAGTAAGTCGCAAACTCCCTCTTTCCATCGCTTGCAGTATGTTGACGGGCAGCAGGCCTCCTGGGAATGATGCCGACGTGGACAGCTCAAGCCTCGAGCAGCCATCGCTGGAAGAGCAAATGGATTCGTATGAGCTCGCTAGCGCTGTACAACTGCAGAAGCACATCTCCTCGACAGAGCGATACCTTTCAACACTGAAGCGGCAGCTGTCCAAGATGAATGCAAGAATCCAGAGCCGTAAGGTCGTACAGAACTGTCCGTTCCTCAAGAAACTGCCGGCCGAGTTGCGCAACCAGGTCTACGAACTGGCTTTGAGGACCGAGAACGTCTCATGTGCTGCTTCAGCGCTCAATCTACTCCAAGAGTTGCCATTCGCGGAAGAAGATGCTCAGGCACCGATCGATCTATTTCACGCCACTCCACCAAGCAAGTCGCTTGTCATGACATGCCATCAAATTCGAAACGAAACGCGCGAGATGTATCGACAAGCGTATCGAAAGTACTGGACAGAACAACACTTCTTCGTCTGCAGGGACGACTGGAACTCAGAGAAAGAAGGGAGATCATCAGATCTGCTCAAGATCTTCGCAATAGACCTCAAGGATGGCATTGGTATGATCAGCCCTGGTGACTTCAGCAACATGCGGTATTTCGAGATCTCGGGATCCTACATGGGCGAGCCTAATTCGTTCTGGGCATACACACGACTTGAGGACAGCAGGGTGTGGCATTGCGAACTGTTCGATGGCGTGACTCCCTCCGAGTCGTTCTACTGTTGGGCTGCGTCCGATTCCTGGGCTGCGTCCGATACCGCTTGGGAACAAGATGTGGATGAGAACGAAGCGAAATCCAAGGCTGCTCTTGTCAATCCTCCACAGGTGTTGCACGAAGTAGCAGCTTCCTTGTTGCTACAACCCAAAGTATGAACGAGACGGAGCGGGAGAGGTGCAACTTTGCAAGAGAAATGGCAACTGCTACAATACTCCTTGCTATTTGACGATGACCGACCAAGCTAGCTGATATAGATGCTATGGCATCTCTACAGGCAAGTGAGCGCCGAGGCATTGTCGGTAGACCCAGAGCGCGATTACAAGGAGCAGCGCTATCAGAGATAGATGATGTTATAACAACCCACCTCATTGACCTAGTGAGGTTCTGGCCAGCTTGCTAGTCCCTCTCCACTGCCAACGACAGCGCCCACGCCGCGTCGATCACGGACCGACCAATACGCAGGATTGCGAGAAGGATCGGAGGCATTCGTTGTTCAAATTCGACTTGACACGTCAATTACTCTCCATTATTTGAGTCGTACCACAGCGTATTGTATGCATAACTTTGCACGTGGGAGTGGAGTAAAAAGCCGTGGTCACGCTAGCGGGGGTGAACCATAAGTGAAGATTGTGGTACTCATACTCATATTTATCTCGCACCTCTTCAGTACTCTTTCTCAAGGTGCGACTTCGTCAAAGTCATCACCAGAATGTCGAGGTAAGTCTTTTCGCACATCCGGTCATGAAACACAAGAGTCTAATTCATCATAGCGCTACTGCTCCGAGTGACTGCACGAATGGTGGATTACAGATCAAAGGCCGTTACGCCGTCCTTCTGCGCGAGCATATTGTTCTGACGCGGGAGTCCTTAGCCGTGATGGAGTAACAGCTGTCTGAACTTACGACAAAGTGCTTGTTCCTCGCGAAGCTGCCAGCTGAAATCCGCAACGAGATCTACAAGTTTGTCTTCACAGTCGATGAGACCTCGCCTGCTACCTACGCTCCTCTTGCACTCCTGGCCGAGCTACCCTTTGCGGACCAAAATGCAGAAGCATCGATCGACCTTCTCCACGCTGCACCGCCAGACAAGTCATTAGCGATGACGTGTCGACAGATCTACAGCGAGTCTCGTTGGCTTTATCGCGCAGCCTATCGAGATTACTGGACTGAACAGAAGTTCCATGTCTGTTGGAGTATTGACAATCCAAACATAGCGCGGGCGCTTTCCCAGTTCGCGGCAGCTTTGTTGCAGAGAAATGGAAGAATCAAGCCTGACAACATCAGCAACATTCGGCATCTGACCGCCTCTGAGGTCAAGCATTCGAGTTCCGACGACGCTAGAATCGAACACACCAGACTCGAATGTAAATTTGTGTGGCGTCGTGAGGTATCCCAGACGACGCCACCGCTCTACTTCTGGGCAGAAACGACGGCCCCTTCTGATGAAGAATGGGCCGCGGACTATAATGAGGAAACTGCTGTGAAGAAAGCAGCACTCGTGGCCGATGTCGCTCTGATCTACAGGCAGACAGGTTGGTTCTTCGACACTCTGAGCAAGGACTTTTCTTGAAGCGAGCGTATTCGAAGAGCGATATGCGAATGTCTTGATCCTCCATGGAAAGCTAAAGGAGCTTGACAAGTCTGGTCGTAAAGCGAGTATAAGTCTTGCTCCCAGAGTCAGCGGAACGTATGCGTACCTCTAGTCAATATCATGGTCATCTCCATGAAAGAACCTCAAAATCGCACTAGCAACAACTTCTCCATCATGCTCCATATGTGCCGTCTCCTTCGCATATTCCACAGCTTTCTTATCTTCATCTGTATCAATAGCTCCAGATTTGATCCTCATCTCAACCTGCCTCTTGATGTTCGTCTCATCCAATCCCAGATGCCCTTGACTTGAGAACAATCGATCCTTGATATATAGTCCCTGGATCTTCGTGTGCTTGGTAGAAGCCCAGATATGCACTTTCTGTCCCTTCTCCAGCAGATTTGTTGTCTCATGTGAAGGTAAAGTTGTCACTTGATCTTGATGCATTTGATGTACATCAAGAGTTTTGTCTTTAGTCTTGAACAGCTTCTGGCCAATGTGTGAAAGGTCCATTTCCGTATGTGCCAGCTCCCACTTCTCGCCTTCTTCAGGTTCTACCTTGCATCCGAGAGTGCGAGCTAGAAGTTGGTGACCGAAGCAAATACCAGCGAACTTGATATCTGGTCGTGTCTTCCATAATTTGCGGATGAGAGCGCTGAGTTTGTGAACCCATTAATCGTCGCCATGAGCATCGTACATGCTGCCTGTAATCAGGATGGCATGAACGTCATCTGGAATCTCTGCAGCTGAGGGTACATGACCCTTGTGGCCTTGTTTCTGTAGCATGTGTGAGCGATGATATAAGCATGGTCCTTAGGAGATGATATACCTCGTCCTCCACCACAAAATGCATATCTACCTCAATGCCAAGAGGAGGATCATGATTGTTTCCAGCAGTCGTGAAGAGTTTGTCGATGATCTCGCCGAAGCCGCCAGTCTCTTCCATAGTATCTGGATGAGTCTCATCTGTCTCGAGGACAAGCATCTTGACTGTCTCTTGTGCCTTTGAGATCATCTTGGCTGTAGGAAGGTATGTCTGTCTTGCAGAAGAGTTGTTGATTTGTTCACCCTTGGGACTTCGCTAAAGAAAGCTGCTACACCTGTATACTGTCAATGTAGTAAGACGATCTGGACTCCTCCAGTAGGACTCCCAGAACATGAAGTCTGAACTAGCGGCATCGCGATCTTGTCGTCAGCATCCATCACTAGGCGGAGAGCCATACTCTGGTTCATCAAGCACGTCATTACCATCTAGACAGTACAAGACAAGCTTCATAGCATATGGCATTTAGTGCAATGAGTTGTGTAAGAAGAATTGGCACGCATGGTAGAAACTGAAGAGCGAGAAAAGCGCCGGTCTTGGCTCTCAATATATCGTCATCTTGGGGTAGTCTGTGCGGCGACGGCGAGGTACTTTGCCCTTCTCTTTGCCTCCTTTTCGTAAGGCATGATCACGAAAACGACACCAAGGGCACGATGGCTATACAAGGCATTCTGCAGAAGTGATACGCATCATGATCGCGAAACCTCAAGCTCGAGCAAGACACGATAGGAGGCAATCATTAGTTGATCGCGATCAGTGATCAGTCGCTGCAATCCTACATTTCAATCCAACCTGATCTGGAAATACCAGACTAATCATGTCAATGAATGTCAGTTCACAAAGCTATCTGCAGGCCTCTGTCACGAAGTCACGATTCTGCCCCTGCTGCAGTTCAAGACTCCTTCGTGATCGCATCCGAGACCGAACATGAGCCGATGTGGTCGTGGGAGGTAACATCGGGATAGATAAAGAAGACCAGCATATGAAGAGGAGAGGTACCACTGACATTCCTTCTAGGCTTCGTCCAGCAGGGTATATCACGTATGTAAAAGCTGTGATAGTGCACCATACGATCGGAGTTCGAAGGACTCCACTTCCGACTTCTATGCGTAGATTTTGAGTATTAAGTACTCGAGTTTTTGAGGCCGAACTCAAACTCAATGTTTAAGTACTCAGGTTTGAGTTGAGTATTGAGTACTTAGCCTGAGTACTACGTGCTGCTAAATGCGAGGTTATCCGAGGGCAGTAAGGTAGTGATACCGCGAAAGGAGCCCAGAGAACAATCCAGCAAAGGGCAACTACACACACCAAGACAGCGTCGCTACGCAAAGCAACTAGGCTCGCTGTTAGTATATCGCCAGCTTTGTCGGCCACCTCGCCGTTCACCTTCCTGTCGCCTACGGCCCTCCGGCTGGTTTGAGTATCTAAGTACAGTGGTGCTAGCCGAAGTGGCCACTGGTCTGTGCGTGCCGCACCACTTCAAGTTCTATAATTATTAATAGTCTCGTAAAACTTTTAAAGGCATACTCTATAGTTGTTATACTAGGTCCTAGATACGCTAATAATGCCATAGTGTTAATAGCTCGGGCGTAGCTAGTCGCGCAACGGTATGTGCTGCGCACAGACCAGTGGCCACTTCGGCTAGCACCACTGTACTAAACTCAACCCGAAAATCAAGAACTCAAACTCAATATTTGAGTTGAGTATTGAGTTTGAGTGAGTACTCACTCAATGTTCAAAATCTATGCTTCTATGGCTTTAGATGATACAAAACCGCAGTAGCTAATGGCTGAGCGTCTATGGTCACCGTCTCGCCAGGATAGGCGCAGCACTCCACTACACGCCCTGCGGGACGAGAAGGATGAGACGAGACCGACTACAATCTGATCGAACTCTTACGTGAAGCAATATGTACCTATCTATGCGAGGTATAACCTTACCTATATAGAAATACGAGGTACCAACGGTTGTCGAAGGAATAAGAACAAGATCTCCCTCGTCTATCTCATCTCGAGACTCACTATTACTCCCCTCAAAAAGCAACCTGTACTCTAAAGTCAAGATGCAATTACAAACCCTCGCACTCCTCTTCACCCTCCTCTTCCGCGGCGCCATAGCATGTGGCGGTTGCTGCTATTACAGCCCGAGCAGTATGTATTTCCTGCTCCCTGTGCTCTAATTCAGGCTAACACTATGCAGGTTGCTGTGCTCCAACCTGCCTGTTGACTGTTTGCCACCCTACTGAGTTCTCAGGAGGCAAAGATGTCGTATGTTCACTTGCGTAAGTTGTGCTTGGATGTAAAGATGCTAACGATTTGCAGGCGCAGTGCAATTGCAATATAGAGTACAATGGATGTAAGCCTAAGTGACAGAGGACTGGTTTCAGTGGGTATATATGCGTGGATCCTCAGTTTTGAAGACATCCAATCAACATGTTGTACTCGTTCCCAAGCAACAAGACTCATCGGTTCTAGTAGTATTCGGGCAAGGCGCCGTGTACGAGTTATAGATAGTCCCCTGTGCACTCAATCCATTCCCATCCGCGTTGATCAGAAAGCCCGGAGCGTCGTAGAACCAGGAATATCTCGTCACATAAGGAACAGCATCAAGCCACGACACAGCCTGCTGAATGAATTGCTGCTTTGCCGTGTCTGTGTTGTAATCGGCTCCGTCCATACCGAACCTGGCAGACTATCATTAGCAACAAGTATCGAGAGAGGAGGGAAAACTTACTCAGTGATGTAGATAGGCTTCCCAAACATCTGATAAGCCAATTGCACATAATACTTCAGATAGCCCACAGCGTAAGCATTACTATACCAATGCAAATTGATAGCATCAAACTGACATCCGATGCAATTGCCCATGAATTGTTGTAACCACTGCAGACCACCGTTATCTGTCACGGCTGGAGCTACGAGTTTGACAGGAAGGCCATTGGTACCGGGCATTCCGTAGAAGGGCATCATGTAGTTCTGATAGGCAACCACGGCGCGGTCGATAGACATGCAAGATGAGCCGTAGTCCACACCATTCGTAGGGCAGAGATCGGGTTCATTGAAGGAGAAGAGTGCGTCAGAGCCGGAGTTAATGGCAGCTTGAGCGGCGCATGGCCAGGCGGCGAGGAGGGATGGGTCGTCGTTAAAGAGGAGTGGTATGAAGCTGATCGCTGGATTGTAGTCAGGATTAGGCGGCTGGCCGGTGTAGCGACTGTAGTAATAGTCGTAGCCCCAGGAGACGAGGGAGTTCTGTCCTGACAGGGAGTACGGGAGTGTCAGAGTGCCGTTGGTATAGCAAAGACCTCGTTTGCCTGTATTCCGGACAAAGGGTGATGGTATCGCCGAAGGTGTTGCAGCAGGGACCGCTGAAGTGCGTCCGCAAGTGAAGAATGGAATGCTCGAACTTGTTATTCCTGTGGTAGAGGATGACGAGATGAGTTGAGTCGGAGAGCTCGACACACTAAGTGCAGCTGGCGAAGAACTCGACAGAGATAAGATTAAGGAAGAGCTGACGCGGCTGGATATGGAGCTGGACGCTGACGTCGAGTATGCTGCAGCGAGTGCAGTCGAAGAGCCAGGTGCACTCGATGTAGCTGATGAGGAACTTGACGCCCTACTGGACGAAGACGACACACTAGATGAAGGTGCCGAGTTCGTGCTGCTCGATGTCGCTACAGTTGAACTTGTACTTGACGAAGTCGCCATATTGGACGAAGTCGATGCTGAAGAGCTCTGGGAAGAGGATGGCGATGATGACGCTGGTGCGCTAGTACTTGTACTTCTCGTGGTCGAAGATGAAGTGACTGGATTTGGAGAACTTGACACTGACCAAGAAGTCGCGCTGCTAAATGAGGCCAGTCCAGAGTTAATTGCAGCCGATGAAGAACTCGCAGCCCTGCTGGACGAAGCTGATGCGGAACTCGAGCTCAATGAAGCCGATACAGAACTGGAGCTCCATGAACTTGAGAAGCTTGATAGACTGAACATGCTCGCCGACACGACCGACATTGCAGAGGACGACAGTGAAGCTGAGACACTCGATCTGGATGATGAAGCAGATAGGCTGGAACTGCTTGCAGATAGCGCTGAGCTTGATGCAGAGGCGAGACTTGACATGCTGGCCGACGTTGCTGAGCTACTGGCTCGCATAGTCGTGCTTGAAGCTGATAATGGTACAGGATTCGAAGTGGTGCTGAGTCCTCGGCTAGAAGATATGCTGGTTGACGATATCGCACTGCTCAGAGCGCCGCTCGATGCGCCAGAGCTCGAAAGACTGCCTGATGAGGATACTCGTGCAGATGTCGACGACGCTGCAGCGAAAGGACTCATCCTAATAGCAGCAATGTAGCCCTCATAAGGATAGAAGTACACATATCCATAGTTCAGAGTCAGGTAGCAGTTTGCACCTCCTTCGAATGTCTGGTATTGAAGACCTGTACAGCCATTTGCAGCATCGCAGGCGGCGAAGCATTGTTCGATAGATGGGTTGGCAGAGCCACTGGCGGGCGTCACCACGTCGCCGCCCAGTGAGAATTGGCACATCAAGGAGTATTGTATGCCGTTTGCGTCGGTGATTGTCGTGCCGTTCTGTGCGGGACAGGGGCCGATCGCTGTGGGTGTTGCGCTTGGAGCAGAGCTAGTTCTGACTGAAGACGAAGATGAGGATGGCTTGGACAATGTCGAAGAGGTCGGAATCCTGACAGAAGATAGCGAGAAGGCGTCACTCGAGGACAAGCGTGAAGATGTCTGCACAGAGGAACCTGGTACTGGAATGACAATGGCTGTCGAGAGTCCTCGCGATGACAGAGTGCTGCTCAGAGACATAGCGTTGCTCGAGCTCGGCACTGGAATCACTAAAGCAGTCGAAGTCCCTCTCGAGGATACTGCGCTGCTCGACGGAGCCGCTAGAGAGCTTGGTACTGGAATGACTATTGCAGTGGACACTCCTCTGGAGGACAGAGTGCTGCTCGCTGGAACAGCCGAAGAGCTACTCTGAGGACTGGAGCCTGCCGAGACTGTCGAGATTTGAGCACCAGACGGAGACGGAAGTACATTGATAGAGCTAGATACCACACTCGCAGGTGCCAGAGACATCGTCGACGGCGGCTGACTCCACCACGAAGGAGTTCCAGATGCTGTCAAAGTCGTCGAACTTCCTGCTACAAAGCTTGAGCCTGGGACTGATGACGAGACTCCCGGGACAGGATACGGGTATTCGAATCCAGCAGTACTTGATGGAGCAGCTGAGGTCGCCGAGACTTTTCCAGAAGCCATTGATGAAGTCGGAAACATGGTGTCATTACTGAAGCCCTCGAAACGTTCCTGATTGAACGCGACCTCTCCTCCTACCAAAGACATGGTGCCGCTCACAGATGAGAAGAGCTGACATGTACTTCCCATCGTAGCGGCGGCCACACAAGCTGGTGTAAGACTGCAGTTCTGGACACAGTCTTCGAAAGTCTGGTCAAAAGCTCCAGCATTGTCCTGCCTTCGCCCGATGCCGCCACGATCAATCGGAGTCGCAAATTCGATCGTAGTGCCAGAGAGTCCAGTATCGGAGAGGACGGTGTACACATCTCCACTGGAGTCTGTATAAGTACTCGCTGAAGGAGTTGGTGTGTTATATGATGTCGGCGTGCCCGCGGGTGAGAACAACGGAGGTATAGTCTTTGACGTCTCCGGTTGTGGTGGAGCACCAGTAGGGTCAAGAGCGAATGAGTTCGTCGTGAATGCAGAATGCGCTCCGCTCGATGAGGAGGCTGCATTCCCTTTGCTGGATGATGAAAGTCCTGTTGCTGATGTCCGAGTACTGCTCGAAACACTCCTCGAACTGGGCGAGCTCATAGAGCCATAGCTGTTGAAAGATACAGGACCCGTCGTCGAGCAATACCCAGGCACGCCGATCGTGATTGTGACTCCTTGCGCGAATCCATAATGTAGAATGGGCAGCAATAACGCTGCACTTCCAGGATGTCGCATCGTGATAGTCTCTCGCTCTGCGCAGAGTTGGTCACCAAGAGAGCATCTGGCGCGACGACACGATTGCGACGTGCAGGTCCAGCAAGTCCAGATGGCACGCGGCTAGAACTGCGAAGTAAATATGCTTGGAATGCTTAAAACCGCATTCCAGGACATTTGTGTAGAGACATCATCCCTTGCTTTCACTCGCCATCAGCAAAACGGCGACTCCAGTAGAGCCTCATCGTCTTCATCTGATATGTTTCCCAGCAGTTCTCCGCCCTCAAGGTCGACAGTCCTGAAGCATCGCGTGCAAACGAGCGTAGTTCGTCGCCGATGCACTTGCCTGTGACTTCCAGCTTCGTCCCACGTCCGGATCCGCATCTCACCTCCACAGTAGTCGCAGGACCGCGAGCCACTATGCGCATAGGTTTCGTGGCGGTGGAGGTCACTCATCCTGATAAATGATTGCAGACACTGATGACATTCATACATCTGCGAGTTTGTAGATGCTGCACACGATCCGTAGCGAGATGCATATGCGTATGCCGCCGGCTGCAAACAACCAGCATATAGCGACTGAGAGGTGGCAGTAGTCGACGGCGAGTTGCCATCAGCCGTATATAGCTCGGTCCGTCCGTTGGCAGCAAGCATGTGGAGCGGATGGCTTGTTCCCAGAGCTCGCTGAAGGTTTCCCGCATCGCGTCTCAGGTCACGCTGTAGAGGAACGCAGATTTCCGGGTCCAAAGTGGTCATGGGGTAACCTGCGAGCAGAACTTGCGCAGGGTATTCCCGAAAGTCTGCAGTGCGAGACTCCACGTACACTGATACGGGACTATCAATCGTGTCGCTCTGTATGGCATCGTACGTTAGAGACGATGACGACGCGTATGGAGTTCCGTAGCTGTATCGTCCTGAGTCTGGCGGACGACTCTGATAGTAAAGCTGGGACTGGTCCGCACTAAGGTTGGCTGTATCACGATATACTGGTCCAGCTTGGACATATCGTGGATACGGCGGCTGAGTGCTGCGATCCATGTGTGAAGCTGCGGAAATATATGAGGCAGTACTCGTGAACGTTCCATGTCGCGACGTATCTGGTGATGATGCAGCTGAGTAGGCATGTCTGGAATCTTGTTCTCTTGAAGCTGATGCAACTGTACATGGTGTCGGATGCGAGGCCGCATTTCGGTCTGCGTGGGTGCTCTGTCGTACTGTCGGACGTGGTACGACTGTAGCATAATATGACGGAGGCGGTGCGGCTATGGATTCGTATGAAGGAGGTGGTGCTGATGGAGTTGAGTCTACGTCCGTGAGTTCTCGTACTCTGGGTCCTGATGCGATTGCAGGGCGATGTGCAGTAGACGCAGTTGACGGAAGAGCCGAGTCTCGCGCGATACTCGTCACGCTTCGTAACATGTTGCATTGCACTAAATTGAGCCCAAGTCCAGCCAAAGCTGCTGCTGGAGCCAATCGAGCGAGTACACCTTCATCGCTAGGACGGGCAGTAGGCGGAGTTTCGCGGACCACCTCCGCAGATATGTTCTCAAGGAGAGATTTAGCCCAAGATGCTGCTACTGCAGCGGCGTATGGTTGCCAGGCTTTATTCTTGTGACAGTCGCAGTAGTCGCATATACCACGAATGACCAGACTTGATACCTGATCAACGACACCCGCAGCCTCCATCTCGAAGCAGAGGACATTGCCTAATCTAGCCAATCTATTGCACATTGCATCACGAACTTCAGCATCCTTGATGACTTGATTGCCGGATGCGATGAGGCCGTAGTGAACTTCTGGAGAAGTGTGCGCACGACTTGGCCGCACGATCTCTGTGTCGACGTGAATGATCTCAGGCATGAACAGACGATCGGGCGTCCTCGGTCTGCGGAAGTGGCCTTCGTAGGTATCGAGATGCTCTCGGAAAGCTTGTAAAGTTCTGCGATCGTTCATCTTGTTCAGCGCTGTCAATAAGATGGTGTTCGGTTTGTTCAGCCCTCCTATGAGCTTCATGTCCTTCCCTTGCTCAGCCTTGCCATAATCGTACTGAACAACTCCACCGTGTCCGCCGGTGTGGTCTGGCACGCCGATCACTACATCTCCCAGTCGAACGTCGTGCTTCTCGCTCCAGACACCTCCACCTACGCCGACCAGAAGCGCAAATCGAAGTTGCCGGAAAGTGACTGCCATTTCCGATGCAATAGCTGACGCCGACGTCTCACCTATCACGCCGGACGGCAGACAGGCCATCACGACGTTATGTCCTGCTATGCTGCCATAAGTATATTGATGTCGCTGAGAGCCGCCTAGCGCGACCATCTCATGCTCCTCGTCGAAGAGGTGTACTGAGGCGCTTCGCTCTGATCTTGCGAGAGCACATATCCAGGCGACCGTGTAATCATTCTTGCGGAGAGTCCTTCTGGCTTCGGTGCTGCCCATAGTAAAATCAGCGCGGGAAAAAGCTTGCGGGCGGTATTTGCGATCTGCATGTCGAGCGCAAAGTGTCTTCGAGATCAGGCGATGTGCGCTGTCGCACGCGTTCGGGCGGCAAGCCACGATCCTTCCAGGGCGGCCTCTGGGAGAGCCTCAGCACTAAATTTAGACTTAGCTAACAGCTTTCTCTGCATATGGTTGTATGAGGCAGTGAACGTGACATGAGCGAATTGTTCGAGGTTGAGACACGATGATGCGAGCTTCCAGTGCCAACATTATGCCTTGCTAGCAAAGCCTACTGTACCCCAGTACGTTTCCATGGAATGACTCACTTATGCCACATGTTTCAACATTGACGAATGGTGCACGATCTGCTGCTGAAGACCTCTGTGCCACTGCGTGGCACGTACGTTTACTCGGTGCTTGGCAAGACGTAACGTACACGATCGGATCGAGCGGGCTGTTGAGCTTGTAGGTCGATAGAACAGCGCGAAGGAACACAACAGTATTATGAAGCAGGCCACAGCCACAGCCATACTGATTCATGTGTCGCGTCGCTCCGGCTGGGCCACGAAATCCAGAGCCAGATATGGCTCGCGGTCGACCTCCAGTATGGGTAACGCGAAGTGGTTGACCCTGCCCTTCAGTTGCTTTAGCTATGTAGCCAGAGGTTGTTGCCGGTACTGGATGTACCAGGAAGTATACCGCAGAGCATGAGTGAATTTCAGATGTGAGTGGAAGTCAGCTCCATGAGCTGACTTCCAGTTCCGGAGCTTCTCCCATGGCCAACGCCGCACATGTTGCGCGTTTCTGTAATGAATAGCAACTGCTGGTCCAGTGAGGATATAGACTGGTCTCTCAGAAGTGAATGGCGCGTTGTTTGAGCAGTACTCCATTCCGGTAGCCCTTTCAAAGTGATGCCGCTGCCTCAATAGCTCCAGCTCCCTTAAAAAGTCCAGGACTCGTAATCTCCACGCTCACAGGATATTTCCACTCCATGAACTTCGCCCATCCTACTCAGCATTAGCACTTCCTCCCTTGCCCTCTACCCTTCGTGCCAACATACCATAATATGCACACTTCCTTCCAAAGTACTTCCCCAGATATGGTATGAGCACCAACGTCAACATCAACTCCAGCTGTTGTAGACTTTCTCTCCATTCCCTCTCGGCATCTGAAAATGCTTGCTCTTCGCTAGGCGTGACTGAGGTTGTGGAGCCTGCCGAGGAGGATGGAAGGGAGTCGATGTCGTCTTCTGTGTCGTCGTTGGTAGGCGAGGGAATTCGCGCGTATGAGGATGATGGGTTGGACATTGTGGATGTATCGGTGAGAGTGACTGGTACACTCAGAGTGTGGTGTTGAACAGTGCGAGGTTGATGTTGATGTCGAGCATTGATCGACTCAAGCTCGGATTGGATGCCGAAAGCTAGTTTGAGGCAGTGGCAGATGATATGGCAGACAAACTGTTACGACTTGGCCACTAGATGCCGATTGGTGTAGAAGACAGACTCATTCACGACGTCTTGCTCATATCTTGTGAGCGCCAACAGGAACGCGTGTTCCATGTTGCAGAGTTATTCGTTCCTGCCGATACATATTCTGCGGGTAATTCCGTCGCTCCTTCCATCCCCGCTGACATAATTGTGGGAGTGAGTCAACTTCGCGCAGTACTTTGTGTCTCCTTCCAGCGCCACCTTTCTCTCTCTTCTACATCAACACAAAATAACAACGAAATCCACCCACACACCCGCAATCATGGCGGACGAGACACTCACGAAGCGCAAATCGGTGGCTTTCGCCGAAGGCCAGACCCTGGTTGACACTGAAGGTAATATCACACACGACAGCAATGGCACACATGATGGAGAGAAGGATTCTGCCGCGACGCATACTGTCGAGAACGGCGGCGAGGATAAGTCCGTAGATGAGGTCACAGCCATGTTCGAGGGACTGGCCAAGAAAAAGAAGAAGAAGCCAAAGAAGGAAGTGGAAGAGGGCGAAGATGGAGCCGAGGAGAAGGCCGAGGACGATGGAGAGGTTGACTTGTCTGCGCTCAAGAAGAAAAAGAAGAAGAGCAAGAAGCCGGTCGCAGATGACTTCGAGAAGCAATTGGCAGAGGCTGGCGCCGCAGAGGGCGATGAGGAGGTGTCAAAGAGCTCCTCGAAAGGTGACCCGGCTGAAGCTGGTGTGCAAGATGGCGACATTCACGGCGGAACTGGTATCTGGTCACACGACGAGACAAAGGGCTACAACTACGAGAGCTTGCTTTCGCGCTTCTTCGTCATGCTCCACGACTCGCACCCCGATCTTGCATCTAGCGGCGGCAAGACGTACAAGATCCCACCACCACAATGTCTGCGCGAAGGTAACAAGAAGACCATCTTTGCCAACATCGCCGATATCTGCAAGAGAATGAAGCGTACAGACGAGCACGTCACACAATACCTGTTCGCTGAATTGGGTACGAGCGGTTCCGTTGATGGAAGCCGAAGACTGGTCATCAAGGGCCGTTTCCAGCAGAAGCAGATCGAGAATGTTCTGCGTCGATACATTGGTAAGATCAACAAACACAGATTGCGATTGCAGGATGGAGGACATACACTAATCATACAAATAGTCGAGTACGTGACTTGCAAGACTTGCAGATCCCCAGACACCGAACTCAGCAAGGGAGAGAACCGTCTCTACTTCGTCACCTGCAACTCCTGCGCATCTCGCCGTTCCGTCACTGCTATCAAGAGCGGTTTCTCTGCCCAAGTCGGCAAGAGAAAGCGTATGCAAGGATAAGCGAACATCTTCAACTTCTCTATGGCGCTTTCTGGACTTCCTGTTTCACGGCCTGCTATGGCGATGCTGTTTCGTTACTTCTGTCAGCGATGATTGAACGTGCACACCTGGTGTTTTCAAGAGCATGGTGGATATTATGAGAATAACGAGAATGACTGCCGTGGGCATAGTCGCGAGGCACTGCTTGAAAGCTTTGTTCATGAGTTGGAGCAAAGCTGCTATGGCACATGGAGGACAAGCGACTGGTAAGGCGCACGAGATATCGGCGCAAGTAGAGCTCAGGTGAATAGTGCTGAGCGACAGAGAGGGCACCTAAAGATAGCTCTGAAATGAAAGTACTTCAACAGAAGAGTCTTTTTTTACGACACCCCTAATATACAGCACTCTCGACTGCGGAGTACAGCGGCTTCTGACCTTTGACCACAACGCAAGAAGTCAAAGAAGCACAAGAATCATCCCGGCTTCAGTGGCGCACGCAGTGCTAATCGGGGCCAAACGCCTGTGGACGTTTGCCTTGCCTTGTACTACTACTGAATTCACGCATCAGCTTTGCTGACGACTTACAGCTATACCACTATACCAAGGACGACTGATGAAGAAACACGGTTGAAACACATACATAAACATTGCCTTTCCATGAGGCCGCAAGGCATTGTCGAGCGCAGCTTCGTAGCAAAAGAGAACTGACTATGTGTCACTGGAAAGCACAACAATCGCGCATCGACTTCGAGAATCGCTAGAAGCAGTACTGGTCAGAGTGCATTTTGGAGCACTCCACAGCAGTGTTGAGATCGAAAGCGTAAGACCAGCATTAGACAAAGCTGATGACTTATGGCTGCACCACTAGACTAAGGACGACTGTTACAGCGACCCGAGTGCAACACGTATATCTACCTCACCCATCTGCGAGGTAGTGAAAGCAGCTTTCTGTCAATCGCGGCAAAAGATTGATCAAGAAGACAAAACAATCGCCCGTTCGCGCATGCTAGTGTACACAGGACGAGAAACCATGCCAGGTCTGCTATTTTCGACCTTGTGGAACTTCGATTTCTGCGACTGAGGCAGCATCAGACAAAGCTGATGACTTACAGCTTTACCACTGGACCAAGGACGATCATTGAGTGATGCCGCTCACGGGACGTACATCAACCTCACTCCAGGAGGCCGCAAGTGAAGGCCAAAAGCAGCTGCTGTATCAAAAGAAGATGGATATGTACGACTGAGAAGCAAAACAATCGCCACTTCTCGCATGTTAGTGTATCGACACTGAGTCATGTCAGGTCTGTTGAACGACCTTGGGAATACTCGATCTTTCCCACTGAGTATACCACTAGACTTGGGACGACTATTGTGAAGGCGAGAGTCTGGGTTGTATATGATCATTCATATGAGAGGGTCATACTGGATCGTGATGAGTCTTTCCATCAGGGCTCAGAGCCTAAAAGGCATGGCAAGATATGAGTGCACATATACAGTCCTCAGCCAGCTCTCTTCAACAGTCGTCCGTGGTCTAGCGGAATCCTCGTAAGTCGTCGGCATAGCTGATGCTGAGATGTGCTTACCAGTCCTCAACACCCAAGCCTATTCGGCTCGGGTCGTTGTCTTTGAAATGCTGTACGTTCAGTGCGCGGCGATTGTTTTGCCTTTTGATGTTTAGAAGAGCAACTTCATTCAGGTCATCTCCTTACTTGGAGGTATATATCCAGTTGTTATGGCATTCTTTCAACAGTCGTCCGTGGTCTAGCGGTATACCTGTAAGTCGTTGGCATAGCTAATGCTTGGTCGAACAATGTGAACCTGGAAGAGCTTACTGTATTGTGCAGTCAGTGCGTACGGGATGTGTGACCCGTTTGCAAAGAGCGATAGTTTTGTCTTTTGTATCGCCTCAGGCTCATTATAGACTCTATCTGTGACCATCTTCTTTCGTAGATCGCTCAGAACGCATCGAAAGAAGCTAACGCCAAGGCTCTATCAACGTCCCTTCTCTTATATCCTGGCGTTCGGCTCAGGCATACACCGGACACAACGAGGACTGCGGTAAGAGTCAGCAAGATGCCACATAGAGCGAAGATCACTTGGAAATGGAGGTACTCACTTTTCACAAACTTCGCCACATCAACAATGATAGTCTTCTTAGTGCCAGCAACCGGTGTTGTTGACGTCGCTCTCGCCATGATCATAGCAGATCTATCGACGCCAGTGTCGCTCGGCTCAGGCAAATACTCCTCAGTAGACTTCGATCCTTCCCAAGTATTCAAAGCCGGAACACCAGGATTGATTGTAGGCTCCAAAGGCATATGCGTCCGCATAGTCTCTCCAGGCTGCAAGAAATTCATCCAACTACCAGTCGAAGCATCCGAGAAGCCAACTGTGCTAGACGTGGTCACAGTAGCCATGGCATTGTACACACTCGCGTCTATGCCCATGCCATTGAGATGATACATCTGTTCTCTGTCAAATGGTCGCGGAGGTGGACTTCGCTGAAAGGAACTCGAGCTTGTCGGCGGAGTCTTACTGCCACTTGAGGAGTACGGAGTAGAGTCAGTGCCTGTACCGCTCGCGTGGCTCGGCGGAGCAGATTGTATCACGACTTCAGCTTCTGTGAAAGACGAAGCAGGATCGATGAAGATGCCTTTTTCTTCCAGATAGCCTTCTACATCGTAAGGATCGAACCATTCGCCTTGGAACCCAGCAATATCGACTGTCATGTCAACAGTAATGTTGTCTTTCGCGGCGTTCTCGAGTAAAGCCAGAGTGTGTGGCCTGACGATACCCATATGCCAACTTTCCTTCTTTGGTGTGACGTTACCAAAAGGATCTCGGCGAGGGTAGTGGGTGCCTGCTCCACCGACGTGTATGAGCGCAGTTTCTTGATCCAGGTTCTCATGAGGACCTCTTTCGAGCATAGTTTTCATCTGCAGGATCATCTTCTCGCGAGTTCTGCTCATGAATGAGAGGCGGAAGACTCGGTCGTATGTTGCTGGCCGACGTTGAGGATCAAGGAGGAGTTGATATCCTTGTTCGACTGCAGCTCGATGTAGCCGGCGACCGAAAGTCGTCTCTTGGAATGAATATGTTCGTGGAGGACTTATCGATGCTGGAATGGCAGAGTACTCTGGCACTTCTATTCGGTAGACGTCGAAGTTTTGTTGTTGATGTGGTCGGTGTTGATCAGCAGGTTCTTTGGACGAGGATACCAGCGCAGTAGAAGTGGTGTCAAAAGGAGGGAAGTAATCGTGGCTCACGTCCATGCTATCTGCTTCTTGCATGTACAGCGTATAGCCAAGTCCTACTGATGTGGGATCTCGTTGCTTTGGCTGCTGTTGCTGCAGGATGGCAGACCGGTCTATCCAAGAAGGGACGTTCTTCGGCTCCAGAGTAGCCTGGAGAGACTCTGTGTTGCAGCCATGAACAGAGCTTGTCGACTCTCGGTAAGTTCTGCTAGGCAGTGGTAGTTCATCAGAGCAGTCCTCGCTTGGGTTGCGAACACATTTCATTAATGTTTCGAACTGCGTGGCTGTCTCGCGAACATCTTCCAGTTGTCTGTCCGGAAGTCCAGTATGAAAGAGGCGATCATGATGATCCAGGAACGCCTTATTCATGAGCTCGACCGTGTTGGTCAGCTCGGAAACTCGCTTGCGAAGTTCTTCGAGAGTCGACTCCTTCCTCTGTCGATACGCTCTCTGAGCCATTCGGATCTGGGTTCTTCGACGATCTGCGGCGGACTCATCTTGCTTGTCCACTCGAGGTCGGCCTCGCTTCTTGCCATCGTCACCACTATCTCCATCTGCAGAAACAGAAGTCCTTGCTTTGCGTTTCTTCGACGATACACCTATCGATGCCGATTGTGTCTGAGTCTGTGTTCTGGTCTCCATGATGAGCTCCTGGTGTTTGCGACCCACAGTGATGAGTGAGCAGTGTGCAAGCCACAAGGCTGGATAGGTGATCACAGACGATCCACCTTCTGTACTACCAAGTCAAAAGGTGGGATGACTTGTGGCGTTGAAGCTGAGACTCCGTCAATCACTTGTAGTGTATGAAAGAAGGTATCGCACGAAGTACGCGATCCAGCTACCATAACTTCATCATCGTCGGAGGAACGTTTCTTGAAGGCCTGCGAAATTTACTTCTGCTGACGATGGCTATGGCCTAGGAAGTCCAATGTAATGTATCATCTGGCCATTCGGAGACGGAGACGGTACTGTTCTATCCTGGTTGATGCTTGGATGCCGGTATATGCCAGCCCTGCTTTGTAATTACGGTCACGCAAGTAGCATTCTGCGGTGTGGCCGGCAACGACTTTCTGAATAGGTTTGTTGAAGTGAGGAGGAGGATTCGGAGGGCAGACGGACTTGATTACTGAACAGATGTTTGGGCCTAGGCATGGATCTGGGCCCCATGCAGCCGCCAAGATATATGTGGCTAAAACTCTATTGCACTCTAGTGCCTCTCACGGTGTCACATCATCCGCATTGTCAGCATTATCTAAGTGAACAGTAGGACACGGGTATCAACATGGGCAAGGACAGCTGGTCCTGGTGCCATGGTGGTACAACAGAATGCTTGCAAGAAGAGCACCTTGCCGCATCAATTCAAGCTTAGGACACCCTCAATATATCCATCAAGCGCCTTCATTGAATCTGTAAGTGTTGACGCAGACGCCATAATCTTCTCACGCGATGCATAGGTATCATATTGAATATTGACAATGCGCTCACCTTGAGCCGCCGAGAATGTCCTTTCCCTTTCTCGTCTCATACAACGACCACCGCATATCCTAAGCGCGATAGCGATAGATTCTCAGCCGTCGATACAGCCAGAGTAAACATACAATGAACCTTCTGAACAAGGCTCCCGACACCCATACACCGGCCCATACAAAAGCCTCGTGTCCAAAACGTGTCACTATTCAAAGAGATTCGAGCGATATAGCCAGGCCAAGCAGCTTCTCCGATCAGCTACTGTTCGCACGAAGTAGTGCTTCCTGAGAAAAAGTTAGCAGATGTACTAAACATATCAGATCTTTATATACGTACTCTTGTCATCGGATCATCCTGGTCAGCGGTGACAATAGCTGGACTCTCCAATCCAGCAGGCCCAAGATCTGTCGCTCCTCGTGGGGTCATATTAGGCCGTTTCGGTGCTGCCAGTTTGCTCTGGTCGAAGCTGCCATCAGACGTTGAAGTCGTTGTCGATGCTGCCTCTTCTACATGGATCGAGCCGCGACTATCGCCTTTCCGTTCGAGTAGAGCACCGCCCAGAGTTGCGCATTTCAGTATCGTCTGAATAAGCTGTTGTGGTTTCAGTGGCTTGGAGAGGTATTCGTCCATCTGTGCCTGGATGCACTTTTCGCGATCACCAAGCATAGCGTGGGCAGTGAGTGCGATGATGGGTGATCGTGCCAGCTCATGAGTCTTCTCGTACTCTCGAATGTTGGCTGTCGCTTCGAAACCTCCCATGATTGGCATCTGTACGTCCATAAGGACAACATCGAAGCGCTTCTTCTTGATCGCCTCGTAAGCCTCGAGACCATTGTTGGCCACTGTGACTTTGTGGTTATGCTTTGTCAGAATCTTGACAGCTAGCTTCTGGTTGACAGCATTGTCCTCGGCCAGAAGGATATCGAACGTCCTTGTATGATCAGCTGACATTGGTGCTGCACGGCCCTCCAAGGCTGGGACAAGCGCGTTCCCAAGGTCAATTGGCAAACATGGCGTAGTCATGTAACTTGAGATGCCGTTCTCCAGCGCCGTCTTGAAGTTAACCGATATTGCGGGTGCCAGCATAACAATGGGTATGTACTTGAAGCGTTCGAGCCCGCGAAGCTTCTGCGCAGTTTCGGTGTTGTCCACGATCACACAATCGTACTGGTCCTGAGGGCTGAGCTCGGATGGTGGTGTTCTGCCGTTCCCGACAACACAAGGTACCAGATCCAAAGCTCTGATGCTTGCAGATATTTGCTCGGAGTTATCAATAAAGCCGTTGTCAACGAATAGCACATTATGCTTCCGGTACTGCTGGAGTTGAGGCATGACTTTGTGCACATCAGGGTTGCCCAACCGAGCAACACAGGTGAAGAAGAACGTGCTGCCAGAGCCATATGAGGACTCGACCCACATCTTTCCGCGCATGAGTGTGACCAGTCTTCGTGAGATTGACAGTCCCAAGCCTGTACCACCAAATTTACGGGTCGTAGAGCCGTCTGCTTGCTGGAATGTATCGAAGATCAGGTCGAGCTTGTTAGAGTGGATGCCAATACCAGTATCAGCAACAGCGAACTTCACAACCACCTCACCCTCGCCGCACTGGACCGACGTGTCTGAGAAGATCTTCACACGCACTTCTCCGTGCTCGGTGAACTTGATGGCATTTCCTGCCAAGTTCAGAATGATCTGTCGCAGTCGGAACGAGTCGCCCACAATGTAGTCAGGCACAGACGCATCCGTGTCATAGATCAAGCTGATATCTTTCTCGTTGGCTCGCACTGCAAGCGACTTCAGACTGTTAAACACCAAGCCGCGCAATGAGAATGGCTCTTCTTCCAAGATCATGCGATTCGCCTCGATCTTTGAAATGTCCAGAATATCGTCGATGATGGTGAGTAGACTGTTGGCGAGGGAGAACACAATGTTCAACATATCGCGTTGGTTCTGTTCCAGCTCCGTGTCCAATGTCAATTGGGTCATGCCAATGATGCCGTTCATGGGGGTACGGATCTCGTGTGACATGTTGGCCAGGAACTCGGACTTCGTCTTGTTGGCCAACTCGGCGGCCTCCCTTGCTTGATTGTTCTTCTGGATACTTTCGCGCAAGTTGAGTACCATCTTGTTGATCTTGTTCTTGAGCTCGTTCATTTCACCTGATGCCTCTACATTAATCATTTTGGTGAAGTCGCCCTTCATCGCAGCGTGTGTGATGTCAGCGAATGCTCGCACTTGCGAAGTCAAGTTCTGGGCCATGATGTTGACATCTGTTGTAATCTCCTTCCAGCGACCAGTAATGCCGTCGACTTCAGCTTGACCACCCATTCTGCCATCGACACCGACATCGCGTGCTACTCGCTTAACAGCAAGAGACCAGGCGTCTAGTCTTGTCACCATGTCGTTGATGGTGTCTTTTAGCGTTTGAATCTCTCCTTGGGCGTGGACCTTGATCCTTTGACTCATGTCTCCTCTTGCGATGGCTTGAGTGACATCTGAGATACTGCGCACTTGTCCTGTCAGGTTGTTCGCCATCGTGTTGACATTGTCGGTTAAAGTCTTCCACTCGCCCTCGACATTCTCTACGCGGGCCTGTCCTCCCAACACACCTTCTGTTCCGACTTCTTTCGCCACTCTGGAGACTTGGCTTGCAAACGTGCCCAGTCTGTCTACCATGGTGTTGATGGTATTCTTGAGCGCAAGAATCTCGCCTTGGACTTCAGCTTGCACTTTCTTTGTCAAGTCTCCTTGCGCGACTGCAGTAGTGACTTCGGCAATCTCGCGCACTTGTGTCGTAAGGTTCATGGCCATGCCGTTCACATTTTCAGTCAAGTCTTTCCACGTGCCTTCCACTCCATGCACGGTAGCTTGTCCTCCAAGTCGTCCTTCAGTACCGACTTCGCGTGCCAGATTCGTCACCTCGGTCGAGAATTGTCGTAATTGATGCACCATGGAGTTGATTGTCGTTTTCAGAGCCAGGATCTCACCCTTACATTGCGCTCTGACTTGTTGTGTCAGATCACCCTTCGCTACGGCTGTAGTCACCTCTGCAATGTCACGGACTTGCGCCGTAAGATTGTTCGCCATGGCGTTCACATTGATCGTAAGATCATGCCACATGCCTTGCACGCCTTCAATCTGCGCTTGCCCGCCAAGAATACCTTCAGTACCGACATCACGGGCGACTCTCGTAACTTCTGTGGCGAAAGTTCGTAGCTGTCCCACCATGGCGTTGATCGTTTGCTGTAGCTGGAAGATTTCACCTTTCGCAGGCCGCTGAATCATGCGGCTAAGATCACCTTGAGCTACTGCTGTAGTGACCACGGCAATTTCACGGACCTGGTCAGTCAAGTTCTGCGCCATCACGTTCACTGACACCTGTTAGCATGATATCCAGAGAAGAAGTGTTTCTCCACGTACCGTTCTGCGTAAGCTCTGCCCAGATGCCATCCACCCCAGGAACAACAGCCTGGCCACCAAGTCGACCTTCGGTGCCTACTTGTTTGGCTAAGTTGGTGACCTGACTGGCAAATTCTTGCAACTGATCCACCATTTGATTTATAGTGTGCTTAAACCTTGCAATCTCGGGGTCCTTCTCAGTCGCGTGGATGAGCACTTTCTTGCTCAGATCTCCATTGGCCACAGCCGTAATGATGGTGCCGATTTCTCGAAGCACCTTCTGGTACGTGGCATTGATCTGTGCATTCTTCTCAATCTCCCGTTTCAGCTGCTCTATCGACTGCGAATTACCCAGCGTGTTGAGCGCTGCGCGGGTTGCAGTCTGCTGATGCGTGAGTTGCGCCTTGATCCCGTCGATGAACTCTTTCTGGGTCTTGATTTCCTGTGCTTGCTGATCGATGTGCTCTCTCAGCACAGTGAACTGCTCCTCGGTGAGCTGTCTCATGGCCGGCTCTCCCTCATTCCTGGCAAGCAGACTGTTCACCCATGACGCTGAACGCTGCCTAGGATTCAGCGGGTTGAGTGCACCGCCTTTCGGAGACGAGGCATTCTCTGTGATAAAGGCTGAAGTCACAGGCTCGTTTGGGGTCATGGGCAGCGAGCTCAGCCCACTATGCGCTCTAGTTTCGAGAAACTGTATGCGTGTAGACAGATTCGTCAACTCGCGCTCCAGAGTGCGCTTCTCGACAGTGTCTTCGCCGGGCAAAGTGATCTTGCTGCTCTTGACGCCATTGGCGATAGCAGACGCGGGAAACGAATCTGCATCGAGTGGGGCGTATTGTTTCGCGAAATTAGACAGTATACTGGCGACCGCCGCCGAGGTCTCCTCGTGCGGCATCGTGTTGTGTAGTGAACGCGAGTGGCTAACCGGCGGGCATGGCAATTTGGGTTGATCGAAAGGACTCCTGCGCTTCGTCGTGACGATGGAGTGGGTTGTATGCGTACGCGTGCAGGGCTCGAGTCTAGCGTGGTGGTCGTAGGATCAGCGTTGCTGGTGCAGAAGCATGTGACGTTCTTGTGATCGGTGGTGTAGGTAAAATGTACGGTAGCGTCGTCGTAGGCGGTGTAGTAGCTGGTATCTCGTTGGGATGATGTACTGAGGCAGACCTGAGCAGGAGGTTGCAGTTGTCGCTTCAAGGGTGTGGGCCTTAATCGTTGCAGGGTTTGTCGCTGTAGGAGCGGGATAGAGATCGGGTTGTGTTCATGAGCTAGGGTGTGCGTAGGCGCCGTAGACACCTCTATGTTCGTTTTCGCGCGCAGAGTCGTATGCGCTCCAACACGATCTCGTCGTCTGGCTAGTTTGGGAGAAGGAGTACTCCACGTTTGGACGGCAAGGTACACTCAGAGAGTTCAGCTATGGACGCCACCAGCGGCACTCTCCAAAGAGCCAGGAGACAACGAGGACAACAACGATTCCACAATCAGTGACGACAGTGGCCTTGACGGACCTGAGCCTTCAAAGGGACGCGCACGCGAGACTCGAATGTGTGGTCTGGGACAAAGCCAATAATTTCTGTGTACCAAAGGAGCGGAGCGTGAGCCCCATCTGCTTGGCCGGGTACGAGTATGGTATTGATGGATTCTCCTTCGTACTGCGGCAGATCACTATATCGCGCGACCAAGAACCAACACAATTTCGACACAGGCGAGGGGATTATACACTCTCTTTCCGCAGAACCTCCTCGTGATACTACTACCTTTAGCGACTGCCATCATATCGCAAACTGCTTGATATACTGCTTGATATCTCGAGCACGGGGTCAGCGATCGCGATCTCTGTGACGCAAGAGGCGCTTGTCGTTCATTCCAATCGTTGTACCGATACACAGCGCCCTCTTGTGTACTGTGAGCAACTTCGAAGCGCTTGAAGCGATCTTCAAATCTCATATGGTGCACACTGAAACAGGAGAATTGTTCTTTGAACCGCAACGGAAGCCCTTCAATCTTCTTGCATGGCTTGCATGGTTCAGTGCAAGCCGGCCGGCGCAGGGCAAAGGCTAATCATGACGATGATCTTGGCGGCTTCGTGAAGCAGACCCTGCATCCAAGCCATGTCTATATATGGGTGGTGTGGACAAAACATCAAGAAAAGTGAGATGTAGAACCAGAATGTTCTCCTTCTTATGGCAAGAAGCTGTTCAAAAATCGGTCTCTCATTCAATCATATCGTTATCGTCAGCATCGCTTGTCACGCTCATGCCCAACAGGGAAGCTATGTCTACAGCATGCTCGATGACATCTGTCAGATGTGAAACGTCTTCACCATCCTAGACGTCTCTTCCAACAGCTCAACGTGCCATTTTGTAGCTCGTCAGTCGTAAGTGCCATCATTCCTCAGATCCGCCCCCATTGTCCAACGACAGTTTTCTCGAATGACCGATGCCTAGTGGTCCAGCTGCTCTACCTCCTAGTACCTCAAGGCTCGAAGACATTGGTCGTTACCGTTTGCTGGAGTCTTCACTCCGGGGTGCACAGACGGCCGCAACCGCGAGAGACATCAGGCGCAAGTTTGTCTCCCGGACGAAACCTCTCCGGTCCAGTATGAACTTTGCTTGCACATCGAGGCGGCTTGTAGTGGCATAGGCAGCGCAAGATCGTGGAGAGAACTTCATTGGCTCTTGTCCGATCTTACCTTCTGCCATGTAGGCCCTCCGTTGGCCGAAACTCTGACTCCAGCCGTGGCCTCCACCATCTTCAGCATGTATAGAACTTCGGCTCCTTGCAATTTACCGGCTTGCTCGCAGTGCATCTTACGAGAGGCTCGACTGTCCAGGTATGACTGCAGCGCGTTCTTCAGCGACCCAGAAATCGCAGCCGTCCGCTTGTTTGCGGCATCTCCAACACGCTCCTGTACAGTGAACTGCTGCATCGTGTTCGTCGAACATCGGACTGTGAGATAGAAGAACTCCCTTGTCTCTCCCAGCTTTCCCGAAAACGTGATGTGACTGGGCATCTGCTCCTTGGATCCAGCAGCCAGCAACCACTCCCGTCCACGTTGTGTGTTCCGATCACAATGAAGGCTGAATCTAAGCTCTCGCTTGCGATAGAGCACGTCAAGTGCTTCTCGGCGAACCTGTCGGCATAGCTGAGCTATAAGCGGGATCTTCACGATGCCATGGTTCATGATAGCAGCAGTATCCAGTGCTGGTAGTGATCCAGCACAATGTCGATATATCTCCTCGCGAAGCTCTAGAGGCAGGTCGAGGAGGCGGAATATGCTACTTGTTTCTGGGCTTGTGATCGCATTGGGAATAGCCTCTGAAGCATGTTGAGAGCACGTTGGGTAGTTGTCGTCGCGCACTCGCTTACACAGCGTCTGGTCGCTGTCGTTGAACTGTCGCTTACGCGTTTGACGCATCTTTGTGATAGACTCGAGGAGAATGAAGATTGCTGGCACACTCTATCTTTACTTCCGGTCGCTTGGTGTGTTTCTGATTGCAGAGAGTTTTGCTAATGCTGTGTCGAACGATCAGTCCTCTTGTTGTGCGATGCAACGGTGTTTAATGTCGCCAGTCCTTGGTCGTTTGTTAATGTCGAGTTGAATTAAATGAGTTGAGTGAAGGATAGAAGTCTCGTGTGTCAGGCAGCAACCGCGCTAAGCACGCGGCTAGCGAGGCTGCCATCATCCATGTCGATTTGCAGGGCTCCTTAGACTCCTCTTCTCTCCTCGCAATAATATCGTACAATGACAATACTGAACCACCACGCTCGCGAATGAGGTGCTGATGACGCGAATGCAGGTAAACCACAGGCTCATGGCGACTTTATGGTAGCTGCTCACTACTTCTTTGCTGCATGCTCCTCAGCACGCAGACGCGCGACGCGCTCATACCAGAGACCTGTCCAGGCAAGCACTGTGAATGACAGAACGAACCATATGGTCAACGGGACAAAGCCAGGCAGCCAGTCTGGAACAGGCGTGAATCTTGTCGTCCCAATCCACCAGCAGACGCAGCTCAATGGGAAATTGATCCAGATCAAGAGCCGCGCGGGCAATGTTTCGAGAGACGTAATCCAGTGCCAAACATCCTGATTCTCGTCCATGATGCCACGGAGCAGTTCCTGACTACGCAGTTGGAAGGAAATGGAACGCGAGTTGGTTCGAACCTCGCATTGGGAAGGTCGAGAGCGCAGGCTGAGTTGTAGTCTTCTTGGTCATATCTAACACGATGTCAAACAGCTCTGACTTTCATACCTCAAGTAAATTTTAGAAGCCGAGGCACACCAAGGAATTGACAATACTGCCAGGGATTGCGGGACGCTCTACGACCATTCGGCTTCAAGAACGCACGCAAAAGCTATTGGAATAGAATGACGAAGGCTCGGAGCCATCAATGGAGCCCTTCAGCTGTATGACGACCTCGCATGTGCCGTTTCTTCCAGGAGCATCAACACAAAAGCCCAGCTTCACGTAGCCTCGAATTACTACCAACCCAGCTGTCCGCGGAAGGATCGAGACCCTATCCGTTCTATCCTACCGCTCCGCGGAGCATTCTCAATGTTATGCGTGTTAGCTTGGCAAGAGCTTGATCTACGTTTCCTGGAGCTTGTTCTCGAGACGCAGTTTGACTACCAAAGACTACAGTAGTGTTTGACTCGGTGACATGAGTGTACAACGTTTACGACACATTGTCACGCTATGTGCCGTTCCCGAGACGGGCACTTTCAATCGTGGTCACGAAGATCAATGGCTCGCAGTTCGACACTGTTGCAGGAAGTATCGATATACTATATGAGGCTCATCACTGGAAGGAACCATTCCATCGTCTGCAAGGATGATACAATGTCTTACTGACTCTGCGAGATGCCTCCAAGGTCTTCTTCTGCGCAACTATGGCCCGAGCTGCCATCCCGACTTACGGCATTGTGCATACCACCAACTTACAACAGCTCCGCTATACCGTAGAGTTTTTACTTACCAACGCAGTGACATTCTTCAGCGGGTCCCATCCGGAGAGACAAGATCTGTATATCGCAGGAGTCTATTGGCTCAAGGCCGCATCTCGGGGGTCGTCAAGCATGCGCTCCGCTCACATGAGCCCACGTGGTAGGACCGTAATCATTGCACTCGATTCAGAGGCACCTATGCCTCGCGCCACCAACAAGACTCCACACATGAAGCAGCGCCAGGTTTGATCTACAGTCGACACAAGTCCAACGTCACCTTGCCTGAGGAACTATGCGACCTTGACCTAGTTGCAGAACGAAGGAGCAGCCACAAGACGAAGGAATCAATGCTACCGTCTGCTTTCCCAATGGCGAACTCATCTTTCGGTCTGACCAATGTCAACGAGATGCTGGAACTCAGCGATCAGATCGTGCCCTCAAGTAGGAAGTTCACCAGATCCTACCAACGTCGCTATGCATCAGTAGACTCCGCGGTCAAGACATCATGAACGTATGATCAGACGCAAATCGAGAAGATCTTCGAGTCCTGTCTACGGAACCGAAGCAATACAGCTTCATGCTCACGATGAGGGCGAGGATCGAGTGTCTAGCAGAGGTATAAGAGTGCACATAACACCCGCTGTGTAGACTGAGCACAACAACTCGATCAGTCTGCAGCACTGTCGAAGCACTCTCAACCGTCCCTCGTTGTTCAGATCAACTATGAGGTTTACAACCTCCAGCGTGGCCAGCATGGCCGTCCTCTCCTCTGTACTTCCTCAGGCACTCGCCGTGAACACCTGGGAAGTGGCATTCTGGCAAGGCATTCAATGCACCGGTGCCGGTACAGGCGATCGAAAGGGACCTTCATCTCCTAAGCGCGGCTCTGTCTGTGGCAACATCCCAGCCGTGGGATACACCGCGACCGGCGACTTCTTGATCGGCCAGAATCAAGGATATAGCTACTATCTCCAATTGTACTCTGGCACGAACTGTGGCGGCAGTGAGCTTGGACAGTACGACGGTATGTGCGGCGAATCTTGAAGACCATTAGAGTCCTCTGCATATACTAACTAACCTCTGTTATATGAAGGCAATCCAGGTGGCCGGATCTGCTTCGAGACCAACGCCGCCAAATCCTACAAAGTCGTCACCAAGAAAGGTACCAAGAAGGCTCGTTCCATCGAGGAGGAACTTGCTCCTACGACCACCGATTTAATCGTCTCTACTTTCGACATCAACGAGCGCAGCATCACGACTCCACTAGACACCCTCGAGAAGCGTGCTAGATACACTCTTGGCCTCCTCCAATTTGGCGTCTCCTCCACCGCAGCATGGATCTACATGGCAGCTGGACGCTGCCCTGCCACAGCCAACGAAGACAACATCAACAACACTCAATGTGGTCTAGCAGCCACGTTCGCCGTGCTTTCAGCTTTCTTCTCCATCTACCAAGCTCAAGGACTCTACCGCCACGGTGCCCCAGATGCTCGTCGAATCAAAGGAAGAAGTCTCGTTGACATTGATGAACTTCTCGGACTACCAAAGAACAATCTAACAATGCTTCCTGGGATGGCTATTTCCATGCATTCAATGGAGCCATATGTTGACGCTGCTGGTGAAGCTTGGCATCAATATGGCTGGGGAGCAATTGACTCCGACACTGGAGACGCTTTGCACGCTGTAATCCGTCTTCATCCTGATGGACGTTCACAAGCAATGTCTGAAGCTCCGAATCAAGGTGGAAAGCGTGCTACGACGAATGCTTATTACTCTTGGGTAAGTCTAGACTCCTCCCTTTCTCTTTCTGAGACTAAGGTATCGTATCACTACAGACCGGAAACAACAAATCCAACTTCAACAGCGCCGCTCACGGCAAATCTGTGGTCAAGCAGGTTTCTGCTGCGGCATGGAACTATGGCAAGAACAAGAACGTTGCTGAGCACTGTGTTGATTTCACAGATTATGGACAGAGCCCGACGAAGTATATCGATTATGGATCTTATGCTATTGTGGCTGGGACTTTTACTGATCAGTCTGGTACTTGTGAGAGGTAGAGAGATAGATGTAGTAGGGTTGAGGGAAAGGGTCGGACACGAGATACGCACGAGAGAGGTGCACGACTTCGATGTTAAACTGAATGATACATGTAAAGGACTGTGAACCATCTTCCCATATCTTGATGCCGCGTAGTGCTCCTCTTTGATCTTTCTGCAATGTCACATCTGCACATCGGAAATGATCTACTCCTTTCTCGATCATCCCGTCCATCTTGCTTTTTCCAAATATCATGAATTTAAACATTTCGACATCAGCTCATTCAGAATAATTTCAAACTTCTCAGGCATAGTCTCATGGCAATGACCTATTGATCGAGCGTGTGCTTGGCACATTTGACCAACTACCTCAATGTCGCCATCTTTCCCAGGCTGGAATGGCCAACCCTAGGGACACGAAGTCATGAGTGTTTGAATCAGCAGCTTGTATGTAAACGTTGAAGGGGAGAGAGAAAGCAGTCGAGCCACTGATTTGATATTCTATACACTGCCAATATTAGATTAGCGATTAGTGTGAAGCACGCAGAAGTTCACCAAAGCGATCGCGTTCAGCATAAGTCAAGTTCGCGGCGGTTGATGTACACCAGGAAAGGCAGCTATCGTGGACTTCTCGAGTTCTAGTTGCAAGGGCTTCTTGTCAGATGCAAAACGCATTTCGCTTGCTTGCGTTGTACGGAGCCTCCCAAAGGTTACGGCAAGACGGAATCGTGTGTCAAATCGCTTTTCAAGTCAATATACTAGGTGTATCCCGCTCTACTCCACCGCTGCCTCAATCTCCCAGCCCTGTCTCATTGTGCAGGCCGTCAGCGGTTCCGTCCTGCATCATCGCCTCCTCTATCCGGCCGTGATCATTCGACATTGCTCATGCTGCTTCAGCGGTCCTTCTTTGGGACGCTGTCAGGAGTCGAGACCTGGTCGCCAAGGCGGTTGTACTCGTTGCTGAGTCCCTGAGCCTGCTTCTTGAGTGTCTCATTGTCTTGCTGCAGCTTCTTGATCTCCTTCTTGTAACCTGCAATCTCGCCCGCGTTACCAGCCTCGCCGAGACCAGAAGAGGTCTTGCCGCCAGTGCCCTCCTCATAGCTTCGAACCTTCTCTTCGAGTCGGAGAGTATCGAGAATCATGACATAGGTTCGGTTGAGGATGAGCGAGAGGAAGAGGGTGAAGCCGCAGAGGTACATGTTGCGCTGCGAGTAGAACTTGCGTGCCTGCACCTCCATACGTTCGCTGCCTGCTACGACCCTGCTCATTCGTTAGTGGTAGTTCTTGTGCGTTGAGAACTGGAAGTGACTTACTGTGCTGCCTGGTTGTTCTTTGCCGAAGCCAGCTCCACCTGTACTCTATAGACGCGGTTGACACTGTCAATGAACAGGATCAGAATGAATATGAAGGTGATCTACGCAATGTTAGATGTACTTCCTGGAGATCCTGAGGATCTGCCCACCTTCAGTCCATATTGCAGCTTGGCTATCAGCGGGTTCTCTGATATGAAAGTGAATACAGCACGCTTGATCTTGAGAGGTAGCGGAATGATGATGGTCACAAAAACTGCCATCTCGAACATGAGCAGTGCGAACACCTAAAGGCATTGTTAGCATATGCCATTGTGAAACGTGGCTCGTAGCTCGAGTGCTGTTTACTGGGGCGTAGATGAGGCTAGGCATGATCGCGGTATGGTATGCTCGTGCATGTGTGTTGTAGGTGAAGTAAGAGAGGCAGAAGCCAAGCAGGATAGGCGGTATTAGTTAAGTAGTAGCAGGTACTCACCAGACTGTAGTAGAGCGTCATGGTTGCGGAAGGGCTGGAGCTATGGCTATGCCCACTTCAAGTTGGTCAATGAGCCTATTCGAGTTGGTGTTTCGGAATTGTGAACTGCTGTCGCTGGAGAACGTGTCGAGGCTCTGTCTCCAATGCTGATCGAGTTGTGTTTCAGGAGGTTGATGTTGTTCAAGGGGATGTTTAGGAGAGAGAAACAAAGAAGTTTGTGTGTGTTGGTCAACTTGGTACCAGCTTTTGGGCGAGCTGCGTCACTTCCCCTTCCCCTTCCCCTTCACTGTCATCAGCCCCACTTGTGGCTGCCGTTTCTTGAAAATGTGGCGCGTGCTTTCCTTTCCTATCGATACGAACGTGAAAAATGTCCGAGTCGTGTGTGAACTTCAGCCATTGGACTTCACTTCTTGACGACGACGACACCACAATCCGCCACCATGGGTGACCACAGCAATCCTCTGGATCCATCGATCCCGCTCAATGCTGGCGGCGAAGCTGTGCAGGGTGTTGAAAACCCACAGGAAAACATCTTGGATGGCGACTCCGCGATGACTAAAGCGGAGAAGATCGAGAGACATGGTGACATGAATGGACATGCCAATGCGAACGACGAGTTCGCAGAGTCGCCTAGGAAGCGCGTCAAGCGAGAACACGATGCTACACTTGAGCCTGTTGGCACCATTGTTGGTGAGGTCAAGCAGGAGCCAGACGTCAAGCAGGAGCCAGATGTGAAGCAGGAGCAAGGGTTGAAGCAGGAGGAAGAGCCGAAGCAGGTAGACCATCGAGACCGCCAGAAGGGCGTCGCTCCCATCAAGGCGGAATACCTAATCGATGTCTCTACTCTCAAATACACGAACATCACTTACGACGATGATGTTGCCGAATCCGCTGGCAAAGCAGAGGAGCAGCCTGTTGCTGGTCGTGGAGGCAAGAAGGGCAAGCAGGGGCAGAACAAGGCTCGTACGTTTGGAAGCTCAAGAGACGCCATCGCTTTGTGCAGAACGCGGAGTCAGGCGAATGAGTTTGATCCGATCACATGTCCATTTGGTCAGAAGTGTAAGATGGAGCACGATATCCGAAAGTATCTCAAAGAGGGCAAGCGTGAGGATATGCAGACTCGCTTCGCGGTCTGCCCAGTCTACGAAGCTAAGGGGAAGTGTAAAGAGGGCTGGAAGTGTCGATGGGCTAGCAGTCATTCGGAAGAGGTCGAACGGGAAGATGGCCGCAAAGAGCTGGTCCAAAAGCACAAGCCCGAGGCAAACGGCCACACGACTACGAACGGCGGCGGCGATGATGATGAGCAGAACAATGGAGTCGTCAATGTTGTGAGCAACGGTGACAAGATCACTTTGAGTAAGAAGAAGTTCGGGACCCCAAAGTCTGATCCATATCTCAAGTGGCTCAATAGTGGGCTGGATGAAAGTGGCAACAGGGCTAGTGACAAAGATCCGGAGCATCGTGCAACATACACTGAACCACCACTTCGACCATCTGAGAAGCGCCGGATCTACTATGGACCCGAGACACCAGTGCTGGCACCATTGACCACGCAAGGCAACCTGCCATTCCGCAGACTCTGTACAGAACTGGGAGCTCAGGTCACTTGGTCTGAGATGGCAATGGGGCTACCTCTCCTTAATGGCGAGAAGGGCGAATGGGCGCTGATAAAGGCCCACGAGTCAGAGCTTGCATCGCCTGCCTATCGTCCAGCGAGTCCTGTGCAAGGCTACGACAACAGTAGAGACATCAGATTCGGAGCGCAGATCGCTGCGAATAAGCCATGGCTCGCCATGAAAACGACGGAAGTGCTCACTGCTTTATGTCCGCAGCTTCGCGCTATCGACCTGAACTGTGGCTGTCCTATTGATCTGGTGTATAAGACAGGTGCAGGATCTGCGCTCATGGATGGTCCTGGCAAGTTGGAGAAGATCTTGAGAGGCATGAACACTGTCTCTGGGGACATTCCCATCACAGTCAAAATACGCATGGGCACCAAAGACAAACACCCTACTGCCGAGAAGCTCGTCGAGCGACTTGTCCTCGGTGGTAATGAGGCTCGTGAGGCCAATCTAGGACCTTGCGGAGTCGCTGCCATCACTCTTCATGGTCGATCTCGCCAGCAGAGATACAGCCGCGATGCTGACTGGAGCTACATTGCTGAATGCGCCGCTCTTGTCAAGAACCTTCGAGCCCAGCACGCAGACGTCACCGACACAGTGAGAGAGCCCGATGCTCGCGATATGCCGAACACACCAGATGGACTTCCCTACTTTTGTGGAAACGGCGACATTCTGTGCCCTAGTGACTACCATGACCACATCAAAGAAGCCAAGGTCGACAGCATCATGATCGGGCGTGGTGCTCTTGTTAAGCCTTGGATTTTCAAAGAGATTGAGCAGAATCAGGACCTTGACAAATCTTCTCATGAGAGACTCGCGTACATTGAGAAGTTCTGTCGCAATGGCCTCGAGTACTGGGGATCAGATGAGATGGGCGTCGGTAACACAAGAAGATTCCTGCTCGAGTGGCTCAGCTTCAGCTGTAGATATGTCCCAATTGGACTTCTGGAGTACATGCCACCTAAGTTTGGAGACAGACCGCCCGCCTTCCATGGACGAGATGACCTTGAGACTCTTCTCAGCAGTGGAAACTACAATGACTGGATCAAGATCAGGTATGTTCTGCAACAACGTCAAAAATATTGTGATAATGGTCGGCTAACAATGTGTTTCAGTGAAATGTTCTTAGGCCCAGCACACAAGGACTTCCAGTTCAAGCCAAAGCACAAGTCCAACAGCTATGAGATCGAAGCTGAAGGCTGATCGCTCGACTGACGCAGCCTCCGAACACCGGAGGATGATCTCCAGTGCTTGACGTCGCTTGTTTGAGCCCAGTCTCACATTGAGATTGGAACTTGACGTCGCTTGCAGCATTGGTCTACCAGCTAAGAACTGGTATCACCGGCTTTCCTATGGTGGTGTCGTGTTGAGGTTCTAACATATATCGAGCTTCAATAGTGGCATCCACACTCAGAGACGGAGATGAGAAGTCCACAGCCATAGTACATACATCTGACATCAACAGAAACATCATCGTTGATCACACAAGATAATGCACCGAGCCTGTGTGACGTACATTGCCAATTTCAAGATCGAGAGATTCCAGCCCACGACCTGCCACCTTGCCGGGGGACGTGGTTGTGATCCTCGCGTGCATTCGCGGAGTGCTTGACCTAGTCGCCGTGGTGGAGTCGGTGAGTGGTTGTATGCATGCCCCTGCTTCCTGGCAGGTACCGATAATCACTTACGGACGAGCCACAGTACGGACGAGCGACAGTACCTACGATACCTTATGACTTATTGGCGGAAAAGCAGCTTTAGCTTCCCTATCATATCCGCAGTCACGAGAATCATCAATATGATGTATACCATTTCAAGGAACAACATCACCATCGCGACCACCCACGCTATGCCAATGCCTATGATGTGACATCTTCACACGCATGTCTCACTCCGTGGGGTCTCCTATGCATGCACAATGTACCGGCTCCACATACGATGGAGGTTTCGTGATGTGCAACAAGTGAAGTCGGACTGTCGGAGTGGACTGCGTATGCTGTGGTCGTCTCGAAGACCTCAGCCTTGCGTGCGTACGACGTGATGCGAGCTGTGGGCTCTCCGCTCTACGATTTGCTACACTCTTCGACTTACCAGGATGCTCGGAGAAACGTACGAAGCGAAGAACTTCTAGCTCGCGGAAGACTTCTGTCGGTATACCATAGAAGGAGATGCGACCGCCATTGTTAGGCTGAGTAGTTGGAGGACCCGACGAAGAACAACAACAACCAGAGTGGATTGATGAACGTGTCTCAGAATTACCAAGATGAGACATACCGGGGGCCCATATGCGGTGTAGTGATGAACATGGACTCGCCATGCTATCCGTATCCGAGCATTGACTAGTGATGTCGGTATGCTTTAGTCGAGGACTGGGTGTCGTTATGCATCTGCATAGCTGAGGCGCGCTTACGCGCTGCTCGTTCAGTGGTTGGTATAGCAGCCGGCTAACTAGCTGGGGATATACACCTTGCCTTGCTGCGGTATAGCTTTGGCGTGGTTGTCTTGCATGCGTCCCCTGTAGATGGCCGAATGGAGGGAGCTAGCTAGGCTTGCGAGCAATGATGTTTTTGAGCACCGGTGGAGGTATCTTCTTGGTTCTTGAATTGTTGTACGCGAGATGAGGTATTGTGTCCACCTGCTCGCGATGATACCGTATGTATGCTACATATCGGATTCGTGGTCGTGCAGGTGATGATGGTACTGTACTTGCGGCTGCGCATGGAGTTACATCGTCTGTCGGCAATTTAAGGAGACGCTATTGTGTTGGATTGTCACGAGATCAAATGTCGGTGTCGAGAATGGCATCGTCTTGTATGAGTTTGGTGTTCCAGTTCTTGATCCGACGGAAGGAGACCTCCATAGGCATTGAATGGCTGATGTCGGTCCGGCTTTGGGCATACAACACACATACCTGTAGATTATAACACCTAATCGTTGTTGAACTTCACCACAAGCCTCAGATGGCAACCTCCATATGCTGCTTTGGATGCGTTCTAGACCCGTGATGAGGACAAATGCGCGTGTCCCCAGGATACGTGCAGTACACCCTGCTGGCGCTTCTTCGGGCTCTGCCGGCCAACCTCTCTTCACACCGAAGAGGGCGTGGCCGACGTCAGCCACCAACCATGCGATCTGATCGTGTCCAGGAATCTGATGTTCTGCCGACAAGGTGGGAAATGGACATGATGATGGGCATGCTGCTGATCATTATTGCGGGCGTAGGGCAGTGAGATATTTCGAGATGCACCAATGATCTGAGCATGGTACGACATGACCAGCCAAGTCATATCGCTTGTCGTTGACCAGAAAGTCGAGAGGTGCTAGTAGCAGTAGTGTGAAGTGAATCTGCTGATCAAAACCGCAGGCAACCGAAACAGTGGTGTGTTGCTTGTTCACAACACGCGACTAGGACAGACACCCGGACCGGATGCCAAATTTGTGTCTCTCTAACAAAATGTGCCGACTTTAATAATGGTTGTGTCGATGTGTTGAAGACGGTGGTGGCACTGGAGTCAAGCCTTTGTGAGTATTGTTAGAACATGCTTCGTGGCCAGAGATAAGATTTCCGAAGTCCAAGTGTTTTCCGTTTGGATCGGTAGGTGACATGCCCACATCATGCCCAGTCGGACGTGAGTACGCGAGATCATCTCTCGACCAGCAACGATATAGTATCGTCTCTGGCTGTTGGGAGCGACGAGCTACGAGTGGATTGATCACAACCAACCGCCTATAATGACCACTGTTCATTGCTCGTCACCAGCAAACAACCAACATGTTCTGCATCATTGACTAGCAGCTCCTTAGAGCTGCTGGTCCTGCAGTAGCAGTTGTGCCATCATCATCGATATGCTCGATACCAGTCCGTTTCCGACCGGTACAGCGTGATTGGCAGGCGTAATTATGCTGAATGGGAGCTCTTTTCGATATCGCAGAACTTCGTATTCTTGCTTCTTTCCAAGTCGTATCGATGAGATTGCCTAGCAAAGCGCATAACCACTGGCATGACTTAGGTCCCAAGCTCACAATGATCTCACTCGCCTTGCGACTGTGGCAAGCTGCTGACGTCCTTGGACTCTTGGATCATCTCCAGGAACTCGTGTTGCTCTGTGGAGTTTGGTCACGCGCATGCCTCCGATATTCTCACGCGAGTGCTTGCATTTCTCGAAGCATAAGCGTGGTACAGGAGCAGGGCCGTGAAACAACCGACATAGTATCGTGGTTGACGCCGCGAGCCTTGCACGAAGCTCATCCGAACCTGGAAATTTAACCTTGGCCACTACTGTAGCCCTGATATTTAAGGTAGCAACGGCGTAGACCTTAGGATGTATGATGTTCGGCCTCGTCGCCGTCAGCTTGCAGGCGAGTCGTCCACAACATGATTGCTAGCACTCCATGCAATCGGAGGTGTTGGTTGGTGCTGTAGGTTGAAGAGCGGTCTGTTGAGATTATGTTACGGCGGTGAGTCCAGTAACCAAGTGAGGTCTGAGGAAGTCCGGCAGTCAAGTCTCAAAAGCGTCAGAAGTTGCCTAGGCTGAAGACCCAATCCACAATTATCGCCTTCGATCCTGGCGCAGACGCTATGACCTCAGTTACGCTACCGGCTTCCGTTAGAAGCCAAGTATCGGCGTATTTGCTCTGTTCAGGCTCACATTTTGCAGGAGGCGCAGGTACAGCACGCTGGTGTGGTTGGATCACAGGCAAAGGAGTGCTGCAAGCTCGTCGCCGCCGTTGTCTCGACTCTCCAGCAAATTGTCATTATAGAGAGACGCCGAGCATGGAAGGCGTTGTCTCATCAACACATGGCACTTTGTGGGTATCGCAGGGCCCCCGGCTATGTTCCCAGTGCATGGAACGCATCGCGAAGAATCACCGGCGGGCGCCACAGCTTCGATCAGTTTTCGAGAAGGCAACCCACCCAGCACCCAGGAGCAGAGCTATGATGGAGAGAGTTTCATTGGCCCGAGTCATCCCGCCCTCGTCGTGCGGAAGCGATGCTGGTCTTGCAGGGGCGGCGTACAAGCTGCATGTTCCGCCATGCGCATATGCGTAACGTCAACGGGCGACCACTTTTTGCAGTTCAGTCGAGTCGAATGCATTGCGTCTGCCGTGCCACACTACTTTGTGCTGCTGTGTGAGATGTGACGATCTGCCACCGCCAGCCCTTTCTCGATGCCAGATGCTGGCCTTGGGTGCCGGAACATCGTTCCACGGCGCGACTGAGAAAGGGTTAATGACTTGTTCCCTAGCTCATTGGCCGGGTATGCTGAGCGAGGCCGGCTGAGCTTAAGTCAAAAGTGATCTTGCAGCAACTTCCCAGTCATATAGCTGTCGCCAGGCCGCCATCCAGAATGAGTCGAACTATTGCTGTCTCGTGGCTCCATCCTCCTGCGTGATCTTTCTACACTACTCCGTTGGGCGCCGTCTTCCACGCCGTAGCAAGTGTGCATGTGTAATAAGAGCTGTCCCTAATAAGAGCCTCTTGCCTTATTACGTTGCACTCTGGCTAGTGCAGATCCACATCCGACCAACAAGTACCGGCGGCATCTCCCTTCGGGCGACAGTCAAGCTGGCGACTTCTACTTTCACCAGCACTCCTCCGCCTCTCGCAGCCAGTTCAGGCCAGCGTTCTCCCAGCGTTGAGAGTGTCAGTACACCGAAATCCGCGACCGGCCTTCCATTCCCTAGCCATAGCAGCAATACGCTCAAGCGAGCGCGAGAGAACGAACCATTCTTCCACTGGCATAAGAACGCCGCCGAGGGGCACGCGAGCGTTGACGACTTCACTTCCGACGATTTGTTGTTTCCGCACGACGACGACGACGAGGACGAACTCTTACCTCTTTTTCCCACAGCCACGCCTTTGCCACACATCAGCATCAGCGCGATGCCTACCGCATCTCCGGCAATCGATATTGGCACCAGCCGGCAGTCGTCGAGCTCGCCACGCACACAACAGTCCGCACTGACGTCGCAAATCCGACAGTCGAATTCGCAAGAGCGCGCCGACTCGAGCATGGGCGCACCCGCACTTCCAGACAACAACGGACTGGATGTCAGAAATCGACAGGAATCCGTCAGTATGCTAGGCACGACTCCGTACGGCGCACGGCAAATACCCTCAGGCGCACGCTTGGATCGTCGAGAGAGTCAGTATAACATGTCGAACAGTCTGATCGGTGGAATGTCGTGGGGTGGAATCTCGATGGGTAGCTTCATCCGAGACGAGTGAGTATCCGAGACACCCTTCACTTTGTGTGACCAGGACTGATTGTGCGACAGCATCATGATGGCCGGGACGTCACCCTACGGAGGCATGAAATCACCATCATTCCACTCATCCTCATACCTGCCGAAGATGGAGGCGAACTACATGAAGGACTACGTCTGTTGCGACATTCACTTAGATTCGATGCACGAGCTACTTCAACACTACGAAGAAGCACACGCAGCACAACCAACTCAGACCATGGGGCGAACGCCTAAGGATCAGCAGTATCCGAGCAGCAGAGCTGCCAACGCCACAAGCACCGCACAAGCTGTTCAACAGCAAGCACAAAATCAACAACCGAACGTGCCTCAACAACCTTCGCTACACCAGCACCAGCAGCCTCCTCCAATGCCGACAGCCTCGCCAATGTTTGGTGGTCAGCATCAAGATCACATTGGCACATTCGACAATCTCGACGATATGGACATGGATGAAGGAACGCCGGCACCGCAATTCCAGCAACCACAGTATCAGCCGCAGCCTCAGTTTGGTCGACAGCAGCCTCGAGGACCTTCAGTCAACGTCAATCTTGCCAACGCATTCCAAGGCCAAGGTCTGAACTCGCAGACACCTACAACACCACATGCACCACAGCAAAGCATGAGCTACAACCCAACAGTCTCCTCGGTAAATACCCCCAGTCTTACCACGCAAACCACCTCACAGCAGACAGCCACTCCTGATCCTTCGCAGCCGAGCACACCTGCAGAGCTGGATCCCGACTTCCTTGCTTCGATGGGCAATCTGAACAACTTTGACAATATGAATGGCCTGAACGGCAACTATGACTTCAACAGCTACGGCATGAACAACATGAACAATGGTGGGTCAGCAACTATCGATAATCCCGAAAAACGGTTGCTGAGCAAACAAGGATTCGGCAACAAGGGCTTCCAACAGCAACAGAATCCAGCCTTCACGACAGCTCAGAATAGCGAATTGGCTAAACGCGTCCGCGAGAGTCAGTTGCTCAACGGCCTAGCTGGTGCTGGTGGCTTTGTCGGCGAGGAGATTAAACCCTTCAAGTGCCCCGTCATTGGGTGTGAGAAAGCGTACAAGAACCAGAACGGCCTGAAGTACCACAAGCAACACGGGCACCAGAACCAGCAATTGAAGGAGAACCCAGACGGCACGTTCTCCATCGTGGATCCTGCAACTTCAATACCATACCCTGGAACTGTCGGCATGGAGAAGGAGAAGCCATACCGGTGTGAGACTTGCGGCAAGCGCTACAAGAACCTCAACGGACTCAAGTACCATCGCCAACACAGTCCTCCGTGCAATCCGGAGCTCGCTCACAATCAACCTAACCTTGCCGGCCTGCCTACTGGAATGCAAAATCTGAACGCCAATGTTGCAGGGGCAGGTCTCGTGGGTATGAACGAGGCTCTGGGGTACTAGGACGATTCCCAGCACATTGAGGAAGAGTAGCGTTTCCTGATTGACGGCGGCATCGGAACGGCCGTCAAATCGCGATTTTCTCGTTCACCGCTTTAAGACACCCCACACTATTCAGCTCTCACTTTCTGAATCGGATGCACGACAGTTGCAGCTTTACACTACTTTGGATATTCGAGACCGATCGGCGTTTGCAACTGCTTTACGGGCAACAAAAAAAATGGGCGTTTGTTTTACATGATTGACTGCAGTATTTCAGCAAGGCGTTTAGGAGCATTTGGGATGATTCCTCCCGTGCATGGTGCAACCGGGAAGATACCTGGCTTCGCAAGACGACTCTTGCTATGATACCCCACTAGATCGGATGGTGCTTTTATTTGCTTTTCGGTTCCATTCACTGCAACACGATTGCACGATGCAGTGTTCAACAACAAAAGTTCGTCTGGCAAAAGACGTTTTGGTGCGCAGGAAACACTTGATGGAAAGGTTAGCGCATTGCGGATAGACTACTGTAATTGATGGTTATAGAAGATGCATAGGCAACGAAGTACAGCTTATCGAAACAATCTTTCGAATGTTCACATCATCGCGACCCGCAAGTTCACTCATCACATTCGAGTCGTTTGTACATGCATATGAGAGCTCCCTGTCATGTCCTCTTCCGAACGTCCCGCTGCAGCACACTTGTGTTCGCAAACGCCATCGGCTTCCAGTCCGCAGTCCCCACCAAGTGATCTTCTGTTGCACCGCACCTGCATATACAAACGAACATACATGCAACAACATCATGTCTCCCTCGACGCAAGGGGCACACATCATCAGCCAACCACGAGCGTATGAGACCGCTATACCTTGGACATCTCCACCGGAACCTGCCAATCCCGTTGTCAAGGGTTTGCCGCTGCACTACGGCAGTATTCTGTATGTGCCTCTACCGAGCGCTTGACCATCCACTTCTTCCCCGGTGTACTCTCTATCTAACGTGGCGGCTGGCATGGCAGGATATCTAAGCTGAGCTTTGTGCAGTCGGTCCTATGGAACAATGCCGGATTCGCGAGTTTACGGGACAGGCCAGAACTGGAGGAGTTCGAGCCGAGATATGAGCCGCTCGTGATCAAGAGTGGTGATGCGACGTCAGGTGTAGATGATGGCGAGTACCTCAGGTCTTTCCAAGGTGAGGACTGGGCGGGGCGCGAACCTGCATCAAAGGTTCACTGGAGCGTGCTAGACTACCACAAGGCATATGTCTCTGGAAAGCTCACACCGAATGCCGTGGCGAAAGCACTGCTACCACTGATCAATTGTGATGTGAAGAGTCCCCACAGGCACTCCACGGCATATCTACGAGTCAAAGAAGATATCGTTCTCAAAGCTGCTGAAGAGAGCACAAAGAGATACGCTGATGGGAAGTTCTTGAGCGTACTCGATGGCGTGCCTGTGGCCATCAAGGACGAGATGGACCTCACTGGCTACAATAAGTGCTTTGGATCCAGGATTGACTTCACTCGCAAAGATGATGCGACCAGCTATTGTGTTCAAAGGTGGCTAGACGCAGGAGCCATCGTTGTTGGCAAGACGGCCATGCATGAACTTGGCTGAGATACCACAGGCAATAATCCCAACTTCGGCACGCCTCTCAATCCCAACAACGAGAACTACTACACTGGAGGAAGCTCAAGCGGCAGTGGCTACAGTGTAGCCTCTGGGCTGACTCCTCTCTGCGAAGGCAATGATGGCGGAGGCAGCATACGACTGCCAGCCAACTACTGTGGAGTCTTTGGCTTGAAGCCCTCGCAAGGACGAATCTCAGGTCGACCATCGACAAATCTGGCGAAGAGCAATGGAGTCTCAGGCCCGCTCGCAGCTAACATGCTCGATCTTGAGATTGGCTATCGCATAATGGCCCAGCCAGATGTTCTAGATCCAACTTCAGCTCTCTTCACTCCACCTGGGTCCGTCAGCACAGCCAGCAAGCCTAAACTCCTTGGAATCTACAAGTCTTGGTTCGATCGAGCAGATCCCATCGTGAAGTCCACCTGCCAGACCTCAATCGACCACCTCGTCTCAAAGCAAGGCTACAAGATAGTCGACATATCCCTCCCACTCCTCCATGACGGCCAAATGGCTCACGCAATGACAATCCTCTCCGAACTCGCCACAGGAGTCCTCGAAGCAGACCAACACAAACTCACAGCACCCAACAAAGTCCTCCTCTCCGTAGCCCGCAAGACCACAGGCGTAGATTTCCTCCAAGCACAACGTCTTCGGAACCTCCTCATGCAACATCTCGCTCACCTGTTCAAGACCCATCCAGGTCTCATTATCGTGACTCCCACAACTCCCAACGCAGGCTGGCGCATAGGATCTGGAGAACTAGCATACGGAATGAGTGACGCGAACATGTCAGTTCGTAACATGGAATATGTCTGGCTGGCGAACTTCACAGGCTGTCCAGCCATCACGGCTCCAGTGGGCCACAAAGACGATTCTGATGGAAAAGTTCCAATCGGTTTGATGGGTATGGCAGAATGGTGTGAAGAAGATAGTTTGCTGGCTTTTGGGTATGATCTGGAGACATATCTTGGTGACAGTCGCGCGAAGCCCAAGAATTGGACGGATATGTTCGAATTAGCTGCCACCGCCGCCACTGCGTAATTGTAAGTCGGATATGGGCCGACAAGGATGATGCTGTTCGGGAGCAATCGGGCAGCTCTCTGAATCAAGGCAAAGAACTATAAGTTTACTTATTATAATTATCTTATTCGTTCTCTCCCGCAATGACGATCAACGTGCAAAAGTAACTCGAACTCACTCCATACGTTCTTCAGATTCGGTGGGTGCTCCGAGCAGTTAAGTTAAAGTTGATGAGCTGGCTGAGCGTCAATCACATGGTAGTCATATAGGTCATTTGTGAACTTTGTATTCATGAATTGCAAATCGTCGTCTTCCAAGGTTCTTCGTGGCAAGTCGCTGTCACTTTGCCGATCTGGACATAAGAATGGTGTCGGCGCGTTCGGTACGAGGATCAATCGTGTCAGGCCATAGCCACGGGTTACTCAGAATAGCAGTCATGTCGATATATCGTTGTTTCCAAGACTGCCCTAAGGTCGCCTCACGCTGTCAAGCGGTGAGGCTTACGAGATTGTGGTTGTTTCTGGAACTTGTACTTGGCACTTTGGATGTGTAGAAGGTGTTTCGTATGTTTCTGCTTTCGAAAGTATTTGTTCGCTACCTTGGCGCATGCGCAAAGGCTGCTAAGATGATATGAACTATGCACGCAAATAAGCAGAGTAAAAGCTTGAACGCCCTCAGAACTGATCACTCCTCTGATCACAATCAGGTCACAATCAAATCCCGAAATGCCACAGAACGCCATGCTAAATGTGCACCACTCAAGTCACTGTGCACAATCCTTGTTTCGCTGATGCCCGATGTGAACGCCTTCTATGCATTAATTACTGTCCGAGCGGCTGATGGCTTGTGCTCGCATGACCGTATAGCATCCCGTGTTGCGGTGTTGGTATTGTGTCCCGGTTTCTGGCCGGTCGGTAAGGGTGAAGATCATGCCGCAGCTCGAGATGCCTGGTTGGCCACGAGCGCACCATTGTCAGGCAGTGCGTAGGTGTGTGATGGCCGACGCCGAGCCAGAACACGGCTTATTTCGGGATTGCCGCTCTCAGATTGTTCCTTGAGATACTGCTCGAGCTCAGGTGGCAGGCTTAGTCCTTGATCCCAAGCCGCAATGATACGCTGGTTGTAGGATTGCTCAATGGCATGATCGCGGCGGCGTGCAAGTTCAGCTATGTGCTGCTCACGTGCAGCTGCTTCTGACGGTGACTCTTGCTCGGTTTCCACTTCGGCGTCAACAGTCTCTTCGTCGTCTGCTTCTGACTCCACGTCGTCCATGTCCTCGTCATCTTCGTCAATGGTAGGTTGACGACTTCGACTCGTCTCTGCGTCCTCTACGACAATGGAGATGTCGGTCTTCCTTGTGATGCTGTTCCGTCTCGCGTCCTCAGCAGCCCTGATGTCTCTGCGATCCACATATGGGCCAATCTCATCCCCAGTAGTATCGACCACCTTCACGCCTTCGTCTTTCTCGTAGCGCTCTCTGGCCCACTTCGTGCCTTCCCAACAGCAGAAATCTTGAATCTCGCCGTACGTAAGTCCCAGGTTGTCAAAGGCCTCGAATAAGCGCTTGTGATGCTTGAAACGGCCCAACCTCATACGATGAGGCCGATGGCAATAGTTCAGTCCTGGATAACGAGCTTCGGCCGAGTTGAGGTCTCCATAGAATGTGGCGACTTCAATGCGCACTTCGGGCACCAGGTTTCTAGCCAGATGTGCCGAGAAGGAAGGTGGGTCGCTGGGGGTTGGGTGTGGGAACAGGTAGGCGTAGAGCAGATGGGCAACGGGCGTCTGGCGTTTCATGGCGGTGTGCTGATGTCCTTATGACGGTGGTAGAGGTGGGTGGCAGTGTTGGTGACGGCGGGTAAGTCTTGAGGCTGAAGTGTAGAGTGTTGGTAATTCTCCGATTATGCCGTGGGGATAGTGTTTTGGCAATCTGGCGAGGGTATAATTGGACACTGTTGGAGTTTGAAGTCTGCCGCACTGCTGGTGTCACCGTGGAGTGTTATGTTTGAAGACAAAGTATGCGAGGAGCGAGGGAGGGCGATCGAGGGAGATGAAAGAGGCAGCGGAGATGCCAGCAAGGTAGTGTCGACTGGCTATCGAACGAGGGACCGCTAATGGGCAGGTGGTCCACGTGTCGAGCGTAAGGTAAGGGAAACGGCCGGTTGATGGCAGTGACAGCGGAAGGACTTGTGACGGAGTTTCTCTGTAGTTTGGCTCGATCTTGGAAGACAGGGAGACAATTCTCAAACACAGCACATGCAAGACAGCAGAACAAGACAAGACAGCACGGAGGCGGCGTCAGCGGCTCATGCTACCTACTAAAGTCCTCGCGCCGGCCAAGCACACAGAAGCAGGGCGAGGCACAGCTGCACGGAAAGTATAACCTTCTGTGAAGTGTGTGACGACGAAGGTTGATGGCTGCAGTGAGAATTGAACCGCACTATTTCCGACTCTCGGCCTCGTAACCCTCATCTCAGCCCTCCGCTGGCACCGATATCCCTCCACCTGCACACACCACTCCAGCTGACAACTACCTCTGCGCTGTTCGGTGTTGGCGTGCTTCACCATACGAGCCAGAACAGCCGCCGGTAGTAATATGATCATACATCAGCCTTTATGGACGCGTCGCCGTCTTATACCGTACCTTAATCCTCCAGCGCCTAGCTACGAACCTTTTGCTTGACAGACTTCAAGACGCCAATCGAGTGAACCAATCCTCGTGAGGCGAGCTACCATCGAGCTACCGTCTTCTTGTCCACACACAACCTAGATTGATAGTAGGATCGTCCTAGAGTCATGAGGCTTCAAGCTTGCCTCCCTGTCTCAACAAGGAGCGAGATGTGCTTCCATATTGCACTGATTTCCGTTCCGTTGAAGTACAGCATTCGATCCGTAGCCTAGCCCGCCGAGAATTTGTACTTGCATGATGGGTACCAAACAATTTTGAGATGGGGTGGTACCAAGGCCCGCGAGTCGATGCGTTGGCTGAGGCACCTTGACCGTCCGCTGCAAACGCAGAACTGTATAGGCCAAGTACGTGTATGGATCCGCACTCCTGCGTTACGCATACCAGCAACTCTGCTCTCATGCAGGTGGTCACAAGTGCAAGTGAAGGTGGTCGCGACTTTTGGCAGCTCGAGAAACTGTTGCCAAGCTACGACTTCACCTTAACTTTTTCACAAGATCGTCTCAAGAATCGCATACCGGCACAACGGAACTCCACAATACGCGCATAATCTCCAGAAGCAGGTCGTAGTCAAGCACCACTGCATCACCTGATCTTCAGAGTCGAGGCCGTCCCGACATTGTCACCACTACCACACCGGAGTCCGCACGCAAAATGCCAACGAAATGCATCGGAAGTTTGGGCACATCGCCGAACAACTATCTCTTTGCTCTCGCAAGAGGCTCAGGAACCCAACTAGCCACAATCGGCGCTGACGACACACTACGATTCTTCGACACTACGTCTCTCAAGTCCACAAAGACGATCTCAAAAGCCCACTCCGGCCTCACATGTCTTGCCTCTTCCACAGCCGGCTTCGTGACCGGTGGCCGTGATAGTCTAGTCCGATACTGGGACGCGCGATCAGGAACGCAAAGTGCTGAACTCGCCGATCCCAAGGCCAACGGGATATCGTCGTTAGCAATTCGCGATCAGTACATCGCAGTTGGCACGGAGTCCTTGAAGGAAGGTCTCGGAGATGTCAGTGTGCTGCTCTTCGACTCGCGAAAGCCCGGAGCTCCTCTACGACAGTATAACGAATCTCATACCGATACTGTTACGCAATTGCAATTCCATCCTACACAGCCGCATATTCTTCTCTCCGGGAGTACCGATGGACTGGTGTCGGTCTTTGATGTCAATATCGAGGATGAGGATGATGCTTTGCAACAAGTTCTGAACCCGAGATCAGCAGTGCATTGCTCTGGCTTTCTTGCACAGGATCAGGTCTATGTCGTGAGCACAGATGAGCAATACTCGATCTATACTTTGGCGAAGACTGCGGCAGAGGACGAGGAGTTGCCACCGCCAATCCAATTTGGAGACGTGCGCGAGAAGCTCGACTGCATGTATGTGATTGATGTCCTTGTACAGCCGGATGGACCACCATTGATTGCATATGGCCACAACGACAAGCGTACTCTGGGCATCTCCTCGCTCGGCACTCCCGGAGCATGGGCATTTGGTCAGAAGATCGATCTTCCTGGTGCTCATGGGGAAGAGGTCGTACGAGATCTGTTGCTCATCGAGAAGCGCGCATTCAGTTGTGGAGAGGATGGTACTGTCAAAGCGTGGGCGCTGGGATAAAGAGGACAAGTAGGTCGACATTTCTTCGCTCTGTTGGTGTGCTTCGAGAGCAGAATGATACCCCTGAGGCAAGTGTGCACTTTCCGTCTCCTTTTCCCGAGAAACATCCAGCCTTCAAGGTCCAGTCCACCACAACATGCGACGATGTCTGGAACCCTTGTACCAAGAACAATCTCGCCACGAGCTACATTTGCGCGTAGTGGTTGCCATGGACACACCGCCCTGCTCTGTTGTCTCTCATTCACACAAAACAGCCCGATGATGCCATCACCATGGAAACCTCACATTGTCGGATTGACTCCGATCTCCAGCACAACTTGGACTTCCACAACACCAGGTCTCACTCCACGCACTTGACACAACAAGTCACTGAATTTCGAGTCAGGACACTCACGTATCAGTGACATGGGCACTTCACGGCCGACACAGTATCAACGACGCAAGTGGCTGGTGAAGCTGGTACTTTCGACGCCTCTGCTTCGCCAATTTCCTGAAGACTCGGAGCTTGAAGAGCAAGTGCCGAGAACTCCCTTCCATCTACGTTCACCACCGAAGTTCAATATCGCCGACAGCTTTAATCGGCTCACCATGCATATCAAAGAGGAGGGTACAGCAGTCGCTGTCCAAGCAATACCTGATGCATTGCCAGCCTCGAGCGCTAATCGGCCAGTCCGTAGCACCAGAACCGTTCAGTCGTATCATGGACAGGCGATGGGTGGCAGAGAACTTGAAAAGCATCTCGTAGCTTTCGCAAAGCACATCGACGGCACTGGAGGCATTGCGGACACGAGCAATGGAGACCCATTCGTGACATCGTGAGTACCTGTTATGCTGCGCAAGACTTCCGACGAAACCAATACTGACCTCTTGCAGTCAGCGCCCGCGATTGAAGAGAAAGTCTCAGAAGCGTGTCATCTCAGATGACGAGGATGACGAGTATGCAGAAGTTATCAGCACACCGAAGCCAACCAATCTGCGACCTTTCAGCGCAAAGCGTTCTGTTCGAGGTGACAGATTCAAGCAGTCGAGTGACGACGCCCTGTTCATGACACCGTAAGTGGCTAGTCTTACAGAACACTCGATCGCGCAGAAAACTGACTTGTCACAGTGGGCGACCGGCCTCAGAGACATACTCTCGCAAGCGTGTCCACCGAGAGGATGAAGACGACCAAGGCGACAATATCGTAGTTGTTAAGCGACAGAAGCCAGTCCACGACTTCAGTACCACCCACACGCAACAAAAGCTAGACCACGAACGGATGTTTGCTCACTTTTTCGGCTCTATGTCTGCGCCGCAGTTGCCACGAGACAAGTCTGTCGATTCAGCTACCTCCAAGAGATCTAAGGGACAGAAGGCACTCCAAGAGTCCACTACCAACAACACGCCTGGCTTCATGTCGCCACCAGCAACACCGCGAGGTGGTTCAGTCGCCTCGACCACTTCCAAGACCTCACAGGGCTATACTATCACGTTCAAGCCGCTCCACGCGAGCGGCGGCATGGAACTGGATAAGCAGCTAAGAGAGCTGGTCAAGAAGTACAACCTTTCCAACGCCTTCGGGCTGACAGGCCTAGGACAAGACATTCTTGAAGAGTTCAGAACCAGCGTTATCGTCACTTACGAGGTCTTCTTGAAGCTTCAGGACATCTGCCTCAGCGGTGAGGAAGGTATCTTACTGCCCAAATGCCCGTTGGACGTGTGGCTCCAGGAGCGCGCTTCCCACTATGTTTCGGAACTCCAACGCCGTCAGCCTCGAGCTATCAAGACTGAGGTCATTGAATTGGACTAAGCAGTCAACCCGAGATGAGGAGCAGACGACATGAACGATGTCGATTGAGTAAAGGACTTGATCACGAGAGATGATGCATAGCTTACACTGCTATTAGCATTGGCAATGAGTGTCAGACCACAGGAAATGGGCTTTGGAAGAGAGCTTGCCATGCGATGTCACAGCGCAAAGACGTTGAACAAGAAAGGATATTGCAGCAGGAAAGTTATGCAGAGAGACCACACTTTATGCATGATATAGACACAATTGACCAATCGGACATCATCGGCAAGGAATCCCAGTCAACCTCACCCTGCGAGTCGCTCCAACACCCTCGGATATGAGACATAACAACCGCAATAACCATTGCTTGCATAGATCTTTCTCGTAAGTCCTGAAGGCGCCACATACAGCTCATACACCTCTAGTCTCTCCATATTGAGCGATCTTCTGCCATATGACAGCAACAGAAACAGCACTCCGCCGCCTCAATCTCACCATGACCCAAATGAAGAAGGAAACGCCTGATGTCCTCGCCATCAAAGCTCTAATTCAGAAATTCTTCGACGCAATCAACGACGCAGATACGAAAGCCCTGGGACAGAACTTCGAATCACCCGATGCGACTCTGACCATAGTAAAACAAGACCCACCACTGAACCCGTCCTCGTCAAACTACCCACAATACGTCCCCGTACCTCTGCCACCGACCTCCTCAACCACCTCCTCCAACGAAGAGAAGATTGTGAAAGTCGTAATCCGAACAACAATACAGCGCTTCATCGCCCTCCTCGACGCGGGCAAGAAGAGGAGGGAGGGGCAGCCTGATCTCAATATCAAAGAGACTCCTGATCTTGAACAAACGGACGTGAGAGTTGATGCATTGTTTGGTATGGCTTGGAGTCCTTTTAAGGTGACTTTTGATGGAGTGTTGCATCATTATGGGACGATTGTTTATACTGTTGTGAAGACAAAAGAGGGGGGGTGGAAGATTGAGGGGCTGACGCAGAATTATAGGAGGAGTGAGGGATGGGAGGGGGAGAGTGAGTTTATGTGAGATGGTGGGGCACGTCAATGCATGGGAGAGGGGTGATGTTGGCGAATGTTCATTGAAGGGTGATATAGAATGCCTTTGCTTCATCCTATAATGATACCGTTGCTCCTGAAATAGCTCAAAAATATAACTTTATCTATGAAGTGCAAAAGATGGGCAAAAGCAAACAACATGGCTGTGGTGGGTCTCATCACGACCACTATGGTCGAGATCAACAAGATTCTCTAGTTTGGCTGTCAAAGTGTCTATCTCAGCGTCAGCTATGCCAACGACTTCCGGTCATACCACTGGGCCAAATGCTCGTTGGAATGTCTGTCCCACAGATTGTAGATGTAGTTCATTCCCTAAACACGAGACTGTTCTCACTCTCGGACTCAAAGACTTAGACTTCGAAAAAGTGAATACTCCAAGTCTCCAACCGCATTGACTCCAACCGATAGCAGAAACATTCAGCTTGACATTATGATTACCAAACAGCCGTGATGGTCTAGCGGGCAGCTCTGTACGTCATTGGCATAGCTGATGCTAGAGATAGCTTACTACTAATTGTCCCAAGTAGAGAGCAGGTCTCTTGTGCGAATGTCTGGTCGTTGAAGCCTTCAGGCTTAAGCCGTTGCTTTGCCTCGTGGAGTTTTCTTTTGTGCTTGGTGAGGGTGATAGATTTTGCCAGTGGTTGCTATATGAAGAGGATCTTGACTATGTTAGCCGTCGGATGGTACACGCTACGCCGACCTACAATGTCGGACCGCGTGCACCTGATTCAAGTCGGGGCTCTCCGTGATCCCAGTAGCACCAAGCATCCTGATATCCAGACAATGGGCAATGACATCCTTCCATTTCAATCGAGCTTCCTTCTTAGCTGATCTTTCAGAATCTAGCCTTCGGCCTCCACTTCGCATAAGCATGGCCTTCTCCCTCCGGCACTAAGTGATCTACATCACTCGTATTCACAAGTCCGGGATGTACCTCACTCAAATCCTTGATCCCCAATAACTTCATAGCACTCTCCATCTCATCTCTCAAGATCTCAACAAGATGCTCCACGCCTTCAACACCATAGCCTAATGCGAACAGAAATGGTCGGCCCATACCAACAGCCTTGGCACCTAAGCATAAAGCCTTCAACATATCGCCACCTCTTCTAAACCCGCCATCGATGTATATCTCCATCTGATCAAAGATCTCTGGACATTGCTTGTGCAGCTCTAACAGTAAGAGAATCGATGGAGGCGAATAGTCCATGTTGCGGCCACCATGATTACTGACCAAGATCCCCTGTACACCATATTTCATCGCCATCTTCGCATCTGCAGCAGTCTGGATCCCCTTCAAAATAATCGGTAGCCCCTCGGGTATAAAACTTCTCACCCAAGCTATATCTTCCCATGTCAAAGCTTGATCAATATATGCTCCTACAGTCTTGGTGAGACCTCCGCCTTTCTTGCCGAGTGATTCGCCTGTGATGGGGTTGATGGCGATTTCGTCGACACGAAGTCGTTCATCCGATTCGCGTTTGCCGCGACCTGCGGCGTCGACTGTTATGAAAATTGCCCGCATGCCAAGGGAGACAGCGTTGGAGAGGACTTCTTTGGTCTTGGAGCGGTCTTTGTTGACGTAGAGTTGGAACATGAAGGGATACTGAGGTGCTTGAGAGACGATTTCTGAGGCTGGGTAGGAGGCGTTTGAGGAGATCTGGGACGTTAAGTGTGAGTCTAGGAACAGCATGTGCAAAGTATGAACTTACGACTTGTACTATGCCACTTGACTGTGCTGCTTTTGCTATTGCCTTCTCGCCAAGTGGATTGATCATTTTTGCCAGACCAGATGGGCAGACGAAGAGCGGAAGCTTCACTCGCACCCCAAGAATTGTGCTGGAAGTGTCAACCTGTGCCACATCTCGCATCACTCGTGGTCGAAACCATATCCTTTTGATCATCGATTGGTTCATGTCCCGAGTCCAGCAGTCTGTAGAGGCTGTTGAGTAGAAGGCATGTGTCTTGGCTGATGATGTCCTGGCAGAGATCTCTTCGAAGTCGTAGGCATTGATCACAGTATGAAGAGGCGGTCTCTCATTGTCTGGCACGGCATGAGCAGCATTGTTGGGTACTGCTTCTTGCGTCCAATGTGAAGTGATAGAGGATCGATCCAGATTCCCTACGAAGCATTCGGTAGGTAGATTGTTCTTGACTACAGACGAGGAATGAACTTCGGAGTATGCTTTGGTGGCATCGTGGCCAGCAAATTTGAGGATCACTAGGTTCTTGTCAGTCTTCGTATATGATCAAGTGCAAGCAGAGCGTACGGTTGGCGCCACCTGGGTGATCGTTCGCAAAGTTAGTGCAGTCCCATACTTGGTCCTCAATCACAAGCCAACAATCTTGTGGCGAGTTGTGCTTGGAGATTTCTGTAGTCGTAATGAGCTTTACTTCTTCCATAGCTGAATAACAAAAGGGGCCTATCGAAGTAGAAGAGTCAGAATGAAGGGGCAGGCAAAAGATGGCCAGTGTCTCAAAGATCAACGCTGGCATATGCCAATGGTATGCAGATGAAGGTCCGTAATCGGAGAGCTTCTGACTGGCTGAAAGGCGATCATCCTTGCAGCCTGATTCGCGAGATCATGTCTGTACAGCATGTGATGCCTTGTTGACTTGGATACAGATCAAAACCATGAAATGCTGGATCATTGATCAGGCTGATGTTTTCAAGATCAAAACGAAGACTCTGGTCAGTGCCAGGGGTGATAATACGGAAAAGTCGTGGCCAAGTCGTCGGAGTCGACCTTTGCTCCGTAGTATGCAGACAGAAACACCAGAGCTTCCGTCTTCGTGAAACAAGTTCTTCCACCTCCAGTTCTTGTGAGGTACCTCATCTTCTCTGGCTGAGATGGCCCTGTGGTCTTCGTGCGCCTCAAGGAAGCCCTGAGTCTTAAGAGAGAGGCCGTGATTCTGTCAGGCTCCGACAAGCCACAGATCGTCGCAGCTCCTTCCAGAATTGCATTGATGTCGTGGCAATCCTCCATGTGTCCATATGGTTGGAGCAGTGAACCTCAGCGGTTTCTTGTTATTCTCATCTACTAGGGCTCCGGAAATGGCCATATTCGAGTTGTAGAAGAGGTCAGGCATGTCTGGAGAAAGTTCACAAGTACCGATGGGTGTTTGGGAGAGAAAACGGTCAACGGTGACGGCATCACGAAGGCATCACGTCTGAACCAAAACTTCACGTCTTCCATCAAACACCTATACAACAACATCCCGAACATCATACCACGGTACTGCACTGTTCTCAGAAGACCGCAGGGCACTAATACCGACCGATAAGCACACGCCTATCTTACCTACAGCTGTTGCCTTGGACTTCATTCACGCCGAACACATATGTGACTATCAATATGGTGTGGAGTCAGTGCGTATAAGAACATATGGAAGCAAAGCAATCGAGATATCATGGCTGACCGCGCACATTTCATTCTCAGAATAGAGGCAACGCCGCCTCACCTAACATATTTGCTGTTATCGACATTCCTCATCAGCTACGTGCTGTTCACGAACTTTCTAAGGAACCGACGTACGCGGCGAACGGTCTATCTAGCATAGAAGAGGAAACTGACAGGCTCATACAGTACATCTCTCCGAACCTCCCATCGCGCTCATAGTCGGGATCATCTTGGGTCCAGCAGTACTGAAATGGCTAACGCCGAACTTCTGCGACTCGAAGGGCTGTGGCAGTGAACTTGAAGGTGGATGGGGCTGGGTACGTCTACACTAATATCAGTCACACGAGAGGCATATATACTAACATATCACTATCAGGGCGATGGCACAATCCAAGAGATCACCCGAGTCATCGTGGGGATTCAAGTCTTCGCCGTTGGTGTCGAACTACCAAAGTACTATGCATCTCGCCACTGGAGATCAGTCGCCATGCTTCTTGGCCCAGTGATGTTCTTCGGCTGGGGCGTCTGCGCAATATTCGCCAAATACATCTTCCAGATCGACTGGTCAACAGCGCTGGTCATCTCAGCATGTCTGACGCCCACAGACCCCGTTCTGGCAGCCAGTATACTGTCTAACTCACAATTCTCAGAACGAGTTCCGAAGAGGTTGAAGGATATGCTGAGTGCTGAGTCGGGATGCAATGATGGAATCTCGTTTCCCTTCCTGTACATGGGCTTGTTCTTCTTAACGCAGCACAATTCGGGAGCCGCGATCAAAGATTGGTTCCTGATCACGATCTTATGGCAGTGCACGTTTGGAATCTTTATCGGACTTGTCATTGGAGTTAGCTTCAACTGGGTTCTGCGATTCAGCGATGCTAGGAATTATATCGACAAAGCCGGCTTCACAGTCTTCTACCTATTGCTCGCCATCTTCTGCGTTGGTGTGGGATCGACTCTGGACTCGGACGATTTCCTTGTAGCATTTGGTGCTGGCTATGGCTTTGCTCGAGATGGCTGGTTTGCGAAGAAGACGAAAGAAGCACATCTGCCACATATCATCGACTTGCTCCTCAACTCGAGCATGTTCGTTTATGTGGGCACGATCTTGCCTTTCCAATCCTACCACGACAAGGTACTTACGCCATGGATCACTGTGCCTCGTCTCATTGGGTTCCTGGTCCTTGTCCTGCTATTCAGACGCATCCCAGTCGTGCTCGCCACATATCGATGGATTCCCGACATCAGAACTATCCGAGAAGCGCTGTTCTGTGGACATTTTGGACCCATGGGGCTTGGTGCGCTCTTCTTGGCCATCGAAGGACGAGCAGTACTCGAGACTGGATCAAGCACTCCAGACAGCCATCCGCCTGAATACAAGCCACCATTGACTGATCGCCAGAAAGCCATTGAGACCATCTGGCCAGTAGTGTCATTCATCGTCCTCGGAAGCACACTCGTGCATGGACTCAGCGTCCTCGTGCTGAGCATAGCTTCACATCTGAGGAAGCACGAGAAGGATAGGGCGGGCGTGCCAGCAGCTGAGACGGATCCTCTGACTGGCATGGTCCATGATGAGGGAGATGGAGGTAGCGCTGAGGACTCTCCTGACGAGAGCGGGCAGCCTTAGCTTTGTGTACTGTCATAGACTAGCTTGGTGCGGCCTTCGAGTGCAGGATGTAGACTCTGCATAGTCTTTGTGACTAGCTCTTCAGAATAGAAAGCTACATCTAGCTCTTGACTTGTGTACCAAGATGGGCGATCCATGTTACCACTGCCGAATACAATGGCTTTGTCGTCCACGATAGTGAGCTTGAGATGCGATTGTACTGGCTCTGTCTCACCAGTCTTGGTCACTGAGCGTGGTTCGTAATATGATACCCGAAGAGAACCAATTCTAGTGAGACCGGCTTCTTCATCCAGAGTTCGCTGTGCCACATCCTGATGCTTCCTAACCATACGCTTGACACATCGACTCGTCGTCGTTCCAGCTGTCACGAGTTGCTCCAGTATCATCAACCTCTCACTCGTGACTATTGTCAAGTCCACGCCACGCTCCAAGGCTGCGAAGAGTGCGTCTAGAACTGGTTGGCATGTGATGTTCGGTGTCTGCATGTATATGCTCAACTCAGCTTTCCCAAGCAGCTCAAGTAATTCCACGTTCAACGGTGTCTTCGGAGCAGGCGCACAAAGTTGCCATGGAAGACGGAAATTGGGATTGCGATGATGTGGCGAGGGCAAGAATTTGCAAGCCACGCCGTTCAGACCCAGCGCATTCGTTGTTGCAGCACCATTTTGCTGTCGGCTCCCGACTAATGCGACATGATCATCACCACTGCTCATCCATTGCTCTCTCCAGAAGTCGATGAACCTCTGCACAATTACTCCATCCAATCTTACACATCCCTCGAACCAGTTCTCCCACGAAACATTACAGCTCGGCAAAAACACTTCTATCCCATCGATGATGACGAACTTCGGGTGCCAGACACTGAAGGGTAAGAAGAAGATACTCTTCACCTCCAGATCTAGACCTCTTAGATCTTCTTGTCTTGGTAAGCCTAATTTCTTGGTGCACTCCGCTGGCGTATAGACGCGTCCAGCTGGAGAAGAAGTATGGAACAGCTTCTGAAAAAGTGAGGAAGAGGAGAAGCCTATCCGAACTTTTATTCTCTGGCCATCTCCTCGTTGCAGGGCTGTATGACTGAGCTTGAGAAGAGTATCGTTGATGGCTGTACGCGTCTCGCTTGCCGCCCAGAAACAGGTTATAAGGATGACTTCGTGTTGAGCTGATTCTATTGCTGGGAGGATGGCGGATCTGTAGATTTCGTAACCTGTGCCGAATGTTAGGGAATGGATGTTGGCTACATCGTGGTTCGACATTGGATGCTGGAGATTAGACTGCTTTGTGGTTGATCCCATTGTGATGGGAGAGGAGGAAGTGGAGACGTGCTCAGTCAGCACTTGGCATACGAAAGCCAAGGAAGGTACACTTCGACTCTGACTTCAGGATCTTCGACAACAACACCACCTTCCTACAAAGCTACCTTTCTGACAACCATGGACACACGCGAGATGGGACGGCTTGGAGACGTGTCTCCCGCAAGCTCTTCTAGTTCAGGCCGGCTGATCCTCCGCCGATCACCTACTAATTTTCGAAAGCAACTTAGGGTCACAGCCACATGTTCCTCGGAGGCTGAGCCAACTAAGGAATGTGAACAACTACATGTACGAACTTGTCCTGCTCACGCTTCCTGCGGCCATTTGCCAAGTACCGCTCATCCCACAGAACACTGCTAAGGCACTACCATCTACCAGCACTTAGTAACATGGGGATCTTCTCACGGAAGGAGCGAGTGCCTGATCCGCAAATCACAATCTTCCTGGGCGACTTCTGTCATGGACCATGATTACCAGGAGCGCAGATATCAGGCTCTGTGGCAATTGCAAGCCCTGTACCTCGACCTATTCGTGCCGTAGAGGCTGTCTTCGCTGGCAGAGCTACCACGCACTGCGTTCGACATGTGAACGGACCCAACAACCAGCGCAGAGCAATACGATATCATGATGAAATGGAATTACTCCGCCTGAGTCAGAAATTACTCGGAGACTCCTCAGTCGATCCAGTCAACTCGCCGACTTGCCCATTCTCTTTCATCTGCCCAGACCGCACGAACAGCTCCACAGGCCCCTCACCCTATACAGGAGGTTACACAAACCAAAATGCCTACGAAGTGAGCGCGCATGGCCTACCTCCGACCTGTAGTCACTCTCACGGCGACGATCACTACGCAGTTATCCAGTACGCCGTGCAAGTGGTCGTGCATTTCGCCGATACTCAAGACCTGTTCCTATCTGCGCCACAACCCCTGGCCATCTACCCTCATCAAAGTGGCCTACAGGGGCCCCCAGCAGAGTGTATCATGCCAGCCGAAAAGTACGCTAGCAGTAGACTTATCGGCCAGGAGAAGTCATTCATGAGCAGCTTCAAGGACAAATTCTCCTCCGAAACTCCATCTGTCAATGTCATTTTGAAGGCCCGAACGCCGACTATCGTCCCTTCTAGCAGTCCATTCCCGATACAAACATGCGTGGAACTCGATGCGCTTTCTATGCCCAGTATCGACGTAGTTAGCGTGGACATCCGGATTGCTGAGGTCAAGCTCGTAGCGGTGACTTTCTTTCGAGCACTAAAACAGTCAACCTATGGCAGGGGTGATCGAGCAGAACATGAAGTCGTCGATGAGGACAAGGTTCTTCTGAATGCGAGCCCCTCTGGTGGTGTCTCCGTCGATAAGCAGGAAGTGCACGTGGAGAAGCATAGTAAGCTTGTGTATCCTGCGACTTTCGAGGCGAGAATACCTGGATCGACGTGTCCTAACTTTCGGACTTTCAACGTCAACCGAACGTATAGATTGAAGATGAAGATGGAAGCTGATATCTGTGGGAAGACTTTCGATTATAAGTTTGAGATCGATATTGTTGTGGAAGCTGGAGCGACTTGAGCGTACATTCGTCCTACAGTATCAGTGAGCTATGGAATCGCTACATGTTAGCTTTAGACTACTTCGATCTGTAGCTGCTATTTGGTCTTTGAATCAGCAGCGAACTTTTGATCTGCTAGGTCATACGCTCGCCTTTCATCATATTGTTGGTCTTCAGAGACTGGCATGTGGAGAAGGGGAGACACAGATATTGCACGATCCTCGCTATGATCGAACGTCGCACACTTGAGCAAGTAAGGAGTACAAGTAGTCTCGACATCAGAGAAGTACAATCATAGTATCGATGCTCGAGCGTTGATACCGTGCCTTGGCGCGATTTTTCTTGGCGGTTGGTTTTCTTGGTCTTTTTGTGCAGACTTTCATCTCATCATCCATCCTCATCGCACTCTGCATCATCAACGGACATGACGAAATGGCTTGAGTTGCACCGGAGGAGAAGTCCAACCAAGAGTTTAACGCTGTCATGCTGCTGTAAGCGCCTGTTCCATGTTTTTGGCGTCACTCTAGGCGCCCTGCATGGAGTGGAGACCACCAATGAGAGCTTCAAAACAGCTGTAGCACTGCAGACCTTCACAGGCCTCGAGTCTGCGGCCAAGATCAGCAGCGAACGAGCTGATCCTGCTCAAGAATAGCTCACCAGTACAGTAGGTCATCTCTGTCGTTCACTCACACATCTCAGCTTTTCCCGACATACACGACTCTACGCATCACGACAGCTCCCACGATCGTGACAGACAGACGAGCATAGGCACACGCGAAAGAGAAACACAGTGAAGAGGGAAAGAAATACTGGAGAGAAGCGCAAGAGCGAGACCAGAAGAAGAAATGGCGAGCCAGGCATACTTTCCTCGTGAGGACGCTCCTACCTGTGTCGTCAGGCGTAGCTAATGGTATAAACAACAGCTCCTCCTGCTGGAGGTGACTCTCACGGTAAGACACCACATCTCCTATACTCATATCCCAGCAACAAGACGACACGTCCTACAACCGGGTATCAGCAACAAGACAAGACATCACCCATACCTATTCAGCATCAATGAGTTGCGGAGGTGGTAGCTGTGGTGGAGGATCTGGCGGCGGCGGCACCGCAGATCACGGCGGCTCCAGCAGCAGTGGCCCAGGTCTTGTCACGAAGGGCCTCAAGAAACTCACTGGGCACGGACAGAACAAACAAGAAACCCTACCATCAGATCCAGCAACAATGGCCGCACCACCAGCCGGCATTCCTAGAGCGACCACCATTCCTGATTACAGCACTCTGGGCCAGCAGCAACAGCAACAGCAATTCGCCGCACCGCCGTTCACCGGACAGCCAATGACCGCGCCAGCATCTGGCATTCCTAGAGCTAGCACCTTTACTGAATATAGCACTTTAGGCCAGCAGCAGCAGTTCGCACCGCCGCCTTCTGCTGTACAGTATCCACCGCCTCCTCAGCAACAGCAGCAATACGCACCTCCGCCTACTTTTGCGCCTCCGCCTGCTGTCTCTCCAATATCTCCTGCAGAACCTCAATCAACAGGTATTCCAAGAGCTCCTACACAGACTGCATCAAGCCAGCAATACGGAGGAGATCAAGCCACACCTTACTATCCAGGCCCACCTGCACAGCAAGAACAGGAACAGGAGCAAGAGCAGGCCGAATCAAGCGCTGCAGCCGCAAACTACCAAGCGGTAGCCGGCCCCAGACAGGCGTCCTTTGCACGTCAGTCATCTATGCCGCCCACACCAGGCGCCGGTGCACCTCCACAAGGACAATTTGTTGGAGCAGGAGCGACTGTAGACGATGTCGGAACCTTCAATGGCGGCTCCTACAGAATCTCACACCGCGACACGAACACAATCGTCACAATTCAGCTTGCCATGGGGTGTCCCGTTACCGTCAAAGCAGGAGCCATGATCGCCATGTCCCCTACCATAACAGTCAAGGGTTCCGTCAAGATTAGTGTCAAGAAACTCCTGGCTCGAGGCGAGATGACACATTCTACTTTCACTGGACCTGGAGAGGTGTTGCTCGCTCCAGGAATGCTAGGTGACATGACATGTCTCAGGCTGAGTGGGAATGGAACAACGTGGAACATAGGAAAGGACTCGTTCCTGGCATGTACGCAAGGTGTGACGAAGGACTATGTCAGCCAGGCCTTGAGCAAAGCCTTCTTCTCTGGTGAAGGTTTCTTCGTATACAAGATTGGTGGGACAGGCATTTGTTGGATTCAATCCATGGGTGCCATTATTCGCAAAGACGTGAGGACACCTCCTTCCCTGCACAATATGTACTGAGCACTGACACTCTTCTGCTTTTCAGCTCGCCGCTGGGGAGAGATACATTATCGACAATGGCCATCTCGTCGCCTGGAATTGCAATTACGTCCTCGAACGTGTCGCCTCGGGTGGCATCATCAGCAACATGGCTGCCGGCGAAGGTCTTGTTTGCAAGTTCTCCGGTCCTGGCACGGTTTTCATGCAGACACGCAGTCCTGCAGGCTTTGCACAGTATATGGCTGCTCATGGAGCTGCTGGATAGGGTCAGCGCAGCTCAGGGTCACGCGGAGGGAGTATGATCGGTACTTCGGCGAAACTTGGAATGAGGGCCGCAACGATGGGTATGGGAGTGCCTGGAATGAGTTGAGATACCTACTACCTATTACTGCTCCTACTATTCCTAGGTCAGAATGAATGAAATCAAGCCACCCTGTGATCATCTTGTCGCGATTCCAATTTTTACGGCTTCCAAGAGATACTTCCTAAGTTCTGCCCTAGGCTGGTCGGGAACAGCTCAGCACATCACTCAAACGCATCTCGAGCCCTGCATCTCTGTACGTTGTACACTCAATCGCTCTGGGTTGCATTCGTGGCCTTCGCTTCGACCACTGCTGGCAAAAGAGGGCATTCTTGGACACAAAACTTACCAATGAGACTTTAAATGAGACGAAGATGACTTTCCTTATGGTCTTTAGCCTCTCGACCTCTACGCCCTCCTCGCGCTGCTTCACTTGTCGACCGCGAATCAGATTTACGGGAATGGAAAGAGCATATCCTGGTGCAGCAAAAAGAGGCTTCTGGAAAGAAGATCATAAGCGAAGCAAAACGACCGCCACGAGTCCGGCGAAGGAGTTCGACCGAGCCACGCTAGATTTGACTTGAGTGTTGCCCAGTCATGATATTCACAACTCAACGTCAGCTATATTGACGACTTACGCGATGACCGCTAGACCACGGACGACTGTTGCAGAGACACGATTGTAAGCCTTATATGTACTCTCAAGACTTACAGACAGGAGAAACAAAAGATCGTCCTGCTCCCTTGTCGAGCTGAAAGAGCGAAAGGGAGGCAAAACGATCGCTACGTGCCTGTTGTTGATACCATACGACACCTAGCTCAAGCCTAGCTTGACTTGTGGCCTGTGTAGTCTTGGAACGAACTCCACATCGGCTATGCCGACGACTTACGAGTATACCGCTAGAGTACGGACGACTGTTGAGAACGAGCAGCTGAGCTTCGTATATGAAGACCAAGTCCTGTCGAAAAGCTCGGCAAAGAATAGAACTTCTTGTGCGGAAGTCATGCTTGATTCAGGGGAGCAAAAGTTGAAAAAGAAAGAGAATTATAAGCGCAGCATGGCCAGGTGCTCAACATTATCAACGAAGAACAAGTCTAATTGGCTTGAACTCTTCTAATGCCTCGGGAGCAAGTCAGCATCAGCTAGACCGATGATCTAGGAGTATACCGCTGAACCACAGATGACTGTTGAGAAAGGACCTTCGCAGATAGTATATGGAGGCTACCTGGTCAAGGAGTCTGTTGAAAGGAAGACGAGTTGGTCAATGAGGAGCAAAAGGAACAAAACAATCGCCACATGCCTGTTAGCACATAGCAAACACTCAAACAGATTTCCTATCTGGCTCGAAAGGCTCCGACTCTTGTGTACAGCTTAGCATCAGTTATACTAACGACTTATGAGTAGACCGCTAGACCATGGGCGACTTGTTGAAGTAGGTCAGATGCGGATCGTATATGAAGGTGAGATACCTGGTGACAGGCGTTGGTCAAAAGCTAGAGCGATCTGGTGAAAGATATAGGAAACCACAAGAGCAAAAACAATCGCCCACTTCCAAAGACGAGCATACAAACATATCCTCATAGGTCAATCACGACCTTCGGCAGACAGTATCGATGGGGACTTGTCAAACATCAGCTATGCTGACGATTCACTGACTGCCCGCTAGACCAACGACGACTGTTGAAGAAGCCTAATTGATGAAGATATGTGAATTTCAAGAGGCTAGGGAAAAGTTAGTAGGAAAGACAGCAAAAGAAGCAAAACAATCGGCCCGACAGGTGATATTCGCGAGATCTCTCCTGGGTAAGATAGATATCTTAAGCCCGAAAATAATCGCTGAAATGTTTACAAGCAGCACAGTATGGTGACTGCGACTTACCGGCTGTTCCACTATGCCAAGGACGACTTGTTGATGAGACCGGGTCTCGGATCGTATATGAACGTCAGAGGCTAGTTAAGGAGTTAGTAGCAAAAGAGCAAAAGAGCAAAAGAATCGCTCTATCTGGCGGGGATTACCATGGAAGACTTTATCCAAGACAGGTAGCTTGGAATTGCTTTTCTCCTTTCGGATGGTTGTCAGCACAGCACGGTGACTGCGACTTACCGACGGTACCGCTAGACTACAGACGACTGTTGAAGGAGCCTGATATTGGATCGTATATGATGGTGAGAGACTAGCGAAGGGAGTCAGCAAAAAGCGTTGATCAATGTAGACAATAAGTCAAGCAAAAGAGCAAAACAATCGCCCCGTATAGGCGGCCGTCAACCTGAACAGCTGAAAGTAGCGAAAGCCTTTGTGACTTTGAGCCTTCTCCTTCATGTAGATTAGTGTCAAGCATCAGCTATGCTAACGACTTACTGCCCGTTCCGCTAGACCAAGGACGACTGTTGAGGAATACGAATCGTTCTCGTGTATACACCTCCATTGTTTTAAGATACCTTGTACATTTCCAAAAGTGAAGCCAAAAAGGCAAAACAATCGCCTATAGTAGGCTGCTGGTAATCCGAGGTCTGGAAGCCTCTTGACTTCAAGACTTTTAATAGCAGATTAATGTCAAGCATTAGCTATGCCAACGACTTACTGATCTTCCCACTAGGGCGACTATTGAAGGGGTACGACTCACTCTCGTATATAAACCTCCAGTCTCTGAAGTACCTTGTACATTTCCAAAAGAAAAACCAGATAAGCAAAACGATCGCCTATCGCAGGCAACTAATCACTCACTTTTCGGAAGCCTCTGAAGCCTTCGACTTCAGACCTTCTCCCCGTCGCAGGTTAGTGTCAAGCATCAGCTATGTCAACGACTTACTGCCCGTCCCACTAGACCATGGACGACTGTTGGAAGAGGAGGTGTTCGGGCCGTATATGAAGGTCTATTGCTCCATAATGTGGAAAAAAGAGAAGTGCATGGAGCCAAAAAAAATCGCCCTCAAAGGTGATTACCGACCAACTAACCACCACTAAACCAGTTTAGTCTTCTGGGCTGTAGGATCGCAACGATGGTCTTGTATTCAGCATTGACTATGCCAACGACTTACTGGTCATTCCACTAGACCAAGGACGACTGTTGAAATGTAGCGTTTGTGGGTTGTATATGATGCGTACTTGCTGCTAGTCGCCTCCATCGCTTCTGCCTTCTTCTTCGACGCTGGTTCGTGGACTTCTAGTGCGCTGTGATGGCTCGAGATGAGGTGAGCACTTTCTGTTCATAGCTCGATCCAATCTCTCGTTGATGCGTATAGGCATAGGATCATGACAGGCCATATGTGGGCCCGCGGGCATGTAATGTCTTGCGCGAGCGGCCTCGTTGTGCTAACGTGTGGTCTTCGCCAGCTCCGTATGCAAAGCGTAAAGTATGCGCTCTGCCAGATATAGCACCCAGCAGTCCGTCCGGAGTGTGTGCTGAACCGTCTTCAGTCACGCCAGCCTGCGCCTTCTCTCCCCAGCGTCCTTTCACTCATGTCCGCGCAGCCTCTCACAGCAGTCATTATATCAAATCGCATTCTCCCGCCCTGTTCAGTGCTTTCTCCACAGTCCCTTTCAATCTCCTCATTTCTTATCAACATGATTCTTCCGATCCTTCTGCTGCGCCAGCGCCTTAGCAGCCAGCTCCTGCCTCTTCTCCCGCTTCCCACCCTTCAACAACTCCAAATGTCCCGCTCGACTCGCCAAACTCTTCTCCGTCAGCGCCGTCATGCCCGAAGAATGCTTTTTCTTAAACTGTTGTGTCTTCAAAGCGGCGCCTTTTTGTGGTTTGATGACTCGCGCGCCCATTTGTTTGCGGTTGGTGTTGGCTTTTGCTGCCGGCGCTTTACTCTTTTTAAGTTGTCCTTGCGCCATTTTGATGTTGTTATCTGATATGGTATGGAGGAGATGGGAGATGGAGGGAAAAGTTGTTGGTGTAAACAGAGTTAAGAATGCCAAGAACCGATCCATACCTTCCTCTGACCTTCAACTTCTGTACCTCACGGTAACAACAACATCATATCGCGAAAATGGTTAAGGCTCTCAGCTTCAAAGGCGACAAGAAGCCTCCCAAGAAGCGCAAGCGAGTCGAGAAGGAGAACGACGAAGATGCGCCCTCCTCCAAGCAACTCATCACGACTCAAGAAGCAGAACCAGAAGATGACGAGAACTGGGTCTCAGCAGACGCAGTCGACGACATCGCCGGACCAATAATCCTCGTCCTACCCAGCGATCCCGTGGCGTGTATAGCAGTCGATCAGCTCGGCCGAGTCTTCACGAGCAAGATTGAAAACATGGTCGAGAACGAACCACATTCTGCCGAGCCCCACGATGTGCGCCAGGTTTGGATCAGTCAGAAGATTGTGGGAAACGAGAATAGTTTCACGTTCAAAGGACATCATGGGAAATATCTGGGATGCGATCAATTTGGCATCTTATCTTCGACGAGGGAAGCTGTGTCACCAGAAGAGACGTTTAAAGTCTCGGCTCTAGAAGGCAAGAGTGGGTTGTTTGAGATTCAGACGGCGATGAAGTCGCGATACTTATCAGTGGATGGGGATACAGAGCCTGCGGAGGTGAGAGGTGATGCGGAAGAGGCTGGTGAGACTACGCATATCAGGATAAGAATGCAAGCGAGGTTTAAGCCGAAGCATAAGACGGAGAAGGCAGAGAAGGTAAGGGCGAAGATTTCGAGGAAAGAGTTGGAAGCTGAGGTGGGGAGGAGGTTGGATGATGAGGAGGTGAAGAAGTTGAAGAAGGCTAGACGAGAAGGGAATTATCATGAGGTTATGTTGGATGTTAAGGTTAAGGGGAAACATGATAAATTCGCTTGAAGAGCTGGATTGTACTGAATTCTCAATATGCGGAAGCAGGCTATCTCGAGCTACGAAGGTATCTGCTCTCTCACAAGCGAACATAACACTCAGGCCAGCATCCGTATCATCCACCCATTCCGAACCTCAGTCCTATCGACTACGATGCGTCCCATCCCTGGTCGCCTCCGGAGCTTCCCTCGCAATTCGCGAAGGCGAAGGCGAGACATACTCAGAGATCGGACGTGGCGCACGCTGCGGACTTGGAAACTTGCGCACGTTACCCGAAATCTCCTGCAGAGTCCCACCCGGACTTCTTGCTTCTCTCGTCACACAGCCTACCAACCGGGATCAGTGCTTGTCGTCCCAGAAACCTGGCGGGGTCTTACTTCGGTCAACTGGTCGCAACGCATCAAGACGACGTCGTACGAAAGGACTGTCGAAGAGATCTGGAGCAGGTCGTGGTCGAGCATCGGTAGTAGTTGCTAGCATTTCGTTAGTACAGCAGACAAATTGCTGTTCGAGTGGATCTTACTTACCTTCAGCCTGACGCATGCGCTCGCTGACTGGAACTGAACGATCTTCAGGAGAAGCAGTTCGTGATCGGCCATAGATCGCGCTCGACGAAATGGTCCTTGTCGAAGAACTTCGTGGTAGCGCTGAAGGCGCAGATTGGGCTACTGTGACACAGTCAGCTCACGTTCGAGACATAACGAGTCAGGTCATGCACAAGACTTACCTCCATCCTGTCTCAACTTCTCAAGACGACTCGTAATCGACGACACTCTTCCCTGATCTGGACCTACCACTGTGGAAGGAATACGTGGTGGAGGCGAAGGTGTAGTCTCAAGCTCGCCGAGGCCACGCATGTCATCGTCACGTTCTTGATTGTGAAAAGCAAAGCCAGCAATGTTCGTTTCTTCTGGATCTGGGTCTTGGTCTTGCTCTGGGAAGGCTGTGAAGCTACTGACTGGTGATGGTGGAGGAGCTTGGTTCTGGTCGAAGAATAGTGGAGGAGTAGGTGCTTTTGCTCGTCGCTGGTACTGTTCACGGTCATCGTGGGAACTGTGAGAACTTCTCCAGCTGCTGCGTTCTGGTGGTTCGATCGGAGCTGCAGCACGCAAGGCTTCGTAACGGCGTTGGTCACGTCCTTGGGCAGCACGCAAGGCGTCGTAACGGTGCTGGTCACGTCCGATGTGGAAACCTCCGTTGTTGAGGTTACTGCTGCTGGGTGATGGTGGAGGTCCATTGTACATGGAAACATCATCTTGCTCGCTTGGCTGACTCTGGACTTGCTGTGCCGAAAAACCAGCGAAATCTGGCGATCTTGGAGAAGTTGGAGCTTCGTTATACATGGATGCACTTTCTTCGTTGACTGGAAGCTCAGGACTGTTCTTCTGACTCTGCACTTCTCGAAGCTTCGCGAGGTGTTTGTGTTGCTGGACTTGTTCGGTGATGTACTCTTTTTTGAGTTTTGCGTAAGCGTCGAAGACCTTGTGCTCTGGCTCTGGCTGTGGCTCTGCTGGAAAACCACAGCTGAAAGACCTTGGTACGATACGAGCTGTAGGACTATTTGTGACGATTGGCTTGAGATGTTGATGCTGTCCTCGAGGAGTCTCAGTATGATTCTTCTTGTGAGGTGAGATGATGGGTAGCTGACGAGCTTGCTTCTCGCGATCTCGTTGTCCTTGCTGTTCTTCGAGCTCGTACTGCGATGGACGACGAGGGCGAGGTGGTCCTGGTCCTGCTCTGCTGTTTGACATACGGCTTGGAGGAGGGATGGGAGCAGGTGGAGGAGGGTCAGGTGGACGTGGTACTGAGTCTGGCTCGGCTCTGTTCCTTCTCTCTACCCGGGAGGCGTGGTTATCGTAGCCATCTTCAACCCAGCAGCAGCAGAACATCGACATGAAGAAAGTTGTCAACGAATGCTTAGTCTTGACTGGGTGGCGCTGGGCCATGCGGGAGGGGGCTCTGGTGGCTTCGTTACTCATCGTTGCTGGAAGTTCGAAGAGAGAAGGAAGTGCTAGCAGAGAGCGTGGTGCGAGTATATGGAAGACTTATACACTCGCGACAAGCAAAAGATACATGTTTGCTTCATGGAAGCAAGTTGTCTTACAAGGAAGCCTCGGGACTCTTTTGACACGCTGCAGACATGCTTTTAGCAAGAAACAAAGAAGGTCTACGATCATATCGATCTAGATATGTGCAATGTGACAAGCCGAAAGGCAAAAGAGTCGCCTTATGCATGTCTCGGCCATTGTCATACCGTTTGAACGATCTCAAGCCTATCGACTTGAGCTGTCATAATGGACATACTGACTCTTTAAGCGTTGACTAAGCCAACGACTTACTGATCATGCCACTAGATCAAGGACGACTCGTTGAAGGTGCAGCATTCCTGGCAGCATATAGAGACCACATTGACCACGCCGAGTGTAGAGAAGCAAAAGAAGATGCTTAAGAGCAAAACAATCGCCACCATGTCACTGGCCTTGCCGAACAGGAGGACGAAGTCAGGAGGCTTCGAAAACACCACTGTTTAGGTCTGCTTTTCAAACATCAGCTATGCCGACGGTTTACTGGTTTGCCACTAGACCAAGGACGACTGTTGAGGAAGTTGTATCTCTAGCAGTATATAGACATCACATCGACCACCCAGGGTATAGAGAAGCAAAAGAAGTCACTTGGGGCCAAAAGAATGGCCAATCGCACAAGGAGCTTCGCCGAGATTGTTAAGAATGAAGTCAGAAGGCTTCGAATCCCATCACTCAGGTCTGCTTTCCAAACATCAGCTATGCCAATGACTTACTGGTATGCCACTAGACCAAGGACGACTGTGGAGGTAGTGGTTCCCTGGCAGTATATTAGTGTTAGAATGTCAAGTGAGGGAGTGAGGGAGTGAGGAAGGAAAAGAAGTTGCCAGGTAGCAAAACAATCGCCGTTGGTGGACGGGACGAGGTGCTCTGAGCCACGGGGAAGGTCGAAAGGCCTTCAATGGCGCCTATTGTGCCTGTCATCGATGCATGCATCAGCTTTGCTGACGATTTACTGCAACACCACTAGACCATGGACGACTATTGAGATTCACCGAGCTTCCCGTGGTATGTACAGCTCCACACGCAATCGGCATCATTACTGGATGGTCTTGGGCTATCTGGCAAAACAAACAGGTCGCTACACTGCAAAACCAATCGCCTTTACATCAGTAGGCTGCGGATTTGGCCGACTCATACAAGTCATGAGGCTTGGAAGCATGCCGCCTGAACGTTTGTGTCAAGCATCAGCTATGCTGACGACTTGATGATCTTACCACTAGACCACTGACGATTGTTGGAGAGGGACGAGTCTGCTTCATATGTGAAGCTCCATACGCGATCGGGACCTTCACTAAAGCGTCCTTAAAGCATCGAGCAAAACAAACGAATAGGCACCCTGCAAAACAATCGCCTGTACATCAGTAGGCTGCAGATGGCAAGGACTCTCCGAAGTCATGGGGCTTCCGAAGACGCTGCTTGCACAATGTTCCTAGCATCAGCTATGCTGACGACTTACTGATCTTGCCACTAGACCAACGATGACTGTTGGAGAGGGATAAATCTGTCTTATACATGAACCCTCATTCTTGCTCCTCTGAGTCGAGGCCCGAACAAGATAGCGACTCATCACCTTCACGCAGACAGTCGAAGTCTTCGAGAAAGTGAAGGACATGGTCATCTGATCGCCGGTAACCTATATGTTTCGGTCAGAGTCTGCTTACATCAACAGCCGTGATGGTCTAGTAGTATACACAGTAAGTCGTTGGCATAGCTAATGCGGATCCAGCAGTCGGGTTCGAGAGATGGCAGGATGCTGTTTAGCATTGCCCTTATCAGCAAAGCCAAGCTTCTGCTAGAAGAGAGCGGTTGTTTTTATATTCTTTTGCTTGTCGATAGGACTCCTGAGACTTGAAGGAGCTTGCCCGATGAACAGTATGGTTTTGGCTTTGTCAACCTCGAACGAAGTCTTTCCTCGGACAGCTGGTCACCATGCTTCTGAGCTCAGAGTCGTGGTCCGAATTTGGCAAGCTTGTGAGAGCGGAGAATGCTGGAAACTGGCAGTGGTGGTCTTGACTCACGCCGTATGTATTCGTTGCATGAACACTCCTAGGATGTACTTTGTATCATTCGAGACGCACTCTGTATTGGAGCTGAATTCAGTCGATTTTGCGACCACTTAATGATAGCTGCAGATGATCGATGCACGCATGGCATCATGCGCATAAGAAGTGCGTACGGAATGCTGCGGTTCAGTGAAGTCTTCGTGCTTCAAAGTGTGGAAGTTAGGAAGAGGAAGATAGAGGCGTGCTTTATATATCATTCAATTGATCCAATCCCAGGACATTTGGCTAGCTTCCGTGCTCCCGCCACCTATGGCTGAGCGGAGAACATCGACGCGTTCGACTTCCATCCATCACCTCCACAAAGTTCATGCTCACATCAGTCCCCGAATACCAGAGCAGGATTACTGGCACGCGATGCCATCGTTACTCGAGCTCCCGATTGAGCTCATCGAACTGGTAGCAAGCTTCCTCGCGCCCACTGACCTCTTCCTTCTCCGCTCCACATGTCGAGATGTGGCTGCTGCAACGAGCGACGTGTTCGGTCGCACATGTTTCGCAGACCGAACTTTCCTACTGGCATGTCCTCATTCTATGGCGATCATCGAGAACATTTCGTCAAGCGACCACCTCAGCAATTTTCTCAAGAAGCTTCGGTTCAGTGCTGCCATTCTGCGACCGCATGGCAGATTGCAAGCCTCAAGATGCTTCATCTCTGATACCGTTTCGAGGCCACGCCAAGAGGACCGCAGGATCAGAAAGGAGTATGCTGAAGCATACAGAAAACTGATCCAGGACCAATGGAACTTCTCAGGACAAGATCAATACGATTTGTTGGTACGTGTCTTCCGCAACCTGGAGGCTGCAGGCAGTACTCCTGATGTTCTATGTCCTGGCATTGGCTTCGACTACGACTGTCCTGCTGGATCAAGGCCGACTGGCTTCTGGCGACTAGAGGATATATCTGGATATCCGTTCCCACTATGCTATGAGCACTGCAGCGGTCCCATGATCGGATACATCTACGAGGCCATCTCGGAGACCAATTTTCCGGTCAGACATCTTGAGCTCGCTACCGACTCTCCAGGGATTCCAATGCGGCGTCTTTTGTGTCCACCTGCTTTCGATCGCTTCAAACACTTGCACACGCTACGACTCTATGTTGTGCCAGAAGAAAACGAGGAAGAAGCTTTCTATGCCCTGAGCAACATGCTGGGACTACTCTTCAACGCGATAAACCTGCGTGAGCTTACCCTAGGCATATACCACCAACCCTTTGGCTGGGAAGAAGGAACATATGCTGCTCTCTTCGCTACGCTGGCAAACGTCAATTATGCTGAGGTGAATCGTCGACGGCTGCCAGATCTTCTTCCGAATCTTACTGATCTTGAGCTTGTGGGACATCAAATCAAATTTGAGGATATGTATGCTTTTGTTTCTCGTAGATGCACTACTCTGCAACGTATTAGCATGAAGCGGTCCCAACATGACGACTGGACGCACCGAGATGTGCATCCAACCCAGCTCATGGAGCAAATAACGGCAGAAATGGAGAGCACCTAGCCAGAGTGTGCATCGCCGAGTATTTGAAGAGAGCAATCATTCGTGGACTGCTTCACCGAGACAGGACGTCGTTCGAGGGCTCTTCGCAGCCAATCTTATCTCAACAGGCGCCTGGACACCAAGATACCAAGCTTGAGTGCATATCAGTATGTCAAAAAGAGATATTTTGGAGACCTCTTCCGTCTTGGACACTTGGAGGGTACTTACCCGCTGATCAGATTCGTTCAAGATCACCATTGAGCCTACTCGGTCATTACTAGCACATCGATCTAGTTTATCACTTATCATAATCGCACTCTCTAAACCATATTTCCACATCTAATCTGTCATCCACACCCCAGCAGCACTACCATTAAAGTTCAAATCACTGACAGTATGTGCCTCAGTCTTATACCCTTCAAGATCCGGCTCAAAAGCTTCCAACGGCAACTCCAAACCCTTCTCGTAGGTCTTGCCAAAATACTTCGCATGTGCAACATGCTTCTTCTCTTCTCTCACATGCCTACTTCTCAAATCCGTTGTCCTTCCAACATCACCAGCAAAACCACCACTATTCGCGCCCTTGAGCTGCAATCTCACACCTTGCACACTCTCACGACTAGGGTCTCGATCGTGGAAGTTGTGAGGAATGAACATTACACTGCTCGCAGATGTATGCATAAGAGTATTTGGGACATCTCCGCTGTGTGGGATATGGTGAGCTCCGAGATTGAAGTATACGACCAGATCTTCACCGTCTTCTTCCAAATCTTCGCCATTTGCCAATTTCTGGAAATTGATAATCGGATCTTTGGGTTCGAGATAATTCAACGGATCTGCAGATCTTGGTTCGGAATCTTTCTGTTTGAGAATCCAGACATCGTGTTCTGCCCATCGAGCACTATCGCCTAGCGTGGTAGAATTGAGAATCGTGAGATGAGGCGTTGAAGCCATTCCTGTTCCGGATGTTATACGATAGCCTTTGCGTTCGCTCCAGGCATTTTTCTCGTTGGAGCTGTAGACGATGTAGAATTCACCGCCGTTGCGAGGCCAGTCTAGTCCGACTTCTTGTTCTATTGGGTACTCGACCAGATGCATGGTGTTTCGTTCTTTGACTTCTGGTAGATCCCAGTTGTAAGACTTTGTGATTGGCTCGAGCGCTAAGCGGACCATGTTGTTTGAAGGTCCGGCGACGTCGAGATCGGCTTTGAAGTTTATGACATGGTCGTGTACGCTGCTGGATACTGCATCGTGGATGCGGTGACCATATTCGTCTTCGCCCTCATCTTTATTGGCGCGGTAGAATGCTGAGAAGATGAAGCCGCTGGCTCGTACTTTGACTTCGATCGTTCCGTCGAGGTAGAATATGTAGTCAATCGCGTAGTCGTAGTTGCCTACAGTGCTCGTGCTGCGTACAACAAGATAAGTGTTGCGCGACGCAGTGACCGAGTACTGAGCTGTATGGCGACTGAGAAGGTGGTCGGAAGTGTACTCAAAGACACAAATGCTGCTCGGCAGTTCATGAAGATCCCCAGCCATGTGATACTGAACATCCATATAGTCTGCATAAGCTGGGCAGTCATATCCTGGCAGCTGCTCAAACATGTTCTTTCCCATGCCGAAGAACGTGTCCAAGAACTCTTGCCCACCAGCCATTGGATCATCACCAGCATAGTGTGCCATAGCTTCCTGCAGACCAAGCTCGTACATGACACGCTCGCCTTTGAAGCGGATGTCGAATAACGAAAGACCAGTTGCTTGTGCTGTGGTAATGTAGAACTCGAATCCGAACCATGAGACGAACTTGTTCTTCTTATCAAGCTTGTACCGAGCGCCATATGGCTGGACAGAGACAGGCGGCGGCAGCTCGCGTCCAGCAGGAGCCGATTCGAAGTCCTCAGTATCTGTCCACGATCCGTCCATATTTGGCGGAGTCTTCTTGAAGCCAGGCAAAAAGACTGCAGCACGGAAGTCTTCGACATTGTCGTACACTACGCCATTGTAGAAGAACTCGCGAACTACCCAATCCGTTGTATTCGAGCTGGTGGCATCAACCTTGGCATACAGTCCCTGGGGTAATAGAGTCCGCCCACCAGATCCAACGCTCGCTTTGAAGTACTGAAACCAGAGTACCAGACCTTCTGCATCTACTCTTGTCGTTCGCGGAAAGCTAATAAGACCTTCTTCTGGATGCTCAAAGTTTGTCGTAGCGTTCAGCAGCTCCTGTGTGATGTCCGAGATACTTTCCCCTAGGATCATTCCGTATTGGTTGATGGCAGCGAAGTCCATGACTGGCATTGGGACTTTGTTTCGACCAGCATTGAATGGGTAGGTCAAAGGTAGGACTTTGGACTTGGAAGTTACAGGCAGAGGTCCTACTGCATAGTAGACCAGATATGGCTCGCCTTCGACGACCTCTGCAAGGACCATCTTCGCCCAGCGTTCTGGTGCTTCGCCGCCATCGAGATAGATCAAGGCATCGGTCTTGTTCGGTCTCAGTTCTTCGACGGTATAGATTGAGTTCTCTTTGGCTGACTTGGCATGTTTGGTCAGGTTTAGATGAGATAGCTCGCTGTAAGCGAATGCATATATGTCGTCAGCTTCGCTGGCTGTCAGCTCGGTCCATATGTTCTGCTTTGGGGCCGAGAAGGGCCTCTTTCTCGTTTGCTCTTCATATCTTAACGCTGTGCTGTGCCCGGCTGTAAAGAAAGAGTACAGTGAGATGACTGCCACAAAGAACAAAAGCGAGGAGATAACCAGTGGGTATCTGCTTCGTAGCTCCATCTTGGCAGTGTTGAGCTGAAGGAGAAAGAAAAGAAACAAGATGAATATGGAGAAATGAAGGAATGACGGCCTATCTGTACGAGAGCACCTACCTATCTCGATATGCACAGATTAGGTACGGATGGTTGGAAGACGAAGAGAGGGGAGCTCAGCCAAGGATAAGGATGAAGCTGACAGACCTCGTGTCTACATACCATATCCATCCTAGCGTGGTGACTAGGGTGATTGAAGTTTGGTTCTTCGCGTCACTACTCCAAGAAACAACAACAACATCGACGCGACTGTTCAAGAATTACGACGTATACAAGATCAAGTTACAGAGTCTCGAGTCTCTGCAGCGCCGAAGCGACTACTGCTTCAGCCATCGTACATCGACCCGACTGTTCACGAAGTACAGCCCTGGGACTGGACTCTCATATACGACCTCGAACACAGCTCCCTCAACAGTCAGTAATGGTCCAGCGGCAAGACCAGCAAGTCATCAAGATCCTCACATAACGACTCTCGAGTGGCCTCTTCCTAACGACGGAGGCGATGAGGATTAGCTGTATGTTATCTGCACATAACAACTCTCTTGAGTGGCCTTTCTCTAGCGATGGAGGCGATGTGGACTTGTACGTCGATGATTGGTAAACTAGGACCAAGGCTTTAGGCTTCGAAGTCTGTTACGACTTCTGCTACTGCTGGTATAGGTGACTGCGAGACGGTGCTGATTGTTTTGCTCCCCACACGACTTCTTTTGGTGTGGCTAACGAGTTGTTCTTCTTGACGCCTACAAGATCAAGTCATCACAGATTCTCCATTCTCTGCACCCCCAAACCGACTACTCTTCCAGCCTTCTTCAGCTTCCTTAATAACATCCCTCCCATAAACATCTTTCAAGCTCCGAAAATCCGCAAACCGCCACGGAAAAGATGCATTCTCATCCCACCAGTCATGCTTAACAAGCAGCTCGTCACGTTTCTGCTGCTCCGGACCATCAGGCATATGATAGAACCGTCCATTATCATCCGCAAGCTGCACAACATTCCTACAACGTGACTTACGCAAAGCTTGATATAGCTGTAGAAGTTGCGGTATTGACTCCTTAGGATGCGAAGATCTCGCGAAAAGACCGATCAGTTTGCCCAAGACGGCGCCGTCCTCGACTGCCATGGCTGCTCCTGATGCTGCGTATGGTGTACTGGGGTGACAAGCATCACCTAGGAGAGCTACACAACCCTGTTGATGAGAGTGAGTATGGGAAGATTGTATTCGAGCTTGAGGTGTTCAACTTACTCTTGTCCAAGTATCGAGCTCCTCCATGCCCCAGATTTTCCATTTGACGACTTTGTCTACTTTTTCTAGCAACGAACGGAGCCTCTCATCCCAACCTTTGAAGACTTCGAGTAGCTCCGCGAGATCGGCTGTTTCTTTCGATACGTGCTGCGGCAGATTGTCCGGACGAACCATCACGATGTTGATGATCGTGCCACCTCGCACCTGATCCACACATGGTCAGCTCAGAGCTCGAGTACCCTTTCACATACTAGGCAAGACGCCTCTCATAGGCCTGCTTTTACGCAGAAGACATATATGATCCTCGATCTCACTCACCGGATATATCACGGTATGTCCCCCAGGCCCGAAGTATACAGCCTCCCTCCCACTCAAAATCTCCCAACCAAATTCATCTTTCCCTTTCTCTAACCTCTCCATCGGAATAGTCATCCTATAAGCCAAATCGCCACTCTCTCTCGCCTCTTGCAATCTCCCCAAAACCGCAGTTCTCACTTTCGAATGCAAACCATCACCACCGACAACAACATCCACTTCTACCCTCTCCCCGTTCTTCAGCACCACAATAGGCTGAAACTCACACCTTTCTACAGTCTCAACTTCACTATCCAATCTGATATCCCCTCCCAGCCTTCTCACTTCCTCAACAAGAACTCTCTGATAATCCGCTCGATGGATCTGATGCGCACTATACCCGAACTTGGTTTGACACCAATTTCCCCGTTCTCTGCCTCCAAAAGACGCTCCAATAACAGATCCATCAGCCCAGCGACAGATTTTCGAGCCTCCGCGGACTGTCATTCCGGCTGCATATAACTTGTCTAGGAGACCGTACGAGGCCATGATCCTGGTGGCGTTGGGAGGGACTTGGATTCCGGCGCCGATTTCGCTTAGTTCTGGGTTCTTTTCGAGGAGAAGGACGGGTTGGCCATGGCGGAGGAGTTGGATTGCTAAGGAGAGGGAACCGAGGCCGCAGCCTACTATTATTGTTTTAATTTGGCGGGTTGTGTTGTTGGAGGTGTTAGTGGTGGGCTGGCCATTGGTGGTGAGCTGGCCAGTGATGATGTGGTCATTGTAGCCGTTTGGGAGGGTGGACATGGTTCTTGATATGCTGTAGCTGGTATAGCGAAGGCCTCGACATATTGAACAACGGCATGGCGGTGATAATATGTAGTTAGCAAGTATACCTCGACCCTAACTCATGTTTCCCGTAAGCAGGAAGCCTTTAGCGAGCTGAGTCAAGATCTTTGTGATGATGTAGATTGTGGATCGTGACATGTTACGCCCGCATCTTTTTCTACCTCAGCTACCAGTAGTGCTGATTTGCTGAAGCTCATCCTGGAACGAAGTTGAACTCAAAACGGCAGTTCGGCTTCTCTGGCATATCGATCGGGTATGGCACTTGGCGGAACCGGCGGAGAAACCCAGTGATGATTATATTGCTGGAGTCGTTGATGATCTTGAATGTACAGGATAAGCACATGCCATGCGTAGTAAGTAATCACGTCAAGTCATAGTCAGCGGTTCCGTGCGCCAGTTCGGATATTGGTCATATCGATCGGTAAGCTGATGTTCGTGAAACCGAGAAAGAAGCTTAGTGGCGTTGCCCTAGATGATTGTATATACGAGTGGGTAGTGTACGCCATTAGAACATGCACACGCACATGTCGTGCGTCGGTGCTGTATCTGGTGGGCTGATCGTTGTGGATCATGATGGCAGGGCTTGGGTAGGGCTGCGCGGCCACGTTCGACTTCACCTCTCAACATCTTCAAGCAGTCTTTGTTGTTTGATAAATCTGTTCTTATTCCTATTCCATGCATTGCGTGACACTACACTGTTCGTGCCACTCACCTTACACCACTTATTGCTCAATCTTGCTGATCTCGAGCACCGCTTTACCAAAGTTCTCTCCCTTCAACATACCAATGAAGCCCTCAGCAGCATTGTCAATACCTTCAGTGACATGGATGCTCGCCTTGAAGCTACCATCATGCAGCCACTTCTGTACATTCTTCTGGTGGTCCGCGGCGTACTTTGGTCCCATGTTCTCGTCCGACACGATGAAGCCCTGCATCTTCAGTCTCTTTGCCACAACTTGCATCAAAGACTTGACTCCATAAGCCTCCTCAGGCTTGAGGTTGTACTGTGAGATCATTCCGCAGGCAATGATGCGACCCCACTGCTTCATGTGTGTAATGGCAGCTTCCAATTGCTCACCTCCAACGTTCTCGTAGTAGATGTCAATTCCATCTGGTGCGAGACGCTTGAGTGCGTCCAATGGCTTCTCCTTCTTGTAGTTAAACCCGCCATCGAATTGGAGTTCCTTGGTGAGGAACTCGAGTTTGTCGTCACTGCCGACTGAACCGATGACAGTAAGACCTTCGTGCTTGGCGAGTTGACCGACGATCTGGCCGACTGCACCTGAAGCAGCTGAGATGAAGATAGTCTCGCCCTTCTTTGGCTGTCCGATTTCGTAGAAGGAGCTGTATGCGGTGAGACCTGGCATGCCCAGAGGTCCAATGAAGTACTTTGGGTCGAGGTTGTATGGGTTCTCGAGAACCCTGAAAGCTGCGGCTTCTTCTGCTGTGATGGCGGAGTACTCCTCTGTGCGCGTACGCATAGCTACCAGGAGTTGGCCAGGCTTGAATTTGTCATTGTCGGACTTGATCACGCTGACGACAGCGCCATTGTCAATTGGCTTCCCGACGTCGTATGGTGGAGAGTAGGATTTGGTCTCTGCTGCTCGCATGCGGCCACGCTGGTATGGGTCGAAGGAGACGTAGTGGACCTTGACTGTCAAACCACCCTTTGGTGGCTGTTGTTCCAGGTCGAAGTCTCTGCTCTCGATCTTGATGTCCTTTCCAGGTACAGGCCAGCCTTGAGGCGGCTGGGCGAAGATGAAAGCCTTGTTCTGAACCATTGTTGCTGTGTTGTTGATGTTGAGGATGAAATGGTAGTGGACTTTGTTCAATGCGCGAGAGAGAAGGCAGGATATATGGAAGGAAAGAATGATCACTCACCTAGCTTACAAACCGTTCCATACAAGAAGAGCTATTACGTGCCAGTCTCGAGCTCAATGGAAGATTCTCTGGTCGCCTCTCGGAGGAGAGTCGGGATGATGCAAAGGACGGTAGACAAAGTCGAGTAAGTAGTATGAACAACCTCGGAGGTGTATCTTTACCAGGTATACCGGATTTGGGCCGCATCTCGAATCGCATAACTCTGGACCGGGAGGTTTTTCCTGCTGTTCTTTTGCACAAGAGATGCCCCTCATCGGCGGTGGTGCTCAAAACAGGGTGGCGCTCCGGGGCTCCCCAGAAGACTGGCAGTTTGATGTGCCGGTGTGCTGCTTCAAGGAGAGCTGTCTCCATACAGCTGTCTCTGCTGTACATCTGCTAAACAACGACAAGCGAAGCATCAGAAGTGCATGTGATGTCAGATCAAAACAACCATGCAAGTGGAAATAGAGAAGCTCACCGCGATCACGTCGGCACATCGGGAGTGGCTTTGGTCCTTCCTTCAGCCTCACATCTTCCTTATCGATAAGCAAGGACGACTCCTTCGCCACAATGCGTTGGACTACTGACAACCACAACTATATCGAACAAGATGTCTGACGAGAAGGAAGCGCCTCCAGCCTACGATGGCACTGGCGGAGTGGCAGTTCCAGCGCCAATCCAACCACGTCCCAATGGCCCTCGACTACCGCTCCCATTGGACCTCCCAGCACTCAACATGATTCGCGGCAAGCGTGTCATCCTCGCCTCAGCTTCTCCCAGACGGAAACAGCTTCTCGCGCAGGTAGGACTGATTCTCCTCCAGCAAGACTGATGCTGAGCGCCTCTAAGTCTCATACCTAGATCGGCCTTACGAACATCCAAGTCATCCCTTCAACGGTCCCCGAAGACAAATCGAAAACGCTCGGTCCATTCGAATACGTCCTCGAAACAGCGACATCGAAATGTACAGATGTCTACCAAGCCCATATTGACGACACGCCCGCCCAAGGAGGTGAACCCGCACTCGTCATAGCAGCCGATACGGTGATAGCAACACACTACGGCCAAATCCTCGAGAAACCACGGTCCCAGCAACATCACTTTGATATGCTTCAAACATTACGTGATCAGAACAACGGATGGCATAAAGTCTACACTGCTGTGGTGTGTATGGCTCCACTCGAGAGTCTGATGGATCCGGGCTATGCGATGGAGAGTCATGTGGAAGAGACGCTTGTGAAGTTTGATCAGAGTGTTACCGATGATTTGATTTGGAGTTATGTGAAGACGAGAGAAGGTGTGGATAAAGCTGGAGGGTATGGGATACAGGGCGTGGGAAGTATCTTGGTGGAGAAGATCGAAGGGACTTTTGACAATGTTGTCGGATTGCCGTTGAGGGCTACCCTGCAGTGTATTGAGAAGGTTGTTGTTGAGCCAGCTGTGGCGGAGGAGGTGGACAGCGCGTTGTAGAGGAGGTGTAAGAGAAGGAAGATGATAGATGGCAAGAGATAAAGCAATGCTCTTCATCATAAAAAGTGGTCTCGAAGCTGCTACTCGTGGTACGAAGCATTGAACTAACACAATGCACATGTGCTTTCGAAACATTTGTACGTGCAAGCAAAAAGATGTGAGTAGCGTGGTCCATGTGGAGATATACTTACCCTCGCCTAGCAAGTTCCCCAATCACAGTCTCAGGCACAAAACAAGCAAAACAATCAGCACTGCGTCGCAGCTAGTGGCAACCAGAAGCGAGTCCTTCAAGAAGTCATGCTAGGCTTCGAAGTTATAGTCTCCCTGACATTTCCAAGCATCGATGTATATCGACAACTTACAGGTCAACCGCTAGAATACTGACTATCGAGGTAGTCGCATGTTCAATCGTACATCATACCTCATCACAATGCCCCAGCCAAATGGAGAGCCCGACAGAAGTGCAAAACAATCCGCACTGTACCGCAGGTGGGGGCTGGAATAACATTCCCTGAAAGTCTGAGGGGACTTGTTCTGATGCTGTTGGCCTGGCTTGACCAAACATCGATATACATCGACGACTTACAGGTCAAGCGTTAGACTATGCTGATTATTGAAGTCTTCAGGACCTTGATCGTATATGATGCCTCATTGCAAACCATCAGGGCAAAAGAAGCTAAGTTAGTCTCGAAAAGACAAAACAACAGTTTCTGGACATAGTCAGAGCAGAACTGGCCTAGGAAGGCTTTCCAACGCCTATTTTGATCTGGATCTACCGAACATCGACATAAGCCGACGAATTACTGGCTTACTGCTAGACCATTACTGACTGTTGAAGGCTTCATTTCCTGGATCGTATATGATACGTTGTTGCACTGCCCAAGTGCAAAAGATAGCGAGGAGGTGTGGAAAACAAAACAACAGTAACTGGACTAAGCAAGAGACCTGTGACAAGAAGGAACGTTCGAAGTTCAAGAGGCTTCGATCGCTTGCCTTGATCTGAACTTGCCAAACATCGATGTACATCGACGATTTACTGGTCCACCGCTAGACCATTACTGACTGTTGAGATCCATGGACTCCCACTCGCATATAAGACCTCATCGCAATGTTTCACGCGGTACAAAAGAAGGAGACGATGAAGCGCAAAACAATCAGGGAATGATTGGGGCAAGGAAGCCAGGCTTCTGTGTCTAGTCACTACGGACTTCTAACAGATCTTGAACCATCCTCGTGGGCCAAACATCGAAACACATCGACGATTTACCAGCTATTCCGCTTCACCATTACTGACTGTTGAAGTAGCTGGACTTCGGATTGTAGATGATGCCTCAAAGCGATATGTCTCAGGTGAGAAGGGCAAAAGAAATAGAAATGGAGCAAAACAGTTGCGAAAGAGCAAAACAATCAGCGCTGAAACCCAGTGTCAGAACCGCTGCTACCATTGCCGCATATTTATCTGCGAAGCGATCGCTTTGCCCTTGCTTCACCTCACGTCGATGTACATCGACGATTTACTAGCTTTACGGCTGAACCATTGCTGACTGTTGAAGTAGCAGTACTCCAAACGATAGACGATGCCTCATAGCGATTTGTTGGAGTTGACAAGGACAAAAGAATTGCCCAAGAGCAAAACATCAGTGTCTGATCATAGCTAAACATCTCGACCCCATTAAGTCACAGAGACTTGGATACTGGTTCTGACCTCTAAGAAGTTCATACATCAATGTACATTGACGATTTACTGGCGTGTCTACTAGACCATTACTGACTGTTGAGATAGCTCCATCGCTACTCGTAGATATAGCTTACTCCAATGCCTCGGGGGCTGCAAGCAGGGAAGATGAAATAATGAAACGAGTATGGCATGAATCACTTTTGATGGCTATCTATCTCTAGTACACTAATCAACGCTGCCCGCAACTTAGTTATTGACATTGTTAATAGCATATCCCTTTGGCGGATGCTGCCGTATGGGAGGGATAGCAACCCCATCATCATAATACCTTGAGCTGCTCGTGCGTGCGGACAGAGACAAATTCACCTAATGCCCTCTCCACCACCCAGCTAAGGCCGATACGCACGATCACCTTTGTCCTTTCTCTTGCGCTTCTTCCTTGGTGCAGCAGCTCGTGCAGCAGCTGCTGCTGCCCTCGCAGCTCGTGTAGGCTGCAAGAAGATCTCATCATAGACACTCTTCTGATAAAATTCCCGATCACCATGTTTATGCTTCCTCGACTGATAAAGTTCCTCATCATTATAGACCATACCCTCCATAGCCTCCCAATCCATACAATCGCAGTGTCTCAACCTCAGGAAATTGAAAGTCCGGGTCAAACTCCTTACTAGGAAGGAGTTGAAGCCACCTGGTCTCCAAGTACGAAGCCTCATGATAGCGTCCTCATCGCCATTACGCGCAGCCGCAAAATCTGCTTCTTTGTGATGATTGGCTCTTGATCCCTGAGCGACGAGATTGATGAAGCTTCCTTCGAGGTGGGTGATTGTGTCATTGAAAAGGTCCAGAGCAGTTGAAGCCGTGCCAATTCTTGATCGCCAGAAGTCATTCACTTCCTGCAGAACAGTCCGCCATTCAGGCATTCGGGTGGGGCGGTGGGCTTCGTCATCGGGATATGCGTCGTCAGCTGCCACCATATCGAGCCAGATGTCAATGATGAGATCCGGATTGTCAATGGTAATCTGATAGTCCTTGATCGGGTTGCCTGTTGCACTGTCTAGAGTATCCTCATCAATGTCGTGTTCGTCTAAGTCTGAAAGGCTACGAAGAGTGTTCTCCCAGTCCTCGTATAGTGGGTTGTTGCAGAAGATGTATTGCTCATTTGGATGATTTTCTATATCAGCGAACGGGGCAGAGTTCTCTTGCACGTCGTATGCTAGATGGTTCAACACTGCCTTGTCGAAGATCGGAGTCCTGCACTGCGGGCAGGTCACTTGCCCTGGTCCTTGGGAGTTAGTGCACAGACCGAGGACGCAAGGTTTGCAGACTACATGACGCCGCGCATTTGTTGTTGGACAACGACGCAGGGCCATAGCAAAGCGCACACTAGGTGGCTGCAATGTCTTTGGAGAAGTTGGACCAGTGCTGACGGGATCAGCTGATGTGCGCGGTGAGGTGAATGTGGCTTGTTCGTCGTCTGCCCATTCAAAATCGTTCATGCAGACCAGGCACGCAGTGAGGTTGCCCTCGTCCGGCCTCACCTTTGTAAGGACGCTTGGTAGCATAGCTGCATGATCTGGCTGCCGCTTGGGCTTGAATGGATATCGGCCTCTGATGGTGGCCCAAGGTGGATCCGAGCCCGGCAGGTTCGCGCTGGTGTCATAATTCAATATCCGATGTCGAAGAGACCTCTCCGACGAACCCAGTATGGCCCTTTTGAGATTGGCAGCCCACTGAGACCCAACATTGTCGATATTAGATAAGTGTAGCGAGTTCCCATATGGAAAGGGCCAGTGGTAGAGTCCATCATCATTGTCATTGAGCCGGCTGGTACGAGTATATCTGAATCTCCGTATTGACCACAAAATGTTGCCGTCAGGACGACTGAATTGTGTGTTCACAAGGACATGAGTTCTGATTACGTTCTTTAATGCCTCCTCTCCAGGCGCCCTCCAAGTCTTGACAGAGATCTCAGAGCGGCCAGGATAAACAGAAATCGCACCAATCCATTCCTGAAGTCGAGAGTCCGTGATCGGAGGGGGAAGAGGACCAGCAGTATCACCAGCTGTGGCAGGCACCGGTGTCGCGTGAAGATTAGACTGTTGCATAGCATTGATTGTATCGGGACCTGTTTCATAGTGGCTGATGTATCTGTGATCTTCGACGTCGTGTCGTCCGGCTCGTGTCCTGGCTCCAGAATAAAAGAAAAGAGAGGCTAGAGGTTCGTGCATCTGGTAGACTCCGTGAGCGTCCCTGGGGATACCAAGGTTTGATGGCTCAACGAATTCCTCGTCATTTGCCTGATCATTGCTGGAGACCATGCCTGGGTAAGTAACTTCCACCATATGGGTCGCGGACATGGTGATGGGAGTGGCATCTGCTCCGGTGCCAATCTGTGCGATTGCCTGCAATGAAAGTAAGTATCTTTGTAGAACGGATATATGTGTATCTCAAAACGGTACATCTCTGAGCTTGTGCCCCTGTTCGAAGTGAGGATCTGAAGATCAAGCTCATGCACGTACCTGGTTGACACGCGCGAGAGTGCAGTCACTCGCTGCTGGTACTGCATCCGCCATGATTAGCTGTTGAACCAAAGATGAAAGAATTGGGTAAGACTCAGTACTGACCATAATAAGTATGCGCGGACAAAGGTCAACATCATCGCCGGATGCGATCAAGTGTCCCTGTCCACCTCTCGCGTTCTCCCGTAGTGAAAGTCTTTGTTCCTAAGCTCATCACTTTTGTCATTGTCGTTCTGGGGGCAGCTCCCAGACTAGAGAACATAATTATTGTCTGTCGAAGATGTGACCATGTTCTCCAGTATAAAGTTGTCGTTCATCGCAGGTCGAGAAACTTGCTCTCGTATCAGGTCATCATCTTGTTTTAGGAGGCCCTTTCGGAATCCTTGTCTGAATGAGAGACGTTGAAGGGCTTATGGCGGAGCGGCGACAAAACGAAGACTGCGCGGTGAGCCAGTGCCGATGGCTGTCGTCGCCGTAGATTGTGGTATCATCTCAAGTCGATGTTGATGATGTTGTGATGAAAAAAGGTCGACGGGGAAGAAGAGTGGAGCAAGACAAGGCAAGGGCGATCGTGAGTCCATCATTCTTTACTGGTCCGAGGGGTCGTTAGTGCTTGTGGTAGCTGAGAAGTGGCACTCAGGTATATTACGGAATAGCCGCAAGCTGGTATCATTCGAGTAGGCTACCTTTTGACGTCAAATAGTCTAGCAAGTGAGCGCTTCTCGCGCATCATAAGCTTCATTTCGATTGACCGGACGTACCTTACGCCACAACGCCTTGCTATGCCATCTTTCGCCTCCATCTAGCTTTCGTTACTCAATAGTTTCCTCCTTCCCGCTCCATCTCTCGCTCGACCTCAAATTTGAAGTCAAAGAAAGGTGGGTCGAAGTGGTGTACTCGCACATATCCGTCTTCACCACCACTGCAGTATGACTTTCCTGAAGGGTCGACTGCAACATAGTTGAGAGGACCGAAATGACCTCTCACTCTGCCAACCTCCTCTTCGAAGATCTTGTGGTAGAATCGCGCTTCAAACTTTCCTTGTCGTGCAGATGTCGTTGTGACATCCATAGCTGCTTGACCACCTCCCAGAATGACATATTGAGTCGGGTCGGGTGTCATGGCGGCGCTGTTGAGAGGAGTATCTGCGACATATGTCTTGAGCACATCGAGCGTCTTTGCGTCAATGAGCTTGGCAGTCTTGTCCTTCGATGCGGTGATGAAGTAGGTGCGGTCTGGGCTCCACTGCAGATCTGTGACAAGCGAGTTCTCTTCGTGTGGAAAGACGTGGTTCAGCTCTGAGCCGTCCTTCGCGTCGTACTGGGTAACACTGCCATCCTCGTGTCCTGCGATGATGAACTTGGTCATGTAGGAGAAACCAGCGACGGTGACCTTGGGGATGTCGTCCACAACAATGCGCATGCTGTACTCGTTGGCCTGCTCACCCGCTGGGTCCTGGTTGATGTCGTAGACCAGAATCGAGCTGAGTTGTCCTGCGCGCTTCTCCGTCACTCCCAGAAGTTGTGTGCCATCCTCGTTGAACTCCACGCGTTTGATGGCGGTTCCGAATTCCCACGTCTTCAGCAGCTTTCCTGTTCGCACTTCCCATAATCGTATCGTGTTGTCTGCGCCGCCCGATGCGAGCAGTGTGGTGGTTGGGTCTACGTCGACGGTCCAGAGCGCACCCTGGTGGCCCTTGTATACGCCGAATCGCTCGCCATTTGTGCTGTACCAGCCGCACACGACGTGGTCCTTGGAGACGGAGAAAATAAGATCGCCTTCCTTCGAGTATTTGACCTGTGTGAGTGCGCCTGCGTCCAAAGTCAGTAGGATAGTCGCGCAAGTCAATTTCAGTGTTACTCACGCTCGTGGCCAGAAAGGAGTACTGGTCTCATGTTGGCGTGTGTGATGTATTGGCAGTGAGGTGGACTGGTAACAATTATCGAAGGCAAGAGCGTGCCAAGAGTTCTGTTCGCTCTTGCCGCTTGAGTCACGAACTCATAAATTGATGGAGTGGGGTACGAAATTGATGGGGATATTGATTCAATATGGCAAAGGCAACAATATTTGGCTTTCGGAGGAGGGAAGTTGTTCCGGTCTCAGCATGGCAGCAAATTTCGAAAAGTCATACCACTCCTTTGATCTGTCTGATCCAACAATCCTCCGGCGCGTGGTGAGGACAGCTTGCTCGGGGACTGTTTTCGGGCGCATTGGGACTATAGACATAGACCGGATGCTACTCTGATAGTGTCGTCCTCTCTTTCCGCACTCCATTTCTACCACGAAATGCGACTTCCTGGCCGAACGACGATCTCCGCCGGTTGTCGCCTTTCAACCCCGCGTAGTCATCCAGCAAAAAACATTCAAGGGATTGGCCTCCGACATCTTCCTCGAACTTCTGCATTCTCCTCCCGAGCAGACATCACACGAGCAACCCATACCAGGTCCCGACGACCACTACTTATAACCGGGACAGCGTATGAGCCTGCAGGCGTCCGCTCCTTCAGTTCGACTGCCGCAAACATGACGGCCACCAAGATCGATGGCAAGGTCATTGCTCAGACCATCAGAGAGCGCATCTCCAAGGACATTGCCGACAAGCAGGCAAAGAATCCTCGCTACAAGCCAAGTCTGAAGATCATCCAGGTCGGAGGCCGCGAAGACAGCTCGACTTATGTTCGCATGAAGCTCAAGGCAGCCGAGGAAGCCAATATCTCATGCACGATTGATAACAAGGACGAGGACATCTCACAATATGAACTGCTCGAGCTCATTGAACAGTACAACAATGACGCCTCTGTTCACGGTATCCTCGTCCAACTGCCTCTGCCCAAGCACATCGATGAGTACGAAGTCACCACTTCGGTCGCCGACGAAAAGGACGTTGATGGTTTCGGAGCTCTCAACATTGGAGAGCTCGCCAAGAAGGGAGGCAAGCCATTGTTCGTACCATGCACTCCCAAGGGTGTTATGGTGCTGCTTGAAGAGAGCGGAGTTGATGTAAGAGGCAAGAACGCTGTGGTGATTGGCAGATCAGACATTGTTGGAGCACCAGTCAGCTACCTGCTGAGAAATGCAGACGCTACAGTGACTGTATGCCACTCGAAGACTGCCAATCTGTCTGAAGTGGTCAAGACTGCGGATATTGTCATTGCTGCCATCGGTAAGGCACACTTCGTTAAGGGCGACTGGTTGAAGCCGGGCGCAGTAGTCATCGACGTTGGCACAAACTCAATCCCAGACGACACAAAGAAGTCTGGACAGCGTCTGGTTGGCGACGTCGACTTCGACAGTGCAGTCGAGGTTGCAAGCCAAATCACCCCAGTCCCAGGAGGTGTTGGACCAATGACTATTGCCATGCTGCTGTCAAATGTGGTCGATGCTGCAGATACCTTCTTCGACAGACAGAAGTCCCGTCACATCATACCTCTGCCACTCAAGCTTAAGAACCCAGTACCATCAGACATTGCTGTGTCCAGAGCACAGCACCCAAAGCTTATCAACAAGGTTGCCTCCGAGATCGGAATTGCACCCCACGAGCTCGAGGCTTACGGCCACTACAAGGCCAAGGTCTCGTTGGATGTGCTGAAACGTCTGGAGCACCGCAAGAATGGCCGCTACATCTTGGTCGCTGGTATCACACCAACACCGCTTGGCGAGGGCAAGAGTACCACCACAATCGGTCTGACACAAGCTCTTGCTGGTCAGCTTGGACGAGTAGCATTTGCCAATGTTCGCCAGCCTTCGCAAGGTCCTACCTTTGGTATCAAGGGTGGTGCTGCTGGTGGTGGCTACAGTCAGGTCATTCCTATGGACGAATTCAACTTGCACTTGACTGGAGACATTCACGCCATTACTGCTGCAAACAATTTGCTCGCCGCGGCAATTGATACCAGGATCTTTCACGAGTCTACGCAAAGCAACAAGGCACTATACAGTCGCCTTGTACCCAAGGTGGGAGGCAAGCGCGAATTCCTGCCCAGCATGCTCAGGAGACTGCAGAAGCTCGGCATCGAGAAGACTAACCCAGACGATCTGACCGAGGAAGAGTATGGACGCTTTGCCAGACTCGACTTTGACCTCGACACCATCACCTGGAGACGTGTTCTGGACGTGAACGATCGCCACCTGCGAGGCATTACAATCGGACAGGCACCAACAGAAAGTAAGGGTGAACCACGCGCGACTGGCTTTGACATCTCTGTGGCCTCTGAATGTATGGCCGTGCTTGCTCTTTCCACAGACTTGAGCGACATGAAGGACCGCCTCAGCCGTATGGTCGTGGCATCGTCTAAGGCTGGCGAGCCGATTACAGTTGATGACATTGGTGCTGGTGGTGCTCTGGCCGTTCTGATGAAGGACGCTATCAAGCCTAACCTTATGCAGACACTGGAAGGAACACCAGTCTTTGTGCACGCCGGACCTTTCGCCAATATCTCGATTGGCAACAGCTCCATCATTGCTGACCGTATCGCCTTGAAGCTTGCCGGCACTGAGCCCGACGAGGCTGCTGAGCACAACGACAAAGTTGGTTTCGTGGTCACCGAGGCTGGCTTCGACTTCACCATGGGCGGTGAACGCTTCATGAACATCAAGTGCCGTGCATCAGGCCTCGTACCGGATGTTGCTGTCATTGTGGCTACGGTTCGTGCGCTCAAGGTGCACGGTGGTGGTCCAGAGATCAAGGCAGGAGCACAACTTGATGCAGTCTACCGCGAGGAGAATGTGGAGATCCTTCGCAAGGGCTGCACGAACTTGGCCAAGCACATTCAGAACGCGAAGTCCTACGGAGTCAAGGTCGTTGTTGCGATCAACAGATTCCACACTGACACTGATGCCGAAGCTCAAGTCATCCGAGAAGAGGCTATCAAAGCCGGAGCCGAGGACGCCATCGTGGCCAACCACTGGGCTGAAGGTGGCAAGGGCGCCATCGATCTTGCCAACGGAGTCATCAAAGCTGCCGAGACCAGCAAGCCGGAAGAATTCCAGCTCCTCTACCAAACCGAGGGCGGATCCGTGCAGGAGCGCATCGAAGCCATCGCCAAGAAGATGTATGGTGCTGACTCCGTCTCCTTCTCCGAGATCGCCCAGAAGAAGGTCGATACATACACCAAGCAAGGCTACGGTAACTTGCCTATCTGTATCGCTAAGACTCAGTACTCGATCTCACACGATCCAGCACTCAAGGGTGCTCCAACTGGCTTCGAGGTACCTATTAGAGACGTTCGTATGGCAGCTGGTGCTGGATATCTCTATGCTCTCGCCGCAGACATCCAGACGATTCCTGGCCTGCCTACAGCGCCTGGCTACCTCAAGGTCGATCTAGACGGAGAGACTGGCGAGATTGACGGCCTGTTTTAGACAACCAGCTCCAAATCTCTGCGCTCTCCACGCTGTTCATTTCGTGGACAGACATGTTTGGCTGCTCGCGATGATCCAGAGATACTTTCTGGAAAACAGGGAAACTCGTGCGCGTTTTGTTCTTGAAGAAAATAAATGATACCATGGCCTGCTTTCATCACAGCAGGTAATTGACTCGGCGTCCATATCACTCAACGTGATTTCAAGCGAGGCGTTGGCGGGGTATTCTATAGAAAAGCATATATTCGAATGCAACGACATTGCGTTGCCAAATCTCTCTGAAAACTTCCGAACACTGAGCTCGCACGAAGTGCGCCATATCGCTGACATCTGCGGGGGAGACATTCGAGATACGACGGAGACAATTGACAGATAGGCCTCCTTACCTCTCGGTGCAGCTCAGAAACTACGCCCACGAGCAACCAGACTATGTAGTAACATAGTTCGAGAAGCTGACGGAGACGATTGACAGGTAGGCCGCCTTATCTCGGGATAGAGATCAGAGACTACGCTTACGAACAACCAGACAGCGTAGTGCCAAAGAAATGATAGGACACGGAGAAGCCAGATAGGTATGTCTTTGACACGGGTAGAGATCAGCTGCTAAATAGTGCTCCCGGCTGGCCAGCAACCCGAGGACGACTCGATACAAAACCTCCGGATACTCACACAAAACCTCCGGACATGTGATACCGTTGTTCGACCGTAGACGATCCCAGTGGCGACTAGCGTGCATGAGATGTGACTTGTGATCAAGTCCGAAGGCCTACTCGCTGTAGTCGCTGCATCTAAACACCTCAGATGCGCTCCTAAGCAACGCTTTCTGCAAGTACATCCATATAGCAGAACGACACCTTCGAGGACTCCTTCAAACATGCGTCTCCTCATCCTCGTCTCAGCTCTCTTCAGCCTGACAGCATTCGCCAACCCGCTCGATCTCACTAAGGTATGTCGACGACTACACTTGTCACAGCCTGCACGAAAGACTAATGACGAGCCAGCGTGCATGTCCTGGCGCAGGCTATAGTATCGCATGTTGTGCTTGTGGTGGTTCGGGCTCTAGTGGTGGAACTTGTCCTAGTGGAATCTATGCAGGGTGTGGGTGTCACGTTCTCAGTCCTGGTGAAGCTTGTGGTGGAGGTTGAGATTCGGATAGGTCTGTATGTTGTTGGGAGATGGATGAATGGGGATGAGTGAGACTGACCAAACAGCTTCGCGCCAACTGCCGGTCGTCGAAACATCATCTTCAAAAAGCGAGATGATCAGATGCAAGGAATCTTGAGGGCATGCATACGACGACCTTCATGGTCGGGAAGTGGCGTCCAGAGAAGTGAAGTCTTACGGCCGAGCCAATCCTCCACAGGCAGCCAAGCTTTCTCACAGAGAAGATGTACATAAGCGGTGCTATCCTCTCCACATCTCTTCCTTTCTCTCAGCCACCTTTCGAACCATGAGCTCCTCACTTGTTTCCCATCACTATCAGCAGAACTTAGACGCCAGATCTGGAAAGAAGCTATACCATCTCGAATCGTGGAACTTGACATAACGAATCATAACATTGAATTCGATGTCAATTGCGATCTCAGACAAACATCACTTCAGAATGCACTACCTGATGCGAGGCAGTCAGTTACGTAATGGCTTGGCAATATCATGAATATTGGAATATATGGATCAGATCGTGTAGGAGTTAACAACTGATCGTTCTAAGCAATCTATAGTGCGTTCTATATACTAAATTGCTCGCTAAGATCTAAGAAATCTCTGCACGAGACTAGTAGGCTAGTTTCTTATATCTGAGACCATTTCTTGGCTCATATTCGGTGTTTCGGCTATCCGCGCAACACTACCGCCTGTGATCGCCCGAGTATGTCGCGAAGCCCGGGAAGTGGCATCCGAGAACGGAGGATATGGCAAACACTTAACGCCGGAATCTGCGAATGCAGAAGCACGCCTCTGGGAAGAAAAAGATGCCATACAGAAGGCTTGGTCCAGTCCTGGAATCGATATTGTGCATCTCAATTGGCACGAGATGTATCAACTTCAATTCGGCGTGATTGGAGATCCGTTGCGGGCATTGAAGTTTTGCTCGAGAAATGCGATCGCGTCGTCGTTGATGGGGAAACACTTCCATGAGCTTCGCGTTGACGATGATCAGAGTACTTCATCTTCTCTAGATGAAGAGTTTCTGCGGCTGGAGCTCAATTGCACCTATCGTGCAGTTCTAGGGATGATTGTCATCCATGCAAGAGCTGAGTAGGCCTTCGAAGCGAATATTTTTGGTAATGGTGAAGAGAGGATTGCGCTGGTTGATGCTCGCGATCATCGCAGGATTGACTCTTATATGCATCTACGTCAGGAGAAAGATTAAGGCTATTCGGAAATGGTCTTATTTGCTCAATTCGGGAGCGGAAGTCTTCGATGCGTGCGTGAGTGGCTGGCTAAACGATATGAACAAGTTATGGATCTGGAATAGATGGTGTGCTTACCATAACGCGGAATTTTGGGATGCTGAGATTCATGGCGATCAGTGGCCATTCTTGAAGGAAAAGCGACCGGATACTGGTCAGAGGCGCTCGGCTAGAAGAGGCGAGCTATCTCAACTTGAGCTGGACTTCGAAGATCCCTGGGTTGCGAGGGAGGTGGCACAAATGCCAAAGATCCAACCAGTCATTATGTTCCGCTTGTGCGAAAGCGAATGTCCAAATGTGCGGAAAGGGATCGAGAAGCTCGTCGTTAAGCCCGTGGTCGAGCAAGATGACATCGGTAGATTTATGGCTTACATGAACCATCACCAGCAATAAATGTAGACTTTGTGGGATGAATCTGGGTGATCGTATGTATCCCTGGAGATCAGCAGCATCTGTCTGGCCCTTACCAGCCTAAGTTCTCGTGACGGGAAGAGAGGGATCGTAAATTCTTCTCTTGGCCAGATCGTAATCTCCGAGTCGTAATAACAGTATTCCATTCTGATCGTACAGCATCGTCTCTTTCGCCCCATATCATACACACTCCAATTCATCTTATCATCATCATGATCATGATCTTCGCCTCTTACTCCTTATCAACAGCAAAAGCCTTCAAATTCTCCAACTTAATCTTATCCAACACTTTCGAATTCGTCGCATTAAGATAAACCTTCGGCACAATTTTATCTCCCGCGGGTTCTCTCGTCCTGGCATCAAAAGCTTCGAACCATCGAGAAGCACATAGGCACCATTTGCAGCCTGCTTTCATGCCGCCGATTGAACGGAGGTCGTTGCCTTGTTTGGCTGTGAAATCGAGGAATCTATACACAAACAGTCAGAGGAGTGTAAGAGGTAGGGGAGGGTGAGATGGGATATGTGTACTCTTCTGTGACTTCCGCTGCGACTCCATGGTTACCGAAGTCTGAGCCTGGGACTTCGCAGTAACCATTTCGTAGGTAGCCTGTCATGGGAGAGGTAGAGTGGAGGGCCAATGGCTGTTTGAAGACGTTGAGTGATTTGGACATCGTGAGGGGTTCTTGGTGGTTGTGGTGAGAGTGCTTTGCTAGTGTTGTTGTGGTGAAGAACAAGTAGAGTGTGATGAAGAGTAACAATCTTGAGAACATTGATGAGTGTATCGATAGAGAAAGTCTGGACTTTGAGAAGATGGGAGTGGAGACTGAAGCTATATGCCTGCAACCAGGTTTCATGACGTCGATCTAGAGAAGGCGGACTGAGCTCCGTGGCGATCGATATGAGTGGGGGTGCAAGTGAGGTGAAAGGAATGCGTGGAACGATATGTAGTGAAGTAGAATGCTGAGGTGTCAACATTTCGAAGCCAATCGTATGCCTATCTACATCTCTAACTCATTACATTATGTCGCTCTGGTGAGTCGCTTCATTGACACTAAGACATTAATCCTGCTCTCGTCAAACTCTCTACATCCCCTCCAGCTTCAATAACGGCCTGCATCGCCGCTTGACTCAACTTCCTCCTCTTATCAGCAGCTTCCTTCTCTCTCCTAGCTTTCGTCTTTGAACTACCAGAAGGAGCGACTCCATTCAGGATCTTGCCTGCATCGCCAGGAGTAAAGTTCACAAAACCGACACCGCCACCTTGATCTCGTCCGTGATGCCGTGGTGTAGCGCTCGCGGACTTGGTCCTGCGATGTTGAGATCTTCGCCTCGACGCTGAAGTTTGACGAGAACGAGACTCTGTTGCTGGTTGCGGCGTTGGTGAAGGTGAACCATCCCAAGAATTGCGTTGCCGATGAGGTGTAAGTGGTTGTGGCTGATTGCTCGCTTGAGACCATGGGCCGCTTGGAAGACCATTTGGGTGGTGGGAGGGTGTACTCGGTAGACCATTGGGTAGTGATGGCACATAGTACGGAGTCATCGCCGGCGGCATTGACGAGTAATGCAGAGCATTTCCGGGAACTGTAGTGTAGTTGCCGTTCGAATCGCAACTTATGCCAAGGCCGAGATTATGGTTTTGGGAATGTGTATTGATGCTGAGACTCTGCTGGAGACCATCCTCAATGCTGCTGAAGGGATCCTGGTTATCGAATACTGGAGCTGCTGTTTCGTATGTTGTCGATGGGGGCTCTGCGAAAGTAGACGAAGTGGCCATCCAGGGATCTTCGATCTCTGGCGAGCTAGAGAAGCCAAAGTCGAACTCTTGAATCTTGTTGACTGCCAATGATGAGCCTCGCTCAGGATACAGCGGGGCAGTATCGTTTAGTGGTATACTCTGCGTGTATGGATTGCCTGGCAGAGGTGGCGCTGGCTCGAAGTAGGACGAAGCAGCATGACTACCAGGACTCAACAGAGGCGACTGGTTTGGAGTGTGAAGTCGTGCCGATTGATTAAAGGTGCTAGCCAGCGGCGAGATCTGATCGTCGCTTCCAGCAATGGCAGAGTATGTTGGTGATCCGAAACCAGCGAATTGGTCTTGCAGAGACCTGGCCGAGTGCGGTGGTGAGGCCGGGAACGTATTGATGTGTTGGTCCACTCTTAGTTGGAACTTCTTTGGACTCTGGAGAATACGTTCTGCCCAGACATCCTTGAATGCCCCCGCGCGATATCTGGAAGGATTCATCATTTTTGACGGAGAGCCATTGCGTTGACGAACAGTGGCATTGGAGTTGACGGCAGCAGTCGCAGTAGGCTTCGTCACTCCTGTTGGTCGCCCCCGAGATACTGCACGTAGATTGGACACACTGCGCTTCTGTGTGGGTGTTTTGTTTCCGTTTGCAGCGTTACCACTCCCACGGGACTTTTGTCTTTGAGCGGAGTATGATTGGCCACGCGGTGATGATGGTATAGCCGGAGGTGATGGAAACCCTCCCAGGCTCAGAAAATCAGGATGTGACTTAGCTGCCCTCAGTTTCTGTTGTCGCTCGCAAGCTGCTGCGTTCTGTTCCAATGCTCGCAGCTTCTTGTGCCAGAATCCAGTAGGTGCTTTGGCCTTTGGCTGCTGTGCATGGGGAGCACTCGACTCTTCCGGATCCCAGGCAGGGATTGGCGAGGTCGCATCTGTCTGATTGCTTTGTTCGCTCGAACCGGAGAAGTCGAACAATTGGGCAGAGTCGTCTGAACTGCTCCTTTCTCGCTTCTCGACGCCAAAGAAAGCATCATTATCGTCCAAGTACTCTTCAAAGACATTGTTGCAAAGGCTCGACCATTCCGGCTCTTTGTTGGGCGGCCGCATATGGACCATGCTCTTGCGGCTGGTCATCGCCATCGCTTGCGGTTTCGTGGAGTCGAAGACTGATGAGTCAGTCGTATAGTCGAGTTCGTCAGAGATGCTAAGTGTTTTGCTAAAGTGACTTCAACAGGGTGGCAGCTGTTCTGCTTACTGTATATGCCCACTGCTGAAAGAAGTTGCCGCAATGGGCACCAATGCCACACATCGTCGGGACATAGCTATTGTAACGCACCTCCCAGCCTTCTGACATTCCGTACGGTAGTCCAAGCGACTATCGTGATTCGCCGTTGCACGTTACGACGGTATCTTCGGTGACGTCGAATGAGAGAATGCCTTTGTACAAGCTCGCATTCCATTCGACTATCAGGCGGGGAGTGGAATGCATGGTCGCTGCGTGAGCTGCGTGACACTGTGACGTACTCTCATCTCTCTGAAGTTCTTGTGTTTGTCATTCACCATCGCAACAGGCCGTCGCGTACTAAATGCATGTTAGATGGTCTTGTAAGTATGACTTACTGGGTCACATATTGCTCGCGTGATAGTTCTTGTATAGGAGGCCCAAGTCCACCACGCCAAATCGTGCCACAGTGACCATACGTGTACGCTGAACCACGTGTCATCGCATAGCAGACTTCTCAGTCTGTTGCCGGGTACGTCTGCAGTAAGTGCCATATGGGGAAGATGTTGGTCGCCGAGAGCGAATGAAGAGAGCCCATCTCTCGTCCTCCCATCGCCATTACGTTCACTTGGGCGCCTGACGTTGAGTCGTTTCCAGGAGCAGGTCGTCTCGTTTCAGTTACCCGAGCCTCTTGGATGGCAACGTTGACGAGGAGGATACAGATGACAAGTCGAGAGTAAGCGCGCTATTCTCGCGGCTCCACTTTTATTTTCCCGAATCCGAGTTTCTACACATTGAAACGAGGGCCACTTCTTGATGAGATACCAGCAGCATTGCGAGTACAGCATGGCCGACCCGCTGTACGAGCTGCTGGCTCCCTATTTCGACAACGAGGCCGCACAGCCCTCGCCCCGCGATCCACAGACTGCTGGCTACTTGTCCCGTCTCAGCACACTCTCCTTTGCCGACCTCACCACCAGCGAACCGGCATCTCTCCTACAATCGGCTCAGTCGCATCTGCGCAACCTACAGGCGCTCTCGAAAAGATCGCACAAGGCTGTCACGAGCTCTTCATCGCACCTCGCGAACCTCACGTCTCTGTTGCCAGAGTTTGGATCGAAGGCGCAAGCACTGAGCAAGAGTGTTCCAGGTCTCGAGGATGCAGCGACAGAATTTGCACAGAAGTACGATCGGAGTACAGACAATGCAGTTCTAGACAGGCGAAAACGAGCAGCACTTCTGTCTCGCAATGTGGACAGGGTATCAGATGTATTGGATCTGCCAAATCTACTATCCTCGACAGTCACGGCTGCACAGGCGAGTAGCTCAGGGACTACGACCGCAGGCGGAGCAGCGACCTCTTACGCGTCTGCTCTTGATCTGCACTCACATATCAAGAGGTTGAAAGCACTGTACCCTCATTCTGAACTCGTGGGAGACATATTCACACAGTCGCAAGATGAGATGCAAAACTTGGCCACTATACTCATCAGCTCGCTACAGAATCCTGCTCTGAAGCTAGCTGCGGCCATGCGGACAATAGGATGGTTAAGACGCGTTGCGCCAGACCTTGCAGCAGACGTGCAGCATGTGTCTAGGCCAGGCCAGCTCACAACCAAATCCTTGGAGTTGTCATCTAATGCCGTAAGTAATGATGGTGCACTAGGCTCGCTGTTCTTGGTATGCCGTCTGCGAACGCTACATGAGACACTGAATGCTCTCGAGCCCCTACGCGATCTTGCAGATTCAGAGACAGTGCAACGTAAGGCGCCATTCACCACGAACGGTAAATCCACGAAGTCGTCGGGAGACTCTTCATCTTTCGTGTCATCTGGAACGCAAAGCGAACGCTTCCTTAAGCGCTATATTGAGGTGTTCCGCGAACAGAGCTTCAACATTTTAAGCATGTATAAGAGCATATTCCCTACCAACTTACCGGAAGCCGAGCACAGCAGGACTGCCAGCACAACGACAGCTTCGAAGACAGTCGAAAGTCCGTTACTTCCCTTGCCTTCCCCTGTATCGACTTTTGCGCTGCATCTAGTCGACATGCTGGAGAAGACCCTTCACGAGTACATGCCGAACATTTCGGACAAGTCATCCAGAGAGTCTTTGCTGACGCAAGTACTCTATTGTGCTGGTAGTCTCGGGAGGCTTGGGGCAGACTTCGGAATGATGATTGCTTTGCTTGAAGATGATCTAGAAGGAGCGAATACAGCAGAGGAGGAGTTCGAGTGGGAGCAAGTTATGAAGAAACATCGGGTCCAAGCCAGTCGATTGGAAGTGCTCGCCAGAGGTGTTGGCACATCGAGGAAAGCCAGCGCGGACCTGCTGTCGCCGACTTCAACGACGCCAGGACTTGCTTCGTTGTCATCTGGCTGAACGCTGCGAGCATACCGTTGCTCGGTTGCTACACTCTTCGGCGTCGCCGTGATATGACCTCAAATTTTAATGGGTGAGTGGTCCACCAGGAACCGGTATGATACGCGGAGTCCTTCAGCGTCACCGCCACAATCGGTCTCGAACATGGTTGATGCCTCGACTGCGTTCGCTGGCTGGTGCGCGCCAATGCTCAACTCTCTCGAGCTTTGGCAGGATGAGTGGCTCGCCAGGCACAGGTCTGATACAGAAGCTCTGCAGCTTCACCGCCACTTTTGGTCTCGAACTGGTATTGCTTCAGCTGTGTTCGATGGCTGGTTGTCATTACTGCTCAGTCTGCTCAGCCTCGGTGTCAGGAGCTTGAGCATGGCTATAGCTTCTCTCGAACAATTAGGCAGTTCCCTGTAGGCGAAGCCACTATGATGTATCAGCCATGGACCTGCGCAAGGAGAACGCCTCAACCGCGCGACTCATGCGCAACGGCAGCTCCTTTGCAAGTTGACTGGGAGAACGGAGATGAGCAACTGATGCATGTGACCAACATTCACCAGAGGGCAACCAAGTTCGTTGTCAAGTTGGCGATCGTCGCTGACTCCGATGGTAAAATTGGTTCGACATGCAATGTATTTGACGTTTAGCGATAGTCGATGCTTGACGGGAGCTATTGGTAACGAACTGATGGGGCATTCCGGGCTATATGCAATGTGTCGTTGGTGGAAGGTCTAGACTCGATCGCGGGCCGCTGATTTTCATGTGCTCCATGATCAGTCATCAGGAAGCTCCATTACTATGCCTATACCTTTTGTTTGCGATACACCGCCAGCGTAACGCTTCATCACAAATCTAGAAGCTGTCATCGTGACCCTCGTCACACAGAAAATATGCCACATCGTAATGTTGCAGTACTTTGTACCGCAGCCCTATCTAAACCCCTGCCAACGTCGTAGGGCTAGATCTGAGGCTTGTCAGCCCTATGCTCGTCGCGGGTGTACGGTATGGCACGAAACGAACAGCTCCATTGACTCTGCAAGCATGCTAGCACTGCCTGCTTGAGGGTGACATCGCGATATGTTCCTGGCCATTGTTGTTGCTGATGCGTGCGTGAGAGTGTGATGAGAGTTGTTGAGAACCAGCATACCACCAGCAAGCTTTTTTTGTGCTCCGGCTCCAAGGTTGTCGCTTGAAGCGGAATACGGCGCAATGCAGATCATGTTGTTGTCGATCTTGCTACGTTCCGGGGTACGATCTTGTCTCCACTTAGCGTGGTGGACCCGACTTGCCAGTCTTGTCTGTAACGTCTTGGTTCTATTCTTGCTATGCTCAGCTTCCGAATGGAACAATACCATCGTGATTCGTGTGCAGGTGTTGGAGGTATGCCTCGTAAGGAGCCATGGTCAGCTGCATTGATTGGTTAAGGAGCCTGGCGGTTGAGACCACGAAGGGTAGATCTCGGTTTCCACATCAGCTGATTGTAGTTCCTGGAAGAGGAAACTGTATGCTGAGTATAGGGTGTGAGCCGGAGCAGGGAGCGATCAGAATTCCGTGTTGAGGCATGGTTGGTCTCTTCGCAACAGCCAGTCATCAACTCGAAGCCAGTGAACAGCCATTCGAAAGCCTCGTAACGCTCGGTACCCGGAAAGAAGCCCTCGTCGTCTCGTCGTCGCTACCCCCGAAGAAATGTGGCTGAAGCACAAAGAATGCCACAGAATCATGACCAATGTCGACGATGTATGCGAGCATAGCACAGCCACAGGAACGATAGCCACGTTCTAACCTGCATACAACGTTGTAGGCTGAAGTCATCGTGCATGGTGGCTTCGAGCGAGATTCGGTCCGAAACCAATCAGCACAAAGTATAGCAGGGCTTATACTGGTATTCATCGGTAGTCGGCCTGAGATGTGGAGGACAAGACTGTTCAAAGGTACTTCGATACCACGCCAAGTTGCAGTATCACAAAGCGTGTATGCTTCTCGCATAACCATTCACGGTATCTCCGATCACTTCGGCATTCGATGGCATTTGATGGAAAATGTGGAGGACCACATCTTTGACTTCACTTTCGATCTGGCGGTAATGGCTGCATGTCGAGGGAGCTGAAAGAAGAATTTCGATTCGTCAAAGCCTGGTTGTGTGTAGATCGCGGACCGGGCAGACGAGTGTAAAGACAGGACCTTGGCAATATTTGGTTACATTACTACTCTGAAGGAAACGAGCAGGCCACGCATACTGGTGGTAGCCAAGCAATTGGCCATATTCCTACAAGATGGAACAGATTGCTCTAGCCAACCAGAAGTGGTCGCTGACATTTAGCAAGCATGTCCACGAGTGGTATCGAAACGAGTGATCGTCCCACTCCACGTACTCTTCCCAGGCTATGCCAGGTCGTATGAGCTGATCGCGTGCGTGTGCGCGGAACGACGGCCTCTAGCATTAAGCATAAGCATAATCAAATCCAGGTGCCGCTGGAAGTGACCTGAGTGCTGCAGTAGTCTTGTGGTCCCGAAAATCAAGAAGTGTATCTGTGTAGCGACAAGTAGGCTGCACAACGCTATATCGACGGGAGATGGAATGCCGACAGAACCCATGCTGTATGATGGAACGTTCTTCCAGGAGAAGGCTGGCGGAGATAGGCTCAGTGGTATGCGAGAGGCTGCAGGGCAGACGCATGAAAGTCTCGGCCCTCGATTATCCTTGTCTAAGTGTGGCTCAGCTCTCGCTCGTGAGCGAAGCCGACAAAGAAGAGCTATTCAACTAGATAGGCCGCAAGATCCGCTCCATGTGATACATCTATCACACCCATTTACAGCAACAACAACCCTAAAGCCGCTCGTTGCAGTATATATCTGGAAACTTCTCGCCACCGACCTCGCTGCCGATTCATCATCACCGCGGACGAAGTTCGTCTTGATGACATACTAGAAGCCAGCCGCCAAGCACTGGACCCTTAGAAAGGAAAGAGCGAGCCGAGATGACGTTGATCAAAACCACATCTTCTTCCTCGAACTCGAATTCCAAGCACAACTATCTTAACGCACCATACAACCCTCTCTTCGCAGAACAACCATACTACGACGCGTCGGCATTCGAGCCACAAATATACCAGCAAGCATTGGCCCTGTTACAGCGGTCCACGTTCCATAACGAGGGCAACAAATCGGGCTACTCGACGAACTCTACAACGCACCTTCCTCGACTCGCCGTGCAGGCCTCGTCTGCATCGTTCTTGCCCCAGCAGACCGCTTCGACAGGCCTGAGATACGACTCGGCCCTATCAGTCGCCACTGTGGATTGCCAGTCACAGCAGATGTACGCGGCGCCGTACAACAACATTAGCGTGGGAGGCCTAGCAGCAAATCATCCCCAAGGCATAAAGAGATCGAGGAGTCATCAGCGCACACCGTCTGCTTCGACAATAGCATCAGCAGGGCCGGCCTCACCGTACATGCAGACGGCCTCGTATCCGCATATAGCGAACACGGATCGGCTACCAGACTCACCGGCTCAGGTCGCTGATCAAGGGCTATACTTCAAGCAAGACACAAGCGGTGGAGTGTTTGACAACAGCGGTTATATGCCAAGTGCGGCAGCACACATGCCCAGCGCGCACCTTGCTATGAAAAACTTTGGCTTCGACTACCACAACTCAGAAGACTTTTCCGACTTTGCACCATCACGGCAATCCATGTCGAGCTACGGCAACGACTCACCGGCTACGCCACAATCTGGCGCCGGCGATGTCGATACGAAGACATATAATGGCGCGCAGCAGAATGGTGAGATTTTGACAGACATGGCTCATGCTTCGTTCGATTACTTACTTTTGGACGAAGCAGATTACAAACCATCAAACCCTCACGTTCAGCTATTCCGAACTGAATCGGCAGCCTATCAAGATGAACTATACAATCCAAACCAAGTATATGCTTCTGCCGCCCCCAAGTTACAACCACAGCAGCAGCAGAGTTCGTTCCTATCACCTCACAGGAATTTGATTAGCGAAAGACTGCAAACCGCAAACTTAGCACGGTCAACGTCTCCTGCCACGGACGCGTCGCGAGATCGCTCACCATTCAGACATGGTTCCCCACTTGCACCTACAAAGGACTGGAAACCGCAAGTAGGAGATGGACGTGTTGGCACGGCGGCAAGTATGCGCCAGCAGCAGAAGGACGCATCGACCGAAGCAGAGTATGCACGAAATCGGGCCCCATTGCGACGAGAGCCAACAAAGACAATCTCACCAAAGGATGCGTTACTTGACTACAATGAGAGTGACCAGACTCCACTGTTCCAGGACAGCATCCCTGGTGGTTACAAGCAACATCTCAGTGGCACCGAACAGTGGCCATCCAGCACTTACATGGGAGCGCCAAGTGTCAACTTTGCCACTGGTCAGCAGAACATGAGCTTCAGGAACGCCACCTCAGCTGACACGAATCTGTCTGGTTCGGGCTACGACTTTACCGGTTTGCCACCGAACAACGGTCAAGTATCCAACGCCTTCCAGCCCAACTACCAAGCTGCAATTGCTGCACAGATGAACAACCACGGCGAGTCGACGCCGCCCTTTCCTGCAGGCCTACCTTCCATGGAGACATCAATCAGTGATGCTGGATTCCCGCAGTCATCGCAAGAAAGTATCAGCAATGGTGCCTCGACTACCTCAGCGCCTCAGCGACCTAGTGATACTCGAGCCAATACAGGTGCCTATACCTGCACCTACCATGGGTGTACACAACGATTTGGTTCTCACAACGACCTACAAAAGCACAAGCGGGAGTATCATCGCTCGCAGCAGAAGAATCACGAGAGTACCTCGCCTGCTTCAGCCGGCGATGACTCTTCTTCCTCGCCAAGATCGACCGCGTCACCTGCGCCTTCTGCCAGCGGCATGACATCTGCAGCGCTGCTAGCTAGAAACTCGCAAGCTGGACCACACAAGTGCACTCGAGTCAACCCTTCTACAGGCAAGGCATGTAACACGATATTCTCGCGGCCCTATGACTTGACCCGTCACGAGGATACCATTCACAACGGACGCAAGCAAAAGGTTCGCTGCCCTATGTGTCGCGAGGAGAAGACCTTCTCACGGAACGATGCTCTCACACGACATATGCGAGTGGTCCACCCTGAAGTGGAAAGCATGGGCAAGCGATCTAAGCGTGGCGAATAGGATCCTCCATACCGCTCGCGGCGATGACCTAGTGAACTGGCATTATTAGCGCGGAGGGATGGTTATGATTACTTTACGATGATGCGTCATCTTGTTACACGATGTACAGACGGCATAGCATCGCGGAGCACTATTTTTATGCATTGCATGACGGGTAACGAGGATGAGTCGACTATACTGTTGTCACGATTAGACGAGTAATGGATGCGCGGGTCGCTGCTATGATGCATTTCAGCGCGGAGAGGAAAGGGAAGAAAGTTCTGTTGCTGTACTACCACATCAGCACGACGACTGTACCATTAGCTAGCGAATCCATATGCAGGCTCGAAGGAGTCATGCAAAATTTCTTACAAACTGCTCAGTGCTCCAATCAGTGTTCACAATCGTGTCCTACCAGCTTCTCTCATTGAAGTGAAATTGGGTCAATCGTTCAGCTTGACACTCGCTGCACATCAAGTGGTATGGCAGGGTATGCATGCCAAGAAGCAGCACAAAGGTCTAGAATCATGCCGTCGGAGAGGCCGAAGATCTGGTGATCGTGCACTACACCGCCTGTAACGACCTGCGTATGGGAGTGTCGGTCATGAGTTACACGATCTCTGTGGTTGTCGTCCGTGTATGACTCCTTCTCGTGCCAGAGAAACGTGAAGGTTGTACTCGCTTACCATTACTGATTCCAGCCTAGTCATCGATTACAAACGCTCTCCTCGGCTGCTTGCCTGAGTGCTCCGATCAACACCACCGACTATTCTGTGCTTATGCCACCAGGCCACGCATGCAGGTGGTGAGAAGAGGCAGACAGAACTATCCCCGGAGGACGGAGGACTTAAAAGGTCACGCTGGTCCTGCTTGTGCTATTTCAGCGTCGGTCCTCGGAAAAGCGAAGACCGCGTTGCTCACATTACTTGCTCCTGCAATGCTCCGGTGAGAAAGACTAGCATACCTCAACACTACAATATGGCAATCCCAGTAATCTCTTGTGGTCTTGGAGCGCTGATCGGCGGGCGGATCGCACCTCGCTTGCGACCAGAATACGAAGGTATCCTCATCATGAACCGATTCCTGTGGTGAACGGTCAGCTGATAGCATGTCCAGTCATACAATTCATCACAACGGTGCAAAGATGCAAGACCGAAATTCCGACACTCCTTTCAGGTGGGAAGCCTACGCCTGATCCAGACAATGTTGGCTCGCACAACTTTTCCGCACCACCGCAAGCAGTGATTTTTGGTCGTGGCTTTACGGCAGAGAATATACAAGATATCCGGCAGGAATGCGGTGATTCAGACTCTGGACTAGCCTGGCTCCAAGGTGGTGCCGACTGAACAGGTGATGGCAAAGTCAAGCCGCCTGATAAGAGCGATGCTGCCGCGCTTGATGCTTATGCTGATCAGACTGCGGCTCAAGTGAAGAGTGTCTTGAATGAGTTGAAGGTCAGCGGAAAGCTCGGCAAGGATGGCGTGTACTACTTCTAGTGTGTAAGATTGGTGAAGTAGACCTATGACAATGCTGACATTACAAGGCTCGAAGACAATGTTACTTGCTGTTCCACGCTGTGCTCGCTCTTGGCTGTACACCTCGCAGTAAATGCGCCTCGGAGGCAGCTATATTACAAGGCGCGAAAGTGCTTGCCTCCACGATTCACGAACCATCTCGAAGTGAAGCTGGTGTGGCCCAGCGTTGCCTGGCGAGCAGTGAATGCAGGTGAGATAATTGTTAGTCACTGGTGTAGGCTAGTGTCACTGCCGCAAATCTTAGCATAAGAACAGCCAACCTTCGCCCTCTCCTCCGCGAACCAGCAACGACTGGTTATTGCAAAACCACGCAGCAACCGAAGTAGTACGAAGGCTGGCTTCGAGGCGCTCGATCACCTCACAGCGGAGGAGCTTCGCAATATTGGCACGATAAAGCCTTCCGGCGAAGCTTTCACTATCGAACCATCTCTGCTCTACCTCACTGACAGCGCCAGCGACTCGAACTGTTGGAGATGCTGGCAACGAAGATGCCGAGGCTTGAGATGGCATGGCCTCCCCATACGGTGGCGAACGACTACGACACAGAGCCACTCAGCTCGGAACTGGGATGTGTGCAGGGCTCAGAGCGGTTGGAAGGGCCAGTATGGGTGAACGAGAATGACATGCGTTGAAATATGAGGAAAGCGTGTATGGTACTCAGAGCCACCATAGTAACATCGCTGCGGTCTCGGCCCTTGGCAAATGGCGTGCTCCACCACTTCCAACCTCACTTTCCATGATAGGACATTGTATTTATCATGACTCTCTACTGACAGAACAGAATGGCAACGATAGGGAAACGAAAAGCAAACGATATAGCCTCCAATGGCCTCTACCAGAACGATCGACCAATACTAAAGCGACGAGATACATCAGTCTCAGGCTTTCAAAACCTTGATCTCAATGGCTATGGCTATCAACAAGAACAACAAGAATACGAAGCAAGAAAACAGAAAGATCTATTATCAATACGATCAATACAAGATATAACATCATTACCGACACCACCAAACTCGGCGACTCTCCCACAAGAAGATGAACTCATGGAAGATGATGACGATACCACGCCGCTTCCTTACAAGTGCTTTCAAGATCAACTCACAACCTTCTGTCAAAGACATCAACATAGCATTGGGCCTGCTTACCGCTCCGCTCTCCAAAGATATTATCAACAAGCAATCAATACTTTCGAACCTGGCGAAGTCGTGGCAGCAGGCCAAGCTTTCAAGAAAATACTAGATCGATACATTTCCGATTTGCAGGCGATGGCGTTACAGCAAGTCCAGCTACGAGTTACTATGGCTAGCATCGGAGTCAAAAAAGCAGCATTAGAAGCTGTAGATATTGTGTTGGCAAAGCTAGATGAGCAGATTATTGTTATGGGAGCTGAGGCGCAGGGTTTGGATTTTGATCTTTAGGTTTTGGAAAGGCAGAGACGTGAGAGATGAGATGATCCCTGCTTGCAAACTTGTGTATTGGGTATTCTTCTAGCAGTGTACAATGTACTGGTGGCGACTGTCATTGTTAGCGTTATGTATGTGTACTGGTGGCGACTGTCATTGTTAGCGTTATGTATGTGTACAGTTAGTTAAGGTGGTATCAGAGAGACAAGATTTGTCCTAGCAGAAGCATTGCTTTGCATAAGTGAACGTTGCAGGTTCGGGCAAGGAGCGCATGAATAGAGATGAAGGCAAAACGGACTGAGTCAAGTCGTATCATTCATCTGATTGATCTAGTTGGCACGTGCACCGCTACGACCTGTCATACTCTCGCCAGATACCGCTTCTCGGCCACCTCATGAAGCAGTATCTAGCAAGCCTCGTATCGCAGCACCTCATCAATGCCGTTTCCAAACCGCCGTCATCCCCTTGTCCTGTGTTGATTTGTTCAAGTCGAACGCCTACTAAGCGCGAGACATGACACCCCAAGCACGGATCTTGTTGTCGGTGTAACCAGCGAACAGAGTCTGGCCATCAGCAGACCAAGCGAGCGAGATACACTCTGGGTCACGAGCCTTGCCACCAACATCGACAAAGTCTGGGCGGAGCTCATCAACCTTGCTCTTCTTCTCGAGGTCGAAGATGACAATCTCCTTGGCGGTGGCAGCGCAGAGCCAGTAGCGGTTTGGCGAGAAAACGAGAGCGTGGATCTCGTCACCGGCGCTGAGGGAGTAGAGGTGCTTGGACTCGTTGAGGTCCCAGAGCATGGTGGTACCGTCCTTGCCACCGGAGGCGCAGAGGGATCCATCTGGGGAGATGGTGACGGTGTTGATGTAGCCGGTATGTCCGATGTGGTCGGTCTGCAGGCGGCAGGTGGAGAGCTCCCAGACCTGAACTTCATCTATTAGCAAATTGCTCTGACACGTGTGCATGTTGCTTGACAGATGCAGCGCTCGACAAGGGATCAGAGTGCCTTCAAAGGCAGGTTGGTTTCATAGCGGTAGATGGCCGCTCTAAAGTAGCAAATACTTGTAATAAAGCATCATGTGAAGTGTAAAGTTCTGGGAAAGTTGGGTGTATATGCTCACCTTGACGAACTTGTCCCAACCAGCGGAAACGATGACTGGGTTTTGTGGGTTTGGCGAGAAGCGCACGCACGAGACCCACTCGGTGTGTCCCTTGTCGGTGATAGTGTACTTGCAGTCACCGAGGGTGTTCCACAGCTTGATGGTGCGGTCACGCGAACCGGACACGATCTGGCGGTTGTCGGCCGAGAAGGAGACGGAGAGGACGTCGTTGTTGTGTCCAACGAAGCGGCGGGTGGTCTGGCCGCTGGACAGCTCCCAGAGGCGGAGAGTCTTGTCCCACGATGAGGAAAGGGCGTAGGCACCGTCGGAGGAGATGACACAGTCGGAGACAATGTGCGAGTGGCCGTGGAGCGAGCGCTTTGGGTAGCCGTAGCTGGTCTCGTCGCGGGTCAAGTTCCAGACGATGAGGGTCTTGTCACGCGAGCCGGACAGGAGCATGTTGGGGCTATCAATGCCTGTCAGTATTTCTTGCTCTTCTCTCTAGCTGTATTGCGCGCAGTGCGGTCTCACTTCTCGAGCGAGGTAGCCAAGCTGGTGACCCAGCCGGAGTGGCCCTCGAGGGTGCCGCGGAGTACGAGTTGCTCAGCCATGATTGCGGGTGGTGTGAGGTGGGAGGGTGAGAGGGGATGTTGTTCGTGGTGGGCGAGTCGAGAAGCTGAAGTTCGACGTTCACAAAAGTTCAGCGAGTGCGCTCAAACTGAAAACTTGGCAGGCAGAAATTAAGGCACACACATAGACTTCATTCTGATACTCTACTATCTACAATTGTACATACTGCAGATGCGCCGCGCCTATGCTGAAATGGTCTGAAGCTGGAGTCATCATACACGCATACTCCCTGTGAGCATATTTACAGCTTCGAGCTGAGCACAGCTCGCATTCTCTTCTCAACAGCATCAAGATATTCAGTCGTGGTCACATAATCGTTCTTCTTGCCGCAGCTGATGGCTAAATCCTTGGTCATGATTCCTTGCTCGTCAACAACGTGGATGCATGCCTCCTCTAAGCTCTCCGCAAACTTAGTCACTTCTGGTGTGCCATCAAGCTCTCCACGCTTGGCGAGACCTCGTGTCCATGCGAAGATAGAGGCGATTGGGTTCGTCGACGTTGGGTTGCCCTTCTGGTGCTCACGGTAGTGGCGAGTGACTGTGCCGTGTGCTGCCTCGGCCTCGAATGTCTTTCCATCTGGAGTGACCAGGACAGAGGTCATGAGGCCAAGAGAGCCGAATCCTTGGGCGACAATGTCGGACTGAACATCACCATCGTAGTCTGTGACACGTCAGTACTCGATATCTTCTTCTCGAATGTAGTATAACATACTCTTCATGGCAATGACCATGCCACCCTCGTTCTTGATCATTTGAGCAACCATGTCATCAATCAGACGGTGCTCATACCACAGACCCTTGGACTCGAACTCCTTGCGGTAGTCCTTTTCGTAAATCTCCTGGAAGATGTCCTTGAATCTTCCATCGTAAGCCTTCAGGATTGTGTTCTTGGTGGTCATGTACATTGGGTAGTTGAGCGAAAGTGCGTGCTTGAACGAAGAGTGTGCAAAGCCCTTGATACTCTCCACAGTGTTGTACTGTGTCTGAGCAACACCACCCTCGTGCTTGTCGTTGAAGTCAAAGACCAGCGTCTTCTGAGGCTCGCCGCCCTTGGGTGTGTAGACCATCTCGAGTCTGCCTGGCCCTTCAATCACTCTGTTCTGTGCTCGGTACTGGTCACCGTGTGCGTGACGACCGATCACAATAGGCTTCTTCCAACCCGGTACAAGTCGAGGTATACGTGGAATGACGATTGGTTCTCTGAACACGGTGCCTCCAAGAATGTTACGGATTGTGCCATTGGGCGATAGCCACATCTTCTTGAGCTTGAACTCTTCTACACGCTGCTCATCAGGCGTGATGGTTGCGCACTTTACACCCACGCTGTACTTCTTGATCGCCTCTGCCGCATCGATCGTGATCTGGTCGTTGGTCTCATCACGCTTCTCTAGGCCAAGATCGTAGTACTTGAGGTCGATGTCCAAGTATGGGTGGATGAACTTGTCCTTGATGTCCTTCCAGATGATCCTGGTCATCTCATCGCCGTCAAGCTCGACGACGGGATTTTTGACTTTGATCTTCTGAATCTGCTGTGACGCCATGGTTCTGCGTTGCACAAGCTTAGCCGCAATTGGTCGTGGAAATGCGCGTGCTGCTGGGATGAGTCTGGCGGAGGAAGAGCAAGTGGTAGTGGAGGTGAAGATGGGAGCTGCGGCGGCAAATGATCGCAGAGCAGACATGATGTTTTAATAGCTGATAAGTGTCTGGCAGGACGGACGGGATCGGTGAGTAGTCTGCCACGCCTCAGTGGTCGTTGACTGTTGGATATGCGGAAGAGACACGCTTATCCGAGGGCAACATGTACTTTCTCACACAATTCTGCGTGTTGACGACTCTGCGATGTCGCTCGTAGCTTCCCCACGAATCAATACGCGGTAGTTCACTATGAGGCTCGTGCATTTAGCCGGCATATGCCCAGATGGAGTCAGAGCACCGACGACGGCAAGCTGCGAAAGTGGTATGACGATAATGGAAGTTCTCCTTCTCCAACTTCTCACATACATACATGATCGCTACGAGAACGCCCATGACCAGCTGCAATAATGGAAGCAGCTCGCTATCAAAATCACCTTGCAAACAAGAATTAAGACATTCTCGCCAGTGCCTTAGCCGATGGCCCGCCACCTCATCCCGCGCGTGCATCTGGTGTTAAAGCCGTCCGGACATATTCTCAAGAATTCTTTACAAGCTCGACAGCACGTTTGTGATGACCCGCATCACGCTGTTCGCGAACACCATGACTTCGTCCTTCTTTCCTAGATGAGGAAAGCGCTGCGAGATCTTGTCTGGATGCCAGTTCACAGCCTCTTCCATCTTGAGCTTTCTACGAAGTTTGGTTCTTCCAGCTACAGAGTCTGCGGCTGCCTCCGGCATATGTCTGAAGAATGCTTCAACGGCTTGCTCGAACTTCCTGTCTTGAGGAGGAAGAGCATTCGAGTGGAAGGCTTTAGTAGGTCGAGGTATCGACCTGATCAGTTGCGCTGAAGATGTCGTTGCTGGCAGGCGGCGAAAGTTATCCCACTGTAGACCATAGACCGCCCAGCTGGCTTCCCAGGAGATTTTCTGTTCTTCGGCTTCCTCTTGACGATGTTGTGCGCGGCGACGCTCTTCTTCCTGGGCAGCTTCTCGACGTTCTTGCTCGGCTTGCGCTTCTCGTTCAGCTCGCGCTCGTGCTTCAGCCTTTTGACGCTGGCGTTCGAGTCGGGCCTGACGCTTTGCCTCTTCTCTTCGCTCGGATTCGCGTTGAAGTTTCTCCTCGTGAGCCTTCGCGTCAGGTGGATCAGGCGCGCTGGGTTGTGGACTCGAATCTTGTGTCTGCGTTGCGCCATCGGCATATCTTGGCGGCTCTGCCTTCTCCTTATTCGACTGCTCAGGCATGCCGAAACGCCACTGCTTTCGGTGATTTGCCTCAGAGGCCATGTCGGCGATCTTGGCGCGAGTAATAGCCCACCGCCATCTCTGGATCACAACCGTTTGTTGCCAGGGGTCTCTTCGATGGCATCGAACACATAGCAAACAGTCGGCAAGCTCTGCCAATGCTTCCTCTAGGTCGTCCGCATTCCACGAGAGGTATGGGATATCTGCTAAGATCTTCTTGCCGCGACATCGATTGGCTGCATTTATAGGGTTACGACATCTGAGTCCTTTGAGTGTTGTGCCGCTACATCGCTCGCATCCGAGAGGTATGTCAAGAACGTTTTCTGCTTTCCAAGAAGACATCCATGGCGTTCGACAAGACATGTCTACGATATGGCTGCTTCTGGTGGTAGTAATGAGGATTTCGTATAATTGCGAGACTCTCTGTGGAATGATAATCATATACTGTTGCACTGAGGCCGCCTGCAAGAAGCACAGTACTGTGCCGCATAGCTGTATCGCCGCAGACCAAGAGTGGCGCAACAACAAGCTCCGCTGTGGTCGTTGCAGTGCAAAGTACTCAGCCTGTTTCATGAGGCGTTGCGACTGGAGATATGCATCTCTAGCTGTGTACATGCCTCGAAAGTGCTACTGCGATGTACTAAGAAAAGATCTCTACGTATACCCCTGGTCTCTGGTGTCTGTTCTGATGTGGCACAGTGCATTGGCGCTTGTTCGAAACGAACCACGTGATATGCACGAGGTATCTTCACCTTGCAATCACCATTCGCCTGGGTAAGCTCGAGACGAGTCCTAGAACAAAGCGACACCTCACTGTAACGACACGGATGGAGACACCGTCAGCTGCAGCTCTCTGGTCTGGTGTCCAGGTCAATGAGCGGTCATACCCTCAGTCGCAGAGTCAAGACCTAAGTCTCAAGGTTCGCAACAAGAAGTCCAACTACACAGCTCTAGCAGCGTCCCTTATTACTGCACATGCACGATCATGGGCCTACGATCAGGTGATACACGACCGACGAACTGGAATGCTCGAGGACGACACGCAGACAAAGCAGCGTAAACAATGGTCTTGGTGAGAGCGCATTGTCACTCCTTTGTCCAGTGCTCTACAAAGGCATACAAAACAATGACCTCAAAGAAGCTCTTTGTCCTGTCCTGGTGTTGTCGCTGTTCTCCCCAGAGCATATATACACCATCAATCGTCCGCACTCCTGCGCCCTAGTAGCTCGCTCGTACAACACTATTCTGGCAATAGTAAGTAACCTTTCCTACACAGCGAGCTCACAATCTACAGACTCCTTTATCCAACACAGAACAAGATGGCGAACAACACCTTAAACCCGAACAGTCCAGCAAATCTGCTTTCTCGCGTACAATTCGCTGACACTGGCCTGGTGCCAGTGACTTCGTCAGCAGACGAAGAGTGTGCCATATGTTTCGACACATGTGTCAACCCTGTCAGTCTGCCTTGCAAGCATATCTATTGCCACGACTGCATCGACTCCTGGATCAAGGCCCCTCAGGGTGGACCAAAGGATTATTACGCAACTTGCTGCAAATGCAGGTCAGTCCTTTGCGAACGATCTGCTCCTACTGCTAATGCTGATGTAGCTCAAGACCGCTTCGCTCAAACTCTCGCACTCGCTCCAACATACGAGAACGCCCCTCCAGCTCTTGACAATACCGGAAGCAATCCTTATGATTTGGCCATCCGCTTCCTTCGTACTTACAATGGACGTGACTCAGATGGTGTTCTCCATTTCCGCACGATAACGCCCGCTCGCGAAGGCACTTACCCGATCACTGGACCTGGACATTGGCCTTCGATAGAGCTCCTGTGCACTCACGTCAAAGCCGCTGCGTACACGATTCGTGCCAGGCAACAGTTCAGTGGACATACATTCGGTCATAGAGAAGTTGAAGAGTGGGTTGATATCATCTCCCACCTCGACACCCTTCTTCGCGCCTGCCATGGGGACAAGAAGATACTCAAAGAGCTTTCACAATTGACTGCATACCTTGAGCCCGCTGTACGACGTGCTTGGACAAAAACACACGGCAGACACGCTGTGCTCAATTCTTTCTTCAATCAGTCGCATGGACAGTGCTTGGTGAATCTGCTTGACTATGTGGGCTTCTTCATCTGGAAGGAGACTAGACGTGCTGTGCGAGATGGACGTGATCAGCCGGCTGGTCAGAGGTCCAATTGTCATCCTATGTAAAGAAGAATGAGGGTCTAGATGCCGAAGATGGTCTTGTACCAGATTATTAGATGGCCTCAAACATAATGAGTTCTATGAATGCTATGTCGCATTCACCACTTTTAAAACCACACATTTCGATCTTACACTCATCATTGTCTCTCATGTGCTATAGTAGTGACACATCCAATGCTGATAGACGGGACGTCTCCTGGTCGTTATGACATAGTCCTGCGCACTGGTCGTTGTATCGATGCTGTGTTCACTTTCGAGGCCCATTGATCGATCTTGGCCAGTTCCTGAAGTGGCCAGCCCATGAAACCGCGACTCGTCCCAAGTGCTATGAGTTGTGTCATGGTGTTACCGATATCCTGAGGTCGCCAAGCGGTGCAGCTGCATGGCCCTGATTTGCAATAATGTGGCTCCACGGCGAGCAAGAAGCGCATCGATGGCGTGTGCCTGAGCACCTGTCTCTTTTGAGGACATCAGGAGTGTGGCAGTCTGCTTCTGATAGCCAGTGCTGCTCTTCCTCATCGTTCAGATTCTAAGAAGTGCTGAATTATTTGCGTGCTCATGTCCCCTTTTCGGCACTGTCTGCGAATACCTCTGCGATTCCTTTGTCAAGGCTTTTTAAAGCTAGTGGCTTAACATAGAAATTATCAGCTCCAGCCTCAAAGGACTTAGTCCTGTCGCTCGGAGAATCTTGCCCGGTGACTGTAACTCTCGTTAGTAACGTGGCACTGACATTCTACCTGTCCATGTACTTACCAATGAAGATGACAGCCGGTAGCAAGCTTTCCTGAAGTTCAAAAGCCCTGATCTGCTTGCAGGCTTCAATGCCATCGCAATTTGGCATTTGTAGATCAAGCAAGATGAGATTGATTGGGTTGGTTGCCGCGGCGATTTTGTATTGGTCCACAGCTTGTAGACCATCAAGCGCAGTTATGTAAGGAAACTTTCGAGTCTCGCAATACATTCTCATGATGCGCAGATTGATGTGGTTGTCATCTACGAGTAGGCAATTAGGCGACGCGGCATCTAAAGTCATGGAATTGAGTCTGGACGATAGCTTCTCTGGTGCCAGCGAGTCGTAGCGTAGCACTCCCGGTCGAGCTTCAGTACCACAGCTACTGAGCTCAGGGTTAGAGATTGGCTCTGTCCTGGGTGAACCCGCTTGCGAAGCATACGCGCCCTTTATTGCCACGAAGATTCTCTCGAGTCGCTTAGAGGTGAAGGGACCAGAGAAGAAGAGCACATTTGGGTGGGACTCTGTGTACTCAGACATGTCTTTCCCAGCTGGAGCCAAGGAGATGGTGATCAGTGACTTCTCAGCTTGGCGGAGTAGCTCATGGTACTGCTCTTCCAGATGAGTGAACGGCACAACTGCGAGCGCATTCGCTGCATCGTCCGTCTGCACCAGTCCTCGAGCCTCTAGCACATGCGCAAGACGCTCATCGAATATGTATGATGGCTCTGAAGAGGGGAGGATCTTGAATCTTGACGGAAGTGAGCTCTCTTGGCCCGCTCTGGCGTCCTTCTCAGAGCAAGAGCAAGCGAAACTTGGATCTCGAAACTCTGCCCGGAAGTGTGATCCGACACCAAGAACAGAGGACACAAGTGTAACACTTCCATTCAAGGCATTGGTGATGACGCTCGCAAGTGTCAGCCCAAGACCTGCACCCGTTCCATGCGCATTTCCCTTCTCGTACGCATGAAATATGCGATGCTGATCGTTCAATGCAATGCCGCAGCCGGTATCTTGTACGTCGAAGATGATAGACGAGCAGTCCGGCGCCATCGATATGGTTATGACCACACTACCTTGTACGGTGTTCTGCACTGCGTTAAGAATCAGGGACTGCAGCACATCCTTGACCAGTATCGTGTCGATCTGAACTTGGCCAACCTCAGAAGGTAGTCGGTCACAGAAGAGTATGAGTATGCGATTGAGCTGATCTTCCGGAAGTAGGTCGGAAAGCTCTTCCAGTATCTCTGATTCCAGCGTGTCCAGATTACCAAGAGTCGCCGTTTTAGAAGCGCTGACTAGATCCGCCCAGCGGTTGAACTTGATCACATTGTTGACTGTCGACATAAGTTCTCGTCCCGAGCTCTGAATCATTCTAAGATGCTCAGGCACTCTTCCGTTCACTGGGTCATATGTCTCCGCTTTGGCGATCTCATCGGCAAGTAGATCCACTGACCCCAAGATGCCATGGATGGGTGTCCTCAACTGGTGAGTGATGCCTCGCATGAACCGTTCGCGTGTCTTCAATGCTTCCTGCAGGCACCTCTCCTGACCAACGCTCCTCAGGATCATAGCACAACCTTCGACAAATCTCACATCGATATCATCGTAAATGCATGTGATATCTGTAGTAGATATGACAAGCGCTGAATTGCTCGAAATCCCTGGAATCGTGCCAATGATCGCGCGAATGGGACGTGTAGCATTCAGTCTTTGATGGTTGTTGGTCCGCAAGAGCTCATCTATAAGGCTGTGGTCTTCCCAGGTCCTGCTTTTGACATGGACTTCTGGCACTTCGATAGAAGGGCCACCACTCGGGAGCTGAATGAGACCATTCTCTACTGCCACCAGGTCGATATGCGCTTGTGGAAAGACTTCACGCAAGATTTTGAGCACGGGAGCATCTGTAGGGCTCTTGAATGACTCCGCGAATGCTTCTTGGAGCAACAAGTCAGTTTGCTCTTGCTGTCGTGCACGCTTCCGTCGAGAACCGTTCACGATATCTTCAGTTAGCATGTCAGCAAACTTGAGTAGCATCTCCATCTGACTCGCGTCCAGCGCTAAGCCCGGTGTGGTTGATGCGAGGCACAGCGATCCCAAAGCAATATCTTGACCATCATTGTCAACTCTGGTGCGAAGTTGGGCTCCAGCGTACGATCTTATGCCGTTGTGGCCACAATGCGGAGAGTCAGCGAATCGCCAGTCCTGGGCCATGTCTGGAACAAAAAACACCGATCCAGCAGGCTGTTGAATCGTGTGCGAACATGGACTCTCACGCCTGGGTAATCGAGCAAGGGGTACTCCAGAAGTGGTCAATCGCTCGAATATATCATTCTCGATCAGTCCACAGATGGCGATGTCCCAACCAACAATTGACTTGAGGAGGTCGACTTTCTGTTGCATCTTCTGTAGAATCTCTTGGTCTTCATGGAGGCCTTTGGTGTAGTACCACAGCATCGTCAGACGTAGTCGCTCATTCCGAGTAAGCATTGGGTGTAGGTAGCGATCTGAGAAGCCCTCCGGTCTTGGAGGAGCTTTTGAAGTGCCATCTTCAGATACTTCGGAAGCATAACTCTGCTTGTAAATCTCCTCGCTGAAGCTGGTCAGAGGTTGCACCAAGCTGGCAGCATCCAGTATTGGTTCGAGAACCTGAGGCCGAGGCGGAAGTGAGCCATCCCTCTGGCCATATCCAAAACCAGTATCGGCTCTTGGATAGAATGCATCGGCCAGCATGGCCACTGCCCGTTTGGGTGTACAGTATCCAATATATGAGGCCTCGCAGAAGCTGGGTAAGCGTGTAAATCGACGATCGTTTTATGCTTTCCAGAAGGTACACTTGTGTGGTGGTGTTGCAGGAAACGGATTCCGCCAGGGCTCAAATTCCAATCATTGCCTGTCCGGTCGCGAGTGTCCAGCGTGAGATTTCCAGGTTCCGTATCGGTATCCAAGTCGCATACTTCTGCTGGTTTGTGGACGCCCTTTCTCGAGAGTTGGGAACCCGAAGTGAGAATGTGCAACGTGTGGCGAGGTTGAAGACAGACGATCTCTGTGAGCGGAGTCTACCCCGGCCTGGCTAGACCCTCAATGGACTCTACGCCACTTTCATTGGCTTGGAGAGATGCAAGGGTTCGTTGTAGAAAATGTGTAATCATCAAACATGGCCCGGCATCGGTTATAGCGACGAGTGACAGGCGTGTCAGAAGACTGTGCGGTCGAGAACATATGTATAATGTTATAACGATGTTGTGCCCAGCACGAACTTAGTGTCAAGATAGAGCTACTGTACTGTTGGGGTTCCAGAGAAAGGAAGAAGCCATTACACATTACCACTTTCAACCGCATCTCATGCTCTCCACATCCTGTTCCTCTTTCCGTTCTTCACGTAATTGCCATTGGTATCCCAGTGCCCTCCAGAGTAGGTCCCACCATTAGTGCCATCGCTGAACGTCGACGAACTACTTGTACTCGACGAAGACTGCTGCTGGCTGTCACTCGTCGATTGCTGTTGCGACGAGGATGACTGTTGCGCTGGCTGCTCCCACTGGGTCGATGATGGCTGTTGTTGTTGACTCGTTCCATCGCTCTCCGACTGCGCATCTGTCCCACTACTCTGAGGCACGTTTGCGACTTTCTGTTCGCAGTCGCTGTCCGCGTCAACCCAGCCCATCAGTCTGTTGGCAACATCACTCGAGTAGCAGGGTGTGGCTCCGATCGCATCAGATAGGTCTCCACTCTTGACCACGTCGCCTGAGTTGTATCCTCGAGCAGCAGAGTACGCATCAGGAAACTTGTCGAGCAATTGCACGAGACCATCGCCTGACTTTGTTCCTTGTGTGCCGTCCTTGATCATCTGACGAATAGACCCATCTACATCTTTGTCGTTGAAAGAGGATCCATTGTGTGATTGCATTAGTCCTGGATTGTGGACACCGTGCACACTGTCGGTAGAGATGACTCGAAGACAGCCTTTTGACTCCTGCATAATGACAGCGAGGATGAATCGGTGATCCACGAGAGAGGCTTTGGCGACATATTGGATCTGATCGTGTATTACATCGTTCTCATCGTCCCTGGTAGGCCACTGTCAGTCACTCTCATCATTAGAGCTTCAGTTGTCAATGAGCTCACGAATTGTTGTCACCCCAGCCATGATCTTTGCATGCAGTTCTGATCTTAGGCAAGTTCGCCTTCCACATGAAATCGAAGCTGACCCAGTCGTTGTCCTTAGGATAATTCGTTACATTGCCTGGATAGTAGATATATTGATCCTTGGCATCATCTTTTCCATTATCGTTATCAGCCGGATGACTGCTTGCGCCACCGTTCTTGAATGCTTCCTTGTTCGTAACTCGTGGTCCATCATCGATAGGTGCCTCTTTCGGTACAGTTGGGTTCGTGTCGTCTTTATTCTTGTGCATGTTCTTGGGTATGTAGACCACGCATACGGCGACTATAGTGGCGATGATTGCAGCGCCTAGCACAGAAGCTATGATGCGCTTGCAGCATGTGCCATGGCCTCTACCCATCTTTCTTGGTGTGAGGACTGGTGCCAGGATCCAGTGGGGTGTTGATGGTCGAAGTATGATGGGCGAGAATTAGGCGGCGAAAGCTATGAATGAAGCTCGAAAGTCTGCGAGAAAAACTATGGAGAATGGGCGCGAGAGCCAAGATATGCTCTCAGTATGATCGATTTCCCGACCATATCCATGAGATTGCGCTTCGATTCCTATTCGCGTTGCTGGTATATCTGGCCATTGCTTGGACATGGGAAGCGCTTGATCCTGGCGGGACGGACATAGCTTCTGCCCAAACAGTGTGTGCGACACCTGCTGGCATTGGTGTGATCTGTGAATAGGAAGCATTGGCCCTATTGCGTTCAGAGATCGAGCAGTACAGCGACACTGCTAGTCTGTGCTTAGAGCCTGGTTGTTGACGGCGAGATGAGATTGATCTAGCGAGAAGCAATTATAGCGTTGCCAAGTCTGGAGCTGTATTCAGTTTCATGTTTCTCTTAGCAAGGACTCCCAGTTCGCGTTTTCTTCACACAGCGAGAGAGTTGTATTGAGTGGTCGCTCTTCGCTAGTTGCAAAGTACATGACTCTCGGTGATCTTCGGGCAACTGGCTGGCTATAAGAACAGCGTAACGAGAGATCTTCAGAAGCGATAGACATTGTTGCAATGCTCGAACCTTCGGATCACCCTGGCCAATAGCTCCTGCTGGCTGGCCTTGGGCATACTCTTGTCTGGAGATGTTATCGATATTGTGACATTCTAGAGCGCAACATATTTGGCAGCCTAGCAGATAGGCATATGTGAAGCATCGCAGACAAACGTGTCTGCGCTACTCAAGCGAAGGCTACCCTCATCCTCGAGATCGCGGTGTGGTTATCGATTCCACGGAGATGGTTCTCCGGAGACTATTGCAGGGCGCAAAATGAGGTGTCTGCATGACGGTTGCCACTTCCGGTAACATTGGATGGTACTGCTACAGATTGAGTCTCCAGATGGCGTCCAGTATTGAGGTACAGTCAGGACAAGTTCCTCCTGCAATGGTTCTCCTAGCGGAGAAATCAAGATTCTATGCTATAGTTAGCACTTGATCTAACCTTACTGAGACGTCTGATGTCGGATGAATGCCGAGACTGTTGAGGAACCCTTGCTCTTCTTCACATGTTTCATATGTCTTTGTAATCTGCCCACCTTGGCCACCTTATAACTCAAGTCCGGTTGCATTCGTGCGCGACAGGACCGGTGGAGCCTGTTCGGTCCAGTATGGCAAGCACGTTGACTCGCCCGCGATGTGAGCATACTGGTAGAGGCACATGGTCGTGAATTGTAGTGCATCGCCATAAATCCTCGAGCAGCTCGGTCTTGGCAAGTCGGACAATGAAGTCGGTCGTGACGTTGAACTGCGAGCCTTTGTGTTGTTCTCGGTCCACAAATGCAGCGATGCTTTCAATCGACAAAGAAAGCGTTCTAGCCTTGTAATCCACAATGTAGAGTCTTGCGTATCTTCACGCATCGTGAAAGTAATCATGGTCTCAACACGTGCTCAAAGTAGCAATGGCAAAGGCACTCCCGCAGTCCTGTCAGCAAAACAGTCGGCCCTGAAGAGTTCCAGACACAAATTAGAGTCCAAACAGCAGTCTCCCATTAGCAAGTCACCAGCTACGCGCAGGATATCTCGAGCCTTACCAACCACGCCAGAGGTTAGTGGTTTTGCCAAGTTCGCGGATGCTGGCCCAGCACTCGCTCTTCCACGCGCAGCAGCCGAACGCGTTGTGAAGCGTCAGACGGGTATTTCGAAGAAGATCCGCGAGTTGAGCAGATTACTGCTGCACGTTGTCGACTAAGTCTAGGACCTGGAGAAGGCGGCCTAAAAGGCTGATGGACTTGAGAGGGAGGCCACGTCTTTAGTGAAGGGAGCTGCGAGGAAGGTTCATCGCATCGATACTGGTGAAGGTTTTGACGGCGGTTTGAGTGGGCACGAATATGTGTGTGGTTGATAGTCGTTCGTTCGAGGGTCGTTTGTCGCGGTCTGTTCGAATCGTCGGTTTCCTGGAATAGAAAGTATTCCTCTCGCTTTGCGCTGTACGTGATTGATGAAGTTATTGGAAGTCAATGTTGTAGTCGCAGGGCAGGGAGGGGGAATGAGAAGAAAGAAACATTATTCCTATGCCGATCACTCCTATATACGCATCAACAACACGCAAAGTGGTATAATAGAAGCACCCAAACAGCAGCCGAAACCCATTCCTCGTCCACTCATGCACATTATGTACGTCATGTCCATGAGCACACTCCAATGCTTTGCAGTCCTCTTCGTAGATCATGCAGTGCGCCATATCTGCTTCGTGACCGAGAGAATCCGATCCAGGTCTCTCACGCTGCCAGAGTTCACTCGCCACTGTGCCTCCAGATATACTCTAGCCTGGGCGGCAGCTCGCTCGCGAGAGACATTCGCAGATGACCAATGATTCTGCCATTTCTCGGAGCTCACATAGCGGCCCAGCGACTCATGCACGCGATGTAGACGTCGCGGCGAGCTAGTGCTGCATAGATGATCGCCTCTGCAGCCCATATCGAGAAACGAATCGCTCGATCCTTCGAACTTAGTTCTTGAGCTTGTCGAAGAATCTGCTGAGGCGGCCCTTCTTCTTGGTGGATGAGGTGTCAGTCTTCGAGGACTCTGGTGTGTTCTCTCTGCTGCCACCCTTCAATCGATCGATGACAGAGTTACGCTTAGTTGGCGTAAATGGAGTTGCATTCGTGCGGGGAGTGCCGACTGGCTTCGAGGATGTAGCGGCCTCTGAAGTAGCAGGAGCGGTGCCAGAGCTGACACCAGTTGTCACGACAGGTGCTGTTTGTTGGCTAGTGGCAGCAGCGGCCGAAGGGTTTGGCTTCGACATTGGGCTAACATCTCGGCTGTCCATAGGCTTCGATGGCTCTGCCGCGAGAGCAGAAGGCTTGCTGACCTGTGCTTGCGAGCTTGCTGGAGCGTTCAATCCCTTCTTGTCATCCATGCTGAGAGCGGCAACGCCTGCAGTAGGATCAGCGAGCTGGGGAGCACCGCTTGAGGAAGTCGCAGTCTTTGCGGTAGGTGCGTCTTGAGGTTCTGGCTGGTAGGAAGTCTCATCTCCTCCTGTAGATGCTGGATTCCCGGTAGCAGGGGAGGTCATACTCTTGGTTGGCTCGGTCACGCCTGCTGTCTTGGTTGCGCTTGCCCCAGTCGCTCCAGATGCAGTGTAGTCTGGTCCAGTTGCGATAGCATAGCCTCCAGCAGCTGCAGTTGGAGCCAAGGCCGAGGTTGTCGCCTTCGTGCTGGAGATAGCTGGTGCTGCCTCACCAGTAGCCTGCGACTCTGGTACCTTGTTCAGAAGCTCTTTCTCTACATCGCTCTTCTCGTGAACAGCTTCTGCGTTGGCAGAGGCCTCTGGACCAACATGAGCCTCTTTCTGAGACTCAGAAACAGCTGCTGGGACTGCGGTAGCGGCGGCGACTGGTGCCGTTGCAGCTGCGGCAACAGGAGCAACAGAGGACGTTACAGCACTCGCGGTGGGAGCAGGCTCTCCAGCAGATTGTGACTCTGGGACCTTCTTCAAGAGTTCCTTCTCAACATCGCTCTTCTCGTGAACCGCCTCTGCGTTGGCACTCGCTTCTGGCGCAGCGTGGGCCTCCTTCTGCGATTCAGTGACAGCTGCTGGCACTGCATCGGCAGTGCCAGTTGGCTTTGTGGTCGAGCCATTCGGTCGGGTGTTCTCGTCGACAGTCTTCTGAACAGAAGTTGGAAGGAGCGATACTGGATCGGTTCCAGTGGTCTCGTGTGCCTTTTGACGGGCAACTGCAGCAACGCCGAGCGCGGTAGCGCCTGCACCAGCCAGAGCACCTCCAGCCAGAGCACCGCCTCCGATACCTCCAAAGGCACCTCCGATGGCACTGCTGGTCTGGTTCTCAGGCTTGCCAATCTTGTCCTTCAGCTCAGCCTCCAATTCCTTCTTGTCTGAAACAGCCTCTGCGTTCGCAGATGCCTCAGGAGCTACACCTGCCTCTTTCTGCGACTCCTTCACGACTTCAGGTACGCCTCGTGGCTCGAGTGGTACCTCGCCAGCAAGCTTGTTGGTAGTGCTGTTTGCGCCGACTGAGCTGATGGCTTGACCTTCGAGCGGAGCTGGAGCATCTGCACCCATGCCCATGCTTGACTCTGGGATCATGTTAGTGGTTTGTGGACCAAGACCACCAAGTAGAGCGCCGCCTGCAAGAGTGTCTTTCTCTGCAGTCTTAGGCAGAGCAGATGGGGCGGAAGATCCGCTGTTCTCGTATGAATCCTTGTCCAGCTTGACGTGGCTGTTGATGTCGTTGGCAGTGTAGGAGCTGCTCTCTGGAACCTTCTGACCTGGCGCAAGGCTGATTGGGTTTCCAATGCCTCCAGTCGCTGGGAGTGGCGCAACACTGAAGGTCTGCTCAGCTCCCTTGCTCTTCAGTTCTGGGTCGTCACGGACAGTAGAGGCAATCGTGTTGCGGCTGATCGAAGATGACTCGGGCACCTTCTCTCCAGCTGCAAGGCTGATTGGGTTGCCAGCGCCGGATGAAGCTGGGATTGGGTTGACAGAAAAGGTCTGCTCTGGCTCTTTCGAGCTTGAGCCGGCCTTGCTCGCTAGCGCACCAGCACCTCCGAGGCCAACAAGTCCGCCAGCGAGACCAGCAGCTGCTAGTCCATCTTTCTTCTCATCGCTCGAGGTCAGCGCAGGTGTCTCTGGGAATGTGCCTGGAGTAGCTGATGTGTCCGTGTCCTTTGCTACATCTTTCTCCAGTGGTTGCTGTCCTGCCAGAGACGCCGTCGTGGCGGTAGGCGCAGCAGAAGAAATCATTGGGTCGACGCGCTTAATGTCCTCGGGGTATAGTACGTTGTTAACGTTGCCTTCGTGGTCAGTCTCGGTCTTCGCGGTGTGATCGTGAGACCAATTTCCGTCTGCCACAAACTGCGCAAATTCCACGTGTCAGCCAGCCGCATGTTTCTCAGCCATGTGCGCGCTCTTGCCTCACTCACCTTGTACAGAATCTTCTCGGTTGGGAAGGTGCTGAAAGTTACAACTTTCTCGTGGAGCTCGCCCTTCTTTTCAAGCTTCTCGGTCTTGCCCCAGTTGTCGAATGTGCCCGTGACGAACACTTCTTCCGCCGGATGCGACCTGTATGATCGAGTACGGTCAGCTTATGCGCAATGGCTTCCGAACACGACCGCGACCAATTGCGAGTATGCGCGCAGCTCTTTTGCTGGTTGCCTGGAGCTCTAGCTGATCTCGCAAGGCGGTCCAGTGTCATCTGACGTACCAGGTAAAGTTGTGAGATCCCATAGTTGCTTGATGAAACACGAAGAACAGGGACCTGTGGGTGTACAAAGAGCAAGAAGCAGTTCAAATGACGACAGAAGGTGGAGTGAGGACTGGCGACAAGGTCAAGGTGGTTCGCGAAGTGTCGCCGTCTCGGCGTGTCTCTGGATCGCAGGCCGAGGGTGGGCGGGGCGCGCGACGTTCTTATTGATATCGGAGTCGCCGCTGTCCTTCAGAATTTGGTTGTCGAAGGGTGTGATCGTGCGCTGTGGAGGGTGGCAGCGTGAGTAAAAGGTTGGCAGTAGTAATAAGGCCAGAACGGTGAGGACTCGGCCTGCATAAAGCCGGAGGCTGGATTTCGAGCTATTTAGCCAGCAAAGTGGAGCTCTACCGTCAAGTGCGCCCGTCTGCTCAGGATACAGCTTCTGGATTTGCGCCGTGCCCGATCACACGCACAAAAGGCCAGGGCGGTGTCGAACCGTGATGGCATCTTCATCAGGCTGTGCTGACGACCCAAAGGCATCCGGATCATCATCTGCGCAGCGCAGCTCGTGAGCCTCGAGCAAGACCTCCACGATTTATCAGAGTTCGTACCCATGGACCGTCGCACGGCAGTGCATTTGGAACAGCGCAAGATTCAAACCCTCTCCGGGCTCTGTCTCCCGAATGTGCCAGCTTCTTCGTTAAGGGCGAGACGTTGCATGTTGAGGAAGGAAAGAGAATAGCGAAAGGGCTAGGTATGAAATAAGAGATGTGACAAGCAAGGGAAAATAATGAGCCATGCCTGGGCAGACAGGCCATACTCAAGTGCACAAGTACGTGTAGCAAGTAGCATTACTGGATATGAAAACGGGAAAGCACCAGTCCGAGACAACTATTCATCTGCAATGGTCAGGTGTGGATGAAGCAGAGCATGGCATTATTGTGCTTGTATAGCATGGCAAAGCAGAGTAAGTAAATGGGAGAGCCATTGACTCCCGAAGCTAGAACAAGTGGGCAAGGAGCACTGTCTAGAAGTACGCCAAAGGTTTTCTGCGAACATCAGTCCCATCTAGTCTGGTAATGAGCCTGGCATTGAGGCCTGAGCATGGGATTGTAGAGCATGGCAAAGCAGACTGGGAAATTGAGACTTACAATAAATCTCCTGAAGCTTCACTGCTATTGAACATCATGCACAGAATCTTCTGTTCTGGTACAGCATAACCAATGCTTCTCCTCTGCATGTCTTATGAAGTCAATGGTAATCATGAAGGAGAGCGTGCCATTGATCGAGCTGTGTCTCAGCACGGTTCGCTTTGCATCATCAAAGAGCGTGAAGCTGACAAGCTCCCCGCATCGCACCCAAACAGCTCTCACAACTCTCTCACCATTAGACTTGTTCGATACCGCCTTCTCGAACATTGCCGCATCCATTGCTACTCCTACCCACGACATCACTTAAGAGTACTGACTTATCGCTCTGTACGACGCAGCAGCCTATTGGGAGCTGCCAGCACCACCCCTGAGCGCGTTGCACCAAGCGGCGATCTGTTATCCTCACATCCCAGCTGGCCGTACGTCACGTCACAGAGCGGGCGCCCTTTTCCTCGCTCCTCAAACACGACTCCACGCTGCTGTCACGCGTGTGTGTCCAATCCTTACCCAGGTCCCCACCAGCAGCTCCTAGTCAGGCGGAGCCAGCAGTGCCTAGCTTGAATCGCCTACTGTACCTCACCTGTGCGTCCACAGCGCAGGAATGTCGCTCCCTAGCGACTACACCAACGAAATCAGCGCGCTCAATCGCGAAGTGCTCAAGAACCAGCCCAAGGACACGCTCCAATTCTGCGCCAACTTCTTCCAGCGCCGCCTGGAGTCACAGCGCGCGGAATTCATCCTGTCGCACCGACATTCCAACCAGCCGGGAATGGCGGAGAGCAACTTTCCTGGCTCGAATCCGTTCACGTCGACAGGTGCTCCAAACCAGCTCGCAGGCACAGGTGGCGGCATGCATTCCCTCGCCGAAGAAGAGGAGCACGACTTCGCATCGCCAACCGCCTCATCATTCCCACCGAACGTCCGCGAAGTCTCTCCTAGCACCAGCAGCGCTCCCGCCCCTACATCGAACAGCGCCGCAGGAGGCTCTTTTGGCAACTTTGGCTTCGGCGCCCCTCGCTCTACCAATCAGCCACCAGCTGGTGCCAACGACAGCATGTCGCAATCCGCATTTCCCAACAATTACAACATGAACCGCCGTACGTCGGTGTCGGCAGAGTCTCTTGCACCAGGTGCGGCAGACGACAGCAACTGGAAAGCGCCTAGCTATCCCAAGACCCAGGATCAGGTCACACGTCTGCGAGAGGCAGTATCCCACAACTTCCTCTTCAAGAACCTCGATGAAGACCAGGCCTCGCAAGTGCTTAGCGCTCTTCAAGAGAAGCGCGTACCAGCGAAGGACGTCAGAGTCATCACTCAAGGCGAGTCCGGAGACTACTTCTACGTTGTGGAGTCTGGCTCATTTGACATTTATATCTCGGACGCGGGCAAAGCGGAGGCTGGTTCACATGGATTGGGTACCAAGGTAGCAAGCAGTGGACCAGGATCTTCTTTCGGAGAACTGGCACTCATGTACAATGCACCACGTGCCGCTACGGTAGTGAGCAGTGAGCCAAGTGTGCTTTGGCAACTGGACCGCCTTACTTTCCGTAAGATCCTCATGGACTCTGCGTTCCAACGCCGTCGCATGTACGAGTCGTTCCTGGAGGGCGTCCCTCTTCTCTCGTCGCTCACACCATACGAGCGAAGCAAGATTGCCGATGCACTCGACACTGTGAAGCATCCCGCTGGGAGCACTATAATTCAAGAAGGAGATGCAGGAGACAAGTTCTACATTCTGGAATCAGGCGAGGCAGTCGCTGTGAAGCGTGGTCGTGAGCAGACACCTTTAAAGAGCTACAAGCCCGGAGACTACTTTGGAGAATTGGCTCTGTTGGAAGACAAGCCACGTGCAGCAAGTGTGGTCAGCACAACGGAAGTAAAGGTGGCAGCGCTTGACAAAGATGGATTCCAGAGATTGCTTGGTCCAGTGGAGGCTATCATGCGCCGCGATGATCCACGCAACCAGGAAGGTGTCGATCCACTGAGGTAGAATTTCTCTGGATTTGCTGCCTCCCTGCCACTGCTGCCACTGAGAGCATAACATCGATGTACTACCACTGCGACAATGGTCGAATCGAGAGCGGAATGGAGAAGAGCATGATGCATGCACCTCGACCGCACGGCATTGCAGGCAGGAGAATGAGCCGCTCTGACAATAAGCTTCGTGCACATGCAATTGAGCTGTGGCATTCGGCGCGTTGGTGGCAAGAAATTGGTCTCATTTGTTGCATTAATCAAGGAGAGGATTAAAGAAAGCTATGTTTGCTTGCGAGTAACGCGTAGAAACGATAGCCTAAGCAGTTCAAGCTTCATGTCAAGCACGTTCAACTCTCCCGGACATACTTGTGTTGATTCTGGAAATTCTAATGATCCGCACCCAATGCTCGTGGCAAGTTGGTGGAGCAGATCTAGAAAGAGCCACATTCATATTCTAGATCATTATCGTCGTTCTATCAACCCAACGCCATATAGATCATTATGCAGCTTCCCAACATCCTCATATGCCGACAATGCCCAACATCCTCATATGCCGACAATGCCCAACATCCTGCCTGGGCATGCAAGCCAGAAGCCCTCGTTGCGCCTCCAAGCCTGATTACTGATCTCAACAGACATCCTCCTTCATCTCAGAGTTCACGCGTCGTAAACACCACCATTGTTCTGCATTGGGGCAACCCATTGCATACCCCGTCCATATCCGACCCTTCGTCTAATAACTAAACGCAACAGCCATTGACGTCGTATAGCATTCGTACTTTTCACATGCAAAGTACTGCTAGACTCCCGCTTAGCCGTCGTCTAACATACCATTGCCACTCGAACGGAGTCCACGATCACATCTAGACACTGCTTGCGCGTTCCTGCGAGCGCGAAAAAGGTCTCATAAGCTTCAACAACTTTGCAGAAGTGAGACTGGCTGATGAAGACCTTCTGGTAAATAATGCCGTTCCAGAATTATGGTCATCTGTGTTGCTCGTGGATGCGTTTCGAGCGTTATCGTTGATAGGTTCGAGGCCCAGGATAGTGACCTTTGGTAGGATGATATGTAGAACGTCTCTCGTGAAGGAGAAGATTCTTCGGTAGTTTGACGAATATCGTCGTTGATATCGTTGATATCGTAGTAATAATCATCGGAAGTTTTTTCTTTGATCGTTGTGGGAGTTGTTTTTGTGTCTTCAGCGGGCTGTCTTTGGCGCACTGGTAGGTGCGCTTGATTTACTACTGCTTGAGGTGCCATTTCTATCGTAACTTGATCGTGGCGAACTGCCTCTTGACAAAGCGGCGATGAACTTGTCGAGGAAAGCTCCTTCCCAGCCTTTGTCTGCTGAAGTTGAGGACGACATCTTCTTCAGGTTTGTCGCTGTGCGAAGCTGACGGATATCTCTGGATAGCTTGTTGTTCCTGGTAGGGTCTGCTGACCGAGAATGTTGCTAATAAGCTGATGACTGGTGGAATAGCTTAGGTTATATGTTCGGTGGCCGATCGAGCAAGTCCGGTAGTAGTGAGATGGTGAAGAAATAATGTTCTGAGTTCGAACTTGAAAGATCCAACAGTCCAACAGTAATGTAGCACTTACTTGAAGAAGAAGGAAGTGAGGGAGCTGAGGGCGAGGAGTTATATCTAGGTTAGTCAGTAGTTAGGAGGATGCCTAAGAGGCTGACGCTTTGATGCCGTCTCACTTTAGAACTGCCTTGGTCTCATCTCCTCGCAAGCGACGCGCAGGATCCTAGTTGCAGCATGAACGCACGCGGCCTGTTGATCGGCTTGATCTCCGGGTGTCCAGAGTCATCCATTCAGGCCGCAAGAGCCGGCTTCCAGAAGACGTAGCCATGCATGTGTGTTTCTTCGGGTCGCAAAGGGAAGCAAGTTTTAGAGAGACACCCCCAGAGCCCGATATGTCCGCGTGAAAAGCTTGTTGCTTCTTCGATACCGAGGAGGCGAATCATAAGCTACGACTTCCCATTGGTTCATCTATCAGAGAAGCAAGGCTGTGTTTCAAAACCGAGAGAACCGAACATACTGCGCCTGATGATCTTCTTCAGGCAGGCAACTTTACGAACGTCGAACGAACTTCTGCACGAACTTACGAAGTGGTGCCCTAAGGTACTCTCTATAAGATGTGACTCTTCCTCCTCCCTGCTTGCTCAGCCTTGCAGCTGAAAGGATACAAATCCTCAAGGAACGCGAAGGAACACCTTGTTTCGTTCGGCAATGCGAAACTAGCCAGATATGGTCGATGTCACGACCGCATGCTGCCGTAGAGTTTTCGCAGTCAATGGTACTTCACTCTAGCTGGTGCAGTCTATAGTCCCTCTCTAGCTGGTGCAGCAGCAGAAAAGTCGCGAAGACATTCCGCCGCGGGACTTACGATCGCGTCCGATGATACGACAATCCCCTGATCATGAACTGATATACGATTCCACGAACTTCGTCCTTAGATTACCCCTCTACGCGTCCCACAGCAGCAGGTGGTCAGGCGCAATATGTACGCGACACCAAGTACCTAGCGATCGTCCGATCGAGGTCAATGAATCGATTCATCTACAGTATTCTACCAACTAACCTATCTTAAACACCCCACACCTTATATCCGACCTCTCTACCTTGCTTGTACCAATCCTGTACATACGGCAAAGCGACATGTGGACCATACACCTCCTCCTCCCATTGCGGCGTAGGAGCATCGAATCCAGTTTCCTCTTTGCACCGAGCTGCGATCTCAGCTAGAGTTCCGCCGCGATCATACAGTGGAGCCTCTTTTCCAGCTTCTGCTCGCTCGACATCGGCACGTAGAATTTCAGTCTGTTCGACATCGAGCTCGAGAGTCTCTGCGTTGATGCAAACACCATAGTCCTCCTTGGCGCCTTGGATCGTGACCAACTTGCGTCGAACTTCGAGAGCTACAGTTTCCGCGGGGCGTGTCAATGGATCTCCGAGACCTCCTCCGCCCCAGGTCTGCCACTCCAAGACATCGCCTGGCTTGACCTTGACGTGATCGCACTTCGATTGAAGCAGTTGAATATCTCCATTGACGCGGTGAATGGCCTTTCTGCTGCGACTTCCAGGTTTGCCGCCGCGTACACCCCATGGTGATGTGAACCATCGATCGTCGTGGAGCGAGAATTCACCAGCGGACAGGAAATGGTACTTGGTAAGTTGAGCATTACCGCCGCGATGGAAGCCAGCGCCTCCAGAATCAGCGACAGCTTCGTTGACTTCCAGACGTACTGGGAAGTTGAGCTCGATGGACTCTGTGGGTACGCTCTTGATGGCAGGGAATAGACAATGGCAATCTGGACCATCTCCCTTCGGACGCGCAGGTACACCACCAAAGGCGATTTGATATAGTTGGTACCATTCTCCGTTTGGCTTGAAACCGGAGTAGAAGAAGTGAGGTGAGTCGCTGAAGCCAGCTGCTGTCATGAAAGCCGCGTTCTTTTGACCAAATAGCGCTTGCATGATGTCCATGGTTCTTCCTAAGAAGTGTGTTCGGCAACTTAGAGCTGCTGGACGCACAGGCTTGAGAAGTGAGCCCAGAGGTATCTCCACGTCCACCAGGTCATGGAAGCCATCGTTTGGGATCGTGAAGGGCGCATAGACCGCCAGGAGGTAGTAGCCCACAAACATCTTGAACATCGTCTCGCTGAGGTAGTAGTTGATACTACTACTGGCTTGCGGACTTGTTCCGTGCCAGTCAAACTTGAGTCTGTCCTTGGCTGGCTTCGTGAGTGTACACTTCAGCGCGAATGGCCCCTTTCCATGGCCATCATCGTCCACAAAGTCAACGAAGGTGGATTGCTCGTCGGTCATGTGCTCCTCAATGATCTGGGCAACAGCAGTCCTGGTACGCTGTAGAAGGACATCAGTAGCAGCGCGGTACACTTCCGGACCAAATCTGGTACAGAGCTCGCAGACTCTAGTTGCAGCAGTTCTACAGGCAGAGATCAAAGCCAAAAGATCAGATCGAAGCCACTCAGGTTGTCGACTGTTCCTGCACATGAGCTCGACAATGGACTTGTTCATCTTGCCGCGCTCGAAGAGCTTCATGGTTGGTATCTGGAGACCATCGTCGAAGATTGTCTGAGCGTTGATGCTCATGGAGCCAGGAACTTGTCCTTGGACGTCTGTCATATGGCCGAAATTGGCTGCCCATCCGACGAGCTTGTGCTCGTAGTATATTGGTAGGAGGACAATCACATCGTTCAGATGCGAGACTGCACCCTCCACCTCGTAGACGTCGTTGGTGACGAAGACATCTCCTTCTTCGATCTCGTCGACTTCTTTCTTGTTCATTTTGTGAGTCCAAATTTTCATGAACTGGCCGATGAAGGAACCGAATTGTCCCACGAGCATCTTGCCTTCTGCATTCGTGATGACATTGAACTCGTCTTGCTGCTCGCGGATGGCTGGAGACATTGAGCATCTTAGCATTAAAGTGTCCATCTCGGCACGAATTGAGGCCAATGATGATGAGATCAAGGTAGGTATGACCGGAATGTCCTCGACAGTCTTCTTCGCTTCCGCAAAAATCTCCTCTGGAGTCTTATTGGAGACAGTGCCTTCGAACTTCGACTTGAACGACGGAAGCTCATTGCCTGGCATAGGAGAGATGCAGAGATTGCCGACAGCATCGACTATGGCCTCGAATCCAGGTGCGATGAGGGTGTTGGCGTCCATCTCCACGATGACAGCCGGTCCCTGGATCTTGTGGCCTTCTTTCGTGATAGCTGTACGATCCCAGAAAGTTGCTTGGTGCTCGTTGCCCCCCACAACGATGGTTTTCTGCTCGAGGATAGCTGTATCTGGTGGCGTCCCATTGTCTGCCTTTGACACGAGTGGAATCTCGAGATCTGGACACGCATCGACAGCTGACACAGTCAGGCGAGTCAACTCCAGCGCGAAGTTTTCCAGTGTATAGCTGAACTGTTGCTGGTGTATAGTGTCGAACTTCGCCTTTGCGATCTGCTCAAAAGTCTCCATTGGTTGTGCCAGATCCTCCTCAGACAGCTCAATGCCAAGTTCAAGCGCCTGGCCCTTGTAGCGGAGCGCAGCACTGTATGCTATTGCCAGCTGAGGATCCTTCTCATCAAGCGCCTCTTTCATGGTGGTCTCGCACCTATCTCGCAAAGACTTGTATTCTTCTCGGATCTTGTCCATCGTGATAGTCGAGAGGACGTGAATAAACGACGCTGAGAGCTCGTGGCTCATCTTTGTAGTCGCATCTCCTTGGGCACATAGAATTCCTGGAGCGGCTGGAATGATCACTGGCCAAGCACCGAGAAGCTTGCCCACAGCATTCGCACACCTGTCCTGGCGTTAGTCTGGCTCTAGCAATCCGTCTCGCAATCGGTTGTTCACTTCTGAGACAGCCACTTGTGATGATGAAGGCAGCAGGGGAATGCACTTACATAGGTCCAGCACCACCGATTGCGACCAGCGCGAAGTCAGCGGGGTTGTAGCCACGTTCGACAGAGACCAGTCGCAGAGCTCCATAAATGGCCTCGTTCGCGAGATCGACAATGGCTTCGGCTGTCTCAAAGATGGTCTTGCCCATCTCCTCCGCAAGCTTTCCGACAGCAGCACGAGCAGCTGCCACATCGAGCTTGAAGTCGCCACCTAGGAGAGTTTCAGGCAGGTATCCAAGAACTAGGTTGGCATCTGTTACTGTTGCCTGAGTACCACCTCTGCCATAACAAGCTGGCCCGGGCATTGCTCCACTGGACTCGGGACCAACACGGAGTGTGTTCGTGAGCTTGGAGTAGAAGGCCAGACTGCCGCCTCCAGCGCCGATAGTGCGGACGTCGACAGATGGGGACCGGACTGCAAGATCACCCACCATAGTCTCTCTTCGAAGAGAGGGTTGGGCGTTCGCAATGAGCGCCACATCGGTACTCGTACCTCCCATATCCAGAGTGATCAGATTCTTGTGTTGCGTAGCATTGGCGATGATCGATGTGATGCCTCTTACACCACCTGCTGGTCCACTCATCAAGATGTTCACAGGCAGGTTGCCTGCGAGCTCCAGATTTGTAAGGCCTCCATCTGACTTGAGAATGCGTACTGTGGGCGTATCTTCGGTCAACTTCTCTGCAAGACCTTTCATATATCTCTTGACCTCTGGCTTGACGACAGAGTTGGCTGCCGCGGTGACGGTACGCTCGTACTCGCCCAGTTCAGGAAGAACTTCGTGAGATAATGAAACCTCAACATTTTCGCCGAGGACTTCTTTCACAACTTCCGCCACTTCAATCTCGTGAGCTCCAGAGACCCAGGAGTTGAGTAAGCTGATAGTAACAGCTTGTACCTTGCCTTTGACAGTGAGCAGTTCTTTTCGAAGGGCCTAGAAGGGTACGAGGTTAGCATTGACTTCATCCTCAGCAGTAAGGTATGCTAGCGTGAGAATAAGGGATTCTTGAGGACACACACTTCCTTGTCAACAGGCCTGATCTCTTCTCCATCCACGCTGATCCTCTCAGAGGCCTGCAGCGTTCTCTCAAGTGGAATAAGAGGTGCAGGAGGCGTCCAGTTTATCCAAGCCGCGAGTCCTCCTGGGATTTGTGAACGACGCGCTACAAGCACGTCTTTGTGGCCTTGAGTGACAATAAGTGCGGCCGGTACACCTTTACCTTCCAGTAGAGCATTCGTGGCGACTGTACTGCCATGATGTAAAGCGCCAAACTTTCCAGTGAACTCCTCTTCTGCTTGTATCACAGCTCTGACTTTATCGATGGCATTCTTGACTCCGATAGACTGATCGTGTGGGGTCGAAGGTACTTTGGCACGAAAGACCTTGCCATTGGGAGAGAAAGCACAAGCATCTGTAAATGTACCACCAACGTCGACACCGAGGCGATAGGCGTCTGTCATGGTTGTGATGAAGAGTTCAATTGCTTGAGAATGGTGTACACAACTAGAAAAGAAATTATTCACCAACAGCAGATGTACTTACCTCTCGCCGAGTCGCGCAACTCATGCAACGTGCGCGCCTACTGCTATCGCACCTCGGTCGGCCAGCCTACACAAGGCTATCGTCGCGCAGCACAATAATAGGCCAAGTCGACACGCGTTGATAGGCACACGCTTTTGGCGGCGGGCAGCAATCGACATATTTGGCGAGTCTGCAGGAGGACCTGGTCATGTCAAGCCTTAAGCGATATCTGCCTCGAATGGAAACGGCCAGCGAATGATAGATAGATCGGTAGTTGGTGACGAAGTATATCATCAAAGTGGACATGGTGGAGGTGAGGAGAAGACGGCGAGGCGAAATATGCGACAGCCATGGATTTAATTCGGCCGATATAAACGCGTGTGTGTATTGTGTGCGACGCGTCTTTCTCTCTCCTCATCATCTACTTCTTCAACTGCTGCTCGAGCTTCAGTAAGACTGGCACGGTATCCTCCACGATTGACTTCTCCCAGCCACGAAATTTGACTCCGAGAACCTCCTCCGCAGCACTTCCATCAATCTTACAAACAGTAGTCCCATCGAACTCGTTCTTCCCAGGACTTCCATATGCCATTCGCTCTCGCAAGACGGGATACTTCTCCCTAATGGCATCAACAGTCTGCTGCATCGAGAAGAAAGTGCCAGGAGTTAAATACCGCTTCCTACCAGCCTCAGCGACGTCCAAAGCAGCAACATGTGCTTTAGCCACATCCTCCGCGCTGACCACGAACGGAAAGGGATTGATCTCGATCTTCTGAACATCAAACATACGGTAGATGTTCATGCTCGATGTATTGAGTTTATCCATACTTTTGACATCTTGAAGAGGTGGGCCGACGATTAGACTGGGACAGATCGTGACCAGATCGAAGTGTCTAGTCTCTTTCTTCATATAATCCCAAGCCAGACGCTCGGCGACAGTCTTGCTTGCGAGGTAGCCGAGAGTTGGACCTTCGGCCTTCTCCTCAGTGATGGGGTTGAAGTCATCCGGAGTATAGGTATAGTCGCGCAGAAGTCCACCCTCGAAGGGGTTAACCACAGCAGCCAAGGAAGATGTGAGAACGACTCGCTTGACTGATGGACTCTTCGACGCTGCATCTAGCATGTTCTGGGCCATTTTCTTCGCTGGTTCGATGAGTTCTTTTTGGTTGTCCTTTGCGTTCATGATGAATGGAGATGCTGTGTGGATGATCCCATCTACGTCCTTGGCTGCAGCATCGTATGCTTGAGGATCCAGCTGGTCTGGGACAACAATGGTCGAGATCATCGATGCTTGGGCTTGGAAGAGTGTCTTCACATGGTCGCCCTTTGCTTGGTCTCGAGTCACGATCCTCACTCTGTGGTTGGTCTCCCATAGTTGCTTAAGAATGTGCATGCCCAGAAAGCATGTTGCTTGTCAGCGCATATACAGAACGGCGAGGCACCTGTGACCATACCGGTGGCTCCGGAGAGAAGTATAAGTGGCTGTGACATGATGGTAAGGATTTACTGAGTCGCGTCTTTCGTGTCTTTCTGATACTCATCTCACCGCGACTGAATTCTTCGTTATAAGGCATTTCTGCCAACGGCATTACACATGGAGATAGTTAGCTTTGCAAACATTGCAATAGCGTTCAGTCGTCACATCAATTGGCATTTGACGGAGTTACACAATGGTGTTAAGACGCGGTGCACATTATCCTCCGTATATCAACTATTAACTTTGTTACTGTTCCCATAGGGGAACTAGTGCTCGTTATAGCCATGGTCGAGAACACAGCGTGTATACAGGTCAGAAGAGCCAACTCGAACAGCACAGTGTTGTGCTGAGCTTTGACTTACTTTCGCGTTGTGCTCGTGTTCGGATTGGTGCGGCGTGTAGACAAGGTTGTGATCGTAAGAAATGTGTATGCAAGGGTGGAAAGGAGGAGGAGGATGAGGTACTTCTCGACCGCCATCTTCGGCTCAGAAACGCGCTAGGCAACGCGGATAGTACTTCAAAAGCTATCAACAGCTGCAAACATGGTCTTGGGAATTCGAACCCATAGAGCAACAAACATGGACAACTTACGACAATTCTTCTTCATACCGAAGCCGACGCTAACTGAGCAGAATTGTCCAGATCAGCTCGGTCGGGTAAGTATTCCTAGCACTTCTTCTCTGAACATGTGTTGATAGCCAAGCAGGTCCATATCGTGACTGGTGGCTACGGTGGGTGTGGACTCGACTTGAGTCGCATTCTGTACCAGCACAATGCGACTCTCTATATCGCTGGTCGCTCCGAGGAGAAAGCCAATGCAGCTATACAAGAGCTCAAAGCCAAATACCCGGACTCCAAAGGCAGCGTGGAGAGTATGATCCTTGATCTCGCAGATCTGACTACGATCAAACCGGCTGTCACCAAGTTCATGGAGAAGCAGCAGAATCTGCATGTCCTGACACTCAATGCTGGAGTCATGATCCCTCCAGCAGGTTCCAAGTCAGCACAAGGCATAGATCTCCAACTTGCCACAAATTGCCTGGGCTCGTATCTCCTCTATAAGCTCTTGCATCCTACTCTGGTCAAGACTGCTTCGACCGAAAAACCTGGCTCTGTCCGCGTTACTTGGGCAGGTAGTATCGTCGTCCCTATGGCCTCGCCAAAGCCTGGTGGTGTGGTCTTCGATACCGCAACCGGAGAACCAAAGATTCTGGATGTTAGCACTCAGTATGCGCAATCCAAGGCTGGAAACCTCATCTTAGCCGCAGTCATGGCTCGCAAAGACAAGGAGGCTGGCATAATGCATCTGTGCTGGAATCCTGGCAATCTCAAGACCGATCTCGCACGACATATGGGTTCTGTTCAGAGGACTTTGATCGGGCCTATGCTGTACCCGCCAGTGTACGGAGCGTATACTGAGCTTTGGTCTGCTCTGGGAGAAGTTCCTATGGAGAAGAGTGGCTCGTTTGTGCATCCATGGGGTCGTATTGGTCCTTCACGAGCAGATATTGACAAAGCCTGCACAGTGGACGTGGATCAACCAGATGGAACTGCGCAGAAGTTTGTTGGATGGTGTGAGGCCAAAATTGCTCCATTCGCATGATTATGGCGGAAGTAAAAACCTGCGATAGCTCCGTGTGAGACTGCTGTTTCTTGAGGAGGAATATAATATGGCTGGCAAGTTAACAAGTGATGTCGATGGATAATTAGAATGGTAATGGTAAAGGATGATTAGTCGGAAGGATTTCGCGGCCGAAGTTCGGGTGAACAAAACACACATCCTTGCTCCGTCCACCTCTCCGCTATCAGTATCAACAAAGTTGCGCTGTGCAGCCTATCTCATCCACCTGCCTAGCTGGCCGCAAGCAACGGCCAACATGACATTGGTCAGCCACTGTGGCCGTAGGCCAGGCGAAGCTGCATGGCGGCAATTATACAACGACGCGTCAAGGCCAAGTTGGGCTATATTGTAGAAGAAGACGCGGTAAGTGTCAATCCAGGACTCTGACAGCAAGCTCACATCATGTCGATCGTATCTCTTTCCACCGGCGAGCCGACAGTCACTACAGCAGACTTGGAAGCTTTCTGCAGGGCGAACAACTTCTCCATCGAGAAAGGCAGCTTACACGAAGCCACATTCCTTCTTTTCGCGAACAGCTTCGACGCAACATGCAAGACAATTGCAGACCTGCCCGAGTATGAAGATCCGAGATTGGCACCTGTAGCAGTTGAAGGTGGAGAGCGCGAATTCTACAGACCGGATAAGCAGGAGAATCCATTGAATGGTTGGGCGCAGAAGACGACACTCAAGTCTGCAGATCCTAGTGCAGCCAGCGGAGCCCTCGCTGGTCGTACAATTGCATTCAAGGACAATGTTTCAGTGGCAGGGGCACCACTTGGGTTGGGCATCTCCTCGAAGCACTTTAAAAGTGGGAAGCACCCGGTTAGTACCATTGATGCTACGGTCGTGTCGAGGAGTTTGGCTGCGGGAGCTGAAGTAAAGGGCATTGCAACATGTGAGAACTTCTCCATGTTCCCGGTGTCCTTCAGCTCCGAGTCTGGAGTAGTACACAATGCATGGTTGCCGGGTTACGCGACAGGTGGAAGCAGCTCAGGCTGTGGTGCGTTGGTCAGCATTGGAGATGTGGATGGCGCTAGAAAGAGCGGCAATGATACACGAGACTATCCTCTGGGAGAAGGCGTGGATCTTGCTATTGGCGGCGACCAAGGCGGCTCCATTCGATTGCCTGCGTCTTACAGTGGCATCTACGGGCTCAAACCGACACATGGTCTTGTCCCATATACTGGCATAGGTGCTTTGAACCCCATGATCGATCATACTGGTCCAATGGCTCGTACAGTCGAAGACACTGCACTTTTGCTCGAGGTGATAGCTGGCTACGATGGTATCGATATGCGCATGACACCCGAATCGCCCCTTCGAAATCAGGTACCCAACTACCTTGCTGACCTCAACTCATGGGTGACAGCCAAGAAGGAAAGGAACGAGTGGACATCGACGGCCTCCGCCAAAGGCCTTCGTATCGGAATCCTCAAAGAGGCATTCGAGGTACCTGGTCTCGACTCAACAGTGGCCAGCACAGTGAAGGCGGCCGCAGAAAGATTCTCAGCACTAGGCGCACATGTCGCCGAAGTCTCCATCCCCATGCATTCCATAGGCGCCGCGATCTGGACTGTAGCAGCAAGACCATTCATGCCACACACGCTCGCCAACCGCGCTCCTGAACTACTCACTCATCCACTACCTGGCCTGGATCCTTTACCAGTCGATCAAAACTTCTACGACATTCTCATGAAACGCAACCCAGCAGTCATCAACGTCCTCATCAACGCAGCACAGATCGAGCAGAAATATGGCCCAAGTCTTGTCAGAAAAGCTATGATGCACGTTCATGAGCTCAGAGCGGCATATGACGGGGCGCTTGAGGACTTTGATGTGCTCGTCACACCTGTGAACCCTACAGTTGGACCTGCTCATCCTGCTAGTACTTTGAAGACTGCGGAGAACCCTGATGGAGCTACTGAGAGGATGCTGGATCTCTTTGAGCCGGTTATTGGCAGTACGTTGAACACCGCTCCCTTCAATATTACTGGTCATCCGGGAATGTCGATGCCTGTTGGATGGGGTCTTACGAAAGAGGGAACGGGTAGGTTACCTATTGGCATGCAGCTTGTTGCGAAACGGTGGGAAGAAGCTAGTATTTTCAAGGCTGCGAAGGCGTGGGAAGTCGGTGGAAGGTGGCAAGATCATGAACTTGACGTTCCCGAAGCAGCGTCAAAGCTGTCAAATGGTGTTTGAAGAAGTGCAGAATAATGGCCAATACGATAACTTCCTGCTAGCTACATATATATGTACTAAGCAAACAAAACCAATCTACCACATCCCAAGAGGTCCTGTGATGCAACGGTAGCATGCTCGCATGGAATGAGGACATGCTGGCATTTAAATGGGCTTCGCAGCTCTTTCTTCGTGTCTTCGGTTCATTGTTGCCTTCCATCTCTCCAGCTTGACGCCACGTCTTCTGTATCATTTACAACTTGACTCTCGGCTTTCGTACATCCGCAATCACTGTTGTCTGTAGGCTTTCGCACTTCAATGTATCAGCGTACGAGAGATCTGCATTCGAGTCGTAGTAGGACCAGTTCTTTGGCTGACTTGTTCTCGAATCTTTTCGTCGTCGCCAATTGAACAGAATAGGCTCCATAAGACCGTTGCTCCGATACTCAGTAAACCTCCTGTTCGTCCAGCGCTTTGGTGCATGCAGCATCCGCCTCTGAGTTTTGCTCGCGCGAAACCCACTTGTACGTCAGACTTCCTAACTTGCTTGCCCGATTATGCAAAGGAATTATCTCCTTCAATAGATCCTGATTCGCGACTGGGTTTCCAGCAGCATTCACCCAACCATTGCGACACCACTTGTGGATCCACTCCGTCATACAGCCAACCGCATAGCGTGAATCCGAATGTATTGTGAGGACAATAGCAGGCGAGTTATCAAGCTTGTCGTAGCGAGCCAAAGCTTGTTCGAGTCCCACGATGATGGCGGTAAGCTCTGCTCGTTGGCTTGTCGGGTTGTGAAAGGATACACCTTGTAGCATCTTTCTAGTCCATGTCCAACTACGACCGCCTCTCAACTTCTCGACAGCTGCAGCTGCTCCGAATGCGTTCGCATAGCCGTTGTTCCGACATCCGCCGTCGACGTACCAGTCCATTGTGTACACCATAGCGTGGTAGATGCCCGTTGATGGAGAAGGTTCACTGTTTCGAATCAGACATTGCTTTGATTGTAATGAGTCAAGCTAGGTACTCACAATTTGGTCGATTACTGTAAGTGATGAGTCCTGATGTGTACAAATAAAAGATGCGATGCGTGTTTCGATACTTTGAACTGATGGTCATAGACAAGCTTGTCATAACATCTGCCTGAGCATCATTTGAATCGTAGAAGCAAACAAACAGCCACAAACGCGACAAACACCAGGCCACTAGATTTCGATACATTGTGTGTAATCACGACTGTGAAGAAGTGGGGTGTGAACTGTTTCGTGTTACCAGTATCAACCGAAGTAAGCCCGTTACAAACGGTCACCGAAGGCCAAGGTCAAGGCAGGCTTGCAGCTGAGAATGTTCGACAATCGGCTGTCCCACGAGTTCACAGGTAATACGGCGCTTGTTCTGCTCTCCTTTTGCTACTCCTCGCCTATTCCTTTCTCCCTTTTGTCCAAGTGTGGCCGGAGGTCGTGATATACGTACACGAGGCTTGTCTCGATGTCCTCAACGAGAACTTGGCCTAGTAGTGTTCGTAAGCCAGTTGGCATACCTCGTATCAAACGGATCGAGACAGCGATGTGCAATATGTCGGTGCTGCGACACCACGTCTCCGGGTTGTCTGCTTTACCCTCTTTCGGCCAGCTCGTGCGCGCTTCTTGTTTCCCCAAGTCTCCAACAAGCACTGAGCCAAGTGGTGTAGTTCCTGGGTCGCGGGGATTGCCGCTGTCGTCGATGGAGACGGAGAGATGTGCACTCGTTACTCGAAGTCCTGAGGGTGTGCTGTTCTTTTCACCACGTCTTTTGCCACTTCGCCTTCATCTTCTTCGAAACCTCCCACCTCCTTGTATCCAGTGCCCGTCATATCGCCACTTCTATAACTTTCACAGTTCTCACACCGACACGAGTTCCCATGAAGTGGACTATCATCACGGTCCCAGTCATGCCACCCGGTACTCTCATCTATCCCTTCCGGTTCGATATCCAGCTCCCTTTCGTACTCATACAACTGATGCCTAAAACCGTCGTTGGGATCACACATCTCCCGAGACTCTTTCAGCAGTGATACAGCTCTGTTGTACGGGATATGAAACTTGTACATCATATACGCGCAGACTATCGTTGCCGATCGAGACACGCCTGCAACACAGTGTACTAATACTGCATTCTGTTCAGGCTGTTCCTTGATTGCCGTCTTCTTCTGCTGCTTATATCGGAGTTTCTTGCTTGGGCTCTTGCTCGTACATGGTGAAGTAGAGACTGGTGCTTGGTCATTTATAGCCAGAGCGGTCTCAATGTAGGCATTCGTATAGGAAAAATGGCTTTTGAGATCTTGATCAAAGTTGTCCTTGGCTCGGAGGAAGAGTCGATTGTACTTCTTGAATTGTGGCTTGTTGTGGCAGTAGTCCTCTGCCAGAACAGACAGAATATGCGTGATATTATGTTGGGAGAGAAGAGCTGGATCTTCAAGAGCACTGAGATCGCCGATATAGAGATTACGGCAGCTGGGAATGTGATGAATGCTCATGCTGGTCTTGTATGCTTCGAGGTTCTTCTTCTCATCGTGATCGCCGTTAATGAAATTGTTGTGCGGTGTCTACATGTGTCGTCGTATCTCAAGACTCAGCCGCACGCTCTCCTAAATCAGCTTGGCGCAAATGTGGTCTGAGCTCACTGATGTCTTCTTGGGAGCATCTCTGCCCTCCACTCCATCAGCATACAACCTCATCATGTCGTCCATACCATCATCGCGCAGAGGGCCGCTTCGTACAGCACCTCACTCTGCGAAGCTCCATGAACCAAGACTGCCAAGTGGCTAAGTTCGATCTCAAGATCTCCCATAATTGAGCCGCCTCAAAGAATGCTCCGCGATCCTTGTATACCGTCGGGTATATTGTGCTTCGTTCCCTAGTGGCTTGGAACTGCTTACATATGGAGGTGTTAGACCTATAGAGTATATGCAATTCGAGACATCAGATACTACCTCGCCAGACGCTTCATATATGAAGCCATGCCTCGCGAAAATGCGCACGCGGCGAAGGAGTGTAGACTCGTTCGGCGCTCGCAATCGATACGATGCGTTACCTCATAACCATTACATCTTTGACACTGAGCCTCGGATCAGCAGCGTCCCAATCCCTAACGCTCGATCATAACAGCGCTACTGAAGGCAGTCCTTACAAGCCTTACACTGTATCATGCTCATCTGAAGATCTCGTCCGGCGAGCAGATACCCTCAACTGGGAAGAACGAGCCTACGTCCGAGAACGAACCCAGAAAGCATCTCATGCTCTTCAGCAGTGGCTGGAAGGTGTCTGGAACTGTTCAACAGGAGAGCATCTGCAGCTCCCAACACTAGCATTGGCTCTGAGCGGTGGAGGGCCGAAAGCTGGTCTGATCACTGCTGGTGCATTGTACGAACTTGATGCACGCGAAGATACCCAGTCTGCAGTCAGTGGACTGCTTCAGAGTATGACATATGTGTCAGCTCTATCTGGTGGCTCGTTGACTCTATCTGGTATCATGGGGAATGACTTTGCCAAGTCGTCCACGATGAAGAGCTTGCTCTATGACTTCAGCTACCAGAGCCTCTTCGCTGCTGCCTTCGCCAATCTGCCAACTCTTGTACGTATGGCAATGCCAAGAATGAGACTTCCACTGACTGCGTTGTTCAGCTTGCAGACATTGGCAACAAGACTGCCGCCGGATATGCGACTTCTCTGATCGACATATACGCAAGAAGCACTGGATACAACTTTGTTGGTACGCCTGCCAATACGACTGGCGGAAACGACCTTCTATGGTCCAACGTGGTGAACCAGCCAAGCTTCTTGAACCACGAAGCTCCATATCCGATCATCACCACCACAAATGCAGACGTGGCTGCTGGAGTATGCTCGCCAGGTAGCACTGGACCAGTTTGGGAAGTCTCTCCCTTTGAGTTCGGTAGCTGGGACTCTGCAGTTCGCGCATTCTATCCGACTAAGTATCTTGGAACATCGGCGACGCAGGCTACTGGAACTTGCACAGCAGGTTTTGACAACATCGGCTTCCTGACTGCCACATCTTCGAACATCCTCATAGTCAGTACAAGTCTGAACCTTTGCAAGCCACTCACTGACACTTATCTAGAACGCCACAAGCTGCACTACAGGCAGCTACGGCAATTCGTCTATCAGTTTCCTCGCCGACCTGTTCCGCGACACATTCAAAGCCAACATAACGTATATCAATCCTTATGCCCTGATCCCCAATCCGTTCTTCCAAAGCTCCATCGCTGGACCTATCAAGAACCTGACGACCATCTATGGCGACGATGGTGGTGACAATGGACAAGGAGTACCACTTCTGCCCTTCGTCCAAAACGAGCGCGACATTGACGTGATCTTCATCATCGACGGCGATACGACAACGAACGACAATATCACGAATGGCCTGTGGCCATACAATACTTATTTGGCGGCGCAAAGACAAGGTCTGGAGAAGATGCCGATCGTGCCCTCAAGTGCTCAATTCGTGGAACAGAGTCTCTACACCCGTGCTCAGTTCTATGGCTGCCACGATCAGAATGTGACAACTTTGATCTACTTTCCAAACACGAATGAGGCCGAGATCTCTGCCACGCTGTACTTCTACACGCCTGAGCAGATCAACTCTACATACGCGGGTGGAGCTGGTATGGTCTCGCAGGGAGGAGATGAGAAGTGGCCTGCATGTCTGGCGTGTGGAATCATGCACAAGAGTGATGTTGCGTTGCCGGAGGTGTGCGGTGCTTGTTTGGAGAAGTACTGCTGGACGCCTTAAGGAGTGTTGTGAGGGGCGATCATGGGCCTTTAAAGTCCGCGACTGAGGTCAGCACAAAGAAGAAACAGACGTCCTCGCATTGTTGAACAGAAAGGGCTGAACTAAGCGAGCACAAGGCCACATGACCTCACGCATTACTGTGCAGTCGCAACGATTCACTCAGCATCGGACAAAGCTAACGACTTACGGGTTGACTACTCTACTAGACCAAGTGGCAGGGTCGTACTTCTCTATGGCACAAGAACCTTTCCTGTTTCTGAGCTAACCGGTGAACGCGATCTCGTCTACTCGGCGAGATCTTGATCATCTCTATACACGTGGCGGCTTAGGAGGTGGGAAGTTATTGCAATATCTTATGCTGTCATGTCTAAGATGACATTGCATCGCATGTATCGCATTTGGACATGTCGGCTGAGGGCTTGGTCCGTTTTCGTATCGATCCACCATGGGTGTACGCGTCGCCTGCAAGGAACAACAACGGCTCTTGATCGTACAAGCACCAGCAACTAGCGAAGTGAGCTACATTGATTGCACACTAGGACCAACACATGTGAGATGCACTGCCATTGCGTAGTACATCGAGCAATGTACCCTCACACGTGTGACAAGACATTGGCCAAGAGATCACATTGCTTGTTCTGTCACTAGATGCGAGTGAACTGACACCATAACTGACAATGGATACATATAGTGGATACCAAGAGGGAAATATGCTCGGAAAGTCACACTTACAGCTCGATCTACCACGATGCCATTATTCGGGCTCATCGCGCTCGCTCCTCTTGTGGCGAGTGTCGCTGCTCTGCCACAACCAGAGCAACTCGACTGCCACGAGCAGCCATTCAAGCGAGTCATAACTATCAGCATCGATGGTTTCCACGGAAGTGATGTGGAAAAGTGGACAGCATCCAGACCGAATGGCAGCATCGCGGCTCTGTTGAAGACAAGTTACGAGTACACCAATGCCTGGGCTTCTGCTCCCTCGGACTCTTTCCCCTGGTACCTGTGCACTCTTCACTGGCGCCACACCCAAAACCACAGGAGTCTGGTACGATGACATCTGGGATCGAAGCTATTACTCCGCAGATGATGTGAAGTGCACTTCGCTGGGTGGAGAGGGTATGTCTGTGTTATGATCAGCCTGGGAAGTATTTTACTAACCACTGCACAGTGGCGTACTCCGACAATGTTGACTATAATAACACTCTGGCGTTCTCTGGAGGTATCAACCAAGCCAACCTGCCACGAAATTTGGTGGAAGGTGTCTGCACGCCGCTTTTCCCGCACCAGCGTCTGCGGGTGAACACCATCTGGGAAGTTGCCGTCAAGCATGGCCTTTGCACAGCATACACTGACAAGCATCCATCCTACGATCTTGTCCGTGGGCCTAGTGGAACAGGCTTGTCAGTGGGATACTTTCCCGAAATTGCTGCATACAACTCCTCCAACGTATCCTCCATCATTGAGTACGACACCTTTCACGTCAATGCTTGGCTCAAATGGCTCGAGTGGCTCGATGGCCAGACTCCAGCTTTCTCGGAGGGTGCTCTTTATGGTCAGGTCCAGTCTCTTATGGGAGGCAATTTCCAGGCCGTCTCTGCTGCCGAGAACGCGTACGGATACCTCAACAATGGAACCACTTTCAGCCCTCAGATGATTCAAGCTCTGACCTTTGTCGACAACTCCATCGGCGCCATCGTCAACAAGCTCAAGGCCAAAGGCATGTATGAGGAGACTCTGATCGTCGTCGCCTCCAAGCATGGTCAAGGACCCATCAATCGCTCAACCTTTGTCAGACTCGATCCTACCATCATCACCAATGCAACCGGAGTAGAGGTCACAGCTCAGACCAGCGACAACATCGCGTTGATCTTCCTCAAGAACCAAACTGATCTGCTCAAGGCCGTCGAAGGACTCAACGCCCATCGTGCTGAAGGCAAGATTCTTTCCATCATCTATGGCAAGAATCTGACTATGTCTGGCTTCGGCGATCCGACGATTGATCCTGCTGTACCGGATATCATTGTTCAACCTGTACCTGGTGTGATCTACACCACTTCGACCACGAAGTTCGCTGAGCACGGCGGTCTTGGTGCTGATGAGCGTATCGTGGCGGCTTTTGTCAGTAATCCTAGATTGAAGCAGAATAAATTTGACAAGAAGGTGTATACCACACAATTCGCGACAACTGTGTTGCAGGCTCTTGATCTGCCGGTTGAAGAGCTTGAAGGTGCGAATATTGAAGGTACTATGAGTCTGCCTGGTTTTGCGTAGAAACCTCGAGTGCTCGAGCTGTTCGAGCAGAGACTTACGCCTGCGAATGGTAGACCTTGAAAGCATGTACATATGATATAATAGAGCAGCCTCGTAATGAACCAGCATGATATTTCTCTTCGCGTCATGTTCGTGTTTTGCTTGTGCTTGGCGTGTTGGCGAGGCAACTCTTTCCACTTCTGCTTCACCGTCAAACGCCGCTGACAACTTCCAATTGTTCCTCCACAACATCATCGTTGAGAGGAGAAGTCAACTTCTTGATATCTTCTTTCGGAAGGTGATACGCTGCTCACGATCGGTCCGACTGAAGAGGATCTCAAGCTTCACAAGCATCGTGGATGTGGCAAGCATTGTGGAGAGGCTTGACTGCAACTCCTCATCACCAAGAAAAAGACGGCCCAAGCGGATGCACAAAGCAGATGGAAAAGCGCTGATCTTTTGAACTACGGACATACGTGCACGTGTGGTCGGCGACATTTACGGCAAAGACGCCCAATCAGCCACCTCCATCACCTTCATCGCTCGGCGAAACCATCTCCAGCCGACTCATCGACATCACGGCTAAACCAGTTCCTGACGCGAACTCTGGAGACTCCACCTCTTCCTTCGACTTTGACTGTCGTACCAACGCGGGGACTCCACATGTCATACTGCACGATCTCCTCAGCGAACCGACGATTGCAGGTGGTGACGGCAGTGCAGATCCGATCACAACGTCAAGGTAAATAATAGGTAGGTGCTGTCCATCACCATGCACTTGACTCTCTCACGACCAGTTCCTGGCTTCGACCTCAATTCTACCGGGCAAGCCATTCATCAACAAGAGATGGCTCGCATCAGCTGGACACAGGCTGTGGTAGCCTTATTCCCTTTCACATTTGCGCAGGAAACATCTTCACCACCAGCTGATGGACTTGCTGCGACTGTGTACGGCACCTCAACTGGTTCAATTGCTAGCGCGACTGTGTCTGGCGCGACGAGCACGTACTCGATTCCATTCACAGGTGAGTATTACATCCTTTGATAGTCTAGCTCGATAGTCTCTGTTCGGGCACTGGGACTAATAGTTGTGACTACTCGTAGTACCAGCATCTGCAGACATTGGTCCAAACATTCTTCCCAATATCAAAGACCCAAGCGCTAAGCAAGCACAAGCTCTCTGCCCTGGATATAAGGCTAGCAATGTTGAGCATACATCGAATGGCTTTACTGCTGTGCTAAGTCTGGCTGGAACAGCATGCAATGTCTACGGTACCGACATCGAGACCTTGGCCTTGGAAGTTGATGTTCAAAGTGGACACAGACTGCACGTGTCGATCCAGCCGTACTACATCTCCAACAGCAACAGAACTCAGTATCTTCTGAATGAAGACCTTGTGCCATTGCCGGAAAAGGACGAGGGTGATTCTCAGGACATTGATCTGCAGCTTAGCTGGAGCAACGAGCCGACTTTCGGCTTCACAGTGGTCAGGAAGTCGACTGGCGATGTTCTGATTGACACCACTGGCAGCGTTCTTGTGTACGAGAACCAATTTGTGGAGTTCGTCTCCCAATTGCCAGAAGACTATAACCTGTATGGTATGGGAGAGCAGATCCGTGGCTTAAAGCTTCAAAATAACTTTACTGCAACATTCTACGCTGCAGATGCAGGAGATCCAATCGACCAGAACATCTATGGAGTTCACCCATTCTACCTAGACACCAGATACTTCGAGATTGACGAGGAAACTGGTGTGCACACTCTGGTCACAGGCGAGAAGACTACAGCAAACGGCAGCTACATCGGCTACAGCCACGGAGTCTTCTTGCGCAATGCCCACGGCATGGAGGCCCTGTTCCACCCCACCAACATCACTTGGCGCACGCTCGGAGGTAGCATTGACTTGTACATCTTCGACGGACCGACTCAAGAGGCTGTGACCAAGCAATACCAACAGGGAGCTATTGGTCTACCGGCTATGCAGCAATACTGGGCATTCGGGTTCCACCAGTGTAGATGGGGTTACAAGAACTGGTCCGAGGTTGAAGCCGTGGTGGACAACTATCGCAAGTTCGACATTCCTCTGGAGACTGTGTGGACCGACATCGACTACATGTTCCAGTATCGTGATTTCGAGAACGACCCAAACACGTTCCCATACCCAGAAGGACAAGAGCTTCTCGCTCGACTCCATGCAGCTGGACAGCACTACGTCCCAATCGTGGACAGCGCGATCTACATTCCCAACCCCAACAACGCTTCGGACAACTACAGCATCTACACAGATGGTAATGATAGAGGCGTATTTCTCAATAACCCAGATGGCAGCCAGTATATTGGCTCGGTCTGGCCTGGTTACACTGTCTTCCCTGATTGGCTCGCCAATGAGTCGGTCGCTTGGTGGACTGACAGCATGGTCTCGCACCACAAGAACGTACCTTGGGATGGTATCTGGATCGACATGTCTGAGGTGTCCTCGTTCTGTATTGGATCTTGCGGTACAGGAAACTTATCTCGCAACCCAGTCCACCCACCATTCGGACTTCCTGGAGAGCCTGGTTCCGAGATCTTCACTTATCCAGAGGGCTTCAACTTGACCAATGCCACTGAAGCTGCAGCCGCATCATCGCTGTCAGCATCGCAAGCAAGCTCTGTCGCTATGGCCACACCTGCTGGAGCTTCCACTACAGCATACTTCATACCTCCGGCCATCACTCCTGGTGTCCGCAATGTTAACACTCCTCCATATGCTATCAACAATGTACAAGGCGACCTCTCTGTGCATGCCGTCAGCCCGAACGCAACTCATGTCGATGGCACTGAGGAGTATGATGTCCACAACCTCTTCGGCCACCAGATTCTCAATGCGACCTACCAGGCTCTGCTTGAAGTGTTCCCTGCCAAGCGTCCGTTCATCATTGGACGCTCCACGTTTGCAGGCAGCGGCAAGTGGGCAGGTCACTGGGGCGGGGACAACACTTCACTCTGGGCATATATGTACTTCAGCATCGCTCAAGCCCTCAACTTCGGCTTGTTCGGTATTCCGATGTTCGGCGTCGACACATGCGGCTTCAACGGCAACTCGGACGAGGAACTCTGCAACAGATGGATGCAGCTGAGTGCTTTCTTCCCATTCTACCGCAACCACAACACACTTTCGGCCAACTCCCAGGAAGCATATGTCTGGGCGTCAGTCGCTGATGCGTCTCGGAAGGCCATGGCTATCCGATACTCACTCCTCCCATACATGTACACCCTCTTCTACTCTGCACACACTACAGGTAGCACAGTGATGCGAGCCCTCGCATGGGAGTTCCCCAACGACCCAACACTGGCCGCCGTTGACAACCAATTCTTGCTCGGTCCGGCTATACTCGTCACACCTGTCTTAGGACAAGGCATGACTGAAGTCCATGGAGTCTTTCCAGGCGTTGCCCAAGGTGAAGTCTGGTACGACTGGTACACGCAGGAAGCAATCTCTGCTCAGCCAGGCGAGAACGTTACTATGCCAGCACCACTCAGCCACATCAATGTAGCAGTTCGCGGTGGTTATGTTCTGCCTCGACAAGAAGCCCTCTACACTACAACAGAGTCTCGCAACAGCTCTTGGAGTTTACTTGCTGCGCTTGATGCAAGTGGAGCAGCCTCCGGAAGCCTGTATGTTGACGATGGCGAGAGTGTAGCACCCAACGCAACTCTGATCGTCGACTTCACGGCGACAAATGGAACGCTCTACGCTTCGAGTCGCGGTCTGTACGAAGACACCAACACGCTGGCGAATGTCACCATTCTTGGTGTTCAGAGCGAGCCCAGTGCTGTGAAGCTGAATGGAGAAAGCTGCGGTTCAATGCTGTACAACAGTACGAGCAATGTCCTCAGTATCACTGGTCTTGAAAGTGCCACCTCAGCAGGCGCTTGGGCCGAGGACTGGACTTTGACTTGGTCGTGAGGTGATCTTGTACGAGACGAACCAGCGTCTTGTCCGAGCAGCAAAACTTTACAATAGAAATTAGTAAATATGCATCATGAACTCACGAATTGATATGCCAACAACCCACTGCACGCTAGCCAATGTCTTCGACAGCCTGCGTTACACCCGCCTTGACAGGTGGCTGCTCATTGGGCTACAACCCATGGACGCTAGCTCTTGTACCATGGCCTCTGTGCTACAACGTCTTTGAGGTTTAGCTCGTGGACGCCACTATGCACGACCTGAGTGGACGAAGTATTGCTGCGGCTAAGGGAAGACTGCATTCCAGAGTTCTTTCAAAGCGGGTATATATAGGAACGAGGGGAGCCGTGGTTGGCGATGGTCGGATGCGGAGTTTGGGAGGCTAGTTGAAGGCTGCAGATGCGTTGTGAAGACTGGTGTCGCACAGAGTGGCATGTCATACTGAGACTGGAGACGATCCCATCGCGATGAGAGTGGGAGTGTGATAAGATGATGAGGGACGTTCGAGAGTTGACTGAGAGGCAAGAAGTGTATGGTTGGCTTGGCTTTGTGGGAAGACGGGAGCTAGCATAATGGCCTGGGATTTTATCTTATTCTACTTCTATATGATTGGGTCGCGGCACGCGGCAGCTAGCCAAATGTTCTGGGATCTATCTTTCTTCTCTAGTATATAAGCCTCTCTTCCTTTCCTCGACTTTCCTCTCCTTGGCGGATATGAATTAGGGCAAGACGCAAGACCATCAACACATTCCACTACCCGGCAGACTCATCAGCAATCGTTGACGCTTTGGTTGTTCCTCTGTGCCTCGCCTCGCTTGCTGGAGCAATCTTCATGACCGCGAACACAGATGGATACTGCATGACCATCAACCACGCTGCCTTATGCTACCCCGTGCTTGTATATCACGCACTCATCAACCACCATGTTCTGCCGAGCTGCTCGAGTCTCCTCGTTCAGCCAGAACACAGCACATGATACTGCAAAGATGGTAAGGTTAGCTTTTAAGAAGTCATTTTTGGTGGTTGAGCGGTCTTGCATCCCATTGCGTGACTTTCCCTGCTGCTTCTGAACGTGTCAGCTACGCTAACAGCATTGACGAATCTTGATAAGCCGTTCCTGAACGAGTATGCAGGGATATGCTGGAACTCGTATTGCTTCAGGTAGTACAGCACACGGCACTCTGACACCGGATTCATATTCCCGACTTTCACAAGAGGTGAGAAGTCAAGTCAACAGTGTTTGCGCTCATGAAGGAGATTGCTAATTTCTGTGCCTGATTCAACACTCCTATCGGGCTCTGGCATGTGCCTACTCCATGGCATGCCATAGCGTGTTGGCTTGCCAGTATCGGTTCGAGGTCAGGCTACTACTGTACATGACAGGGACACCGACCTCGATGCGGATTCTCACCACGCCTGTTCTATCATCAGACAAGACGATCATGCTTCGGCGATGCTAATCCACATACTCACATGATGCGAGTCGATCAAGCGAGCAGGAGTCACTGGACTTTCATCACTACAATGTTAGCAAATGCCACTGATATTGTTGTAGCTTGATCGGTATGGCATTGGCCTTCACCATCCCCAAGAACAACGAAACCGATTCAAGAAGCAACGATGCTTTTGCAATACCTCTTTCTGTTGCCCACAGCCTTCTTCATCAATGCCTACGCTCAAGGATCCAAACAGCTCTCGATCGATACTGCAACCGACACAAAGTCCGCGCTTGCTGTACTGGTCGAGAACCTGATGTCGAAGTTCGACCCAAACAACCCAGGTCTCATAACTACCCTGCAGGACTGGGAGGCTTGGATCTCAGCTTCAACGTACAACACCATGATCAACTACTGGCGCCACACGGGGGATTCCACGTATGCGGATCAGACTGGAAAAGGCATAATCTCGCTGACAGGAAACACAAGTGACTTCGATGCTATCAGTCCCGGCAACGATGACATTACATGGTGGGGTTTGACATGCATCAGCGCAGCAGAATATGACTTTCCTTTGCCTAAGGCGAACGCCACAGCAAGTTGGCTCTGCTTAGCAAAGAACGTCTTCAAGACTGTCATCTCACGATGGCAGCCAGATATGTGTGGACCCGGGAAAGGAGGCTTAGGCTGGCAGAAGAACACTACCAGTTCAGGTTATGGATACAAGAACGCGATCACGCAGGGATTGGCATTTCAATTAGCTGCTCGACTGGCTTCTTTCACTAAAAAAAGAGAGTACGAAGACTGGGCGAACAAGCTGTATACTGAAGCTCTTAAGCCTGGACTGATCTATACTGTGACGTATCAAGTCCGTGATGGTGTCCATGCTCCCAGCTGCAACGATACCGGAGACGAAAGATGGTCCTACAATGTGGCAGTATTCCTCTACGGAGCGGCTGTCATGCATAAACATACCTGTTTCCAGTCTTCATCACCCGGCAACACCTCAACAACACCAGCTTATCGCCCTCCTTCCTCCACGTGGAATAACACATCTACTACGACAGCATATCGAAATAGCTCTACAACACCATCGTACCAGAATAACACCTCAACATCCCCAGTAAACTGACAACAACAAGTCCTCGGCCTTCTCTCAGCAGCTCGCTCCGATTTCACAAAATCTTGCTCCCCCAATCCTCTATGAACAACGCTGCGAAGACGCCGGGACTTGTAACAACGACCAATCAACGTTCAAAGCCTATCTTGTTAGACGGATGGGTATGACTGCAATTCTGATACCCGAGACTCGAAAAAATGTCATGGAAATCTTGGATGCGAGTGCACATGCTGCGTTGGAAGTCGTTAATGCTAGTCCGAATAAGACTGTAGCGAGTTTGGAGTGGAGTGAAGGTGGAAAGGGGTATAATGAGAGTACTGTTGGTGTTGGAGCGCAGTTGGGAGTTGTGGAGGTTGTGATGCAGATGGGTGCTGTTAGGAGGGCTTGGCTTGGATGAAACGTACTGGTTTCTAGATGCCGCCTAAGACAGTTGTTGAATTACAGGTCAGAGTTGCTTGGATGCACATCTCCGCGATCTCTGCACTAACCACGCCGTGCAGGTCTCAGGCGAGGTCCGTACGTCTCGCGCTCTGGAAGCAGAGAGATCTGGAAGCAGAGAGAACGCTACAGCCAAGTGACCAGATTGATGGTCCTCGTATACCGTTGACGAAACGTGGCATGCAGTGGTGTTACAAGGTCGGACTGAGCTTGAGTCTCGTTCGAATCATTCATCATTCAGTTCAATAGACACTGCCCATCTAGATCTACCTGAATCCGTTCATGCTGCTCTACAAAGGCTAGCCGAGCATCAGCACGTGTGCCACCATACATTCATGATCTCATCTTCATGTTCCCGCAACACATGTTCCCGCAACACACGTTCCCGCAACACATGTTCTCGCAACGCCTGCTTCGCTGATGAGTTGTCAGAGGCGCTCTAAACCTTCAGCAACTTCAACAACAACCGAATGTCCTTCACATCCGTCTCCTCCTCGTCAACAGCAGCACTCTCACCACCGCTGATCTTCACAATACCCTTGCTAGCAGCGTTTGCGAAAGTGGCGCTCTGCCCAGCAAACATCTCCTCAACTTGTCGTTCCTGCTCGAGCCGACTACCTTCGGCCACGGCAGCGTCGTCGTCAGCTGGAGCAAGCACGCTATATGCGACTTGCACATCGTCTGTTGGGACGAGCCCAGCACGCTTGCGGAGTCTCTGAATGCGGTTCAAGACCTCACGAGCAAGACCTTCTTGTGCAAGTTCAGGATATGCGAAAGCATCCAGCAGAACCAAGACATCGCCTTCAGTGCCGACTTCCAAGTTCTTAGTCTCAGCCGACTCTTTGACCTTGCGTTGGACGCGAAGATCTTCTGATGTGAGTTCTTTGCCTTCGATGGTAAGCTTACCGGTATCCAAGAAACTTCTCAGCTCCTCTGAAGAGACCTTAGGCAGCGCGGCCTTGATCTTCGCAGCGTCTTTCTTGAACTTCTGACCCAGTGACTTGACATCTGGCAGGACGTTGTACTCGACGCCGTACTTGCTCTCTTCGCTAGTGAGAACCAAGTCGCGGACGTTGAGTTCTTCTGTGATGTAGCGTTCGAGTGTTCGGATATCTTCTAGGAATTCCTGGTCTTGATGGAGCACGACGAGGGTCTTAAGGGGTGTCTTGAGCGACACTGTGCGTCGGTCTCTGCAGACACGCCCAAGTTCGATGACTTTCTGCATGCGGCTGACGCGTCGCTCGACGACGGGATCGAAGAGTTCTTGTCGCACATCCGGGAAGCGGAAGAAGTGTACACTGCGGGTGTCTTGTCCTTTCGTGAGCGATTCCGGAAGGTGTGATGATAGTCGCTGGAAGATGTTGTCGCTTAGGAACGGGATGAAGGGTGCCAGCGCGCGTGTGAGAGTGTAGAGAACTTCGTATAGCGTGTTGAGAGCGTGCAATGTGTCATCATTGCTGCCCTCTTCTTCGTCTGTCGTCCCGTTGACGCCATTCGTTGTTGGGGCTGCAGCAGGAGCGCCACTTTGGCCCTTCAATCGGTTGCGGTTGAAACGAATGTACCAATTCGTCACGTCGTCGACCATCTTCAGTAGTCTAGGCACGACAGTGTATAGTCGGTACGCCTCCATCTCTTGATTCACATATTGAATGAGCGACTGTGTTGCGGCCAAGACCCATCGATCCATGATGTTGTGATTTGACTTTTGTGCTTCTGGGTTGAAGACAAAGTCTTGGTTGGTATTCTTCTTGTACAGTGCAGCTTGCTGCGCGAAGAAGTTGTACGAGTTCCATAGAGGTAGGAGTACGCCAGAAACTATCTGCTTGACTCCCAGCTCTGCGAAACGTAGGGGCTCGCCACGAACGACAGGCGAGTCGATCAGGTACAGTCTTAGTGCGTCGGAACCGTACTTGTCGATGACAAGCATAGGATCTGGGAAGTTCTTAAGCGACTTTGACATCTTCTTGCCATCTTCAGCAAGCACAATACCATTGACCACACAGTTCTGGTATGGGAATGTGTTGAAGAGATGTGTGCCGAGAACAGAAAGCGTGTAGAACCAACCGCGAGTCTGATCCAGACCTTCGGCGATGAAATCACCAGGGAACTTGGTGAACAGCTCCTTGCCAGGACCCTTCTCGGGTGACATACCCGATGTAGGATCATCAGCGTCGTAGCCAGGATATGCGAACGGATAGTGCGACGAAGCATAAGGCATGGAGCCGGACTCAAACCAGCAGTCAAAGACTTCTTCGACGCGACGTAGTGTGCCCTTGCCTTGTTGTGATGGGATGGTGATCTGGTCGATGGTATCTCTATGCAGGTCCTTGATCTCACCTTCGTAGCCGGAAAGCTTCCTCAGCTCAGCAATAGAGGAAACGCAGACAACCTCCTTAAAGTCGTCTGATACCCACAACGGTAGAGGTGTGCCCCAGAAACGATTCCTGCTTACATTCCAGTCCTTTGCAGATGCCAGCCAGTTATGGAATCGTCCAGTGTTCACCGATTCGGGTACCCAGTGGGTATTCTTGAGGTTGTCAGTCAGCTGGGTCGAGATCTCCTCAACCTTGATGAACCAAGATGGCACAGCTCGCTGAATGAGAGGCGTCTTTGATCGAGGGCAGAAAGGATATCTGTGAGTGATCTGTCCTTTGCGCACCAGACGACCATCGTTCTCCAACTTCTTGATGATAGCTTTGTCAGCAGCCTTGACGTGCTGGCCAACAAAGTCAGACACATCATCTGTGAACTCTCCTTGTGTGTTGAGTGGATTTGGTGGGGACCTCTCTTTCGTGAAGATCTGCTCTCGCAAGCAGATGGCGTAATCGTCCTCACCGAACGAAGGTGATTGATGAACGACACCCACACCCTCGTCTGACTTGACGTATGTATCGTTTACCACGCGGAATGCAATGTCCTTGAATGGGTCGTAGAAGTAGTTGAAGATCGGCTTGTACTTCCAGCCTGCAAGATCCGAACCCTTGATCTTCAATGGGAATTGCTGGAACTTGTCCTTGGCCTTCTTGGGATCCTTGAACAGCACTTTTAGACCTGCCTCTAGCATGATCAAGTTCTTCCCACTCTCCTTGTCGTGTACGATGATATACTCAAACTCCGGACTCGTGCAAAGTGCCAGATTGCTCGGCAGTGTCCAAGGTGTCGTCGTCCATGCCACAAAGTTGACCTCACCACCGACCAGCTTCGTCACTTCCTCCAACTTTGCTCTCACACCTTCCGGCTGTTGGTCTACAGGCAGAACAGGAAAGCTGACCGTCACAGCCGGATCCTGCACATCTCTGTAATCTTCTTGCGCCTCTGATTTGGACAATGCAGTCCCCAGCGCTGTTGAGTAGGGCAGCACTCGGGCTCCATGGTATACGAGTCCCTTCCTCTGCAACTGCGAAAAGACCCACCAACAGCTCTCCATGAACGTGACATCCATAGTCTTGTAGTCCCTATCAAAGTCGATCCATCTGCCTAATCTCCCGATGACTTTTCTCCATTCCCCAGCATAAGTCAACACAACCTCTCTGCACCTTCGATTGTACTCTTTGATTCCAATCTTCTCCACAGCAGCCTTTCCTCTCACGCCAAATTCTTCTTGCAGCGCCTTATCAATGATCTGTTCAATCGGCACGCCGTGTGTGTCCCAGCCGAATCGTCTCTCGACATATCTTCCTCGCATCGACCAGTAGCGGGGGATAATATCTTTGATGGTGGAGGCCAGAAGATGGCCGTAGTGGGGAGTGCCGGTGGCGAAGGGAGGGCCATCGTAGAAGACGTAGGGTTGGGAGTCTTTGGAGAGTTCGAGTTGGCGGTGGAAGGCGTCGACACTGTCCCAGTGTTGGAGGATGCGCTCTTCTTCGGCGGGGAAGTTGATGGAGCCCATTGCGGGCGGTGCGTTGAAGGAGTTGCTCTTCTTGAGCTGTGAAGTGGTTACTGATGTGCTTCTCAAGTTCTGTTCGTGCTTAAAACATGGGTTTGTTCAAGTGCTGGTCATGTATTGGTCGTGAAGGTGAGTCGAAGGTGGGATGAGTCGAAGCAGAAGTTCAAAAGTAGAAATGCCAAGAAATCAAATCGACGGACTTTTGTTCCGATACCGCTTCACAATCAAGTCTCCTTAGTTGTATACATTCTATCGTTCCCTAGCGATGTTCTTGAACGAAGGCACGCCGGCGTTCTGATGGGAAAAAGTTCTCACTATCACGATGGAAGGAGTGGGCACGAAAGATGAAGAGAAGCTGAGATGGACAATACCGTAAGGCTTGCGAGCCTCTCCTAAACCATGGACGCGTGCTCAGGAACTGCATCTTTGCCTTCAATGGCACAGACACATCATCGAAAGAGATCGAGATGGGGAGAGGAGATTGAGGGACTGGACAAGGTCATCAAAGTAAAGCATTCTCGCATGTCTGCAAGGTACGCTACCAAAGGCTTAAGATTTCTACGCGTGTGCGTTTTCTGCCGTCAGTAGGACCTTCATGGAGATCCGTCGCTATCAATTCCCATCGTCTGCTACTCAGGCCTGAGCTTCCCACGCCATCGCGCGTCCCATGCCTGTTGCTTCCGTTCACATTCGTGCATCGCCAGCTTCGCTTCCAGCTCTTGGGCCTTCTAAACCATTCGATCAAGCGCCTCGACCAAGGTACGAACGTCCGCATCGATGGTTTTCAGGTCAGCTGTCGCCTTCTTGAATGCCTCCTCCGCAAGCTTCTGGGCCTTTTCGATGCGGTGATGATCTTGCATTCGCTCCACGATCTTGCTGTGAACCTCAGCCTTGGACAAGCCAGTCGTGTTGGCTGGAGAGACTTCCTCAGTCTTGATGGTGCCCCAGGCGTCGGTGTCGCCGGAGACAGCCCGCTGCTCGACTTTGCGCTTCTTAGACGACTCTCCGTTCGTTTGCGGCTCGACGAAGACCTGTGGAATGCTGTCGAAGCGCACAGTCTTCTCCTTAGGACGGAAGACAACCTCGTCGTTGGTAGCCCCAGCCTTGTGCTCAGCCTCCACGACAGCCTTCATCTGCTGTGCGAGCATCTCCTTGGTCTTGATTGCTAAGTCATTGTGCTTGGCGTGCAAAGGAGTGAAGGTGGCAGAGACTGTGGCGTTCTCAGTCTCCCAAGTGCCGGCGACTGGCTTGACTGCTTCAGCGGCGGCGACGGCGGCGGCGGCAGCAACACGAGCTTCTTCGACTGCCTTGGACTCCGCAATCTTCTTTGCCCTATACTCTGCCTCCTTTGCCTTGGCCTCCTCAGCTTCCTTTGCCTTGATCTTCTCAGCCTCCTTCGCCTTGGCTTCCTCTGCCTCCTTTGCTTGCGCCTCCTTGAGCTTCAGCTCTTCTGCCTCCTTTGCCTTGGCTGAAGCCTTGCGTGCTGCCATCTTGTCCACCCATTCCGTGTCATCCTCAACTGACGCTTGATGAGCTTTTGGCGGAGGAGTGGCGGCCTGCTTTGGAATAGCAAGAGATGCAGCTGATGGAGGGGCACTGGTGGTGGCAGACTTTCCTCGCAGGTGTGGTGGGATCTTTGGCGATGCAACACTGGCCTTGGTAGCCTCCTTCTCCTGCTCTAGCTCAGCAGCCCGGCTCTCTGCATACAGCGACTCTTCCTCTTGGTCGAGTTGCACTTGAGCAGCCTTAGCGCGCTCTGCTTTCTTCTCGGCTTCGAGGTCGCGAGCTGGAGGTGCATCCTTCTTTGGAATCTCGAAGGACGAAACTCGTGGAGTAGCGCTGGCAGCTGCAGCCGGCAATGGCTCAGCATGAGATGCAGCTGTGGAAGCAGTGACGGTGGTAGCCTTGCCAAGGGCCTTGAACCTGTCCATGGCTGCCTTGACAAAGTTGTTCGGCTGTGTGGCTCCAGTTGCGGAAGCTGGCACAACATTGGGTGGAGGTGGCGTGGCCGCCTGCGCTGGGACCGGAGGTGGCGTGGAGTACGCCTCCGGTCGTGGTAGCGGTGCTGGAGGGCCAAACTTCGAGTCAACGTATGGAAATTTGGTCACTGGAACTGCTGCTGGTCGGCTTGGAACAGCTGCTGGACGTGCTGCTGGAAAGGCTGGACGCGCTGCTGGGGAGTGATTCTCGCCATAGTTGAGCGGACTGGGACCGCGCGTTGGCATTGGGCGAGTCAATTTTGGAGGAGTGAAACTTCCGCCCTTCTTGGGGCCATTCTTGCCGCCGCTGCTCTTGAAGCTGTCACTCAAGGCTTTTGCTTCGGCCAAGAGAGTTGGGTCGAACAGCAATGGGCCGCTGGGACGTGACATATTGGTGGCGTCTGTGAGACCGCTATCACGAGGACCGGGCGAGCTACCGAAGGCGACTGATGGGCGCGATGGTGTCTCTGTGATGGTGACGCGTGCTGATCGTGCTGTCTGAAATGTGGTCAGCGGGATGTTGCGAAGAAAATGAAGTGGGCGCCTCGATCCGCCAAAAGGACTTACCTGTGTGGGAGTATCTGATGCCCAGATGGAGCCACCGAGTGACATTGCCGCGATTCTCTGTGTGTATTGGTCGTGTTGTGTTTCGAAGCGAATGTGCATGTCAAGAAGTGAGCTTGCTAAAAAGCTGCAGAGTCAACAAACACGGATTCTCGGCGGCGCTAGTGACCGGCGGAAGCAACGACAAACAACACGAACGACACGCGAGGTTGTGTGAATGAGGTCTGCGGACAATGGGATATGCGCGGTGTGCGAGGGTTTCGAGGAGAAGAGAAGAATGGGAAGGAATCCATCAGCAAGGACGAATCCTGCCACTCGAGGCATCCACGACAAGCACGGAAGGAACCATTGGCTGTATTGAGTTCTGGTATCTCGAACTGAATCGCACTCTCTACTCATCGCATACTCCATGGCGTAGAGAGTGCTACTTCTCCGGGATATCAATCTCGCTTGCCCATACTGTGGACTTCATTCTCCTGCGATGCAGACTCAGCGGTCCGCAGACCTGGTGTGTCGATCTGCGCCATGTGCTCGACGTTGATCTTGGGCCCTTTGAACCAATGCCTGCCGCTAACCCAGTAATGGCACATTGCCAGGAGCAGCACACCCCCGAAGATCAGGACTGTCCAATTCATGGTCTGTGGTGTCAAGTCTTTGCCCTTGTATGCCGGCCAACACAACGCCGGCAAAATGAGACACCACCAGGCCACAGCGATTGCATTGACAGGAGTAGAGAAGCGCCCGAGGTTCCAAGGCCCTGGTCTGAAGCGTTTACGACCAAAGAACAGCTTCAATGCAACAGGTGCACAAAATGCGGTGTACTGACCAATGGCAGCTATACGCATATCAGTGCGAGATCTGTGTTCTGGAGGAGTCTCTACTTACTGATTGTGAACACAGCATTGATCGCCACTGGTCCTGCGAAGAGGAGCAGTCCAGCCAGCGCAGAGATCAACAGGACACCCCACGTCGCGTAGACGGGAGTCTTGGTACCTGGTGGCAACGAGTATAAGCTGATGTCTGAGTACCATTTCTTACGACCACTGCACTTACGGCTGTCAACCTTGGCCCAGTACTTCGAGCCTGGAATGGCACCGTCCCGCGAATAGGCAAAGACCACACGTGATGCTGCAACTGTGACGCCCGCACCACAGAAGAACTGCCCGATCATGTTCAGCGAGAACATCGCAAGGCCAGACCGCTTTCCTAGAACTTGTAGGCAGAGTGATCCGAATGGTTGTCCATATGGCCCAGCTACCACTTCTGTCACATCTTTGACTGTATACGCAATCACGAGAATCAGTGCCCATCCCACATACAGCCCACTCTGGGCAGTCATCACAATCGCTCTTGGCGAAGCGATGTTCGCATTGCTGCACTCCTCAGCCAGGTGAAACGGGGCATCGTATCCCGCCATAGTGTAGAGGACAGTGGTAAAGCCCATGATAGTCGCCCACCCTACCGGCCACTCTGTCCCGTTCTCGAAAGTCGTCCAAGTCTCGTGAGTATTGTTCGTCTTTGGAGAATTGATTGAGCCAACAGGAAACCAGATTATGAAGATCAGGACCAGGAACACATTCCACACCGTACCCACAACATTGAACATCCCAACAAACTTCGTACTCTGCATCGCCACCAGACCAGTCAATGCAAGCAACGCCAAAAAGATCAGGTAGATGTGCCACTCCTTCGCCACATAATCCGGATCACTTATCGTGGCCGCGGTCGTGATCATCGTAGCCAACGCATAAGACAACGAACAAGGGCCCATCGAGAAAGCCGTTCCATTACTCCAGCCCACGAACCATGCGCAGACGGGTCCCCAGCCTTCAGGTGCGAGGACTGCAGAGGCGTAGTACAGTCCACCGGCCGTTGGCATAGAAGAGCAGAGTTCTGCCATGGAGAAAGCTACAGACTGGATCATTAGAGCTGCGATGAGCCAGCCCCAGATCAGACCGCCTGTGCCTGCGTAGCCGAGGCCGAAGGATAGTGTTGAGGCTATTGAGGGAAGAAGACCCAGGATGCTGAAGGAGACGGAGAAGGATTCTAGGAGGGAGAAGTCGCGTTTGAACTCTTGTCTGTAGATCGAGGGTCAGTGATCAGATGACAAGAGTGAGAAGAGAGTGAAGTTACTTGTAGCCAAGAGCACCAAGTGTAAGTTCATCGGACGACGCATCTTCGCTGACCAGTGCCTTCTCATGCGTCCTGTTGAAGATTGAAGTTACTCGTGCTTGGTCTGCGTCGACGAAATGAGTTCCTTTGTGCTCAGCCATATCTGCGGACGATGCGATGTGCAGATATCAAGGTGTCCTGCAGGACATTTATGAGCTAGCTGATAAGGTCAGCAGCGCTGGCACTTTACATATGTGGTAGCTGCTGGCATCTAGAACCCTAATGGTAGCTAACAGCGGGACCCTGCATGGGAGCACGTACTACCTGCCACTACAGGTCCGATAGGCAGAGCATGGAGTTCCAAGCACGCTATCGCCGCACCTGGCACGCACGCGTACGCCATGTTCTCTGTAACAAAGCAGAGGCGATTCAGCTGTACGATGCTGTGACCAGCTGAAGCTCTTCAGACGTGCTTGTGCACGATAAGCTTTGAGAAGGATTGTAAGGATTCATATAGTCCTATAGCAGCCTCAGCTATAAGTAAGCAGTAGAGCAGCCTCGATGGAATCTAGGTACAGTTCTGGGATCGAAGGAGAGGTGAGGATTTGAGGTATACATTCGCCTGCGATGCTCCTGCCTTCAACAATTGTCCCTCGCCTCATTGGTGCAGTCAGTAAGTCGTTGATATAGCCGATGCTTGACAGAGTCAGAGCACTAACAATTGAACGCCTTTCAACCTTCAGGTGAGGTTCTCTCGGACCATGGCCAAAGGCAGGACGATTCTTTTGCCCCAATTGAGATCTTTTGCTTGTACAACTACAAGTCTGCCTTAAATGGCACTTGATCACCACCCGCAAGCGCTGTGTGCTCGACTCCCGTTTTGTTAGTGTGTCTGCCAATCAAGATCCAGTCCTGAACAATCGCTGAGCCATCTTTAATCCACTCAATCTCTTCCTCAGTACATCGAGACTGAGGGTCGAGAATGTAGCATGAGTGAGGCATCTGTGGCAAGACATCATTCTTCATCCACCAAGTGTCGCTAGGTCCAGTAGTAGCGTATTGGTCTTGATTGCTGGAAGCGTACTCGTTGAGGTTAATTTCGCCTGTCGCGATGTCTTGTCCTCTCAAAGCACGCATGAAGATGCGGTAGGCGGCTTCAGGTTGGTAGCTGGGTACCATATGGCCTGCTTGATAGACTCTAACAAATGACAAGTTGCCATATTGACGCACAAGGCCTCCAGACTGGGTGTATGGCTCTGAGAGCACGAGAGGTGTGTAGCCGGCTTTGCTGAATTGCTTTTGACCCGACCATGGTACATTGAGAGAGTACTGCTCTCCTCCAATCCACTTGAGAAGTGTCAGTGAGTATCAATATGCCGATGCCGTGGCAAACTTACATTGCAAGCAAAATCTCGATCTCCGTGAAACAGAGCAACGTTGACGCCATGATCAAGAACATTCTTGATCTGATCCAGCTGCCCACCCTTGACAAGGTCTCCTGTACGATCGAACGCCGCTGAAACTGCAGGCGAATACCAAGAGTGATTTACTGGCACACCGAAGGCTTTCTGTACTTCCGGCTGATTGAGCCACCCAAACATATATGGTGCTGGGAATGGATCTTGTGGTTCATGGGTGACATCAAACCGTGCCGCGCGAGATGCGTTCACGAACACCACATCACTGATGTTCGTCGCTCGATCAGCAGCAGCAGCGCAGATCTTGTTAGTCTCTGAAACATCGCCATGATCGTGAGGGTCTGTCTTGCGTTCTGCTTCACGGCATTTTTTGATATCTTCCAGCACACCACCTCTCTTGTGGAACTCGCTCATGCCCCATTCGTACTCTTCGTGCGAGATGGCTTCGACTCCATACGTGTTGTTGTAAGCAAAGATGATCTCAGATTCAATCATGTCTGGAGCGTCGATGCAGCCGTTTATGATGCCAAGGGTACTGAGGTGCATGTAGTGAGCACCTTCAGCTGGGATCTCACCATTTGCAATCTTGTCATTCTGTCGTACGAAGTAGTCCATGAAGCCTGGTCCGTAGTGGCCGCCGTAGCTCTCGGTGAACAGGCTGATGCGCTCATCATTGGGCTTGTACTGTGGGAACTCCTCAAACTGCAAAAGTTAGCACATACATCGCCAATCTCGAGCGAGCTCGACTTACCCAAGTCTGAGCGAAGTGCCATATGGCTGTGGCAGCGTGCTGGGTGCTATTGGCAGTAGAGCTGATCTTTTGACTGCTCGACGTGCCTACCAGGAAAGTGTTATTCTGCTCTGGCACTCCATTGGAGAAGTCCATAGGCTGTATAGCACCTCCCTCAGAGACATCATCTGCGACAAGGTTTACAGTCACATTAGTAAGTACATCGTAGGAGTATCCTACTTGATTCGGCTGATCGATGAATAGCAGATTCGCCTCGTTGTTCCACGACCAAGGATTGATGTATGTCGACTTCGAATCGTTGCCTCGAATGATGTGAGCTCATGGCATATATGACAGGAAAGAGAAGTACTCACTGATGAAACAAGGGCCGTTCTCTGAAAGAGCTCCGAGAAGACTGGAACCACCTGGTCCACCTACTAAGAGTCAGCGCATCCATTGCCCACTACTTATAACACACTATCCTCACCATTCAGCCATATTGCCAAAGGCGCGTTGTGAGGATCCTTTCTCGACTCAAAGAACCAGTAAAAGGTGTTTATCGGGTACCCATTATGCTCATGAGTCTCATTGAGTGCTTCAACCGGAAGATGGACATAACCTGCAAAGCATTAGATTTGCAGCAACTCTGTGATCATTATGAAGTACTGACCTGCATATGACTTGACACCTGGAGTTGTCTCGCAGAGTCCTGGCTCCTTGTACGATAGCTTTACACCTTGATGATGCTTTGATTGCAGCGTCTTCACGCCTTCTGGCTTTGGTGGGAATTGAGCTGCAGCCAAAGTGGCAAACAAAGCCAGCGCCTTAAACGCCATCTTCGTCTGGCTTGTTAGCGGTATCTGGATTTTGGGAGATGGAGGAGATAAAGATGGTTGAACATGTGTTGGCGATAGGAAGCTTGGACATGGATTGCCAATGGCGGATGCAGGGTGTGGCTGACACCTTCTGTCTTGGGAACTCCGAATTCCGAATTCCGATCCCTTTGTCGCCGCAGAACTCTACTACTCCATCATCAGCAAAGCAGTGTTCATCGTCACATACTTTGACCACAGCAAGCTGATCTTATGAATTCGCCATTTCTCCAGATTCTACAGATTGGCCTCCTTCACGGGTCGCACAACAAAGCCCAGCAGAGGGAAGTGTATTCTCGTTTCGACAGTCGCGACCTTCTCGAGTGCCTTCGGCTTGATTACAACCTCTTCTGGAGACAGAGCCACGAGCGTACCGATCGTTGGGCTATTTCCAGTTAGCATAGTAAGGAAGTGGCACAAAGGCGTACTCACTCTTCTCGACCCGTGTCATCTGGCGCCACAGATATAAGGGATCCTTCGCGAAGACCAGTCTTGTTCGCCAGATTTTCTAACGCGGACCTCGGAGTAGGAAGCAACAGAGATCTCTTGCCTAAAGCTGGCGCTGATTGCATCTGATCTAACACACTCTTCAAATCCTGAGTCTTGTCTTGCTCGGTGGAAGGCAGCTCATCAAAGTATCGTCGCATCCTATTATACCATGCGTGCACGCCAGGATACCTATGAGCATTGAACACAGGCGCCATACCTGCCTCTTTCGAGTCACTGGCATCGCCCATCGTCAAACTCGAGGTCTTCTCGCCAGATGAGATGTCCCAGCCCCACAGCAGCTCATAATAAACAGAAACATCTGCCAAGGAAGGCGTCATAGTGCTGAATATCCACGGCCCGTCAACATCTGCGAACAGAGGCTCCAGCATAGATAGCTGATGATCCAGCTTCATCAAGTTCTCTGGCAGCTTCTTCTCGAGCTTATCTGGGTCTAGCTTGTGGCCTATGAGCTGGCCTCTATCCGTACCGAATGAGCTTCTCCATATGCTTGCGGGCATAAGTCCGCAAGTGACCCGAAAGAGTGGTCGATCTGTCCAGTAAGAAGCAAAGCCACGTATGAGTGGCCGGTAGTTACGCCCATCCTGCGCTTTTGGGTAGATGCTCTGGTAGCCCTCAGAAGATGGAAAGAAGTGCTCCAGAGCTTCTGTAATCAGAGAAGTGTCACAGTATAGTTCTCTTCCAATGGCGAGAACTGGAATCTTTCTGTAGGTAAGTCCGAAATTGTCGCGTAAGACTGGTCGAGGCATCATTGTCGGCACTTCAATGAACGCATATGGGATCTGCTTGAGCTTGAGGATATGTCGGATCTTGATTGTGAACGTGCTCATCTCATAGCCGAAGAGGGCCACGATGGGAGTAGCGCTTGCCATCTTGACTTATGTGGCCGATCAACGTTGTCGCTGTAGGAGAAAGTCAGCGTAGTTCCCGCATCTGCTGCCAGCGTACATGTACATGTATGTAAGAGCGTCTGAGAGCTTCTTTCATGAGAAACGCTCTCTACCGAGCCTCTGCTCGGCCACAAGGAAAGAGGCTATTGGTGGAGCTCGAAAGCACCTCCTGTGCCTCCCTAAATGTGCTTGGCTGACTAAGCGGTATCCACTTTTCTTCGTCCTCTTCGCGTCTCCACAGACTGCTACAGTCCCGGACACTCACCAGTCACATCACCAGTCTCCATGGCATCGGTCAAGGACCCCATGGAAAGCACTACTGCATCACGATTGGCGTTTTCACAATCCGCTGATGCACCAGGCGACTTTTCCGCACCTCGCATATCGCAAAGACGCGTCAGGAACAACATCATGCCTGCGAACTCCTCTCCAGGCGAGCCCATTGGCGTGAGGAAGATGCGCAAAGGCACCAAGAGCTGTCTTCCATGTGAGCTCCCGTCAAGTCTACGCGTGACAGACAAACACACGCCAGCACATCCGTGCTTGACAGGTCCAGCTCACTTATAGTGCAGGTCGTCGACGAAAAATACGATGTTCGGGTCTGAGCCCTGGCTCGCGTGCCTGCGTTGAGTGCATCTCGCGAGGTACTTCTGACTGCGCGCCTCAAGTAGCGGCCGAGGACGATGCTGGCTCAGGTGAGATCCAGAGACTACAGCAACGTATTGCGCAACTGGAAGCATATCTCGAGCGAGTCACCAGCGCTAGCGGTCGAGGCGATGAGGCAAAAAGTCCTCACTCTCGGACTGCTCGACCAACTGCTTTGCTTATGGGCCATCTCGATAGCCACGACGAGCAAGAGGAACAAGTTGAGACCAACTTTGCGCCACTTGTTTCCCTCCTACGCACATCAGCAACGAGGAATGTGTCACCCCGAGCTGGCATATCCAAATCTGAAGGGGAAAGCACAGAGAGCTCCGAACATGTACTACATGCTTTACGATCGTACTTGCCTCCCAAAGCGGAAATGGACGAGATCCTGAGCTTCAATACCTCGTGGTGGCCACTCTATCGCGATTCTTTGGGCTTGATTTGGACGGGCTGCGATACCTTGCAGTCATTCGCAAGTCATGCACTTATGAATTGTGAGCCGACTGTCACTGCGCTACTGCTCGTGTCCCTTGCAATCTCGACTGGCAACCAACGAACATATCTCCCTCCTGTGGAGCAGCTCATCCTGAACCATGACCAATATGCCGGCACTGAACATGGGCTCAACTGCCTGATGGCCCTCGGGCTGTGCTATATGAGCTCTTTACAGTCGCGCCGAGCTTGGACAGTGTACCGCCGAGCCAATACATTGCTCCAGCTCAATGGTTTACATCTGCGCATGAAATCAGAAAAACATGTCAATTTATTCTGGCAACTGTTTCACGCGGATCGATGGGTATGACTTCAGAAAGCTCAAGAAAGCGCGTGTCTTTCTATGTATGCCGCTGACGAATAATCCGACTCCGCAGGTGTCGCTGATCATAGGGCTACCTTACACCATCGGAGACCATTTCTGCGATCTGGATATTGCGCCACTGCAAACTCTTGGACCGGGTACTTGGCTCTACAGGCATCTCGGTATCATCACGGGTCGCGTAATAGACCATCTCCAAGCGCAGAGCAGCATAGGTCCGGCTCTTTCTAGCGCCCTGGCGATTGAAGAACAGATGGCAAACATCATCTCTGAGCTGCCTCAAGGCTACCTCGATATGGAATCGATACGCGAATGCACCGATGTGTCCGACAAGAACACTCGTCTGTACCGCGTGGTTCATATTCACCTACTGCGCACATACGTCCATCTGCCGTTCTTCTTCCTGCTGGAAGGAGAGGCTCGCTACGACTTCAGCCACCGAAGCTGTATCGAAGAGTCGCGCCAACTTCTTGTCGCATATCTACAGATCTTCGACGACGATCCTCGTATGGCATCAGATGGCACCGTCATCAACTTCACAGCATTCACTGCTGCGGTGGTGGTGCTGCTCGGCTCTGTTAGGTATGGATAGTCTGTCAAGATAAGTACTGGCAGCAGCGATGACCTGGATCTCGTTCTTCGTACGAGAGACGCCATCAAGGAGGGCGCCACCGCAAAGATTGCCGGACGTCTGTGTGCAAAGTGTTGCAGTGCGCTTGAGGAGCTCCTATTGAGTGCTCGCTCATCAAGTGCAGATCCACACCCAATCGTGTTGCCATATTTTGGCACTCTCATGTTGACTAGTCTGCCATCTGACACAGAGAAGACACTCGGTGAGTCCAGTCGCTCTGCGCAGATGGGTACGTCTAGCGCTACTGTCGGTATCGGCGGTGGGCTTGGACTGCTTCCGTACGGCGGACTCGACACAAGTAGGTCGTTCACTTACCAGGGACCATTCATGACCTAAGACGATGGTTCGCAATGGCTCTATGATCCTTTGCCACATGGAAGCATGGATTGGTTTGGCGATCCTGGCCAAGGTACCGACTGGAGCTGGCTTCATGCTGACTTGCCACCGATCACGATCTGAGAGATGCAGTAGCAGGCAATGCTGGCAATAGATAGATACTGTTGTTCCCACAGAAGCGCGCAGTTTTGAGGCGTCTTGGCGACTGCTCGTCAACTCTTCGCGGCGTTCTCAGCTTTTTCCGAAAGACGGCGTTCTTCATCTCGCAACGAGAACGTGAAAACAACGAGAACCTTCATCAAACATCAGCGCGTTGTGGCGCCTCAAATGCATAAACCACAGGCGCGATGAACAGAATACCAAGACCACGTGCTACATAGACTGGCTCTAAGGCCTGCTTCCTGATCTGCTTCAAAGCTTGACTGTCTTGGCTGACTAAAGCCCACAGCTACCGAACTGCTTCTTCTGGTATCTCACCCGTTCATCGAGGACCACTCGATGTAGCCATGACGGCGAAGCACTTCAAGCTCGACTGCAGATGCTTTCTGTTATCAGCTTCGCATGGTCGATCACAGTCGAGATCAGCTTGGCCATAAGCCCTGGAATGCCAAGAGCAGTCGCAACGTCTGACAACTAGCATGATATACCGAAAGGACAAGGCACAATAAGGTCATACACCGATCCTAGTGTGAAGAGAAACATCTACAGCATAACCTAACAAACGCACGTGGGCGCGAGGATGTTGACACAACCCCGGGTTTATAGGCTAGAACTGCTAGAACTCTGGGCATGACGGGTCGAGCACAACATGTTTGATAGACAGCCAAGTGACCAAGCACACTAGAAGCGAGTCTGATGGAATGGCTTCGGATTGCTTTGCCCCACGGTTGTAGGATGTTATCTTGGCCTCATACCCTCTTGGCCACGATCAGTCTATATCTGCTCAGCAGCCGCATCCGCTTGCTGATCTGTCCCTCACGAGTAACACAACTGTCGACTACGACTTCTTGACATAACACAACCGTCAAGATGGTGATGACAGTAAGTGATCTGTCGCAGAGACTGAGACTGAACTCATGCTGACCTGTACCAGGAGTATACCTACGTTTTCGCCATAGGCACGTTCTTTGCGTTGCTCGAGGCATGTAAGTGTATCCCTGAGGACCACGATAGCCTTGCTATGCCAGTCCTCGGTCTCGCGGCCATGGCACATAGACAAGAGCACTGGAAAATGATTTGCTGACTCGTTCGTCTTCGTACAGACAACAATGGTGCCAACGATGTTGCAAACGCATGGGCTACGAGTGTTTCGTCCCGCTCGGTCACATACCAGCAAGCCATGGTTCTCTGCCTGATTTTCGAAATGACCGGTGCTCTTACAGTCGGTGCCCGAACAGCCTCGACCATCCGTAACGGTATTATTCCAATCTCAGCCTTCAATGACAACGCTGGTGTGCAGCTGCTCGCATTCACTTGCGCTGCTGCTGGTGCTTCCATCTGGGTCATGTGGTGTACACGACACTCCGCTCACGTCTCATCGACATATTCGCTTGTGTCCTCGATTGCAGGTGTCGGTGTGGCCGCTGTCGGTGCCAACAGAGTGCAGGTAAGGTCCATTAAGGCTTTCACATATTGATCTGGACACTGACGAGTGTATCAGTGGGGCTGGAACAATGGTTCCGGACTTGGTGCCATCTTTGCTGGTCTTTTGATGGCACCTGTTGGATCTGGTATCTTCGGTGCGATCATCTTCAGCTTGATCAAGTTCGTCGTTCACGTTCGCAAGAACCCAGTACCATGGGCAGTGTGGTCGTCTCCTTTCTTCTTCCTGATTGCGGGTACTGTCTGCACACTCTCCATCGTCTACAAGGGCTCCCCAAGACTTGGTCTCACCGAAAAGCCTGGCTAGTAAGTACAAGCTACAGTCTCATACATGTACTGTGCTAACTTCTGTCCAGCTGGATCGCTGGTGTTACACTCGGATCAGGGTTCGCACTTGCTCTGCTCGCAGCTCTTTTCTTCGTTCCTTACACTCACTGCAAGGTTGTGAAGAAGGACTACACTCTTAAGCTCTACCACATCTTCCAGGGACCAATGCTCTTCTGGCGACCAGCTCCACCAGATGCAGTCAAGGCACAGGTTCCAAACTACGCTGTCCTCCAGCACAGCGGCGAGGTCGTGAGCCCAGCTGAAGCCAAGAAGAGCGAGAGCGAGAGCGATGAATACACCACTGAGACCAAGGGCGGTCTCACAAGCGGCGTCTCCACTGCTGACAGCATTGAGCCATACCGCCGTCCATCGGTCACTCCTCAGCCAAACCCAGACCGACGCTTCTCGGTCGAGCGTACTGCACCATCTCGTCAACAAGCTCAAGCCGACTACAAGATGCAATTGGCCGCCGCCCGTGCCCAACACCACGCCGAATTGAGACAGAACAAGGGACCTCTTGGATGGGCCATGCGCAGACTCCACAACAACCCTCCAGGTGCGGGATCCATTTACGAATTGCACAACTTGAAGGCCCTTGCCAATCGCCTCCCTGCAATGGTTATCGTTGCTGGTCTCTACGGTCTTCACTACGACATCCACAAGGCTCAGCTTGGTGTCCTCGGAACTCCAGAAGGTCGCCGTATGGACCGGGTCTACGCACATGCTCCCAAGTACGAGAACGAGGTGGAGTACCTCTACTCTTTCGTCCAGATCATCACAGCCTGTACCGCCTCTTTCGCTCACGGAGCCAACGATGTTGGTAACGCCGTCGGTGTTTGGGCTGCTATGTACTCTGCTTGGTCTACTGGCGCGACAGTCGGATCTAGGGCTCCAGTTCCTCTTTGGCAGATTGCTGTCATTGCTCTGACGATCTGTATCGGTTTCATCACATATGGTTACAACATCATGCGTGTCATGGGTAACAAGATTACCTATCACTCGCCTTCTCGTGGCTCCTCGATGGAGATGGGTATGTTTTGGCAACACAACACACATCTGCTCATCCTGCTGACTTGATTTCTAGGTGCCGCCATTACGATCCTTATCTTCTCGCAGTACAAGCTTCCAGTCTCCACCTCGATGTGCATTACTGGTGCCACAGTCGGTGTCGGTCTCTGCAACGGAACGTTCAAGGCTGTCAACTGGCAACGTGTTGGACTCCTGTTCTTCTCCTGGGTCATGACTATCGTAAGTCTGCCACCACCAAATCCTACTCACTCGATATTAACATACATCACAGCCTATTGCCGGTCTCATCGGTGGTCTCACCATGGGTATCCTCCTCAACGCTCCAAGCTACTAGATGCAGACCGGACTTGTCCCTGTAGCATACTCCTTGGCAAGATTTTTTCGCGGCGGGCTTGGATAATGGATACAGTCCCAGGCAGCTGCATTGGCATTGCATCTACTCGATTACGACAGTACGACACGACACGTAGATAGAATAACAGATGTTTGGCATGGCACAAGGCCGAGCGTTATAGCGTTCTCTGTAGACATATCTCTCACTCGTTAAAAGCATTCTCATGATCTGAAGGCTCATATTTACTGGTTGTCATTAGGCCCTCGCGGGTACAGTACTTGCTTCATATCACATCACGGTAGTCAGAGTTCGAAGTGAGCAATTATGCATTACGCTACGCTAATCTATCAACGTTATGATGACGACAAGCCGAAAATCATACAGCCTTTTCCCGTGTCCCAGGACTCCTCGCTTGCTAAATCAGGGTATCATATATATGCCGAGAAAAGCAGATAAGTCTACACCAAGAATCATCATCCAGTCTCTCGCTCCTCCATACAATAAAACAAAGGTCGTAGTGGTTCGTCTCTATCAATCTAGTAAGCTGGTACAGTCTGTCCACCCATCGGTGGCGCATAGTAAGAGTAGCTTGGTGGCAACTCCTCTCCTCCAAGTGTTCGCGGTGATGGCGAGATTCTTCCTTGGAACGCCTCTCCAGGTGTGAGAAGCGATCGTGGTTCAAAATACTCTTGAACTTCATCTTCCGAGAGTCCTTCCTGCTCGCCGCTACCATCAGTGATGGCAGAGCCACGTCTTGGACTCCAAGCTCCTGAATCGGCAGAGCAAGCAATCTGCACTGGCAGCTTGAGATCAATAGCGCCAACGACACCTTTGTTCTGTAGGTGGAGCTCGAGCTTGACTTGGTAGATGCGACTGATGAGACAGGAGTGGAAAGTTGGCACGAAAGCTTTGTTCTCTGGAAGGATGATCGGAGCGTCCAGTTCGGCGATGTAGAAGGTTCCGTTCTTGTATCCTGTGCTGGCATCAGGGATGAATGCGCCGCTTGAGCTTGTTGAAGTTCGGCGGGCTGCAGTCTCGGACTCATATGCGGTCCAGAACTTAGGACCTACTTCAGGACCTGCAACTTTCCGGTGTGCAAGCGTAAGTTGTTCGGTGTGAATGCCTTGAGATGGGTCTTGGAAGGTGGATTGCTTCGTAGGGTAGGAGTGGCGTGCAGTGCTGGCAAAGTATGTGCTAATCTTCAGTTTAGTGGCAAGGCTTCCGAGTCGAGGTGGTTCTGAGTGTCTATCCGCAGGGTCGAATCGAAGAATGATCTTTGCAGTTGATGGTCTGCTGGCATCTCCACGAGCAAGCATGCGGAGTGGCGGAGGCTGCTGGGCTTCGACAACCAGTGTACCGGCTTTGGCTTGTAGCATGCCCTTTCGGACGACCTTCTCCTTGCGATAGCGGTACTCCTCCTTGTCTTCGGGTAGCGGTGGTTGTTCCAGTGTTGCCGGAACGACACGTACTTGTTGGCCATGGTTTGCGAGCTTCTCCTTTGTGCCATCATCGTTGTATTTGCTGATTCTGACATGCACACCGTATCGAGTGCTCACCATTTCAGGCACGAAGTCATCGAGAGTCTTCTTGGTTGCCTGATCCTTGGGGTCGCAATCGTGGTCACCCATCGATGGTGGCAACTGTAGATGGGCATCGCGAACGCTTGTAGCCTGGCAAGCATGGCCACAGACCTTGGGAAGCAGTTGCTCCGGAATGACGAACAGGAAGGGAAAGTCGTAGGTCTTGTTGGCCTCCAGTATCCGACCTTCAGGATAAATTTCTTGTACCGACTTGTCTTGCAACTTCAAGAACTGATGGAAAGCCTCAGATCGTCCTGATACAGCCGCCGCTGCTGTGAGACGCTCGACAGAAGTCTTGGAGGTGCCAACGAACTCGATGTCGATGTCATCGAAGCTGGTCTCTCTGAGTGCTTTGATCGAAACTGTTCCTTCTATGCGGTCCAGTGTAGTGTACGTCGGTTGTGGATCCTTGATCTGTACTTCGATCTTGACCATCTGGCCGATGCCTGATAGCTTTCGTATCGTCTCCATGTTGGCTGCAGTCTCAGGACTGAGGCTGCGAACGGTGGAAGACATAATATCTAGCTTGCTACCCTTCGCCGAAGTCGCGTGGTCAATGACTCCCAGGTCCCTTGTTACAAAGCAGCTTATGACAGTGAACTCAAAGTGACCAATCAACAGCTCTGCCCCAACACCGATGCGGGGATTCTGATATGTTGGCTTGCTCCGGAAGGGCGCAAGGAGTGAGCTGATCGCTGTACTCCAAATGGTCAAATGTCAGAGAGGTCACCGCCGAGGGCAATATTGCGATCCTAAGGTATCTTCCGTGGCTTGTGATGATGCTGATGCTGAATAATGTTGATGATCCTGGCTTGAACGCTTGACGAGGTTGCTGATGAGATGCAATCGACTGACCTCGTGGTGATTATGCAGGCTTGAAAGAGTTTTATACTTACAACGTATGTTGGACGAAGTCCGAGTCAGGCTCCTGTCGCCATCGTGAGCATCAATCTCTTCATCAACAGGAATCAGATTCCTGATTTGGATGGCATAGAAAAGGTACTCAAGACAGACTCATGGAAAATGACCCACATTCCCAGCTTTGCGACACCCTTTGATTGGGCAGTCCCATGGAAATCCCGTCGCCACGTACCACCGCACGAAATCCTGGGGATACCGCTCAGTCAGCAGCTTCTTATCGCAAGCTGCACGATCATCTTCTGGTTGACGCTAAGATCTCTGTCGACATGAGCTCCTATCGAGACCCCATGCACTTTTCTGGCTCTTCAGCTGCAATCATGTGCCTACTTTTGCGACTTTGTGTGAAGTCCTGCTACCTACCAGACAGACCTTTCACAAGCCCTTCCTCTACCAGACCCAGGCCGTAGTTGCAACGTGTGCGTGTTCTTACGCCATGCGCGAAACCTGAAGAGGCAACAGAGTCCATGGAAGGTGAGCGAGTGTTAGTGATGTGTCATAATTCCACAATATAAGGCTGCTGGTGCGTCCGCTTCGTGAATCCCGGGAGAATCGAGAACGAGCCAAGACCATGATGGCGGCAGAGTTTTCAGCACGTGTTCCTGGCTCCCGTTAAAATAGGCCACGCCGGTTATTGCGCTTGGCCATTCTTTCATATGCCAGAGAGGATCCGTCGTACGTTCCAGCATTGCACGTATACTCCTGCCAATTCCGGACATCGCACAGGCTATTGTACAATGATGGCGGCAGCACGGAGTTCGTGAGGTGGCATCATCGGGAACGGTATCCTTGGCCATCAGCAAACATCTCACCATTCTCGCGCCGATATTGCGAGTCATCACGGTACACGCCTTTCTCGGTCTCAGAAGCCGTCTTCAATGGATGGAAACATGCTCAAGCGCTCTCATACTCGATCTCCATCAGCGATGCTCAGCATCTCCGGCTGGTTTGTTGGGTGTTTAGTGTCGAGGTTCCTGTACCATTTCGGTGGTGTAGAATGATTAATCATGCTCGAAACATCGCACGCACGCAATCGCGCAGATCCGGAGAGAACGTGGAGTCCAATATCAATGCAAGAACGACCCAGCATGCGGGCTCCTGCCTGCACAACGACATGGATCGCGTGTCGCCTACGCGACGGAGTGGAGCTGCTGTTCCACGACCGAGCTGGTCTTCTGGAGAATAGTAGTCAACTCATCAGCCTCCTCTCGATCGCTCACGCTCCCGAACCGATACTTGCGCGGTAGGCGCTACTGTGAGGGAGTCTCTCTTCGTAGAGATACGGCGGTCTTCACGTACGGCGGTCTTCACTATCGAAGAGAAACTGGTGTCACTCCAACTTCGAAGGGAACTGGTCGTTGCCACGACATGCCGACTCTCCTTCAAGCTGTACAGATCGTAGCGATTGTGAGAGACACAAGACATGATACCAGACCTGTGATTCAACCTTACCGGTCTTAGATGCTGTTGCATCAGTAGATCCAGTCGCCTCAAGTGGCATGGTCGATACGATCTCCAGGAGATGCTGGCAAGGTCCATTCGTAACGACACTTACACTTTTACAGATCATATCAGGGCCATTGCAGCGTGCGAGCAAAGGCGCAGCTTTTGTACAGCATAACTCGATTGTTGCCTGAGGCATCAGGTGAGTCATACCGAATATGCAGCCTTCCGCAATAACTGGTACAGCAAACCTACAACGAGCCACTGGACCTGCAGCTGGATCAAGTCACCGGTGTATTAGGTAAGTGACTTTCTGTAGAGTTATTGGACAGTGAAGGCGGTAGGCTGCATATAGGCAGCATAGGCAGCTGCCAAGCACGACACGCAGTGCCTGATATATAACTTTGTAATGATAGCTCTCATTTCTTCGGAACTTCATCAACAGCTCGAATACGACAGAATCGACATCGTCAACATATCGCAGACTACAGCATCAACTAGCACGAACCAGACAAGTCGAGCAAGATCACAATCAAGGATTGTTACTGGCCTCTCCGCGGATCAGCAGAATCCACGCACTTCAAACCATACTTCGGGCGCCGTCCTTTTCCACATCTTACAACAGAGAGCAGTACGACAAGATGTCTGACTTTGGCAACCATGTGTGCGGTTGCTACTACACAGTCAGCCGCTACCAGAGGACCTATCTCCGTCCGGTCAAGCTAGACTCACACACAACGATCAACCCAGTTTCGTTCACGACACAGCTGCAACAGACTTTCGAGACTGGTGCGGATGCCTTACCGCGACTGCGCTACACCTTTCCATTGTATGATGGCGTCGCCATTTCGGGATACACGATCACATATGCCGACAAGACCTTGACTGGCATCGTGAAGCAGAAGGATGAGGCGAAGAAGACTTACCAGGCAGCAGTCAATCGAGGTGAGACTGCTGGACTCCTCGAATCGTTGCCAGCAGGTGTCTTTGGAGTCACGCTCGGCAATGTGCCGGCTAAGACTACTTTGTCAGTCGAGAGTACCTACTGCGGTGAACTGAAGCATGACGCTGGCATGGACGGACTGAGGTACACACTACCCACCTCGATTGCACCTCGATATGGAGCTTATCCAGGCAACCTTTTGGCCTCCAACGTGAGCGCTACCAACATGCGCATCACTGTCGACATCGACATGGGCGCCAAGTCCGCCATCCGGAAAGTGCAGTCACCTAGCCACCCTATTGCAGTGACAATGGGAGAGCTATCCACATCTGCCGAGACGACGAAATCCGGTACGGCACCCTTCTCGTCCTCTCAAGCATCGGCTGCCCTATCCCAAGGGTCTACTCAGCTGGATGGAGACTTCATTCTCCAAGTGGTCATCGATGACCACACCAAGCCGCAGGCAATTCTCGAAGTTCACCCAACACTTCCCAATCAGCGAGCGATTATGACCACAGTAGTACCCAAGTTCGTCCTCCCGTCAGCCAATCCGGAGATCATCTTTATCGCCGATCAATCTGGCAGCATGTCTGGAGCCAAGAACAAGGCCTTAGTTGCCGCGATGAAAGTGTTTGTGAAGTCGCTTCCCTTGGGTGTCCGCTTCAACATCTGCGCTTTTGGCAACGCGTTTCAGTTCCTATGGAACGAATCTCAAGCCTACAGTGAGGAAAACGTCGATCGAGCAATCGAGTTCGTGAACGGCTTCAATGCACACTTCGGCGGCACCGAGCTACTCAAGCCTATCAAAGCTGCATTCGAACGTCACCTCAAGGACTTACCCCTGGAGCTTATGGTACTGACGGACGGAGAGATCTGGCAGGAGGACGAAGTGTTCCAGTACGTCAACGATCAGATCTCAGGTGGCGTGGATGCTCGAGTGTTTGCACTTGGTATCGGCCAGGATGTGTCCCATACGCTCGTTGAGGGTATCGCTCGTGCAGGTAATGGCTTTGCCCAATTTGTCACCCAGAACGAAGACACAGATCAGGAGGTCATTCGGATGCTGAAGGGGGCTCTCTACGCGCACACGAAAGACTATGCCCTCGAGGTCAACTACCAAGAGACCGAATCTGAGGATGACGACTTCAAGATTGCGGAGAAGGTCCAAGAGTGCCTCAATATCACTGCAGTCGAAGAGAAAGTGGCCGAGCCAGCGAAGCCCGAATCGTTCTTCGAGGCATCAGTCAATGTGGACCAGTCTCACACTCCCAAGGACCGCTACGCTCACCTGCCATCGATCAGCACTCCGAAACTGCTACAAGCTCCATCGAGCATCCCGCCGCTATTCCCATTCAACCGCACTACACTCTATCTTGTACTGGACGAGCAGGCATCTGAGAAGAACGTCAAATCTGTCACTCTTCGCGCCACCTCTGCCAATGGACCACTCGAACTGGAGATCCCAATCTCTGGCATCACACAAGCTACTAGTATACATCAGCTGGCAGCTCGCAAAGCCATACAGGAGCTCGAAGAAGGTCGTGGCTGGATCCACTCTGCTAAAGAAATCAGAGACAACGACAATACGCTAGTCAAGCAGAAGTACGCAGGCCGTTTTGACGAGCTTGTCGAACGTGAAGCCGTTCGACTTGGCGAAAAGTTCCAGGTTGCGAGCAAGTGGACCTCATTTGTTGCTGTGCAAGATCATGCTTCCGAGGACAACAAGGACCAAGCCTCTGAGGAGGGCACAACTGTATTGCCACAGGTGGCGAGGCAGATGATGCCCGCCCCCAGTGTCGGTCCGGGCAGTAGTTGTACTGGGTGCTTCCGTGCGAGACGCACGGGCGGCTTTGGGGCAGGAGGAGGATATGGTGCACTCCCCCAGGCTGCCATGATGGCCACGCCGCCTCCAATGGCTGTTGGGAGCAGCGCTCCTTCTGGATTCCAACCATCTTACAGCACGCAAGCGACCATAAGGACCGCTAGCAGCAGCAGTCAGGCTTTCGCTTGTCAAATGGCGGCCAGCCCTCCACCTCAGGCTCCAGTGGATCCAGCTACCATGGCAGCTGCACAGGCGGAGATGCAGGATGCGGCGAGCATGCCTCTGGCTAAAGAAGCCGATTCCGATTCGGACCAAGATATGGGTTTCGGCGCTTTCTCTCCATCAATCCAGCCTCAACGTGCAGCGACTCCAGCATATGACTACGATGATGGAGAAGAGTCCGAAGAAGAGGAAGAGTCAGGAGATGAAGACATGGGCTTCGGTCTATTCGACGGTCCTCCTCCATCAAAGAAGAAGCGAGCACGTGCCCCAAGAGACCGCGAGACCAACAAACTTCACGCAATCATCAACTTTCAGAAGTTCTCAGGAGCGTGGGGCTGCAGCACTGACCCCGACCTTTTGAGTTTCCTGGAGAACATTACCGTAAGCGAACTCAAGTCTTTGCAAGGCGGCCTGGATGCAGCAACGACTGCTTATGTTATGGTGTACCTGGAGGCAAAGTTCCATGCAAAGAAGGACGTCTGGGAGATGGTTGCTAGCAAGGCTAGGACTTGGCTGGAGCAGCAGGTTGGAGGGCACGAGAAGGTGGAGGAGTTGCTGGAGCAGGCCAATGCGCTCTTGGCTAAGCAGGACGAGTCTGATGATGATATGTGAGTGCCTTGAGATGCTTGGTATTTCTCACGTCGCAGAGACAGAGAGGCATCACCGCAAGATTGGTATATTGCAAACCATCTCTTATGTTGGCTATGATCTAAGCAGTTGAGAGCAAAGGCAGCCCACAGCGGCAACGATGGAATTCTCCGAGCATTAGGATCATACACGGGGTCTGGAGCAATGTGGAAAGGAGACACTTCCCCACTACTCCACATGTAGCACACACTCCTAGCAACGCATGAAGACATGGTGCCACGGCACTGCCAAGAGACAGGACTCAATTAGCTTTGCTGACAAGCAGTATAGTTTAATGTCAGTGCCCACTACTCCACATGCTCATAGCACGCACTCCTAGCGATATGGAAAGACATAGTGCCACAGTACTGCCAAGAGACAGGCTATGTCCAGGACGTACAGAAAGAGACAAAGGACTCAACTAGCTTTACTGACTGTTAGTATAGTTTAATGTCGGGCTCTGGCATCATAGCGGGCAATCTGGTCTAGTCAACCAATGGCTGATACACAACATCAAGGCTCGATATATAGCAGATAGAGAAAGTCAGTAATGTCTTCGATTAGTCCCCTTCGTCAAGAACAGCCTCATCAGCACACTTCCAACCATGAAGACGATCCTCTGCCAAACAGCGACTGTCTGCATTTTGCTAGCCTCCACAGTCGTCGGAGCAACAGTACACCACCTTCGCCGTGGTGATCCACTGGTTTCTGAACCACAGTGTTCAGAGACTGGGTCGGAAGTAAGTCTCAACAGGTTCTGTAACAATAACACAAATGGGGCATTCACTTACCTCCTGATAGTACGTTGACGACAAGGGAAAATATTGGCTCGTTTACTCAAAGGACGGCGTTGACATCATTGTCTTCGAGTCGGACAGTATCCCTCCCGATGCGGCGCGCAATGTTCTTGCATACAGAGCTCTCCAGAAACCACCAGTCTGCAATGCACAGATATACGGCAACTGCATCCAGCCTGTCAACAAGGACCACCGGCCGTGTGCCTTCTATAACCGATGTAAGAGGAACACACAGAACTACATTCGACGTGTCTCCAGCGGCCATAATGTCCACGAGCGTCTCGCGCTATCATATCGATGCAGTCCTTCGCTCTGCTGGCAGTAGTCCTTTGAAATACGACCTGACTGGATACCATGCTCAGCGGCTCGATCAATTGTGCACCTCGTGAGAAGCGGCAAGACGCAGCTTGGAAGTGTCGTTTGAGCCATATTCTGATCGTGGAGGAAGGGAAGTGTAGGCCTTTTCAATGTACTATAGGGGAAAGGACAGGATTCAAGAATAAGCTGGGCAAGAGGCTATAATATATGTTTCTTCTGCGACTGTTCAAGTCACAAGGCCAGTATCGTTGCTTGGAGGTCTGGTCTTGGAAGTGATCTAGCCAATGGTAGCTCGTTTGCCTAATGCGGTCGATGTGATCTCATATGGCGCTAGTAGCGTGGTGGGAAGGTACTGTGCCCAGTAGATAGTGAAATATGATCATGAGATTGAGTCGCACTACGGGTATCCCTCGCGTGATTGCTTCTTGACTTGTGCAGCCTTAAACGTATATTGTTGTCAACCCTATGAGTTTCCAGCTGTCTTCTTCCAACCAATCATCCTTCAACAATCAAGGCGAGCAGCAGTAAAGCAAGATGTCACCCAAAAGGTCGGGTCTCGGCGTAGATCTCAAGACATTGCATTTCTTGCCGGGATCATCGGTAGGGTGCTGGCACTGCGAAACGCGAAAGAGTCAATATATCGATGTTCCGCAACTAGTGAAAGTGGGAAGGACTAACAACTGTGCATGTGTTGTACTTTATCTTGCCATTTGGTGATTGGTAGCCATCCTGTATCAAGCAAATTAGTCAGTTACGTTGGTTCTGCATATGCTCATCGTCGGAGTCAACCTACGCAGTTGCTGCAGACTCCCGTGGTACCACAGACTGCCAGTGCGGTGCCTGTGAATAGCAAGCATACTGCTCCAAGGATCTGAGTGGCTCTCATCTTGTCGTGGGCGATCAAGTTTTGTGAAGTGACTTTAGGGGCGGCAAATTCTACACATATGACGAGCTGGCCAGCAATACTTATAGTGAGGACAGTCATCTGATGGCTAGGGGATCTACAGAGCGGTCGCGCCAAAAGTGTAGACTGGTCTACCTCCGACGGATACACTATGAACACCGGAGTAGATGGTGCCTGCTTGCCTCATCCATTTAGCAGCTTACCACTCGGAACCCTATCTCCGTACTGCAGATCCTCGAAGCAACATGTGATGATAGATCGTGTGCGGTGTAGTAGTCCCTAGCCTACTATCATGAAGCGATTCCATTCGTCCAGATACGAGTATATACCTCGTAGTGGGTGAGCTTGTTTGACGTGAGCACCACAAGCAATCTCTTCTCCGCTTGGCCGCTGCGAGCAAGAGGTGAGGTCGAGGCTCTAGGGCGTGGTCCGCGACGCAAACCGAGTACGGTCGATCATCTTAGCGGACATTACCCGGACCATCGTCGGCCCCTCGGAATTGGCGATCAAGAGCCTCAAGCTCGCTGGTGACTTCTTTCGTATCCAGATCTGAGCGCTGTAATGCTGTAAGTCCTCGAGCTGGCAGAGAGTGGCAGAATGATTCGGTGAACATGCGACTTCGCATCGTGGATGTCTTGCCGCTTCTCGCAATCTGGCATAGATCGAAGACTAGTCTTGCTCAGCTGCCGGTCTTGAACCAGAGCCAGATGCTCTAACATATACCATGGACTTTCCGTGTGACCATCTGGCATGCTCTAAGCTTTTCACAGAGCCGAGAAGAGGCTCGAAACGAGGCATCGCAGGCTTGAAAGGTAGTCCAGAGTCATATAGGCAAGACCAGTGTAGTCGAGCTTACGGAAGTCAAGTAATTGCCAGCGTCAGTACAGAGCAGACATCATGGGTACTTGACTGATAGTCCTGAGGTATTCGACGTCTTTGCCTCGCTATCATTCTGCTTGGTATGGCATCATATGTCGCTGAGCGACTTGTTGTTGGTCAGCATGTAAGCGTTCAAGGGACAGTATCATGAAGGACGTGTCCGTGAGCATGCCGAGTCATGCGTCAACATAGTGCACATGTCAACTCGCTTGGCCGAAGGATTCCGTGACAGGCCTCTCACCAGTCGAGTGTATATGCCACATGCTGAGTAGACACTCCAGACGAAGACTCGCATTGCTCTTGCAGATTGTTAGTCGGTCTAAGTGGCATGTTCGTTCGCAGTAGTGGTGGGTGGCTGCAGTAATTGCAGCAGTGCGATGTACCGTGCAGCTTCTGCCTTGAGACGTGATGTTGGTTTCTGCGATGTTGGTGGAGTACCCAGCGGCTAATTAGCGTAACATCCGATCCACATTGTTGGAAACTCCACGTGCACTGCGCCGTGCTAAGCGATGCGGCGCCGCGGGAGGTGACGGCTGTTGGCGATTCTCAATCTCTGTGTAACAACGAAGAGAGTGCTAGCTGCCTGAACGAGAGCTGATCGTCGTGTGGCACGCAGTGGAAGGATGTAATCCGGTATGCGGATGAGAAGGTAAAAGACAGACTAACACCCTCGATGGCAAGTCCCACGCAGAGATCGAAAGATGGTATCCTTTCGCATCCTTCATCTACGGGATTCTTGATAAATGAAGGATGAGAAGATACGATTCCACCAGTCTTCTGGCTCTGTAGATCACACTCTCCACGTGTTGAGCACGTTCCTGCTGTTCTCGCTGATGGTCGGTATGTCGATATGTGGTCTCCATTGGATGGGTTCACGAGAGCTGTCGGTGTCAGCTTCGCTTATTGCACGCACAGGTCGGGCGTGGCGTCCAAGGTCGAAAAATGGGGCAATTCTTGGGAGTTGCTCGTAGGAAGTAGGTTAGTGTTGCTGGTCAGAACAAACAGGATGGAATGCTGTCCGAGAGAAGGAAGCTCACTGCAAAGCGTGAGGTTGACATCCATCACACGCCAAGCTTGCATGTGACTGGATATCTAAGCGCCTATGGTCCACCGCGAACTCTCCGGTGCTGAAGGCTTCCTCCACCTTTGTTGGTATGGATAGAGTCCACTGCTTGTGACTGGCCAGACACGACACATTGGCAGTGGCGGGCGACCACAGCTCCGGAAGACACACAAGAAGAACGCCTCCCGAAGCTCATCCAGGCTCGAGCCGGCATTACAAAAGTTGCCCGCGTCTGTTTCGGTTGCATCTGCATGCACGTCGTCTGCTTGTGGGCCATAGCTTCGTGGATCCCTCGTTGGTGTTGTTTGTGACTACGGCGCAGGACGTCAGTAGTCGTTGTTATCTTTTGGATTACTCTTCAACGCTGGCTGTGCCGCAAGTCCGCTGGGAATATACGCCTGGATATATGCCACTGCTCGGTCAGTGTTGGAGTACCTCTCTACTACCACGGCGACGCCGAACCGGGACGCTTCCACATTCTACTTGCAGCTGCAGTGGGACGCTCGAACCGGACACTTGCTAGGCTGAGCAGTGCTACCAGGCGGCCTCAAAAGTTCTCTCAACCGGCGGAGACTGCTACCGAGGGTTCTGAAGACTGCAGGCAGCATCATGCAGGATCATTGAGCAAGCACTCACACCTTGTGCTGAAAAGCTCCAACCTGATATAGCTTGGCTGGCCGCAAGAGCAACGTCAGGCTCTACGACATTCCCGGCTGCTGATATGGCTTTGAAGAGCCCGATAATGCCCATGCCTTCTCCCACCGGTGGCTCACTTGCATCTGCATTCAGTCCGTACTCGGATTCTCCCAACTCTCCGGCGCGGTTTAGTACCTTTTCGAATGGCAATACGCACAGTAATCGGTTCGTACGCCATGAGTCGCAGCCTACATGAAGCCTTAGCCAGGTACTGATACTGATATGGTGCATACTGTAGCTCTTCGGCCCCGACGGACTCGCTCGCACCACCACCCAGTCCATATCCACAGCAGATCGAACCATCGCCTGTAGACTCCAATGGTACAGAAGGCACAGAAATCGACGAGGACGCGCAAGAGCATGAGGAAGATACAGATGTACTGTCGCCACAGTCTGCGTCCAACGATGATGCTTTCGAGGTGCAGTCTCCAGACAATGAGATCAGCAGTCCTATGAGCGCAAAGAGTGTACGGCATATGTGGTGCGATTAGCTATTGCTGCTCCAGTGCTGACTGCAGCAGGATCGTCCACCCAAGATTGTGACTTCGCTGCCCTCGCGGCTACGATCAGACTCGGCGGACAATGATCCCCAATCTGTGATTCACATTCCCACCGGGTTCAAGGACTTTGACGGAGCACACAAACAGTACGCGTCTCCAAGCGACATCTCTGAACAGACGGCTCGTTTAGCTTCCCCCAGTACGCCAGAAGCTAGTGTCATGAGTCCAGCAGAGAAGGTAAGTCAAGAGTGAGATACGCTTAGTCAAACATCTGAGCCAACATCTCCCAAGAAACAGCTATCCACCATATCGCCTGTCAACACTGACGTTCCACGCTCTGCCGAGCGTCCGACTCCTCGCGCTCAGACGAAACATGAATTGGACGAGGAATGGAAGCGCAAGAGTCGGCGCACGTCTAGCCTAGAAGGTCTGCTTCCTGGATTTGATGTCTACTTTGAGCAGTATCTGACTGTGCATGTAGACATTCCCGAAGGACTTGATCACCCAAGTACCGACGATCATGACGATAATCGCTCAAGTCGTCCAAGTACTGCCGGCCTAGTTGGGGATGGCAGTATGCAAGCTCACTTGGAGCAGGCCAATGAGGAGATCGCTGCTTTGCGCACAGCTCTGGGCGAATGCTGGACATTGTGCAACACTCTTGCGAACTTGTCTTCGAGCCATCGACAGCGCACATTCAAGTTTCGAGGTCAAACCGAAGTCCAGCAGCATGCGTGGCAGAGCTGCTGGAGACTATGCCAACAGCTGTACGACAACAAGGACGAAGACCACACGGCGCAGGTCATTCCTACACTAGAACTATGTCGCGACTTCTGCCAGTCACTTTTCGATGCTCGAGCGAGAGTCGATGAAGCGACCGATTCTGTGCTTCGAGTCAGCTTCGAGCTCAACAACCATCTCTACAACATCAATCACAATGAACTACCTGATGCGTTCGTCGAGAGGACACTGGACTTCTATATCACACTTTGCCACAGGTTAATGAAGATGCCTACCTCCTTGCCACGAGAAACGGACTCCCTCCTACGGGCTTGCTGGTCACTAGCAGAAATGCTGTTCAATCTCAGGCAAAGCAGTCGAGAGGCCAAGCAAGCAGATGAAGAGCTACTCGGCTCTGCTGTGCAGGCCTGCTGGGATCTCTGCGACCTATTCCGCGAAGGATGGACTCAAATCCGACCAGACAGAGGCACACCACGACCACATCAAACGACATTCGGCACGCAATCACAGACGTCGTTGAAATCGACCTCGACTCGTGGTTCAGCATGCCGCTCAACCTCCAGCACAGTCAGCAATCGCAAGTACCACGAAGCGCAACCATTCCCTCCAGAAACCCCAGTCACAGTGTTTGACGATACTTCAACTGCGAACTCCTCGCCAGACTCAGTGACTGTGCCCAACATACTTGTCCTAGGACCTTCAAGCTCCAGCGGCTCGAATCGAGGCGCCCCTCACCACGACCGCTGGACGTCTAACGCCTCAGTCCTGAGCGAATACTCCGAATCCGCAGCATCAGGCGGCTCCCAACGCTCTTCTTCAACAGCCACAGCAGGAGGCGAAGAAACTCATCTCGCACGTCTACGCTGTCTTCTCCTCAAAGCAGGCATGAACACAGGCTACACACGAACATCAGACCAACAACTCCCAGCATACGTCAAAGCTCTACCAGACTCCGCATTCGGGACTTTGCCGTGGCAGATGAAAGTTCTAGGTTTCTACAAGAAGCTTGTGACGAATGATCAGTCGCTGAAGAATGCGCATACGATGGCTAGTAGGAGGGTCGGAGCTGCTGAAGTTGCGAAAAGTGTGAGATGGCTTGGGAATAGTGAGCAGTGGGCTTGGATGAGGGATTTGTTTCGGATTGTGTTCGGATTTGGGGTTGATGAGGCTGAGAGGCGTGGAGGGAGCTTCGTGACTTGAAAGAGCCACGAAGAAGCGATGAAAAAGGTGTTTCAGGCTTACGAGCTGAGTGAAGCACGTTCGCAGAGGTTCGGCATAGCCGCGAGGCTGAGTACGACGACGAGACCTACGAGCATGTCAGTGCGCATGCCGAGATCGCGAATGCTTGCAGCACTTTTGTGCTGCTCACGGCAACAAGAGCCGTGATGCGGCGACTTGGTCTATATCACGATTATCGAGGGAGATCTCAGTGGAGGAGAAAAATGGGGCGGAGACGCTTGCGAGGAAGAGTGGCCGGCAGGGAAAGCACAACGAACAGCTCGAGAGCAAGCTCTCCAGGCTAAGGAGAGCAAAACATAGAGATCACCGAGCACGCGCTACGTATGATAATGATGTGAAAAGATAATATTCAAGACCTCGAGAGTTCTTTTCTCTTCATTTCTATCTGTACATACGTCTCTCAGTCTCAGTGAAAATCCAAAGCAAGAGTCGCTTTGCCTTGCATCTGGTGCTTGAAGTTATGAGAATGCCACAATCTGTCGCTTTGTTAGAGACCATAGCAATGCACCGCCATTCTATGCCAAACGTTCATTCGATGACGATGACGACGCTGGAGTCGAGCTGTTTTCTGTTCCTTTTGCGTCGAGGTCATCGAGCTTGATGTGGAGCAAGGTAAATTTCGGAGATGTCGTGAGTCTCCAAAATGTCGTGGTGATGTGCGCACATCGCTGTCGCTGTTATGCTCCTACCACTCGAACTCGCCCATGCCCTTATGGAATACCCATTCCTTGCCTTGAACGCTCATGACGCCGTCCTTGAGAGTGCACTTCCACTTGTTCTTGACTCGCTGCACTTTGTCGTAAGTGCAGAGGATAGTGTCGACTCCTTCGTCGTCATCGTCGCCCATATCGCCCTGACCGTCGTCATCATCATCATCCAGGTCTGAGTTGATGGCATCAGGATCATCCTCGTCCTTCAGCTTGGGCTTCTCATCTTCGTCATCATCCTCGTCACCACCGTCCATCTGCGGAATCGAGGGGGCGGCAGAAGTCGAAGATGAAGCAATCGCCGTCTGTTGACGCTTCTTTTGCTTGGACTTCAAGCGCAATGAAGGCTGGTCACGAAGTGGGACCATCAAACCACTCTGCAGGTCTGCGGACAGACTCATGATCTGATCGCGCATCATGCTGTCAGATTGGCCACCGTGCTGAGCGTGAGCAGCTCGTCGTTCTGCGAGCATAGCCTTCCACTGTGCAAGGTCTTCTTCCTCATCAGCACCATCAGTCTGACTGTAGTTCGGCTGTTGAAAGCCACTCTGCTGGAGTTGCGGGCTATCGTTCTCAACTTTGACACGGGGCTGTGCCTGTTGCTGTTGCAACTGCTGCTGTTGACGTGCCATTGCAGCTTGTTGCTGTTGCTGAAATTGCTGTTGTTGCGCTGCAGCCGCACTTCCTTGTGGTAGTTGAATGCCTTGGGGCTTCTGTTGCTGTTGGCCAGGCAATGCAAGACCTCCACGTTGCATGGCTGCTAGGGACGGCGCTGCTGCGTTGCCAAATTGCTGCTGCACAAGCTGCTGAGCACGAGCTGCGCCCCCTTGAACGACATGCTGTCCATTCTGGCCATAGCCGGTATTTGGAAGACCGTGATACTGATGCTCTATACTAATGCTGCTTCCAGGCTCGATCTTAATCCGTTGGCCATTCGCAGCATGCTGCTGAGTATCATAACTCGCATATGGATTGGCAGGCAATCCGTTGACGCTATCAGTTGGCGCTGATGGCACAGGCTGTGGAGGCGGTGGTGCTTGTTGCGGTTTGGGGTCCCAAGGCATCTGCGCAACACCGCGCTGTGACAGCTTATTTTGCCATTCCTGTATACATGTTAGCAGGAGTTGTGATCCGGTCAAGCGAACGATAGCAAGTCATGAGCGATCTAAGGCAAGGCTGTGGTCCACGTGATAGCCCGAAAGTGGTCAAGCGTCTTTCCAAGGCGGGGCTTAGCGGAGATGAGTCGTATAAAACTGGCACAGCAAAAGAGCTGCGGGCCCAGGAATCTGCGATCCTCAAAGCCCCCGCCGTCGCCCGCCGAAAGCGCTCGCTCGCTCCTCAGCTGCGCCCCGCAGGCTGCTCTCTGGTGTATGAAGAGATGGATGTGTCGCCACGTCCTCGATGGTCTCTCTTCTGAGATGAAGATGATGGACTCCTTGCTGCTGCTGCTGCTGCTGCCCTCGTCCTGGCTCCTGCCGACTTGGAGTAGTGGGAGAAAAGGGAAGGAGCACATACCTGCTGCAACTCACCCAGTGTTTGCGAGCCAACACCAGTCTCCTCGAAATCACCTTGCGATGCCGCGACGACCTCTTCGATGACCTTGAGGTACACGTCGCCCTGTTACAGAGGTCAGCTTCGAAAGGTCTCGTTGGCCACAAGTATGCGCCTGCAAGCTCAACTCACCACCAGCGTGTTCGTCATGTTGGCGGTGATAGAGATGTGGTTAGAGACACTGTTGCAGAGGACTCAGGAGCGTGGCAGTATCGTCGCAAGGAAAAGAATATGGCAGCCGTTCTCGACGTGGCGCAACGATGCCTTGCTTGATGGCGGTCGTTGCGGCGTTCGGGGGTGTACGACGTCTCGTGCGCGGCGCGCAGGTGAGTTCAGAGGTGCATATGCCTTCTATCTTCCAGCACTATCGTTTCCAGACACCTTTGCATGTGTTCGAGGCTTCGTCGAGTGCTCTGCGGTTGCCAGACGCTTTGCACGGCGTTGTTGTATTGGAGAGAGTCACAAAGCGCAGCTTATATACTCAGACCCTGCGGCTAGTTCCGCTTTGCCAAGTAACACGCGACTCGCGAGTCACTCACTCTTCGCAGCTTTACATTGTGTTCTCACTTGCTAGACTTTGATCCATCGACTGCTGATGGCCACAGGACGAGCACAGATCCTGCTGGATGTCTGTTCGGCCTGAGTGCTGGCCTTGATCCACACAGCCGCCATGAGAAGCTCATTCTTCCAAGCATGCGCCACAAGCACAAGCACATCACGGGTACATGCGATTCAAGGCAAAGAGTGCTCCTCATGTTACAGCTCACAGATCTACGGAACAGTGATGGCAGAGACTTTGGGATCACGGTCATTGTACATCTTGCTATGGACGAATGAAAGGTTTAGTCCAATGAGCCTTTCAGCAAGTGCTGATCATCACTCCCATGTACATTCGTACCCTTTGCCCAACGACGACATCTGCCATTTGTTCCTCCTTGTAGCTCTCTGGCCCGCCGTGTATGAGCTTCACACGCATACCATTACAAGTTTCTCTGATCAGGACGTTTTGGCCATCCGCGAGTTGTCTGGAACCTGAGTGCCGGAGCCACTACTAGAGCAAAGAAGAGGAGGAGCTTGTGCAAGATCTTGACATGCGTTACGGCGCAGAGAACTCCGATCAGGTATCTTTGCCTCGTCCTGATTAATCGTCCTTCTTCATGAAAGCTGCAGTGTAGTCATTGTGCAACGCAGTTCAGTATTTCTACTGCCATCATCTGAGATGAGCTTCTTGCAAAGGCATGAAGAAGCATCGCGTTATTGCTGGAGACCAGAGCGCGCTGATCGTGTGGTCCTGGAAGCTTTCTGCATTTCTTGGATGCACCAAGGATCCACGAGCAAAGATAATGCATGCCAGCAATCTCCGACGCTCCTCGAGCCTTAAGCCTGGTCTCTTGCGAGACTTTTATACCACTCGCCATCGATCTCGGCACTGCACAAACCAATACGCCAACATTAGAGCCACAGACCACATGCGGACTTTCTGCTAGTCCTGGACCTGCTAGCTGCGAGCAGTGTGGTACACGTCGGCAGGGTCCTTGCGACTCATATGGGGTCCTGGAATAGCCGTCTACCTGTGAAGAAGTCTTGCATGCGAGGATAGTACCTTGGCGTGACAACAATGGCGTCCAGTGTTCTGTCTCCTTCACATTCAGACTCCAGGGCTCGCTCAGCGATGGGCAGTCACACTGGTTTCCGGACTATCATTGTGTCGTGGAGCCCTCGCAACCTCTCGCCATCCTCCTTCAAACAGCCAGTATGCCACCAGCAGACCAAGTACAACCGAGATCACGCAAGAAGCCCCACACACAACAATCCAATTCCTTCGCCGATATGAGACTCTATCGAACTGCGTCTCTGTCCTTGCGGGTGGAGGTAAGAAGTCTTGAAATGATCTTGATGTTGGCATCGTGCCGTATGCTGGTCGTGAGGAACGCATTTCGTTCTTTGTCTCTACTTGTGTCTAGAATTAGCTTGACAAGTCAGTAGGAGCACAACTATTGGAAGAGAAGTACTACAAGTCAGCCTTATGTGTGTTCTGGTGAGGCGAGGAGTCAAATCAGTCAGCTGAAGGATGGTGGTGGCTGAAGCTGACCACCTTCGCTTCCGAATTTGGCAGGTCAGAAAGTCATCTGCCTTCCATCCTGCCTGCTATTATGATACATTGCTGATGATGTGACTCCAACTTCTCAATTCCATAATTTGACTCTTGAAGCACCTCGTCGTGGGCGCAGTCATCAAGTCTCTGCAGAGATGTTGGACTCTGGGAGTCTCGTGTTTCTGCTGTTTTCTCTGCCTGGTGTTCGCCCTCTTTCTCGCATCTGCTCGCCTTTCGATGGGCTCAGTCCTCGAAACTCTGCAGAGATCATACCTCAAGAAATGTGAGTATCTCTGCCGTCCCCATCAGCACTCTCTCGTGCTTGTCCGAACCCTCCTTGGCTTAGCCGCCCCACGCTCAGAGACATCATACCAATCCACCCTCCTTCTCAACAGCTGGCACCATAGCTTCATACTTGCGTCTTGCTTTCTCCCGCTCCCTCTGATGCTTAATTTCGAGCTCTTCCTCCACCAGTTTGAACTCCTTTGCGCCGTCTCCATGGATATGTGCAATCTTCTTGAAGATCTGGATCTCATCAAGCCTGAACTTCTGTTTCAGTTCCACATGTTGTCGAAGTAGCTGTTCCTCTGTGACCGCGTTCTTCAGTTTGGTTGTGAAATCGTCACCACGAACGCGTTTGCGGGCACGCTCGCCACGTCCGGCGGCAGTGTTCTGCTTGGGATTGAACTCGCCATCTGACTCATCATCTTCTGTGTCGGCGATATCGATAGCGTCTTCAGTCTTGATCTTCTTGAGTGGCGATCGTGTCGTTTCTCCGAAACCGCGCTTTTTCTGGCTCGAGGCTGTCTGGAGCCCGGTCGGCTTAGTCGCTGGCATTTCGGCGGTGATGTTTGGCGCCTTTCCGAAATCGTGGATTTTTGGAAACTGCGGAGTGTACGCACCAGGTGGCGTGGTTGGCGGCAAGTTGCTGGAGAACGACGACGGGTACTTGATTTTGGCTGCAGAGCTTGGTGGAGATTGCTGTGGTTCAGGTGGTGGTGGAACTTTTGCCGCCAGCTCTGGAAACTCACTTCGAAGGGCCTTGATAATGAGCACCTTCTTGATCGGATCTGTTGAGGGCTTCTTCGCAGTCTCAACTTTGTCTTTCACCGCCTCTTGTTGCTTGATGAGCCGCGCCAGCTCTGTATCGTCGTGTTCCTCAAGCTCCTTCAATTTTGGTGGATAATACCACTTACGCAGAGACTTCCAATCTTCTTTCAGTGCATATGTGACATTGTCGCGGATTCGTGAACGGTATTTGGTGCGAGCCGAACTCAGAGCGTCGTATGTCCCTCGGGGAGGCATGGCCGTCGTGGTGTGACGACCTCCTTTGATGACCTGGGCAGCGAAGTGGCGTAAGTGGTCGACTTGCAGAACGATGATGTTATCTGGTGATGGAGAGGTCGGCATGCCAATATGATTTTGCTCTTTGAGTGAATGGCAATATGTGCCCCACCTCTGTTCTCTGTTCAGGTGAGATTTCAGCTTGCGCGTTAGAAATGGCGGTCAGTGGCGCAGCTGTCGTGTGTAAATGGAGAAGGAGACAGTCGCATTCGCTACGAAATGCCGTTGCCGGAGATACAATAAGTCCACCCAAGGTCCAGACAGCAGCAGCCTAGTCGAAGTAGAGAGGCCAACACGAGTGAAGGAATCGGACGGCATTCCGAAGCAATTGCATTGTGGCTGACAGCATGCGACAAATTACTCGCTATCATCATCCTCTGCCTCAAGCATCTCTTCATCAGAGCCTTCGTCTTCAGTAGCATCATCCTCCTCTTCACTATCATCTGCCTTAGCTGCTCCACCATTTGTATTCTTCTCGCCAGCGCGTCTTCTCTCTTCTTCCTTTTTACTCTCCTCAAGAACCTTTGCTCTTTCCTCCCTGGTCTTTCTCTGTCCAACAACATACGCACCAAGTGGCGTCTTCTCGTCCTTGACATCCTTCAAGAACGAGTCCACACCTTGGCGATGGTTGGGCGCGAATTCGACCTTTGCTCTCTTCTCCTCGATCCATTTCGCATTAGCTTCCAGCTTTTGTACTAGCAATTGGATGCCACTATTGATCTTTGTGTTATTATTACCGCCCTTACCCTTGCCTCGCTGGTTGACTTCCTTGAGCCAGCGACGGAGCATGACTGTCACTGGCAGTGCCAGTTCTGGGAACGCGATGTTCTTGGTCCAGATGTAGAAGAACTCGGAGAGAAGTTCTTGTACTTGCTCGGCCACGCCATCCTGGTATGTACGTGTGCGAAGGTAAGACTTCGGCGCGCGAATGGTCGTGTTAAAGTCCATTGGCTTCAGCGTAGTTGGCTTGGGCGGCTTGCGCATCTCTGCACTGTTGAGGACCTCATACAAAGGAGCTGCGAGCGGGATGTACGTTCCTGTCGCGAGGCTGACTCGGAGAAGACAACGTACAAGCTGGAACCGCAGTGGAAAGTATGTGGCTGTAGGAATCAATCGGAGTGCGCCAAGCGTCACCTGCACGAAAGGATAGATCAGAGCATATAGTGGCGAGCTCGACTCTGTGCAGTGCATGGCCAGAACTCTGCCCCAGAAGTCCAGGCTGTGCACATATTGCCAGTTGTAGACAGTTTTGTAGCTCTCGTTCGAGTTGTTCGTGATACTGCTGCGAAGGTGCATTGCCAGACTTCGGATGAACGTGAACGCGGTTGTGTATGCGACACCACCCTCTCCACCAGCAAGACCCCACAGCTCAGCTGCGGAGTTCTTCATCAGATTGACACCAGGCATGGTGTGCACGGTCGTGTTACGCGCTCCCTTGACGAGGGCTTGATATGTAGCCTTGAGTACGTTCTCGCGAATGCCAGCATCACCGATGACTGTCAGCCTCCGCATGACTAGGAAAGCTGCAATTCGAGTAGCCTCAGTATTGCTGTGCGATGACCAGACAACAGTGACCGCTCTCGAAACATCGCGAACCAACTTCTTGAATGATAGCAGATATGGTAACAGCGGCAGTAGTGATGTGAGTGTGAGTCGAAGCGTCGCCGGATCTGAGAGATGATCCAAGAGATGCAGAATGCCAGAGATCTGTGAGCGCAGGATTGGGCCAAGAGTTTTAAACTTCTTCGACTCGGTCGGAACATGTACTTTGCCATTGACCTTATCCTGAACTGGTAAGTGATGCTCGAACACTTTCGGCACTTCCTTCAGCGCAGTAGTCAGGAGTTCATGGTAAACCTGTGGATTCGACACCGAGTACTTGAACTCCTTTTCTTCAGCCTCAGACGAAGAGACTTGCGCAGCCGATCTGAATGCAATGACTACCTCCTTTGCAGCCCTGAGCGAATGTTGTTCTTGAAGCGCAGTCCTCCACTTCTTCACAGTCTTCATATCCAGCTCGTTGCCCTCAGCTTCGTCTTCTGAGTCGTCACGCTTCTTTTGCTTCTTGCGCTTCGGCGCACCTTCCTCGTCTTCGCTTAGCACGAGATTATCCAGGTCATCAAACACTTCGGGCTCATCCTTTTGCAGCACTTTGTGGAACTCCGGGTCGTCCTTGGCCAGTCTGTCCAGTTGCTCCTTGAAGTCGCCCATATCGCTCTCCGAGTCCGAGTCATCTTCGCTGTCTCTCTGTATAGGCGCCTCTTCAGCAGAAGCATCCGAGTCTGATGCATCGCCCTCTGTGTCCCGCTTCCTCTTGCTGCCCTTCTTCTTGGGCAGTTCTGGCAACTCGAATCCGCCCTGAAAAAACTCGTCCACGGTCATATCATTGAGCGCTTCCGCTACTGCAGGCTTCGTCGCCCCATTTGTCGCTGTTTTGGCATCTTTCTCTGGGTCCTTTCCTTCCTCCTCAGCCTTTCTCTTCTTTTTGCGCTCCTTCAGCTGTTGCTGCTGTTTCGTCTTCTTCTGGCCTTTGCGCTTTTCCAGAACATCCGACAGATGATACTTCTGGAACTTCTTGGTTGCCTTTCCGACAGGCATAGTTGCGATAACAGAAGTTGGATGTGTATGGGGATGTCTGCAGAAGAAGTTTGGAGATGGATAAATTTTGGATCTTCCGAAGCTGACCTCGATACGAGGCACTCTCCCCGAGCCGAGACGCCAATACAGCTCCTCCATCATACCAACATAGCATACTGATCTAGGAGACAGCAGCAACATGTCCATGTACGGGCAACAGCAGCTGGCATACGCGCCGACGCCCTACAGCTATACTCCGTCGAGCAACCTCACAGCGACCATCAACCTCGACGAAGAGGTCAAACTTGCCGACACTGCCGCCGAACGAGACTTGTACGAGTCACTGGCTGAGATCTATAGCATCATCGTCACCTTGGAAGCGCTGGAGAAGGCCTACCTGAGGGACAGCATTAAGGAGTCGGAGTATACAGAGACGTGTGACAGGCTGTTGCGCCAGTACAAGAGCAATCTTGCCGCAGACAGTGTCCAGGCTGCATTTGGAGACCTGGAGAGCTTCAAGGCCGAGTGGGGAGTGCGTTGTCCTGTAGTCCCATGTACTATGGTATAAGGATACTGATAGAGTACAGCTCGAAGTACCAAAGGCGACAGAACGGCTGAAGATTGGTCTGCCAGCAACCATCGAGAGTGCCCCAACGAGAACAGGATCTCAGCACAACCGGGCCTCAAACTCCCACTCTGCAGGCAACAACGGATCTGGTGGTGCTGCGAACGCTTCAGCTATCGTCTCTGCTTCGGAGAACTTCATCACACTGTTCGATGCTGTGAAGATGAACATCTTATCCAAGGACACTCTGCATCCGATCTTGGTCGACACTATCCAGGCCGTCAACAAGGTTACTGATCGAGACTTTGAGAACAAGGGCAAGATCGTGCAATGGCTCATTACCCTGAACCAGATGCGAGCTGCTGAGGAACTGAGTCTTGAACAGGCGCGAGATATGCAGTTTGATCTCAATGCTGCCTATGACGGCTTCAAGGCCATACTCGAGTGAAGAAGCATGACAGATGCCGCAGGATTGGTGAGCATCACGCCCCGCCGCTATCGTACGCGAATACTGGCTTGGGCGCCTGGTTGCGATCATATCCTTAGGCGTACTGGGCTTCTGTGCGGTATCATCTGATCTTCCTTCAACGACAACGATATTACCTGCTGGTGTGCTCCAAACCGCACTGCAGACATGAGACATCGGGTATGGGTGCTCCGCTGCACTGGGCAGACTTGCCCGGTCTTCCGCGTGGTTGTGACACTGTAATACTGCTGGAAGTCGCTAGGGAACTGGTGCCTGAACTGGTACGAGGCATGCAGTGTGATCTGGAGGCTATGCACAAAGGCAGCTTCAGAGTGAGGACTTGCTACCAGACACCTTAGCATCACGAAGCATCCAGGCTTTCCATCGTACGAATACGATACTGGCCTGAAGCGCATACATGATATCGTTAGTCCTCTGCGGTGCCAGTTCATCTCCCAATAACGAAGACGACATCAGCCACGAGCTCACTGGAAAATAAACTCCAGACACCAGACACCAGACTGCAGGTACAATCTCCCCGGCGGCGTACACCTGGTTGACCAATATCTGGTCTACTATTGCATACAAGTTGCATAGACGTGATTGCAACCCATGGATACGGACATATAGCTCCGAAACACATCTAGCTGCAGGAACAACCTTTGTGGATGCATATTCTGCAATCACTTCATGCAATAGCATATGCAGGCTGCGAACTACAACCAGGTGTATGCAATGCGGTGCTATTTGGCATTGGTATAATGCACAGCTGCCCAATACACCACTCTTTAAGCTTCCATCGGGATCGGACTCTGGTTGCTTTCTTCCCGCGCTCGACTGATGCTAGTCTGGCGGATGCGGCTCTGCTACCGAAACACGAAACACAAGCACCGCGCGTAGTGCACCGCAAGGCTGTGAGGCTCAAGCCATGCACAATGAATTTACCCAGAGCAGACCTCACCGCGGGAGATCTCGGCCTCACCGATGACAGCGGAGCGGAAGAGGAAGAGGCGCTGAACGGTGCGTTGACTACCTTCTCATGACTGTTGACGTACTTCGCTGGGGCAGAGGAGAGGTCTATCAGCTGATCACTCATGCAGTGCTCGATCTCCCGCAGCTGTACACCAAACCGAAAGCAGAATCTCTACTTGATACCCTCGCCGATCTGAGCTCACAGCCTGCGTCCTTCGAAGCGACTCCCCGCAGCGGCACACCTACGACCCCATTGTCGGGTAACTCAACGCCGCATCGCAGAAAGAGGAAGATTCGCAGTCAAGGCATACCTAGCTACCTGACCAAGATCATCTCTAGTCCCCTCGCTTGGATTGAGGACGATGAGCAAAAGGAATGCATATGGGAGACTGCAGCACAACGGCTTAGCGAGCGCAGTGGAAGAACTGCTATGGGCGCGATAAGCAGGTCCTTCGTCATTCCGCTGCAGACATCTCTGCCACCGTCCCAGGACCACAGCACTGGGAATACAGTGACAAATGGCACGACTACGAATGTTCCGGACGAGTATCTCGATATCACTCTGCATGAACCGGCTTTGACAGGCGATGATCTCGGCAACAAGACGTGGTGTTCATCGTTTCTTTTGGCCAAGAGAATTGCTGTCCTGCAGCATACACTTCCCCGGCTGCCACCAGACAGCATAGTACTTGAGCTTGGGTCAGGCACCGGGCTAGTAGGTATGGCAGCAGCTGGTATTCTTGCGAGGCAGGTGATCGCGACCGATCTGCCAGAGATCGTGCCCAATCTCGAACGCAACGCGAACGCGAATGCACCCACACTCTCTGCACATGGAGGGAGGTGCTCAGCCGCTGTTCTGGACTGGACGCAGCCTGATCAATTCGTCCTTGAAGGCGTGCACAAAGGCGAAGCACATACGTTTCCCCTCATACTTGCAGCAGATCCCATCTACAGCCCGGAGCACCCTCGCCTCCTCGCTCAAGCGGTAGGGTATCATCTGACCAAGAGCGATGAAGCACGTGTCGTTGTGGAAATGCCATTGCGAGACGCCTATGTCGCCGAACGGCAGGACTTCAGGGACGCCATGGCATACATTGGACTTGTGATCCTGGATGAAGGCGAAGAGACTGGCTACGATGACTGGTCTTCGAATGCTGAAGACGAACCTCTGGAAGTCCGGTGCTGGTGGAGTGTCTGGCGCAGGCAATAGCACATGTTTGCTGGACTCGTACCTTGATGTAGGTGAATATCAACTTCGTCGAGTCGGCGAATGCCACAATGGACGACCTTTCATTCACAGCTTTCAAGTCCTTGCTCCACTCTATTGACGACATTCCCAATCTGCATCATGTGCTACCTTTCACGCTCTCATAATCAGTTTCCTCGAACTCGAGATCTTGGTTGTATGATCAGCACAGCTGAGCTGAGCAAACAATGGGGCCACTACTGTCTACCTTTCAATTGCTTGCTGATGAATGGGAATCAGAAGCAAAGACAGACACCCAACAAACATACTGTAAGCATCGCGAAAATCCCATCTGCGACGCCTGTACTCTTCATATCCTCGAAACAGTAGCATTACTTCACGACTTCCATGATATTTCGCAGGAATACGAACACGCTGATGGTGATCTGGAGGGAGTCTGAAAGTTCGAACCGGCTCCTTCTGATGCCTGAGACTACTGTAGGCTTGACTTCGGCGCGATGGATCGCTGACACTTGCACTTTGACACTTGCTTGCGATAGCCTAAGCTCTTCCACGATGCTTCTTTCGAGTTTCTTGAGCTGTTCTTTACCATGGTAGAGATCGGCTCCAATGCCTCGGCACACTCCGAGATGTCTACCAAACAGTCTGTCATACGGGACTTTTTGTCTTAGACTACCCAAATGTGGTCGTCGCACCTGCCGTCCTGGCACCTAGACCGCGTGTAATCGGCAGACTTGACCCTAGAAAGCCATTTGCATCCTGCGAGGGGTGTGAGGAAAGGCAAGACGAGATGTTCTTTGGGAGACGAAAGACAGATGTTCGAGCATCCCTTCTAGTTGCTGTTGATGAGCTTCGGAGACTTTCCAGACTGCTGTCTGTTTGTTACCAAGAAAATCGACTTTCTCTCGGCTCCAGGTCGGCACTCCTAACAGCATTGAACGCGCCCGTTCCAGGAGCCAGGTCGAGATGCGGGAAAAGCGATGAAGCTGGCTCGGGACCATGCCGGCTATTGCTCGGCAAACGCTGGCTCTGTTTCTGGGCCCGGCACCTCTTCGCAAGTAACGTGGTCGAGAGCACCCTGAAGCGTACGAGAAAAGCTTGCGCGTCGCAAGAGTTGAGCGAGTGCTGGCATTGCGGTGAGTTGTTTCTTCCACAAGTACAGCCAGCTCATACCTCCGCCTGCATGCAGGTAAGAGGTACCTCGCCGCTGGTAACTCGGAGTCTCGAAAGGTGCCGTCAGTATATGCATCTAGACGAGAGTCTAGAGAGAGGGCAGGGATGCTGGCAATAACATCGCGGCCTGGCGACCGAAGTGCGATGCGGACCTCAGCTGAGGACGCAGAGGCAATGATACAGCCGCCAGATGGACTTCGGCGGTCAGACGGTATGTGCTGGCTTCCAAGCTGACTTTGCAGGTTTTCAGTTTTAAGTGGACAAAGTGAGGCGAGATGGTGTCATTGAACCCCGCTATGTAGCTATGGTATAGGACCTCACCAGCCTTGAGCTGACCTTCACAGCACTTTTATCGACCCGAAAATGGACTTCTTCCTCATAAGTGCACTGTTCTTGATGAGTGTGGTGAAAGCTACGTCGCTAGCGGCTTTCTTATCCTTCTCAGTACTCAATCGATAGGGGCAGAACAGCTCGGGTGTGGCGTTGAGGAAGAGGGCAGACAAGAGCATGCAGCATGGCGTTCAGCGAAATACCAGTATTGGACTTGTCGGAGGCAAGAGATGAGACCAAGAAGCCGCAGTTCCTGAAGCAGTTGCGAGATGCTCTACTCCATGTGGGCTTCTTGTACATCAGAAACACGGGCATCGATCAAGACACCTTTGATCGGATATGTGAGGAGGGTATCAGGTTCTTTGACCTGCCTGAGGACGAGAAGCTTGCAATAGAGATGAAGAACAAGCCTAGCTTCTTGGGCTACTCGCGGGTAAGAGATGGCATACATATGGTGAGTTGAGGCATTAGCTGATGATGAGATGCAGCTTGGGAACGAGATCACAGCACACAAGGCAGATTGGAGGGAGCAGTATGATCTCTCTACACCGCATGCGTTGCCAACAGACCAAGACCCATTGTATCACAATCTACTTGCACCGAATCAATGGCCAAGCGAGAAGCTTATGCCTCACTTTCGTGCCGTATTCGAAGACTACATGAAGCGCATGGGCGAGATCAGTATCTTCTTCACCAGCCTGATCGCCGAGAGTATCGAATTGCCTGCAAATGCCTTCGACAGCTTCTTCGACAAAGATCAGCAGAATAAGCTTAAGATCGTAAAGTACCCGGACTCAGGTACAGGTGTTGGACAAGGCGTAGGTCCACATAAGGACTCGATGCTCACATCCTACCTTCTACAAGCTTCTGACCACAGAGGTTTACAAGCTCAGAACACCCAAGGAGAGTGGATCGATTGTATGCCAGCATCTCAATCCTCATGCATGTACAGCAGAGAAGCTAACAACATCAGGTCCGCCCAAGAAGGGAACACTTGTAGTCGCAGTCGGCCAAGGCCTAGAAGCTCTAACAGGCGGCGTCTGCGCAAGTACGACTCACAGAGTACTGAGTCCAGCAGCTGGATCTGGTGCACGCTTCAGTATACCTTTCTTCCAAGGAGTGTCCTACGACGCTCAATTCGAGTCCATGCACGTGCCTGAGCACGTCAAAGATCTGAGGCAGGGCATCATCGCAGCTCAGAATGGTAGAAGAGATGACGTTGAGTTCACTTTCGTGAAAGGAAGGTGGTCGCATCTGCGAGAAGCTACGCTGATGAATCGAATCAAATCGCACACAGATGTCGGTGAGCGATGGTATCCGGATCGTCTAGCCCAGCTTCGTAAGCAACAGGCCGATGAAGCGAGCAAGAGAGATCAGAGTCTCGATGATATGCCTGTGGCCGCGGCTTCGGCGGGGACATCACAAGCGATTGAGGCGCATTGATCGTTGATAATGCAAAGCAGTGTGCGCTCATCGATCATGGAAGCTTTCTTGGAGCATTATAGTCAGAAACAACTTCGGCACAGTATCTGACAACATGGCAGCCACCTACCTATTCTGTTCGCTTTGCTTCGCGTTAGATCCTTCGGAGCAACGTCCGACTTCAATGGCACCAGTGGCTTGGCCGAAGATGGCTGCCGCTGGTCAAAGCTGGGTCGTGCTAGCGCTTACACTTTTGTCCAGCGAAAGCATCGGTCTAGCGCTCGACTATTGAGGTTGGATCAACATTTCATGGTCTTTTGCAAAGCCCTTCTTGCGTGCTGCATGCGTGCTGCGGCCACTTGTTCGTTCATCGCACTGCCTTACCGCTTCGACTTGAATGGAACTTGGAGTGGTAGTAGTAGTAGTTGTGTTGATATTGATTGATATCATTCGCATCGCAGAGCTGGGTGCACAAAGGCAAAGTCCATGCAGCAGTGGGGTATTAGTTACAACAATCATCATGATCGAACATTTCATCTCTGGGTATTCATGCCTGTGAAAGCAAGTACTGTGACACTGTGCCTCTCCATGAACGCCGTGGTCAAACAACAAAGATCCATCGCATCGTGTGACATTACAAAAGCCTCCGTATTTTACTAATAGTACAAGAACAGATATCATCATTGAAGTCGTATCCCCAGGTCGTGACGGAGGAGTGCAGCCAAACCCGTGTTGACTACTCGTCGGACCTTTTTGGCTCAGGATTTAGTGAGGAATTGATGAAGCCACCGCAAAATTGGGCTTGGCTGGCTTCTGAAAGGTCCGACGAGTAGTGAACACGGGTCTGGCAGCAGTGAGGAGCTCCAGCGTGATCGAAGTGATGCAGGTGGAGAGTTCGTGGAAGTGAGCTTTAACTTCGGAGAGCTTGAGCCGGGCTCCACGGGCCGCGCTTGCTTGCCAAGGAGTGGTCGTTTGTGCTTGGTGGCTTATTTGCTGTCAAAGGCTGATTGAGTTCGCCCATGCATACTCCACGCATGCTGCGATCGTCACTACTGCTTGCTCCATTCTCGAAAGCAGTTGAGGGAAAGCGGCACAAAGTGGCTTGCCAGGCGGAGTGAGGGCTGCATTCGTAGACCAGCCTGCTTCTCAATCGTGTTCAGCCGTGTTGCATCGTTGAGTGTCCGGTCCAGGTCTAGTGTGATCTTGTTGGCGAGTGCTCAATGCGACAGCTTGGAGCTGCGGCTTGCCCTTACAGGAAGTGGTGCGGCGAAGTTGGGCATCAACCATCCTCATTGCATGTATCCGCACCCTTAGCCTGGTGGCGGGGCTCATGCGGTCGGATAATGCGTCAGCGAGTAGGATCGACCAGCGCTCTCGTCTCTGTACTGCATCGCAGGCGGTGCCGATTGTTGACCATATGTCTGTTCACCTGCATTGGCATGGAACGATGGATTCGGAAGCGGTGGTGGCTGCATCTGTGTATGCGGAGAAGTGTAGTCACTCCCGCTGGTTGGGATTGCCATCGGCGCAACCTGGAATGATGGCTGCGGCGCAAAAGATGTTTGGCCCTGGACCTGATAGCTTGGACTGGATGTTACCGAGATGTTTGGGAATTCGCTTTGTGGATATGCTGAGGACTGGTAGCCTTGTGATTGCTGAGCAGATGCTGTCTCATACTGCTGTGGTCGCTGTTGTTCTGAGCTCACATACTGATAGCTCGTTGGTGTGCCGGTCCAGTCTACTCGGTCGGCTTGTTGATATGTTGCGGATCCTGGTGCTTGCATCGGATCCTGTAGACTACTGCCAGACGTCTGGATCGGCTGTAGACTTTGTGCGCTCTCGTGCGAGCGCCAGGCTGTCAAGCTTGGGGCATTGGCAACTGCAGGTGCGCTAGGTAAGCTCATAGCTGTACCTACGAAGCTAGCACCGTGCTGCCATGACCCATGGCGTGAACCAGATCCCTGTGTCGTGACCGAGTGATTGCTTGGTGTTGAAGTGGACACAGGACGTGGAATGCTGGCCCCAACAGGGTTCGTTGGAGAAGTCGTTGGCACTGATAGTAGACCTGATTGTCCTTTGACAGACGGTCAGTACTGATCAGATTAGTTGAATGAAGGCTGCCATCCACTCACCATCGGTCGATACTCCATTCATACTGAAGCCAGCTTCGTTGAGCTTGTTGCGTAAGAACACAACCTCTTCTTCGAGCTCTCGATTCCGTTGCTGGGTAGCATGTACCATCTTCTCACTTTGTTCCTGGCTGCCTCGTAGGTCATTGACGGTCCTCTCCAAGTGATCGATGTGGTCCTTCGTGCGTTGTCGGATGGCTCTTTGTGCTTCTCGGTCATTCGCACGTTTCCTCTCTAGCTGCGCAGCAGATAGTGTGGTCACACTTCGTGTGCCAGCGCGGGAAGCTCGCTTCTTCGTTGAACTAGTAGATGATTTGCGGGTGTCGGATCCTGGAGAGACATAGCCATGCGAGGATGACTTTGAGTCAAGCGGCCCGTGAGAGGACGCCATGTCGGAATTCATCGATAACCATGGAGAATGGTTATCGAAGTGGTGCCACGATGTTGTGGGGAGAACGCACGTCATATGGATTGCTTGTAATGGTGGTCAGATAGGTGGTTGTTGGGTTGATGTGATGTTGACACGATGGTCTTGCTGATTGAAGGTGGAGCTGATTCGGGGTTGCCGTCCAGTGTATCCGGCGTTGAATGCTGTCGCTTTGGAAGATGTGGTGGTCGCAGCGATGCCTACGCCGGGAGGTATGAGTAGCTATATGGTGGACTCATGGACGAGGGCCGAGCTCGTCGAGAAGCATTGGTATAGCTGCTATAGCTCTAGGTTTCATAAGATAGCGCAATATTGCGAGCGGAAGCGTGAGACGTTGGTTGCTAATAACCTAATTGCGGGCATAATGCGCAATGGCCATCGGCACAGACCGGCGAATTGCACAATGGGTCACAGACAGAGATACAAGCTCGATGCCTGACGCAGGCCTGCCTGCAGTAGGAGCATGACAGGGACCTGGGTCGCGGTTCCTGCAGCATAACAAGGTGGTTGGCACGATCACAACCCTATGGCGGGTGACCTGCCGGCTCGCCGTTGAAGGTCAAGCTAACCAGCTGGGGAAAGATGTTTGGGTGTTCAGGACCGAATGCCTGGTGGCCATGATCGCCAGAGGCAAGCCTTTACGGTGCTAGCGGGCAGGCTAGGCTCGCAGGGCATATGGCTGCGGGTGTTCCAGTAGGGGGGAAAGCTGGTGCCGCGAATACCGAAGTTTCGTCCTCTATATTTTCACGTGGAGGCGTTTTGGATTGAGGTGAAGTATGTGGCCGCCACGTCCAGGTCCGGATCACCATAACTCTGTACCTGGCATCATGCATCATTCACGACTCGGCATCCGTGACGATAGCAGACCTCATACTTTTCCGCCAGGACATCCGTCTCCTGCTTCATGCTGGCCAGGTCGTTGCAGGGCTCAGTCGAGATCCTGGACCTGGAGCAACCCGTGCATCTGCCATGACCCTGAATCCAGGTTCACCTTTCCACCCTGTGCCGTGGCGCAGACGGACCGACGAGAAGAGCGCGCGGATAGCACTGCGCGCGCTGCGCTGGTCAGATCGGGCGCGGCGAGACTGAGGTAAGACCACATTCGTATGTATGCTAAAGGTTAGCTGCGGCGGCACCTAGAATGCACATGTCCAAGATAGCCGTGCTTGTCGCATCGATGATTTGATGCTGAGCGAGAGAGACGCCAGAAAGGCGACGTCAATTGCATGCTGCGCCAAGTCGGTCACTTCGCCAACTCTAAACCGCTTTGCGCACGCAACGTGATAGGATGAGCGGCTCACCGGCTAACATTAACCGGATGTGCTCAACGTCCACACATTTTCTCCATCTGCTCTGAACAACATCTCTTCAATATGGAACATCCTGGCACATTCGTGACGCTATCGAGACGGACCTGTAAGCCGAAAGCAATGTTCCCTGGCGTGAGGACGGAGAAATGGTATGTTTGGAGCAGGCATACCCTCCACAGATTTCCACTCCAGACCACCACAGACGCCTGCAGTCCAATGCATCGGTCCCGAGACGCTGGTACAGGCCGTGGAAGCTTATACTCCTCCCGACGGCATGCCGAGTCGAGAGTTACCAGGCACAGGCTTTTGGATTCGGAAGGTCCTCGCCCGAGCCCACACATCTCGATCTTACCCCACCCACGAAGCTTATCAATACACTGCAGCACCGCCCGCGCTTTGATGCCCTGGTGGTGGTTGTTTTGCTGCACGATGTCGACGACTCGTTGCATGCGGCGAAAGATGAAACGACTGATCTTCCGCAGAGTTGGGTATCCATATGCCCCAGTGTTCTGCCATGAAACACACGCTATCATGGCGCTCTGAACAGTCCACGTCTTCATTGGGCTGATGATCAGGCCACGGTGTGCCTCGCCAGCGGACCTGCAGCCATCATCGGGAGGCGGTCAGCATACTACATGCTTGTTGGGAGGTGAGAGCACAGTAGCCGCGGTCCCGTCATCGCATGGCTGTCTGATCGGAAGAGGGTCTGTGAGACAGCTCGTATGGATCGGTTCCGAAGTTTACCAACGAGGGCAAGAAGCTGCGGCAGAAGCAACAACATCGAAGGTTTGAACTTTGTAACTTTCCGGGCTAGGATGGCACAAAGATCGCGGATGATCTGCAGCCACAAAGTTTGTCGCTTGTGGAGGTGTACAACCACATCAATAGTACCATAGCTGCCAGCCTCCTTCCAAGAGTGGTATACTCGATAATTACGAAAGCACCGCTTCGTTCTGTCTTGGGGATCGCCGCTGTCATTCATTTGACGGATATCATAACGCATACCATATGCATGATTCTATTCCTGATGCTCTCGCCAGATCAGAATGTCTTAGCAGGCTATATGTTAGTACCGATTGTAAGTGCTTTCTCAACGGTAGGAGAGGTTAATTGCGTATCAACAGCCTTGCGCACATTGCGATGCCCATATTGCTGGCTCCATTGCTAAGCAGTCAAGTTGCAAGGATGTCCCAACTGTAGATCAGCGCATGGTTGTTTTGTCGATCTCTCAGGTTGTCGGGGTTCCTGGGCATCGCGATCATCCGGATCAACAGCCAGTACACTTCACTCAAGCTTCTCCATCAGAGCATAGCCCGAGAGATACAAGCATTTAATGTTCCGACTCAGAGCGCTCGTAATACTCCGAAAAGGACACCGCAGAAGATGAGGGTGCAACGTCCTTGCTGCTATAATGCAACTGCATCTGGCCATTGTAGAAGTCTGTGCCGATCTCGCACCAGTTGGGCGTGATTGCAGGACGGCTCGTCAGACATGCTGAGACGTCAGTAGGTTCACCAGTTCCGGCGGCGAGGAGGCGTTGTCCTAGTTGTATGCTGTGGTTGTCAGTGGAGCCTGGAGCAAGTGACAACCTGGTTGTACGGCTGCACTTTGGCGAGCCTGCCTGCAGCTTGAGCTGCATGTGGTTGCAATCCGCGAAATATGCTGTGACGATGTGATCACAAGGCCGCAAAGTGACGATACGTGATAGGAAGATCGATGGCCAGCAAACCCATCATCGTGCAGCCACCAAGGCGATTATGGTGCAATCGCACTATTGAAGTCTGCCTGTATCAGACGGGGGCCTCTGTGTAGCCTCGAAGGCGCACGTCACATCCCTGTTACAACCAAGTGATGCCGGTGTCACGTCTTGGTGGAGGTATAATACTCTGCATTATAAGCCACGGAAATTTACACCCAGCGGGCCTGGCCGCGTGCCTCGCGGTGGCCTTCTCGGACGGCGATGGAGAATGACGATTCGTGCCTTCTATATGGCCCCATCTTCTGCCGTCTATCAATGTGGTGCCGGATGGCACCACAAGTGTACTCTTCAGTTCACGTGAACATGGTATGCACCAGGCTTGCCAGGCTGGTTGCTCGCAGTCCCAGCTTGAGACGAGAGGCTTGCGGAAGTGAACTCATTCTGTTATGGACCGGGCTCCATGACCTTGATGCATGACAGTTAACAGACTTCTCCAACCAAATGCAGGACGATAACTTACCTCTCATATCAGACCCGGTGCTCGTATACGCTTTTCCGAGTCTCCTGGCGTAGAAACTAGACATGATTGTACTGTCTGGCCGCCTTGTTGGCACAAGTGATAGCCTCATCGATGCTACTGTTGTATGCATTCAGGAGTGTGCGCACATGTCTGAACTGAAGCCTTGGCCTGGGGCTATGTTTCGAACTCGTTCGAGGTCCCCTCTACTATTGCGGACTGCAGTGGACGTACCGCCGTTAGAGTTCCCTCTTGCTGGGTTTCAGCTGCGGTGACGAACGATAATCGCGGTATAGTGGTTGTTTCTATGCAATCAAAAGTCATTACAGCTGCAGTAAGTTGATGTGGTTGCTTCACGCGGAGGCAGAGTTTGAGCTGCACCGCTAACACCCTCCGAGTGCTGTGCCAATGCTCGTCTTCACGGAACCGGTAGAAGTGAACCGCGGGCAATATAGGCGTTCACCTTCTTGCCAGTGCGCATGCCTGTTCCGACACGCTTGCCTCCCACTTGGATCCCGTGAGTTCTGGCTGCTGAAAGCAAGAAATTCCAAATCCCCATTTGTGTTTGCATGCATCTGAGTCTTCAAGCTTGTCCAGATACCCTCGTTCAGTTGGAGTGAGTGCCACGCAGTTCAACGCAACCAGGTTGTTTCCCAGGTATGTGTGCAACCCCGCGCCCTCACGAGCAAGGACCGACAGCCACGCCTCTACGATAGAGGGATATCCTGGTGACGGGTATCAGAAAGTACCGTCCAACCACATCTCGGTGACATGAGAATCCTCCGATGCAAGACAGCTCGTGATGGGCGAGCTCCCGATGTACAGTGTCAGACACCAGTGCACATGCGCTACGTTCTCGATCGATGCTATCAGAAGAACCAAAGCAGTGTGCATCAACTGCTACTGCTGATCGCTTGGTCGCAGATAGCCATGATGAAGTGGACCAGGGCAAATGGTATGCAACCATGCTCGTGACCCAGCAAGCCAGCCTGGAGTGCCTAGACTGTAGCCATGCAGAAAGGCTACAATCTTCCCTGTTCAGGAAGCCATCGTGGCAAGAATTGAAGCTCATCACAATGCCACGATGTAACATGGCCATTGGCTCTTTGTCACTCGTCACCATTTCACCAGAGCGGTCCTGAAATGCTGAAAATTTGGTTGAACCGCTGGATCACATGCTCACCTAGGAACAACCCTGAACGGCGTGGCTGCTGAAACAATGGACGTTCGTACCGAGCTGGTTGAGAGCAAGAGGAGGCCACTTTCTCGTCTCTTCTCGATGGTGATAGTGGCAAGTGAGGTGCTCCGAAGTATGTGCGATCTTGCTCGTGTGCAGATTCAGGAGCAGCACAAGGATGAGCTTCGCGCGCTTCATGATCCAGCCTGCGCAGTGATGTCGCGATTCTGATGGCTTGAAGAGCGAACTGTGCACAATCCGAGCAGAGCAAGCCTGTCGCCCGCCAGGTCGTGATTTCCAAGGTCAGCCCGCTGTCTACTGCTCCAAGACCTTTCTATCTTCTCCAGTGACACAGATTCCGAGCCGCCGCAGACCCCCGACAATATGGTTGAGCATTCGCACCGGTCTGCAGAGAAGGCCTCTTCTTGTTATCAAGACGTGACGTCCATTTAGACGTCTGCGACTAAGGCTGCATTGTCTCCGCAGAACTCATGCACGACTTCGTGATCCATAGTGCCGAGTGATGCTATGCGAGAGGAAAACGCCACTTCATATCTGCTTTAGCTCTGACTGGAGGAAGCAGAAGTACCAAGAAGTACTGCAATTCGTCGCTTCGGCTGCCAGAAACATGCCGAATGATGTACCTGAGCTGCTTCCGATAGAGTCGAACTTGTAATCTCGCTTAGTCGAAGATGTCGATGTAGATGTTGTTGATGATGTTGCGTCTGTTTCGCGAAAATCTGGCGCAAGGCGGCGATTTTGTTGGCGGGCGGCATTGGAGGTTCGCTCTTTCCTTTCTCCTTCTCTTCATATCTCGACTTCACCTCGCCATTTCCAAGGTCCGGCAACGGCGACATCGACATTGTTTGATGCTGACCGAGTTGTATTGAGCGCGCTGCAGTGATATCACGATGAGGTCAATGATGAATTTGTTCTGAGTTCTGACCTTCTTGACGGCTCCGACGCCTACAGCGGCCTACTGTAATTGGAAATGTCCCGACAGAAGCGAGATCTCATTGGACGGCATGCCATACCTCTCACTTCTTCCCCTCGTTCGCCTTCAGAGGCCGACAACATCCATACCGGAGCCGCATTCCTCTGGGCATCTCCAGGCGGAGGGCCGTTGAGACAATGCGGAGGTCGTGGTACATGCATGGATAGATAGTATTTGAGGCAAGTTCTCCCAGCTAATTCCTGCAAACATCACAGCATTCACATACTTGAGCCGGCTCCATTCGGATAGCTCCTAATGCGCGATCATGGTCTCATATATCCTACCCTCCCTTCGTGGAAGCAGTAAAGTCCTACAGAAGTCAGCCAGATCATATCAACAAGCAATCCGAGGCGCCGCCACTGCCACAGTACAGAAACGTGAAGGCGATATCTCAGATGCTTTCGCTTCCCTGTCTGGCCTGCAATTCGAGCCTCTCGAACCACGCTTCGCAGAACTGAAGAAGCGTCTGATTGCTGGAAACGAAGAGGCTCTATACCATTCCTGGAACCGCTTGCTGGCCTCTCTACGCGAGGAGATACCACTCATCGTCGAGCAAGGTCCCAAAATCATTCCAGAGATAAACTTCGAGGACATCGATAGTGCGAGCGAAGAGTTCAAGGCAGAGCACAGGAAGCGCGGTGTAGCAGTCATCCGCAATGTACTCCCCGAACAGGAAGCTCTGGATCTTAAGACCGGACTTCGAGAATATATTGCTGCCAACCCGCACACCAAGGCGTTTCCTGCCGACATTCCGCAGGTCTACGAATTGTACTGGAGTCCAGCTCAGATCAAAGCTCGATCCCATCCAAATCTGATCAAAGCACAGCGCTTCTTGATGGAGTTCTGGCATTCGAAAGACCCAAATGCCCTGATATCTTCGAGTCATCCTATGATCTATGCTGATCGACTGCGTATGCGTCTGCCAGGAGATTCTCGATTTGCTCTTGGCCCGCATGTCGATGGTGGCTCTTGTGAGAGATGGGAAGAAGAAGGTTATGGCCGTGGTCACGTCTACGACAAGGTCTTTGCTGGAGATTGGGAGCAGTACGATCCTTGGGAGTCGAGCTGCCGCCTACCAGTCGTATCAGATCTGTACAATGGAGTTGGAGCTTGCTCTATGTTTCGTATGTTTCAAGGTTGGTTGTCTATGAGCTCGACTGGACCCTACGAAGGAACTCTGCTGGTCAACCCGCTATTGAGTAGAGCGAGTGCTTACTTCTTGCTTCGGCCATTCTTCTCGCCCAAGAAGCCTGCTCAGGATCCGACAGCAGAGACGTTTGAAGAGGCATTTCTATCGCCGGACAACTGGACACTTAGCACTGAACAAGACTCGTGGTTACACGGGGCTTCGCTTGGTCATGGACAAGAGCTGGCCGCTCAGCTACATCCTCATCTGAATCTGCCCAACTCCATGGTCCATGTACCAAGGGTCAATCCAGGCGACTACGTTAGCTGGCACTGCGACACCATCCATGCCGTTGACAAGATCCATGCTGGCAACTCTGATTCGAGCGTCTTGTACATCCCAGCATGTCCTTTGACTATCTCGAACGCAGAGTTCTCGGCTCGGCAGCGTGAGGCCTTCCTGATCGGCACGCCTTGCCCAGACTTCGGTGGCGGTAAAGGCGAGAGCGAGCATGTTGGTCGTCCTGGAGTGGAAGATGTGAGGAAAGTAAACCCTGTCGAGGGCATGAGAGCTTTCGGTCTGGAGGCGTGGGACAGCTCAGAGCCAGACCTGACACAAGGTCAGAAGGAGGTGATGAAGAAAGCGAATGAGGTCCTGGGCTTCTCTTCGTAAAGAGAGCCCGCTGAGCATGATTGCCTGGATGACTTTCTTCTTAGTAGCAACATGATTTTTTTTTCAGCTGTTCCTCTCCAGCCTGCAGTTTGACGTTGAGCGACAGAGAGCCTCCTCGAATCTCACCTCCGCGATCTCCTTCACGTCGGAGAGTCGAGGTAGGTCGCGCGGCATGATCTTTCGATTCCTGGCATGACCACATTTTGGAAGAATCACTAATTCGGAATCCTTCGGATCCTGATCTGTAGGCATATTCGAACGCTTCACAACTTCTCGAAAATTTCAGTGTCGATTAGGAGCATCGAATGGAATCCCTACAACTACCACCCAGGCACCCCACCGTCGTCCCGGCAGTTTTGGGCAACCCTAAGATGAGCTGTGGCTGATGCACCTTAGTAATCGAAGTCCGATAAGCTCGACGTGCTCACAACGCGAAGGACTTCTCATTCACATTCACATCTTTGACAGCCATGAAACACGCAGCATATCGCACCGATGTTGGTGCACACATCCTCTGGACCAACAGATGACCAGATCACCCTGTCCGACGCTTCAATGTGGCAGCAAAGCAGCGTAGCATTGCATCATCCTAGCGGGCGGCCTCAAGTGACATGCAGGTCCAAGGCACCCGATGGCTTTCAGCGCAGCTGAAGAGGGATTATGCGCAAGATCATTCGTTCGCCACTGCGCGGTATCTGCACCCTCTACTCTAGCTGATCTACTGCGCCCGCTCGCAGGAATATGGCTGGTGGCATTGACGCGTATTCGTTGTCTGGGCCAGGTACTAGTCTTGAAGGATGCCTCGATCTCGAGAAAGCTAAGTTCGCTATCTGCTATGCTGATTCCCCAGGAATCTGATCTTATGGTTTGAGGCATCGAGTTTGGGTCGCCATGTGCGCGCCTCAGGTCGCAAGTATGGTATGCTGATCGCGGAGGATTCGAAGTGCATATTGCAGAGCTGACCATTCTCCCTAGGACGGAGCTGACATCAAGAAACGCCATGTATACCCGTTGGACGATGTTAACTCTCATCACTTTGCGTCGACTGTGGCCATTAACGATAGCAAATCTGTGCTACAGACAGAAGACCGGCGGCAATGGGTAGCCATCGATCTACTACCCAAGAACATACGCGACAGCCTAGCTGACTCACAAGATGGCCTAACTTCGACGTTTGGAAGAGATGGAGATGATGCTCGTAACAAGCCTGCGAGCAAGGTTATGGCGTGGGTCAGGCAGAGCAAGAGAGGTTTCGACGTTCGCATTCTTCGACGAAAGCCAAAGAGTGGACGAGACGAGTACACAGACCTCAGTGTCGAGCGCGATGACTTCGCATATGCTGCTCCAGAGCGTACCGGCGTAGTATCCGAATTGCACGCCAACGAGATCATACACGAGCTATGCGACACTGAAGCGCGACACGAACTTTCAGCAGCTCCTTCAATATACAGCGCCACACTGGCTCACGAGTCATGGCATCAGCAGGCAAAGCCATTGACTGAATTACATGGGGACAGCAAGGCCGTAGGCAGGCCTCTGCAGAACACTGTCAATCCGTCACGGCCACAGTTGACTCGTCGTATGTCCTTCGAAGCCGGCGAACCAGACACGCTACAAACTGGCCAGTTTCGAGAAGAGGAGACTGCGAGACCTAAGTCATACGTGGAAACGACAAGCTTAGATCTTGCAACTCCATGGCGACATGATTCGATTGCTGCGAACCCTCAGGAGCGCTCCACAACTGCATCTTCGGACACGGTCCACGGGCATACATCGCAGACTGCGACGACTTTACACCTCATCGAAGGGCACCAGTCAGATGCTTCCAGTTCAGCAGTCAATAGGAACCTTGCAAAGGCCAGGCCCGATAGCATGCATGGCAGTGATTCTGGCTACCATAGCGAGCCTGGATCTATATACCATACTGACTCCGAGTTCGACAGCTTGCGCAGTCTTGGAAGGATGTCGCTTTCCAGATCATCGGACCTCAAGACAGTCGACGAAGACGCAGAGCCTTCTAGAAATCATGACACGCCTGGTACAACAGAGGAGGAGATTCCTCAAAGTACTCAGAGTGTCGAGTCTATGGAGTTCATCATCAAACTGGCACTGGCGAAGCTGCTGCAAGGAACGACTCCTGCTGTCACAAATGAAGCTGGTGGTGATGACCTTGTGGCTAAGCAATTGCGTGAACACAAGATAGCCGAAGCAACCAGATTCGAAACTGATACAGATGCCGAACCTCCAAGCCCAAGTGATCGCAGAGTACCGCGAGTGCAAATTCGACCCAAGATGGGCCCTCGTCCCTATCAACGAAAACGAGGCACTACACGAAACAAGCCTACAGAACGTCGCCAGTTCCTGGTACAGGATGGGAACATTGATTCCTCAGATGGGCATTCATCTGCTCTTGAACGACGCTTGACAATGGCTAAGACTATCGACGCCAGTGCGAGCCCCGAAGAAGCCTGGAAAGTTCTACTTGCTTCACAGAAATTGATCCTTGGCGCAGAGCACACCTTGGTCTTGAGGGCTAAGCTCAAGAGAAACGAAAGCCGTGATCAGCAATATAAAGGCTGCTCGACTGACTTGCTGGAACCACTCCATGAGACGGAAGCGATAGCTGTCTCGTTCTTCGAGAAGTCGCATCCGAAAGTGCTAGCTTTCTCTGCTAACCTCAAAGCACTACACACTCTGCTCAGCTCTCAGCAGCCTATTGCCAATGCGCGTAAGCAAGAGCCCGAATCCGATCACCCTCACCACTCCAGTGAGAAGTGCGCATCGTCACCAGCTCCTGGAAAGGTCACATCTGGCATCAGCATAATGGTACCCAACGATACAATTGAAGCTCTGCGCGTGAAGCAATCGCCGACAGACTCGAACTCATCTACTGACTTGTCGAAGCTACACGCGCCACCAGAGTTTCGTCCAGCGATGGGCGACAGTCCAGTGTCGCCAATCGATGCTCAAACACTGTTCACTGCTGAGAACATGTGGAATAGTGATCGTCCACCACATGAGCCCAGAAATGACCTTCTTGTGCTATCCGGATTGGCGCTTGAGGCGGTTACCAAAGTATCGCTGAACTTTATGCTCTGGGTCCGCTCTACATATGGTCCCGAGCCAGACGTTGCGCCTGGAAAGGTGAGAGTGCGCTGGACGTGCTCATGTGGCCAGCAACTCTACGATGACTTTGTGGAGAACAGAAGTGGAGCTGCCAGGGAACTCGAACGATATCTCAACCGACCAAGAACCCATGCCACGGAGCATCCAAGTTCGCCATCGACACCATTGAGCTACCAGCCCAGTCAAAACAGCTCTTTTGGCATGCCACCATCTTCGCAGTCTTCTATAAACAGTGTCACACCACCCCAACAGTCACATCACCCAGGACTGTACGGACGCTCGCCTACACTCGGAAGTCTGCCTGGCTATTCTCCCTACAATGGTGTAAACTATGAAGCTAGATTCCTGCTAACATGTGCAAACGAGGATCGTTTCACGCCTAAAGTGACACATCTCGATGTTGGACCCAACGTTGTACTGAATGATCGTCATCTCGCCGAACGATTACGAGGGCACTATGCATATGTCAACCGTCAGTGGTGGAAACGCCTGATGAAGCTGAGAGGACTGGCGACTATCGAATTTGTACAGTTCGAGAAACACAAGAACAGATTCGCAGACATCAGAAAATGTCCCGACATGCCAGATCGGAGCTCCAAAGACTACACGTTCGAGCCTGACGACTTACTACCTCCCGTAGGCAGCACCTACCTCCTACACTTGTTTCAACATCCCGAGGACTACGAACATGAGAACCTCACTTATCTACGAGTGCCTAAGAAGAACGGACCACTGGATACAGGCAAAGGCTGGGGTATTAATCTTTGCGAAGGCTTTCCTGCAGAGAGAGTGCTTATCTTCATGCTCATCGGCTTCTCGTTGGCTAGTCTTGTGTTCGCGATTGCCTGGTTCTTCAAGGCGAAACATGATATCCAAGGAGCTTTCTCAGTAGCGCAGTGGATCTGCACGATTGGAGCACTATGCTGTGAGTTGTCGCCTGAGACGTGATCATGTTTGCTGGATGGGAGAGCTAACGATTGTATAGTCGCTTGGGTACAGTCTCTCATGGGATGATTGTCACTTGCCCAACGTAGAGACGAGAAGTCCATACAGAGATCGCAGCAAATCATCTCTCAAGCAGCCTCACCACATATCGCCGAACTTCCCTCAACATTACAAGTCGTATGAACAGTAGCCGCGACACAACCTTCAGGCTCACCCTTATAGTCGAAGTTGCCCCAAGCTAGACTGATGTAATTGTCGCCATTAATGGTAGTATTGCAAGCCATGAATTGATTAATGGCAGCATGCAACCTGTGAGTCACTGTCCCATCCTCAGAAATAGACCACTTGTACTGCGATTGGTTCTTCTTGGCGATGATTTGTGTTCGAATGCCGTCGACGTGGCCCTATGCATTCTCTGTTAGCATGATGTAAGGACTGTTGCGTTGAGCAGTTCCGCTTACAATATCCGCAGCAAAAAGACCATATGGGATTCCCTTGAGAATGTCGTACTCTAGCGCAACGAAGTCTTTCCCGGGACTGACGGGGTTGACGTAGGTACGTGTGCCGGAGTAGACAGATGGACGTTCTCCGATGAGCTGGTACTCTTCGTCGCTATCGCTGTCGTTCTTGTATGCAACGAGTGCTACAGTGACTTCGTGGTCCTCGAGAGGGTAGGTCATGCTGAGCGTGAATTCGGAAGTACTCAATGGTGGAGCGACTGGAGCTGGGGCGCTGGAGACACCGACTGCAGTCGCAGCTAGAGCGATGGCGATTCTCTTATGCATTATTTAGATGTTCGTTGGAGTCGTGGGTTGATGGAATCCTTTGCTTGACAAGTCGGGTGGCTGCTGCTTTGAGCTGATGGTGATGATGATGCTGGTGCTGATATTGCAGAAGCTGTTGTGATGGTCAGCTCACTGGTTCATCCAACACCATGCTTATATATGTGGTGATGCACCATAGCATTGATGTCAGGCCAAGACCGTCGGCGACATGAGGCTCTCCGTTGTAGCCGCGCAATGCTACATGTCTCGTCAAGGCAGCATCCTATGGTCTGTAGGCCTTAGATTGAAGTGAAGTCGCAGCTAGTGTGACCTCATAGCTTCCAGAAATACGATGGGTGGCCTTGCTGCAGATTTACCATGTTGGGAAAGATCTTCGAAGCGTAGAGGTACAGTAGCCAAGAATAGCAGCCCTACAAGTCGGCCATCGCAAGCAAAGCCCAATTGAGCAAGTAGAGTTGTCGATCTACCCACGAATGGATATTCGATGTATGCAGGTACACGAGCTGTTCCGCGGAGGAGATGGTAGCGAAAGAGCGAAAGTGCTCGAGGAGAGCGCCTAGATATGATATGCTTCCATTTCACAATCCAAGCATAGCTATAATCTCAGCTACATGCACTCCTTCGCATACCTCAATCCATCATCAAACCTAAACACAGGATTCTCCGTATCGAAAGGCACATCCTCATCACTATCCTCCACAGCCTGATTACTCCTCGGAAGATCAAAAGGCAACTGCCCTTTGGGTTCAGCACCATCAACACCAAACACTACATCCAGAAACGCATCAGGACCACTTCCAAAGCTGCCCAGGAAAGCAGTAGCTTGCTCTGCGATTTCAGGAACAGCTGCGGGCCGTCCTAGGTAGATATCCACGATTGTGGGGACAGCACTGTAGATAGCGGCCTGTCGTGCTTTTTCAGTAGTGTTGTATTCCAAGCTACCGGCTGTATAGCGAGACTCGAAACCTCCTGGACGAGGTTCGAATGGAGCTTGTAGTCTGAGGAATGCGACGTCTGCTTCCTCTGGAGTGTCGACGACTTCGATGCTACGATTTGTCAAATAGCTTGCATCGAAGCCTTCGGCATAGACTTTGCCAGCAAAGTTCTTCAGAGGTAAGATGTTCTCCTTGTTCGTCAACAGTGTGTAAGCTGCACGTTGAGCTTCCTGACCCAGTCGAACGAAGTATGGGTTACCGACGATGTTTTCTGCTTCTTCCACATCGACAAATGGGTTGTCGAAGAGGCCTAGGACGAACTTCTCGCGGAGTAAGCGGCGGACAGATACGTCAATGCGAGATTCCGGGATTCGACCTTCTTCGACTAGTTGGACGATGAGCTCTGGTCTTTGCTCGCCTCCGAATTGGTCGACGCCGGCATCGAGAACGCGAGCTGCACGTTCGAGCTCGCTGAGATATTCGACGCCCCAGGCGCGAGCGGGCATATCTTGGCCGAGGATTACAGTGTCGGTTATAAGGCCCCAATCGGAACAAACGATGCCGTCGAAGCCCATCTCGTGTCGGAGAAGGTCTGTAATGATGCCTTTGTTGAAGCTGAAGCCGACCTCTTCGTATTCTGTACCAATCGGACGTGAGTAGTAGGGCATGACTTGGCGTGCACCTGCGGCGAAAGCAGCCTTGAAAGGAATAAGGTGGTGCTCGAAATTGTTGCCTGGATAGGTTCTAGCAAGCTGTCAGCTATGGTCGTGCGCAAGGAGATTAGTGTGAGGCGTACTGGTTCTTGCCATATGTGAAATGACTGTCTTCTCCGTTCTCCATGGGTCCACCTCCTGGGAAGTGCTTGGTGACTGTAGTGACGCCGTGTGGCCCAAGTTCCTCTCCTTGGAAGCCCTTTATGTAGGCTACGACAAGCTCGGAGGTCAAGTCCGCGTCTTCGCCCATAGTCTGAGCAGGATGTTAGCAGAAGAACGCCAAGAAAGTTCTTCATAGACTCACATTCGCAATACGAGCCCACCTGTATTCCGTCGATAGATCAATCTGTGGATGCAGAGCAGACCTGATTCCGATAGCCATATACTCTTCTCTGGCAACCTCTGCAAACTTTTGCACCGTCTCTGCACTTCTCAATGCTGCGAGACCTAAGCTCTCCGGCCATTGGGAGAACCTGTTGGCCGCGAAGCCAGTGCCAATGTTCTCCGTGAAGGCGTGTCGCGGATCTGTTGAAAGCGTGATCGGAATGCCAAGTCGAGTGTTCAGTGCCAGTCCTTGAATAGTATTATGCCACTCCGCTGCTTGCGTGACGTTCTCGATATTGCTTCCCAGATTGTAGTGAGTCATGAGCATTTCACCAATCATCGTAGTCGTGCCGTTTCTTGTGGTAGAACCTTCGTCCAGCGTGCCATTTGCTCCCATAGAGAGCTGCGTATGGAAGAGCTGCCCAGCTTTTTCTGCAACGGTCATCCTGGAAATGATGTCGTCCAGACGCTCATCAATGCATAGAGAAGCATTTTGGTATGGAAAGGTGGTGTTGGTAATAGATCTGGGCCGAACGATGCGTGGTTGCTGTTCTTGCGGGCGACATGCTGCAGACGAAGCGAGTAAGCCAAGTATGAAAGCCTTGCGACTGCTAGAGAGATTATTGTTGCCCATGCTGGTAGCTATGTTGCGTGACTGCCTGAACTTCTCAACATGGCGCAGCGTTCCATACTCTTATGAGGGAATTTCAATCGGTGGTGAGGACCGCTCTTCCGCCTTCTTCGCTTGATGTAGCATTGACCAAGACCCTAATGCATAAACCATTGCTATCATGAACAGCTACGCGATATGTCAAGGCGCTATTACACAGAACGTTGCCGAAAGTGAGCGAAGCCCTCATCGGCAGGTCTTCTCGGCCACAAAGTCTGCAGTGGCCAGCATGAAAGATCGTCAACCGGAACGTGGAGTCTGTCCTAGGCGGTCTTGGTATGCTTGGCCATCTATGGGGAAGTCGCGTGGCCACCTCGAAAAGTGGAGTGAACATGCGGAGTGAGTCCGGTGTCTGCAGGCGTATGCACATTCGCATCATGTTCACCCGAGCAGGCAGATACTAGTACTTCGCGTGATCGTATTTGTTCTCCAGTGTTCCCCACAAGCAGAACAGCCGCTGGTCATATGTAGTATCGTCCGTAGAATCAGCATCTTGACGTCCTAGCATTTGCACGTGCGATTAACATGTTAAGTGCTTCGAGATGTCCGTCATGGTGCTTCGAACGTAGCCCCATTCGCTCCAGGAATGATCAACAACTTATACCACAACCACTTCCCATCAACCTTTCTCCATTTCATGAGCCGCAGAACCTGTTCTCTTGTTCCAAGAGGATGATCAGATAGTTTTCTGAGTGCATGAAGATATCTACGACGCCTAGCATGTCATGTGCCGTGGCTGTTATATCAATGATGTCCATCCTGACATGAGGATGAAGTCGGCACTCCGTCTCAAGCTGGTCAACATGATCTTGGAACGACACCGCTGCCGAGTTCTTGACTACCCAAAGATATGGATCGGCTTCAAATTCCGGATTATCGTGAAGCTGGCGAGAGTTGATAGCTTCTGTCCATGCTCAGAGATATGATGTGCTCATATTTCGGCAGGTGAAGCAGCGGTCTTGTAGTTGGATCTCACGGTGGGTAGAGAGGTTCCGAGGCGCTAAGGTACGTTGATGGAGGACATCATCCGCGACTGTACATGTGTGCATTACGTGGTTCTGTGCACCAGGTGGGGAAGTCTTCTAGTGCTCGTCCCTCTAAACACGTCGTCCGTCGCATGGTCTGGTCTGTTGACGACAGGCAACATCGATCAAGGACTGATCGTCCTCGACATCATCCACAGCACGATGTGATGTGATGGCACGATGCGTGATGTCGTGAAGAAACAGACTATCAAACAGGCCAAAGCCTCCTTCAAGGCTCGCGGACGACCAACACTTTCCGAAAGAGAAGCACGGCAGCTGGAACGTTCAATCGAGCTGGAACAGCGTGCTGAACGCACTAAAGAGGCGGAGAAAAGACGACTGATTGCGGCTGGAAAGCGCACTGAGAAGGAGAAACGCGAACAGGCACAGAAGCAGCAGCAGGTGCAGTTGGGCACCCAGCGGCGATGTGACCGCTTTGGCTATAAGAGCAGCCAGTTCCATTTGGGCGCCTTCTTTGGGCAGAAGCCTGCAGTCAATACGGGCCATATCGAGAGCATGCGCGAGGAAGAAGGCTTCGGCGACGATGATCTGGACGATGAGTCTCTGCTCGATGCATGCGAGGCACCAGCTCCGGTCAAGGCCGTGAATCCAGTAGTCCAGACGTCGCGACCCGCTGCCATCCCAGTAGCGCAGACGGCGAGACCTACTGCTACTTTGATGCTGCGGGAAGTGGTGGGGGAAAAGGTGGACAAAGCTCGACCAGGCCTAAGTGCCCAGAAGCCGAATGTGCAGCCTACGACAGATATGGACGAAGACTTTGATATGGACGACGAATCTTTGCTCGAGGCATGTGAAGGGCGAGCTCCTGTACAAGCCTCAATTCAGGCAGTGCAGAATCCAAAGCCTATACTGCCACGGGAACCGGTGGGTAAGCGACCAGCCATTAACGTCCAGAAGCCTAAGACGCAGTCAGTGTCGTCGATCGACGATGACTACGGTGACTTCGATGATCTTGATTGTTGCACGCAGGTTGCAAGAGCGCTCGATGGATCCGCGACAAAGGACATCAGTACTACACAATGTGTGGCAAAGCCTGCGCAGCAATGGAAGTCAGGTCGACCACCTATGGCTCCGCCACCATTGCCGCGAACCACTGTACAGACTGCGAAGCCTGGGGAAGTGGTGGGGGAAAAGGTGGGAAAAGCATCCCGTGCACAGGCAGACTTGGGTGATTTCTTCGATGATCTCGAAAGTGGTACACAGCTCGCTCGAGAGCTGAGTGGTGGTTCAAAAGAGGTGCGAAGAGCGTCGAATGCTAGTGGCAGTTCGTTCGGCTCTGGCAGTCTTGATCTGACTGAAGAAGATATGGAGATGATGATCATCCCGCCCAGACCGACTGTGTCTGTGTCTGCTAGTCCCAGCCTAGCGACTACAGCTTCCTGGCCTCAGTCTGCAGGGCGGGACATCACGCCTGCTGTACCACTGCGAACAGCCCCGAAAGCTCCATTGATTGCACCGGCCCAGGCCACATCAACGAGCATGAAACCGCCGACCACCATGTTTTTACCAGCGCCGCCAAAGGCTACTCTCGTCTCACGTGCAACGATGCCTCCACCGGCCTTGCCAGTCACACGACCTCAAGCCAGGCTGGTAAACAACATCTCTAGGGCGGGTAGTATGGCAAAGCAGCACGTATCAGCCATAAGAGGGCCATTCCTGCCTGCTTCGTCTTTGTACTGCTCGCCGGAGCTTGGATTCACTTCTACACAGCTGGAAAGCTATATCGACGACGATTTGCAGCTCACTCAAGTTGGCTGAATACGACCTTGACTTGTTGGAGATGGCTCCCTATTTGCATAGATTGAGACTCCCAACGACGACTCACGACTCACGAATCATGACTTGTCATGTACGGCTCCTTGTGTAGGCAACTATACTACGAGAGCTCCTTCAGTACCTCGCTAGATGTGGCCGTTGGGACTTTCTCATCTAAGTCTTGCTCAACCACGACTCCATGCGTGATGCTTGGGGCATCCTCGATATCCTCCATATTGGTATCTTTCAGCCAATACTTCAAGACCGGCAAGACAAAGATTGGCCCAGCAGCGCAGAACTACCAACACGTTAGCAGGGTACTTCGATCTTTTCCACTTAGAAGCAACATACCGCCCACGCACTGCCAAACATGAATTCCTTGGAGTAGCCATCAAGATCAAGCCCATATGCAGCAATCTGACAAGCCGCATTCAGGAGACGGTACAACGCCGAATAGACAGCGAGCTGCTTCATGTTAGCTGTCATACCACAAGACGCTCTGGACATAGCTCACCTCTTCAGTCTTATTGCTCAGGGCTCCAATGAACCAGAAGCAGTAGCAGTTGTATGTTGCATCCATGTATCCATACATGATGAACACGAAAGCAGCAATGCCATAGCCGTGGTCGTAAATGTCGACGCGCTCGAGCTCAGTCAGGCCACTTTTTGTGTTCTTCATAATCCAGTACCCTCCGAGCCACAGTGCATTGAACGCTACGAAGACGTAGACCAGTGCCCACCATGCACGCTGCCTTCTCCGCATCGGCAGGAGATCGGTGAAGATTCGCAGGATCCAAGGAGCTATCAGCTGGACGACCCCCGAGAGGAAAGTGTTCAGCGCCCGGCCACGGACTGTGAAGTAGATCCCGTTGAAATCGTTATTCTGATAGATAACGTAAAAATTGACAGCCCACATCATGGGACAGAAGAAGATGATCCACCTGGAGTCAACGATTAGCTTGCATAGCACGCATCAAGTTCTTCAATCACTCTCACCAGTTCTTCTTCAACACTTGCGCCGAAGTGATCAGCTGCTCTTTGAAAGACTTATCCTGATCTTGCTTCAAGATAACTCTCGACCCATCTTCTCTCACGATCTTCCACCAAGGACACAGCGCCAGCCCTAGGAAAGCGCCACAAAGCATAAGTATCATCATCCCCATATACGTCCCATCATTCACTCGACTCCCATTATTAGTCCCAGCATTCCAATTCTGCCCCACCGGAATCGCAGAACCAATAACAACACCAAACTGAAAAATCGTCCAAAAAATACTAACGTAAAGCCCCTTCTTCTCCTCGCTCGCATACGCCGTTATCGCAGTCCCCTCCGCACACCACAAAAACGCCGCAGAAAGTCCACACCAACAACCACCAAAAATCACAAATTGATAATTCGCTGTATGGTTAAAACACCATAAACTTGCTGCGTAGGCTGCGTAGCCAAACCCTCCGAAACAGAGTGTCCATTGTATTCCGAAGAAATTTAGACATGCGGGTGCTATTAGGCAGAAAACTGTGAAGACGCAGTAGAGGGCTATGTTGGCTACGTCGGAGAGCCAGGCTGTTTGTTGACCTGCGCCGCCTATGAAGGTTATGACGTTGTACATTCCTACTGTCATGAAGAGGACGGTGCCGAGCATGCAGGCTTGGATTCTAAGTATCATCATCAGTATGATGGGGGTGGTCTTGGGCTTGATGTCTGGATATGGTACCTTGGGTGACTGTAGGCGGGCATTGTGAGGTTGAAGATGTGGTATGGGTCTGGGAGCTGGGTTTCGTGTCAGCGTTGATGAAGAGGTGGCTCGTTTGGAGGTTGCTTGTGTACTTTGGATGCTCCTCGCATTCGAAGGTCTTCGGATTCATCGCTGGAGTCTTCTTTCAGGCCGCGGCCTGGGAGTTCCAAGAAGCCGCATGAACGCTTCATTGTTTCGTGTCTTGACGAAGGCTTGTCTTCAGGCAAGTGTTCTTGTTGGACTGCGAGGCAGAAGGGGATTCTTAGGCTTGCTCCGCTCGCGAAAGTCTTCTTTCCGTCAACGACACAGGAAGATCATCAAGCGTAGATTACAACCACACTTCTCTCGTGGATCTACGTACGTCGCCCTACGAGTATACCGGGTATACGATAGAGCACATGTCGCTGCGGCTGTGATATGATAAGGATAAGCGTACTTGCCTCATCTGAAAGAGCTCGTGCCGTCGGAACATATGAGCCAGCAACATCGTTGCGACTCACTATGATCTCGCTTCGCTGGAATCCACTGCCGAACGAGATAAGAGATGCAACGGAATCGAGCGGGGTGCTGTTGGTGGTTGGTTCAAACCCGTAATGGTGGCACGTTGTGACCAGGACAAGGGCATTTCAACGCCAAGCCTCACCGAAAGACCAGCTCTCATCAAACACAGAGTGAGAAGGTCTCTCGCTACGGGAATAGCTCACACGAACCATTCAGAATGCCTCGAGCAATTGAGAAGGACGACTGCTTTACCTGTACTTCGAAGAAACGCCACTGCGATCGACAATTGCATCACTGTAAGACATGCGAGGAGAGTTCTGATATATGCCGCTATCCTATCACTTTGCGCTGGAGGAGACGCGGCGAGCCAGTGACGCGACGAAAGCGTCAGACTTTGGTGAAGAGCAAGCCGTATCTCTCGCAGTTGAGCCACAACAGTCTTCTCGAAGACGCACAGATTCAACCTACCCAGCATATGCTCAACATGCTACCCGCAACGGATATTGGCCATGAGCCTTACAGACCCGACTTCTCTCCAGGCAAGCCGGAGCGAGATGCGAGTCCGTCGACCTACGCAATGACACTCTGGCCTGATCTGGTGGGAACAAGTGAATCTCCGTCCACAGCAACCTCTTCAATCACGCCCTCCATCGTGGATCCCGTGCTCGTAGAAGACGACTGCGTGTCCCCTGCTTCGACTCTTCTCCAGGCGTCAGACCAGATCATAGCACAAGAGCCTCTTACAGACTGTGTCGAAGAAGTGTCCGCCCAAGAATTCGACAATGTGGAGCTACTCCCGCTCACAGGCCAATGGACGTCACACTCGCTGTCCTACCAGCACATGCATTTAACGAGGCCTGGTGAGATCAGCAGTCTCTTCGACATATGTAGGTACTTGGAAGCGATGCTGAAACGACCTACCATACTTGGAAGCTTTGCTGAATCTGGCACAGATAGCACCCAGTTGTGCAAGATCCCCATCACACATGACTTTCCTGCTAATCCATTCCGCTGCGAGCAGCCTCCGTCATACTCAAGTCAGCAGATGCATGCCATTGTGGCGATCACACTACAATACCTTAGCCGATCTCCCAGCAAGACACAGAACCAACTTTGGCTGAAACACTCCGCCAAACGAGCCCGAGACCTAGCCTTCATTGGGATCAAGAGCCACTCCTACGCCGAGTTTCTTGACACGTTATTGATATTGTCAACTCTTGAGGTGAGCACGATCTCCTGGACACGCCCAGGAAGTGGCACTGACTTGTACCAGCATATGTGTCGTGGCGCAGGGCCATGGCAGGGTCTTCTGCTCGATGTGATGACCATCATCGAAGGCATTGGTGGCATTACACAAATGACGCGCTCTCCGCGAAGACAAGCTCAGCTTGCTATGTTTGTCTGGTCAGTGCCAATCTGCTCGATGTGCTTGAGATGTATTTGCTGACAATAGTGCTTTAGGTGGGACATCACAATATCTTTGCTGTGTCGGAAGCCTGGATATCTGCCACAACAGTATTATGATTTCGTGCTTGCTTGTGATTCCGAGGAGTGGAACTTCTTTGACCTTACTGGGATACCCAAGAGTCTAGTCTTGACGCTTGTTGAGCTTGTCCAGCTCACATACGCGCAGACACTGATCCAGAGCATGGAATGGGCTCTTTTCGACGATACCCGAGTGAGGCAGATCGAGGAGAGCTTGAGCGATCCAGCTTCGCACTTGCCCCCAGAACTTAAGATCAACGAGGAACTGGATGGAGAGGACTCGATACAGCACAAGCACGACTGCATAGCGTGTATACAAGCCTGGAAACTTGCTGCGCTTGTCTATGTCGAACTAGTCTTCCACTTTGGCACTCATCAACACAACCGCTCGGCCAAGATCATCTCTCTGTCCAGACGTACACTTGATCAAGCCCGAACCTGCAGGTCCACGTCAGTCATCAGCAAGCAACTTCTGTTCCCCATCTTTCTGGCAGGATCCGAAGCCAATGATGTATACTCTCGACGATTCATTGAGTCATACTGCAAGCATTGGCAGGCTAAGACACGCTATCAGCTGTTTCCAGATACACTGCAGCTCCTCAACACCATCTGGAGTCGTAGAGATGGCAGTAATGGAGATCAGAGCGTCTGGTGGGGTTCAGTTCTCGCAGATCTAGACGAGACAACACTTTACGATGGAAAGGTAGTTCCTATTCACTATCTTCTCGGCTAGCGGCACAGAACGATAGGACGACTCAATATCATGCTGGCGCAGCAGTCTGAACCATGTCCTTGCTTCCCTGGTCATGATCAGCCTGATTTCCAATCGCACTCTGGTGGTTACACTTACCTTTATGCTGGGATCAAGAACCACGCGAGGTGTAGTGGAGTTGACCCAACCAAGGAACGGCTCACTGAGAGTATAGCCGCATATATCTTGAATGGCGGTAGGCAGAGTCTTGACCTTGTCTAAGCTCATGTTCAGGTAGTGGTTCTCTTCCTGTCGCAGCCAGCCTCTGGTCATGAAACACGAATATAACAATCTCTCTTCATTCTGGGTCTTGTTGGCGCCACCGCCGTGGTAGCACGAAGCAAACATCATGAACCCATCCCCTAATGAAGTCAGTGCTACTCATAAGACCCTCAGCATGCACATCTCGTGGCATCAGCGTACCTTTCTCCAACTCTGCATAAGCGCAAAGGTCATCATCAGGCTCTCGCTCGTGCTCCCAGAGATGACTACCAGGAATGAATCGAGTACAGCCATTCTCGAAAGTGGCTTTCTTTCCAGCCACGAAGAACCCAATACCAGTATCGCGCTGGAGATCGTCGGGATACTTATCTGCCTTCTGGGCAACTACGTGGTAACACCAATCATCTCGATGCAGTGGCTGACACGTCGCGCCTGGTCCGATCGAGAAGCAGACAGTATTCATAATTTGAGGCTTGGAGACTGCAAAGGTCTTCTTATGTCCACTCCAGAACCAGTTTGTGGTGCTCAGAAACTTGTCACATACAGCTTGGTAGAGTGGATGCATGATAACTTTCTCGGCACAAGTCCGCGAATTGGGAATCAAGCCGTAACATCTCCTTGTTTGTGGAGGGAAGAAGTCGCCTTCCCAGGGCTCGTCTGCGTCGAGAAGTGGTCGCAGATCTCCTTTACTGAATGTGAGCAATCCGTCTTTTGTGCGTAGATATGGCAGAGCGGACATACTCTCGATTTGGTCAAGATGCTCATGAGCCACAACATTCTTTATAACACACCCACCTGCAATCTGGACCAAGTCAGTGCCTGACTAGGAAGCGTATTCGTATGGCACAACCTTCAACGCTTCGACAACATCCTCCACTGTGCAATCGTTCTGCAAGACTGGGACAGCGGGAACCTCCGTGGTTTTGTGCGTAGCACCATTGGCGAGCTTCTTGCTTTCATGGTAGCTCATTGGGTCGGTATGCGCGAGACCAAGACCTGGCGCCATATTGGTGTAATGCAGTAGAAGATGCCAATGGACAGTTAAGTACTGTCCAAGAGTCTCTGCCTTCGGCGGCCTCACCTGCTTCTTTAGACACCTAGTGAGTCTATACAGCCGCATCGGTACATTTCTCGGGCAGCCCATGGTTGTTTGATGTGGAAAGGTGCGCGAAGAGACCACAAACCCCAGCCCGACGGCCTCTCACGCCGTGGTGGATCGAAGGCACATGACGCCGTAGCAGATCAGAGCAGTGAAGCACTTCGTGAGCCTCAGCACGAGGCAGGAAGACCTTACCCAGAAAGGTAACTCTGCATATCGATATGATCCATGCCAAAGCGCGATTGGACGTCCATACAAGCTTGTCTCGACCCATGCTCCTCGTTGCATGGTAGCTGGTGCTTCCCTGTTGGCATCCAGGAGCGGCAGATACATTGTGCCGGTAATCGTACTCGTCAACTGCGGAGACTCCGTTGTCGTCTTACTAATCCACAAGCCAACAGACTGCAACGTGGGAGAGCGACTGTTGCATGTCAGTCACGGAGTAACGCCACGAGTCTACATGCGAGCAGGAAATATTATCCGAACCTCACGGCCGTACTTTGTAGTGGCCGCCGAAGCTGTTGCACAATGAACCAGTCTCAAGGCACTGAAGTCGCAACTGAGGACGAGATCATCGGCTATGCTGATCCTTGGATTGTGTCGCCTGGAGATACAATTAATATCAAAGTATCGTCGACTGACACCGAATATCGCTGGAGCTTGGTACGACTGATCAGTGGCCTGCCTCTTCCTGAGGCACCACCTCTGAAGAGCGAACTCATTGTACCAGAAAGTAACGAGACTGTACAAAGCGGCTCGTACAAGCTAGCATCTCCAGGTTCCTATGCCATCATCGATAGCTGGCCGCCGAAGACCACCTTGACTGGTGTTCGCTTCGACTTCTACGTCCAACCATGGATGACAGAGTGTGATCACTTCCAGACTTTGGTGTCGACCTTAGACCTCAACAGTCTGGCTGGATTTGCTTTGTTCCTGGACACTTCGGGACAGCTTTGTTTCTTCGTCGCTGATGGCAGCACGATACGCAAGCAGAGCACTGGAATTCAACTTCGGAGATGGCGGTGGTCACATATCTCGTGCACCATAGAGGGCCGGCGACTCTGTCTCAGAGTCATGCCGCAGACAAGATTGGCCGAATCGGCACCTCCTGCTTCTAACTTCGAGTACTTCAGCATTGAGAAGGTGAAGCTATCCGGGGCACTGCCACTTACATTAGCAGCTGCATACTTTGATGCTAAGAAGCAGGCCGCCCAATCTGCTCCAGTGACAGGTCGACTATCGTTGAGTAGTGCCTGGGACAGCTGGAGAGAACCTACAGCGAAGCCTACCACTTGTTTTAGTGGCAAGCTGGACTCGTTCAACATCGAGGCCCAGCACTCGGTGGGAGGAGACTTCCAAACCTGGGCCAGATATGACTTTGCAAAGCAAGTGGGTTCCGATCTCATTGTGGACGTTTCTGGCGCAGGTAGACATGGGAAGCTGATCAATTCGCCAACTCGAGCGGTCAAAGGCCATGATTGGGATGGTTCCGAGCCGGATTGGACAAAAGCCAAGTACGGATATGGCGCCATCCATTTCCATGATGATGATCTTGACGATGCAGATTGGCCAACAGACTTTACTATTAACATTCCACATGATGCGGTCTCTGGTGCATATGGCGTAGTCGCAAAAGGTGTGAACAGCAGCGCCGAAGACACAGTCACCTTCTTCGTCACGCCGAAACCTGGTGCAGCTACCAAGAGGTCCAAGGTCGCATATATAATGCCCACGTTCACGTACCTGGCCTATGCAAATGAACGGATGTATGACCAAGAACGTTCATCTCGCTTGGAGCTTGCCGGTAATGTGTCCATTCGAAAAGACAAAATTGTTGAATGCATGATGCGGAGATCAGATCTGGGCATAAGTCTATACGACGTCCATAACGATGGCTCGGGTGGCGTGTTCACCAGTGCGAAACGTCCAATCCTCAATATGCGTCCCAACTACATTAATTGGGCGTTCCATCGTCCTCGAGAGTTCCCAGCTGACTTGCTCATGGTCGGCTTCCTCGAGGCGCAACTAGGGAGAGGTGGATATGATATCCTAACCGAGCATGATCTTCATTTGCGAGGCTTCCCAGCAGTACATGGCTATGATGTGCTCATCACAGGCTCGCATCCAGAATACCCTTCTCTCAAAGAGCTTGACGTGTACGCAGAACACCTCAAGTCAGGAGGGTCAGTCATGTATCTGGGTGGCAATGGGTTCTACTGGTGCTCCTCGACTGATCCACGACAGCCACATCGCATGGAAGTTCGAAAGGGTGATCAAGGATGTCGATCCATCACTATATCAGCTGGCGAACGTATACATCAGACCGATGGCGCGCATGGCGGGCTTTGGAGGTCTCGTGGTAGAGCAGCACAAGTTATGTTTGGTATTGGTAGTGATGCTTGTGGTTCTGGTCCTGGTGTGCCATACAAGGTGGACCGGAAAGTCCTGGAGCAGAAACATCTTTCATGGCTTTGGCGAGATCTCAAGCCAGATCCTTCAGGAGATCTCGTGATAGGCCGGGAAGGTTTCGGTGGTGGTGCATCTGGCGATGAGATTGATCGCTTGGACTATGAGCTCGGCACACCGAGCAATGCTGTCTTGCTCGCAACGGCTAGAGGTCATGACGAAAGCTTTGCTCTCTTCAATGAGGAGGCCATGTTTCCAATGATCAACACGACAGCGCCGGTGTGCGACAAGGTGCGTAGCGACATGGTCTACTACGAAACGAGTGCTGGTGGAGCCGTATTCAGTGTCGGCAGTATCAACTGGTATTGTTCTCTGGGCTGGGACGCGTATGATAACGATGTGGCTGTACTGACTCGAAATGTGCTCAATGAGTTCATGAGAAGAAGTGCCGTTGGTAAGGGAGCCAAGCTGTAGTCATGCCGAAGGACATATATTGCTGGTATGGAAGTCGTAAGCTGCATTGCCAGGATGCCTTACGGCCACCAGCTTAAGATGAGCAGATCTAGCCGAGGACTTCAATCCTTGCCAAGTGAAGACAACCGCTGCATTCGGTGCTTGCGCATTGCTTGTAACATAGTCTCATCTGCCGCCTTTGACTGCATAAAGTTGCGTACCCACTCTGGGTCATTCCACAAGTGATCGTCTTCGTGAATCGCCTCAGCAAGATCCGGCCTCGCGAAAGAGCATATGGTGCCGCGAGCACGACATGTACCACATGCCTGCCACTCTCCTCTTGAAGTGGTGTAAACTCCGACTGCTTCGTCTTTGTAGACTCTGCAAATGAACCTATCCGACCTTGCACACATCTTACACTGCTCGGGAGGCTCTATGCCAGCATCTGTTTCCTCGATGCGTCCAACATGCGACCATCTCAACTTCGACTTCTCATGCATTTTGGCCCACTTTACGTCGATGATCTTGTCACCATAGAGTTCGGAACGTATGTTGACAGGTTGCCGAGGACCAGCAATACTGCTGTTCTTCCTCGTTTCTTCGACTTCTGGCTGGGCAGCTAAGCGCTTTGCGATCTCTTCCTATTGAGCAGCGACCACGAATGAGCACTCTTTACGGCCGACACGTCGGCACATGTTACACTCCTGCCATGCATCATTGGGACTGACATATTTTCCAACGGCCTCTGGCCTGTAGACTCTGCACGACTTCCTTGTCCTTGGAGCCAGCTCACCATCCACGTTATACGGTTGGCAACCTTCGCATGCTTCTGGCGCGGTCATACCTGCATCAGTCTCCTCGATTCGTCCCATATGAGAGTGCTTCATCTTCGTCTTGTGGGTCATCACTGCCCATTTGTCCTCTATTACCTTGTCAGCCTGAAAGTAAGTCGATGATTCTGGTCGGCGAGGTGGTTCGAGAACCTCTTCGGGGACCTTGGAGGTCGCCTTTCGCTGTGCTGGCTCAGGCGCAGGCGAAGCCCTGGACGCGGCGCCAGGCAGATTTCGATATGATGGCGCGGATCGTGCTATCTCTCTCCGAACATGTTCCTCGTCATTCTTCCGTTTTAATCCTGGCTGAAGCGATCCTCGACCGCTTCCAACATGAATTGATATGCCCGCCTTCCTTAGTTCTCGTTGCCGGTCTTGTGCCCTTGACGACATCCGCTCTACCACTGTGGCCATCCTGAGGCGAGCTTCAACAAAAGTCACTTCTGACATGGTCGTCAGGACTTGTGAAGCAGCCCATGTCCTTTTCAATGATCCCCATCGCTGCTTGATCTTGCTCCTGCAACAGTGCAATGTTCTGCACCAGTCGAACCGGTAACACCGTGCTCCAATTGTACCTGGGCTTCGCTACTGACGCATAGTAGCCTTCCAGCGATGCCAGCTCCTCATCATAGAATCCAGCTGCTACTCCTTCGTTGATCTTGTCGATGGCACATGCGAGCACTGCCGACAACGCATCTTCTGTTCTTGTAAGAGTCTCCTCCAGATCTTCCTTCACGTCTTCATCTTCTTTGAGTACAAGTACACCTGGCAATATGCCGATGGTGTCCCGAACGATGCCCAAGTACTCATTTTGTACGCAGAGTACATATGCTCTCACTCTGCAGGGAGGATTCAAGAGGATTGAGTCGAGAGTAGTCATGGTAGTGGTAGATGGTAGAACTCCAGGGTGTGAGCGTCGGTAACTGGCGACTATCACTATCACTATCACTATACACGGAAGAGACGCGACCTTGCGTGCTCGATCTCGATACCTGTGTCAGGATGTTGTATATTCGTTGTCGTCGCAGTATTATAACAGAATTCTCATTGCCTTGAGAGCAAGTAACAAGTACGAAGGAGTTCGTTTTGCAAGAGTCATAATCCGAAGTTCGGCCGATACACGTATTCTGTGCGATTACTGCTCAACAAGAACATAATAACGGAATCTGAATAGACAGATCGATGTGAAATGGTCTGACGAATACAGCAATCTATATTTCGTGTTATAAGCTTGTGGTGCGCGTGTGTCGCATCGAAGAGAATGACAGGACTTGGACCCTCGAAATCCGGTCATGCAAAACCAACTCCTTCGTACACGCCATAAGACGCGACAGTCGCGACATGAAAGTGCCTCAATCTACCCCTGAACCTTGTCGCCACGCGACTAGTTCACCAATATACCACGCCAATGGCACATCATGAGTCGGTGCTGGCATCATGCTGCCCAATACCCACACTGAGTCGCAGCAATCGAAGTCACGAAACACCTTGAACTGGCCTGAACTCTGAGCTTCGGGGACACACGACCAGCAATGTCCAGCGATGTGGCAAGACAGTGATGCTGGCCTAGCAGCATCCACCAAGCAGAATATCTGCCATGCTTGCGCGAACTCCGGCCAGCTCGCTGCGATGGAGGATGTGAGGGATGCGACAAAGAAAAGGTCGTTGACTGATCTGGTCCTCCAAGGGCTCAATGCGGACAATGGAACAACTTGAAACAAAGAGACTGTCGCAGAGGAGCAGCAGCAGCAGAGGCATGTCGCAGCAGTGAGCCGCTGTGGGTGCAACACTACGATCCTTGATCGAAGCTGTATGAATTAGCTCATCTTCGCTCGCCCATACTCACCTAAGTCAAGCATGGTCGCCAGATCTTCTTTGCCCGAAAGCGATGGCGGCTTTGTCGTCCGCGTCCCTCGCGATGTGCAATGTCCAGCTGACCACACCTTCCTGAGCAGCAGAGAGCCTCTTCCGATCGTCCAGTATGCTCGAGATATGACTTTAGCCCGCGGTCGAATTCTGTACGAAGTCACGGATGCCCGTTACGTCTCATCGCGTGGCGTATTCTCCATGGACCAAGGACGACACTCAGTCATAGGCTATGTTATACCGAGACCGATCCTATTCGAGGCTATCGAGCGTGGCCGGAAGAGCGGTAGTCTCAGCGTTGCTTACGCTTACATGTCCAAGCAAGAGCGTGCTACCTTCTTCGGCCTCTATCGAGAAGTAATGGAGAAGTTCCCGAGAATTGATGAGACTGCCGTGAGGATGATTGCCGAACGATTGGCGGGCCATGGAACGCCGATCACCAACTCCAACATCGAGAGTGCTGTCGTCGATCATGTTAGCTATATGTGGACATCATATCGGTTTCGGATCGAGCGAGGCCAGTCGATGGAAAGCGCGAAAGAGGCGATCAAGCCTCGCAGTAGAGATGTCTTGACTCGATGGCTCTCGCGAGACGTCTCTTCCGAGCAGTTTCGCGATCTCTGGCGGGGTTGGGACTTAGTTGATGCTCCTAGGAAGATTGGAGGGTATGCCAGGAGCCCGAAGGACGAGCGACTGGTTCGTCCGTCTAACGACATCACTGACTATGCTGGCAAGGAGACTGTTGCCAATCTGATGTTCACGTCGCACACGTTTCTGTTGTAGCAGGTCCATACGAATATTGTCCAGGTTGCTTTAGAGTTCATTCGTTTAAGTACGAGGGAGGAACTTCGGAGAGTGTCCTAGGGCACACTTGTGAGCAGGACTCTGCCGCCGTGTAGTGTCTGCTGCGATGTAACGACAGAGGTTCCGATGTCGTTGGCTTCGCTGTTGTTAGTGATATAGATTGCGAATAAGCTCAATGGTCAGACCTCCCCACAAAATTGCCAAGATGTGCCGAACCTCGTCATCGATGGCTTGATGGTTCTCACACCCTGCACGTACTCCCTGATGTCTGCCTGCAAGAGTACACCAGGCTGTACCAAATCACAAACTTTACCTTTGTGACCAGCATACTTACCGTTATATCGGATCCCATGGCTAGGACCGCACTCATTACCCACGCCGATGGCCCTACGGGTACAGCCCTTCTCGAACACCTTGTGCACAGAACTACGTCCGATGAATGGGAGCGCATTGTGGTCAATTCACATTCTGGAAAGCCCAAGAGGAGTATCAGTGATGCCCGAATCCAATACGTGCAGCTAGACTTCGCGGAGCGTCCAGGTACACTAATCGAGCAGATGACAGAGTCAGACGTCAAGGGTGTTAACACCCGTTATCTAGAATAGAGCTCCTATATCTTAAGATAAAGTCCACCTTCTCCTCAATTATATGCGCTCTAGCCTTAGGTATTACAATATATAATACCTTTGTTATAGGGCTCTACTCTAACTAGAACTATACTAATAGAAAATGCGACTATAGATATTATATAGGTATGCCTTAAGGCGTCTAGGTAATAGTATAAATAGCGAGCCTATATTAGTGCAGCTTTTATCTATACTACAAATAGTACTTATATATAGCTTCTAGATTATAGCTAGACTAGATTATTTTTATATTAGATATAAATAGTTATATAATATATCTAATAGGCTTACTTACTATTATTACTTTTTTATAAGATCTCAAAAAAATATATTTACTATTATAGCTTTATTATACTTATAGAAGTATATTAAAAGATAGCTTTTATCTATTCTATTAGATTTTAGAAGTATAGCGGACAGAAGTGCAAAGGGAACCCTCCCGGCGCAAGTAGTTAGAGAAGGTTAAGTAGCTACCTAACTAATAGAAACAAAAGATATACTCTACTACTAAGGAGTCTCTAAGCCTAAAGTACTATATACCTAAGGTATAACTATTAGATAGAGAGATATAGTGTTCCCTAGGGTACCAAAATCCGACACTCCCTCTAACACCCTGTCTCTTAATAGCTAATTAACCCCTTTAGACTTACTCTCTTCTAAAGAGATATATACCTTTCTATAGGTCTTCTCTATTTCTATAAAGGCTAAGACTATACTTCTTATAGGTTTAAAATACTAGTATATAGATAGGATATGTCTCTTGTCCTAATATAGAGTATACTATCTAGCTTTAAACAACTCCGAGTTGTTTGTTCTACCTATTATCCTCTTTCCCTTAACCTATTTCTATATAGCTCTTATAGTATAAGCTAAATACTCTATATTCCTATCCTATTTAGGTTGCTTTAGCATCTCTACTTCTTTCTCTTTTAGAATAGAAAGGATATTATTAGGTAACAGATGTAGTTAGGTATCTATAGCATCTCTAATAGATAACTACGAATTAGGTAACCTACTAAGAAGAACTTGGATTCTGTTCTTAGCTTTAACTACTTCTACTATTGCTAGCTAAGCTTCTCTAATTCTTTTCCTAAGTATAAGCAGGCCTAACTATACTTGTAATATACTCCTACTTATTATCCGAAAGGTGAAGTACTATTATACTAGCTTCCTTCCTAATGCTTTATTGTCTTTATACTTCTTTTTTAACTCTTCCTAGACAGCCTTTGCTATCTCCTTCTCTAATACAATCTCTTTATCTTCCTTACTAATATATAGTTAAATCTAGTAGATTGCCTTATAGTTCGACTTATTAGTAATTGGGATAGATATAGAGGTCTTAATAGTTAAGAAAAGATCCTCTCCCTTTAGGAATATAGCTATCTTTCTAAACTACTATTCCGAGTTCTCTCTAGAGAGGACTAGGTATAGCCTCTTAATATTTGCTAATATACTACTTATAACTACTACTAAAGTTTGACTTATAAAGTATTCTCTTTTAGCTTTATTAGTTCTTTCTAAGTGCCTTAGCCGAGAATCGAATTTTCTATATTTTGGACTAGGATATAGTTCTTAGCTTAGATATATAGAGAGAAAATCAAACCTTAAGCTAGACTATCTAGTAAAGGATTAATAGTCGCTAAGACTCCTCTCTCTTAGCTAGAGCTTCTAGGATTCTATCTTCTAAATAGCTATAGGGCGAATATGCCCTATGCTACTATATGTAGCACGTGTATATATAGCTTTAGAAACATGCCCCTATAGCACCCTCTAGCTCGAGAACCTCCTAGAGCTACTATATACAAAATAAAGGTAGGTTTATAACTCCTTTTAATTTTAGATCTTTTTAGACTCTAGAGGTAGTAAGAGGTTTAGTTAGTCTCTAAAGTATTATTAGCTAATAGTAGGCCTTAGCGAACCTACTTTGTAACTATTTCTCCCTAAATATAACCTACCTAGTATAAACTAGTCTTCTAGTTTCTAAGATCTTTTTTTAAATAGTTAGGTAAGTCCTATCTATATAGCTATTGTTAGAAGCTAACTCCCTCTAATAGCCTAACTATTCTTCTAATATTGTCCTCTTCTACTTTCTAGTAGTAGGAAACTAGTCTAATCTTCTAGTATTAATAGACTATAGCTATATTTGGCTAGGCGCCTAACTTGGCGCTCTATAGAGTTTGTTCTCTATCTTTATATAGTCGTGTAGTAACCTTCTACTTAAGACTAATATGCATTCCGGGACCTTCCTATCCTAGCATATACTATACTTTCTGCTATCTAGCTTGTGCCCGTAAGACTACTTCTCTTACTACTAACCCTCTTGAATGCCTTAGCTTAGGTACTGCCTTTTACTCTTCTCCTAAGGTGCCTTTACTACTACCCTATAGCACTTACTGTTTTAATCTTCCCTTAGTGCTAGACTATCTAGCTACAATTGCAAACCCGGGCTTATAACCTATTAGATTTTAGAAGTGTAGTAGATAGAAGTATAAAGGGAACCCTCCCGGCGCAAGTAGTTAGAGAAGGTTAAGTAGCTACCTAACTGATAGAAATAAAAGATATACCCTACTACTAAGGAGTCTCTAAGCCTAAAGTACTACATGCCTAAGGTATAACTATTAGACAGAGAGATATAGTGTTCCCTAGGGTACCAAAATCTAATATATTCTACTTTGCTTTTCTACTTCTATTTTATTATATATTTATTATTCTATAAGTAATATATTAGCTCTTCTACCTAGTTACTAGCTATATATTATACTAATAGACTATAGAGGCCTCTCTATTATATACCTTTAGTAGTATATTAGATTCTATAATATTAATAGAATTTTATTATATAGATATAATCTAATAAATACTATAAGTTAGTATTTTAGAATAGCTCTATAATTTTAATCTACTTCTCTACTACTATAAGTCCCTATAGTCTAGTAAGCTTCTATACTACTACTATAAGTTCCTATAGCCTAGTAAGCTCCTCTAGTACTATAAGTTTCTATAGTCTAGTAAGCTCTTCTAGTACTATAAGTCTCTATAGTCTAGTAAGCTTTTTTAAATTTTTTTTTTTTTAAGTAAGATTTTTTTTACTACTAGAACTTTCTTTATTATAGGTATTGCCTATAATATACCTAAGGTAGATATAGAAGGCTAAGAGCCTACCTAGACTATAAGAATATATAAGTAAATTATATATACTATTTTATAAATTTTTTTTTTTTCTAATATTCGAAAAAAAAACTTTTTTTTAAGCTATATTCTATTAATTAGAACTATCTATATAGTAGTATAGAGTCTATATAGCCGATTCGTAGTACCTATATCTAAATGCGAGTATACCTATCTTTCTATCTATTTTCTATTTATAATATTATATAGCTTCTACTTTAGATTCTATTTATAATATCTACTTTTTCTAACCTACTATTTTTCCTAGATAATAAAGAATAGTTCTATACTTATATCGAGTACTATTCTATCTTCTAGTTCTAGTACTACTATACTACCTATAATTAGATAGCTATAGCTACTATAGCTAAACTTCTAAATATCTATAAACTCGAATAGAAACTTTATACTATTAGAATAGAAAAAGCTAATACACTTTCTACTCTAGTAGATATATATAATAAGATTGTATATCTATATAAATATATTACTATACTAGAAGCTATTATTGCCTTCTAGTACGAAGAATTAGACTATACTCGTAGAGAAATAGTCTATATTAAAACTAAGAAAAATACTATATTTGTAGCTACTACCTCTACTATAACTACTTTTTAGATATTCTCTATACTAGATTAGCCTACTAAAGTATATATAGATATTATACTTAATCTATCTATACTTTTTGCTACTAAGCCTTCTAAGTCTATATACTTTTTAGAATAACTATCTAATTCTAATAAGTTTTTAAATAATAAAATTAACTTCTAGTACTTTATAACTTAGATCGAATAGAAACTTATAGTAAACTATAACTACTTTGCTACTACTACCTCCTACCTAGTCTATATCCAAAACTATTTTATAAATATTATTTATAATTAAGTAAGCCTATATATATAAAACTCTAACTACTATCTAAAGAATTATAAAGGAATTCTCGAGATTCTTAAAAGAGTATATAGAGACCCAAATTATATATAGAACGCGTATAGAAAGCTATTTTTCTATAAGTAGATAAATAAGAAGTTTAGCTCGTTTTTTACTAAATTTTAGAAACTAGAACTTAAAAAAAAAACTAAAAAATCTCTTTCTATTCTTCTCGAATAGGCTATAAACTAGGAACTCTATACTATATTTATATATAGCCTACTATCTAGCTATAACTACTTTAAGCTTACTATTTATTTCTAGAAACTCGAAAACTATAAATAGTATTACTATAGAGCTCTAGCTATTCTATACTTCTAAACTACTTCTACTATAAAAAGAGATTCGTTTATAAAGAAAGACTCGGACGCTACTACTACTATATAGAACAAGCGTACGAGAGATCTAATAGACTTAGACTAAACTAGAAAGTTTATAAAAATAGATAAGAATCTAGATTACTACTTCTACTACTATAAGCCTAGCTATCTTGTTTGCGACTACTTCGAACTAGATACCTGCTCCTCTACTATTTAGTATAGAGATATCGAACGACGCCGCCTCTCTAGTTTAGAAGAGCTATATAATAAATACTTTTCTAAATATTCTATTTTTTTTTATAGCTATTTTCTAATATTTTCTAGTTACTCTCTATTTTTCTATCTAGCCTATCTAAGTTAACTACTTTCGGAAAATAGTATATGCCTATCGAGAGTCGCTATTAGATATTAGTAGAGTACAAAATTTATAATATCTACTTCTACTAGCTATCTACTCTAAGAACTATAACTTATAGTATATAAATTTAGACTCTAGCTTCTAGAGGCCTTACTTCCTATACTATTCTATTGTCTAGGACAATAAAAACCTATCTATAGCCAAAAATAGCTATTCGAATCTCCTACTCTTCTACTAAAAGACTTACTATTCTATATAAGTATAACTAGTCTATATTATCTAAAGTCTTTTTTACTTTTTTTTCTACTAATATTTCTATTACTAAGTACGCGCTACTCGATACTAGCTACGAAGCCTATAGTATAATAGACCTAGAGTAGGCTAAGAACTAAGGCCTAAAAATAGAATATCTATAAAAAGAGACTCTAATTAGCTCTATTAATAACTAAAATAGAGATTGCGCCTAGATTATATAATATACTATCTACTATAATATCTAGATAGGAGACTATATTAAGAGAAATATTATATTCTATTTTATATAGATAGGTTACTACTCTATTATTTTAGAATATCTATAGATAGAGATCTATAATCTATATTTTTTATTTTTTATAGCTTTTTTATTTTCTAGAGTTTCTACTACTAGAAGAACTATAATATACTAGGGCAATCTAGTAAGGTCTAACTCTATATCTAGAAACTTCTATAGGTATCTAGTTAGAAGAAATATTATAGAGTAGATATCTATAAAATTTTATTCTAGACTACTTTGCTTTATACTATACTAAAGTACTAGCGCTAAGAGTATAAGGTTTATATTACTATAATCGAAGACTTAGAAAGTATATTTTCTACTAAAAAGAAAGCTAACTTTAATACCTAGCTACCTAAATATCTATAATAGTTTAGTAAAATCTTCTTACTAAAGCTTACTAATAAGCTTCTATTATACTAACTATACGACTACAAAATCAAGCTTACTAGTACTAAGAAACTTCTATTTAGGCTACTTTATAGAATATCTAGAGACGAGCTCTAGGCTCTTCGAAAGTAGCTAGATAATAATTTCTAGAAAAAATTAATATATCTAAGCTTGTTTTCTATTACTTTTCTAGTTCTTTTTATAAAGAAGCTAGAAAAAAAGCTACGTCTCTATATTAATTTCCGAGTACTAAATAACTTTATAGTAAAAAATAGATACTTACTACTACTAATAACCGAAACTCTAAACAACCTAAATAGTATAAAATAGTTTATAAAAATTAATATTATTTCTATATTTAATAATATTCGAATAAAAAAAGGCTATAAGTACCTAATAGCCTTCCGGACCTAATTCGGCCTATTCGAATCTCTTATTATACTTTTTAGCCTAACTAGTATACCTACTATATTCTAGAGATTTATTAATAATATACTATATAAATATCTCGACCTATTCTACTCTATCTATATTAATAATATTCTAATCTATAGTAAGATACTTAAGGAATATAAAGTCTATATTACTAATATTCTAAAGAAGCTAGAAAATATAGGCTTTTATATAAAGCTATTAAAATATAAGTTTTTTAAATATAAGACTAAATTTCTAGAGATAATTATTAGAAGAGATAGTATCTATATAGATCTAGATAAGATTAAAACTATCTAGGAGTAGCCTCTACTAAAGAATATTACTAATATCTAGTTCTACCTAGAGTTCTATAACTTCTACTACTAATTTATCTATAGGTTTTCGAATATTACTATACTACTTATTACTCTTATATATAAGAATACTCTATTTACCTAGAATCGGAACTACTAGTCTATATTCGAAAAACTATAGAAAGCCTTTCTTAATAGACCTATACTAGTACTATTTAATTAGATAAAGAAAGTTATTATTAAAATAAATATTTTAGACTATATTTCTATAGAAGTACTTTTCTAGTATAATAATAATAGAATACTCTAACCTATTATATTCTTTTTAAAAAAGTATAGTTCTACTAAGTATAACTACGAGATATATAATAAGAAACTTCTAGTAATTATCTACTACTTTAAAAAATAGTACTCTAAATTAGAAAGTATAGAATATTCGATTAAGATACTCTTAGACTACTATAACCTCGAGTACTTTATAACTTCGAAATAGCTTAACTACTACTAAGCTTACTAGTCCGAATTTCTATTCTATTTTAGATTTATAATTATATACTAATCTAGAAAACTTAGGTAAAAACTAGACTCTCTAACTAGGAGGTTAGACGATTTGCCTAAAGAGGAGAATAAATACCTATAGTACTAGAGCTAGATAGTACTAAAATACGAGAATCTCGAAGTACTACTACTAAGTATAGCCTCGATATATTAGAGAAAAAAAGTTATATTCTTAGACTAAGTTATAATATAGACTATTTCGAGTACTCTAGCCTAGCTCTTTGCCTACCTAGTTAGTAGAGGAAACTCGACTAATCTAGACTCTAGCTAGAGACTCTAAGAAAAGAAAGTATAAATTTCTAAAAAGATTCGAAACTTTATAGACTAAGGCTACTAAAATAATAAGACTTTATATAGTATTCTCTATACTCTATAAGAGAATAAGAGCTACTATTCGAGAATATAACTAGCCTAGTATTAGAAGAAGAGAGATTACTTCTTCTACTATAATAGACTATATATTTCGAATAATAATAAACTTTATAACTAGATTATAAATCTCTACTATATAATCTCTACTATAGAGTATCTAGAAAGGTCGCATACCTTCTAACTAGTCTCTTAAAACTACTACTAGCTAGAAATAAGCTTTTATATCTACTACTAGGTATATAACTATAAGATCTATAGACAAATTAAGCTAAACTACTAGAGGAATAGAGGCCTCCTATAACTCTTACTAATGCCTAACCGAGTATAGAATAATATATCTATAGACTTTATTACCTACCTATCTATATTAGAAGAGTTCGATATAATTCTAGTAGTAGTAGACTATCTAACTAAGCTACGATACTATATCCTCTACTATTCGACTAATAGCGCTAAAAAGGTAGCACGTCTCTTTATCTAGAATATTTTCTACCTATATAGAAAGCTAATTAATATTATCTTTAACTATAATATAAAGTTTATATCTAATTTCTAGAAGTACCTAAGTTAGAGGCTTAAAATTAAAGCTTTATCTTCTACTATTTTCTATCTATAGACTAATAGCTAGACTAAGAGGCTAAATATAGTTCTAGAATAATACTTCTAAGTATATATCTTCTACTTATAGAATAACTAGATAGAGTAGCTATCTTTTGCCGAGTTCTCTACTAACTCTATTTTCTCTAAAACTATAGAAATATTTCTATTCTTTGCTACCTATAGATACTAGCTACTTCTAGGAATTAAAGCTTTTCCTCTAATAACTACCTCTATTAGTAGGAATATAGCCTCTTTTACTAATAATATAAAAGCTATTCTAAATTACCTAAAGGCTAAAACTAGCCTAGTATAGTTAAAGTATAAAAATACTATAAACTAGAACTATACCTTCTTCTATTATTTCTATAAAAAAATATAAAGTCTAGCTAGATACCTAGAATATTAAAACTCTATATTCGAAAAAGAAGCTTAACTAGAAGAATCTAGAGCTTTTCTAGGTTCTAGAAGTAAAGCTATATATCTATTAACTCGACCTTCTACTATCTATAAAAATCTACCTAGTATTTAATAATAACCTACTATTCTCTACTACTATAGACCTATACTACTTCTAGCGCTAGGTACCTCTACTACTAGTTAAAGTAGAAAGAGTCGAAAAATAGAAAGTCGAAGAAATTATAGACTCTAAAGTCGATTACTAGAGTTATAGAGGCTATATATATTTTTACTATATTATAAAATAGAAGAAGTACGATATCTCTACTACAAAGCCTACTAATACTATTATTAAAGACGTTCTATACTTAGTTAGAATATTCTATTAGTACTACTCTAATAAACTAGCGCTCTACTAAATACTCTATTAGCCTATTAGTTCTAACTATATATATACTAGTAAAAGTTTCTAGAGAGGTACCTACTTTCTATAGTTATATAAGCCTACCTTGCCTACTTTACTAGATACTAAGAAAGGTCTTAGTATATATAACTAAAATTTAGATATAGCCTAGAAAGATTATATAACTCTATCTAAATACTATAGCTTCTTTTTTTTATATAAGGCCTAGAGGCTTATAGCTAGAAAAAGAATAATATTATAGATATTACCTATAATATACTTAAAGTAGATATAGAAAGCTAAGAGCCTACCTAGACTATAAAAATATATAAGTAAATTATATATACTATTCTATAAAGAAAAATCTTTTCTAATATTCGAAAAGAGAACTTTCTTTCTTTAAGCTATATTCTATTAATTAGAACTATCTATATAGTAGTATAGAGTCTATATAGCCTATTTATAGTATCTATATCTAAATGCGAATATACCTACTTTTCTACCTACTTCCTATCTATAATATTCTTAATCTAGATCTCTTCTTCTATAACTAGTAATATAAGTATATACTAGCTTAGTATACCTCGAAGCTTAGCTAATTATATAATAGACCTATCTAAGATAGCTTTATATATTTTATTTATAGCAAGCTATATACTCTAATAGATAATAGACTAGCTATAGTAGCTATATATAATATTCTATATAATAAGGCTCGTACTATAGAAAATTAGTTCGAAAATTAAATTAATAACTTCTAAATAGATAAATTATATAAAATCTAACTTCGAAATTATCTAGTCGAGGCTATTAAAGTACTATATATATAGAGCTAGAAGCTAGATACTTATATACTCTCTATAGATAATAGGCTAGACTATGTTCTAATATATAACTTCTAGTAGCTAGGTTAGAACTTTAATAACTTTCGCTTTAGTAATAAAGCTATTTTATAGAGTTATATCTATATATATAAAAGCTAGTTAGATAGCTAGACTAATAAAAAGTTCCTTCTAAGTATAAAGCTAATTTATTATATATAGCAAAATAATCTAGATAAAACAAACTTTAGTAAAATAATTATAGTAGCTTAGAACTATAGTTACTTAGATATATTCGAGCTAGACTTTATACTACTAATGCCGGATACCTTTATTAAGTTAGTTATTCTCGATTTAAAGGTAATACTCTATATAATTTATTATATAGATTAAAATAGTATATTCTCTACCTATAGAGAATATCTAGATATATATATAGATATAGAAGTAGTTCGAGTATCTAGACTATAAAAAGTATTATAAAGATAATAGAGTAATATTAAAAGTACTTTAATAGTAACTATTAGTAAGATTACTAAAAGAAGAGAAGAATACTAGTAAGAACTAAAAAGATTCTAATTTTTTATTTTTATAGTTTATTAGTCTATAGCTACTATCTTATACTTTCTTTTATAGAATAGTATTTTGTAGCTATTATCTCGTATATAATAATATACTCTATTATATATAGTAATTAATTCTTATACTAGTATATCTACTTTTAAAGCTTAGTATATAGAAAATTATACTCTATAATAGTATTATAAGACTATTAGTTGCCTGCTTTTAGTATACTATCTAAGCGACGTTCCGTGCTATTGCGGGCCCTCGGAGGTTATATAATAGAGAAGTTAAAATATATTATAAGTAAATAAAAATATACTATTACTAATACTTCTATTATTATTATTTTTTCTAACTAGATTTCTTCTATAAACTATATTATTAATCGCTATACGTTACTATTAGTACTAACTCGTATTATAGGCTATATAACTAGTTATACTAGTAGTATATAAGCTATAGTTCTCCTACTTAGATTCTAGATCTATTTATACTTCTAGTTATCTAGATATCTAGACTAGCTCTTCTTCTCTTTTATATATCTATAGTAGAGTCGGTTATAGTATTATATTATAGTATCTATACTAACTAATCTTTTATAGTAGTAATTTCTTACTAATCTAAGACGAGATAATAGCTAACTTTTATTAGTATAAGTATACTTATAACTCTAAAGCTAATAGCGATAGTAATAATACTAATACTAATTTCGTATCTATATTCTACCTAAATATAGTAGTATAGACCGACTCTACCTTAGATTTTGTATTAGAGAGTTATATACTACTATATAGTTCTAGATAGTATAAGGAGCTTAAAAAGTATATTTCTATAAGTAATATCTAGCTAGATAATATAATAGAGAATCTACTTAAAAAGTATCTATACTAGTTCTATTATACTAGAATAGTAATATATAGAATACTATTCGTACTTAAATTAATCTATAAGAATAGATATAATTATATAGATATAGTAATAGAAAGTAGTAGTAGTAGATACTTTAAGCGCTTTAGGTAGTTCTCTAATAATAGAGCTAATCTTTTTATTACTAACTCTATAAGTAAGCTCCTTACTTATTATACTACTCTAGATAATAACTTAGTATATCTAGTAGAGTATTCTATAGCTTAGTTAAAAAGGAACCTAGATACTAGTAACTATAGAAGCTACTCTACTATCTATCTTAGAGTTTAGAAATAGAGTTCTTCTATACTAGTATATACTAGGTACTATCGCGAGTAATTACTAGAGTCTAAGTAGTTTCTTAAAGAGTATTTTAGCTTATTTAAGTAGCTATCTTACTTCTTTCGATTAATTAATTCTATCTAGACTACCTAGTACTAGACTTTAAATACTTATATACCTATACTTTATTATAACTCTAATAAAGCTATTATAAATAAGTTAGTATCTTTTATCTATACTAGTATAAGCCTTTTTTTATAAAAGAGTCTAGTAGCTAGTATCTACTAAGTATATACTATAAATACTAAAATAACTCCTAAGAATAGTAGTATAACTTCTTATTTTAACTAGAATAATTCTAAGAATAGCTTAAACTACTTTGCTCTTTTTAGAAGTTTCGGAGAAAGTAGACTTATATTATAGCTATTATATTATATTATCGAGCTTAGAGTTAGATAGGTACTATTTTTTAATACTATAAGTATTACTTATTTAAATAAGCTAATTATCTAGAGAGTTCGAAAATTACTAGACTTATATATAGATCGAAATATATTTACTTAGAACGATTCTATATACTATAGAGTCTGCTCTCGGAATTTAATATTAACTATAGAGAAAGAGAAGTTATTATAGTAGAAGAAGAACTAGGTAAGAAATAAAGTAAATAGGTTAAAGCTAATATCTAAGTTAGTAAAGCTAGTAGTAAAAGTAGAGAATATTAGAGATTCTAGAGTTAGTATTAGTAGGTCTAGAGTAAGTACGAGCTCTATATCTTCTACTAGGTTAACTACTATAGTAGAGTTGCTTTTAATTATAGAATAGCTATATATTAATTCTACTATAAATAGTAGCTCTAGAGTCTATTACTCTATTAGTAGCTATACTAGTTCGTCTCGTTATAATAGAAGTCTTAGTAAGAGGAGAAGAGAGAACTTATAGAAGTAGTAAAGTATAGTATAGTTAGTAAATAGTATAGTTATTATATTCTATTTTTATTTATATATTATTTTTATTTAATATCTTAAATCTTAGCTAAAACGCCTATTATAAAGTATATTTAATATATACTATAGTAGACTACTATAGAATAGAAACGAGTAATAGTATAGTAGATAGAGTAAAAGTAAATAAAATACTATTAGATTATTAGAAATTTTAGTTTTATAGTACTTATTTTAAGCTATAGAGTCTATATTTCTATTTTTTAAGCTATTAACTATTATTTTATAGGTCTATTACTAGTAGTCTTAGATAGTCGAATATAGCTTTAAATTATCTAAAAAGCCCTATTACTAATAAAAATTAGAATACTTTATATAGCTCTTACTATAATAAGAGAGAGAAGTATATATCTAAGAGGCTAATCTAATATAGTTTTTAGAAGTTGTCGAATAGAAGATAGTCGAAGAGAATATATATAATATTTTATATAGATAGGTTATAGTTATACCTATCTATTTTATAGACTCCTATTATAAAGAAATATTATTTTAATCTAATCTTATATATTCGTATTTAAATAGCTATAGATAATATAGGTCTATTAAGTTTGTTATATAGTACGAGGTTCTTTTTATATAGTATTTTATTAATTTTATATATTTTATATTCTATAGAGTTATTAGTCTATTATTATTACTATACTTTTATAAGAGATTATTATACTTTCTAGTAAGTAGTAGTATAGAGAGTCTATAGTTTTAGGTCCTATATAATATACTATTAAATATTAATATTATAGAATTTATATAGTATTACTACTACTTTAGTAAGAATATCTACCTATTTATTACTATCGATACTCTCGTAGGCTAGGTACTAGTATAGAGTAACTATCTTACCTATATAGTAAAGCTAGTTAATTTTAGAAATAATCTTATATAGAATTTTCTATCTAGACTAGTATCTAGAATTATATACTAATATAATAGTAGCCTAGTTATCGACAAATAAAGTAATATCTTTATATTATTCGTAGAGGTTCTAGATAATATCTAAAAATATTAATATACTTTTAAGTTTAGTAGTATAGATAGTATAATTATTTATAGAACCTAGGTTAAAAGCTTTCTTATAGTTGTATTTAGAGTATACTATAGATACTACTATTTTTTTATCGATTTAGCTTCTATCTAAGTAGATATATAGTATATTTAAGGCAGCTATTTAGTTATAAATTTCTATAGCTTCTTGCCTAACTTTCTATCGAATTTCTATTTGCTTTTTCTTAGATAGGTATATTAGTACGTTAGTAGCTATAATATATACTATTTAGTAAATATAGGTTAGAGGTAGTAGCTATTTAGGTAGTATAATAAATAGAATACGTTCCTCGAGCCTCTTAATAGCTCTAGAGTCTATATAGTAGTTTAGTTAGAGCTACTATTTAATATTATAAAATAGGCTTTATCGAGTATTATATATACTACCTAACGATATTATATTTCTATAAGTACTATAGTATTTAATAATCTTATAGTAGATTAGTATAGTATAGATTCGGAGGTACGAGTTAGTAATTATTTTCTAAAGTATTAGTTTAACTAGTAGAAGAAAAGCTTCTATCTAAAAAGCTAAGACTACTATTATATTAAATACTCCTATAATAATAACTAGCGCTCTCTTATAGATATATTAGAATACTAATAATATAGTATTTCTTCGACCTATAAGGCTATAGACTAGGTATAGATTAAACTAGACTAAGTAGTAGTAGAGGAATAGAAAGAGAACTAACGAGATATAGAGTTGCTTTATAATCTAGATTGTTATTTTCTAAGTAGATCCGCCGAGTACTATAAGTAAGAAGAGCCGTACTAAAGCTAATACTTCTATTTTCTATAAATATAGTATAAATATAAAGTAGCTATTAAATATAACTTCTAGGTATTTTACTATTATTATAGGCTCGATTATAACTCTACTAAAGTTAACTAATAACTTTAGGTCTTTTATTACTATATCTTTCTATTTATATTACTCTATAGAATAGATAAAGTAGACTAGTTCGAACTTAGGTTATAAAAATATTAAAGTATAAGTTTGTTACTATAGCTTAAAATTAGTAGCCTATCTTCTTTTAAGTTCTCTATAGTTTTTAGCTACTATCTTGCCTACTACTAGTATAGCGATATTATTAATATATCTAATTAAAATACTTTATAGTATTATTTCTAGAGCTATTTATAGATTTCTTTTAAGTAAGTTAGTATTATAGTAAAAGTAGAAAATTAGTAATATTAGTAACTCTTATAGTATTCTAGTATTAATTAGTATTAAGTCTATAGTATAATCGACTATAATAAGAGTAGTCTAGCAATTTTAGAGAAAGAATATAATATAGTATAAAAGCTAGGTCTAGAGATATAGTAGCTTAACTCTAAAAAGAAAATTAGAACTATAGAGCAATTCTATATTCTTAGTTCTAAAAGTAGAGTATATACGAAGTATAGTTGCTCTATAACTCTAAGAGCTCCTATATTTTTTATAGAGGTAAGAATTAGTTTATATAACTAATACTTTTATTAAATAGCGCTCTATATATTACTATATACCTCTACTCTTATATATAGGCTATAAGCTTACTTAGAATTCTATACTTTCGAAAGTTATATAGTAGTTATTAATATAAGATATTATCGAAAGCTTCTAATATATTAAGTAGTAGTATAGATACTATATAATACTTAGTAGCTTAGAAAATACTACTAACTTTTTCTATAATAAAGTAAATAGCTTGTTCTATAGAGGTTAGTTTATAGCCTCCTATATAAGTAATTAGAAAAAGTTAGTATTACTTAGTAAAGTATAATAGTTATTATATAAGAATCTTCTCGAAAGTTTTACTAAGTATTAATAGTAGTATTATTAGCTTATATACCTTAATAGTAGTATAGTCTAGTTTATTTAGCTTATAAAAAATTATTATTATAGATATATAGAAGTACTTTAAATAATAGCTATTTCTTAGATATTTATTAAAGTAGTATATAAGTTATTCGAAGTACTATTTAGAAAAGTATTATAGTACTTAGAAAGTAATATTATTAGAATCTAGTACTTTATCTAGCTTACTATCTATAATAGTCTATTTTACTTCTAATATTATAATATCTAACTTAGGTAGTTCTAGTAGGTATTAGTAGTTCTCGATATTTTAGAAGTTAGCCTTAGATAGAGTAGAGAAGAAGCTATCTATATAAAGTCTTACTTTTTCTTTAGGCTCTATAACTTTATTACTATTAGAGTTATAGAGAGCTAGTATATATACTACTATATTAATATTTTTTAACTTAGCCTACTTTGCCTATTTCTATATAGCTATAATATTAGTTTTAGCCTCTTCTATTTTTTCTCTAAAACCTTATTAAGTTTGTACTCGAATAAGCTTCTTCTTCTTCTATTATACTATAGCTAGAGCTTTTTAATTTACTATTATATTATATACTATAAGCTTTCTATATAGATATTAGTACTTATTAATAGCCTCGGAGTATTTAGTAGTCTAGCTAGGTCTTAAATAGATACTCTAAGTAGAGAGAGGTATACTCTTATTTATAGTATCTAAAATATTATTAATAATATACTTAGTAATAAAATCTAGAGTATTATAGTCTAGTAGTATATATTCGGAAGTAGTAGGGAGCTCTACTAGAAATAGGCTTAGTCGAGATACGAACTTATTAATATCTAACTTCTTCTAGTTTCGATATACTCTATTTAAAATTATTCTAGTTAGTAGTAAGAAAATTATATAGATAGGGAAGTAGTCTAATTAGTAGTTAAGTTCGAAGTTAATATTATAGTATATTAAGTACTATAAGAGGTATTCTATAGTAAAGATTAGATCGATTATTATTCTAGTAGAGTTAGCTTGTTTATCGAAAGTAATAGTTATAGGTAGTAGATAGAGTTTAAGCTCGAATTTGTCTATAATATAGAGTAGGTCTTCGGCTTTGTTATAGTAGTAGTAATATACTAGGCCGTACTACTTAGAGTAGTATAGATTAAAGTTTCTAAGTAGAATATAGTTATTAATAAATAGAAAGGTTTCGAATACTAAGTATATTTACCTAAAAGTATTTCTAGAATTCTATTTTAGTAGAGAGTTATAGATATAGTATATTAAAATTATTTAGTAGAGAGAGATAGTATCTATATATAGTTTAAGTTAGATTAAAATAAGATCTCTTCTATAGAAGTAAAAAGTCTAGTTACTAAATAGTAGTTATTTACTTATAAAAAAAAACTTTTAGAAGCTTTTTAATTAAGTAGTTTAGAGGAAATAGGAGAATATATATTATTTTAAAAGAGTTATATATAGCTAGTTTTTTATTATATTAATTAATCTAAGGTTCGAGAAGTATAATAGAGTTATAGAGTTTAATATTTTTATTAAAAAAAAAGAGAACTATATAAGTAATTTAGAATAATTATAGTTATACTAAATAATACTAAGTTCTTTATTATAGTCTAAGTTAGGTTTAAGAGAATCTAAACTACTTAGAGTTATTATCTTCTTCTCTAAAGTTAGACTTAGTATCTAGGCTATTAAAGTTTTTTTTAAATATATTTAATTTATTATCTATTTTAATTACAAATAGTCCTATAGTCTATATATAGATAGTAGTTATTAGTATCTACTACTATTATTTAGTAGAAAGTAACTATATTAATTTTAGAGATATAGAGAGTTAGTTAGTAGTAGAAACCTTCTATAATAGCTTGTTCTAGAGACGTTATATAGCTACGTTTAGAAGCGACTCTACTATTATAATAGAGATATTCTATTATTTAAGCTCGTTAGTAGTAGTAGCTTTTAGTAAAGTAACTTTAGTAGCTTTAGTAAACTTCTAAATAGCTATTTTGCCTAGTACTTTAGATAATTAATAAAAAGCGCTAAGCTTCTAGGTAGGAGATACTATTATTTTAAACTTATAGATATTCCTTTCGTAGCTCTTCTATTTCTTTCGAGAGTTAAATATTAGCTATAGTAGTTTTACTTAAAGAGTAAATACTACTAGTTATCTAGAAAGATAGTCTATTTATAGCTTTTCGAAAAACTTTTATAAAGACTTATAGAACCGAGAAGGTAAGTTATTATTAGTAATAGTTATTATTATAGTAAGTAGAAATAATATATTTACTTCTAGCTATTAAGTCTAGAGTATTTGCTTCCTATAGTAGTTATTTTTATTTCTATAGTATTATAATTTCTTTCTAGTTAGTAAGGCTTCGGCTTATAAAACAAATAGAATAGAGTCGCTAGACTTAGTAGTAGGCTTATTATTAGCCGATAATAGTCTAGCTCTAGTAAGTTCTTCTAACTCTTAGGTTATAATCTCTAGTTTAGTTAGCTTTAGTAGAGTTTATAGTATTAGTACTACTTAGGATACTAGAGCTTAGTATTTTAGTAGTAGTTCGAGCTCTTCTCTATTAGTAGTAGGTCTATAAGAATCTAGATAGTCTATATATATACTATAGAGCCTATAAAGCTCTATAACTAAGAGCTTATTAGGCTATCTAAGCTTCTTATCTAGGCCTTTTTTTTTAAAAATTAGTTCTATATCTTAGATATAGAATAGGTCTATAAGTAGCTTTCTAGCTCTTATTCTATATATATACTTAATCTATCTACTATATACTTTCTTCTAGGCTTTTTTCTAGTAGTTATTCTTAGGCTATTAATCTTTATCTATAGTAGGTTTAGTAGTATAGTTTTAAGTTTATACTAGTAGTTTCGAAAATACTATTACCTATTAACTATTAGGCTAGTTATAACTTTTATTTTTATCTTTCTTTAGGCTATTTACTTAGGCTCGGTCTCTTACTTTTTTAATACTTAGTATAGAGGCTAGAAGATTAGTTAGTAGTACTATAGTAAATCCTCTTATAGTAGCGACTTCTAGATAGGTTATAAGATAACTAATATAGCTACTTATAGATTAGGTACTTATTCCTATAGATCTATATATATTAGCTTAGCTATTAAAATTAAAATTATCTAAATTCTCTATATTCTAGATCTTCTATATTCTTACTTTCGAAAAAACTTTCTAGTTATTAACTTAAAACTTAGAAGTTAGAATATTAGTATTTTCTATCTAAGTATTATCGAGGTTCGAAATAGCTACTATAGTATCCTCGTATATAGATAGTAGTAGAGTATTACTACTTTAAAAGAGTTATAGTAAAAAAATAGATTATAGGTTCTAGAATTATATAAAAGTTATTTTAAAAGCTACGACTTTTAATTATTTATTAAAATAGAGTATATACTTCTATAGATTCTATACTTAGTATAGTTTCCTATATATAAAGTACTAAGAAATAAAGTTTTTTTTATATTTCTTTTTATATTCTTCTAATATATAATACTTACTATAGTATATATAGTTTAGATAGGTACTATAATAGTTAGACTTAATATATTCTAATTAGTAGTAGTAGTAATAGTATAAGATCTAAAGTTGCTATATATATTACTAGGTACTATACTAGCTACTTTCGAAGATAATTCTCTCTATAATATATTTATTAGCTTTATCTACTTTAGTAAGTTTAATAACGACTTTTACTCTTATATAGAATTAGCTACTATCTAGAATAGCTTACTTTGCCTTAAGCTAGCCTATATAGAGAATTAGGTTTACTCTATCTAGAATATTAGTATTATTAGTAATTAGCTTATATTTAAAAACTTTCTTTCTAATAAGAGTTTTTAGATTATAGAAAGTTAGTATATTATAAATAAAAAATTCGAATATCTTAATTAGTAGGTTTATTTATTTTTCGAAAATAACTATCTAGTTTTTATATTTTTTAAGTATCTCTATTTTATATAGTATTACTATATAGTATTCTAGATTGCTACTCTTTTTAATATCTACTATAGTAACCTATATATCTACAAAGACTAGATTCTTATATCTAGTAAAGTATATATTAATCTTTTTAATAATTTCTACTAGTAATAATATTTTTATTTTTTTATATTATTTCTTATTATATATTTTAAGTATAAACTTATAGTATTAAAAAGGCTATAGGTCTTATACTAGAAGAGGTTAAGAAGAGACGTTTATAGGTATTAAGAATATAGTTAGTAGAAAAAAGTTATTAGTCTAAGTATTATTAAAGTATTATATAATCTATTTTATAAGTTTTTTCTAAGCTACTTTTTAGGTATTATTTATAATAATATTAATTCTTTATTATATAGTCGAGAGCTTAGTATCTATCTTAATCTAGGTCTCTTAGAGTTTAGATAGGTTAGGTTCTTTTATTAGATAGTAGAAGAAAATAGAAATATTCTCGAAAAAGAGGTTATAGGTATTTAGTAGTATAGAATAGTAGAATAGTTTCTCGCAGCTATATCTATTATCTAGCGAGGCTTTCTCTAGATCTTTAATAATATTAATAAGATTATATATATATTTATATATTCTATAGGCTAAAATACTCTATTTAAAAGCTTTTCTAGTTAGCTACTCTATTACTATAGTAGTAGTAAGGTAAGATAGTAGTTAGACAATAGCTATTACTTTACTAATTACTTTAGTATAGTTCCGAAGAGCTTTCGAGTAGTATTAATTAATAAATTCTAAAAATTAGAGATATTATAATATTAATATCCCTCTATTATATATAGGAGAAAGACTTACTAAGCGACTTATACTTTCGGAACCGCAAAGGTAGTAACTCCCGACCTAAGCATTTGCGTTATACTTGCCTTTAATTGCAATATTTTATTATACTAAATATACTAACTTAGAATATTATTCTAGCTTCTCTACTAAAGATATATATTATTCTAGCTTCTCTGCTAAAGATATATATTATTCTAGCTTCTCTGCTAAAGATATAATATATTATTCTAGCTTCTCTACTAAAGATATAATATATTCTAGCTTCTCTACTAAAGATATAATATATTATTCTAGCTTCTCTACTAAAGATATAATATATTATTCTAGCTTCTCTACTAAAGATATATATTATTCTAGCTTCTCTATCCTAGCTTCTCTGCTGAAGACACAAAGAGCCCAGAATAGAGAAGCCGAAGAAGTACCTATAAGTGCCTGATACCGATTTGCTCCTGTCGATAAATTAGGTCACACAGATTCTCCTTATCCGTGAAACGTAGAAGCACCACTAAGAGACACTAGGATCGCCCTTCCTCACGAAATATAGAGCGTAATAAAGAGAAATAATACAAACCTAAAAGACTCTCCTTCCTTAAGAATTGGAAGGTAAGGCTTTTAGGAATAATATATAGCTATACGATCCTCTTTCCTTACAAAATGTAGAGTAAAGTTTTTAGGAATAATATATAGCTAAGAAGCCCTCCTTCTTTACAAATTGTAGGGTAAGGCTTCTAGAGATAATATATTGCTATAAGATCCTCCTTCTTTACAAAATATAGAGTAAGGCTTCTAGAGATAATATATTACTATAAGATTCTCTTTCTTTAAAAAATATAGAGTAAGGCTTTATAGAGTAAGGCTTTTAAAAGTAATATAGAGCTATAAGATCCTCCTTCTTTAAGAATTATAGGGTAAGGCTTTTAAAAGTAATATATAGCTATAAGATCCTCCTTCTTTAAGAATTGTAGAGTAAGGCTTTTGAAAGTAATATAGAGCTATAAGATCCTCCTTCTTTACAAAATATAGAGTAAGGCTTCCGAATTCGGTTAGCAAGCTTCCGATCAAATATTGTACCTTCCGGTCGACCTCCTACTAGCTATACTACTTATCTTACTCTTACTATAGATAGCAGCTTATTCCTACTACTACTACTATCTACCTAACTACTTAGTTATTCTACTTATTACTTATTAGATAGGTTAAGTATACTATTACTACTACTACCTCCTTCGTCGAGTACTCTAGAACTAGATAACTCGTATACAACTCTACTAAATATAGATAACTAGGAATATACGACTGAGGGCAATAGTAGTAACAATACTCTCCTATTATAATTATAATATAGATTCTTTGAGCGCTATTCTATATTCATCTCCTCTACTTTGCGCACTCCGGATTTTTTCTAGTAATAGAAGCGATTAGTACGCGACTAGGACCGTAAAGAGATGCAATAGATAAGGCAAAATATAAATAAGACTATTAGGCGCGAGAACAAACGTATAGGCAACCCGGAACTAGAATTCGGCGAACGCAAGTAGGCCAACGCGATATACTACTACGTTAGGTTAGTATATAACGAGCCGGATCTAGAGTAGTATATTAATAAAATTATTATAAAGCGCTACTACAACTAGGAGTTTTATAATATTATAGGTAAAAATAAAAGTATAAGCGAAGTAGAAGCCGATAAAGGAAGCGAAGTAGAAGCCGATAAAGGAAGCAAAGTAGAAGAGTATAAAGGAAGCAAAGTAGAAGAGTATAAAGGAAGCAAAGTAGAAGAGTATAAAGAAAGCAAAGTAGAAGCTAATAAAGGAAGCAAAGTGGAAGAGTATAAAGAAAGCAAAGTGGAAGCTAATAAAGGAAGCAAAGTAGAGGACTATAAAGGAAGCAAAGCAAAGAACTATAAAGGAAGCGAAGTAGAAAACTATAAAGGAAGCAAAGTAGAGGACTATAAAGGAAGCAAAGCAAAGAACTATAAAGGAAGCGAAGTAGAGCCCTCTAGTAGAATAGAGGATGATTTCGGCCTACTATACTACTAGTCTAAGAAACTATCGCCGTCAAATAAAAAAGAAGCCGATATAGACATATAGGAAGAGCTATCGGAAGATCTACGACCTCGTATATAGTAGCGTAGCGACTAATATATACTACTAAGATAATAAGGAGCCTCTACCGAATTAGATATAAATATACTAGATTACTAGTAGATAAATAATAGATATTATAAGAAGCTCTTTCTAGAATAGTAGAGAATCTTCGACGAGAAGCAATATCTATTTTATTTTAACTACGAGAAAGAGAGAGACTAGATAAAAATACTACCTACTCTAGAATTCGAGATTAAATAGCAAGATGCGATAGGCGAAGCTAACTAAGTATAGTATGCTATATAGCCAGTGCTGGCAGAGCTACAATACTAGGCTACTCTCTTTAATACAAAACTTTTTATTATATAGTATCTCCTTACTACTTGGAAGTTTGTATAGGTGAACAGCTATAGAGGAAAGCTAGTCCAAGCTAATATATAAATATTCTTTAAAGAATTGTTATATATAAAGCTATACTATATATATAGTTATAGGGGTTCTAACCTAAAAAAGGGCTCGATAGAAAAAAGCCTTTATATTATACTCCTACTACTAATATTCGCCTACCTATACTACTTGAAGTAGTACTATCGGTTCTATATCTAATAGATCTACGCTATTAGAGTAGGTATATAGACCTATAAAGATATAGTAGAAGCTAGCTAAGTTTTCGAGTATTCTACTCGAGGTAGCTTAGATAATATTATAGTATCTTATTTGCTATAGTATAACTATAAAAACCCTATATACTTTGTTCTAGAAACGTTGCGTTAGAATCTATTTTAGAAGTAGTACTAGAAAGCTTAAAAATGCTTAGACGATAGCTATAGCTCTAAATATATTTTTATCGAGTTCTAGGAAGTCGAAGATAATATTACTATATTATAGGCGCTACTTATTAAGTTCTAGGCTACTATTTCTACTATAAAGCGATACCTCTTCTACTAAGTAGAGCTATACTAGCCTGAAATATATATATATATTATATAGAAGTATATCGACGAGGAGCTTCTTATCTATAGCGAGAGTAATAGTAGTAGAGTAATACTATACTAAGGCTGCCCTTTGGTTTTTAGTACTAGAACTATAGATTTTATAGAAAAGGTACTTATATAAGTAGAAACTCCTTAGAGGTTTGCTAATACTACTAGGTATTACTCTATATAGGTACTATACTAGGGTATAAGAGTATTCTATAGAGAACTATACGGCATATAGTAGAGCTAATATATAGACGAATTACAAGGCGAGGTATAGAAACCCCGTAATAGAGAAAAGCCTAGCGAGGTTAGTATAGAGAATCCCCGACTAGGGTTCCTCGAACAAGATAAGTCCTAGCTAATATAGATAGTACTAGTAGGATAGTAGCCGATATTTCAGCCTATCTATAAGCTCTAAGGTATTTAGTTAGATATAGTACTAATACCTACTACTCTATAGATACGTATACTAATATATAATACTAAGATATAGGATACTACAAAATTAGGGCTATAGGAACTAAAAGACGTATAGCTTAATTCCGAAGATAGTAATAGAGAGGACTAAGATAATAATAATTAGTAGCTCTTTGTCCTAATTCTATATAATTAAGAATCTATACCTAAAGTAGACTCCGTTTTTCTATATATCGATAATGTAGACGACTCTACTATAGAATTAAAGGAGTCGATAGATAGTTACCGAGACGTCTAACTAGAAGACTCTAAAGGCTCCTACTTATTTTTATACTTAGAGTCAGATATAAAATTTGATAAATAGAAAAGATCTCTATTAAGACCAACCCGCATATACGCTTGTCAATCTCCAAAACATTATTATTACTATTATTCTTACTAAGTTTTGTAGTCCGAAGATGGCCTACTACTACCCTCCAATTGTCCCTATATAAGACTCTAGTAGTACCTTCGTAGTCTCTACCTTTTCTATCTATATTATTATACTTATTAAACCTATTAATAATAGACTGTCTCTCGCTAGTTGCTACTTTTAATTTCGTAGAGAGTGCCTAATATATAGCAACTCCCTTCTTAGAAGGCTTAATAGTATAGTTTAGGAGCACTGTAACTATATCTATTATAGTCGGATCTATATAGAAGACAACTACTTTTTCTCTATTACTATATATACTATATAAATATATACTATATACTATCTAAGGTTTAATCTATTTCGAGAGTTATTATAGATAGTCTAAAAGCCCGTCGTAAGTTAGTAGCTCTTTACCAAATTGCTAGAGACGTCCTCTCCTACTCTTATTACTTTGTATAGTAGTATAAGGGCCTGCAACTTCGGAGCCTTAGCTAGTAGCTCCTTACTAAACGCTACTATAAAGTTATACTCTATTCCCTTTTTGCTTATCTATACTAAAAGCTTCTTACCCTATAATAGAGATAGTAGTATACTAGATGAGCGGTCAATCTATCTAATACAGACTAGTCGCTATTAGCTTCTATATAGGAAATCTTTCTATATTTGTTGCGTAGAACTATATACGTCTTCGACTGAGGAGTAATTTGATTGTGCTATTATCGATAGGCTGCCCTTCTTCTACTATTGTAATAGTACTTGTACTCTTTATACTATATATAAGAAGTAATCGACGCGAGCTATATCTTTGCTAATATATAATACGTACTGCGATACGGGTCGGGAGGGTATAGAAGTTGCTAGAAGTCTGGCCTATGTCTAAGTAGGAGCGCGCTCGATAAAGATATAGAAATACAATTTTTAATATCTACTTTGCTATCTTATTCTACTCTGCGATTGTTATATAGTACTCTTATAGAAGCTTTGCCTCCTATCTGCTAGTATTGCTATCTTCTATAGGCTCCGGGAGTATCTTATAGTAGAAGTATACCCGTCGCTACTCGTAGATTGCATATTTCGTTACTAAATGTTTCGGTGGACTATAAGAACTAGATCCTATTCGTTCCTTCGCCACCTTAGAGTCCTTCACTCTAAATAATATATTAAGTATCTATATATTACCTAACAAGTTCTTTAAATATTATCTAATATAGCTTTGCTACCTTAGTATACTTAACTCTAAATGTTGCGCTAACTATTTATATATTTTCTAATAAGTTCTTCGATTATTATCTAATCTAAAGCTATCGAACCTCGCAAGTCTAATACTAACTCTACTATAGGTATTACGAAACGTTATATCCGATATAAGGATTTGATCTGCGCTCGGCGCACTCGAGTATACTTTGTATTGCGACTCCTATTGACCTAGAAACCCTCTACTATAAAAAACCCGGTTACAAATCCCCGAACTTCTCGACTATTAGTATAGTATGCCACGACACTCTATTTTTCTAGCTGCGCAGTATAGAGTATTATAAATCTATATAAAACTCCTAATATAAATTATTAAAGTATAGATTCCTATCTATTACTTATATATATTATTACCTCATCCTCGACTGGCTTCGTAGTTTTCCTAGTCTCTCCAAATATAAGAAGCTTGTCTCTAATAACCTAATACTATTCCAAACCTCTAACTCTCTCTTATTATCGCGCTAGGTTTGCAACGCCCTCTATTATCAAATATATACTAAGTTATACCTATGTAGCAGAGGATTGTATATATACTACTATTGCCCTTGTTATTATCTATAGTACGAATATGCTTATTCAGCTCCTATACCTAGTTCCAATTTAGAATTAGAAGTAGAATAGTTAGGTTCGCGCCTCGTACCTAGTTCGATTGTTACAAGATGTCTTTTAAGATTAGTAGGTTTGTATAGATATATAGAAAGAAGCTATAGTATAGTCCTCGGTTATAGCTCTTTCTATCTTTATATATATATAAATCTACTAAATAATATAGTCTCGTCTTATTCGACTTAAGCTTTGATTTAATACTAATAGTAGACCTTTAGTATATCTATACTATCTTGTATATTAATCTAAGTTATATTGTAAAGACTATAGTATCTATATAAAGGACAGAGTATATATATAAGATAGGCTAGGTACTCGAGTACCTATTATACTATATATATATTTTATATATAGCGCGATCTTGCTATTCCTAAGACCCTGCATCGCATTAATAGTAGTATACGCCTTGAGTCGAAATTGAATCCTAGATACTAGCTAGCCTTCTCCGTCGACAGAAATAATACTCTCAATTGTATAACGTTTCATCTGAACTTGAAATTCTCAAGTAATACGATCTTCTCTATTGCTACTAAGCTCTTCGTTTCTACTACCCGGCAGGCGATTGTCTTAGCCGCTACTATAAACTCGATCTAAGTTTCCTTATTGTTATTTATATTATCTTCCGTCTAATATATAAAGTATATATTATATATCTTAGACTTGAAATTGTAATATACGACTTCGTCTTACCTTTTCCTTAGCCTACTAGTATATCTACAATCTCGTTATTTAGATAAAACAATCTAGATTATATTAATATATTCGGCATCTATTATTTATTATATAGGCGTCTCGAAGTAGGAATAGCAACTACTATATTATACTCGCTCTAGAAGTAACTTAATTAGCTAGGTATCGAGTCTATTTACTCCTTCTAGGTACTATAGTAATTTCTATATAGTCGTATAGGTAGAAGTTGTGCGATATCTTTATTAAGCTACTTATATCGTAGTATAATTAATATATTATAAAGGTCCGGTCTCCTTTAGCGATATAGAGTCGAAATTATAAAGTTATATATATATAATACCCTCTTATAACCGTTTCTAGTCCTACTTATCTAGTTCTACTTATCTAGTCCTACAAGCTCTGCCCGGATTAGTATATATTAATGCTAGGCGTTATCGCATAGTATAACTACTATTAAGTCTCGCATTATCTGCATCTAGACATTATAGGAGCTAAGTACTTATATACTACAAAGCCTAAAACGAATACTTAGACCTCTACTATCCTAAATACCTTATATCTATATATATTCTATAGCTAGGTATATAGTTGAAATACTCTCTATAGTAGCGCCTAACGTGTCTAGACTTCTTAGTACTTCTACTAGCAGTTCTAAGCTAAAGGTATATAAAAGTTCTCTATTAATCTCGAGGGAAGATATATTTTTAATTTATTAAGGTACTATTATATTATCTCTTACCTTTGGCGCTACTAAATACCTTGCCCTCTAGGTCTACTATAATCTCTACTTTGCAAAGGACATACTCTTTGTTCTTCTTAATCTTATTAATATCTTTTAACCTATATAGATATCTATTCTACTATAGATTAAAAAATATAATATCTTTTACTACTATACTCTTTATTCTTTATATTAGCTTATTCTTATTATCTCGCTATTATATTATAACTTCTATAGGCATATTCTTAGCGTCGCCGGCTTTCTATAGCGTCAAATTGTTATACTAGCCTTATTATAGTATAAAATCAAGCTGACGCTAATTCGAGGAAGGCGTCTTGCGTAGTCGTATTATTCTATAGTTTTGCAATATATGTCGCCGTCTAGATTCTGCCGCAAGGAGAGTTCAATCCGATAGCGGCTTCGATAGCTAGTAGATATACGCTCCTATCGAACTTGTCTACTATAGTAGGAGGGTTGAACCGGTATAGTAATATTAGATAATACTATTATATCGTATTTAGAGTCGCAACCTTATTATACATTCTTTGAAAGAAAGAAAGAACCTACAATTTGACTTCTCTAAAACCCTCACTTTATATATTAGTAAGAAGGAAGGAACTTTAAAGTAGGCCTACTTAAATTATAGTATCGAGACTTGCGAATCTTTTTACTATATCGTACTTATTATTACCTAAATAGCACGAGTAATAATCTCTAAATATAAAATATACGAAGAGATAAGTAAGGAAGATATAGACGTCAAGAGCTTTATTTGCGCTAGTCAATTCGATAGCAAACCTACTAGCTACTAGGCGACGGCCTTTCTAGACGTTATAGATACCGACATTATATAGTTCAAGATCGACCTCGCCAAGCGCGCAGCAGACAATAGTCACGAGGATACGCTATATAAGAGCTTCTATAATTAGGATAGGGCGGCAGATTCGAGATCGAAGTAGAGCAAGGCATAGATAGAATTTATCAAGCGCAACTATTTCGAATTCATAGCCTCCCAAGTAGTATCTACTATAGTTAGTAGGCAAGACGCTCAAGACCCTCCTTGCCTATAAGCTGTTTACTATAGTATTATATACTATAGTAGGTAGGCTAGTAGAAAGAATATAGAAGTTGATATACGTTTCGATTAGAACCTAGTTCTATAAGTACTAAGTAGGCAATATAGGGTCTGGTCTAGATACTAGGGTATAGTCGCTTTATATATTTAAGGAGGATAGTATAAGAGTAGCGAGCAATCGTATAAGATAGAGATATAAGAGAGTAGATATCTATAGAGAAGAAAAAGCGTAGTAATCTACCCAAAGCTAGAAAGATCAAGCTATCAGAGAATCAAATACTTGTATAACTAGCTTAGTTCAAACCGAAGAAGTTAGCGACGCCTATATTAGTACTAGATAGTTCTAAGCTATATACAAAATATAACGCAGATACCCCAACTATTTCTGAACCTTTGTTTATACCCAAGACCTACCTCTTCTACTACTAAATACTTGAAGTAGTCTTCGATAGCGACTAGCAGTCTCTAGTGCGAATAATAGTATCTGCAATTGAGAAGAAGTAGAATAGCAAGGTATTAACTAAAGAGTAGAAGGCGAGCTGACTCGGCATTGCTCAATTAGCTTTGTTATTCAATAGCGCAGAGTTCAAAGACTATTAGAAAGTATTGATAGATACTATTATAGATACTAGTAAAGGTCTAGCTTAAGCGACAAGAGAGAATTAAAAAAGGTAGAAGTTAAGACTTCTATAAGGCTATTAAATTCCTTCTTCTTCGAGTATAAAAAGAAAGAATTAAAAAAGATAGAACTTCTGCGAGGCTATCAAATTCCTTCTCCTTCAGGTATAAAAAGAGAGGACTAAAAAAGGTAGAAGTTAAGACTTCTACAAAGCTATCAAATTCCTCCTTCTTTAGGTATAAAAAGAGAGGACTAAAAAAGGTAGAAGTTAAGACTTCTACAAAGCTATCAAATTCCTTTTTCTTCGAGTATAAAGAGGGAGAAATTAGAAAGGTAGAAGTTGAGACTTCTATAAGGCTATTAACTTCCTTTTCTTTTGGATATAAAGAGGGAGGATTAGAAAAGGTAGAGTAGTACTTTTAGGTAAGCTATTAACTTCCTTCTCTTTCCGATATAAAAAGAAAGGATTGGACAAGATAGAGTAGTACTATTATATAAGCTATTAACTTCCTCCTTCTTCGGATATAAAAAAAGAGGATTAGAAAAAGTAGGGTAGTACTTTTAGATAAGCTATTAACTTCCTCCTCCTTTCGATATAAAGAGAGAGGATTAGACAAGGTAGAGTAGTACTATTATATAAGCTATTAACTTCCTCCTCCTTCTAATATAAAGGGAGAGAATCTATATAACTAGAATATAACCTACCTTATACTTTTCTATTTCTTTTTATACCTACTTTATATTATTTATACTTTTACTTCCTACTTACTTTCTACCTCTCTAACCTTTTAGTTCTTTATACTATTTGAAACTTAGATATATAATATATATACTTTACTACCCTTTACTACTAGTACTAGTCTCGCTAGTATTATATAGATATTAGATATAAATTTTACTAGTATAATTTGTATCTACCTATTAATATAAAATAATATAAAGAGATAGAGCAAGCTCTATATACTAGCTAACCTCGGTAATACAAGGTGCCTCGTATAGCGAAACGAGCGATATAAGGTAGAATAGCTTTTCGAAATACTACTAAATATAATTATTTTTACTAGTATAAATTATTACTACTAATTATCCTATAGAGTTAGGGAATCTATAGGTAAGCTAAAAGCGATGCGCTACCTAGCCCGCTCCTAGTAGAGGTATAATAGTTATAGGTTGCTAATCGGTATAGAATTACTTACTTATAGTAATATTATAATAAGAATCCGGCTATACTAATAAAGTATAGAGCTAACAAATATAGTAAGATTCGTTAGTAGTACGACCTAGGGTACTACGGTCTAATACTAACGATCGTATAAGCGAATATATAGCCTATCGTTTATATAGTAATATACCTAAAAAGAAATTCCAAGATCCAAGAATACAACCTCGAGTGGCGACTGCCAATTACTCTACCTATAAGTTCAAATATCAAGCTCAATACAGAGTATATATTCGGAGTATATAAGAAGGCACTCAAAACTTATACGCCAGACTTAGTTGCCCGAACTTACTACGTAGTAATACTCTTGTATCGCACCTCGATAGGACGTTTATATAGTTCTACTCCTCTAATATTTTAATAACTAGAGCAGATACGACAGACCCCGCAAGACCTTTAAAATAGATATTATAAGCAATTAGAAGAAGAATCTAAAGGAGAACTCTAAGGAGGCTATAAGGAAGAGGAGTAGGTATAGCAGGCAAGATAGAAGGAGAAGTAGATTTAATAGGAAGATATACTTTATTAGCATAGACTACATACTTAGACTATACGACCTGCCTCTATAGCCGCTACTACTAGCGACTATATATTAGTACTAGGACGCCCTACAAAAGCCTCGAGATAGTAGCAGATACTAGAGAACAACGACGAAGACTATACTAGATATAGCGCTCCGATATAGTAAAATAATAATAATACCTATATACCTAGAGTAATACTCCGAGCCGCTTTACTAATATATACTATATTATACCTAAGACTACTACTACCCGATACTATCTACTCTTCAAATATTATATAACTAGTATAGAACTCTAGATATATAGTATAAGAAGAGAATAAAAATACAAAGACAAAGGTCGTAGAAAATATAAGTAAAAATAAGAATATAGGGCTATAGTAGTTAATAGAGGAGATATAGGGAGATATCGTAGTCGAAGTATATTATACTATTACTAGTATATATACTTGAAGCAACTACTAATAAAATTATAGTACTTAACTAATAGGACTATTATACTCCGAAATACTACTAGTAGAATCAAGCTGGAGTTCCAGCTCGACGATAAGGAGAGAGACGTCACTTAGGAATGGAGTCTTAAACGCAGAGGAATGCTATTAGCAATATTAGTAGAGGAATTAGTTAAAAGAATAGAGCTAGTAACTGTAGCAAGATAAGGAGCTTAGCGATAGCGCTAATTGCTAGAGGAGATCTACAAATCGAAAAGATAAAACAAGTACTATAAGAGCTAAACTACTAGTAGTATATAGATTTATAATAGAATAGCTAATATTAAAAAGATAGAAGTTCTTTAAATTATTTAAGCTTAGGTTTTTTTAGACTTCCGACTATAGATTATACTTTGTAGCTCTAGTATAGTTTGTAATTATCTCCCTTGCATGTAGCATTCTATAGGTTTAGCTAATAATAACAAATAATCTTATCGAGGAATATATAAGTCTCGATAGTCTACTATAAATATTATAACTAATATAGGGACAAGTAGCTTTTATAACTATCGAGAAACCCAAAGTTCAATCTCTATCTAGACGCCGGTTGCCTGAGAATTGTTAGCCTACTTGCGACCCCTCTCTGGATCTAGACTCGCTCCAAAGCCTGATTCATAACGACTTCTATAAGAGTACAAAGGGGTTCCTATATAGGATTTATATAATTACAAGAAGGATTCTCCTAGCCTATACTACTTAAGCCTCGCATATCCAGATAACATTAATATAGCGACAAGGTAGGTATATACTCCTCCAATCGTCTAATACAATTTGCTAATAGATTTTAGTAGGACTACCCGTGCCTCGACTAGAGGCGCTATAGCCGACAAGGACTCTACTATCTCGACAGCTCTAGTAACCTTGCTTGTTAGAGCTTCTAGAACCTAATATATAGTAGCCAGCTCCTATTTCCTGAACCTCGGATTATAGTTCTAGGTTAGAATTACTAGGTAGTTAGGCAAGGACTATATAATAGTATTAGACAATAAATACGTCTATAATAACTCTAATATATCTAATTATCTCTCTTAGATATATAATAAGGGAAATATAAATTAGCCGATTAGTATCTAGACTAATACTACTACTACTATATTAGCTAGCCGAAAGCCTGCTATAGATAGTAATATAGCTCTATACTATTACCTCGTCCGACTCTAGGTATTCGGTAATATAGTTTAGAACCTCGACTTTTGCGATTACGTTATACGAAGTCTATATACTATATATAATAAATTATAAAATAGAATAAATTCTTTTTCCTAGAAGGCTATATATCTAGGAGTCGAGGTAATTAATTACGTTTGGCAGAATATACCTAATAACAAGTACCCTCTATATAAGTTCTTTCTAGACCTTTTTATCTACTATATAAAACCGTTTAGACTATTCGAGTCCGGCTATATCCCTCCTACAATAGAGCTTAAAAAAGAATTCCTCGTTGCGTTTAGCTATATTTCTATACTATATATAGCAAACGCGGGCTACTATTAGTATATAGACTTTAATATAGATCGGATCGAAGTTACAAAGAAGTTCTTTTTTTCTATAATAAAATAGTTTTATATTAGAAATAGTTAACTCGACTATATACTCTAAGTATTATAATTATTATATAAATTCGACGAGAGTATTAGAATTCGACGAAAGTATTAGAGTTAGGCGTCTAACTCTAATAACGCGTTACTATACCCCCGACGCCGAGAATAGTAGTCGGAGCCTCCTACTATATCTAATCTTCTAAGATATTATCCTCGTCGCTACGTCTTACTAGATATAGGAATTGGTACTATTTATATATACTAGCTCGATGCTAGAGGTCAAGACAGTTTGAGTAGGTGCCAGGATCTATATTCCTCTTGATTGTATTAATAGTAAGCTTCAACTCAAGCAAGACTAGTCTTAAGAACTTAGTAGGTAGTGCCGGATTGATATCTGCCTAAAAGATTGCGCTACTACCTTTGTTGAAACTAGTAGCGATAGTACGAGCAAAGGGAGTATTGCTATAACTATCGGCGAAGATGCGATTAATTAACTAAACAGAAGGTCGAATAATAACTCTAGTATAATCTCCTCCTATATAGATATTATAAGCCTAGAATACTTAATTAATATTGTTCTAGCTAGGCTAGATTCTTATTATATAGAAGTAGAGCTATAAGACTACCTTGTTCTAGAATAGCTAATTGCTAGTTAGAATACTAAGAATATAGTAGAAGTATAAGAATAGATAGTTAGAATAATTATATATTATTAAAGTCTACTAATTTTTAAGTATATCTATAGGGGGTTATTAATACTAAGATAGATAGAACTAGAATATATCTCTAGGGATACTCGGAATATAGATGCGATGTAGTCTAGCTACTAGGAGAAGAGTAGCAAAGTATAGATCTAGCCTATTAAACTAACTATTAGAAATATTAATTATATTAACTACTATAGGTAGTAGGCTGTTAAGCAGGATATAAGTAGTACTAACTACAGCTTATATATTGTTAGCTAGCACTAGTACGATAGTATTAAAGAATATATTAATACGATTCTAAAAGTCGATTTTTATCGAGCCTTTGAAGCGCTCTCTAGTACAAATGTCTTGAATGTTGTAATAAGTAATATAATTTCTAAGGTCGCAGATTTTGAGATTCGTATAGTTATAGAGTCGAATATCGAGTAAGTACCCAAGAGAGAGAGTTATACTAGAGAGAGCTATTATAGTAGTCGATATCTAAATAATATTAGCTTAGATAAACTATTAAAAATAGAAATCAAGGTAGTATAGCTTTTATAGATAGATAGGTTATAAAGACTCGAGTTAGAGTATAGACCGCAAGAGGCCTACTAAATAATAGTATCTAGAGTAAATATAATCTTAGCGCTTTATAATATTCTATAACTATATAGTAATAGGATAAAATAGATAAAAATATAATTTGCAAATAGGTCTAGGCTTACTATATAGTAATACTAATTAATAAAGGACCTCTAGGCTAGGCCTTAGGAGACTCGTCCGTTTATAGTATAATTTAAGCTATAGTAATATATTAATTATCCTCTTAGAATATAGAGTAATATCGCAAGGAGTAATATATAGTCGAAGTTTCCTCCTTCTTCAAGAATTGTAGGGTAAGGCTTTTAAAAGTAATATATAGCTATAAGATCCTCCTTCTTTAAGAATTGTAGGGTAAGGCTTTTAAAAGTAATATATAGCTATAAGATCCTCCTTCTTCAAAATTTATAGAGTAAGGCTTTCAAAAGTAATATATAGCTATAAGATCCTCCTTCTTTAAGAATTGTAGAGTAAGGCTTTTAAAAGTAACGTATAGCTATAAGATCCTCCTTCTTTAAGAATTATAGAGTAAGGCTTTTAAAAGTAATATATAGCTATAAGATCCTCCTTCTTTAAAAATTATAGAGTAAGGCTTTTAAAAGTAATATATAGCTATAAGATTCTCCTTCTTTAAGAATTGTAGGGTAAGGCTTTTGAAAGTAATATAGAGCTATAAGATCCTCCTTCTTTAAGAATTATAGAGTAAGGCTTTTAAAAGTAATATAGAGCTATAAGATCCTCCTTTTTTAAGAATTATAGAGTAAGGCTTTTAAAAGTAATATAGAGCTATAAGATCCTTCTTCTTTAAAAATTATAGAGTAAGGCTTTTGAAAGTAATATATAGCTATAAGATCCTCCTCCTTTAAGAATTATAGAGTAAGGCTTTTAAAAGTAATATTCAAGAATCTCAACTCTACTACTACTACCTTCTATATAACTACTCGATTATCCTACTTCTTACTTATTAGACAGGTCAAGTATACTATTACTGCCGCCAGCTTCTCTACCTAATATACTAATTTTAGCTAACTCGTACGCAACTCTACCAAATACAAATAGTAGGGATACTACGATCGAGGGCAATAGTAGTAATAATATATTCCTACTATAATAAGTATATAGTTTTATAGAGCGCAAAGCTGTATTTATCTCCTCTGTCCTATACTCCTTAGACTCCTTCTACTAGTAGTCTCGATTAGTAGTCTAACTAGACTAGCAAGAGAGACTAGAGACAAAGCAAGATGCAAAATAGAGAATTAGGCGCCCAAACGCATGTATAGGCAACTTAGAATTAGTATTTAGAGAGACTGAGTAGGCAAATGCAATATATAATTATATTAGGGAGGTATATAATAAGACTTAATAGAAGAAGCATATTAGTAGAATACTAACCAAAGGTAGTACGAGATCGTAGGCGAAGATAAAGATACAAGCAAAGTAGAAGCTAATAAAGAAAGCAAAGTAGAAGCCGATAAAGAAAGCAAAGTAGAAGAGTATAAAGGAAGCGAAGTAGAAGCTAATAAAGAAAGCAAAGTAGAAGAGTATAAAGAAAGCAAAGTAGAAGCTAATAAAGGAAGCAAAGTAGAAGAGGATAAAGGAAGCAAAGTCGAGAACGATAAAAGAGGCAAAGTCAAGCCCTCTAGCAGAATAGAAGATAAGTATGACCCGCTAAATTACTAGTCTAAGGAACTATCGCTATTAAAGTAGAAAGAAGTCAATATAGATACGTAGGAAGAGCTATCGGAAGGTCTATAACCTAATATATAGTAGAGTAGTAGCGATAATATACTAGGACTCAAATAGCTTAGGCCTATACAAATCTAGCATACTATTCATATATGCCCGATTACTAGTAGGTCAATAACAAGAGGTAGAAGAAGCTATCTATAGAAGAACAAAAAGTTATTAATAAGAAGCGAGTCCTGTTCTATTCCGACTATTAGAAGGAGAGAGACTAGACTATAATACTATCTACTATAGGCTTTAAGCTTAAGTAGAGAGAGGCAATAGGCGAAGCTAACTAAATATAGTATAGTATATAATCTATTCCGGCAGAGCTATATTACTAGGCTACCTCCTTAATATACTATTATTACTAGTATAGTATATTCTAACTACCTAGGAATATATATAGACTAATAGCTATAGAGGAGCGCAAGCTGATATACAAACGTTTTTCTAAGAATTGTTCTATACAAAACTTTATTACAGCTATAGTAGTATAGGTTGCAACCTAAAGAAGGGCTAGACCGAGGAAGTCTCTAACTTTGTCCTACTACTACTAATATTTATATTTCTATACTATTCGAAGTATTACTATTAGTTCTTAGTCTTATAAGTCTACGCAGTTGTAGTAGGTATATAGATTTACGAAGTTGTAGTAGAAGCTAGCTAACAACGTCTATATAGTAAAAGAAAATAACTATATTAAGTAATATAGAGGCAAAACTATCGCTATAGCTACTTTGCTAGTACGCCGACTTCTTAAGTAGAATAGTTAGCTATTACTTAGATACTATTATATTTATTAAAAGTACTAAGGAACTTAGCAACTTACTATTCTACTACTAGACTATAGACGACTATTAAAAATAGCTAGATTCTAATTATATATTAACTTTAATTATAGCTAGGTATATTAGTAAAAGAGAATAACTATATCTAGCGTTCGATTCTCGGTCGGAGCAAAAGAAACTAGCTACTAATATTAGAGCTTTAGAATAATACTAGTATAGGCAAATAGATATTTATTATTTTACCTATAGCTCGAAAATATTAATATTTTATAAAGGTAATAAGAATCTCTACTAATAGTTCTATCGAAGTATTGCCTCTACTACCTAGCTAATCGGGTTTATAAGAGTATAGACTTGTAGGTATATCTAGTTCTTAGTAGCTAATTCGATAAAAGGTAAAGTTTATAATTATATCTATACCTCAAGTATAGTAATATATTTGCTAACTATAATATATATATCTCGCTCGGGAACTTAGTACTTTTATAGTATATCGAGAGAAGGTTAATACTATAATAGTAATTACAACTATAAATATATATTTATTAAAGGCAAATATATCGAAGACGAGATCGAGAACTTCTAGACACTACTTGCAACATACCAAACTATTATCTTAACTACTGCGCCATGTCCCTTCTGCGAGATAAGTTGTCTCTAAGCTAGAAATATATATCTCTATTCTATAATAGTATATGCATAATAAGCTCCTTATCTATAGCGAGGGCAATAGAGGATTAATACTACTATATAGTAGCTACCTATTGCGATTCAGTACTAGAACTATTATTATTCTAGTATATTCTCTAATATAGCTGGGTTTGGACCTTATACAAAGCAACAAGAAGGTTTTATAGATGGACCTGCGGCACGTAGTAGAAAGAACAGGCTAGTATATTATAATAGAAAGGTTTGAAGGACTCGAAGGGAGAAAATATTAGTAGGCCCAGAGTAGCGAATCTGGAACTTGATCCTGAGAATAGAAGATATACTAGCTAATATATATAATGCTAGCAGAATAGTTTGGGATATTATAAGGCGTTAAAGAGCTTTAAAATATCTAGCTAGATATAGTCCTTATACCTACTAATTAATAGATGCGCTATCTAATATAGTCTCGCTACGTAGCTAGTATTTCTTTTATATATTATTCGTTTGCTTATCTTTTATAAATACTCTCTTATAGTCTTTCAACCCTTACTCTATCTAGATTCTCTGCCGCTCTTCGTTCTTATTCCCTTTAATTAGGAATCTATATCTAAAACAGACTCTGTTTTTCTATATATTAATAATACAGACAACTCTACTATATAATTAAAGGAGTTGTCGGATAGTTACTAAGACGTCTAGCTAGAAAACTCTAAATAATCGGGTATATATAAACCCTTAACCGAGGATATTATATATACTAATTAGTATCTATAATCCTCGTTTATCGGGCTTCTTGAGCTCGATAATATTATTATTATTGTCTATAGGTCTAGTTAGTCCGAATATAGCCTATTACTTCTATCTAGCTATTATCTATCGAGACTATATAGTATTAGCTCTACTATTTTTACTATTCTCTATTTTGTCTATATTATTATATTTATTAAATTTATTAACTATAGACTATCTGGCGCTATCTACTACTTTGACTTTCGTAGAGAGTATCTAATATATAGTAACTCTCTTTTTAGAAAGCTTAATAGTATAGTTTAGAAGTACTATAACTATATCTATTATAGTCGGATCTATATAGAAGACGACTACTTTTTCTCTATTACTATAGACGTTCTCTCTATCTCTTATTACTTTTAGTATCGGTAATAGAGCCTGCAATTTCGGGGCCTTAGCTAGTAAATCCTTACAAAATACTACTATAAACTTATAGTCTATTCCTTCTTTACTAATCTCTATTATAAGCTTGTTACTCTATAGTAGAGCTAGTAGTATACTAGATATATAGTTATTCTATTTAATTCGGACTAGTTAAAGTATTTTGCCGAAGTTATTATATAGCTTATTAAGCTTTAGTAGAATAGTATATATTCTTATCTATCTAATATATTTAAGTATATTATCGATAGTAGAACTATCTTTAATAGCTACTTACTTAGCTTTTATACTTTTTATCTTCTAGATACTTTCGATACTCTCTAGCTATTAAGAAGTCGCTATATAATATATATCTCGGTATCTATATAGTAGTATAGAGCAAGCTAGTAGTTTTCTCTATATTATAGTAGATATATATCTAATAAAATAGTATAATACAAATTGTTTTATCTATATACTTAGGCTATTCTACTCTATAGCTATTTTATAGTACTCTAAATACTATTTTTGCTACGACTCGGTAATATAGCTATTATCTACCTTGTCTACGAGTACTCGTATAGTTTGGTCCAAGTAATTAGCTAGATCTATAGAATTGTTTTTTCTAATATATTTTATAATCTTTTTCTATTTTTTTAAAGCTACTTTAAGCTAGTTATAGCCAAGTTCTAGCTACTCTATTATAATACTCTTATTCTTTACTCTAAATATTATACTTAGTAACTTAATATCTACTATATTCTTATTTGGATAATTTATAGTCTATATTAGTACTTTGCTACTATTATATTTTAGAAACTATTTTAGAACTCTAGATATTATAAGGTCGAATAGTATATATACTATATAATCTAGGAGTATAGGGCCTAGAAGCTCTAATACTAACTTGGTAAATAGTATTATAGAATACTATATATTTTGGCTAGTTTTGATCTATACTATTTACTTAGAAATAAACTCTATCTTTTTATTTCTATTTATCTAGAACTTATTAACTATATAAATCTCTACCTCAAATTACTAGATACTTCTAGACTTAGATAGTAGATCTATATAGTTAGTTATAACCTATATAGTAGTAGTAAGTAAGATAAACAAAGTAGTTAGTTCCTAGTTATTTTTAGCTAAAAATATTTTTTTAGTTATTATATAAATAGCTTTTTTATTTCTTTTTGCTTCTACTTAGATAGGTCTAATTTTCTTTACTTCTTACTACGAGATACGTAGTATATATAGCCTCGAAACAAGACTATTCTTTGCTATAGAATTCTTTTCTATTACTATAAAGTTCGAAAGGCTCTTATTATAGTATATAGTATTATTTATACTTTTATAATAAAAAGTAATATATATACTACTATTACTTTTATTATTATCTATAGTATAGATATATTTATTTAGCTTCTATACCTAATTCCAAATTAGACTTAGAAGTATAATAATAAAGTTAGTACCTCGTACCTAGTTATATAGTTTCAAAATATTTTTTAAAATAGATAGAAATATATAGATATATAGAAAGAAGCTAAAAAAAGGTTTACTATCAAAATTCTTTTTTTTCTTATATATATATTTGTCTACTAGATAATATAGTCTTAGCTTGTCTAGCTTAAGCTTTATAATATTCTTTAAATTAAAATAGATATTTCTAGTACTACAAATACTAGAATAGCTCTATTAGATCTAGTTATTAACTACTATAACTCCTATTATAATTACTATTTTGCCGAAATCTATTATATTAGCTAGGAAGAGGCTACGTATATAGTTCTATACCGAATATTTAATAATCTACTATATACTATAGATTTAGTATATATATAGTATATAAGCTATTCCTTTTATTTTGCTCTATATCTATAGAGTTATATACCTCGAGTCTAGGTCGAATATAGTATAATAGCAACTCTATCTCTCTCGATCGAATTAGTAACTATAATTTTATAGTATTTTATCTATAAGTCTAAAATCGAGAGTATTATCGACGGCTTTCTTACTAGAACCTTCTTTATCTCTACTATACGTTTTGCTAGATATCTTGTCTACTATACTAAAGTCGATAGGCTCGTTCTTATTACTATCTATAGTCTTCTTTTATTAACCTACGAAGCCTCTATTCGATATATATAAATTGATTCTATAGCGCGCTACTTTCGAGCTTCTTTCTAAATACTATAGTAATATAAGTATATTTCTTCTATTGTGCTCGAATAATTTTTTATTATATAAGTCGGCTATTTTTTTATACGTACTTAGAACCTTTATTTTTAGAAACTATATCTACTAATAGAACTTCTATAGCTGCTACTAGGCTTGCTCTAATTATATATTATTAACTATAGTTTTATTAGCTAGAGCTTAGACTACCTTATTCGGCTTTAGGCCTTTAGAAATTTTACTATAACTATCTATTTATTAAGGAGATATTTCGATTAAGCTAGTTGTATAATAGTATATTCGGTATATTAGTATAGTTCCAAAGCTTTTTATTATTCTATAGAGAATCGAAATCTATATTATTCTCTTTACTATTAATAATTATTACTTTTCTAAACTTCTAAGAAATATTATTTATAGAAATATACTTTAAAAAGTCTTTGCTAAGATCTCTGCGACTTGTTCGTATACGTATAGGCTAAGTTGCAAAGTAGTCAAACTCTATATTTATTATATAATTCTAGAAGTCTATATCTAATACTATAATAGCTAGACTTCTATATATATCTAAGGCCTAAAACTTCTATCTAGTTCTAGACTAACCTCTATACTTAAATATATACTCGTATTCTATAGCTAGCTATATTATCTTTAGCTCTTATATAGAAGCTTTTAATATATCTAGACTTCTTAGATCTTCTAGAAGTAGCTCCGAGCTAAAAGTATATAAGAAACTTTTATCTATACTAAGAAATAGATAGATTATTCTACGATTTATAAAAATACTATTATAGTATGTCTCGCTATTAGCGCTACTAAACGCCTCTCTCTCTAGGTCGACTATAATAACTACTTTATATAAAATATACTCTTTATTCTTCTTAATCTAATTAACATCTTTTAACCTATATAGATCTCTATTCTACTATAGATTAAAGAATATAATATCTTTTGCTACTATACTCTTTATCCCTTATATTAGCTTATCCTTATTATCTCGCTATTATATTATAACTTCTATAGGTATATTCTTAGCGTCGCCGGCTTTCTATAGTATTAAATTATTATACTAGCCTTATTATAGTATAAAATCTACTAGTAAATAAAGCTTTATCTAACTAACTATATTATATATAGTCTAGTAGTTCTATAGGTTCTATATAGTTACAAAGTATATAGTAGTCTAGGTTCTACTATAAGGAGTATTCGACCCGAAAGTGGCTTCGATTACTAGTAGGTATATACTCTAGTCGAAGTTGCCTACTATAGTAGTATAGTACTACGAGTATATTAATATTAATAGTATTATTATATCGAGTTCGAAAATTCTATAAGTTAAGCTATTAGAATTAGTATAAAGTAACGCCGACGCCGACGCCGACGCCAAGCTTTATATATTATATTTGTTATAGAAGAATTGTTCGACGAACTTCTATATCTCGATATTAATATACTTTACTTATACTATAACAACTATAATATCTATAGGTAATATATACGGCTATAAGGCTATCTATAAGCTTAATAAGCCGAAAGTACTAATAAAGGAAAAAAGGCAGAGTACTCTAAAAACTTATTTTATAGGCTACCTAGAGAAGCTACTATCTAATAACAAAGCAAATAGTAAGTAGATAGTAATACTTCTTAATATTACTAATAAGAACTTCGGCCGATTTAAGATCGACCTTACCAAGCGCGCAGCAGACAACAGCTACGAGGATGCGCCATACAAGGGCTTCCACAATTAGGATAGTTTGGTAGATTCGAGATCGAAGTAGAGCGAGGCGTAGACAAAGTGGGTCAATTACAATCTCACGACTTATACTCTATACCTATACTACCTAGAGTAAGAAGTACTATAACCTAAAGCTTTAATACTTAAAGCCCTTCTCGACTGTGAGCTCTTTGAGGCAGGCTCATATAGCGCAAAAGGCGAGCTACTAGAAAAAGAGTAGAAGTAGATAACAGGAATAATAAGAGTTTGGTTTCACAAGTATCTTCGAAGTCGTATAAAAGAACAACTAGATACAAAAGTAGAGTCTATAAGGAAATTTCGGGCAAAGAGTAAGTATATGCGTGGCGATAACTCGAATAAAGAGGATCCATACGATAGCAAGGCGACGCTACGATATAAAAAACAATATAATACTTCCTCTAAGGCTAGAAAGATTAAGCTATATAAAAGTCAAATACCTATCTAACTAGCTAAGTATAAAGAAAAAAAATTAGTAATACTTTAATTATAAATAGATATATCTAAGCTATATATCAAATACGACTTAAGTATATTAACTATATCCGAGCCTTTATTCGTACCTAAGCTATATTCTTTTTTCTATAAAATATTTTATATAGTTTTTAATAATAATCTATAATCTCTATTATAGATAGTAGTTTCTAGAATTAGAAGAAGATAGAAGAGCAAAGTAGTAGTTCTACTAATAATACTAAGTAACTTGGATCTAGAAAAACTATATAATCTACTTTATAAAAAGTAGAATATAGATAGCTAGAGCTATATCTAATTAGCTCTATTATTTAATAGTATAGAGTTTAAGAACTATTAAAAAGTATTAATAGATACTATTAGAAATACTAGTAAAAGTCTAGTAAAAGTTACTATAACTAGAAATAATAGTAAGTAGTAAGAAACTTAGCTAATAAGAATAGAAGATAAGTAATTATAGAAGCTAAGACTTATATAAAGCTATTAAATTCCTTTTCTTTTAGAAATAATAAAAAAGAATTAGAAGAAATAAAAGTAAGAACTTCTATAAAGCTAAATAATTAAAATACTATTAAATTTTTTTTTCTTCTAATATAAAAAGAGAGAGTTAGACAAAGTAGAGTAGTATTTTTATATAAGCTTTAAAAAAAAAAAAAATTCTAATATAAAAAAAAAGAGTTAGATAAAGTAGAGTAGTATTTTTATATAAGCTTTAAAATTCTTTTTTCTTCTAATATAAAAAGAGAGAGCTAGACAAAGTAGAATAGTATTTTTATATAAGCTTTAGAATTTTTTTTTCTTCTAATATAAAAAGAAAGAGCTAGACTAGATAAGATTATACTCTTATATAAGCTATTTACTTTCTTTTTCTTTAGATATAATAAGAGAAATTCTATATAGATAGAATATAATACTTATCTAGTTATTCTACTAGAGGAGAAATATTACTTTTTTTAAACTTATTTTTATATCTACTCTATACTATTTATACTTTTGCTTTCTACTTACTTTCTACTTTTCTAACTTTTTAATTTTTTATATTTTTTGAAACTTAGATATATAATATATATACTTTGCTACTTTTTACTACTAGTACTAGGTCGAATCTAGATAAAATAGTTAGACTTCGAAACTTATAGCAATACTCTAATAATAGTACTTATAGTAGCTATTACTAAACTATATAAAGGCGCTCTATAGCAAAGTCTATTATATACTAATAAAAGCTAGCTTAGTAACTATAAAAGTCGAGTTATAAATAGAAGCTTTTAGATATACTTTATAATATAAGTAATTATAAAAGACTTGTTATCTATATAAGTAATCTAAATAATTAATTCTAGCTCGATAACAAAATAGTAGAAACTATATTCGAAATCGAAATATATAAAACTAGTAAAATCTATATATTAATAAAGACCTATAACTTCTAATAGGAAAATATTATATTATACTACTAAATTCTACTACTAGTACTAAATATTAAAGTATATAAAAGCCTAGATATAGCTAGATATATAATTCTAATATCTAAGAATATAACTTCGAGTAGTAACTACTAATTATTCTATCTACAAATTCAAATATTAAGCTTAATATAGAGTATATATATATCTATAGTAGGTATATAGACTTATATACTAGACTTAGTTGCCCGAACTTACTATATACTAATACTTTTATATTATACTTTAATAAGATATTATTAGAAAGTATAGTCTAGTTAGACTATCTAAGAGACACCCCCTAGGGATTAGAATATATAATATAGGTCACGTGACAATAGGTCGCGTGACTTATCTAATGCTCTACATCTTAGGAGGAGATGCAACCTATAACTAACTAATATAATTAATATAGTTAGTTCCTATCTAACGCTTCTACTTCTATTATATATTAAGACCCTTTCTATATATCGTAGGTATATATATTATTATCCTATTTCGATAGGTTATAAGCCTAGGTTTGCGGAGGAAGTATCAGATAGTAATAGTTAGCCTTTTCTAATAGTAGGATACGAACCTGCAATAAAAGAAGCATCGGGAGACTCGAGGTATACCTATCTGCACTACTAAGAAGACATAGAAGATCCCGGCGAGTTCCGGACGTTCCTATAGGTAGATAAGATAGAGAAGAACCTAGTAAGGCACACTTAAGGAGTGGAGCTTAAAGAGTATAAAGAGGAAAGAGTAAGCTAGAGGCCAAAGTACTATCTTATATAGATAAGACTTAACCTCTATACTAGAGTACTACTAATACCTTAGAAAGGTATATCCCTCTAACAAGAGACTTTTTAAGTCTATCTGCAAGTATAGTTAAGTAGGAAACTATACTAAGCTTATCTAAGAGAGAAGGAAGAGAGTCTTAGACTAGGAAAGTAGCTATCTAGAAACTGCTACTAAAATTATTTAAAAGAGTATTAATTTTTAGAGAGTTTAGTTTTTAATATTTTAGGTAAAATAGATTAAAAGCAAGGAAGTAGATTTAGAGGTAAGAGAGCTATACTAATACTAATAAGAGAGAACTATAAGTCCTAGTTTAGGATAATAAGGATATATCTTATATCTAAGTAAATAGAATAGATTCTATTAGAGACTATACTAGATACTCTAGTATTAACTCCTTTAGAATATATATTAACTATATTATTAGACTCGCTAGACAGCTCTATTAAGAGAGTATCCTATAAGAAGTATAATATAGTAGCTCTCTATAAGATATATATCTGCATATTAGTAGATAATTAGGAAGCGACATAGGAGATTAAGATAGTAAGAGAGCTCTGGGAATAGGCTAAAAAGAAGTACAAAAGTAAGCTTTAAGCTATAGGAAGAAGCCTTCTCAAATAGTATACTACATTCGAGATGCAAGATAGCTAGACAATTAATAAAGTATAGTAGAGCCTAAGTACTATTACAAGAAGAGTAGTTACAATCTCCCTATAGTTTAAAGAAATTAAGACTAAGAATAGGAAGATATAGCAACTCCTTGCGGCTCTGCCTAAGTTCTACTTAATAATTAGAGACGGTATAGACCTAAGGTAGGATCTTAAGCCTTAGGACATCCTTGGAATCCTAAGAGAAAAACAGGAATAGATAATAGGCCGAGAGATAGCTATATTCGCTAAGAAAGGCACCTAGGGACTACTAGCCTATTTCCTCTATAGAGGACTATATATCTAGAATAATTGCCCTAGACTCGAGAGAGCAAAGAGGGCTACTAAGACTATAGTACCGAAGATAGGATACCGAGTTAAGAAAAGATACTCTCTATAAAGACAAAGGAGGGAATCTTTACTAGAGAAAGATAAACTTAAAGAAATAGTAAAGAAACTCAAACTTAAAGTACAATCCCTTAAGAAGAAATCTAACTTAAGCAAGAAGTACCTAAAAAAGGCCTTTATAGTATAAGAAAATATAGGGTTACTAACTGCCTTAGAAGCATCTTAGACCCTATTAGAGGATAAGAATATAGATAAGGTAGCCTACTTAACTATAGACGCAAAAGGCAAGTATAGGCTATTAGAATAGCTACTTAACTCTTATACTTCTACCTATATAACTAACTAAGAATTACTTTTTAGGGAACTGAAACCTCTTTAGACTAGGAAGTAGATTAAGGTTGGTAGTAGCTACTTAATAGCTATATATATTAGGAAAGTAGTAATAGGGGGAAGAAAGGGGAAATAGATTATACTAAAAGATATCCTATTTGTACCTAGTCTTAGAGTTAATCTTGTTTTATAGAGTTAGTTTAGTAAGTAGTTCGGTATTTAACTACTAAAATTTATACTTGTTTTAGCCTCTAGAAAAGTAGTTATCTAGACAAGAATATTAGGAGGAGTCCTATTTATTAAGGAGATTAATAAGAGTCTAGCTAAGTCCGCTAGGCCCCAGAAGCTCGACCGAAATCAAGTATACTTCTTATAGGAATTAATAGATAAAGTATATACTTTCTATATATTAGAGAGTACCTAGGATTAGTAGGAGCTCTAGCATCGAAGGCTTATATATTTTAGGGAGAAGGTAGTAAAGAACCTTTACTAGGTCTTAGATTTAAAGAGCCTAATACTAATTCTAAAGGAGTATAGGGTATATAGGGTCTATATAATAGTAAAGATAAAGTAGTATAGAGGGAAAGAGATATAGTAAAAGCCCTAAAGGCTAGCTCTTATATCTATTAATATCTATAAACCCCTACCTATCTTAAGATTGGAATTTAAGTAGTAGCTTAAAATTATTAAAAACTTCTTAAAAAAGAAGTAGGCCTTCCTACTAAAGTTAAAAATAGATGCACTACCTACCCTCTACTAATAGAAAAGGAAGGCAGAGCTTTAATCTAGAAATCCTCTCTAAGTAGTAAGGAGTAATAGAGCTAGGGAGCTTCTTACTATACTAAAGTAGTAGGAGAGAGAGAATAGAATCTCTTTCTATACTACTAAGGTATATAACTCTATTTAGAATAGAGTTATTAAAAGGTCGATCTAGACCTCTAAAGAAAAAGTAAGGGCAATGCTAGAAGAATCTAATATACTAATTAAGTTCTGGCCTAAGGTACTAGAAGCAAGTATTGTTATTAGGAATACTCTTCCAAATAGGCTAGATATTAATAGATTTAAGGTCTTACCCGAGGAGGCGTTCTTAGGATAGAGACCTCTAGTATTACACTTTAGGGTCTAGAGCTATAGAGTAGTTATATATATAAACCTAAAGTCCTAGCTAGCTAGGATGCGATTAGACAAACTAATAAATAGAGGCAAGGATGCCGTATTCGTCGGTTATATTCTAGATACTATTAAAATATAGCTCTTCTAGGAGCCTAATATAGGGGCTATTAAGGCCTATAGTAATACTAAGTAGTTTAAGTATAAGAAAGGAGGAGATTTGGAGTTAAATATTTCTAGGCTTAACTAATCTAGTATTATACTAGTTAGGAAACTAGTTAGGAGACCAAAGAAGTAGAAGAAGTCCTAAAGTCCGTTAGGCCCTAGGGGCCTAACCAAATATTAACTACTATTTATATAGCTTAGACCTCTACTAAAGGACAAGAAGGAGTACTAGAGGATAGATCTAGAAGAAGAAAACTCTAGGAGTATATAGCTTTAGAAAGAGAAAATTGGAACAGAGTAGCTAACTAATTAGCTAACTAAAGTTCGTTAAGGGACTAGTAGAAATATATATATTAGAAAACATCTAGATATTATATAAGATCTACTAGAAGCAAGGGTATAATCCTAGAAGAGAAGAAAATCTATCTCGGATAAAGGGAAAGGACCTAAACCTAAGGCCTATAGTATAGTTATAAGGTAGATCCTCTAAAAGAGGTAGAGAGATAAGGAAGAGGATATACCTAACCTAAAGTATTATAAGGTATTCCTTAGCCTAATTAAAGAAGAAGAGAATTGCATCTAGGAAACCTTAGTAGAGATTAAGAAGGTTGCATTTATAGTACTTAGACCTAATATTACTTTAAAGCAAGAGGTCCCTATTCTAAAGTTCTATAAAGAGGTAATATAGAATTCCAAATAGGGCTATATATAGGAAGAAGTAATCTAGAGAGAACTAGTAGCTTTAGATAGTAACTATACCTAGAAGCTAGTTATACTACTAAAGGGTATAAACCTTATAATATCTAGGTATATTAGATTTCAGGAGTGCAGCGGATAGAAGTGCAAAGGAAACCCTCCTAGCGCAAGTAGTTAGAAAAGGTTAAGTAGCTACCTAACTAATAGAAACAAAAGATATACTCTACTACTAAGGAGTCTCTAAGCCTAAAGTACTATAGATCTAAGGTATAACTATTAGATAGAGAAATATAGTATTTTCTAGAGTACTAAAATCCAATACTCTTTCTAATACTCTATCTCTTAATAGCTAATTAATCTTTTTAGACTTACTCTTTTCTAAAGAGATATATGCCTTTCTATAGGTCTTCTCTATTTCTATAAAGGCTAAGACTATGCTTCTTATAGGTTCAAGATACTAGTATATAGATAGGATATATCCCTTATCCTAATACAGAGTATACTATCTAGCTTTAAACAACTCCGAGTTGTTTGTTCTACCTATTATCCTCTTTCTCTTAACCTGTTTCTATATAGCTCTTATAGTATAAGCTGAATGCTCTACATCCCTATCCTATTTAGGTTGCTTTGGCATCCCTACTTCTTTCTCTTCTAGGATAGAAAGGATATTATTAGGTAATAGATATAGTTAGGCATCTATAGCATCTCTAATAGATAACTACGAATTAGGTAACCTACTAAGAAGAACTTAGATTCTATTCTTAGCTTTAACTACTTCTACTATTGCTAGCTAAGCTTCTCTAATTCTTTTCCTAAGTATAAGTAGGCCTAACTATACTTGTAATACACTCCTACTTATTATTCGAAAGGTAAAGTACTATTATACTAGCTTCCTTCCTAATACTTTATTATCCTTATACTTCTTCTTCAACTCTTCCTAGACAGCCTTTACTATCTCCTTCTCTAATATAATCTCTTTATCTTCCTTACTAATATATAGTTAAATCTAGTAGATTACCTTATAGTTCGACTTGTTAGTAATTAGAACAGATATAGAAGTCTTAATAGTTAAGAAAAGATTCTCTTTCTTTAGGAATATAGCTATCTTTCTAAACTACTATTCCGAGTTCTCTCTAGAGAGAACTAGGTATAGCCTCTTAATATTTACTAATATACTACTTATAACTACTACTAAAGTTTAACTTATAAAGTATTCTCTTTTAGCTTTATTAGTTCTTTCTAAGTACTTTAGCCGAGAATCGAATTTTCTATATTTTGGACTAGAATATAGTTCTTAGCTTAGATATATAGAGAGAAAATCAAACCTTAAGCTAGACTATCTAGTAAAGAATTAATAGTTGCTAAGACTCTTCTTTCTTAGCTAGAGCTTCTAGAATTCTATCTTCCAAATAGCTATAGAGCGAATATACCCTATACTACTATATACAGCACGTGTATATATAGCTTTAGGAACATGCCCCTATAGTACCCTCTAGCTTAGGAACCTCCTAGAGCTACTATATATAAGATAAAGGTAGGTTTATAACTCCTCTTAATCTCAGATCCCTTTGGACCCTAGGGGTAGTAAGAGGTTTAGTTAGTCTCTAAAGTATTATTAGCTAATAGCAGGCCTTAGCGAACCTGCCTTGCAACTATTCCTCCCTAAACATAACCTGCCTAGTATAAACTAGTCTTCTAGTTTCCAAGATCTTCCTTCAAATAGTTAGGTAAGTCCTATCTATATAGCCGTCGTTAGAAGCTAACTCCCTCTAACAGCCTAACTATTCTTCTAATATTATCCTCTTCTACTTTCTAGTAGTAGGAAACTAGTCTAATCTTCTAGTATTAATAGACTATAGCTATATTTGGCTAGGCGCCTAACTTGGCGCTCTATAGAGTTTGTTCTCTATCTTTATATAGTTATATAGTAACTTTCTACTTAAAACTAATATATATTCTAGAACCTTTCTATTCTAGTATATACTATACTTTCTACTATCTAGCTTGTGCCTATAAGACTACTTCTCTTACTACTAACTCTTTTAAATGCCTTAGCTTAGGTACTGCCTTTTGCTCTTCTCCTAAGGTGCCTTTACTACTACCCTATAGCACTTGCTATTTTAATCTTCCCTTAGTGCTAGACTATCTAGCTATAATTGCAAACCCGGGCTTATAACCTATTAGATTTCAGGAGTGTAGCGGACAGAAGTGCAAAGGGAACCCTCCCGGCGCAAGTAGTTAGAGAAGGTTAAGTAGCTACCTAATCGATAGAAACAAAAGATATACCCTACTACTAAGGAGTCTCTAAGCCTAAAGTACTATATGCCTAAAGCATAACTATTAGATAGAGAGACATAGTGTTCCCTAGGGTACCAAAATCCGACAAGGTAGGTCTTTAATATAAAAAAATTAATTAGTAGAGCTATTAAAAAGTTCAAGGCAAGACTAGTTACTAGAGGGTTCTCCTAGAAGTTTAAAGTAGACTTTAAGGATACCTTTATACTAACTATAAGGTATAATACTTTAAGGGTATTTATAGTAGTTGTTTGCGAGAAGGACTTAGAGATATACTAAGTAGATATAAATAATATATTTATAAAGAGCTCTCTAAAAGAAGATATCTATATAATCCTACCTCTAGAAGTAGAGGTTCTACTAAACTAGGTCCTAAAGATCCTAAAGAGTCTCTATAGACTTAAGTAAGTAGTAAGAGACTAGAATAAACTCTACGTCTCAAAGCTAGAACAGATAGAATTCGATTAATTAGAGATCGACCCATACCTACTTATCTATAGAGAAAGAAGAATTATAGTCCTAACCTATATAGATAATATACCTATTATAGTACTAGAGCTAAAGGATGTTCTCTAGTTTAAGGAATAGCTTAGCAAGGTCTTTAAGATTAAGGATCTAAAGGAGCTAGAAAAGATTTTTAGGATAAAGATAATAAAGGATAGGGTTGTAGAAACTCTAAAGCTTAATTAAGAATACTATATCTAAGAGAACCTTGCAAGGCTAAATATAACTAAAGAAAATACCTATCTAACTCTCTTACTAATAGATAGTTATAAAAGCCTTACTAAGGCAATCCTATCTAATAAGAGATATACTAAATAGAAGTACTAAAGCTAGATAGATACGTAGATATAGCCGATAGTTATAATAAGACTAGATATTGCTTTCGCTCTTAGTAGACTAAGCTTATATATAGCTAACCTAATAAGGGGATATATAAATACTCTAAAGAAACTAGTAAGATACCTTAGGTCGTCCCTAGACCTAGAACTTATATTTAGGAGAGATAGTAGAGGACTTATTAGATACTTAGACTCTAACTATATAATAGATAAGGTAGATAGAATCTTAATCTTCGGATCTATCTTCTTCCTCTACGGAGTACTAGTATCTTAGATAAGTAAGAAGTAGAAGTCTATAGCAATATTAACTATAGAGGCTAAGTATATAGCTCTAAATATATATACTAAGCAATCTCAATTCCTAGTAGCACTTCTAAGGGAAATAGACTATATAGAGCTAGTAGGAGAATATCTTTTTTAACTACTTATTAAAGCAAACTCTAATACGGTAAATAAACTTAGACCTATTTAGATTATAGGAGACAACTAAGTATCTTTGACCCTTGTTAAGAATGCCTATACCTATAAGAGATTAAAGTATATTAATATTACTTATAATAATATTAGGAGACTTTAGTAGTAACGGAGGATAGTAGTAGTATATATCCTAACAAAAGAGATAGTTGCAGATAGGTTAACTAAGCTAAAGAATAGTCCCTAATTCTAGGAGTTTGTAAGACAACTCCGGCTTGCTTAGCCTCTATCGGGCCTCTAGAGCCCGATAGGTTTGTATAAGGGATAAGTACTAGAATATAGAGTAGAAGAACTATCTAGCCTAAGTAGAAGTATTAGAAAGTATAGTCTAGTTAGACTATCTAAGAGACAGCCTCTAGGGATTAGAATATATAATATAGGTTATATAATAATAGGTCGCGTAACTTATCTAATACTCTATATCTTAGGAGGAGATACAACCTATAACTAACTAACACAATTAATATAGTTGGTTCCTATCTGACGCTTCTACTTCTATTATATATTAAGACTCTTCCTATATATTATAGGTATATATATTGTTGTCCTAATTCGATAGATATTTATATAGTTCTACTTCTCTAATATTTTAATAACTAGAGTAGATATAATAGACTCTATAAAACTTTTAAAATAGATACTATAAATAATTAGAAGAAGAATCTAAAGGAGAACTATAAAGAGACTATAAGAAAAAGTAGTAGGTATAGTAGGCAAGATAGAAGGAGAAGTAGATTTAATAGAAAAATATATTTTAATAGTATAGACTACCTACTAGTACTAGCAACTATATATTAGTACTAGAATATACTATAAAAGCCTCGAGATAATAGTAGATACTAGAAAATAATAACAAAGATAGTACTAGATATAGTACTCTAATATAGTAAAATAATAATAATATCTATATACTAGCTACTATTTTTTAGAAGTAACTATCTACTACTCTAAGAAATATTATAGTTAAAGCTACTACCTATATTAATAACCTAGTATCGATTAGCGAGCCTACTAGATATATAGATAGTATAGTATAAAAAGAAAATAAGAAGATAAAAAAAAAAGTTATAAATAATATAAGTAAGAAGTATAATATAGAGCTACTATAATAACCGAAGATTATAAAGTAGGCTCTAATATCCGAGGTAGGTTATACTTTTGCCTATATATACTTTCGAAGTAGCTACTAACATATATATAGACAACCAAACTAGGTAAGAATAAAATCGATTCCTACTACTCTTCTATTTATATACTAACTCCTAGAACTGTCTACTAGGAAGATAGTGAAACTGCGGACATAAACGAACACCTGCTAAGACCCATGCTAGAGGCTAATAATAAGATTATTAGCTCAAGTGACATAAGCAAGATAAGGAGCTAGGCAACAACACTAATTGCTAGAGGAGATCCACGGATCGAACGCATAACACAGGCACTACGAGAGCTGAACCGCTAGTTGCGTGTAGAGTTACTTTAGGAGAGACGATCTGGAGAAGATAGAAATCCTTCAAATAATTTGAGCTCGGGTTATACTAGACTTCCGACCGTAGAGAATCAAGGTCTCGTGCAATCGACGTCGCTTCTTGTGTACTCCGAACATATGCTCCGCTTTGCGGGTACACTACTTGATCATCTATCAGGCCTTGATGTCGTCCGAGTTCCCGGTTAGCATCGGGGTCCCGATATGGCTTGAAATGTATGATTGTCTTGTGATTTATTGGTGATGGCGGTGGTGTAGGTGGGAAGTGGTGAGTGCGAGATCGGAGGAGTTCCTGCCTCGCCTAAACTTGGCGAAACACGCTAGTTACGCTAGTCATGTCCAACCTGTTTTCGCTATTTTTGCATCCCCTGTCCTGGTCTCATGTCTTACCATCCACATCGACAAACTCCATCACCCTTGTCATTCAGACTATACCATTACGCCAAGCAATCGAAGCTGGTCGCATACAAGGCGCAATTGGACTCGATGCCACTTCGGCTATGTTCACGATATGTCTGAGGGGCGGGTCTGAGCAAGTCCCCAGGCATCGAGGACTGAACTCTGGCACTATCTGCATGGAGCATGAAGTACTCACTGGCCTCTCAGCAGGTGACACGCTGGGCATGCAATTTCTGTCATTACCTAAATCTGACCTCGTAAGTATACTTATACATATGCTGGCTTGATCCTCCTATACGACCTGTACCCGAGAGCACCATCCTGAGTCTTGTTGCAAGTCGGGGGCTCAGGGACCGGCGCTGCTGCGCTACACGGTCTTTGTCATGGAAAATGCTGTGCTCTGATGCGAACGAGATGCAATGAAGAACGATGACTGCCCAACCTTTCGATAAGACCGGATTCCGCCATGGGCCTGCCGTGGCTGCAAGTCCAACTTACGCCGCAGGGTACATGTAGTAATGGCTCTCTGGTAGGGGTTCTTATTCAGCTGGTTCACGATGCGGTCTGGCTGATCTCGGCTACTTCGGAGGACTGTCACTGGGTCTGGCAACTCGAACTCGAATTCGAATTTTGAGGCTTCGCGTCTTCAGGCTCTGGCGATGTCATGACCGTTCTCAATAGCCGGCGATACTTGTCACGAGCTGTTTCGAGAAACACGAAAGCTTCCATGTAGGTCTCGACGGCCTCGAGAGGCAGGATATGGAGTTGCAGTCGTTGTAACACGGTCCGGACCACCTCAATGCCCTTTTCAGGCGCCCGATCACTTAGTGCGAAGACTGTAACAAGTGCCCATAGCAGGATCTGGTCATACAGCGGAAGACACACGACGCTCCGGGCTAGATCAGCCACCTCTTCACACATGCCACCCACGTCGATGTCTTTTGTCCCTGCCTCTTCCGCATTGTCGGCCAGGAAGGTGACTAGACTCACGCCCGTGGCTTGCAGGATGATGTGCACCTCCAAGTTGATCCGATCGGCATCCTGGTCTCGAGACCAATCTGAATCCGTGGTAATATCCTTCAGACGTGGCTTGGTGTTGAAGCTCAGTACGGTCGACGCGATCTCTCGAAGAGCCTGTGCTCGCACATGACCGGGAGCCATCTTCTCAACTTTCAGAATCGCTTGGCAGCTGCGTACCAAGCGTTGGTCTAAATATGTCCTGCCTTGCATCCATGAGAAGCCAACGTTGGTATCTGTCTCCAGCTCGACTATTCTGGGGAGCTCTGGCGCGTACCTCGGACCTTGCTGTTCCACGCTCGACTTAGTACCAAATGTGTTAGCAAAAGTCATGATTTGACTCTTCAGATCGTGCGGCTGCTCTTGATCCTTGAAGTGCGATTGCAGCAGTCGAAGTCCGTCGCAGTGAGCCTGACAAGCTTCTCGAGATCCGAACCAGTGTTCCCAGCTGCCTAGGATCGCAATACCGATCAACAGGCCAAAGTCGTTCTGCAGCCCTGTGGCTGATGCATCGAGTCGCCTGTTGATGCTTCTGATGGCCATGTGTCGGAATTTCAGGATCATCATGTGTGACGCTGAGTCGTTACTCTTTTTCTGCCCGACCTGAGCGGCGGCTGCGAGCATGAGGGACCAGAAACATGGTGGACTAGAAAGAGCCATCTGAGGTAGCTCTTTCTGCCACGAATAATGACGGCCATAGCGGCGATCGTCCTGTGTCGGCAGCCGTAGGTCGAGGAGTGGAGCGACATTGCTCATGAAGACTTTGAATAGCGAGTACAGCACGTTCGAGTCCTTCACCGAGTTGAAGTCCACTGGGTGCGTCCGGAAGGGATCGAATTGTCCACAAGCAATGGCGAAAGCTGCAGGACTTGCTATCTGTTGTAAAGAGAGCGCGATCTGTTCCTCCTGTTTGAGGACTGAATCATTCGACAGCGCAGTGCCCGACACATCATACTGGCGACGGACCACGCTGGCCCGTTTCTGCGTTGCTGCTATGGTGGCCTTTCGTCGTCCAGCTGATGCCAAAGCTGCCTGTCGCCGGACGATCTTACGAATGACTGCAGGATCATTGCTTTCCGGAAGCTCTTGTAAGTCTTCTGATTCTGGCTGTGATTTGTTCCGAGGATGCAGCGATGGCCTTCTACCAGGATTCAATACAATGACACCGTGCTTGCCAGTCTGCATCTTGTTCGAGATGGATATCTGCGGATTGCAGTGAACTGTCGATGAGAAGCGTGCTTGATGAGATGGACCATTGATGATGATATCCCTGGACTTCCACAACGTCGCAGTTTCTTGTGGTGTGCGAGGCGTGGTCAATGTGATGGGCCAATGATGCGTCTACCTATGTTATGCTAGTGCTGAGCAGGGGCGACAGGCCAGATCGAACAGCCAGCATAGTTTATGGGTACGCAGCCGCCCTCCAGTGATGGTAGATGCCGTATGCTGTCCCTGCTATCGATGGAGAGATCCAAGGACAATCCAAGTGTGAGCGGAGCAGCATCACGCACTCGGTCAGCGGTCCATTAGCATCGGACGCTAAAAATGCTGAAACACACTACTAGCAAGCAAGTGTTACTGTAGCCCTGCCACTACTCGCGTCGAGTTTGCCTACAAACGATCAAGCGTCGTCAACTTTCATGGGTACGTGATTCGTCCAGGCTCACCCCTGTGGCATATCTCGCCCAATGAGGATCGTCCGAAGTAACTCCTTTCAAAGAGCGCCAAACGCCTACTTCACTTGCTGAAAGCTGCACACAATAACAACAGCAATCATCAGCTCATCAAGACTTGTCGGAGGATTCCTGGTTGTCCACAACCTAGAGTCTAAACAACGCTGCTTTCGGACAGCTGCCGTCTGATCGGACGACATCCCAGTCTGCCAGCCTGCTCTCCTATATCGGCTGGCTGGGTGGCATGTTGAGTTACCAGAACACTGGAAACTTCATACTTCACACAACACAACTGTGTTGGAAATGAGTACCGGTCGTTTCTTACTTTGGACTCAATACACACTTCGAGCGGAACGTGCCATCACATTGTGCACATCGTGATTGCCTAGGAACACCACGTCACTGTTCGCGGAGAAGCCAATGGAACAACAATGAAGCTACGCAAGACTTCAGACTGATGGTTGACACCGTTTCAGGAAGCCCGGCGCCGAGCTGCTCACAACCTTGTACTTCTGAAGCCACCATTGCGGCAAGCTGTGCGAGTAGAGATGTCGTCCAACCGCTCATGCATCGCGGCAGAATCAGTCAGCTTCGGCATGCCGTATGGCCACCCTTTGTCAGCAGCAGGGCTGTACTACAGCCACTAGCGAGAACGCTCCCCAGATCTCGAGCTACCGAGTGTGTGGAGCATTCACCGGTATTGAGAGCCACTTGACTGACTCTACTTGTAGTCGGTTCTCGTCAGCATCAGCTGCTCGGTTCGTTGAGCTATTATTGACATCAATAGCGTCACATACCAAAATGCGAACACAAGTCCCGGTGTATGGGCTCCCAAGAAGAGTGCTCTGTCGTAATATGCTCCTATATTCCCACAAAAGCAGTGCTGCACCCACCTTATACGGAGTGGAGGCCCCTGGTCTTCATCTAGTGAGTGAAGGACTCCGAGGGCTGCACAGAATCAGTCAGAACAATGACATACTTGCGGCAATCTCCATACGGCACTCGAGCTCGAGATAAGAGCGAGGTCGAAGACGCGAATGGCGTTCGCCGTGTTGGTCTTTCAGAAACATCGTTGGAAAGCGAGCGGGAATCCACTTGAGCGGGCGTAGCCTCGTCTCAAGCAGGTTGTATAATTGCGCTACTGTTGGAAAGCAATGACTGTCCTAGGGTGCCCATAAGTCTGCCCAATTGCACGGGCCTAGATTGCGGATCCCCTGTCAAGCACCAAGGCTAAGCCAATACACATACAGCATATGTGTGGTATGCTGCCACTTTTCTAGAAACTAGAAACTACAGACTCGCACTGTGCTATTCCAAAGCCACAGTCGATCCATTCGTTTATGACGCTCCGTCCGGCATGCGCGACATCTGGTATACATAGCCTGCGTGAATCGTAGCTTTGACAGCCAGGAACCGATGCCAGAGTCATCTCAGGCGACAGAACCATCAAAAGCAAAAGATATGGAAGACAAAGTCGTCAAGGACATTCTGGAACGAACTCTGGCCATGCAAGATGCCACAGAACAGAAAGGCAAATCGAAAGAAACGTCTAGAACACCATACTGGGTCGGGAATCCAATATTCGCAATAACACCTATGCTGTCCAAGGACTTGTACGATACACCAGCGGACGTTCCATCTACTGAACATGCAGTCCAAGTGGACTACAAGAAACTTTGCGACTCCAAACAACAATGACAACGAAATCTGGCTGCCTGTATAGGCCGAACAGGTTGGATGGCATCAGAAAGGAAGACTGGCACCTGTTCACAATGATTAACATCAATCACAACCACCGCAACCAGTTGGTTGATTGCAGGCGCAATCACAACCCAATCCGGGCCTCGAATTGGTTGCAATTAGGCTTGTGAAAGTGCTTTTGGTTGCAATCTAGTGCCTTGGTTGGTTGCTAAGGCCCGGGGATGGAGCCAAAGCCCGCATTCCGAGGCTGGTTTTAGGGTTGAGACACCTTAGGGTTGCCCAAAAGTCATGGAATTCATCACTTTTTGTTGACCTTGACACTAATCTCTAATGGAAATGGATCAGAATCGAGGTTTGACCTCGTATTATATGTTCAAAAATGACTGTTAAGTTGCAGCTTGATCGATGTACCCGTTGTTGTTTAATCTAGAAAAGTCTGAATTAGCTAGATTCTGAAAATATCACTTTTTTGACTCTTCACTTATAAGGTAGTTCACTTCACCTCCATTTTCTGACTCAGCTGGAGAGTGGGTCCCGCGGACGGATCCAGCCACTTATAGGCGTTCTTGGCATGCTACGCCGCGATTGCAATCAACGCAATCAGCGCGTACTTTCACCTCTCGGTTGTCAACTGACCTTCAATCAACGCAATCTACCTCTCAAATTGGATGCAACCGGTTGATGTTAATCATTGCCTGTTCATTCCATCTGGATCGACCTCATCCTGCACTGGCAATGAGAGAACTATCGTGGTACAGTAGATCGAGGAATCTCTTCAATTGCTGGACTTTGCAAGCTAGGCACATCGGCAAAGGGCTCTAAAGGAGCCAGTTGCCCAAGTCAGCCCCATCGACATCGGCTCGTGCCACTATGGAAGTGCCAGCTCGGCGTGCAGGCTAGACGGTGGATATCGTTAGCTGTGGGATTCTTGTTGAGTGCGATTCCTGCTTGGCTGCCAGTAGCAGCTTCTTCTGTTGGCAGCAAGGAAAGCAGAGGCGCCCACTGACGGGCCTGCGGCCGTATCATAAATTGTCTAGACAACAACTTTTGCTCGAGGCTGGGAGATCGCTGCAGTATCTACATATACCGCTATGGAGAAAACGGTATAAGTAGGCAACTGCCGGCAGTGCAATACACATACATCTCAAGCTCGCCAACAACCTTTGTCATTTGCACGGAACCTTGGCCACGTGCCATAGTGGCGTTACGATCGGCTTGAGAGCCTATATGCCCTGGCGGAACTCTTCTGTGACGGCATGTTCATTGTTGCTGCTAGAACTAAGCAGAGTTGCTGCAAGAATTCTGGCTGTATCGTGCCGCAATACGCGATCTTTCCGCAGGATGTGACAGGCTGATGAGTCGAGGTACTACTCAGCGAGAAGCTTCTGTCATCAACGTTCCTGAAAGGCGTGCGCCTCGCTTTCCAGCTCGTCTTGACTGGCTATACCTGTCGCCGACGTGTCTCGGAAGGGCCATCCTTGGGAGAGACGCGAACCTTCTTTGCTGACGCAGTATAAACTTGGCAGCGTTTGCTGGTTGAGACCAGCATGATGCAATTTTTGCCGACCTCGTTCTTCGTTCAACAGTAGTAATTACCACAGGAAAGGAATTATTGCGCGACTGCTACAGCTCAAGCTTGAGGACAGGCTAGGTACAAGAATCGAGTACGATTGTTGACGATACCTGGATGGTATGGGCCAGACTATGTGGGTTCTAGAACGTGCTTAAGGCAGGCTGAGCATGCCTATTGTCGTAGACTTTGAAAGACTCTCAACCGGTTTCCACCGACTTCGTGATCAGTCAGCCACCATGCTGTGTACGAAGCGCGTACGAAGACTCTGACTTTTCTGCTGATGTCGATCTTGGAAAGCTTGTGTTGACTACATCAGTCGACACCGTTGAACTTCCCAAAGCACTCCACCAACGTATGCAAACACAGCGGTCTTCCTAGAGTGCTACTGTGAATCTGGACCCGTCGGAGCTCGTCAGGTCCATGGGCGGAAGGCTAGCCATGGGTATGAAGGAAATGTGTTTCCGTCCTACACATGAAAGGGCCCATGCTATGTGCAAGAGCAGGCGAGTCAACCGAGCAGCGCGATCCTGACGAGCACACAGATCGATTCCACGATCTCAAGCCATGTCTATCACAGTGGCATGTCGCGCCGAGCTGATTGGCATGTATCATTGTACATATGACGGCAGTACGATGATTTGTCTCGACACGAAGGGTCGATCAGTCGCACGATCCTGGTAGTCTACCGCAGGCTCCCATATGAGATCTATCGACAAAGGAAGCACGGCAGATCATTCTGCGTTCCCTGTTTCGGGAAGTATCGCCGTGCATACGTTGAGCTCGTATAGTGACACAGACACTTTCTCGGGCTTCCGTCCGAAGCAGCCTGTATCAAGCGATGGTGGAATTGAGAGATCACGCCTTGACCCGAGATGTAGACTTGACTTGCAAAGCACAGGCGCTCGGTAGGCAACTCCTTGTAGCAGCCGCGGGATATAGCAGGCATCGGATATGTATATTGCATCGGTTTGGTCAGTCCATCGTTGATACTGCCGACACAAATGTCTGCAGCCCAACGAGCCTCGCTTCCATCTAGTCCCTCTTCACTCCGACTTGACCCAATCTTCTCAAGCCGAAGCCACCAATCACACATGCTGCGATCGTCCAGGCGAACAGGGTCCAGAAAGTCGCTCGATAGCCTTGCAGAAGGGCCTGCGGGCTCTCCTTGTCAACGAAAGATGACCTCTGAGTGACACTGATCGAGATAACGGATGTGAGGCATAGTCCAATAGAGCTCCCCACCTGCGCGAATGTGTTGAAGACCGCACCAGCAAGACCCTGAGTTTTTTCTGGGAATGCTTCGCTGACGACGATGGTGCCGACTGTGAATAGAACATCAACGCTTAGCGGAGCCAGAATTTGTGCCCAGAACAACATGTTCCAGTAGTTCCACGCTGGATCAACGACTGCCATGAGCAACGGCGATCCCGCAGCCAGGATTGAAGAGACCATGATTGAGACCATGACGGGCATACGATTGACGAGTGCCCCTGCCAACAAGCTCAAAGCTGCGCCTACTATGACTTGTGGTAGAAGCCGAACAGCCGCTTGAGTGGCTGTGAGACGCTGCACTTCTTGGAAGTAGAGGCTGCAGAACAGTTCGAGACAGTTGATGACTGCGTTGCACAGTAGAATCATCAGACAGACACTGGTGAATGGTAGGTTGGTCCAGAGATGGTTCGGAATGAGCGCAGGTCTGTTGTGCTTGACTTGATACTTCATCCAGAATGCGAACGTAGGTAGCAATAGCAGGCTGATCGTCAGTAGCGCGATATTGACTGGCTCGGCAATGTGCGCAGTATTGGCCGAGAGCATAGCGAGAACATAGGATAAGAGTGCGATAGATGCACTTGCGATACCTGCGCCAATCCAGTCGATCTCGGTCGCGAGTCGCTTCAATGTCAACTTCAGTGAGGGTAGCTTTGGATCCATCGGCAGAGCGAAAGTCCCTACAACGAACAGGACAATCCCAGTGGCACCGCCAGCATAATAGCCATATTCCCAACCTGGTCCACGGACGACAAGACCACCCAGGACCATACCAACAGCATAGCCCAAAGGCATGGAGAGAAAGATCGAGGCAAAGCCAACATTCCTCGCAGTGCCCTCTTCAACGTTGTATGCCACAAGCGAGACAGCCGTCGGCACGACCATGGCGTTGGCGATGCCCTGAATCGCTCGAAGCATAATGAGGGTGATCGCGTTCTCTGCAAACCCCGAAGCCAGGACCATCAATGCTGTAAGCAGTGTGCCCGGTAAGTTCACCTTTCGTGGACCGATTACATCTGCTATGCTGCCAGCAACAAGAAGGCAAGAGCCCATGGTGAGATAGAAGACAGAGCTCGGCCAGAGAAGCAGATTGCCGGGAATGTTGATCGCGGTCGTGATGGTAGGAAGCCCAATTGACAGCAAGCCATTGCTAAAGCTTGAGATGAAGTTGATGCCGAACAGCTGGGCGATCATGATGAAAGCCTGCGGCCGGGCAATATGAGTACGTGCATTGTCATCTCTGCTGCTCGCCAGTGATGCAGAGTTGGCAGAGTTGGGTGACCCGGGACGTGGCTCCGAGAGCGACCTCCCAGGGCTGGAATGCGTGGTTGATGCCACATATGCTGGTGGAGGGTGTTCAAACACGTCCAGCTCGGTGTTGGTGTGAGTGGCCATGAGGTCTTCTATCAAGGAGGCTGATCATGGCATATATGGAGCACTTTCACCCACTGGAACCCATTCTTCCATAGCGAAATTTCTGCGTTGTACGCCATGGCGTTTGGAAGTCATGTCGAGAGTCAATGTGAAGGGCGTCAAGCTAGGCCTGCAAGAGAATAATATCTGCTAACCGAGACCGAATCAGCTCAACCTTGGCATCGCCTCAGAGATGTTCATGGGAATGCTTTCTTCCCGGCTCCATCTCATCCAACATTGAATCTCCTTCGCCTCTCTTCGTATAGTACAGTAAAGCATGTCGGAGGACAAATCTCGATGTGAACACCAAAATCGCGGTTTGACGAGCTATTTGTGTGGTTAAAGTGTTATATCGCTGTCTCAGGGACATCAGCGAGTCCCCAAAAAGAATCTGCGGCGTCAAATCGAAAGATTACATATGGAGTAAGGCAAAGAAAGAGCCTTAGAGCTTGAGGGAAGGATGTGGAATATACTATGGATTATGGATTTTTGAAGGAGGGCATACGTGAGCTAGCGGCGGGTATTGGCGCACTAATGAAGTGAGTCCAGCCCTGTGTTGCCCTGTTTGAATCTGTTTGAACCTTCCTTTCTCCGACCATGAACAATTATCACGACAAGTATGCCAACCAGGAAACTCACACTTCTGCCTCCAAAGCAGTACAAGCAACCCTCCAGTGGCAGTGAGATGATTTTTGAACTGCCCAAGAAACACAAGAAGAAAGACCAAGATCGACCCAAAGAATTCGACTCTTCAAGCACACCTTCAGTCTTCCTTGACCACTCAATTCTACAAAGACGACAGCAGAAAGCAGCAGCTGCTACGAAGAAGCCAACATGAGCTATTCGGAGACACGAGAAGTTCTGTGTTTCCCATTTGCCCAAAGATGGCAATAGCAACCCACAACTGCGAAGAAACACCAACCGGACCGGAGCTTTTTTAGACGAACAACAAGCAAGGAACTCGATTGTACCTGATCACGCAATTCACTATAGGCAACCGGACTGCACACAAAATGTGTCGTCATCTACCCAGCTTTCGATATGCTTAAAACTGAGAATAGGAGTTGTCAGCGAGAAGGGTTGGCCTGAACGGAATCCGTTGCCCGAAGCACAGGCAAGCGTCAACGAGATACTTTCTTCTACGGCGAGATATGCCAACTGAACGGCGAATATGACTATTCGTATATAGGTCGCCGGACATCTCCGGCTATGTGTGTTGGATATCAAGTTGGCATTGTGTTGGAATCTGAAGGCATGAACAACACACCGCCCAGGAATGATGAAGAAGGCAGCACTTTCAACGAAGAAGCGCTGGCAACTGGCAACTGCGAAGGAGATGGAATGCTGTGAAGCGTGATCGTCCAGAGAGTATAACTCAGTAGTATTGTACAGTTCAATACGAAACAGTCCTTTCCTTCGTAGTAGAGCGCTTCTACAATGATTAAAGACAATGCTGCGCTTCGAACGCTGATGATAGTAGTGACAAGCCCGGCCGTAGTCCAGACACTCGGCTGGCTGAACAAGTAAAGGAAAGCAATTCCCAAACGCCTACACCATCCCCAAAGTTGCAAAGTGCCTTTCAATCCACACTCCCTCGTACAAATCGCCCCTCACTAGCCAACCCCACTAGGTTGACAGTTACTTGTCCAATACACTACCGCCAAACAGGCTTCGAGCCTCCCGCGCTTCCAGGTACAATGCTACTAACACGTGAATGTGGGCGTCCAGAAGGTCCCGTAGGCGTCTCTCTCGGTGTGCTAAGATCGAACATACTCTGCCGATGTCTTAACCCAGGATTCATAGCCGCTCGCACAACAGGAGGTCCGTTGTTCTTGACGACTGAACCAGTGCGCGGTGAGAGAACGCTGCTAGTCGAGTCTCGCAGGCTTGTGGCGCCTATTCGACGGGCATGTGATGCTGAGAAAGTCGAAGTATCTGAAGGTGGAGATCCAACTGCAAATTGTGCCGTACTCGGACTGCGTCTTCGGTGTGCACGATCGCTGGCTCGTTGACGAGCGGTGTTACCGCCGATGGAGTTGCGACTACCACCCATCGAAGAACGTTTCTTCTTGGCCATTGCTGCACGAATTTGCTGAGAAGATTCGCGGTCCGTGAAAGATTGCTCGATGTCGGATCCAGTAGAGCCTGATGCATCACTATGATCAGAGCTGTTCTTTACCGAACGGAGCATACTACTGTGTGGTGCACGATTACCAATTTCTCGCAGAGGGCTGGACTCATCGTCACTAGAGAAGGAGCCCATTCCGAGGGAGAAAGTTGGTGGTGGTGGCATCATGTTTGGTGAGTCTGAGCCAGTCTTGTTATTCTTGGTCAGAGCACCAATTGCGAAACGACCAGTACCGGCTGGTGTCTTGCGGATCTCGCTGCTGTGTGTTGGTGCAACGGGAAGAGGACTCGACTCTGGCTCGGCATCATTCGCATCGATGTCAGAAGTGAACTTTGGAGGTTCGATCGTAACAGAGTTGTCTTCGCTGAACGTGGGAGGCGTGGGAGCTGGCATCTTAGGCGTTGGCTGGAACTCGACCAATGCACCTGGCGTGGCTCCATCTTCGGCACCCTCGTCGCGCCATCTCACGACACGTTTCTTCTGCGGCGACCTCTTCTTAGGAGTGCCAGCACCGAAGGCAACCCCTTTACGTGCCATGCCGCCCAGCTTCTTTACATGCCTTCTCGGGCTTACCGGAGGACCACGATTAGGGCTGGAGCCTTCATGGGGAGAGGATGAATAAATTTCAGCAGCGACATGTGCTGGGATCGCAGAGGCAGGAGCTGCTGATAGTGAAGGCCGTGGTTGCGACGAAAGCGATGCTCGGCTTGACATGGACTGTCGAATCTTGTTCTTCATCGGAGACGGTGCCATCAGAGACTTCTGCTTGCGAGGTGTACCAGACCGACTGGGTGCGACTGCTGCTGTGATCTGTAGACCGCCATCTGGCTTGATGACCTGACCGACACTATCAGTGCAGGCTTGCAGCAGCTTACCCATAATCTCACGGCCAGCCTGCATTGCATCTTCATCGCTCATTTGCGTGAGTTGGCTGATGATAGCAATGGTCTCAAATTGGGTCGTGAGCATAACGTTCATCAATCCTGACTCCGCAGTCTTCTCTGCGTCCAGAGCAACAGAGTGCATCTCCAAGTCTGCACGATTCTTCAGAATCTCAACCTCCTTGAGCAGACTTGATGCTTCAGCGCAGTCAGCAGCGAAACTATCATTGCTTTCCAGCTGACGCATGCCGTCTTGCAGTGCAGTGTCAATCGCTCGTGTCCAGTTGATCTTGCTCAGCTTCTGGTGATAATGCTGTCGGCTGTTTTCCAGCTCTGTGAGAATGCCCGTCGCAGTTTTTCGCATAGAAACCATAGCAGGCGCAGGCTCCTCATCTTCACGAGTCTCGCAGACCTGGTCAAATGCGCCCACCCAGCCACTGATTGCACCAATGCGACGCTCCGTCTGGCGCAGTCTGGATGTTGTATGTGTCCGGTCCTTGCGCTCAGAGGCAGAATGGTCATATGCAAGTCGTACACGCTCGATGCTGTCCTTCAGTATGTTATCCAGTTTCGCCTCTGCCTTCTGGAACTTCGAAAATGCCTGCTTCTCGTAGTCTTTGAGGGTTGCTTGAAGCTCCTTGATCATGGCCATCTGCTCATCAATCTTCTTCAGATAGTCCTTTACATGGCGGTCCACGTTGTACACGTTCCTTATGCTCTTTGTCTGTATGTTCTTCGCTCGATTCGCGTATCTGAGGGTATTCTGAGTCTCGTCGAAATGCGCGCTGCTTGGGGAAACACAGACAATCATGACTGTACGACAGTTGCCTCCCAAGCTGAACTTCAGTAATCTTGTCAACTTCGAATTGCGGTATGGCACATGGTTCTTCTTTCGTGGGTCGCATAGAGCGTTGATGCATGATCCAAGCGCAAGGAGGGACTTGTTGATGTTGGCACCCTCCAACAATCGCTCTCCTCTGTTCTTCGTGGCTGAGGCGCGTTCAGAGCCTGCTAGATCGATGATGGAAAGTGTGGCAAATGTGACCGGCTCGTTGGCTCCAGCATCGCGATCTTTGAGCGCAACATTAACCTGGAGCACTGCATGCGATCGTGAAGAAGTCGCGTTGGCAGCAGTTGGTGATTGTGTGCGCAGTGCATTGCCTTGTATGACCATATCCATCACTTCCTGCACGTTTTGTGGCTTCAGAGATGTCAGGCCTGCGACAGACACTGCTTGATGCGAGTCCTCGCGAAGCATCAGACCTTGCTTGCCGCTCGATCCTTCTGGCGCGAGCAAATCGCGAATCGTCTCGTTGTAGATCTCCAGATATGACAAAGTCACTTCCACCTCCTTCGACTCCCTGAGATCCTGTACCCGCTCAAACAACTCCTGCATGGTCATGAAGATGATGCCAGGTGACTGAACAGTACCCGTGATAGTATGTGTCTTTCCACAACCAGTTGCGCCATATGCGAATACAGTCGCATTGTAGCCGTCCAGAACCTGATCGAGTAGAGGTTGTGTCGTCGCAGCATACACGTCACATTGGGTGGTGTGTTCATCGAAGACTCGATCGAATGCAAACGTCTGGTCTTTTGACCGCTTCCCTTGCGGCATGCGCCCAAACCTCTGCACGGCATTCTCTTCGGGTGGGTCGAATACTCTGGTTCCTATGTTAGCCTATCCACATACGATCATGCTGGCGAACCTACAAGCACTTCTCGTCCATGACCTTGAGTACTGGACGGATACCCTTTCCTCCAACCTTCGCCTTTGGCACAGCAGCCATTGAGCCATCGCCGAGGAACAGAGGGCCATCATCGTTCCTCGTCAACTGCGCAGCTTCCTGGATAGTGAAGGGCCGCACTCGGATGGTGACATTGATGCTCGACGCGCCGTCCACGGGCAGCGCGACGGCCATGTCCACTTTATGCAGAGGCAATCAACTTCAATGCGCTGTTTACTGTTCCAGTACCATCGAGGAGGAACGAGTGAAGATTGAATCGAAATCGTGAAAGTCGAGCTGAGGTCGTGATCTGTATCTCCAAGTGAGTGAGTGGATGTGGATTGCGGATACCTCTTCGTTTGGTGGGAGTCGTGCTTAATCTATAAGCAATGTGACGTGGGAAGCGATCCATAGGCAACTCGTGTTGGTCAAGCTGAAACGCGGCCAAGAAACAAACTCGTCGTTGCTCAGGACAACCACTTCCCGGACCCACTCTTCAATTCAAATGCCGGGCCTCTTCATCTGTGTGTGCATTCTTCTTTGCGATGTTCTTTGACTGCTTCTTCCCTGTCGAGCTCCATCTTATTCGCGTTGGCTTCCAGTGGCTGACACTGTTGATGGAAGACACGTACTTCGATGCATGAAGTCGGATGGACAACGAACAGCAACGCGATGATAGCTTCCACACTTCCACAACGTTACAGCGATACCCTCGGTCGCATCCTGTGGTCATGCAACACGGCTGCTCGGAAATAATGGAGCTCCTCAATGTGTTGCTTTCAAAGCATGTGAGGAGATCGAACGTCGTGCATATCGAGTCGGACGGTAGGTAGAGGAGATTTATCAGCTTACATGCAGCTCAATCCATAATGCTCAACACCTTCCGAATGTCTGCCTCACGACGACTATCACAGATCACAGCCCACACGAGGAGCGCGTCGAACGGAAACGGAACGATGAAGGAGGCAGTGGTAGGCAAAGGGCCTCGAGTCACTATTCAGGATGTTCCTATACCAAAGCCTGGCCCATATCAGGTCGTCACGAAGGTGATATACTCAGGCACAAATCCAAAAGATTGGTCGGTCTTACAGCTGGGCAGAGTGTGGATAGCTATCTGATTGATGGTGCAACAGGAAACGACCACAGTTCATGCCAGACTCGAAACCTGTGAACCAAGGCGATGACATCTCAGGCATTGTCCACGAAGTCGGCGAGCATGTTTCGGAGTTCAAGCCGGGCGATCGTGTCTTCGCTTTCCACGAGATGATGAAGCCTGGAGGCAGTTATGCTGAGTATGCTTTGTCGTGGTCTGCTACAACGGCACATCTGCCAGCACACGTCTCCTTCCAAGGTGTGTCAGCCTTGATCACGACCATTATCAATTCCACGACTAACCACACAGTACGTCAGAGGGCGCTGCCATACCTCTCGCTGCACTAACAGCAGCAGTCGGCCTCTTCGCTCGCCTCCAGCTGCCCTCGCCTTTCACACCTCCCTCAGCAGCGATAAACAAGTCCTCGAACGAGTCCCGCCCACCTACACCTCTGATCGTCTACGGCGCAGCCTCAGCAGTAGGCTCTTATGCTTTGCAACTCGCGATTCGAGCGAACGTCCATCCTCTTATCTGCGTAGCGGGTAAAGGCATTCCACACGTGGAGAAATTCATCGATCGAAGTAAAGGCGACACCATAATCGACTATCGGGAAGGCGACGAAGCTGTCGTCAAAGGCCTGAAAGCAGCTGCGAGCGGAAAGAATATCGAATACGCATTTGACGCCGTCTCAGAAAAGGGCAGCGTGGAGAACATAGCCCAAGTCCTAGATCAAGAAACTGGTCGTGTCACCTTTGTCTTACCTGGAAAGAAGTACAATCTACCTGGAAAGATTCAACAGAGCTTGACTACTGTGGGAAGTGTACATGGCGTTCCTGATGATCTTAAGGACTTTGGACATGTATACGTCAGGTATATTGCGAAGGGTCTTAAGGAGGGTTGGTTTAAGCCTCAGCCACAGGAGGTCATCCCGGGTGGACTCGAAGGTGTGCAGACTGCGTTGAGTAATCTGAAGGGAGGCAAGGCGAGTGCTGTTAAGTATGTCCTACGGATTGCTGACACGAAGGGGTTGGAGGGTCATGAAGAATAAGGGGGTCGTTTATGGTCGTTGCAAATTGCTGCTATGGGCTCACGTCGAGTGCTTTCGAGCCACTGAGACATGACTTGCATGCTCACCACATCCTAACACGCTCTAGGTACGACCTCGTTGGACAGACGATGCGAGAACATTATGATCGCGCGCTCTTCACTCGACATCTTCCGCATCCGGCTTGAACAAAGAAACAACACCATGAACAGCGAGAGAGCGCATCTCATAGCGATCGAAATATCGACAAAGGACTTCATTGTTCACTGTCAACGACAATGCCAGTCTGCAACCCATCACAGTCGCGAGTCTGCCGTTTCCTTATTGCTCTTCACACAACAACTATCTACTGATCGTCCGCAGCAAATCATGGAAGTACCAATAGGCAATCGCCACCTTAATAAGAACATATTCGAAACATTTGGGCTGGACCCGAATGACCAGACATTCTACGATAGCGGCTCTGACGACGACGGCGCAAATGGCTTCGAAGAGGCAGAACAGGTTGACATTAGTGAAGAACCGCTCTCGCCGATCTGGCGTCCCGATGTTGGTGCTTTGAGGCGCCACCATACAGTCATCATTAACTACCCTTCGCTCAACTTGTTGGATGATCCTGCGGAAGAGTTCATTATGAACAAGCCCAAGAGTCCTGAAGGGCGCTATGCGCCACATCCTTTGGTCCTCGACGAAGAAGTTATGAGACATGCTGCTCGCGATAAGATCACTGATAATGGCTTCTGCTCTGTCTACAGATGTGATCAATCCACACCCGATCCCAGCGTCCGCGACTTCTCGACTTGTGACCTATTCGTAGATGTGGAAGAGGCCACTAAATGCCACGGCAGGACAGAGTTGAGTGTAATCCTCTTCAGGGACACCTCGAAGCCAGAAATCGGTCCTCAGCTTCGCATACGTCGCTCGACCCGCTTCATCTGGGGCGACATAATCGACTACAACGAGCGAGACTACGATCTTGCACTGAAAGACTTCATGTCATACAAGGCAGTCAAGCCAGCGTGGTATCAGGACTTGATCCACCTCATGGGCATCGAGAGTGATCGCGCTGCTCGCTTCATAGCGCTCAAACTCGAACACTACGCCACTACTGGAACCCCTCGCAAAGATCTCCACGACATTCATCTCAAATTCATCAAAAGCTTTGGCGCCGAACCACGCTGGATCGAAGACTTCGACAGCGCTCTTCAAGATATTATCGAACCGCATAAGACTCCTCTATACAAAGCCGCACCAAAATGTATGGCCTGTCGTCAAAAATGCGAAAGATATGTCTCTCTCGCTTGCTCAAAAGACCACATCATTCACGGAGCATGTCTCATGGAACTTTGTCGAACTAGAGACACTACGAAAGTTGCCTGCCTAGTCTGCAGAACCCGCGTCTTCACCAACCCGGTCCACATTAACTGTCTAAAATTCAACATCCACGACGATAATCTCTTCTACAACGACGATCGCTACAGCCCATGGGAGAATTTCGAGAAATCCTGTTCAGACCTCGATGCCACATCAGCATCAACCAACGACTTTCGAGTTGTGATAACGAGTGATTTCATGACAAGTCTCTGGTGCAAAATCGTAACTTCTGGAATCGAACCCAATATCCCAAAACATCTCCGCTTCGACGTCCCCGAGGAAGCTTTTTTGCTTCAGGGACTTGTCGATGGACAATTTTTACATTTGGAAGGTGTGAGAACTACGATTGCGTCTATAGATCGCTGGATTAAACGGAGAGTTTTCATACGTTTTCGACGGGATTTTCTGAAGTGGGATCTCGACAGCGGTCTACGTCCTGATGATAGAAAATTGATTCATCACCATGATTTGATGAGGAAAGTTCTGAGAAGAGGATGGTATGATCAATATCTCAAGAATTTGAATCGGCTGCTTAACTTTTTGAGTATGAGAGTTTGTCTTTGTGAGCAAGGGGAGGGGGAGGTGTATCATTGGCATGCTCATCGGGAGTTTTATAATCCTAGGGTTGTGGAGAGGGAACAGAGAGAGAATGTTACGGTGGAGAGGAGGAGGATTTATGAGTGGCAGGATAGTGAGCAGGGGAGGAATATGATGAGGTTGTTTTTGATTGAGGTTGGGAAGGTGGATGAGGAGAGGGAGAGAAGGGAGAGTAAGAGGAGGGAGAGGGTTGTTGTTGACAGGGATGGGAGGCCGATGTGAGGAGGTGGGGAGTAGTCTGTGCGGGAAACACTATATTATTATTGTAAGACGAGTAATTGATTATGGCAGCATTACCGGATATGTGTACAGATTTTAACTCGACCATGGTTATAGTTCGCTACACAATCTGTCTGTCCGTCTGTCTATTGGTATCCTTGGCACTCACGCGGAGCTGACAAAGTCTTTCTTGCTCAATACGTCGTGTACTTACACAAGGTTCTCCTCCACTTCACTATACTCTGGAAAACCACAATGCGGAACTTCCAACACTTTCCAACTTCATGTGTTCGTCGATCGCACTGCAGTAAGCGACCAGTTCACGCCATCGAACACGAAGCTCAACTCCGAGCAAAAGCATGGCCAAGCCCTCGACCAAAGTGCCTGCAACGCAACAACTCTTACCATTGCAACATGACGGTGACCATATGCGGTCAATATGGCATTTCGGCACGGTGGAAACCTGCAACAACGTACGGTGATTCCAACAGGAAAGCGTCCACGCTCAACAAAAATTCGTAGCTCGGTTGGCGAATGGCGAATTTACATAGATCGTGGAAATACGCTAGCGGCGGATTCTACCGAGCCAATGAGAGTGCTTTGACATCTGGCAGTGAATGATTTACGACTGGTCGGGGCAAAGTGATTGTGGCACACACTCGTGTACAGCAGGACGATGACAAGCTGCAGCTTCAGCATTCAAATGCATGATCTTCGCACCTCAAGGCGAGTTTGCATCGTGAGAGCTTGGCATTCCGCTAACAGCTGGCAGGCAAGCAGGCAAGCAGGGTCACAGAGCCGCATGTCCGTGCATCGTATAGCCGTCCTATATCCATTTCCTTCTTCAGGAACAGATCTGCATCGCCATCCACATCACTTCTACAAGGACCAACAATGCCAACAACATCTTCTCCATAGTTAGGAGAACCACGGACTACCATTCTCATGCAAGCAGAAGTCCACGGGCATGGACAAGCGGAGGGTCTTGGTCACACGCCGCTTCCTGTGGCTCTCAGCCAAGGATGGAGTTCCACTCTCTATATGATATCCCCGCTTCTGTCGTGCCTGAGTGCCTACACCTTCTCGTCCTAGACAGATGAGAACAAGATGATGCGGCCGCGTAAAGCGTGGGACCCTGTCAGCTCTCCGCAACATCTGCCGAGGTGGCGCGTGTGACGAGTCGCACGATGGATGTCTGAACAGGATCAAGTACACTGACAAGTAACAAACCACATTGACCGGGTTGTCTTAGGGCTCCAATTGTTGTAACCTTGATATACCATCCGATTCACGCAACGAAAGAATTCGGATAGGCAAGAACAAGATGCAACGCACTTTCAAGACACAGACCAATGGCACGAACGGTACTAACGGGAACCATGCTGTAGAGCTCGATGCTGTGATTATAGGCGGTGGTTTCGCTGGAGTTTACTTACTCCATCGTCTCCGCCAAAATGGCTTCAACGTCAAGATCATCGAAGCTGGCTCGACTCTAGGAGGCATCTGGCATTGGAACAACTACCCTGGAGCGAGAGTAGATTCTCAATGGCCGATATATCAACTCAGCATACCTGAAGTATACAAGACTTTTGACTGGAAGGAGCAATATCCCGGGGCATCCGAACTTCAACGATACTTCAGACATGCTGATAAGGTGCTTGATATCAGTAAGGATACTATCTACAATACGAGAGTTGAAGCCGCTACCTGGGACGATGAGAAGAGAGTATGGCAAGTCACCTGTGACACTGGACTGAAAGTGCAGGCCCGGTTCATGCATTGCTGTCTTGGCTTCGCAGCCAAACGCCACTTTCCAGACTGGCCCGGTCTCGACGACTTCGATGGCTACATTTGCCACTCCTCCTTCTGGCCAAAGGAAGGCATAGATATGCGCGGCAAAAGAGTAGCATGTGTAGGCTCCGGAGCGACGGGAATTCAAATCGCTCAAGAATCCGCTAAGACTGCAGAACACTTGATAGTATTCGTCAGAACTCCCAACACATGTGTTCCAATGCGCCAAGCCCTTGTAGATCAAGAACGAGCAAAGCGAGACCTAGAAGAGTACATCCCGAGACTTCTTACGAAGGATCGCTACGAACGTGTTGCAGGCTTTATCTATCCTGACCCAACCAAAGGTGTCATGGCAACGCCCAAAGAAGAACGCGACGCCATCCTCGAGAAAGCTTGGGCGGATGGAGGTTTTGCGTTCTTGTTCACTTTCCTAGACGTACAAACCAATATCGAGAGTAATCGATATGTGTACGACTTCTGGGCATCAAAAACCCGACCCAGAATCAAGAATCCCGAAAAGCGAGACATTCTAGCACCTTTGGAGCCACCCCATCCTTTCGGAGGAAAGAGACCTAGTCTGGAGCAAGACTACTACGAACAGTTGGACAAGGACCATGTGACTATCGTTGATGTGAAGAAAACACCGATTGTGAAAGTTGTGAAAGATGGTGTTGTCACTAGCGATGGCAAGCTGCATGAATTGGATGTCATGGCTATGGCTACGGGATTCGACTCACTGACAGGCAGCTTCACACAGATCGATATTCGTGGCGTTGATGGCAAGGGTCTCAAAGACTATTGGAGTGGTGAACAAGGTGCTCTTTCGTATCTAGGGTTGGCTGTTAATGGGTTTCCGGTTTGTATTTCATCACCTCAGCAGGTATGGTGTAGCTGACTTCGTGAGTAGAATATGTTCTACACCTACGGCCCTCATGCTCCTACAGCATACGGCAATGGCCCCTCGATCGTCGAACCACAATGCGAATGGATTCTAGAGACGATGAAACGCATGACCAAGAATGGCCAGACTAGAATCGATGCTCAAGCACAAGCTGAACAGGAATGGAAGCGAAATGTGAATGAGCTTCATGCTAAGACTTTCCGCGACAAGGTGGACAGCTGGTATATGGGTGAGTCTACCTTGTATGGCTTGGTTATTGGTGTAGTACCTGACAGAGAATGCAGGTGCGAATATCCCAGGTAAACCACGACAAGCACTTAACTACTCAGGAGGACTTCCGACGTATATCAAGACAATCAATGAGAAGCTGGAGAACAACTGGGAGGGCTTTGATGTGTCGTAGAGTGAGGCTCCTGCTGAGTGCCATTATATCGAGGTATGAGAAGAGCAAAAAACAATCAACCCCAGTCTCCTGGCTGTATCGGTCTTCCTCGAATACCACTGAGACCCATTGACCTCGGTGCTTATCGAGATTCGAACATGCAGTATCATTCACTTACGCTCGCTAAACAGTCGGCTAAAGCTGATTGTTGTGGAACGTGAAATGCTACACGCGTACAGTGCTGGAAACGTTCCGATGTCGTGCATTGCAAGTCAATGAACCGCGTTGCTGTATTCTTGCGGCTCCAGCGAAGGCAACAGGCGCTTGCAGCCGAGCACCAAATTGATGGCCTGGAGACAGAGGCTGCTTGCTTTGAGTTCAGAAAGTGAGCATTTGGCAAGGGATTCCATCAGCATGTGGCGGGCCTCTTCTTTGCGAGCAAAGAACTCTGATATGACACTTTCCTGACCATGGTGATTATGGAAATGGTCCACATGGTTGTCGACTGAGATGGGCTCAATGCCGCGTCTCAACACCAGATGGTCATAGATCGATATGGGTGGTGACGGTAGAGTCTTCTTGCTTGTGGCTGCCACGCTAGATTTCCATAGATGACCGATCAGTAAGCTTGAACATAGAACTTCTTCACCTCCCAATCTTTAAACTCTTCAAGCTCTCCAGGTGCCAGTGTAACTGGAACTCTTTCCGGCACCACGGACCACAGCTGCGGTGACAAGGTAGATCTCGTCCATAATACCATAGTCAACGTTGCCTTAGACTCGTCTCCGCGCAGAACATACCCACAAGCATTGAGTATCACAAGATATGCTTCTGGGCAGTGCGGCTCAACGTACCAATTCAGCATTGTTTTAGTGGCATGACTGAGCCTGCTAATATCAAGTCGTTTAGCTTTCAATCGAAGCTTGACTCCGAGGTTGGTCAATTCATAGGGCCAAACACCCCCATCTGCGACTTGGACGTCTACATCTCCACAAGACTGGAACCGTGCTGGAGAAGATGCCAAGAGACAGAGACACGTTGGTCCCCTGGTGTACCTGTTCCAGGCGAAGAGAGAGTGATCTGTCGATGAAGATAGTATAGCCACTTGCAAGCGCTGGAAGGCTCTCTCTCCTTCGCCATAGAGAAGCGGCATGTTGACGTCAAGTAGTCATAGTAAAGAGTATGCCTGATCCTCGATACGTGTAGTCGAGCGTTTAGAAGCCCAACTCATTCGTTTCGCAACGGACGCGTCTTGAATCATTTCAGGGAGCTCAAGAAATCTGCGTTCTATTCCTGTGACTGATTCTATAACTGTGTTCATGCTGATAGAATGGTCACATTCGGAACACAAGAGATTGTTACAGCACTTATGCCCCAAACGAGTCCATTCGCGGCTAAGGACTAAGACTTCGCGTGGCGCCAGCAGTTCTTGCAGTGTCCAGCCACGGGTGAACCATCTCGCATCAGTCACTTGTTGGAGTCTGTAGCGCTCAATAAGCTCCGGACAGAAAGCTGAAAGCCTCTGAACCAGTGTCTTGTCGGAATCGACGTCGCTAAGATATACGTGGCATTCGCATGCTTTGGAATAGTAGTTCCACATAGAGTTAATAGCCTCGAAGAGCTCTGCGCTTGATCGTTTGTCGATGCAGCAAGTGTCGATCCAGACGTAGCAGACTGGAACAACATCTTTCCACTTCGTTCTCTCCGCATGTCGAGTGAGGGCAAAACGACAGTACTCAGTAATCTTCCTATAACCCGCACCGTCCTTTTTTCGACCCTCCACAAGGTCTGTGTATGATACTTCATTCTCTCCCCAGCAGTGAGAGAGGATGTAGTAGCATGGCACAGTGTCTTTATAGTTTGAAACCAAATTGATCCTTGGCTTTAGGTGAAAGAACTCCTCCAGCGCATCCGGCTTTCCATCAAGGAATCTCCTGCAGTTCAGCAATCGCATGATCGGTCCAGTAACAGGATCTCCTCGACACAGCGCAATCTCCCAGGAGTCTAACAAGAATTTTCCAAATCTCAGTTTAGAGAAGAGAGGTTATCAAATGAAGTGTACCCAACAAGGCTGAACGAAGCTGCGCCACCACAATGCAGCAGCCATCCATATGCAATTCCGAACTCTATTCTCAGGTGGCAGACAGCTCACTTATACCTTCCTGGTCTCAGACTCGGGCAGAAAGGAACTAGATCGCGAGAGCAAAAGTACCCACGTCTTGTCCAAGTGCATCTGAAGTTGTGCACTGTTCTGGACTCGGACAGACAAAGCTTCGCAAAGCTGTTATTTCCTTGGCGCAGGGCGACTGTTCCAACTGGTCGCCCTCATGATCGATATGCAGCCTGCCAGTAGCGTCCGCTCCACCACGTCCAGTAAGAACTAAGCAGTGCCCTGATGGTCCATATCCGCTGTTGTAGAATAGAGACAGCCCAGAGGTCGCAAACATGTGAACGTCGAGGCCGGTACTGTACAGCGCAGCAGAGTATGTCAACCAGGAGCAAGTAGTATCGAATGTCTCATGAGGAAGACTGCAAGTTAAAGACGGGATATCATTCAGCTTTCTCGTAGTACATGGTTATCGTGTCTTTTCGCACCACTACTCCAAACGCCTGTAATTTTGTTCCTTTTACTCGTGAGAGCAATCGATCATATCTTCTATTCTTCCATCATGAAGAGAAAAGATCTAGCTGTAAAGCTTCTTCTCAACGCCGACCATACCATGCACGTTACCCTCAGCCTGCGCAGAAGCTGTTCGGAACTCGAATCGTACATCACCAGCTCTCACACCCTTCTGCAGAGCCTCAACACTGGTGAGACCTGTATCTTGAAGAGAGTGCTGCACACCAGCCATCAAGTAAGGCAAGAATTTGGTCACTGAACCACGATCGAGGACCGAGCCGGAAACACCTTGTGCGACAAGGACCTTATCTCCCTCGGAGAAGTATCGTGCAGTACCAGCGTTCTTAGCAGTGTTGTTCGCCTTGTCACCAGCACCACCGGCCTTCTTGTCCTCCATTGCGTCGATGGAGCCCATACCACGGTAAGTCTTGCGAAGCTGACCATCTGGACCAACGACATATGCGCCTGGAGATTCGGTTGTGGCTGCGAGGAGGCCTCCCATCATGATAGTGCTGGCACCGAGAGCAATAGCCTTCACGATGTGTCCGACGTTCTGGATACCTCCATCTGCGATACATGGGATGCCGAATCTTGCAGCGAATTCTGTGACGCGGAAGACGGATGTAGCTTGCGGACGACCGACTGCCATGACTTCTTGTGTGATGCAAGCAGATCCAGCACCCATACCAATACGGAGACCATCGACGCCTGCTGCGATGAGAGACGCTGCTTGGTCGCGGGTCACGACGTTGCCGCCAATGACGTCCAGCTTAGGGTAGTTTTGCTTGATCCAGCGGATCATTTCGATCTGGTACATGGAGTTACCTTGGCTGGAGTCGAGGATTACAACGTCGAGACCTGCTTCGACGAGAGCGGCAAGACGTTCCTTGTCAGCTGGTCGTGTACCAATAGCTGCGGCGGACAGGAGTTGTTTTGTGCCTGGGACTTTGGTTGCGAGTGGGTAGTTCAAGTTCTTCATCAGATCGCTTCGGCTGAGGAGAGAGATGAGGTTGCCAGAGTTGTCCACGATGGGAAGTTTGCCCTTCTTACTCTTGCTGAGAATTGTGTTGGCCTCCTTCAGGCTGACGCCTTGTTGTGCTGTGATGAGTTCGGTGGACATGATTTCGGTGACTGGCGAGTCGAGGTCGGCGTGGAATTGAGTGTCTCGTGGGGTGACGATTCCGATGAGCTTACTCTTGAGCTGGCCGCTTTCTGTAAGTCATTGTCAGTGACTGTGCTTCTCCGATGTAATGGTAGAATGTGTATATGAAGGAAGTCGAGCAAAGTCAGAGAATCAAATTATCCCCAGCGCACCGAGCACGTTGGCAAGGCACGTACGGTTGAACGAAAGTTAAATGTTAGGTTGTTCATCATACGAGTGTGGAAGAAGGAGGAAGGAGAGGAGGGGTAGCCTACCAGTGACTGGGAAACCTCCAAATCCCCACTTCTCCTTCAGAGCAATGGCGTCTGCGACAGTGGCTTGTGGCGAGAGGACGATCGGGTCGGTAATGAAGCCGTTCTCGAAACGCTTGACCTTCATGACCATTTCGGCCTGTTCCTCGACTGAGCAGTTGTGGTGAATGACACCAACACCACCCAGCAGAGCCATGTGGATGGCCATATTGTGCTCGGTGACAGTGTCCATGGGAGAAGATGTGAAAGGAGTCTTGAGCGTGATGTTACGCGTCAACTTCGAGGTGAGGTCGACATCGCTGGCAGGGAAGCCAATGTAGCCAGGCAGCATGAGGAAGTCATTGTATGTCAGGCCGCCGGTCTTGGTCTCGTCCATGAGGTCGTGTACCGAGATTCCATCTTTGCTCTTGTAAGTGGCCTTCAGTACTTCCAGCGCCTTGGATGGGTCCTCGAACTTCTCCTCAGCGTGGCCATTCGCGCCGTTCAAAGACAGAGACGCCATTTCGGCGTCTGGCTTCTTCAGGTTGACGCCGTCGTATGGTTGCTGTTCGCCGTTGTTCATAATCGCGTATTTCCGTGGAGTCGGTGAAGAAGGTCTATAGCAATTATTAGATGTGATTCCAGTCACGCGACAGACTCTTCGTACTTACCCGAGGAGAAGAAGAAGATCAGAACTGCTGCAAAACTTCGAAGTAGCGGTAGAATTCTGCCAGGCGCTAGGGTAGATCCGCTTCTTCATCTAATCTAATCTCGGCAGCCTCCACTTTTCAATGTCAACAAACAATCGAATGCAGGCAGATCTGTGCAACCAGGAAAAGTAGGCCTCTGACTGCCAACCACCTCTGTACTCTTGTACTATACAGCTTCTCTACAGCTTCATTCGATCATTGCATCTTTTCATATGTCTCTTTGAAGGAGTGTCTTGTCTTATCATGGCCGTTGTAATCGAGGACTCCGCATAGCAACCACTACAGACGCGACTTCTTGGCTCTTTCAACCTCGATCCTCACCACTGCATCTTCAACCCACCTTCGCCAGTCTGACTCGGGGCAGTCACCACCGCCGCCAACATGGCCCCTTCCTATCCGCAGTTCGCATCGCCGACTTCTCCTCCCCACAATCGCTTTCGCGATCACAGCCCGACCAAGTCGTCGCCGCTCCGGCATATGAGCACGCGTTCCAACAACAGTGAAACAGATCGATCGACTATCGCGAGCAGGCAACCTACGATCAGCAGCAGTAATGCAACTTCTGGATACAGTCTAGGCGCATTATCTGGAAAGGATGCTACACCAGCTACTGATCCTTTCTTAACACGGACGACCACGAGCGCGAAACGAGAACGATCAGAATCGCCTGTGAAGAAGAACGCCGCATTTGCGAAGTGGGAGCAGCGCGAACAGGCTGAGCAGGAGCAGACGAAGCTCCAGCGCGATCCCTCGAAGATGGATGTGTCTCCCAAGAAAGTGCGCGACGATGACTGGCGGTCGACATTGGGGAGGAGTGAGACGAGAAGTGTGTTGAGGCCAGTCGCAGAGAATCGTAGTCCGCCTGCGAAACAGCCTCCTCCACCTATCAATGGCCTCTCACACATCCGAACCGAGTCCAAAGAGAACATGCGCGAACGGCCATCCAGTCGTGACAAGCTAGACTCGCCATTCTCATCGCCCACGAAACAGTCTGGTCATGCTCGAGGGTGGAGTGAAGATATGACATTGCGACCTGCCAAGTCTCCCAAAAATGTCAAGTTCGCCAGTGAGGATGTGATAAGATCGCCTTCGCCAGAGTTTCGATCACCTCCATCACCCACGAAAAACAGCCTGGCAACACTCTCTCGCTCAGATAGTATGCGCGCGAGCACGAGACCCTCGAGGACGAGAAGCCATATGCGCTTTGGCTCAACCGATATGGGACCTCCTCAGCTGGATGGTGAGGACATCGGGCAGCTACAGAAGTCCTCAACGCCTCAACTACGGCATCTCAGTAAGATGGCCGCGAATCATGAGTCGACTGAGGAGTTGAGTGTACATACTCCCGAAGAGCAGGTGATTGGACTGGCAGGGAGAAGGAAACTGCAAAGATCTGGAACTGTAAAGCCTAGAACGCCGAATCAGTCACAGTTCTCTTCACAATACTCGAGTACGAAATGGATGGACACGCAAAGAAAGCATTTGGCAGCGTATGAATATCTTTGTCATATTGGAGAAGCACGTGCTTGGATAGAAGATGTCTTGGAACCCGAGAAGCTGCCTCCGATTGTGCAGCTGGAAGAAGCGCTACGAGATGGTGTCACTCTCGCAGAAGTGGTGGTCAGGCTGGCTCCGAAACTGTCTCCTGAGCAGCAACAAGCCCTGGGCTCGAAACGAATATGGCGAGGGCAACCTCTCACTTTCCGACACACGGACAATACTGCGCTCTTCTTCCGACTACTGGCCGAAATAGGACTCCCGGAGCTGTTCAGATTCGAGCTGATCGATCTATACGAGAAGAAAAACATTCCCAAGGTCATCTACTGCATCCATGCAGTCTCTTGGCTGTTATTCCGACAAGGCATCACAGACTTCCGAATTGGCAATCTGGTGGGTCAGCTGCAATTCGAGGAACATGAGCTGGAGGCCACGCAGAAAGGCATCGATAAGAGTGGTGTCCAGATGCCCAACTTTGGTGGTATGCGCGAAGCGATGCAAATCGAAGAAGAGCCAGAACCGCCGCCTCCGACTGAAGACGAATTATTGGCTGAGCAGGAAGACATGATCATTGACTTGCAGACGCAGATACGTGGCTCTCTTATGCGAATCAAGCTCGGAAACATCATGCAAGATCTGTGGGACGTGGAGGAATCAGTCGCTCATCTCCAATCAATTGCTAGGGGAGGCTTCGCTCGAGAAGTCTTCGACTTCAAGTATACCATGCACAATGCAAACCAGCAGTTCCAAGCTGCCGCTAAGGCGTACCTGGTGCGGAAACGACTGAACCGGAAACGAGAAGCCTGGACTCAGAACAAGGACGCAGTAGTCAAGGTACAGAACCTATGGCGTGGACGGCAAGCGAGAGCACAGACGAAGATGGTCCGCAGGGAACTGCAGGTGCAACGGCACGGAGTGAAGGACTTGCAAGCAGCGATTCGTGGGGCGATAGGACGTTGGCGAGCTGGCGACTTGTGGCACGAAGCCAGGAATGAGGAGAACGAGGCCAGAGTTGCGGACTTCCAGGCTGCGGCGAGAGGTGCGCTGGAGCGTATGCGCGTGAGTGGAATCATGAACCAACTCTGGGACAAGGAGGATACAATCACCAAGTTCCAATCGATGCTGCGAGCCCATGCCGCAAGATCGTTGCATGCAGACACCCAGGAAGAGCTGCAAGCGACACAGCAAGGTCTGGACATCGTGAAGCTGCAAGCAGCTGCGAGAGCTATGATCGAGCGACGACAACAAGCAATTGCCCATGGCGAGCGCAAGTACGAAGAACCAGCCATTGTCCAGGCACAATCCGCAGCACGAGGACTTCTCGAACGGCTACGACAAGCACGAACGTTGGGCGCACTCCAAGGACGAGAGTCAACCATTGTCAAGTTTCAGACGCTTCTCCGAGCAACAGCTGTACGATCCCAGCATCAGGATACCCATGAGGATCTGGCGGCACAGAAGGAGCAAATTGTCAAATTTCAATCTCTTCTGCGTGGCCAAGCCGAGCGTTCGCTGTACCAGGACACGCGGGAGGAGCTTCAGAAGCACACTGAAGGCGTGAAGACCATCCAATCTGCCGCGCGAGCTATGCTGCATCGTAAGAGTATCGGTGAGAAGCTCGCAGTGCTTGAACAACAAGAGGACCAGATTACCGCTCTCCAGTCTCTCGCCAGAGCATACACCGAGCGGCAACGGATCTTCGACCAGCTCGTCAGCATGGAGAAGGAAGAAGAGAGCATCACGCAAGTGCAGTCTCTGGTACGCGGTCTGCTCGAACGGAGTCGTATCGGCGAGCAGCTCTCTGAGATCGAGGAGCATGAAGCCGCCATCGAAGAGCTACAATGTGCAATTCGAGGCTTCCGTGTCCGCAAGCAGTTTGCAGACAAGCGCAAGCACTTCCGAGAGAACATGAAGAAAGTCATCAAGCTGCAGTCATATGTTCGTGCTAAGCAACAAGGCGAGAGCTATAAGAGCCTGGTGAATGGCAAGAATCCACCACTCCCTGTCATCCGCAAGCACGTGCATCTGCTCACGGACAGCAACCTGGAGTTCGAAAGTGAGATCGAGTCAGAACGGATGCGAAGGCAAGTGATCGAGAGCGTTCGTCGAAACGAGCTGGTCGAGAGCTATGTCGAAGGTCTGGACGTCAAGATCGCCTTGCTGGTCAAGAACAAGATCACCCTGGATGAAGTCGTGAAGCACCAGAAGCACTTTGGTGGATCTGCATCACAACTGCTTCGCAATGGCACCCAGCTCGCACATCCATCTGGCCTCGACCTCAAGGCGCTCAACAAGAATTCCCGCAAGAAGCTCTCTGGTTACGAAGAGCTCTTCTTCTTCATTCAAACACAGCCTCAGTATCTCGCTGGATGTTTCGCAGTACTCACACAACGTGGTCTGGCTGAGAAGGAAAGCAAGCACTTTGAGCGACTGATGCTGACATTGTTCGGCTACGCACAGAAGAGCAGAGAGGAGTATTTGTTCATGAAGGTTCTTGCTACCAGCAGCCAACAGACAATCGCTCGATGCCAAAATGTCGAGGACTACATGCGACAATCTGGTGGCACGTTTCAGCACAGACTCATCCTCAACTACATCCGCAACCCACGCGAACGTTCGTACCTCAAGACTCTCCTTGGCGGCATGATTAAGGACGGCATCTGTGGACAAGACCATCTAGACCTGGAGAGCGATCCATTGCAGATCTATCGGGCGATCCTCAACAATGAAGAGCTGCAGACCGGCGTGCCATCACAACGGCCACGCGACATCCCACGAGAGATGGTCATCAGGCAAGAAGATGTCAGGCCCAGATACGTTGAGCATCTAGAAGATCTGCGAGATCTTGGAGACGGGTTCTTCTCGTCTCTCGAAGAGTCCATGAACCGCATGCCATACGGTCTACGATATCTGGTCAAGGAGCAACATCGCGCTTTGTGTGCGCAATTCCCTCGTGAAGATCCTGCTGGTCTCGCTATGCTCGTAGGATCCTGGCTGTGGAGAACGTACTTCTTGCCTGCTCTGCGAGAGCCTGAGATGTGGGGAGTGGTAGACCGTGGTCTCAGCCCCGTTCACAAACGCAACCTGGCTCAGGTAGTAACAGTCGTTGGGCAGGTCTGTAGTGCTGGCCGCCTCTTTGGTGCTGAGAACCTCTACCTTCAGCCGCTCAACAACTGGATCGGCGAATCTTTGGACAGGTGGTCAGAGTGCTTACAGAGCTTGTTTGATATTCCTTCGCCAGAGGAACAATACCACGCCGACCAGTTCTCTGACTTGTATTCAATGACGAAGCCGGTGCTCTACATCAAGCTTGCAGACATCTTCGCTCTGCATAGCCTGATCTCGGACAACATCTCTGCTGTGGCACCTGACAGGAGCGACCCTATCAAGGAGCTACTGACAGACCTGGGCACAGCGAAGAGTAACGAAAGCGATCTCGGTGGCGCTACTAACGGTGGCGAGATCACCTTGACGCTCAAGTCGCGTTTCACAGTACAAGATGATCCCAGCGCTGAGGCAAGACAGCTTTTCACAGCCACAAAGCGACTCGTATTGTACATCATCCGTGTACAGTCTGGCTCGAATCTTATGGAGATCCTTCTCCGACCGATCACGCATGAAGATGCTGACCGATGGACATCCCTCGTGCAAGAAGAGCTTGCAGAGAAAGAGCGAGGGACTTCAAGACCTGGCCACAAGCGCTCTCCTTCAAACTTCGATCCTCGTGCATCAATGCGCTCCAACCGCGCACTTTCAGTCTACAGCGAAGCTCCATCAGCTTTCTCCGAAGACCGCCGCGACCTCATCGACCTTCAGGGTATGAGCTATGCCGAGCTGAAATCTTCCTGCCTTGAGAACATCCTTCAATTGGAACAGCTACACATTCCACCACAATTCCGCGTTTCGAGACATAACAACTATCAAGAAATCCTCAATGCTCTCGCAGCAGACATCCGACAAAAACATCGACGACGAATCGAACGGCAACGGGAGACTGAGGCTACTCGTGCTACGATTCAACAGCTTGATACGAAAGCTCAGTTTTTGGAAGATCAACTAAAGTCTTACAATGATTACATCGAACAATGTCTCCACACTCTTGCCAACAAAAAGGGCAACAAGCATAAGTTCGTCATGCCATTCACGAAACAATGGTCTCACGAAAGAGAACTGGAACGAGCTGGTCGACAACCGAAGTTCGGATCATACAAGTACTCTGCTCGACAACTTGCCGACAAAGGTGTACTGCTCAGCTGGAATGGTACGCAACAAGAACATTGGAGTAATCTCAATGTTGTCATTTCGTCCGATGAAGTTGGAGTGTTTCACTTGGAGGCTAGTATGGGCTCCATGATGTTACCTGGTGCGTCCGCGAATTTGCTTCTTGATGATCTACTGCAGGCGCAATATGACAACAAGGGGTCGATTGGTGTCTTTGAGGAGATGAGTGGGGGTGGAGCGAAGTTGGGCGTAAATCTTCTGTTGCACTTGGTTTTTAAGAAGTTTTATAAAGATGGGTAGTGAGACCATCGAGTGGTAGTGGGAGTACAAGGGTGATTGATGAGCATATGGTCGACTTTCGTATAGCGATTGGCGTTGGTGGTGTGTTGAACAAAAGGTGACAACAAGAAGCAGTGGCATGAGTATACATACCCCAGGCTACTTTGTAAGGAAGCATGCATGCATGAATGAATGAAAAGAGAAATGTTCCATAAAGCCGCCTTCCTTATGCCCACCCGACCTAACGCGACACCATCTCCTATGAGACGACCGACCTTGCAACTGTCCTCAGCTAGAAGTTGTAGCCATCTCCGCGAGCGAGAACTTGGGAAAGCAAGAAGAAAAGCCTTACCGATGACGCCTGTGAATGAGAAGATCCATGAGGAAGAAAACAAACACGCAATACAGAAGAATCATGCAGAGTAATGCCATCAACACCATTGCTCTAATGACGCCTCTGAGGCTGAGCTTTGCGGGCGTACCAGCCGGCTTCCTGGTGACTTTGTGCTCATCAGGCTTGAAGTCTGTAGCGATGATGTAAGGTCTGCTTGCTTCCCTTGCTCGCGAACGAGCTTGATCGAAGTCGGTTGCTGAGGTGTTGGATCTCGAAGACTCTGGCGCGTCTTCTCTGCTGCCGCGTGAGGCTCCTGGAGTCGATGAAGCAGAAGCAGATTGCTCTTGAACCACTTTCTGTTTGTGCTCGGGCTCGGGCTCGACGATAGCTCGCGAGAGAGCCTGATCGATGGAAAGTTTGGTGTTGACCGGGCTCACTGGAGCAGAAGTTTGCTCCTGGACCACGTTCTGCTTGTGTTGCTCGGAATTGGGCTGAGGCCCGAAGATGACAGTCTCGCTTCCTCGCGAAAGAGCATGATCAAGAACCGCTTCGTGCGCGTTGTGCTCGTCCTCAGTTTGGACATAGTGCGCACCAGGAGCATCAGCCGACACCTCCACGATCGTAGCACGCTCCCGTGCTGCGAATCTCATGGCTGTCGCAGGACTGAGTACTTTGTGCCCTTCAACGAAGACACATCCTCCCATTTTCGTGATTCCCATGTAGTCGTCATTGGGTTCGACTTCGATCCACGAACCAGGTCCTTTCACAGTGGCTTTGAATCCGGTGGATTTGTGGATGTTCATGTGAATCCAACCTTTGACGATGAGGTGAGTGTTTTTGCTATGGTGTCTGTGTTCGTTAAGGCCTTTGCCACTGTAGAGATTATTGCAGGTTAGTCGAAGCTGGACGATCAATCTCAACTGGCAACAGGTAGCTAAAGACTTACGGCGGGAGGATCGTGGTCGATACGAATGGATAGTTTTTTGCTTTGACCAGGAGCTCGTGCTCGGTAAGCACGAGATTGGGATTGTCGATATAGTAAGGCATGTCGTGAAGTGGTTTGCAGATAAGTCGTTGGGCTGCTGGGATGACGATGAATGTTAGGAGGTGTCAGGTGAGGATTGCTCTACAGTTCTTTGAATAGTTCTGTACAGTTGAGTGTTACTTGTACTATTGAAGATGTCCTCAAAATCATTAGACCCCTGGGTTGGTTGCAACAACTGTGAAGCTGTCTGACTCAATCGGTCTTGCCTATGCTCACGACATGCATTTGCAACAATGTTGATCAGCGAATAGTGTCTCGGAGCATGTTGCAGACATAAACTTACCCAATCGTCTCATGCTGTGGCTCCCGCCATGTTCAAAGACATAGAGTGTATTACCAGCAGGGAGAAGTGCTCGGTTGGAGGAGATGTCAGGGTGTGTGCAATCGCGGAGGCTCCTAGAACAAATGTCATTTACACCTGGGTGCCATGTGGTCATGATGAAGATACGCACTACGCAAATTATCGTTAACCAGAACATCCGTCCAAACTCGCTTTTGAATAAAGCTCGTACAACAGCTTCACGTCATGTTCTCCATGCCTCTCACCACCCGTTTGGTCCCGTAGATCTTGACCGTCTGCGCTGATTTCATTCTAGACAATGCCAACTCAAGCCTCGAAGTCGTAATGCAATCCTTTCCAAGCGAGACGTCCTCGCCTTCTGCCAGCGAAGTGTCCAAGAGTGACACTCTCATTCCAGCTCACCACACAAACATGATTTTCTCCACTGCAATTTTCGGGCTCTGAAACATGGCTTCCTTTCTGAACCGTTTCAATACCTCCTTGATCCGCTCCTTGGAACGATTCTCGAAGTTCGCATCGGTCCGCCGAGCTTTCTGAATGCGTTCCTCCACCTGCAGAGCCCGTTCGTGAAAGGTCGTCATCGTCCCGTGGAACTCCGGATGGCAAAGGGCGACTTCATCACTGCTCATGATGCGTTCTCCTTCGAAGTATTCGCGGTGTGAGCCAGATCTTTCTAGAAGTAGAGGAATCTCCTCGCCGAGTGCCTGCTTGGTCAAGGCCTCAACATAGGAAGCGATCTGCACGAATGCAGGTCCATGCCATGTACAACCCATGCTGTGGTTGTGTAGCTTCTTACATGGTTGACTTCGACAGCTTGGGTACTTCTCGTAATCGTTGTAAGTGGTGCAGCTGTAAATATTCAACAGGCCATGCACGCACTCGTGGAGTAAGGTTCCCAGGATGCCTGCAGCATAGCTGTGAGCACCTTGCGAGATATGATGATCTCCAGGATCCATGTGAATCTGGAACCACTCCCGCTGATACTGTCTATGGGGTCCGCATCGGCCATATGCGCGATCATTCTCCAACAATCGGGGGTCCCATGTGAATTCACAGCAGTGCAAGCCTCCGAGTAGAAAAAGAGTGCTGATAATCTTGATTCCAGTGTCCATGAACTGCTTGGTGGGCAGTACTTGGGTCGCGTGATAGATGGCCAGCTGTTGATGCAAGTGAGTGTACCACAGTCTATACTGGCGAAGTAGGTCCTCGTGTCCTGGACCAAAGCCAACGCGAAGCTGATCGCAGATGGAAGCGGCAAGCTCGTCGATGCGATGCTTGCGGCGCACGAGAGTAAAGACTGAGCCAGCTCGAAATTTTCTGTCTTGTACTTGTGCGTGTTGGAAAGTGTTGCTTGATGAGGAAGGGCTTGTTGATGTGAATGGGACGTAGGTCAACGATCTTTTGCGATCATGACACTTAGCGGCCAGATTCATGCTGTCGAGGGCTATGTTTAATTCATCCATAGTGCTTGAGAAAGTATCTTAGAATCAAAGTCTGATGTTGAGATGAGCAGAGGCTGCGGTGAAGTGAGTGTCAAATGTGGTCTGCTGCGCGGAATGACGAGAAGTGTTGTATAATTCATCGAGAAGCTCTGCGACGTCGAACGGCATATATAGGTCAAAGGGTGTCGAGGTGTCGCCGAGGGTATCGTGGAACGTGTTGCGACGAATGTCTGATTCAGCGTCTACTCTGAGGTAAAACAGCTACCGCACTAGTGATCAGCAAATCTAATGTCTCGAAGGGTGGCGGGCATACCATAGCTGCATGTTCCACTTCGATGTTCCAGTCCTGATTCGTGATGTACTGAGAACGACCGGATCTGGTCCCCGAGCATATCATACACAGACTGGGTGTGTCAACGACTATATTGTCCCTTACTTCCCACACTTATCCACAAGCATGCTATCAAGTGAGCTGCGTGGTATAACCTATCGTCTATGCATTTCATCATACCAAGAAGTCTCGCCACCGCCAACTGGTCACTCACTGAAAGGTCTCTCCGTTGAAGTCGAATGGCGCCAGACCATTGCCGAGGAAGAGTCCATCCATGCCACCACCTGTAACACCAGTCATGTCCGCCAGGTTCAGATCCATGGCCTGCTGGAAGTTCGAGCCCCAAAGCCAAGGATTATTTGGATCGAACTCTGCTCCAGCACCATAGGCACCTTGTTGACAGTTATTGTTCTGCTGCTGCTGATGAACCGGAAACTGGCTATCTGGATGATTTGGGTGTGGCTGCTGAGTATAGTCGACTGGGAAAGGAGTGTTAAAAGTCCAGCTCTGGCCGTTACCACCCTGGGCTTGCCCGCTCTGTCCCTTATTCGATTCCGTCGCCGTCTGTGCAAGGAGATCTAGGGGCGTTTGCGTTTGGCCGAGTTGATCGCTTTGCTGCTGTACAGGTGCATCCCCACGTGCTTGTGCTGCGACGTTCTCTTTGTGCTTGGTGAACCAGTCTCTTAGTACAGACAGGATACGCAGGATCTTGGGATGAGGGCGAAAGTCCTGGTCTGCTGGCACATTCGTGAACATGTTGATGAGGCCGTCCAGGTATCGATCTACGTCGATGTCTTCTGCTGTCATCATCTTGGAGATCTCGCTCCCTGGAGTAGTGACAGCAACGTGCATCTTGATGAGGACAACGATTGCGTATGTGCATCGGACAAAGAACAGCAGCATGGGCAAGGCCTTGGTCGTTTCCGTATCGAAGGCTAGCATACCGTCAAGTATACCGTGCGCGGCATGACGGCAGGCTTCGAGCGCAGCAATCTGGTTCTGCGTAAGCTTCTCCGATGTGTTGTTGACAGACTTCAGGGATTCTTCCGTGAACGGCAAGCGGAAGTCCTCGACGTTGTGGTTGAAATGTAGGGCGATCTCGTGAAGGTAAAGGCTCGCAACATGCTCGAAGAACTTCAGACTTGGGTGCGACTTCAGCTCCGGCGGAATTTTCTGGCTCCACTCTTTGAGGTCGTTCTCCAGCACATTCAAAGCATACGTGACCTTGGGGTCTGTGATGCTGATGCTGGCTGTGCTATCGTCCATGAGAAACTGCACGCTGACTTCTTCGCAGATGTGTTGAATCTTGATGTGCTGGCAGAAGAGCTTGTCTGACGGCTCAGCCTCTGAGCTCGTCTCTAGGATTTGAACACACTCCTCCATGTACTTCGTCCAGTGAACAAGGTTTGGTCTGCGCAGCACCATCGAGGCGGAGGCGCAAAGATAGTAACAACCAAGCCAAGCTCTCCTCGCTTCTAGGGTGTCCGAGTTGATGGGAAGATGAGGATGTGGGCCAGGCGCGAATTCCTTTTCTGGTCCACCAAAGCCGCGTCTAGCTTTCATCGGATTGAAGCGCTTGCCCAGGCCAACGTCTATGGCCATGACAGCTGCCATATGGATGATCTGATAGAAGTTTGTCGCTTGGGACTTCTCGGGCGGCTTGTACCAGAGCGCAAGGACTTGCATAGCTTGTATGAGCTCAATGGACTTGGCACCACTCACGACGACTGCTTCTGCTATAACCTTGACTGCCTCTGACGCCAATTCTTTCGTCACGTCGGAGTGCAGTATGCCATAGGATGCAGCAGAGAGGATGCAAGCGTATAGAATAGGTTTCTCTTTCCAGATTTGCTCGGCTGGAGTGCCTGGTGGGAACACCACAGCTGGCATATGCGGAGCCAGCTTCTCGACGTAACGATTGAAGATTTGGACACCCAGCGACGGAGTGACCAGAGCGTGGATCCTGTTTGCAAAGTCCTCCGGCGAGGTGTGAGCCAAGATCCTCAAAGATTCTGCACTGGGCTGAAAGTCCTGGTTGAGTTCGTCAAACCGCTTAAAGATGTCCAGCTCGCTGTTGCTTCGAGCAGCATACCTCGGCGCAAGTTCTGTGCCGACCTCTACTGGAGGCTCTTCTTCTGTCCGTCGGCGTTTGGCAGGCGGCTGCATAGCTGAAGAATCGTGTGCCTGCTCAGTGGGCTGGTTGTACTGTTGCAAGTGCTGCGCAGCTTGTGCATAGGCTCTGCCTTGCATGTCGGCTGTTGGTGCTTGCCCATACTGCGCGCCATACTGAATCGGCCCGCCTTGCTGCTGCTGTTGTTGGAGGACTGCAGTAAGGTGATCAAGCTTCTTCTCAAGCTCAGCGACTCTGCTATCGGCCTTCTTCTGGCGCTTCCGACTGGGGGCTGTTATGACACATTGTCGTCCTGCCTTTGCGCACCTACGACAAGGGAGCTCCGGGTGCGCTGGATCTTGATCACAACGCACTTTCAATCCACGGCATGCCTCACATGCTCGTGGTCGCTTCGAGTCGTCGCCGCCTGCAGCATCATTGCCGTCCGAGACCTGGCTGTTATCGATGCCTTCCTGCGCAAGCTGCTGATACTGAGGACTCGCGTCTTGCGGACTAGCCTGGTTGCTTCCGCTCGCGAGACTTTGCGCGCCCGTACTTGGCTGTATCGGTGTATGCGTCTGGGGTGTAGGATAGCCGTAGTACGGATTCGATGGTGATTGTGCTCGGTAGACGCCCACGTTCGAGTTCGGTGCCTGCTGCTGGAACTGCGGTGGTGGATGATCGTAGCGCGCCGGCGCTGGTTGTATGTTCGCGTTGCCCGCTGAGGCACTGAGTGCTGGGTCTATGTCTATCTGCTGGTGTCCACTCATCGTTGCTGGCATCTGCCGTCTGCCGATATTATGGAACGTCGGCGTCGGTGTGATCTGATCGGTGTTGCGGTGAAAGTTGGCCGTGGTCAAGGTTCGTGCAAGGGTTGATGCCTGAAGCTTCTAAGGCGCTCTTTCCACAATTTCACCACCGAGGCAACGCGTCCTTTCCTTGCGCATCACTTCGCAACATGAGCGTTCAAGAGGTCATGCTTTGACTGACACTGAGACGGCGTTGGCGGTGAGAGGGAGAAGCGATGCGTCGAAATATAGCCTTCTCTGATCTCGTCAATGGCAGTCATCCCACAGCAAATGCCTCTTCGATGGCTTGGTCATGGTAATGCTGAGAAAGCTGTCAGAACGAGAACGATTAAAGTGAGACCTGATGCGCACACACGCTGTAGCGATACTTGTTCTCTAAGTTCAACAAAAGAATGCTCGCGAGCTCATGGGAGAAGATGGGCGTGATCGTGCTAACTCCTCCAGTGGGCCACGGATGATCCCTATTCGACCCAATGCCGCTTGACAGCAGCGCAGCCGACAATCTTCTGGCAGCTCTACTGGCTCACCAGTGTCCCAAGTCTGCCCCTAATGCCTCAAGGCTCAGGCCGCTTCCGTCCATGATCTGAAGATGACCCAAGCCTTGCTTCTGCATGAACTTCTTCTCTGCCGTGCCTGCAAAGGAAGAGGTCAGCGGCTGAAGTGAAAGTAGAGTTGATGTTGTGAGGACTCACTTGTCGTATTCGGGCCACTGCTCACGACACTACCGCGGCGCGCGATCCCAGACTTGAGGAGTGCGAGCTCAGCCTTGAGTTGGGCATTCTCGTCCTGGTAGTCGGCGATATCCTCTTGGAGCTCACGAATCTGCTGGCGCTGGTGTGCACGGTCTTCCTCAGCCTCTTCTCTGCCATCGATCAGACTTGTGATGTTGTTATTGGTGTGGAGGTTTTGCTGACTGATCGAGGATCTCCTTCAGAGCTTGAGCACCGCGAGCCTGTGGGGCTTGCTGTCAGTGTGCTGCATACTATGAGAATGGAGAGTAGCATGCCTTGAAGTGTGGGTACTTGTCAAATACCGAACCATCGGCGCCAACGTGGCAGGTGGCGTAGTCCTTCTTCTTGCTGATGGCAGCGACACCACACGCACTAAGTCTGGCCGATCGCGTGGCAATCAGCTCGGAAAGACGCCGAGAGGTCTTGTGCTACTTCATTGTCAGTGAATGAAATCCATACAGCCAGCCAGTAGGTGACGAGTTCAGTGTGAAGGGGAGACACGCTGGTGCTGTCTGGTCGGGAGGAGGGTATGAGAGCAAGCGAACAACTGTGTAGTGGCATGAGTCGGGGAAATCTTACGCTGCTGACAGCAGCCACCAGGGCCCACCAAGACCTAAGTCAACGACGGGCCACTGAAGCTGCATGTGATGGGCATGATGCGGTCGAGATGGACTTCTGTTTGGTGATGATGGTGTGGTGGTGGTGAGTGGTAGAAGAGAGAGGAGAGAGAAGGAAGCAAATTCGTTCAAGGTGATATTTTGGCCCCTTGGCTTGGCGGAACACAACAACAGCGAGCTCGCAGCCCCTGTCCGATCACCGGCATGTAGCTGCCGTCGTACTCTGCATGTGAGCCGTTATGTAGCATTGTAAGTATCTCGGTGAACCAAGACCACACTGGCCACTTCTAGATCTTGCCAGGTACTCGGCAGAGTCTCGCTGAGCAAGCCCACTGGTGTTGCGACAGCGAGCGACGAGCATCGACTGCCCGTTCCAGAAGCAGGCAACGATCTGTTTGGGTTCGCGGCAATCGCGTAAGTGATCACCTTCCACTCTCCGCAGCTGCCTTCGCGAGAGTCAGTCAGCCGTGTCAACAACGCCCTCTCACACTTCTCACGCTTCCACTGACACATCGTCTCTGGGCAGCATGTTCCACACCATCAACAACATCACCAAGCCTCACCATACATCGCCATTAACGACAACGTCTATCGGGGCGGCCGCCTTGAGGATAGCCACATTCAGCGAGATCCAGAGAGAGCACTTCGGTGCAGAGGATCCCCCGTCCATCTACGAGGGCGACGAGGAGGCTCTCTGCCGCGCCCACATGTGCCTCAAGGAGTTCCCAGAGCCGGCAGACTACCACAGACAGTGGCAGAACAAGAGATTCGCCTACATCACCCTCATCATTGACGACAAGTACCTCCCAGGCGTCATGATGTACAGGTATGTCCGGCGCTGCACCTGGCAGACACGTCAGAACTGACTGGCTGTTCCTCAGCTATCCCACACCAACAACAACATCACAGTCAGAGGCCATGACCTTGGCAAGATCGGGAGAGTCAAGGACGTCTTCACCGTTATTGTCGGGAAGCGCAATACCCTCGCTCAAGCGACTTTGACCCAAGGCTCCACTGGACTCCTGACTTCCCCACGGAAGGTTGGCCATGAAACTCGACTCCAAGCACTTGAAGTATGTGAGGTCAGGAGGCACGGGACGGGCGAACATGGCACAACGGCATGAGAAGCCATGGCTTTGATGCTAGAAAGAGACCAGCTTGTATAGCAGTTGATAGATCTCGAAGATTGTTACCTGTCTGACCGTCTGCTTGAAGGATCCAGCTCATCATTCTCAAACCGAGCATACTGACGAACAGCATGGCGTTGGGGCACGCACAGAATATGCCATCCCGTGCGCACCACGACAATGTCGCCGATGGATCGAAGAAAGACAAGACAATTGGTGGGACTCAGAGCTTTCTATCCAGGAGTTACCAGTGGCTGCACGACCCGCAACGCCAGTCTCGCACAGCATGAACCCATGACTGCCTCGAGGCAGTAATGGTTTTCCAAGAGTACCGTGCCTTGAGCCACGACAACCTTCGATATCACGACGTCGAATGACCGCTGCGGCGGCAACGGCCAATTTCTTCGAGCTTTGCCCGACTCAAGTCGCTCGCGCCAGCCAGTGCAGCGCAGTATTCTCCGTAGCGGGCTCAGACCGAGTCGTGCCAACCTACAAGCGGAAGTAGATTGTTCGCGGCTCACCTGAGCTGACTCCAGGTTCGCACTCTTCAGCTACGACGAAACGGATGTGGAGGAGTTACAGATGCCAAAAGATGAGCGCCTCCGGGCTGAACATAAGGATGCCTCTCGGGCGAAGATGCAGCTTCACTCGAGGCAAGCGATCAAAGATCGGAAATGTTCTCTGGCGGCTCAATCGAAAAGCCATTGCGCACTATCCGGAGACGCAATAGCCTGGTGCTCCCACGATGGCGGAGATTCATTCCGATACCAAGTTTCCGACATTTGATCTCTTGTCAGCGACCGGTCCCGACTGAAGTCTTCATGGGCTCGAGCTGCATGTCAACAGCGTGAGTCGGCCCACGCCTTATGCTGCTTACCACTACTTCACGGACGTCTGATGAAGTCGCAGGGCTTCTGTTTGACCTTAGTTCCTGCTCTCTGCTGACTACCCCTTCTTCAGAATCACTTTGACAAGCTTTTGACAAGCTGGCGACCGTGTCCTTCATCGCCAGCTAAAACCTCTTGCTGGTTTCACCCGAGAATGCCGCAAAAGAGTGAACGCTTGCGGGCGCTGCGGTATGCACCTTGCTCAATCGAAGATCGTAGCCCGAAAGTGCAAAAGGCAAGCGCCTCGTGGGAGGATATCAGCTTCAGTGGTCCGTCGTTGACTTATGTCTTGATGGACCCTGGCAGCTTGTTAGCAGCGTGAGTTCTCTCACGACTCACGCTCATTGTACCACTACACCACGGACGTCTGATGCAATGACAAGATTCCTGCTTGCTAATAAACCCTGCACTTTGCTGACTTCTTCCTTCTTCAGCACCGCCTAGAGCACGTTTTACCTCATCTCAAAGGCCGAGTACATCATGGAGCAGACCGACAAGACCAAGGCTGATGTCAGTGGTGGTGCCATCCTCGACTTCAAGGGTCAAGCTCGTCTGCTTATTATCGCACGGTTCCGGGTCCAGTAGGAGACACGCAGGAACATCAGTGCAGGTGGGTCCACATTGCTGATGACAGCGAGAGTGAGGATGTCTCGACCACAGACCAGTGAAGACATACTTCGAGCGCATTGACCATGCCATCATGCAGAACAACAACCTGCCCCTTGTTGATCTGCGGAGGGCAGGCTGGAAGGGCAGGATGACTCCAATGGGCTGAAGACCATTCAGCACCGCTCAACATGCTCATCGCGAGGTCTTTACCGAGTCTCGCAGTACCATCGATGTGGCTGGCCTACGTGCCGTATACAAACAAGCCTTGCTCTTTGAGCTTATACACTATCTCTTGTCAGTACTATCCTCACAGCAAACAGGTAAGTGATCACTCATCTTTCCTTTGGTGCTTTGCATCTTTCCTTGCTCCCTCATCGCCCTTCCCTTGACCAATGCCTGCTACCCATCGCATTACGAAGGGCAACCTCTTCGGTCTGAGGACATCGCTTCCTGATACTGATCCATCCAGTGACTATCCGCAGCCTCATGATATCCACGTCATTGGACTTGACTCTAGGAGCACAATGTTCATTGTGCACGAATTTTCGATAACAGTGGTAGAAGACCTCATATTAGTGGTAGAAGATTGCCTTGGGCTAGAAACTTCAACTTCCCTTGCAAAACATAAGAAGAAGTTCGTCTCAACACGCCAAGCAAAACAATCGCCCCTTGAGAGGGCCATTTCGACGTTACACTTGTCATCGGTCATGTCAATTGATGACTGGATGAAGCTTCTGGCGAGTTGTTGGTTCCAACATCAGTCTGACTGACGATTTATGGATGCCACTACACCAAGGACGATTGTTGAGAATGGACGTATTTCGCAGATATTTGAATGTCACATCTGGGTCCCTGGGGAGATGGGACATTCTGTCGTCGGAAATCGGTGGCAAGATTCGTTCCTTACGAAGGGTTCTGACGGGCTCTCAGCTATAGCAGGCATAGCCAGACCGTTCCAGAGCTTGACAGGAGATTACTACGCTGCCGGACTCTGGCGAAGCGATATACTCCCAAAACTTGTTTGGAGAGCCGGCTAGCACGACAGCAGTGAGCCCCTGAGAGTCCCACGATATGCACCTGTTGTAGGCTTCTCATCTCCGTCACGGTTGTGGGCCACCTGTGAGCCGTGGGATACAGAGCTCATCGCCTCCTCTTGAACTCAGGCCGGGAACCCAACAAACCGCAGACAATACTCGTACATACTGCTTGGTGATCAGCAGATCTTTCCCGGTCACCTACACGCCAGGCTGATATTGGCGCCTGAACAGGAATAGATGTTGACAGCGGTAGCTGATGCGTATTCAGGAAAGGGTCATGGCTGATAGCAGCGGCCGTGTTCACACTGGGGCTTACTTGTGACAAACAGGTAAGAGAGGATGTCCTTTGAGGCGCATCAGTGAAAGAGATTGAAGAGGAAAAGAGCTGTCTGAGAGGACAGGCAGGAATATGTGTACTTGCGCCATTTGCTTGACTTGACCTCTTTGGGAGTCGATGTCGAGGGGAGCTCGGGTCCGAGTCTGGCAATGTCTCGCTGAAGCATCGGCTCCTCTCCGTTGACAAGCGATTGCCAACCTGCGCACATCCCGACAGAGCGCGGAGCCATTGAGGGTGGGTTTCTTGGGGATTGTGGCGCGGTGCGTGTCGCGAGCACATGGCATAGGCTCGATATCCTCGCATCGCAATTGCCGGTGCGCTACCACGATCTTGCTCAAACCTCGCCGCTGGCAGAAGGAGAGTTCGCGCCGTATTGTTGGTTGCATTGTGTCGGTGAAGCACGCCGAGCAGGCGAATGGCGGTGGCATTCTCAGCACCTCGTCACCAAGCTCTGCGCCAGCTTGCGTCGTGTGCTGTTTTCCGAGTTGACGGAAGAGCACCGTGTACAGAGACTAGCTCTGGCGATCTGGCGGCTTCGTGGACACGCTGAGCTGACCGCCGGACGCCTTTTGTCGTGGATTGCGCGCTGTTGTGCCGGAGGAGCGGTGGATGGACCAGGAAGTGCTCGCAGGAGTGAGACTGCATTCGAAAGATAGTCGCTGCTCAGTGCAGGGACACTCTAGCGGCTTGCGAAGAAGCGCACGCTGAGCTCACCGTCTCCTGCACGTTGCTGAGGAGTGGTTGTCGAAGGGGAGGACTGGCTGGCGGCTCGTGGTATAGGAGACATTGGTGCAGTGGTTTGAAAGGCTGGGAGCTAGGGCGAGACGTTCGGTGCAATAGTTACGTGCCTCTGCATGGCTGGAAAGGAGCTCGTCGGCGTGGTGTCAGTGATGGCGATGTGCTGATAGCAGACGGGAGTTGTGCTATAGTGTCGAGTGAGTGGACGTGCCTCGGTATTGGTGGAGCCCTGGATGCTGCCGAAGGCTTGGCTGTTGTCTTTCGACTTCACCTCCTTCACTACCGCACCTCTTCAACCCTTCTCCATCAGCACTCATTCAAACGACATCGTCAAACCAGCATCAGCCATCGCCTAGACCGCATCCTCCATTCACCTCGCTCTGATGAGACATCCAAGCACTGCGCACGCCGCTCGATTGTCGGCAGCTTACGGTCTCCGCGCGCCCTAGGTCATGGCGAGCTCAACAGCGAACATATGGAATGGCAGCGGGTCGCCTATAAGAATTGATAAGTCGGTCGTAAGTGCTGCTTCAAGCCGCAGTATTGTAGAGAGAATCACTGTGTTCATCAGACTCAAAGATTCTTGTCTATGCTAAGCACAATTGTGCTTCTGCAGACTGGTATCAAAAGAGCCGTCTTATCCACATTTATTTGTTCACATACATCTCTAGGCAGCCAAACTCCAGTGATATCTACCCAAATTTTCGGGCTCAGCTGTACAATTCGTCCAAGACTCTGAAATGTCTGAGGATCACCAGCCGCATGCTATCTCTGCTCTTGAATGCTTGGTACCTGACTTATACGGAGAGAGCTACTGCTATACCCGCTCCCGAACTGTCACTCTCTATATCATGCCAGCACTACGAACTCACCTCAAGCCTATCTCAACTACCACAGTCATCGTGGAGAGTCAGAGAGTCCTGGCCTACGGATTGGGAAAACAAGAATCACTTTTCAACACACCTAAAAAAAGCTAAGTCCAGATCGAAGAGCAAAACCAAACAATCATGATGTGATCGGATGTTCGACAGCGACTGTTTCATCGATCATACTATTGATGACTGGTATCTATAGTGCCTGGTGAGAAATCAGTTCCGATATCAGCTATGTCAACGATTTATGGATGTACCACTATACCAATGGTGATTGTTGCAGAAGGAAGTATTGCAAGCTTATTTGAGTATCAGACTGGATTTCTGGATGAATCTGATAAGGCAAGAAAGATGCAGAGACATGTTGATGATGCTGCAAGATGCTGACGCTGAACGTCGACAAAGAGGCATAGTAACACGAGACATGCTATTGTCAGTCAAGATCATATGGCCTGGCGCGCCATCTACGGGCGATTCGTAACATGTTTTCTAGACGACTTCTGTCTTCTCGGAAGACGGATCTCAACAGCGAGATATGATCACAAGTCACGATGACTGCATTTCTGTCGATATGCCACAGCTACGCAAACCAAGTAGCACTGTATATGCTAGCGTCTGGCCACCTGTACTTCGGAGAGGTGTACTGTCCTTCTCAGCCGGCCTTTCGGCTATTCAGTGCTGCCGATGCCATATACCTGTGGTACGCGTCTGCGGCTTGGCCCACTAGTGCCAAAGAGCGAGAAAACGCACAAAAGAATTCCGATCTTCGCTTGTGGTCCCTCTTCTTCTTCCTGACATCTCAAGGCGACACCAGCCTCAGCACTTCCGCTGCTTTCGACGTTGCACTTGTCATCAAGCCCAAAAGGCAAGAAGCGCAGGGTCGGCCGCTGCCAAAGCCCAAATGCAGCCGCCGGCTCTGCGCTTGTCAAGATGATTAGAGACAAAAGACGTGCTCGCCGAACTGTAAGTACCACCCCACTTCACCTTTCACACGACTATCACTGACGCACTGTCACAGCTTCCCTGGTAGGGGGCGGCGGGCACGTCCAAAGCAGCACCGCAGGGCCAGACCAGGTAAGAATCCCTCGAACCTGGCTGGCTCTGCGGTGCCAAATCGAGGCTCGCGACTCCAAGCAGCTGAGCTTCGCCACTTCGACTGTCAACCAACTTCTTGACGAGAACAGGGCATGGGTAAGCAAAGCGGCACATCACATCACACAATACGTGCTAACACGGCGCAGGTTTGTTTGGCATGGGCTATCAGGTCAATCGTCCGGCGTGCTCGCTACCCTCGTAAGTTGCGCCACCTCAACATCAACCTCGACTCACCACTTGCACGACCATTACTGACAACAACGATCAGATCAGAGAATCAGTGGACGACAGCCCATTGATGGTGGGTGGCGGGCACGTCAAGGACAGAGAAATGGCAGTGGCGAAATGTGTACGAAAAGACGGTGGAGGATACTGTAGCTGTTGAATCAAAAGCTTCTACGTCTCAATGCTTCTCACTTTCCATGGAGAGTGCCTCAAAAGTAAGTAATGTCCCTGCTGGGTCCACTCCATGCCGCCTGTTTTCGCGTGAGTGCTTGAGCCAAGTCGATCCCGCTGACTCTCGATACATCAGCCCCGTTCTACTCTACCGTCCCTCACATCCTCTCGCAACTCCTCCTTCTCGCAAATGCCACGACGACCACAGCACCGACTCCAATCGCCACACGCTACCACAACCTTCCGATGGTTTCGAGAAGACACCTGCGCCACGACGGCAAAAGAAGGATCGTCAGCACAAAGACATGCCACCAGGCGATGATGTGCGGCCATTGTGCCTTGCCTTAGAACACTCTTGTCTTTCAACAGACGCTCAAGGTGGCCGCTGTTCAAGCAGCGTAAGTCAGACCTACGGCTTACACCGTTTTCGACAACACCAATGATGACTCATGGGAAGAAACGATTGTTATTGCTTGATAAACGATGTATTGGCAATTCTTGCCTGCAGGACGACCGTGCCGACGACATGCACAAGTACCAACCGGAGAAGCCAATTGAGGAGCACGATCTGGAGCGTCTCGCCGGGCTGATCAAGGAGTGTGGCATCAAGTTCGAGACCAAGTGCGTCGAAGACAGTACGTTGGAGATATGTCCTACGTTTCCTAACCCGACGACATGAGCAAGCACAAGCACAAGCCGGAGAAGTCGGGACGAGATCATAGATGTGGTGAAAGCAGTAGAGAGACTACTCAAGCCTTTGTATGCCGTTGCAGCCTGTCGTTCTCTGTTTCGGCAGCACCTTCGTCAGACGATGCCAGATTCCACACTGTTGCCGCAATCAACATGTAGTATCATGAGAAGGAATCTTGACATCTTCTACTGCCTCTCGAAGAGTCAACACATTGTACTTCCCACGTGCATTGTTCGTCGCCTTCACCTGCTTATGCTCTTGTCTACTATCGCGTCCTTGGACCTGACCATGCCACTCTGGTTGCTGTCCTTATAACAAGCCAGTATCCGGCAACGAACAGAGAGTGGTAGACTAGAGGTGTTTTGTAGTCGTTGCGACTCCATGCTGAACGTGAGATGAGGACCATGCCACTCATGCTGGCATCCGTCATAACTTTATGGCAAGCACTTCTGTAACACGAGCTGGCTCATAATGAGACAGCCACGGAGTCATGCTTGGGTGAGCTCATTGCGGTCGTCTGCGTCTGGTAGACATCTTGAATCTTCGGATTCGAAGACAGTTATTGTCCAGAGAGTGAGAGCGAAAGCCTGGAGACAGATCTCGCCCGTGTGCGTCTCTAGATGCGCTTCTCACCACCAAAAGCCTTGTAAGGCTACTTCGTCCTGAGATGTGATCGTCGTTGGAGGAGATGCAGGAACAAGTTTCACAAGCTTCACTTTGCCGCACGGCCCTTTCCTTCCACCCTTCCGCACGATCGACATCCACAAATCTCCGAAACCACTCCACCTCCCTGTTCCACGCAGCTTCACGAGAACCACTTCTTTGCCCTTCATAGGCTGCTCTCGAGAAGCGAAGCATGTGTCAGACCAGTCTCCAGGTTCTGACTGGAGCCAAGCTGGCAAGCTGCATCGTGAGTGTATGCATGATAAGATTTGATATGGAGCTTCTCGTGCCTGGCCTTTGAGATGAAGAGGACCAACAGGAACGGCTTCCTCAACGCGCTGAACGCGCTTGGATCAAATCGGGTCCTGCGAAGAAAGACGTTGGCGATCTCGAAGACGGGCCGCGTGATCAAGACCGAGCGGCTGCACTTTGAAGACTTCTTGACCTTTGCTTGCTCACCTTCTTGCTTCTCTTTTGCTCTGGTTCGCGCTTGACACTCATTCACTCAGCCTTATCACTGTCGTTACTGCTTTCGTTGTCGGTCTTTACCCCATTCGTTCACTGTCATTCACTCGCATTGCAGGCGTCCACAGCATCCAGACCTTTTCGCACAAAATTGCATGATTGCATTGCATTCCAGACCAAATACCGGCATCTGAAACGACATCACGCGACCAAACACACCTACAACCTCACCTCTACGAAGCCGACACATCGCAAGCAGAAAGCAAGAGCCAAGGCACCAAGCAAGAAGACAGAAGACGTCAACGAAGCGCATCTCCAACAGAAACCAGCTGCAAACGAAGGAGAAGAGAAAGAACACAAAATGGCAGTTCCCCGCGACCCAGCATTCTGGAAAAGGTTCTCCACAGCCGTACACATGGATGAAGAGTTGGCAGCTCAAGGACCACAGAAGCCTGAGTATGTTTTCTCTTCACCAAGCAGTTCAGCTTGATGGCAGACATTCAGATATTGACTTTCTTCTCTCAGAGATAACTGGCTCCTACGACAAAAGCGCAAGTCCTCCCGCCGCACATGGGTCTGCTACGGCTTCTGGCTTAGTTTCCTGATCTTCGTGGCTGCGATTGTCATTGTCATTATCTGGCTCCTCAACAACGGATACTTCAGTGGAAGTAACAAATCTTCAAGCGGGGATGCGAGCTCGGATTGAGATGGTGGGAGTATGGCGTGAGCAGTGAGCAGTGAGCAGTGAGCTAGCTCATTGTTAATGGAAATGAACTTGCTCGAGAGAGGAGAGACTCGGGATCTGTGCATGCATTGGGAGAGCGAACCTTAGCGCGCACAGGATGAGCTGGCACAGATGTTCAGACCAGTGCTATGATATGATGACACTACTGGAAAATGGGAACCACAGGAACATAAAACCTGTACATAGACTTGGGCGTGAAATGCCAAAAAGCTTTTAATTTCTGACTGTATTGTACACTACTACAGCATATCATCATGCTCTCTCGTAAAGCATATTGCAACCATGCATTCATGCCATTTCCTCGAGCATGGAGAATGAGCGAGTCACAGAGTAGCTGTAGGAAGTCCTGTGCGCGACCAATGTGCCGTCTTTGTGGAATACCTCGTTTGTCGAGCCACCCTTGTCCTTCCACCGCGTGATCGTGATAGAACCGCCGGGTGCACACATGATTTTCAGAATGCCATCAGGCGAGGTGTAGTTGCCTTGAAGCGTTTCGACTTGGGGAGTCGATCTTGGACCTGTCCCAACACCGCCTCGTGGCCTTCGTTTCTTTCGTTTCTTAGAGAGATGCTCCTCTGGCCACTCCTCATGCTTGACCTCTGCCTCCTCATCCTTGACCTTTACAGACTCATCCTTGATCCCCACTTCCTCATTCTCCAGCTTCACTGCGCTCTGATCCTCCTAGTACCTTGGCTTCAGTGGCTCTGGGGAAGCACTTCTCGTAACACTTCTCTCATCTCTTCCTCTCTCCCTCAACCACTTCTTCGTAGCCAACTCCAATTCCCTCTCCAACTCTGGTCCAGGCTCCTTGCGATGAATGAAGTTACAGAACCCGCCACGCACACATCCCTCCCCACTATTCAGTCTGCAACACGCTTCTCTGAAGTCCGTGACAGGTGAAAGCTCGCAGTATATGGGCCTCGCAGCATACCACCTCGAGTTCAATGCATCACACGCCTTCTGCGCCGAGTCCTCATACTTGAACCGCGCATACACATTCCCGATCAAATGATCATTGTTGTTATCGCATACCACGACCTCCTCGATTTCTCCGTACTTGCACATCTCACACCAGAAATCTTCGTAGAAGGCATCGAAGTGGTTCTGAAGTTGTTGTGGGTTCATGCGAGATTTGTTGTCGTAGGCGGGGTTCTGGTAGAGGTTTGGGAGGAGAATCGTCTGCGAGTAGGATGGTTTGACGTGTTTGCGAGAGCAGCGGTCGCCGTGGCGGCAGGCGCCGATTTTGTAGTAGAAACTGCAGTTGACTTTGTCTTGTTCTGTGCCGAAGATGGAAGCGAGGTAGTTGGCCATGATCGCGATGTGGTGGCGAGGACTGCTGTGGTGTTAAGTGTGCGCGTTTGTGTTTGCGCGGTGGTAGGGTGTGTTGACGGTGATGGTTTGGCAGTGGAAGTGTTGCTGTCGCGCAAGAAGGAAGCTCAAGTTCGCGAGGAAGGCGCTTTGACCACCTGCCTTATGTCAGCATTTATGGCCTTAGGCTAGAAAGTTCCACCTTTTTCTCCTTCCCTCCCTCTCACGCTCACCCATCTAACGTCGGAAATGCTCTCTGAAAAATGGGGTCATAAGGGCGATGCGCTCTGTCTAGGAACACGATGGCCTGGTGCTCGCAGATCCACGGAGCTGGTGTCGAACCGGTCACAACTTTCCGGCGTTTGGCTGCTTGACGCGAGCATGACTATCGAAAGTCATTTCTAATGTTCGCCAGAGCTGCTTACGCTCGCTCAAATACACCGACTTCACAAGACATATATCTGCAGAAGCCTGTGGTCACGATGGCCTTCCAAGAAGAGGTCGATCCTGGCTACAGTCTTACTTCGACGATACTGTATATCCATCAACTTCATGGCCCCTAAGCGTATCGATCAAGATCGCAAGAGCTACCTGTACGATGCTAGAAGAACACTTCTTGGTAAGCCTAACAAAAGAAGCGGGTCGCAAAGGTAGCGGATATATCACCGCAATTGAGTGGCACACATCAATACCTTGTCAATGCGCATTCCAGTCTTCCTGAATGCTGCCTTCTCTGGTCTGTCAGATGTCCGAAGGTCTCTCGAAGAGCTTCAGGACAAGTGCTAACAACGCATCAAAGTCTTACTTGTCAAATCTTCTCTTTCATATCTCGAGCACATATGCATATACCTTCAACATCATCGTCATGATCTCCGCTCATCCATCCTTGGCACTTCCTGATGGCATCTTAGGGTTGCATAAACCACAACGATGTGCATGGGATCCAAGGTTCGCCTCTACCATCCGCTAGTCCTGATCAACATATCAATGTTTGAGAAGTTGGAGATCGATTCGTTCGTCGGTGAAAAAGCTCGAATTATCGAATTTTCTGAAATGTTGGTTTCTTGAGATTGTGACCTTACCACCACACACTTTTTCTGGGACAAGAGAAGTTGGTCGGATATTTGCGTTGATGACCAGTAGTATCGTTTCAATGCGTATCGCACCAAGTCCAATATGCTGTCTGTCATCGGAGCTATTCGCGGCAAGCATCTATTGCGCAAGACCAAAACTAATAGCGATACGATCGTGCTCTCGCGGACGTAGCAACTAGAGATTCGCAGAGATGCATCAGTCGTACTTGCCTGCCAGCATAGTCAGTATCGCAAAAAAGCCTGTCCTCTCCCATCTCCACATCTTCCTTTTCGTTGCCAACGTCGTCTGCTGCGAGTGGAGCGCCAGTTGGCGGACGTGATCGCGGAGGGATATTATCGCATAAAGATCTCATTTCACTTACGATTAAACCTTATTTCAATGCTTATGCTTCGAAATTTGGCCATGTCATTCGCAAGGAAAGTATCTCTGTTTTGCAAGACAATTACTGACAGCGATACGGTTGTGCCCTCTATGGCATAGTGTGCGCAGAGAACGGAGAGAAGGTATGTATACTTCTGTAACGAAAGTTGTTAACAAAGACTGCCAATTTTACCAACGCCGCGCTAAACAACAACCCACTTTGTGAGATCCATGCATGCCTCTCTGATTCACTCACGAATCATACCACGACTCGCTCACCAACCCAGACGCCTCAGTCGCTCGCTACTCGCAGGGAAGGGTGATCGAAAATCACATTTCGCCTCGTGAATACCCTTCGCTCGGTCGAGCAAGAAGACCTTAGGACAACCGAAAGGAGAATATTGGCAGTGCTATGCCGCTGGCGGACCCGATGAGCTTGCGGCAATCTCTGTAGTAGCTTCAGCCGTGGCATCGTCAGTTTCGCGCTGTTGCTTGGCTTCTTCCTTTTCTGCTTGTTTCTCTGAAGACGGCCCGTCGTCTCCCATCTCCACATCTTCCTTCTCGTTGCCAACGTCGTCCGCTGAGATTGGAGCGCCAGCAGGTGATCGCGGAGGAGTATTGACCTGTGCAGCTGGCCCAGGTGCGTCTTGCATCTCATCGTCCGCCTCATCGCCATCATCTTCGGCGCCGACTTCGGATTTATTCGAGGTGTCTTCAAGCTTGGGCTGGGGAGCAGAAGTCAAAGAGCCCGGCCGAGGTGATCGAGCCTTGTCTGCGAGGATCGCTTGTGAGACTGACGCATTCGCTTGGGCAATATCAGCCGCACCGTCCATCTGCATGTTATCGTTGAGCCCATCTTCATCATCATCTGCATCGCCATTGACACTACGCGAATCGTCATCGGCAGGCGTGTTAGCGCCACTGTCGTCTTGAGGAGCATGTGGATTCTGTACGTCCATGATCCCAATTCTCCTGGCAGCTGGTGGTTTCCTCAAACCATTTTCGTAGTTCAGACCTTCATCCTCAGAATCTTCATCATCGAGGTCATTTGTAGTGTGCTTATCGTAAGAACGTTGATTCCACCTTCGATCCTTGCTCTCCTCCGCATCAGCTTCTTCGTCATCTTCTCTCGCCTCTCGCTCGTCGAAAGTCTCGCCTTCGCCATCAGGACCAGAGTTGTGCATGCCGAGCGGCTCGCGAGGGACGTCGTGCATTTGCACACTTGGTGCGTGTTGTGTTGTGCGCTTCAGGTTCTCCAGGACTTGCTGCTTGATCTTTTCCAGATATTCCCTTGAGTTTGCATTCTCCATGTTACTAGCTTTGACGTCCAGCTCAAAGTCCGGGCTGTAGTATTCGTAGTAGTCCGTAAAAGGAAGATCGGGACCCATATTCACGCCGACCAACTGGCCAGTCTCGTATGCCCAAGTGCGCGCGACGTTACGCATAGTATAGCCTCCACCACCAAGCACGAGCGTGGGAAGATTGAAGCTCTTGACATAGTTGACACAATTGGCGTGCCCTCGCATGCTCAGATTGAAGCAGCCCAGTCTGTCCCCAGAGAGCGAGTCACCACCGCACTGCAAGACCACGGCGGTAGGTTTGTAGTATTCCATGACCCAGCCGATGCACGGTTCGAATATGCCCTTGTAGCTTTCGTCGTCAATGCCATCTCGCAGCGGGAAATTGACAGAGTAGTGCTTTCCCTGTCCCACGCCAATATCTCTCAGTTCGCCGGTGCCAGGAAAGTACTCGCCGTACTTGTGAAAGGAGACGGTCATGACACGGTCGGTCGAGTAGAAAGCTTCCTCAACACCATCTCCATGATGCACATCGATATCGATGTAGAGGACGCGTTCGTGAAAGCGGAGCAGCTCAAGAATGCCGAGGACAATGTCTGTACGCGATTCGAGTCAGTATTCGCGTTCATCTAGCAAGTGGGAGGAATTGTACACACCGTTCACGTAGCAGAAACCAGATGCCTCGCTCTTCTTCGCGTGATGCAGACCTCCAGCCCAATTTACAGCCACGTCGCACTTGCCTCTGTTCAATCGCGCAGCGCCCTCCATGGACCCGCCAGCACTGATCCCACAGAACTCAAACAGGCCGTCAAACACAGGGCAGTCATCCCCGACATTATAGCGTCCTTGCTCTTTCATAAAGTTGTCCATGTTGTCAGGCGTGACACGCTGCAGAAAGTCGACATACTCATCAGTGTGGAACTGGGTCATCTCGTATTTGCTCGCAGGCTTTGCACGATATATCTCCAGCTTCTTGTACAACCCATAATTCATAATCAGTGAGTGGGCCATCCGAATGCGATGTGGTTTCATGGGATGTCCTGCATTATAGGCGTAGTTGCCGACATCGCTGTCGTAGAAATAAGCGACCTTCTTGGGCTGTGAGGGCGCAGCGTTCGTTCCTGTGCCTGGCGCATCGATGGGCGTGTAGCCACCTGCGCCTTGAGGCATGATGGGCTGGCTGTTGCTCTATCAGGCCTGGTTCTCTGGCGGTTGTTCTGGTAATCGATCTTCTTGCTGGACTGGTTGTGATGTCTCCGAATATGAAGTTGTTGACGATGCGCTGGTATGTTACGTCCTGTTGGTATATTTCATTTCAGCGTGGGTCGTGAATGTGAGGACGGAGGAAGAGAGGCACATGCGAACCAAAGGGAAGCTAGGAAGCTAGAAGCTAGAAATGCCAAGACGGAGCTTTGACTTCGATGCAGGCGCGTGCGCCATCTGCCTTGACTGCTTGACTGGTACTGTAACCACACGTACTCTTACCACGACAACTCCATCTTCGACATCGACATCGCGCCACTACTCATCATCACCAATCCGACCACCGCAGTCTCTCAATCTCCAACGGAAGAAGTCACTCAAGCGACTTCCGTCAGGACAACACCTTAAGCACAACATCAGTGCATCAGCACTCTACACCCACATCACACTCCAGCCAACATGGACCGGTTATCGCGAATGCTGGCGGCCGCGCAGGGCATGGGTGGTGGTGGAGGCGCGCCAGCTCAGGACACGAACATCATCGACAATGCGGAAACAGTCTATATCTCATCGCTGGCTCTACTGAAGATGCTGAGGCACGGACGAGCTGGTGTGCCGATGGAAGTCATGGGTCTGATGCTGGGAGAATTTGTCGATGACTACACAGTACGAGTGGTGGATGTGTTCGCCATGCCACAGTCAGGAACAGGAGTGTCGGTTGAGGCAGTAGATCCTGTCTTCCAGACCAAGATGATGGACATGCTTAGACAGACGGGGAGGTGAGAACAGACTATACTCTTCCCTTCAGCACAGGTCACTTGCTAACCATGCGCAGACCAGAGACCGTTGTCGGCTGGTACCACTCACATCCAGGTTTCGGCTGCTGGCTTTCCTCCGTCGATATCAACACGCAACAGTCCTTCGAACAGCTCACACCACGCGCCGTCGCCGTCGTCATCGACCCCATCCAGTCCGTCAAGGGCAAAGTGGTGATCGATGCCTTTCGATTGATCAACCCACAGACTCTTATGCTTGGCCAGGAGCCTCGACAAACGACGTCCAACTTGGGTCATCTCAATAAGCCCTCCATCCAAGCCCTCATTCACGGCCTGAACCGTCATTACTACTCTATTGGCATCGGCTATCGCAAGACCGCCCTCGAAGAAGCCATGCTCATGAATCTTCACAAGACAGTCTGGACCGAAGCTCTTACCATGCCCGATTTCGCAGCAGAAGGCACGAGGAATGAGGCAAATCTGAAGAAGCTGGTTTCGCTTGCAGAAGGCTACGAGAAGCGTGTCAAGGAAGAGACGGAGCTGACGAAAGAGCAACTACGGACGCGTTATGTCGGAAAGGTGGACCCGAAAAAGCACATCGAGACAGTCGGGCAAGAGCTGATCGAGGACAACATCGTGTCTGTAAGCAGACAAATGATCGATAAGGAGGCTAGCGTGCCAACTTCAGCTGTCGATGGTCTGGGCAGCGCGCGAGTGAATGGAAAAGCAAATGGTACTGCTGCGAACGGTAATGGACAGGCTTTTGGCGGGATGGAGATCGATGAGGACCTCTAGTCTAGGCCTCGTGTTTGGCATCAGACTGAGACCTGCTACTCCACCGATGGCGAACTGAATACAACATCAGAGTTGGAGCCTACCGCGCAGGAGGATGATATTCTCCATGGCGCTCTGAACAGGAGTAAAACACACTAGGACTAAATGACTGCTACTTCCTCCACGACATTAGACTACCACACGCTGTACTATAAGCATGAGCTTGGCGCAGAGAGGGAAGGCCTCCGCAAGAGGAAGGGCTTTCGTGCATGGCATGGCATATCTAGAGCTGGTCAGCTAGCTAGGTAGCTATCTACTGCAGCATGAAATTACGCTTGAAGTATCAGTCTCACTCGACATTCGAGTGATCGGACATCCCAGTACGCGACTCTGCAGACGATACCCCTGCACCCTATAATCATTGGTATCCTTAGCGAGCAGCTGACCGCAGTGCGATGGCGCAGCCTCAAGCTGTAGCCTGATAACTTCGCTCGTGGACACTCTCGACCAGAGCATACTTTTCGACATATCTACGACTTGGTCATGACTTTGGTCTTCGCTTCAAAGCTCGGCCAGCTGGTCCAAACACAATTCGGCGTGAACGAAATAGCCGCTTGTGTCGTGGTGGGCAAGACCGTGGGCTCATTGCTCACCCGGAAGTCAGATGCTGCTGTATTCGAGCCACTTGCGAACGAGTATTCTCTGTTCGTTCGATCAATACCGAAGTACCTGGAGACAGTAGTATTTGCCCGCTCTGGAACGATATATGGTGCGAACCAACGAACGATTGACGCATCTAACGTGCTGGAAGATGTCAATCTCAACTCCGTCGAAGGCATAGCGACCTTTCTGATACTGGTCTTGCGGCATGTTGAAACGGTCGTAGATCTGGTGGATCATATTCAGAACTTGCTTAAAGGACAACTGTGGCTCGTTGGGCGTGCTGGGGAAGGAGATCTCGGCAACTCGAAGACTCTGCCTTTTCCATTGCGAAGTGTCCTAGCATCCTTCATCTCTGCGGTCATAGACGCCGATGGGGACTCTCCTCAGCAAAATACTTTCCGCAGACTGGTCACCAAGCTTGTTGGAGTCATAGGCAGCTCTGACTTTGCGGCGCAGTCCACAAATCCGGCGCAGCATGAGCAAGATCGATTCCTAACAGACCTCCTGGGCAAGCCAAAGCCGCCCAGGAATGACACCCATGGCATCTCACACTTCGACACACTCTCAGCGCGAGCAGCTATGGTTGCACTGGCATGCGCTGCAAATGGCGCCAGTATAACAGTACGCTGTATGATTGGACCTCGAGAGCCGGAAATCATCGTAGATGCCCGAGCAGTGTCGAGGAGCAATGACAGCATCTTCGTCTTCACACTATGGCTTGTACAGCCTCCAGAACAGATCCACCGGTTTTTGAGTCAATGGGCGACGCGAGAGATCTTTGAGGCGCGATCAGATGCTACAGGAAGCCTTCCTGTCTTTGGAGGCATATCAGAAATATCCAAGATCGTTGCAGGGCAGTATAGAGTCAACTTCGACGAAGAAGTCATCACTGCACTTTGGAGGAATGCAGTACAAAAAGGCCAAGATGATTCATCGTGGGTAACACGGTTTCCGCAGACTACGGTTGGTACAAAGGACAAAATTGATGATGGTCTGCTATTCCGCATCGACGCTGGCAACCTTGCCAATGCCTGCCTTATGCCATCTACTTTGACTCGAAAGGCCGACGAGCATTTCAAAATCACGCGACAAGATCGTCGTCAAAACCTGGCCAGAATCGCAGCATCTGTGCTTCACGAGACACTGGCTTATTCTCAATATGACGACGAATTCTTCACGCAACATTTTCCAGATACCATGAACTATATCATAGTTGCTCTGGCCACTGGCTGGATCGGCAGTCTCGTTTCACCAGCAACCCGAGGCCGATACGGCTACGCGTGGACCGCAGACAAAGATCAACTTCGTGGCTATGCGGAGATACTGGTTGATCGAGGTCTCACTCTAAACCAGATTCTGCTCACAGCCGCCCGTATATGGGGAGGTCTACCACCATCTTTCACGCCTCACATCCCAGCGAAAGCCTACCTTGTTGGCGTCAAATGTCCTCAGATTACCATGATGCTCAATGTTCTCTTCCAGCCAAAGGATGTCGCAAAATATGGTCTGCGACGTGGACTCTTCACGCTCTTCAAAGGCTCCACTCCGATGATCCCACGGGATCAATTCAGCGGCTTCATCTATGCTGGCGAGAAAACATTTCGAAAGACCATTCAGGATATCGATGCCAAACAGCAGATCCCCACGGAAAGGGAATCTTGTAGAGATCTCATCTTCACCATGGAGCCAGAAAACGTCGAAAGTGGCAGGCTCTCCCTTATCCTCTGCGGCTGGCTGGATGGTAGTCCTGCCTTTGAGATGGACCCACTCGTTGTTCTCGCCGGACTGATTCGTGAACGAAATCTGGAGTACGTCATGAAAGCCACTGGCAGTAGGCCCAATGAGATGGTCGTGAGTCACATGAGTATCCGCGAATTGGTAGCTTACACATCTGGCTTTAAAGTACGAAATGGCAATGTGCTCGTACGAGCAGGATCACGACTGGACATGCAGGTTGTGGCTGCTGGGTTACACCTAGGCGAACGAACTATCATGGTAACGGAAGAGAGTGACGCCGCTTTACTCCGCAATGCACAGGGCTTGAAAGCGAGAAGCGCTGGCTCTTACTTGACAATCACACTACCATGTAGTCCTCGACAGGGCGGACCACATGATGGCGTGTTCATCTTCTGCTCTGACCATCTGCCGGATGACCTGGGGACGATGGCGGAGAACTCAACAGACGTTGCTGTTGGCTCATCTGAAGACGAGGACTGATGATGTGGGCAGCGTTAGTCTATAAGTTTCACAAGGAAGTATCGCGAAACATCGATGTCAATTAACGGCGGGAGAGAAAGTTGTCACATGCTGATACCATTCCAACTACGCTTATGCTAATACTGAACGCTCCAACGCTGTGAGTATCCTGGTTTTTTCTATCTTGTCCTGTGCTCCCAATCAATATCCAAACTATGCCTCATCCCGCCAAGTCCAACAAATGCATCCAAGAAACTTGTGTCCTCACTGCCATCCCTAATGACCACCAAAGAACCAATTTCTCGGATGTGTCCTTTTCGTTCCTGACTCGCTCCGTTTGTATACTGAAGCAGTAGCAGTAGCGTTATAGGCTACTATAGGTGCGTAGCCTGAGACGGTCGAGATCGTTGGTATGCTGACTATTACTCCACCGACAGAGGAGGATGAGGATTGGGAGTATGCTGAAGCAGTCACACTCGAAGATGGAGCCGATGATGAAGGTGAGTAGGTTGAGGCGAGAGGTGTTGAGGAAGCCATTTCCGAGGTCGGAGAAGAGTAGGCTGATGGTGCCATTGCTGAAGAGGAGGAGTAGGCGGACGCCGAAGCTAATGGACTGATGGGCAGAGTCTCGGTCAAAGTGACGACTGTAATCACAGTCGTCATGCTTTGATCTGTTCCAGCTGCCGGTGTTGAGGAAGAAGCTGGCATCGAGGTGATCGGTGCTCCAGATGAGGAGGCGGCCGAAGAGGTTCCATATTCAGTTGGCGAAGCAGCACTAGTATATGCCGGCGCTCCAGTACTCGCCACAGCAGAATAGCTCCAAGGACTCCTAACCGGAACAGCCATACCCGCAGCCTTGAAAGCCACGCTATAAGCACTCTCCGCTCCACTCGTATAACTCGCAGCAGCAGAGTCGAAGGTCGCCGCATTCGCGCTCGCAGCCGCAGTTCCAAACGAGCTGATAACTTCACAAGAGTTCGGAACGTAAACCTCTGGCCAAAGTCCCAAGCTCGCAGCAGAAATGACACTAGCTTGAGCACTGCAAGAGCTGACAAAAGCCGAATTGACAGAAGTGACTGGTCCAGAGATCTTGCCATTATTCATGAGAATAACTGCGGGAGAAGTCGTGTATGCTGTTCGAGACTTGTAATCTGATACAGCGACAGATTGTGGATTAGACTCAGCAGCAGGCACAGATTGTGCAGGTTCTGCTGCGACTTTCTGCATCTCAGAACTGTCGACAACATCGAAGTCTGCGCATGTTGTGTAGTATTCATCTTTGCCAGCAGGAGTATTACAGTCCATGTTAGGTTCTGTGCCGAATTGCCAGATCCAGTAGGTTGTCAGAGTGCCTGCTGTGACGTTCTTTGGGATGAGAAGGTCGTTCTCACACCAGGACTCTACAGTAGAAGTGGGTTGTTCAGCGACGTGGTTGGGCTGGAGGATTTGCCTTTGCTGCGAGATGCTACCGCAATTGATCTGATGACATCTTCCATCGTCGAAGTTTTGAGCTGTCATGAGCCAGCCGTTGCCATTGCCGCCAGTGCCTGCTCGGTTCCATTGCATGACATTTGCGATCTTTTCATCATCGGAGGGCTTGGTTGTGCCAAAGATGAAGACTGAGCCGCCACCTGGAGGCTTGCCAGTGATGTTCCATGGGAGGGAGACGTGCCCGTTCTCGAGGTACTTCATGGCGACGTAGTCACCTGGAGCGACCTTGAGCTTAGGGAAAGTTGCAGTGTAGTTGGATGTCCTTTGAGCTGGATGGCACAGTGAGTCGGTGTTGTTGATTCGTGTTCGTACTGTGCCATCGGAATTGCGTGCATCGAGCGAAGGAAGCATCCACATCATGGAGAAGCCATTATATGTTGGGTCTGTTCGGGAGACATAGCCTCTTGAGTAGCCTCGAGGGCCGGTGAAGGAGCCATTGTCCGAGATGACTTGGTACTCTTCTATCCATGAGTGGGCAGTCGTGAGTGGCGCAAGGAGGACAAAGACGAGTAAAGTCGAAAATAGCGTGCGTATCGACAAGCACCTCGTGGGCGCTGCGGAAAGCTGCATGATTGTGTTGTAGACTGGGATCGGAGTCGTGTAGTCTTGATGCGTGTGACAGAGTAGAAGGCCTGCTTCGAGATATGTCGTTCGCTTTTGTAGAATGCTCTTGTTGTCGTGAAGATTGATAATACTTCAAGTATCGGTCCAGCCGGGTAGTATGTCGTATTCTGTGATGTTTCGGTGAAGGAGTGTGAATACCTGGAACGGGTATTCTAGAGTGCGCGAGATGCTGGAGGAGTTGCGGGCCTAAGGACAATAGTGATATAGTCTTGTGCGAATCATGTAACAATGGCTTTTGTGCGTCCTGCGCTATTGTCAAAGAGTAGAGAACAATGAAAAGAACAATGAAATCTCGCGACAATGGGACTATGTACAGAAAGAGAAGCCAGACATTGCGCGCAAAGTGACTGACTTGAACGCACACGACACCGAAGGGAAGGTGATGGAAGAGGACTCGAGCGAAATCTGAACCTTTAGGACGCGTGAAGACTGCACTCTAGGCATCGCGGGTGGGTCTGCGACTGTTCTCGAGGTTGCGTCCACATGTGGATCTTGGTAGATTGGTGCGAAACCATGTCCAAGACATGAGATCCATCGGCAGGCGCATAGTGAGCCAGACACTGTCGCGTGGGCCTCTAGTCTGCCAAGGTGCTGTATAGAAAGGTCGAGAATAAAGTATTCCACGCATGTCGACGCGCTTGTGTAAGAGTGTTCTTCAAGGAAGAGAAACGCTTGGAGACGCACGACCGGGTTGCGACCATATTTTCGGCATCCTCGAGTACTGACTGAGCAGTGCAGACCAATGAGGCCATATATGTTGGCGCTGTATGAGATGAAACATTTTCGTGTGCGACAAAGAAGACGACTCGGTTTTAGGTGGATATGTGCCGAGCGTTGTGGTTGGACGTTGTCGCGTGTTGCATTGCCGCAAGCGCCACCAACCTTATTTTAGGATATGAGCACAGACGAAATGTGCTTGCTTCGATATATTGTTCACAACAACATTCTTCGCCTTGATGTCCTGAATCTTGCTGCTGTTGAGAGTGCACATCTAAGTGACTGGGCTTGGCCCTCAATTCCCAGCATTTTCAATCCACACACTAGATGCCAAGATCGAAGCCGCAGTTGTGATGTCGCGTCCTCATGCTGTTATAGTCTGTCGTGTCCTGATCTGTAAGGCTGAGTTGGGCTGGAGTGAAGGCTCTCCTAGTAGCAACATCTTTGCGACGATCTTGTACTCTCCGTTTGTATTCTCCCATAGGCCATTCTCCAATTGACGCAAGCCGCGGCCTTCTTCCGGCTGCAGCACCCATACTCTGTGTGATCCACAAGAAATATCGCAGAGATCAGTCGGGATTGCCAATCGCCACTTCTCGGGACTGAAATTTATGATGCTGCGTGATAGTAACCCACTCGCAAGCGCGAAGCCCTTCTCTGTACAAGCTACCCGCAGCGTGGAGACTGAGATGTAATATAGCGATCGTATATCGGTAAGCCAGGTGAGGAAGAGGAGAAGTGTGTCAAGGTACTCTTCTCTCTGGTCCTCTTTGACTGCACCTCCGAACTGTGCCAGCATTGCAGTAGCATTCGGTCTGTGTTTCTCATTGACTCGAAATCTCTCATACATGCCTTGGCTGCGGGGCCATTGTTGTACCACATCGCGGTCTAGCTGACTCCATAGACGCAAGATGAACTCCATCCCACCTTTGCAAGCTTGTGCGAGGAAAGTTCGCCGTGGCAGATCCCATGCTTGATCTCCGTTATAGTCAGGCAGTGGCGCAGTGTCGCCGCGATATCGTGGTGGTGGTGTGGAGCGGATGATATCCTCCGGGAAGATCTCCTTAGTCAAAGCCAGGTCATCTTGGGATGCCCACTGTATATGATGCTCGAAGAAGAGTAAGTCAAGCTCAATAGAATATGGCGTGACAGCATGGAGTCCAGTATTGCTGCCGAGAACAAACCGTGGCACATCGCTGTTGTACTCTGCCGCTTGTTGAGATAGCCAAGATTCTCTCCCAGCAACGTTCAACATCGTGTCTTTCATCAGAGCCAGAGGGCTCTTCTCTCCAGCTGCTAGAGCTAGCGTAGTGACTGCCCAAACAACCTCATTTCTTGTCAGTGGTTTATCACCACTGAAGAACAGAGCAAGACCACTGAGATTGATGGCAATCGGAATCACATCGGTAGCAATAGTGGACTTCGTATTGTTGATAACATACAGTCGAGCCATAATACTGGACCTCACGCTTCCTCCTGCACGGTCGGTCGGGTCTCTATATCTCGAGGTGCGATCTTCTGCTACAGCCCAACGTGAGGCATCATGTAGCTCCTGAATTGTATGGGGCTTATCTACGTCGCAGTGTAGTGCTGTCTCGGCTCGGATCCAAAGAAGCTGGAGCCATCTCATCTTGAATGTGCCTCCGGTAGCGTTGCGGACAACGAATGTGGCACAGTGTACATAGTAGCTGCATCTTAGCGTATCCCATGGCTCGTTGACTTGGAACTCATGCCAGCACCTGTAAGAAGTCAGCATAAAGATTGCAGTGCAGACCAATGTAAGTACCAAGATCTGCCCCACCAGCGCGACTTTTCCACTTTACGCCAGGCAGAGATCAAGTGTCGCAAGTCTTCTGCATCGATCTCGTGGTCAGTCCCAGGAGTGATATGCTCGAAGCTTATTCGTGCAACTGCATTAACTTCTGCTTCAGTAAAGACCACGTCCTCAAGCAAGATCATTAGCTTCCGACAGGTTTTGTAGATAACGTCCATCATGGCAATGCTACGCTGCTTCACGATCTCATCCCGCTGGTCGATGCACATCTTATCGACGAAGATGCACTCGCGACGGAAATCAGTATGTCTGTCATCTTCGCTGATGATGCCTCTCTCGTCCAGAACGGCTTCCACGAAAGGCTTGCTGAATGGCCACGGCGAGTCAGGCAAGGAACCGTCGGCAGGCCAGTCATGATTCTCGTGTCTCCAGCAGTAGCTCACAGCTAGAAACTGCTTCACTGGCTGGTCCGCACCGAAAGGGAAGTCTCCATTATCGGATTCACAGATGACCTTGAACGGTGTATCGTGAATCTGATCTGGAGTTCGAATGCCAAAGTCGGATGCAAGATCTGGTGCTAAGCGTTGCAATTTTGATAGCACCAGGTGCGCTTCATCTTGACTTTGCCGAATACCTGCCACAGCGTTGGAGAACAAGGCCTCTCGATTCGTCCTCTTCAAGATAATCTCCCAGAGTTTGCTGCGGCTGTTGTCGACAATCCGGGCTTGCAGGTGTTCAGTCTCGACATCTCCAGAGAACACATGCATGGTTGGCGGCTATCTGCTGAGATATCATCTTTGTACAAGGAGGAGATCTTTAGCATGTCTGCTTCGATGCGGTGCCATGATCAGCGAAGGATCTCTGCAAGCCACAGTGGAGCTCCTCAGGCGCTCCGTAGATACAGGCTTGCAAGGTCTCCTTCTGATGCACGATGTTGACACCGTCGACAAGCATCTCCATGCAGGTGGGAATATGTGCATCGAGATGGTGCTGTGCATGTGAGGCGCAGAAGTTGAAGTTCCAGAAGAGAGGGAATAGTCTCAGTCATCATACTGCCTTGGCAAACTAGTCCTCATTCGGAATCTTGCCGCAGGCAGTCTAAGGGCCTAACTAGCACTTTTGGTATATACTAATTAGCTCGATTTTGAAATATAGGCGAATGAATATATAGATACTTAGAGGGGCTTTAGATAGTCGTAGAGATTATAAAACTTTATTTAGAAAATCCAAAAGCCTACTATACTACTTATAATACCTCGCTATTAGTAGCTAGCAGCCTAGCTATAGTAGTAGTAGTAGAGAGCACTCCTTATATACTTCCTTAGAGTATTAGTTAATCTTAGTTAATTTTATCTATACTTAACTACTTTTAGACTTATTTTTAAAACATGTCTATATTAGTGCCTGCGTTGCTAAGAAGCCTATTATTCTTAGAATTATACTCCTCCTTAGATAACAAGTTGCCCTTAAGGTCTGAGTTAATAGTAGTATCCTTAGTAATCTCTATATAAATAGCTATAAGTAGGGCCTTAGCTAAGTTCTTTATATAGTATAGGAAGTTGTTATAGTTACTATTAGCTATATTCCAAGTAAAGCCGAGATATATAAATGCCTAGTAGCGATTCTTAGGCGCAATTGGTATTCCTAAGCCTTATATAAGGCTATTAGTTCTTAAAGTATATATAAGGTATAAGGCTAGAGCAAGATTCTTGTCAAAGCTAGTTATATTAGGTAGATTATAGAAGTTGTTATTAGGTATAGAGAAGATGGCCTTCTAAGCTACTATTAATAGCTACTTATACTTCTTTTATATAGTAGCCTTATAACCTAGGCTCTTCTAGTATAGACTAATTATATACTTATTATACTTAGACTACTAGATATAGCTAGTATAGGTACCTCTATATAAGAAGTCTTCCGAATTATTATAATTAGAATCCTCTATAAGCGCTATTTGTATATATACCTTGAATAGGCCCTTTATCCTATTAGTCGGGCTATACTAGAAGTAGTAGTAGTTAGTTTTGTTATACTTTGTCTTATTAAGTATAGCTATAGACCTAATTAGCTTAGAGTCGCGCTTATTATACAAACTTAGGTAATAGCTATATAGTACGACTAATCTTATTCTAGTACTCTATAAGTTAATCTCTATAGGCTCCTATCTAAAGTCGTATACCTCTTAGTACTTCCTCTATCCTTTATTAAATAGTCTAGGTAAGTAATACTCGAACTTGTCTATAATTAGAGCTATATACTAAGCAATTTAGCTAACTCTCCTATCTAAGCTACTAATCGTTTTGTTAAAGTAGCTAAAGAACTAAGACAGAGTATTATAGAGTATAATATAGCTATAGAGCTTAACTATAGTATTATATACCTAGAGCGAAGTTATCTTATAGGCCTTGCTAGGTGTATAGAAGATATTCTATAGCTAACTATATACTTCCTTCTAGTTGTCTTTATCTATACCTATAGGTACTTCTAGCTATAAGGATAGGTAGGTTAGTAGATTATAGCCTAGGCCTTATAGGCAGTAGGTAGGAGTAGAAGCTATAGTAGCTATCGAGTAGTAGATAGGGGTACTAGACATAGTAACTAAATTCGAGTAAGAAGTAGAGTCTACAAAGTATTAAAGTTAGTATCTCTAAAAAAAATAGAGTAACTAAGCTACTATATAGTATATTATATATATATAAGTATCTCTAAAGGAAATAGAGACTCTAAGCTACTAGATAGGTAGCTAGATACTAATTTCCTTTAGAGAAAGAATAGAGAGATATATAGTATATATATAAGTTAGTATATAAAAGCTCGGCTTTGCTTAAGTATAGATAAGAAGGTAGTTCTAAGCTTGCCTAAAGAGTAGAGTCTATAAAGTAGTAAAGTTAGTATTTCTAAAAAAAAATAGAGTAACTAAGCTACTATATAGTAGGTCGTATATATATAAGTGTCTCTAAAGAAAATAGAGACTCTAAGCTACTAGATAGATAGCTAGATACTAATTTTCTTTAGAGAAAGAATAGAGAAATATATAGTATATATATAAGTTAGTATATAAAAGCTCGGCTTTACTTAAGTATAGGTAAGAAGGTAGTTCTAAGCTTGCCTAAAGAGTAGAGTCTATAAAGTAGTAAAGTTAGTATCTCTAAAAAAAATAGAGCAACTAAGCTACTATATAGTAGGTCGTATATATATAAGTATCTCTAAAGAAAATAGAGACTCTAAGCTACTAGATAGGTAGCTAGATACTAATTTTCTTTAGAGACAGAATAGAGAGATATATAGTATATAAGAGTTTATATATAAAAGCTCGGCTTTGCCTAGATATAGGTAAGAAGGTAGTCCTAAGCTCGCCTAAGTATTATATAGACTACCTATATAATATATATATATTTTTAATAAAGTAGAGAGTCGGGTATATAAGTATTGCAGACTATAAGCAACTATAGAAGGCAAAGTAGTAGATATTATATATAATAGAAGAAGAAGTATCTAAGGAAAAAGATAAGTTCCTTTATAGTCTCCTATAGCTACCTAAGGACCTATACTAGTAAATAGCGACAATATATATATAGGGTTACCTACCTTAATAAAGTAACTAACTAGTATTATCTACAATTATTAGGCTAATAGGAAGCTCTACCTAGGCTATATATATTATATATAATAGGGTATAAGTAAAGAGTTTGCAACTATCTTTTTACTATTTTACTATAAAGTAAAGTAAGTATAGCGGTCTATAGCGTGTGCGATAGTATAGATATAGCGAGAATTATACTTATAAATAGCTACTTTTATATAGAGAAGCCTAATAAGTATCTAATATTTATAGGTATCTCTATATATAAGAGCTCGAATTTCGATTACCTACGACCTACTTAATTACTATAGTTGTTCTAGAAATATAGAGATACTACGTAGGTAAGCCTAGCTTATATATATATCTCTATTATCGGCAGGTCGGTTTTGTATAGTCTAAGCCGTCTAATTAGTATAGTTGTCGCAGGCTTGTAGAGAAGTTGTATATATAAGCCTAGTTTACCTAAGTATGTCTAAGTATTACTCTATATTATCTACGAACTTAGACTTGTTATTAGTAAGGAACCTAGGCATATTATCTATAGCGGCTATAGTCTAAAGGTTATATTATTCGATTGGATTATCTATTTAGCTAGGAATGTCTAGATACTTAATATTAGGTATAGGACTACCTAAGTCTAGTATATATACTATATTCTGTTAGATTTCAGGAGTGTAGCGGACAGAAGTGCAAAGGGAACCCTCCCGGCGCAAGTAGTTAGAGAAGGTTAAGTAGCTACCTAACCGATAGAAACAAAAGATATACCCTACTACTAAGGAGTCTCTAAGCCTAAAGTACTATATGCCTAAGGCATAACTATTAGACAGAGAGATATAGTGTTCCCTAGGGTACCAAAATCCGACACTCCCTCTAACACCCTGTCTCTTAATAGCTAATTAACCCCTTTAGACTTACTCTCTTCTAAAGAGATATATGCCTTTCTATAGGTCTTCTCTATTTCTATAAAGGCTAAGACTATGCTTCTTGCAGGTTCAAGATACCGGCATATAGATAGGATATGTCCCTTGTCCTAATATAGAGTATACTATCTAGCTTTAAACAACTCCGAGTTGTTTGTTCTGCCTGTTATCCTCTTTCCCTTAACCTGTTTCTACATAGCTCTTGTAGCATAAGCTAAATGCTCTATATCCCTATCCTATTTAGGTTGCTTTAGCATCCCTACTTCTTTCTCTTCTAGGATAGAAAGGATGTTATTAGGTAACAGATATAGTTAGGTATCTATAGCATCTCTAACAGATAACTACGAATTAGATAACCTACTAAGAAGAACTTAGATTCTGTTCTTAGCTTTAACTACTTCTACTATTGCTAGCTAAGCTTCTCTAATTCTTTTCCTAAGTATAAGCAGGCCTAACTATACTTGTAATATACTCCTACTTATTATCCGAAAGGTAAAGTACTATTATACTAGCTTCCTTCCTAATACTTTGTTATCCTTATACTTCTTCTTTAACTCTTCCTAGACAGCCTTTGCTATCTCCTTCTCTAATATAATCTCTTTATCTTCCTTACTAATATATAGTTGAATCTAGTAGATTGCCTTATAGTTCGACTTGTTAGTAATTAGGACAGATATAGAGGTCTTAATAGTTAAGAAAAGATCCTCTCCCTTTAGGAATATAGCTATCTTTCTAAACTACTATTCCGAGTTCTCTCTAGAGAGGACTAGGTATAGCCTCTTAATATTTGCTAATATGCTACTTATAACTACTACTAAAGTTTGACTTGTAAGGTGTTCTCTTTTGGCTTTGTTAGTTCTTCCTAAGTGCCTTAGCCGAGAATCGAATTTTCTATGTTTTGGACTAGGATATAGTTCTTAGCTTAGACATATAGAGAGAAAATCAAACCTTAAGCTAGACTATCTAGTAAAGGATTAATAGTCGCTAAGACTCCTCTCTCTTAGCTAGAGCTTCTAGGATTCTATCTTCTAAATAGCTATAGGGCGAATATGCCTTGCGCTACTATATGCAGCACGTATATATATAGCTTCAGGAACATGCCTCTATAGCACCCTCTAGCTTAGGAACCTCCTAGAGCTACTATATATAAGATGAAGGTAGGTTTATAACTCCTCTTAATCTTAGATCTCTTTGGACCCTAGGGGTAGTAAGAGGTTTAGTTAGTCTCTGAAGTGTTATTAGCTAATAGTAGGCCTTAGCGAACCTGCCTTACAACTATTCCTCTCTGAATATAACCTACCTAGTATAAACTAGTCTTCTAGTTTCCAAGATCTTCCTTCAAATAGTTAGGTAAGTCCTATCTACATAGCTATCGTTAGAAGCTAACTCCCTCTAACAGCCTAACTATTCTTCTAATATTGTCCTCTTCTACTTTCTAGTAGTAGGAAACCAGTCCAATCTTCTAGTATTAACAGACTATAGCTATATTTGGCTAGGCGCCTAACCCGGCGCCCTATAGGGTTTGTTCTCTATCTTTATATAGTTGTGTAGTAACCTTCTACTTGAGACTAACATGCATTCTGGGACCTTCCTGTCCTAGCATATGCTATACTTTCTACTATCTAGCTTGTGCCCGTAAGACTACTTCTCTTACTACTAACCCTCTTAAATGCCTTAGCTTAGGCACTACCTTTTGCTCTTCTCCTAAGGTGCCTTTACTACTACCCTATAGCACTTGCTATTTTAATCTTCCCTTAGTGCTAGACTATCTAGCTATAATTGCAAACCCGGGCTTATAACCTATTAGATTTTAGGAGTGCAGCGGACAGAAGTGCAAAGAGAACCCTCCCGGCGCAAGTAGTTAGAGAAGGTTAAGTAGCTACCTAACCGATAGAAACAAAAGATATACCCTACTACTAAGGAGTCTCTAAGCCTAAAGTACCATATGCCTAAGGTATAACTATTAGACAGAGAGACATAGTGTTCCCTAGGGTACCAAAATCCGATATATTCTAATTAAATCTCTTAAGTATAGATAGATAAGGCTTGTTATCTGCACCTATATTAGATACGAGATTATTTAGGCCTATAGCAAAGAGATCTACTATATAGAATAGAGTATCCTTTGTCTATATATAATTAAGTAACTCCTCTAGGTAGATTAATATAACTTAGTAGATCTTATATATAGCGCTTGCCCTTATATATACTATATCTATATATTTGCTAAATGCTACCTCTATTCTATTATAGAGCTAACCCGTATAGGTTATAAGTAGAGTATAGTTAGCGAGCTAATTCTCTATACTAAACGTACTATTCTTCTAATTTTATAGTAGTACTTTTAGATAGCTATTTAGGAACTTATTTATATAGTCGATTTTAAACTAACTATCTACTCTACCTATATAGTTTACTAGACTATTTGCTAGAATTGCATTTTAGAGCTACTTATTAGATATAGGCGAGTCTGCAATCTACTTTAGCTAGAGTATAACAAATATATAGTTCTTATAAAACTTTATATAGAAGATCAAGATATACTAATTAACTATATAGTATAGGAGGCCGATGTCTATATACTTAATCGCATAGTAGAGGAGTTAGTAGGTCTATACTATCTAGATAAAATAGATATATATAGTCCTATCCTTGCTACTATCGATTGCGACTATATTTGCTATATAGGGAGCTAACTTCTTCTTTTTCTTTACTATTAGAATAGTCTTACTTATATAATATCTAGCTTTTATCTAATTAGACTATAGATCTAGGCGTAGTATATATACCTACTAGGAGAAGCATGCTTTATAGACTTTCTATAATAGATCTAGGAATCCTTTAACTAAAAGCTTTTAAATATACCTAGCTATATTCGATCTATTACCTAGGTTTTGAATTCTAGCTATCTTATATACGAATACTAGGATATAGGCATAATAGCTATCGACTACTAGACGCTCTATATAACTATATAGTACTTAGAATAATAGGTAGATCTTACGATTTATTAGCGCCTAGTAGACCTTTAGATATATCTTCGAGTTATAGCCCTCGGGCCTACTAAAGTTTCTATTAATTATCTATATTAGGTATATTTTTAGGTAGAAAAGCCTAGGTACTAGTAGTACCTACTAGATCCTATTATATAGGTCTTTATTCTTAATACACTCCTTATATATAGTATAGATATTAGAGACTAATTTCTAATTACTATAAACTAGCTTAATCTTCTAGCTAGAGTTATAGCTAGTCTATCTAACCTAGTTCTTGTCTTGCTCTATCTACAAATAGAGAATCTTGTCCTAGTATAATTAAGACTTAGTAGTAGCGCCTACAAATAGTATAGAGTTGTCTATAGAATCTATATTATTATATTAGATACTATTATATATCTCTCGAAGGTTAAGCTACTTATCTATAATGTCTTTAATTACTCTATATATACTATCTATAGTACCTTTATCTTCGAATATAAGCTTTATTATAGAGTATATAGACTTCTAAGTTATAAAGTAATATATAATATATATATAGGGGTACTACAATATAGCCTACTAGTCCGAGTCCGGTTTTATATTATATACTTCTATAACTTTAACTAGGTATACTTTATAAATATACTTAGCTATTAGAAAGTATAGTCTAGTTAGACTATCTAAGAGACACCCTCTAGGGATTAGAATATATAATATAGGTCACGTGACAATAGGTCGCGTAACTTATCTAATACTCTATATCTTAGGAGGAGATGCAACCTATAACTAACTAACACAATTAATACGGTTAGTTCCTATCTAACGCTTCTACTTCTATCGCGTATTAAGACCCTTCCTATATGTCGTAGGCGTATATATTATTATTCTATTTCGATAGGTTATAAGCCCGGGTTTGCGGAGGAAGTATTAGATAGTAATAGTTAGCCTTTTCTAATAGTAGGACACGAACCTATAATAAAAGGAGTATCGGGAGACTCGAGGTATACCTATCTATACTACTAAGAAGATATAGAAGATCCCGGCGAGTTCCGGACGTTCCTATAGGTAGATAAGATAGAGAAGAACCTAGTAAGGCATACTTGAGGAGCAGAGCTTAGAGAGTATAAAGAGGAAAGGGTAAGCTAGAGGCCAAAGTACTATCTTATATAGATAAGACTTAACCTCTATACTAGAGTACTACTAATACCTTAGAAAAGTATATTCCTCTAAGAAGAGACTTTTTAAGTCTATCTACAAGTGTAGTTAAGTAGGAAACTATACTAAGCTTATCTAAGAGAGAAGGAAGAGAGTCTTAAACTAGGAAAGTAGCTATCTAGAAACTACTACTAAAATTATTTAAAAGAGTATTAATTTTTAGAGAGTTTAGTTTTTAATATTTTAGGTAAAATAGATTAAGAGCAAGGAAGTAGATTTAGAGGCAAGAAAGCTATACTAATACTAATAAGAGAGAACTATAAGTCCTAGTTTAGGATAATAAGGATATATCTTATATCTAAGTAAGTAGAATAGGTTCTATTAGAGACTATACTAGATACTCTAGTATTAACTCCTTTAGGATATATATTAACTATATTATTAGACTCGCTAGATAGCTCTATTAAGAGAGTATCCTATAAGAAGCATAATATAGTAGCTCTCTATAAGATATATATCTATATATTAGTAGATAATTAGGAAGTAATATAGGAAATTAAGATAGCAAGGGAGCTCTAGGAATAGGCTAAAAAGAGGTATAAAAGTAAGCTTTAAGCTATAGGAAGAAGCCTTCTCAAATAGTATACTACGTTCGAGATGCAAGATAGCTAGACAATTAATAAAGTATAGTAGAGCCTAAGTACTATTACAAGAAGGGTAGTTACAATCTCCCTATAGTTTAAAGAAATCAAGACTAAGAATAGGAAGATATAGCAACTCCTTATAGCTTTGCCTAAGTCCTATTTAACAATTAGAGATAGTATAGACCTAAGGTAGGATCTTAAGCCTTAGGACATCCTTAGAATCCTAAGAGAAAAATAGGAATAGATAATAGGCTAAGAGATAGCTATATTTGCTAAGAAAGGCACCTAGGGACTACTAGCCTATTTCCTCTATAGAGGACTATATATCTAGAATAATTGCCCTAGACTCGAGAGAGCAAAGAGAGCTACTAAGACTATAGCACCGAAGATAGGATACCGAGTTAAGAAAAGACACTCTCTATTAAGACAAAAGAGGGGATCTTTACTAGGGAAAGATAAACTTAAAGAAATAGTAAAGAAACTCAAACTTAAAGTATAATCCCTTAAGAAGAAATCCAACTTAAGTAAGAAGTACCTAAAGAAGGCCTTTATAGCATAAGAAAATATAGGGTTACTAACTGCCTTAGAAGCATCTTAGACCCTATTAGAGGATAAGGATATAGATAAGGTAGCCTACTTAACTATAGACGCAAAAGGCAAGTATAGGCTATCGGAATAGCTACTTAACTCTTATACTTCTACCTATATAACTAACTAAGAATTACTTTTTAGGGAACTAAAACCTCTTTAGACTAGGAAGTAGATTAAGGTCGGTAGTAGCTACTTAATAGCTATATATATTAGGAAAGTAGTAATAGGGGGAAGAAAGGGGAAATAGATTATACTAAAAGATATCCTATTTGTACCTAGTCTTAGAGTTAATCTCGTTTTATAGAGTTAGTTTAGTAAGTAGTTCGGTGTTTAACTACTAAAATTTATACTTATTTTAGCCTCTAGAAAAGCAGTTATCTAGATAAGAATGTTAGGAGAAGTCCTATTTATTAAAGAGATTAATAAGAGTCTAGCTAAGTCCGCCGGGCCCTAGAGGCTCGACCGAAATCAAGTATACTTCTTATAGGAATTAATAGATAAAGTATATACTTTCTATATATTAGAGAGTACCTAGGATTAGTAGGAGCTCTAGCATTAAAGGCTTGCATATTTTAGGGAGAAGGTAGTAAAGGACCTTTACTAGGTCTTAGATTTAAAGAGTCTAATACTAATTCTAAAGGAGTATAGGGTATATAGGGTCTATATAATAGCAAAGATAAAGCAGTATAGAGAGAAAGAGACATAGTAGAAGCTCTAAAGGCTAGCTCTTATATCTATTAATATCTATAGACTCCTACCTATCTTAAGATTAGAATTTAAGTAGTAGCTTGAAATTGTTAACAACTTCTTAAGAAAGAAGTAGGCCTTCCTACTAAAGTTAAGAATAGATATACTACCTACCCTCTACTAATAGAAAAGGAAGGCAGAGCTTCAATCTAGAAATCCTCTCTAAGTAGTAAGGAATAATAGAGCAAGGGAGCTTCTTACTATACTAAAGTAGTAGGAGAGAGAGAATAGAATCTCTTTCTATACTACTAAGGTATATAACTCTATTTAGAATAGAGTTGTTAAAAGGTCGATCTAGACCTCTAAAGAAAGAGTAAGGGCAATGCTAGAAGAATCTAATATACTAATTGAGTTCTAGCCTAAAGTACTAGAAGTAAGTATTATTATTAGGAATACTCTTCCAAATAGGCTAGATATTAATAGATTTAAGGTCTTACCCGAGGAGGCGTTCTTAGGATAGAGACCTCTAGTATTACACTTTAGAGTCTAGGGCTGCAGAGTAGTTATATATATAAACCCAAAGTCCTAGCTAGCTAGGATGCGATTAGACAAACTAATAAATAGAGGCAAGGATGCTATATTCGTCGGTTATATTCTAGATACTACTAAAATATAGCTCTTCTAGGAGCCTAATATAGGGGCTGTTAAGGCCTATAGCAATACTAAGTAGTTTGAGTATAAGAAAGGAGGAGATTTGGAGTTGAATGTTTCTAGGCTTAACCAATCTAGCATTACACTAGTTAGAAAACTAGTTAGGAGACTAAAGAAGCAGGAGGAGTCCTAAAGTCCGTCGGGCCCTAGAGGCCCGACCAAATATTAACTACTATTTATATAGCTTGGACCTCTACCGAAGGACAAGGAGGAGTACTAGAGGATAGATCTAGAAGAAGAAAACTCTAGGAGTATATAGCTTTAGAAAGAGAAAATTGGAACAGAGTAGCTAACTAATTAGCCGACCGAAGTTCGTTAAGGGACTAGTAGAAATATATATATTAGAAAATATCTAGATATTATATAAGATCTACTAGAAGTAAGGGTACAATCCTAGAAGAGAAGAAGATCTATCTCGGATAAAGGAGAAGGACCTAAACCTAAGGCCTATAGTATAGTTATAAGGTAGGTCCTCTAAAAGAGGCAGAGAGATAAGGAAGAGAATATACCTAACCTAAAGTATTATAAGGTATTCCTTAGCCTAATTAAAGAAGAAGAGAATTGCATCTAGGAAACCTTAGTAGAGATTAAGGAGGTTATATTTGCAGCACTCGGACCTAATATTGCTTTGAAGCAAGAGGTCCCTATTCCAAAGTCCTATAAAGAGGCAATATAGGATTCTAAATAGGGCTATATATAGGAAGAAGCAATCTAGAGAGAACTAGTAGCTTTAGATAGCAACTATACCTAGAAGCCGGTTATACTACTAAAGGGTACAAACCTTATAATATCTAGGTAGGTCTTTAATATAAAAAGATTAATTAGTAGAGCTATTAAAAAGTTCAAGGCAAGACTAGTTACTAGAGGGTTCTCCTAGAAGTTTGGAGTAGACTTTAAGGACACCTTTGCACTAACTATAAGGTATAATACTTTAAGGGTGTTTATAGCAGTTATTTGCGAGAAGGACTTGGAGATGTACTAAGTAGATATAAATAATATATTTATAGAGAGCTCTCTAAAAAAAGACATCTATATAATTCTACCTCTAGGAGTAGAGGTCCTACCAAACTAGGTCCTAAAGATCCTAAGAAGTCTCTATAGACTTAAGTAAGTAGCAAGAGACTAGAATAAACTCTACGTCTCAAAGCTAGAATAGATAGGATTCGATTAATTAGAGATCGACCTATACCTACTTATCTATAGGGAAAGAAGGATTATAGTCCTAACCTATATAGATAATATACCTATTGTAGTACTAGAGCTAAAGGATGTTCTCTAGTTTAAGAAATAGCTTAGCAAGGTCTTTAAGATTAAGGATCTAAAGGAGCTAGAAAAGATTCTTAGAATAAAGATAATAAGGGACAGGGTTGCAGAAACTCTAAAGCTTGATTAAGAATACTATATCTAAGAGAACCTTGCAAGGCTAAACATAACTAAGGAAAATACCTATCTAACTCTCTTACTAATAGACAGTTATAAAAGCCTTACTAAGGCAATCCTATCTAATAAGAGATGTACCAAATAGGAGTACCAGAGCTAGATAGGTACGTAGATATAGCTAATAGTTATAACAAGACTAGACATTGCTTTCGCTCTTAGCAGACTAAGCTTATATATAGCTAACCTAATAAGGGGACATATAAATACTCTAAAGAAACTAGTAAGATACCTTAGGTCGTCCCTAGACCTAGGACTTATATTTAGGAGAGATAGTAGAGGACTTATTAGATACTCAGACTCTAACTATATAATAGATAAGGCAGATAGAGTCTTAATCCTCGGATCTATCTTCTTCCTCTATAGAGTACTAGTATCTTAGATAAGTAAGAAGTAGAAGTCTATAGCAATATTAACTATAGAGGCTAAGTATATAGCTCTAAATATATATACTAAGCAATCTTAATTCCTAGTAGCACTTCTAAGGGAAATAGACTATATAGAGCTAGTAGGAGAATATTCTTTTTAACTACTTATTAAAGCAAACTCTAATATAGTAAATAAACTTAGACCTATTTAGATTATAGGAGACAACCAAGTATCTTTAACCCTTATTAAGGATGCCTATACCTATAAGAGATTAAAGTATATTAATATTACTTATAATAATATTAGGAGACTTTAGTAGCAACGGAGGATAGTAGTAGTATATATCCTAATAAAAGAGATAGTTGCAGATAGGTTAACTAAGCTAAAGAATAGTCCCTAATTCTAGGAGTTTGTAAGATAACTCCGGCTTGCTTAGCCTCTATCGGGCCCCTAGGGCCCGATAGGTTTATATAAGAGATAAGTGCTAGAATGTAGGGCAGAAGGACTATCTAGCCTAAGTAGGAGTATTAGAAAGTATAGTCTAGTTAGACTATCTAAGAGATACCCCCTAGGGATTAGAATATATAATATAGGTTACGTAATAATAGGTTGCGTAACTTATCTAATACTCTATATCTTAGGAGGAGATGCAACCTATAACTAACTAATATAATTAATATAGTTAGTTCCTATCTAACGCTTCTACTTCTATTATGTATTAAGACCCTTCCTATATGTCGTAGGCGTGTGTATTGTCGTCCCATTTCGATATTAGCTATCTTATATAGTATATATACCTACTCTTATTTACTATACTTTAGCCCCTCTATACCTATAATATTATAAAGCTATAGAGAATTCTCTTTATATAGTAAGGATATATCTAAGCTACTATATAGGATCTATATACTCTTAAAGACCTTTGTAGTAGTATAATATAGGAGCTAGTCCTATTTGAGAAACCTAGACTATCTAGTCTAGAGTATATAGTCCTAGTTGTCGAAGATAATATTTGTAGCTAGGTCCCGACTATATATACATATACTCTCTATAGCTATTCTAAGTAGGCTCTTATTTGCCTAATAGATACTCCGAGGATATATATAGACGCCTATACTAGCGAGCGTAGATATTACTCTATACTTGGTTCTCTAACTCTATAGATAGATTCTAAGCTAGCGAGATAGTCTACTTCTAGCCCTTAGATACTATGCCTATCTAATTATCGAAGCTACCTATATAACCTTCCTATAGACCTGTCGTAGAGTCTCTTTTATATCTATAGTTACCTATACTAGTCTAGTAACAAGCGCGCTTATAATATTAGTAAGTATAGGAGCTACCTAAGCTATCTTTCTAAATATATCTAAGAAGAGGACCTTACTTACTTGCTACTCTAAATCGAATTTGCTAAATACCTAAGTATAGTTAGTATAGGTCTTATATACTACTAGACTCTACCTACCTCGATCTAAGCTAAAGACTAGATATCTAGTCTAATAAGGCCTAGGATAAAGCTTATAAACTTACTTTTATTTATATATAGATATACTTTTTATAAGAAAAACTCTTTAGATATAATACTCCCTATCCTCTTTATATACCTATCTATAGTTTCTATCTATATACTTATACCCGGATCCTTCTCTATACTATAGTAGGAGTTTAGAAAGCTTTTAATACTTATATTACTTAAGTATATATACTAAAGGATATTATCTACTTTTTTCTAAACTATCCGACTACTCTTATACTAATTAGAACGCGCCTATACTCTTTCTAGGATTGTTAGAGCTAGTTTATTAGACTCGAGGAATATTATACTTTAGAAGCTACTTATCTAAAATACGCTTAGTATTACTATATGTTTGCAGCTTAGGTTCGTAGGCATTCGTCTATAGTCGGCTATAGTCTTTTTTGTACTTAGGGATTTAGATACGTATAGAGCTATTATAGATAGCGACGAAGTAGTAGGTAGTGTTGTATATAGTACAATCGCAGACTTAAAGAGGTAGAAGTGCTACCTTAATTATATTATTAGTTAATAATTAATACTATAATATATATTCTTTCTAACTACTTCTCTATTCTATTCTATTTATTTGTAGTAGAAACGAGTATCTATATAGAAGGCAAGCCTAAATCTAGAACTTAAGTAGATACTATCCGAGTAGAAGTAGAAGGCTAGCCTAAATCTAGAACTATATAATATACTAAGAATCTAGCTAGAGGACTATAGAGTATACTTAGATTAAGCTAGAGAGTAATAGAGAACTATATAATATACTAAAGATCTAGCTAGAGGACTATAGAGTATACTTAGATTAAGCTAGAGAGTAATAGAGAACTATATAATATACTAAGGATCTAGCTAGAGGACTATAGAGTATACTTAGATTAAGCTAGAGAGTAATAGAGAACTATATAATATACTAAGGATCTAGCTAGAGGACTATAGAGTATACTTAGATTAAGCTAGAGAGTAATAGAGAACTATATAATATACTAAGGATCTAGCTAGAGAACTATAGAGTATACTTAGATTAAGCTAGAGAGTAATAGAGAACTATATAATATACTAAGGATCTAGCTAGAGGACTATAGGAGCAAGTATAGAACAAATAGGGAGACTAGAGGTATAAGAGTATAGAATATAAGTATAGGATTTCCTCTATATATTAGAATACTAGCTTTATATATAATTAATTATATAATATAGGTAGGTAGCGAGCCTAGGAGCAGCTAGTATACTATCTACAATTCTATTAATAATACTTTAGAGGTATATAGCCTCTAGTCGCATAACTAGAAACTCTAGATACTCTACCTATCGATAGCTTAGAAGGCAATTCTATATAGCTCTACTTAGATAGCTAGGTATTGCTTATAGACTAGATATTACTAGACTTCTTAGCTAGGACCTTATAGAAATTAGGAGTCTACTTTATCTATAGCAATACCTATAGTAATAGAGTCTAGGAATATATCTACTTATATTTAGGAGTAGATGCTTTAGGCTTTACTCTTCCCTTTTCTTTTATAGGCGCTACTATATTCTTATTCGGTATATTAGGCGCGCTATCCTATATAGCTTATTTGGAATCTAGAGACCTATTACTTGCGACTACTTTAGATATTATCTATAGCTCGGGCGTCGATATATATAGAAGTAGAGTCTAAATACCGAATATACGAATCCTATATATAGACATATCCGATATATCTATAATAGTCTTACTAATATTATAATCGACTCGCCTATTCTTAATACTTATATATTGCCCTAGGTAATACTACTCGTAGCTCGCCTAGCCTTTGTCTATAAGCTATCTACTCTACCTCTCTATATTGGCCTAGCTACTTGCGAGGTTGCTATCTACCTACTATATAAACGTACGTAGCTAAGTCTCTAGTATAGATAGTAGTTAGGTTAGTAATATAAACTTTGCCTACTCTAGATAGGCTTTTAATCTAGTTCGGTCGAGGACTAGGTAGTAACTAGGAGCCTCGCCCTAGTAGTAGGCAATATGCTTTTGAATCCTCTAGGGTAGTATAGATCTAGGTACTAGCTAGAAGATTGTATTAGTATATAGACGCTTTGCCTAAAGGATGTCCTACTTATATAGATAAGCCTATATAAAGAGTATATACCTTGAAACTCTAACTAATACCTAGGACTCTATTACTATAGCCTACTATATTTCCGACTTAGAGAGCTTCTATATAGGCTAGTAATAGTCGTAGTAGTCTATATCTATCTACTTAGGTATAGCCTCTATAAACGTATATAGCTAGACCTTCCTTTAATACCTAGGCTAGATTATAGATAGATTGCCTATAGTCTAATTAATCTAATAGTAGATAAAGAACTTAAGCTTGTTATACTTATTCTAATCTAACTTTCTCTTCTTTGCCTTTATATCTAGAGGTGTAGGCTAACTAATAGGCTTATCTACTAGGATCTCTACAAGGCGCGTAGGCTCTATAGACTAGGTAGGCAAGACTATATACTCGAGATTAGCGAACTTCTTATATAGTAGAGTAAAGCGCCTAGGCCTATACTTTACTAAGTCTTGTACTATACAACCTATATACTATATAATATACTATATTATATATTGCTTTGGGAGCCTATACTAGACAATCTCCTTAATATCTAGAATATCTACTTCTAACCTAAGTGCCTTAGTTGCAAAAAGAATATAGATTTTAGAGTCGTACTTCTAGAACTCCTATATAAGCTTGCTCTACGTCTACCTAGCTATCCGCCTATAGTAGACCCGGACTATCTAGTATACCTCTACCTCTATATACTCTAGGAATTTCTATATAATATATATATATATAGCGTAGGCAGCCTCCTAATATCCCTTCCGACTATTATAAAAGACTATACTCTTTAGGATCTATATAGGATTCTTTACCTATATACTTAGGTCTACTACCTATATAGCAAGCTAGAAGAGCGAGCTATAGTTGTCTCCTATACTATCTAGGATTAGTATAGCCTATATAAAGATCTTAGGCTAGTTAATACTATTCCTAATTAAAGTAATACAACCTTCTTATATACTAGTTATCTTTATATAGACCTTTTCTACTATAGCGTCTAATATAGCTATATAACTATATATATAGACGTTATAGTATAGAAGCGTATATAGCGTCTAGAGGTTTGTATACTCCTTTCTAAATCCTCTATTCTCTATACTCTACTAGTAGACAAAGTAGAATTTATTAATAATAACTATACCTAGACGCTATCTAAACTAAGGCTCGAGCTATAGCTTTTAGAACTACTCCTATATTACTATCTCTAGACTAAGGAGAATATAAGTAAACTTGCCTACTTATAGATCTACCTACTACTATATACTTAGTCTAGTCTTTATATAAGATATAAAGAGAATTAGGTTGCCTCTAAGTTACTAGATCCTTGTCTCCTACTCGATTCCAATCTAGTTAAGTAGTATAATTAGAATAATAGTATAGTTACAAATAAGAGGCTAGGACTAGAAGGTTAGACTCTTGCCTATAGATATAGCTATAATCTAGATAATATTATTCGGATTGAAAATAAGATTCTAGATATAGTATACTTATAGTTTGCAAGCTAGAAAGAGATATAGTATATAGAGCTCGCGCTTTACTAGACCTAGCGTCTACTAATACTAGTCCGACTCGCTATCTAGAGCTAGCTAGCCTACTATACTTATATATACTACCTAGATCTATACTTTTAGAATTCTATATATAAAGTCTTTTACAAGCTTCTAGATTGCTTCTATATATTTAGTCGGAATAGTAAGTATAGTATACTACCTACTATCTATACCGGCTCTAGGCTTTAGCTACAAAGTCTACTAATTCTTATAGAATATAACCTAGCTTAACTAGTTTTCTACCTATGCCTCTTAGAGTGCGATATATACTTTTGCCTTTAACCGAGCTTTAGACTTGTCGACTAGGAACTCTATTACCTTCCTAATAAATATCTACTATATAGCCTTATACTTTAGAGTAGTATAGTAATTAGGTCTATCTAGTAGGCCTCCGAATACTTCCTATACTTAATTGCAGACTCTTAGCTATTATATATTACTTTCTAGGCCTTCTAAAATATTAACCTTATTTAGAATAAGATCGCTTATATAAGATTCTATATTAGATAGGTTGCTATTACTATCCTCTCTACCTAGACTAGAAAAGCTTATATCGAACAATTTGCTAATATCTATATCTCTAGTACTCCTATATATACTCCTAGTCGATAGCCTACCTCCTACTCTACCTCTCGATCGATTCTCGAACTTAGTAGACTTAGATTCGAAGGATAATATTACCTAAGGCTACTTAGCGACTCTCGTAGACTAACTGCATTTCTAGTCTTTAATACAAGGTATTATACGAAAACTCTTTGTTACTAGATTTCTATGCGTCTTAGGTACTATATATACTTTGTCTAGTTAGTAGAGCTTGTCTATAGTAGGAGAAGTAGTATCTAGAAAGTAGTAGTATTAGCCTATATAATATATAAAAACTACCTAATATATGTTTTTATATGCGTATTGTTCGGAATAGGGATTTTAGATATTATATACTTGTTCTCTATACCTTATACTATACTTTGTACTCTTTAGTTTCTCTAATTTAATATCTACTATTGTCGTCGCTATATAAATCTATTTGAACAAGCTAATTAGTATATATGCAAAATTAGTATATAGAAGCTAATTAATATTACTAAAAAAGCTAGTTGGGCCCTTAGACCACGCGCGGAATGGCTTGCCCTAAGCACGTAATCTAATAACTGAGACTAGAAAGGGAAGTCGCCAAACGGCCAGAAGCTTGGCACGACTTCAGCTCAGCTTCAAGTTCACGAGACATCGATCATAACTCCACAACTGTGCAAGGTGTAGTTCTAAGGTGGGGCTCAACGAAAATTTCCATCTCACCTCTTGGCCAACCCACACTACCTCTGTATTTCGATCTACATATACGACTCGACATCCTAGCATCCCATCAATCACATAGGAGACGTGGCCGAGTGGTTATGTGAGTTTCTGCCGCTACGATTCGGTACAATTGGGATCACGAGCTAATATCTCCTCCAGGGCGCTAGTTTCAGGCTTCTGATACAGTGCTGCATTGCAGTATATTACTAGTGGGTAATTCCGCGTGGGTTCGAGTCCCACCGTCTTCATCAGATTCCCAACTACTGCCTCTCAGAGGTGGACCAACTTTTTGCATTTTTCGGATATGTGGTGTCCTTTTGCTGCTAGCCCACGATATGCCTTAGCGACCGACTTCTGGGTACCGCAAGCTTGTCCAGGCTTCTCTTTTGCTACAGGAGATCATCCAGTACTTCACATACAAGCCTCCGATCATGCTAGGGGTCAATCAACTCCGATATACGGTCATATGCGATGGAAGCACTCATTGTCTCAACTGGAGACGATGAGCTTCGTTTTCCGCACGGCAGCAACAACGAGGGCTCTATCGTATCGCTTCGATGTACCAATCGTTCTCAGGAGCAATGATATGAAAGATTCAGACTGATCAATATATCGATATGGGACCCATTGGCACGAACATATCCAAGGACGGGCGGCTACCGGATGATGGCAACGCACTCCTTGCACTGTTCTTCACGATGGCTAGCTAGCATGATCAGCCGGAGCATTATACAAACTCTCCATACCATGCACAGGCATCATCAGCTAGGATTGGCTACCAAGAGAGCTGTCCTGTATCATTAATGGAGACAGCGGACGTGACCAGCCAGCGACTTCCTCCTTGTTTCATCTAAATCGAAAGTTGATGACACAGTACAGATTTCGTGAACAGAAATGGCCAGGACCGAGCAGCGAACATGCTCTGCTCATGTTACTGATGAAACTGCGCTTTTACTCAACATTCGGCGGCCGCAGACCTTCCTTTCAAGGAGGGGAAGAAGCATTCTGGCTTTCATCAGGAGTCTTGCTTTCTTCTACTGCTTCTGAGGATGAAGATCTGCTCCGAACATTCTTTACTCCATGCAGAGTCCTAGCATAGCTGGTCGCCCAGCATAGTGATCTGCAATCAACACATCAAGCTAGTAAGTCAGGTCAGCATCAATGCCAGCTCTCAGTAATGCTAATACGAGGTCCTTTTATTAGCTGCCAGTACCAGGAAGCATACATACCACACTCCTTACCACACTCAGAAATCTCGCCATCTCTACCGTTCTCACAACCTTACCAACTTGACCATTAGACCTGGACGACTGTTGAGTAACCATGGATTCCGATTTAGTACATACGCTTCTCGGACAGGATGACTTCGGCAAGAGATGGTTGCATTCACTTATGAGAAAAATGTCGAGATTTGGCTTCACTTCGTTCTGAAACAAGGGCTTTTCTAGCCCTCCTATCATCAAACACGAAGTCTTTGGTCTATGCAGAAGCACTTTAGAGTCCACATCAGCAGCTATAGCGATGGTACCCCGTTCTCTGCAGTGCAGCCCGGGAGCAATACAACATACCATCATACATTAGGATACAGGCGGCCCTGTCCAACTTTGTTCCTAGTCATCGCTTGCTATACATGCTCTCGTTTCGTTGATACAGACAATGCAGATTGTGACGAGCTGGTGTGCATATCAACCGCTCACTGGTCGATGTGAAGCGGAAAAGCACTCCATTGCATTCTCGAGCCACGAATGTCCTCCAGAGACTGAGGCCACACTCTGTATACTACTTTGGCGAGTGTTTCCGTCATTGTGGAAGGGCCAGCGTCTGGTAGAGAAGGAGACTCCAGTGCTTTCACAACCAACTCGTCTTTGCGGTCGTCTCTGACACCCCTAGACAGAGACCATCTGCAACTAAGCATATCAACAAGTCTCTGTAAATCCTCAGGAGTCTGCTGAAACACACTAAACACAGCACCATTCTGACTCTGATGGTGAGATGCTCAAGCGGAAAAGAAGCTCCAACACTGTTATCGATACATAGTTGATTGTATGAGCCGCAAACGTCTGAGTGTCTTGCCATGGTGCTCGAGAATGGGCGCAAGTTGAAGTCGGTATACTTGTTTCTCCAGCACGAGTGCTTCTAGAGGATGCAAGCATAACATGAAGCGCTGTGCAGCTTCAATCGCAGCTTTGTCTGTGCGAAGTCGTCGACCTATACTGATTGCGAGCGAGCGTAAGCTTTCGAAGTTCAGTCCGCTCAGCGTATCGTATAGAGTTGTGCCGCAGTTTGCGGGGAGCTTCAGTGACTGCAGAGCAGTAAAGTCTGTGACAGCGGACCATGCCTCGAATTCGAATTGAGCCACACCTGCGAAATTCACAAGTCGTAGAGCCGTCAAAGAGCCTCGCGTGACATGTGGTAGCACCTGCTCGGTTCGAAATCCTTGCCAGGTCTTCTTCGTGTTTCTGTAAGGCATAGCAGCTAGGAGTTGCTTGACCACAACCACTTTCTTGAGCCCAGGTGACAGTCCAGCAACCATGCGCTGAATAGCTTCTTCATCGTACGTATACGCTATCTCGGGCTCAGTCGTAGAAGGCCATGCTGTCACAAAGCTAGTGCATATGGCATATAAGTTCGGTGAGGTCATGAGTCGCAATTCGTGAACGTCTAGCTCAGGCTTATAGAGGCTCCTCAATCTGAATGAATTGACCCAGAGGCTGCACCTCGGTAACGTCTCATGCAGGACTTGTAGTATACATGGAGGTATTTGCTGCGAGCAGTTCCAGATCATGTCGGTTAGTCCTGAGAGTTGACTGATCAAGTATGCCAATGGCTGCCACGAATCGTTTGGTACATCCTCCCACTCTCTGACTTTGCCGATTCTGCTGTCCAGCGAGAAGGAAGATTCGTCGATATCGTAGAGGCTCTCACCAAAGTCTTCACATGGAGCTCGGCGCCATTGAGCTTGTGGCCTTTCCACTTAAGATGAATCTGCGTATGGACCGCTACCAGCGACTTCCAGGCGACGTACATGCTTCAGACTGCCGCTTTCCACCAAAGTCGAGAGACAGTCGTCCGCATGATTCGTCAGATGTTGACTTACTGTGATAGTAAAGCTGATGCCTCGATGCCAATAGATCGTGGAGACAGAGGCCCATTGTTTGCAAACAAGAGCGAAAGAAAGCACACCGGACTTATGAGTATCGCCCAAGATATCGCAGATGTGGAGCAATATTTCTGTTGGAAGTTTGAGGCAAGCCATGATGAAGAGAGAAAAGAAGTTGTATTCGGCACGAGATTCTCAAACACTTTGTCGCTCCTTAAATGGACTATTGAAGTCGTAATAATGTACATGAACTGAAGCCTCCAGCAGAGCTTAGGTAGAATCGTTCTTAGCACACGTCCGAATCGCAAACGCAGTGTAATCAATCAGCTTACATCGTTTCTCCTCTCCCTCTGCTTGCTTTATTTCAACAGCCTTGTCTCGCCTCACTCCAATTCGGCGTACTATGCTTTCCTGAACTGTGGAATTTGCCATGCTGGCCCGCTTTCTCCTGATCGCAGGCCGGATTATCAGACTTGGTACCGCCCGTATCCTCCGGTTGTTGCTCTTCCTCCTCCTGCTGCTGCTGCTGCTCTTCCTCCTGCTGTTGTTGCTCTTGCTCCTGTTGCTGTTCTTGTTCTTGCTGCTGCTTCTGCTTCTTCTCGTCGTCGTTGTTGTCGTCGTTCCCAGTATTCCACGACTTAGTCGCACCAGTTGGGTCGCTCTCGATTTCGCCTTTCAAATGGCCGATTGCGGCCAGAACTTTATCACAGTTGCGCACGCCACAGCCTCCATCATCTCGTTTGTATCCAAGAGGGGCGCAGAAGGAGAGTTGTGGTATGAGGAGGGTGAGAGCTAGGATCAATAATGAATGCATTGAGTTTGCTGCTCACTTGTAAAAAAAGAGAGAAAGTGATATAAAGAGCGAACGACTTAAAGTTGTAACGAGTTGATAGGTTCGGCGACTGATTTAGATGCACAGATGAGTGTTATAACTGGCGTTGATCCATGCTCAGGAGTTTGTAGATACATACTGTATATTCTAGCGACAGCTTATTATGCATTCCAACAGAGAATGGGACACTGCCTTGCAGAGGGTATGGAAGTGGTACTTAGGTTATAGGCACCTGAACGAGGGAACTCTTGCAGAGTGTATGGAAGTGGTAATTAGGGTTATAGATACCTGATGAGTCGACATGAGTAGAACGTTCCGCCGGAGGCATTCGTCAGCGAATGCGAGATGACATTCGCATGGGCTTGGCTCTTGCTTTGCCGGCCAGCCAGCTCGGCGGTCCCTATGCCGCAGGGCAATTGGTCGCTATAAACAGATCTTTCCTGGTGGAGACATGTCTGTTTGGCGAGCAACTGACAATTGGCGTGTTTGGGGCTGCTTGCTTGAGGAGGTGGTGATGGCGATGGGTTAGGGTCGATATTCCGTGAGCAAGGTGAGGCATTCTTCGGTGACCCGTCGAGAGTATTGTAACATGGTGCTGATGAAGGTTGTCGGTAGGACTTTGTAGCATATGAGCATGTCGCGTTGAGTCGGACACGGATGTCTAAAGTGGCCGACTTGTCAGTCTGTAGTTTTAATAAGAAGATGTATGTTAGGCATCATGTACGAAGTACAACTTGCCCATCCATCAATGGCCCGTGGTCTAGCGGTATACTCGTAAGTCGTGGACTTTGCCACTGCTGTGATTGTTGTATGACGGCCCAGTATACGAGAAGATCTCAGATCCACTCTTCGCCATGTAGTCGACTGACCATCAGTACGATAGTTTTGCTCTATGTATCGGTATTGTGGTCAGCTAGCTTTTTGCAAGTGACTTGTGGTACTTCGTTAAGGTAGCCTCTCATTGCACAGTCGTGTGATGATATGCTCCGCGATCATAAAGCACAGTGAAGTTCGTTGCGCTGTCGATATTGTTCTATGAGCAGTAATCCTAATCTTCCCACTGACAGACAGTGGCAGCAATCTATGCCTCAGTCTTCTGCATCTTCGCCGGAGGAGGAATGCCTGTCGCAATAGCCAAAGCATTAGCTTGTTCAATCAGAGGGTCTCCTCCGTCTGCTGAAGCGTTGATCTTGCTGAGATCGAATCTCTTCATTTCTTTCAATGATGAGCCGGATGGAGATGTAGATGTTGGGGATGGCGCACCTTCTGCTTGAGCAGCCAAGTTCTTGTCTGCTTGAGCGGCGTCTGCTGCGGAGAGTTCCTCTCGGCCGGCTGCGAAGACCTTGTCTGTAACAAACACAAAGGTGGTTAGTAACGTGAGGAGAACCTCGCTGGCGTTCGGTGGACATACCAAAGTCGTACTCAAACCATCTGATATCCGGGTTCAGACCAGCGAACTTCCAAACACCATTGACCTTCTTATACCAATGCAGATTGAACGAATGAGCATGTCCCTTGACAGCCACAGTCGTCAAAGTATCATCCGTATACTTCTGATGAGGCACTCTCAATTGATGGTATCCAACAATCTCGTCATCAGACACTTTCTCCCACTTCGTGCCTCCAATGAAGTGTTGTGTCTTCAGTGTAGGGTCTCCCAATACGTGAGGGTCACTGGCCATCTTGACGAATTCTTCTGCTGGCATGTCTTCCCACAGCTTGTTTAGGAAGGAACGGTAATCGATTCGGAGGGTCGGGGCGATGCATTTGGAGAGGCGAGTCCAGTCTTTGCTATCGTAGCTGTCGGCCCATTCGTAGACTGCGGCCATGCAGCCTTGCATTTCTATACCAATTATCTGTCAGTATCACAATTGCTGGAAGTATCGATAGCGTAGCAGAACAGCTCTTCTCCTCCATATCAGAGTGTGTAACATTGATTGCGCTCAGGCCACAATGAAGTGTGTCGCGTAAATCCCTTTTTGACATCATGTGGTATATTCTTCCTCGATTTCATAGTATAAGAAAACTGGACTAACCTTCAAGACTGATTAGCTTGACCGGCTCAAGCTGAGTGTCTGCGAAGCCTGGCATGATTGCGGTAGTAGGATAGCAAGATCGATTGATTGTAGCGTTCGTCGTCTATTCTTCTAGCTGTAGGAGGTCAGGAGTAGAAGATAGGAAAAGTAGTAGACGCGCTCCGGCAGACGTGTATGGATTCAGTCGGGTCTTCAACTCTTTTTGTGGCACTTCAATCCTGGAATAGCATTGTCAGGAAGAGTTGGTACTCCCCACCTGAAGTCCGCCTGCATCTGTAGCTCCTTGGTTTCGACATAGTTCCTGGTGGGGAGCCGATCGTTCAACAGCTTTGAATGAGAGACTGTAAGACTGTCTCGGATCCGAAGCCTATCTGGCTGTTGAAGTGTTCTCGATTGATGCCATAGGCTGGGCAGACTGCTACGACGACATTGGAACGGAGAAGATGTTCTACAGCAGTCTAGGAGAGGTGTTCTTCGAAGAGCGGTCAGCGTGAGAGAGAGTCAATGATGGTGATCTTGGCCTCTCGCCAAAACAGTTTGACCGAGGGAGTCTATTTTGGGAATAGCAGCACATGGTTGTCGTCTTGGCTGCGACTCGATGTAAACAGAACAACAAGAAAATGTATGTGATGATATGATCGATGAATTGACAGCACATCTATCATGGACCACGAAAGCCTGCGAACCGCTTCCACATATCTGAACAATCTCCTCTTAGCACGCGGTCTACTACGAAATGGCGATCCCATCGATTTCGTCAAGCCATCGAAGGAATCGCGCGCGTCCATCATCAACCTCGTCCACGATCTGATCTTACGCGAAGACAAGGAGAAGGAAAGCCGCGAACATGTTGCCATATCAATCAGACAACTGCGCGCCGAAGATGCGCGAAAAGCACAGGAGATTGAGCGATTGCAGGCGAAGAACGAGCAATCGTCGAGAAGTGCAGCTCAAGCGCAGCAAGCAGAACGCGTTGCCAATGCAGAGGTGAAGAAGGTGGAAAAGGCCATGAAGGCGCTGCAGGAACAGGCGGCGAAGTTGAAGACTACGTTAGCTCAAGTCAAGACGCAGTGCGCGAACGATGTCAAGAAGAGAGATCTGGAGCTGCAACGACTGAAGACACATCTGCAAGGCCAGCAGAGAGGGACGAGAGTGGGCATGGCAGCCCCTTCAATGACTGTCAGGAAGACAATGCAGGAGCCTGTCCAGGACGTCAACGATCCAGCCTACTCGCTCAAGCAGGAGACGACTGAGTTCCTGACCCAGCTGAGCCAAAGCCTGAGCGACGAGAACGATGGCTTGATTAGTCTGGTGAGAAGTGCTCTGAGCACAATGCACGAGCTGCTAGGCATACAACACAACGCCCAGCGACAAGTCGACAGCGCAATCGGAAGTCTAGGAAGCGAACACACCGCCAAATCCAAGAGCCGAACGAACAACCTCCTCCAACCAGCCCCAGAAACAAGCTACGAAGTCCTCGCCTCAGACCTAGAAGGCACCCTCTCCCACCTAAAAACAATCCTCACAAACCCCAACTTCGTCAGCCTAGAAGAATTCGAAAAAGAAGTCGAAACCCGCAACGAAGAAATCGACAGTCTACGCGAAGGATGGGAACACATGGAACAGCGTTGGAGAGAAGTTTTAGGAATGATGCAAGGTTGGGTCAAACGCATGAATACCGGAGATACCATTAATATTGATGATCTGAGAAAAGGCATGGGTTTGGTTACGCCGAGTAGGAGAGGAGGAGGAGCGGAGAAGAAGAGGAAGATTTCTGAACCCGAGACTGAAACAGAGCCGAGTATGATGAGTACCAGTGATACGAGCGAGATACAACTGCCGCCGAGCAGCAGTAGGACGGCACCAACGACGACAGCGCCTGCGCAATCTCAATCTCTGTCTGCTAGCGACGGCATGAGAAGTCTAACAACCAAGCTCGAAGACCTGAGTAGTCCAAAGCGGAAACGCGACGTCCTTGAGCCGCCGGACTTGTTCGACTTTCGACCTACCGAGACAAGCAAGCCTTCTTCTGCCAGGCACTCCCCTCAACGCTCGTCAAGGCCCAAAACCAACATGTGTCCCGGTCTAGTAGACGTTTTCTCACCAGTAGCCGGTGGCGCTGCACCAGAACAACCCATGCTAGAAGAAGACGATGCAGACGACTCCGAAGACCTCGAAATTCCCCAAATGACAATCCAAGAAAAGCTCAGTGCAGCACAAGAAGAAGCCGAACAAGCTCGTCGTTCTGCTACTACTACACACAACAACATCAGTCGCGTCTCAAGAAGACAAAACATCCAACCTGACTTTGGTCTCGGTCTCGACGGTACAACGGACATGGACATGCAGCAGCCTGGAGATGATACGCTCGGCAAGATGGAAGGAGACGATACCCTGGGGAAAATGGGAGGTATTAGTCCAATGGCCAAGAAGACTAGAATTCGAGGAAGGCCAAAGAAGAGAAGAAGTACTTTGAGTAGAGACGAGTTGGCTAGTCTGTTAGTAGTAGACGATGATGAGTAGACAATATGACGATGTCGTCGGACATATTGAATTCGTATTGATCTGCCTATCTCTGCCAACCTATCGTGCCGCCGGCACCGCCATGACGCACTCTCAGGCGGCTTGGTCGTCGCTGACAACCAGAGACCAACAAGTCGTCTTCTAGACATCCTGCTGCTGTGTAGCCACTACACACGGACGCTTGCCCGGGGAGCCATCCTCGCCTCCCGCGAGAAGACGACCACGCTTCTGACCCTGCGAGCTGTCGGCTGGGCTAATCGCACTGGAGCTTGGGGTGCGGAGTGGCTCGTCAGAAGACGGAGCGCTGCCGTGTGCAGTACGACCACCTGGGCTGTGGACTAGATGACCATCCTCTTCGTTGATGCAGTTTGGATAGTCTTCGTAGGACGCGTGCATGCTGACATCCGATTGGTTCGCGTGACGACGGTCCACTCCGGTCTTGTGGCAATCTTGCGAGATGTTAGCAACCATCTCTGGAAACAGTGGAATGTCTGGGCGGCGTCTGTCTGAGAGCCTGTCGCCATGGCAGACTGAGGATCAGTGAGACACTCGCAGGTGGCTGGACTTACCGGTACACTGAGGAATGTTATCCTTGACCTTGTAGTCTCCAAGCTTCTCGAGTACCTTCTCCATCTTATGGACTGGATCATATGGTGCCTGTGGTTCGACTGCAGGGGTCGCGGAGCTCTTAGCTGTTGGCAGATGGAGTCCATGAGGCTTGTCTTCGTCCATTGGGAATTGCAAGGGCATGTCAGATGCAGATATCATGCTATACGCAGAGGTCGAACGGCTGGTCTCGCCATAGCGGTCCGGAACAGAGAAAGATGGCAGCCGAAATTGACCGCTGTTGGGATCGTTGTTGCCGTATGCATTGTTCATCGTGCTAGGACGAGATGATAGGCCTGGTGGCGCAAAACCTGGTGGCGGGAGCACTGGGAGCGGCGGGACATAATTGCCTGGTGTTGGTGATACGAAAGACGATGGTCTACTAAACACTGGCAACTTCGGAAGCCACTTGAGGTCGTGGGTGTCGTCGATGCGAACGCTGTTCTGACGTCGATGAATGATGCCACGGCTGCGAACAGGGCCGGCGGGAGGGCCATATTGGTAGGTAGTAGACTCGTATGGATGTGCTTCGCCATTTGATGCGCCCGGTGGGACTGCATACAGGATCTCGTCTCGTGGACCTGGCCAGGCTATGCCCTGATCTCTGAGCTGCCCTGTCGGGTGGTCAGAAAGGGCTAATGTTTGCTGACTGCAGCTGAAGGGACGAGTCGACCACTTACCGAATGGCATGTATCGATAGTTGAAGATGGCGTGGCATTTCAGCATGTGGAAGTTCGTGTCGCGCTTGTAGTCCTCAGATATCTTGATGCCGCTCTGGTAGCCCTCAATTATCTCGATCTTGATTCGTCCTCGGCCGGCGTCCGCGCGATGGCACCAAGCGGCGACGTGTGCATCGTACTTCGGGAACGGCAGCGCTCCTATAATTACCGGCCATGCTATGTCGGCGCCAAGCTCGCTATTCAGCTCGGCAGCGCCATCGACAGTAACCTTGATGCGCCAGACGTGGGTTGCACCTGCTCTCACCGCTTCGATGGAGGGGCCAAAGTGGAACTGCGGCGTCTAAGTAGAAGTCAGTCTTGATCGCGAGTACATTCATTTTCATTCGCGAACTTACTTGCGGTACACCGAAGTGATCGCTGGAGTGCACCTTGATGATGAATGGAGTGTTGGCATCCAGGCTTGGAATGTAGCATGTCACCAAGCGAACGGGATCGTTGTTCGGGCCTGTTCTGGGTCAGCGAGGGCACTCAAGCGAAGGAGACGGTCTGTGAACGTACCTGGTCCTTGGTATTGGCCGTCCTTGTGCTTGTGGTACTGCACATTGAACTCGCTGAGTGGCAGGAGTACTGTCTGATAGCTCATGCTTCCTGGCTCTTCCGCTAGGTATATGGCGACAGTGTAGTTGTCGCAATGCATGCTGGCGGCGGTGGTGTATCTGCTCGTTGAAGATCTTAAAATGCGTTGGAGTGTTTCCGGAAGGTTGATGTTAATGCTCTGGTCGTTGCAGAGCTGAGTCGTTGCGGTAGTTATCGATGTTGTCACGGAAGGTGTCAAGGTGAGTATTGACAATGTGAGGAAGGCAGCAATGGCAGCAGTCGCTCGTGATCACAACAATTGAGAAGCGACGAGCGTTGGACGCCACTAATGCAGTTCGGCTTAGCGGCGTGGCCATGAGATAAATCAACACGCTCGCTATACAGCAACTCGTCCTCCTGGGCCTGAGTTATCGATGTACAGCGATCGCTCCAGCATCGAGCCCATCATCAATCATCATAGCATCGTGCTCCGGCGTACTTATACGGTTAGTTGTAGACATATATCGATGGTGGTCGTTGTCTGCCAAGGCGTATAGAATAGAGCTCGTTGCTCCAGCAGACGACGCTGAAACACTCCATCAACCGATTTTCAGCACATCCATCAAGCGCAGACCGACAGGCGACATGCAAGCGCACTGCTCATTACCACTTCTGTAACCTCATCAGTGAGATTGCTCTTTCTTCGCAAGCATTGAGGTCGAATTCTGCCAGTTTAGCTGACTTACCAGAAACCCAACGCGCGCCGTCGATCCTTGCAGCGATACAACGGATCCGCGAAACGATCGAAGACTCTCCAAACACCTCGTCGAGCGCGACAGGAACGTCCCTTCGCCATGCTGTTCGATTGCGCAGTGGCCGCATACAAAGCCGGAGAGAAGTTGCTTGCTGCTGCCGCCGAGGGCTGTTTCCAAGCTGCGCTATACGTACTGCGACGAACGCGGTACTTGTTGTAAGTTGATACCAATTCTCTGTCTTCTGATCGTTCCCAGCTAACAGTACAAGCTTGCTCAGAAAGGCATGGAGAATGCGAGTCCACAGGGAGACCAGAACCGACCTGGACCTGGAAGCTGGTCGATTGCAGCGGAGAGCTCGATTGCTTGCTGAAGCACGATACCATCCAATAGTGCGGCGACGAGCCTCCTGAATCGTCTTCGCCACAGCCTGCGCAGCCCAGCAACGACATAACCCTCGCAGCAATAGCCTCAAGGGGCTCTGGGAGTTTCGCGACTTCTCTCAAAACCGGCAGAACGTACCAGGCCACTCATGGACCAGCGGTGGCAAGAGGCGACAGCCACAGAGACATTGAAGATACCCAATACTGCAGGTTTCGTTGCCAAGCGGAGGAGGATCAATAGGGAACGCCATCACAAGGACATGAGAAGCTAGACGAGGACAGTGAGATACACAAGGGGATAGGACACTTCATGTCTCTAGTCGCTTTCGAAAGCTGGGCCTACAGGGGAAAGGACCGGTTAGTGGCAAATCAGCATGTGGTTTTCAGAGAATGGATCAGCGCTCACATACCTCGTCCTTCCAGGATATCGCAAGTGATAGTGCCAGTATCGTGCGGACTGTTGGTTCTCTCCTTAGCAACCAATGAATATACGTGTGAACGTTACAGGTCTCAACGGTAGCCATTGGCTCGGGATCTACAGACTTGAGTCCTACTCTTCAACATTCATCGAATATCACCGTGCATCTGTCGCTTGGACGATCTTGCGGCTCGTCACAAAGCACAAACACAACGATGAAGAATGTGAAAAGAAAGGGACTGATATTGAAACTTCACATTCTGGCTAGCTAGCTATGTCGCTCCTAAAAGAGCATCGTTCGAGCCACCCGCCCGCGAGAGCAGAATAGCCCAACCTCTACGCGCTAAAACAAGCATTCCGCCATCTGCCCAGCGCCATGCAGTTGAAAGCCCATCTGATGGTACAGAAAGGACAAACTCCTTCGATGTTGTTCCAAGCTCCATACCCGCTGAAGCCTGAGCAATGCCGCTGAAGGTGAGTGAAAAGCAGTTCGGAATGTGGCAGTAGATCGTGTCATGTGGTATGGCGATTGTTGTTATTGAAAGGGTGTGATGGTGGTAATAAGTGTAATGTGATGGTAAGAAACTTTTCTGTAGTCCAGCAATCCTGACCGCCGCCGTATCCAGCTCCAGTGAGAATGCACGCGTGGATTCATGCCATGAGAGAGAGATTTCTGCTCCGTGCCGTCTGATAGCGCCGCGTATCTTCGTCCTCGTGGGTCTTCGTAAGAAACGCAGATGTCATGCAAGTAGTAAAAGGCAGATCGTATGTTATAACCTTCGACCAACTCCCGCTAAAGTGCTCTCATTCAAGGCAAAGTAACAGAAATGCGCTTACTGTGTTTGTGTCAGCATTGATGGAGTTATGGCGAATTCGGCAGACTCACCTTCATAGGAGCGAAGTTGCCGTAAGGATGCTGAGGTGGCATGCCCATCGATGGGTACACCGGTGGAGGCGGCGCAGGGCGGTAAGGTGTGCCAGCAGGACCAGAGTTGTTCTGCGATCTTCCCCAGCTCAGACGAACGCGAGAGTTACCGATCGGGTATCCTTGCATCTGGTTGATGGCCATCTCGGCGGCGTGTCTCTGCACGAACTGAACGAAACCGCATCCCTTTCCAGGAGGAATCTTGACATAAGTAATCTCACCGAACCCCTGGAAGAAGGAGCGCAGCTCGTCCTCGGTAACGTAGCCCGACAGACCTCCAACAAACACAGTAGTGTTGTTAGGGTCCGTGAACTGGTTCATTGGCTGAGGTGCGCCGTAGTATCCCATCGGTGGGGCTCCCATGCTGTACATGCCTGGCATTTGGGGACCACCAGCGCCTGGGCCACCTGGCATACCTGGTTGAGGCATTCCACCTGGAGGACCGGCAGCGCCACCGCTCTTGTTCTTAGGAGTCGCGGTGCTGATGCGCATAGGCCTGTTGCCACAGTAGACACCTTGCATTTCGTGAAGAGCCTTCTGCTGATCCTGCTCATCTGCGAATCGCACAAAGCCGTAACCGCGAGACATGCCAGAGATGGGATCGCTCATGATCTTTGCAGACTTGCACGAGGGATACTTGTTCTGGAATAGTGACATGAGAACATACTCGTTCACTTCTGGTCCGAGATCGCCAACGAAAATGCTGTACTCCGGTCCTCTATCGTCGCGAGAGCGGTCGGCAAGTCCGCCACCGCTGGCCCAGTTGAGCTTGAACTGCCTGTTCGAGTTTGGAATGACTTGTCCGTTCAGTTGAAGTGCGCGACCAGCAGCATCAGGGTTCTCGAAGTCGACAAAGCAGTAACCAGCGTTGGATCTGCGCGTGCACGGTCAGTTCCACGCCACAGATCGACATGTCTCGTTCATTCATGCACGTACCCGGAGAATTTGTCCCTAATCATCTTCACGTTGACCTGGTAACCCATGCCGAACCATACACTGCGGACGAAGTTCTCGTCAATCCACGGCTCAAGCTCGCCCATCCTGTGCCATATTAGCATACATATCTTGTGATAGAATGGCATGCGCCACGCTGCTTACCAAAGAGTGGTCTTTTGGTCACCACCCTGGTTTGGGCCTGGAGGACCCTGCTGTCCTGGTGGGCCTTGCTGCTGTTGAAATTGAACCTGTTGCGATGGATCCATCGACTGACCCATAGGAGGACCTTGCTGCTGTTCTTGTCCAGGTGCGCCGCCAAAACCGCTCTGCTCAAATCCTCCCTGCTGTGGGAAGCCGCCCTGCTCTTGACCAGGCTGCAGTTGCGGCTGGGCACCGCCCTCTTGAGGTTGAAAGCTCATCGTATTGTATGTAGTCGCAAGGTATGATCGCAAAGGTATGTCGTTGTCGCGTGTGCGCTTACGTGATCGAGTTTGCGTGTCTTATAGTGGACCGATATGATTAGCATGGTGTGGAGTGGGGAGCATGTGTGGTGAAGCTGGGTGGATGTGGGTGCGTGTGAGTGAGTGAGCGGTGGATGGTGGGTAGACTCACTGTAAATGAAGCAATAAGTATGCTCGCGCGCTCGGCCGTGACTCGTAAAGCTGCTGCTGCTGCTGCTACTGCTGAAAGAGTATGCGCTCGAATGCGAAACCTGAAAGAACGCCTTTCTTGCTCAGCAAGTGAGGTCAGGCTCGCGGAAGGGAATGGTGTTTGCCGAAGCGAATTCTAAGTCCTGCAGAATGTGGTGAGCCACAGGCGCGAAAGTAGTGCGCGAAGTGAAGCCGCAGCAAGGCAGAAAGTGGAGGTTGCGCGAGGAGAGCTATGCCCAGCAACCCGGTAAAGCGACGCAGCAAGTGTGCAGAAGCAGGCCGGGGGAAGCTGTGGGTAGCTAATGCGCTGGTGCTGGTGCTGAGGGCTAGGCGATTGGTGATGTCGAGGTCGAGGTCGAGTCGGGCGTGTGCGATAGATGAATGTGTAGTCGCAATGACTGCTGGACCTCGCAGGCATCACACTGGCGCCGCAGCACAGGCACAAACACGCTCCGCCGACTGCTTCCGAGCGGGCGCCTTGTGGAGAGTGATGATGGAGGTGAAGAATCATGGCTGTGGCAAAGGGAATACTCACCAGTAGTCGAAGATGGTCGCAGAGGTAGTCGGTGATTGAACGCAGCACCCGCGGAACGAGACGCCCAAAGCAAGCAAATCTGATGAGGTGAATACTGTAGCGATGAACAGAAAGACGAGAGTCAGGAAGAGAGGGAAAGCTGCTGATGAGAGATGTCGCTGATGGGCCCCGCTGAGGCTTCGCCATTTCCAAACTCTGTTCTCCAGACACGAGCGCACTCTGCACCGGCAAGCGCGATATTTCGTGCGATTATGGTCACCCTCTCTGCTGGGTTCGCGGTGACCACGGTGAGGTCCAGTATCAGTAGCCTACACTGCACTAGATCACAGCTTGCGGAAAGCGATGCAGACCATGACTCTTCTGCTCTGTGGTCTGTCAAACACCACATCTGAAAGTGCTCCAAATACCCAATGCCCAGTACCCTAGTCATGTACCAAAGTACATCCAATCCAATCATTATTGTACAGCGGCGCGGAACAGATCAACCACTCCTCCCCGATATCACAACCCGAGGAAAGACGAACTTCCAACGCCTCGCCTCGCAGATTGACTGTCAGCTAAGCCACCGACCATCGCGTCGGTAAACTGCGTGCCTTGCTCTTGGAAACGGAGACATGGTTCCTGCTGATCACCGAGTCGTTCGCATGAACGCGAATGTGACAGCTGCAAAACACTGTGAGACTATAGAGAGTATTGCCACGGATTCAGTGCGCGGCGCATGCGGAGTTATAGTGGGCTCGCAGTATGCATAATGGTGAGATCACGTCGCATTGGCAGAAACGACATGAAACGGCAAGCAGGCTTCGCGATTCAAGGAGAGACGTTGATTTTGCCTTCTGTGCCTTCCCATTATGGTTCTTGGCACGTCTGTGGGTGAGCTGTCAACTTGCGCAGCAGAATGTATAGAGCTGGATATGAATGCGCCTGCATGGTCAGTCCGCTGGTGGTTATCGTCACAGCGAGACCAGTCCATTATGTATCGTGGCACGCTTCGGACTTGCTCGCAATGCCTGATGTATGGACGTTGCGAAAGGAGCACAGGCTGACCACAGCATTGGGAGGCATTGTGCAAGGTACTGTACCGTATTGTAATGATGAACAGAGGAGTGAATGGCACTTTCAGGTTTTTTGGATATTGCGGCGTTGAGGTCTAAGGCATGTAGGGGTAGCGTTGTAGGGGTAGCATGATCATGCAGGAAATTCCGTCTCGCTGCCTCCAACCTCTACGTTCCAAGAAAAAGAGATGCTCCACCAGCTCCAGCAACACACGTTGCTACTCCCGCTCTCAACGAAGGACCGTCGCTGTATTTTAGGAAACGTGACTCATAATCTATGCAGCAGGCTTGGCCTCCTCAGCTGCTGGCGCATCGGTGGTATCCTTGGACTCGCCCTCAGCAGCTGGTGCATCTTGAGCAGGCTCGGCCTCAGAAGAAGTCCAGAGAGTCTAATACTAGTCAGCAGTGTTGCGATATATGCTGATCGTGAATGCACTTACCAAGTTGTCACGGAGCAGTTGCATGATAAGCGTGGAGTCCTTGTAGCTCTCCTCAGATAGAGTGTCGAGCTCTGCGAAGCTGTCAGTAATGGTTCGACACAAACTTGCGCGAGGTACTCACCAGCAATGGCCTCGTCGAATGAGGTCTTGGCCATTTGGCAAGCCTTGTCTGGAGAGTTGAGGATCTCGTAGTAGAAGACGGAGAAGTTGAGAGCGAGACCGAGACGGATTGGGTGGGTTGGTGCAAGGTCGGTGCTGGCGACCTCAGTGGCAGCCTGGTACGCCTCGAGCGACTTGTCTGCGGACGTCTTGCGCTTGTCGCCCATGGCAAACTCAGCCAGGTAGCGGTGGTAGTCTCCCTTCCTGTAGAGCAACCACGATTAGCATCTCGATCTCAATGAAGCGTGCACCGATTGTGTTATCAACATACATCTTGTGATAGAAGACCTTCGACTCGCCACTCTGGGCAGATGGAATGAGGTGCTTGTCCAGAACCTCGAGGATGTCTTCGCAAATCTTTGCCAACTCGGCCTCGATCTTCTGGCGGTACTCCTTGATAAGGGTCACCTGCTGCTCGTTGCCCTTAGACTCCTCCTTTTGCTCGATGCTGGTGACGATACGCCAGGAGGCACGACGAGCGCCGATGACGTTCTTGTAGGCGACGGAAAGCAGATTTCGCTCCTCGACGGACAGCTCCTGATCGGCGGAGGCAACAGCCTTCATATTCTCGACCATTTCTGGCACGGAGTCAGCGGATGATGAGAGGCTCGGAATGGAGGCGCAAGTACTCACCCTCATAGCGCTCAGCCTGCTCAGCAAGCTTCGCGAGGTAGACGGAGTCTTCGTAACCCATTTTGTCGTTAATCGTTCGAGTGCGGTGAGAGACTGTAGGGATTGGATGTGTCAGTGGGGTGTAGCTTGTGCGAAGTATCCAGGAGCTGAACAGCCGCGAAAAATGGTAGAAGCGGTGTGGTGCGATGTCCAAAGATGTGTGTTTGCGAGTGTTTGTGGTTCAGATGAAGGTGGGAGGGGTTGCCTTGATGAGTGAAGAAGGCGCTTTTGTTTGGATGTGCATTTGCGCGAGAGCAGTCACTGCCCGTTCGCCGCGCGCAAGCAGTCGCGATCGTGGTGCACGTGGCCCAGATATAATTCTCGTCCTCTCGTGATGCCGCTTCGACCTCATCGTCGCCAGTTGCAGTCGCCAGCTGTTTTGACCGCCCGCCTCACTCATAGCTGGATGTCCAGGACCATGGCATATACACTCCTCGTCCATCGCGGCTGTCCGGAGTAGTAGAACCGCACTGGGAAGGTACTAACCTATGGTTATTTCTGTGTCGGAAGGGAGCAGATGTCGGCGATATGAAGGGATTGAGGTTCGATGATGGGAGAGTGGGGAGCAGATGGGAGGAGGATGATTCTGGACGTGACGAAATCCTGGTACACGTGACAGTGGCTCAGATGCAGAGCAATTTAAGATCTAGCTTCACCTCAACGACAGCACTACTCATTAATACACTACTCTTCCACTCTTCGCCCATCGCATTATTGCTCGTGCTCTGGCACCTGCCGTTGAGACTGCTGCGGCAGCCCAAGCGACCTTCTTCCACACGCTGGAGCGTTTCAAGCATGACTTTCACCTATCTAGCTCCCAATGAGCTCAAATAGCCAATCAGATTGCCGGAGACGCGTCTTGACCAAAACATTGGTCCGTAAAGACATTGTCGTGGCAAGACGTCAGCATATGCGTGGCAGCACGAACAGTATCGCTGCACTACTACGCAGAATCTTCGTCGACTAAGCTCAACTCAAGCCCAATATGGAGACACGAGCGCTACGGTAAATCCCTCAATACTGGCAGAACGACTTTGAGAAGCCACAAATGTCTTACTACCGGCGTGAGAGGTGGCTGAGACTGATTGTGGTCGACATAGAGTCAGTCCGGCTGGTACACCACCACAAGCAAAAGCGGTGCGTACAGGTAATGGCTGTCCACATCAACGAGACTGGACTGGTCAGTATCCGACCCGTTCTGTTCTTGCTATGCTTACGTCCAATGCTGGGCTTTATCAATGTGAGCATAGCGAACAATATGATGCCAGCACTGCAGAAAGGCCATTGTGGTCTCTTGCAAGATCGCGTTGTCTACGTGATCCCGGGCAGGCTCAAGCTGCGAGTCAAACGCTTTGCGAAGATGGAGTGGTTCAGGCTTGTGTCCTGTCCAGCCGCATGGCAGACTGGGAGGCTTCTTCACTTTTTCGTTACCTGGCGTTGTCTTGGTCAAACAACATGTGTCTTTGTCTTCCTGTCAAGCCAGCGCCTCGAGGTTTGGTCGTTCTGAGCTGGGCACAAGCTCATCTAACCTGGATACAGACTGATCTAACCTGGGAATAGGCTATAACACACATTGCTCTGTCTCTCTGCCTCTCATTGGATCTGCAGAGTATACAGCTGATACGCAGCAGACTCCCGCAATTCTCCTCGTGGCCCACAAACGCTGTGACACCACATTTGAATGGATTGCAACGACTTCGACAATCGGAGAAAGAGAGCTCAACAGCATGAGTTCAACACTGCTGGGATTTGGTCAAGCATGGGATGCATTCGATGTTCTCGAAGCAAGATTAGGTGGTGTGTCAAGACCGAGCGAAACTGAAGGTCGATCTGTTCCTGCAGGATCACGCTAACCCACTCTCGTATTCTCAAGGAATAGTGATTGCTGTATGGGCAGCTTGAGCTGTGTGTCATGCTACATTGGTTTCTATTGCGTACTGTGTAGGCAGAACGAGCGCTGATATCGGATTTAGTGGCTAAGCATGTGCATTCCCATGCCATGAGCAACACATATAAGCTACATCGAGTCAGGCTCAACCTCTTTCACCACTCTCAAATACCCACCAGCATTCAGCATGGCGACCTCGAACAAAGCAGCATGGCTGATGACCAAGCAACAGAAACCTTTCGAGGTGGCCGAAGCACCAATGCCAGAACCTGCAGCTCACGAAGTTCTCATCAAGGTCGGCGCGATTGCGATCAATCCAGTCGACGCAGCTATTCAGAATCTCGGTCTGCTCTGGGAGACCTACCCTCTCATTCTTGGCTCAGACCTAGCCGGCGAAGTCGTCAAAGTGGGCGCTGAAGTGACTAGAATCAAAGTAAGCAAAGTGGTAGGCAGCAGTATGCATAAGCTCTCTTCAGTGCCTCACCTACTCAGGCGCTGTGCTTGAGCACAGACACCGATGAGACAGCCTGCATCTCAGAGATAATTGCTGACCCTTCCTTCTACTTCAAGGCCGGTGATCGTGTCCTGGCGTGCGTTGAGGCCGGAGCCTTCCAACAGTACTGCACTGCCAGAGTCGAGCTCGTGGCCAAGATTCCAAAGCAGGTGTCTTACACTCACGGGAGTGTGCTTGGCCTTGGTACTTCCACAGCTGCATGTACTCTATTTCAACCTGACACCATGGCGCTCGATATCCCAAAGCTGGAGCCGGGACCAAATGGCAAGATAGTCTTGGTATGGGGTGGCAGCTCCTCTGTTGGCAGCTGCGCCATTCAAATGCTTCATGCGGCCGGCTACGAAGTCGTTGCGGTCGCCGGAGCAAGCAATGCACAGTATTGTATGAATCTCGGCGCAAGTCGCGTCTTCAATCACAAAAGCGAGGACGTCGAAAGCGAGATCGCTGCTGGTATTCAAGCTTCTGGCAAAGAGTTTGCAGGCGTGTTTAGCGCTATCATCGATATGAAAGTGCTGGACATCTGCGTCCGAATCGCGGATAAGCTTGGACACAACGATCACTCTCGCACAGTCGGAACTGTCATACCACCGGAAGGTCCCTTTCCTTTACCAGATCTGCCAGATGATGTTAAGCTCGCCTTCTGCAAAGGTCCCGTGGACTTCCTGCCGGACTCAAAACTGGCGCAGATCTTTGGCTGGGAGAAGAAGCCTCTTACCAACGTTGGACCTAAGCTTTTCGAGAAGTGGATTCCTGCAGCGCTGGAGAGTGGACTGTTGAAGTGCATGCCAAAGCCGTTCGTGGTTGGTCATGGTTTGGAGTGCCTACAAGAGGCATGTGATCTAATGGCCAAGGGTGTCAGCGCGAAGAAACTCGTAGTGGTTCTGGACTGAGCGTCGTTGAGAACATCTTCCTGACTTTGGCGTTGACTACGCGAGCCTGCTAGCAACGGTCGCATTCAGGAACAGAGATGGTGCAACGCAATATGAGCATATCGCATATCTCTTAAGTCTGCTGCGATCCAAGCCGCTGAGGTTGGAGGTAGCGAGCAATCGTATCAGCCATTTCTTCGAGCCTTGATATGCGATTCAATCGTGTTCGTGCACGACATCCCGCTCCCAAGGACAGAACATGTGTTTCTCGCCTTCTTGACCTGATTTCTGTGTAGCACGATTCACATGCCGAGACGTAATGTGAGATCCACTGCTGACCCATATGCGAGTAAGCATTCGATATGTGAAGCCGGTTGTGTAGTCTCCGTGGCGCGCACTAGCCGTCACCATACATCGCGCCAATACGGTAAGTGACGCATTCTCGACGCAAGATCCGCTTCGATATGGGGCTGCCAGCCCCAATGCCGTCAGTTGAGCTCCAGATCTGATAACATGATGTGTGGATTTCGATTCGTGGAAGTCGTGAAATCGTCTTCATCAGAATTCGACCTCCACACAACACTGCATGAACCAAAACAAAGCCATGCCAAGCTCATTCGGCACGTCTATCAAGTGAGCAGACGGCATGTCGCGTTTCAGCACGCAGTAGGCGAGCATATCAATTGTCGATCATGACCCTTGCAGTCATCAGGCTCGCATGTATGATTTGTTCATGCGGCTATGAAGGCACGAAGGATGTTGCTCTTTTGCTTCTCATGTCGAGAAGGTGGTATGCCTTTTGGTTCTGTGGTGAACGAGTCTGAACGGCTTCGTCGGGGTGAGATCCTTGCACGGGAAATGGGCTGATGAACCTGCTTCCGTGGTTCGTGACTGGGCGCGAGTCTTGATTGTCTTGAGTGTCAAGGCAAAGGCGAAGAAAAGACAGCATTCATTATCTTATCTTCGCACACGCACAATTTGTACAGTCGTTCTCCGTTCCAGCAGGCCTCAACACCCAAGTCTCACGTTTGGACGCACAAGCTGTATTTCGATATCCACAATCCAGGATCATAGCTGCATTACTCAGGCATTCAGACCTTGTCTGTGCGGAGTTACATACAGCGTCTTTTCGGAGATCGTCGCGATATACAGCAAGATCTAAAGGAAGAGGTGGTGTTCCAGAAGCACAATGTTAGGCAAGAGGATTGAGGTCAGTGAACATACTTCCTCTTCACAGCCGTGTCACACAGGCACGCGCATTATGATACGCAATTGGCGTACCTATTCCAAGGGGTTGGAAAAGAGAGAAGTGGTTCTGCTTTGTTTGAAGAGGTGATGTCACTTCAGAGCCCTGCGTCATTGCCCAAACTTCCAGCAGTTGACGACCTCACTGCACTCTCTTCGCCCTACCTTTGACCTGCTCTTGTCGACCAATCCGCTCTCTTCGCACCAATACTCCCCCGAAAGATTCTTTACCATCATCACCACCAGCACAGAAGAGGTGTTCGCCGGATTTCCCCTCCTTCAGCTTTGCTGCCACGTTTTCCCACTTTTCTAGCAGCACTTCGCAAAGCCTAACCATGTCGACAATACAGAACCTCAAGAACTTCATCCGGCACGGGAAACAGGCTCGAGATGGACGCTCGCCCCAGGATCAGGCCACGACGCATGTCTCCAATGTGCACGCTCAGCAACAACGATTCGGTCACGGTGGGAATGCAGCACCGCAAGGACAACAGGCACAACAAAACCACGGCTACAGCGATCCGAATGTATACGAACACAAGCCGCTACAAGCCAATGCACCGCAAGGAGACTACTCGGCCGCTGCCATAGACAACAGGAATGTGGCTGCCAAAGCCGGACACGCCGCCGATCGCGCCGTGGAGGAGAAGCAGAAACGAGAGCAGAAACAAAAGGACTATGACCCGCAAGTGCTCGAGCGAATTGTCGCCGAAGAGCGCGAGAGCAAGGGCAAGTTGCCTAAGTATCCTGGCCTGGACCGATGGCAGCTACAGGAGAAGATGGGTGATGGTGCCTTCAGCAACGTCTACCGCGCCAAGGATACCCAGAACGTCTATGATCAGGTCGCCATCAAAGTCGTGCGAAAGTTCGAAATGAACTCCACACAGGTATGCTAACCAGGCTGCGGCTTCTCCTTGCATTTTCAGCATCTATGCACATGCTCGTAACCAACACATGTGCCTATTAGGGCGTCCTCCATCCGGATTACGAAAAGAAAGCTCCCAAGGGCGTGGAGGTGCGCACATTTTCCTTTCTCAGTCTCTTTTATATCATCTTTTGCTCTACATCATATCTCATACATTGTCTGATGCTTGAGCAAGAGTCATTACTGACGTCGTGGCCAACAGAGAGCGAACATTCTCAAAGAAGTCCAGATCATGCGCCAGCTCGACCACCCGAACATCATCAAGCTTATTGACTTCTCCGAGTCGCGACAATACTACTACATTGTGCTAGAACTATGCCCAGGTGGAGAGCTCTTCCACCAGATTGTACGTCTGACGTACTTCAGCGAGGACCTATCACGACACGTCATCTACCAGGTTGCGAAGGCATTACAGTACTTGCACGAGGAAGCTGGTGTTGTGCACCGGTATGTATTCATGTATCCACTTCTGGATGTTGCTCAAGCTGACTTCGCTCCAGTGACATCAAACCTGAGAACCTGCTATTTTACCCCACCCCATTCGTACCCACAAGAAATCCGAAGCCTAAGGGTCCCGAAGATGAGGACAAGGCAGACGAAGGGGAGTTTGTTCCAGGAGTTGGAGCTGGCGGTATTGGTGTCATCAAGATTGCAGATTTTGGCCTTTCCAAGGTCATCTGGGACAGCCAAACCATGACTCCTTGCGGAACTGTTGGATACACTGCCCCTGAAATCGTCAAGGACGAACGCTATTCGAAGAGTGTGGATATGTGGGCTCTGGGATGTGTGCTCTACACCCTGCTCTGTGGATTCCCGCCATTCTACGACGAAAGCATTCAAGTACTTACCGAGAAGGTCGCGCGAGGACAGTATACCTTCCTGTCGCCTTGGTGGGACGACATCTCCAAGTCTGCTCAGGATCTTGTCTCGCATCTGCTCACTGTTGATCCCGATAAGCGATACGATATCAACCAGTTCCTCGAGCACCCCTGGATTCGCGGCGCAGTCAACGAGCCTACATATGCTGCAGCTGACGCACCACCACTCGCAACTCCACTTCACACCCGCAGTGGCCAGATGTCCGCAGGCTCACCCATCAAGCCCGACTTCACGTACCTGGACGAGACGCCTGGCGGCCGACGACAGGACTTCAGATCACCTGGCGCCGTCAACCTTCGAGAAGTGTTCGATGTCGGCTACTCAGTGCACAGACAAGAAGAAGAGAGCAAGCGAAGAAAGAACTTCAAGCAAGGATTCCGTGGCGGCAACTCCCTCAATGCACTTGATGAAGAATACGCGGATGACGACGAGTACGAGACATCGGAGACGTACGCAAATGCTCAGGCTCCGCCTGCGAAGGTGCCCAAGTCGGGCGCTCCTGATGTGGGTGGTGTTGAGAAGCAAATGCGGAACACGAGCTTATCAGCTGCTGCGCAGGCTCGTCAAGCAGCAGCACCCAAGTCAAGCCAAGCACGCGGTTATGGGCAACACTCGCCCGAAGTCGCTGCTGCTGCGAAACGCCAAGTTCGCAACAAAGCTGGTGCGTTCGAGCTGAGCCTTGATAATGCCACTCTTCTCGGACGTCGCAAGAAGCCGGAGCCGAGCAGTTTGAGACATGCTGAGGTGGTGCAGTGATTTCACTACTAGAATATTATGCATAATGGTTATGGGTAATGATGTCTTCATGTCAAGGAAGTCATGAGAATAGCCAGAGACGAGTTGCTCGTACAGAGTACAGAGCTTTGCAACAACACGTGTTTGAATCTGGCTAGAAGCGGCATGAGGTGCATAACAGGAGTTTGGGATGCGGACAGGACGGGCGTGCAGCCGCTGAATCGACAGACGGCGCACAGTTGATGTGGGTTTTCTAGCGAGAGGTAGCGATCGGAACGGAAACCAACAAGACATCTCATCTTCAGCCGTTCTCCTGATTGTGCTAGCTTATTGCTTACGGCTCGCAGATCAAGGCTCGAAGAAAATGAAGATCGCCGGCACGCTCTGTCTCTGCTCCAACCTGCACAGATGGCTGCAATTACGAGAGACATTAGACACCAAGCGAGGCTCTCGATGCGATATCTTCGTCGATAGTGTTCACTTTGCTCGCACATCGAGGCTGCCTGTAGTGGCATAGACAACCCAAGATAGTAGAGACATCGGCAACGACCATTTCCGTTGGCCCTTGGATGTGATCGCGGTCTTGCTCTTGCGGTACCCACTCAACCCCGGCTCGGCCAACCACTAATGTTATCTGGTCCCTCAGTTCTTCAAGATTTAGCGTCTTTTTCCTCCAAAAACATTACACCACCTCAGAATCTTCGTACACGAGGAGTTATCAGCTACATCGTTGTCGCTAGGAACGTGTGGTTCTACTTCCATCACACATACAGCACAGCCGACGAGATCAAGCCTCCTGGAAGCAACCTCGAAAGGCCACCCTGTGTGAGTTTAACTTCTCACGACACGTGTTCCTGACTAACACACAGAACAGCCAATATCGTCATGACCATCTCTACCATCCCAACAGCTAGACGATGCATGATGCTCGATGACCTGCCGGCCGAGCTGCGCAACGAGATCTGGAAGCTAGCCTTGACTCCGGAGAATAACTGGGACGAAGAAGTCGACATTGTGGCCGCATGCCCACCGAGCAATTCTCTGATGCTAAGTTGCAAGCAAACAAGATCAGAGGCACGAGGATTCTACATCGACGCCTATCGACGGTATTGGCAGTCTACAAGATTCAAAGTCACTTTCAGAGTTGGAGCTGAGATGCACACGTGTTCCTTGAGCACTGCCAATCTCGACAATATCAGGAACATGACGATTTACCACGAGCTCGAAAAGTATACCTATGCCTGTCAAATGATAGATCCGAAGGGCGTGTGGCATCTGAGAAAGTCGACCACGTCGGCGAGTCTCGAGTGCCATCTCGCCTTGAAACTCCACGACTCTGCGCGCGAATTCGAGTTCCTCGTGATTCCGAACCGCGCTTACGGCAGAGAAGAAGCCCTGGCAGCCTGCAGCACGGAAACTTGTGTCACAATTGGCATGCGCATCAAATGTATGCTCATGATGGCACAGAAGAACCAGAATAGATATGACGAGCGGGACAGAAAACAGGCTGAGTGGGACGCGAAGCACGGCAATGGTAGGCGACTGTGGTGAGCCAGAGAATTGCTGAGGGAAGCTACAGCTCGACGATGAGGCACGGAATGGGACTGCGAAGTTAATGGCTGCACCTATCTCGGGGTGTATTAGGCTTGTAATTATGAGTACGGCTGGAAGTAGGTTACTCTGGTGTTCGGAATCTCATCAGCTTGCAAGGTGATGAGTCGAACAAGTATAGGTAGCATTGGACTTCTACTAGGTCTATCACGAGTGGCACCTAGTGCTCGCTACTCCATACGCTTTACAATCCTCTCACTTCTTCCGTCTCCTAAGCTTAGTCAATGGCCGAATCCAAAGCACGAGTACCTTCAAGACGGCGCTCCATCCCTAATTGAGGCTGTACAGTCTGTACTCCATTGGGTCCAGGGGGCCATCCCAGCAGCCACTTTTCGTACTGGCACAGCTCTGCAACCTGGACATATAGTGGCACATTGAAGCCCTCTCGCACCACTTCCTCCAATCCTGCAGCAGGTTCCTCGTAGCATCGATAGGAGATGGACCGCATGCCAGGCTCGTATACCTGAGTGTATAGTCTTGTGGTCAATGTGGGTTCCTCGATACGCCACAATCCGCGTGGATCAATGAGAGTGCTTGTTATAGATCTCAATCTAGACGGATACCTATCGTTGCGGATGATAACGAGATGTCTGATATTGTTGACATCGTCTGGAAGTCTCTGCTTGGACAAGATGTGCGGTTTAACAATCCACCCTCGCTCGCTGGGTATGGTGATCTTGGACTTCGTAGTCCGCCAGTACTCTCGGTATGCGTCCAGATAGAACTGATGACCCTCGCGATAGGCTTGGCGGCTAGCTAGCAGCAGGTCTTTAGACGGCGGCGCAGCTTTATTGACCTCTACTATCTCCTCGACGCAGGCATTCGTGGTGAAAGACAGCTCGTAGATCTGATTGCGAAGTTCGGCTGGCAGCTTGTCAAAGAAAGCGCATTCTGTTGATGAGGTCGCCATGATCGGAGCAGCAGGACGTTCCAGTAACCAGTGGGTGGTGCAACGGAGAAGAATGCATCTGCAGAAAAAGGTACCCACAGCTTCGCTCAACCTTCGCGTATATGTCTCCCACGTGTCTTGGCACCACTGTATGAGAGATAATGGTAAATAGCAACTCAATCGAGCCAGTGCACCGCAGGTAGCTTAGACCCAATGGTAGAGCATGGTAGCAACCTGGTAGACTCCACAGGTGTGGAGAAGACAAGATATTCGTACCTGGCAGCCACCACATCGAATTGCGAGATCTGAATAAATGTAACCTGACTCTGCTTGCAGCAACGACTACAGCAACGACTTCGTCCTCGAGCCAATTTACGCGATGTCTGACCTTTCTGAAGAGAAACTTTCCAACAACATGTCTACCAAGGACGAGGACGATAGCTTTCCAGAGCTGTCTCCGACCAATTCCGAGGCGAAGGATAAATTATCTTCGCAGTCTCCAGTACCAGCATCAAAGGCACCTTGGGGTGACGGGAGGAGTATGGCCGAGGTAGCTGCCGCTGCGCATAGGAGAGAAGAATAAGACAAGAAGAAGCGCTTTGCGCGCGAGCATAGGAAGAGTGCAGACAGTGGATACAAGACAGAGTCCAGTACTGCCGCATCTCCCAATGCTGGAGTTAGTATGACCAGTCAGTCTCCAGGACCGATACCAACAGAATTGCAAAGCAGGCTGCAAGCCATCGAGCGGGCACGAAGCTCACCCACTGGACCGGAGATACATCCACCTACTGTCGAAGACTTGCAGGCCAAGGTGGAAGCATTGCAGATGGAGTTGCAGGCACTGAAGACAGGTTCGTCTGCTGAGCTGGCCACTCCGTCTCCTGGTAGTGTACACCACGCCGCTGAAGAGGAGGCTACACCGATGCAAAGCCCCACAGCCACACAACAGAGCGACGAGTGGGAAGCTCTTCCAGCACCTGAGAAAGAGTGGAAGGAAGTAGCGTCCGGCGGCTCATCGGCATCCAGAGAAGCAGAGAACATAGCCCAGGTTGCCGCATCATCGTCTCCAAAAGCTACTGGTGCTGATGATGAGAGTCGCTCCCGTAAGGAAAAAGACAGGGAGAGGAAGCGGGCACAAAGGCAGAGGCGCCGCAGGGCAGGTCGTAAAGCTAAGGCGACAGATGTCGTTAATGAAGATGAGGATAGTGCTGCTGTTGTCGATGCCTCTGACGATGACCAGGCAGAGGAAGACGTGCATCGCGGCTGGTGGGCGGCTGCGACAGCCTTTTTCTCGGGACTGATGCGAGAGATCCGTAGATGAGAAGCAGGAAGCAGGTTGTTACCGGCTTCGCACACCTCCGCCGTCTGCGATAATGAATGTTCACTTGACAGCTCAAGCTGCCGAGAGATGTTGACTGCGAAGCTTTCCGTACAGCGGAACACCCCAAGCAATCGGAGGTCACCAAGCAATCGGAAGTCGATATAGTACCATATGTATGATAGGTCACAGGCCAGAGAGAGGGTGGTTGTAATTGTTTGAGAATCAGCATGCAGCATCCAGTCCATAGCCTCAAACCTTCCCCAACCCAACAACATTCCTCAACGTTCCAAACGCCAGAACATCTCCAATCCTCTCTCTTCCACCGAACAGCATCACCAAGCGATCAATGCCACAGCCCCATCCACCTGTAGGCGGCATGCCCCACTCCAAGACCCTCAGATACTGTTCATCGAGCTTCATAGCCTCCCCATCTTTCAACCTCATTTGTTCTTCGAACTTCCGTCTTTGCTCAAAAGGACTATTCTCCTCCTCATACATATTCGCATACTCACGTCCTTGGTAGAAGAGTTCGGCGCGTGCTGCGATGACCTGGTTCGTTCTTGGGCAGACGAAGTGTTTGGAGAGTGGGGACATGCAGGCTGGATGGTGGGTTATGAAGATTGGTGAGGAGTCGGAGAGAGGTTCAAGATAGACTGCTGCTAAGGCGTCGAGGAGGCGAGGGAGTGTCGGGTTCGAGGGTATGGAAAGATTATTGTCTTCGAAGATTTGCAACATGGTGGTTGTGGCTTCTGAAGTTTCGAGATCAGGCAACGCGAGGTTGAGCTTCTGTTCCAGAGTTGGGATGAATTCGAAGGAGGAAAGAGTGGTTGGCCAGACGAGATTTCGTGTTCCAGACGAGTCTGCCGGGTTGAGATCTACAGTTTTTAAGTGTGGAAGTCGTCTCTGCTGTCGAAGGTCGTGTATGTGCTCGTTCAGTGCATACAGCAGCTGCGTTGTGGTCTGCATGAGGTCGTCTAGGGTGGCGTACGCTTGGTAGTACTCGCATATGTTGAACTCCGGGTTGTGCGTGGCATCTACACCTTCATTGCGAAAAGCAGGTCCGATCTCATACACTTTCTCCATACCACCGACTATCAGTCGCTTCAGCCAAAGCTCTGGGGCGATGCGCAAGTTCAAGGTCTCGTCCGAAAGCTCTGTAGCAACTGTTTCGAATGGCCTTGCGTTCGCGCCACCTGCCATTGAGCTGAGAAGCGGCGTGGTGACCTTGATGAAACCTAGCTTGTTGAAGAAGTCCTGCATCTTAGCTTCTACATGATGCCGTAGTTGTAAAGTCTCGATGGCTTCTGGGTGTACAAGCATGTCGACATGTCGATTCCTTGCTCGGGCTTCAGGATCTTCGAGCGACTCTGGTATCTGGTGCAGTGATGGCGATAAGAGTGTTGGAAGCTCGCTGGCCAGGATTGAAAGTTCGCCACGTTCAGTGCGATGGATGTAGCCTTTAATCAGCCAGGAATCGCCTCTCCTCGCAGTCTTGCTGAAAGTCTTGAAGGCGTCGGTGGAAATAGTCGGATCATACTGTTGAAGCTTACTGAGCTGCACGACGCCTTGGATAGTGCCATCTTCGACCAGTATGTCTGTGAAGACGAGTTTAGATCCTGCTGTTCGTATGGTACTGATTCGGCCTGCGCATTGTCAGAAGCTGTCATGCCTGTCACTTTCATGTCACATCGTACCAGCCAATGTGAATGCCTCTGGAGAGGCGCAAGTTTCTCTGTATGTCTCGCCAGAGCTCAATTGAGCTCCTTTCTGCAGTATAGTCCTCCTAGATATCCTCCTCTCTTCAAGAGCTCGCACAGAAGCTACATCATCAATTCTGGGATACCACTCTGTTCCCGATTTACGAGCTTCCAACTGGGCTACTCTCTTTTCGTAGTCATGTGTCACGTCGAGCTGCGGCTGCTTTACAAGACACTGGGAGGTTGAGGATAGGGCACGTGTGGGATGCAGAAATTGGGAGCGCTTGAAGCCATTGAAGAGGTAAGGTCGAAGACGACGCGTAAGAATTTCTTTGGACATTATCTACTGTTACTCTGTCAGTATTCCTTCTCGTACTACGATTTGTGAGGCATAGGCAGAGGGTGTTGTGGTGTTCAGAAAAGGAGTAGGTAAATTCAGTCTCCGAAGAGTCGTACGCAGCGGTTCTAAGGCTATATCGTTTTCATCATGTGATGAGGTAATGGAGGGGTGAGGAGGTAAATGTAGACTGACCTTATCTGCGGCATGGCACGCGTGACGGATAGACGCGCTGTGGTGATGATGATGTTGTTGATGCTCTGGTGAGAGAAACTTTCTTTGGCAGCCTCTTTGTCGAACGGAGCCACAACGCCACCACGATCCACTCTCTAGTCTCGACTGCTATCCTTGGAACTGGGACACTCGGCTCCCCTTCTTCGACTTCATGGGAAACATCTTCTCACATACAGATCAGGACATCAGCCCAACACACACACGCTACACATATCGCTACGAGAAGAGCTGGCCTGCTGTGGCTGCCAGGACGAGAATAGCGCGTACCGCTGCAAGCACGAAGCTTATTATTTGACACATTTCTGTTCTACAGCCCTGCCGGCGCGAACGTTGTGAAACCAGCAGCACTACCGCAACTCTTGTGCGGAGCATTCCACCATCCCAGCCAGCGAGACGTCAGCCATTCCCCTCGAGTGTGCAGCAAACAGCGCTGGAGTACTACCACTACCGCTCTTACTACGATCACTGCGCCCGAAGTCTGGTGGAAACAGAGTTGGACTGCTGCGCCTTCTTCTGTACCGATTCGATCTTCGTGGAGAGAGGCCAAGGCCGCCCTCGTCAGCACAGCCTTAGCGACAGCCTGACCCTGAGCCACCACCACTGCAGAACTGCTAGGGACGGGACTCGACAGAACTTCCGGAACAAGGAGGGAAGAGGGTGTAACTCGACTGCGACACCTCCCCAAACACTTTCTTACATATCTCCTCTTCCTGGTCGGGCGCACAACGGCGCTCACCTCTTCGCCCACCACGTCTTCCAAACACAAACCGCGAACCTCTCTGCTGGGGGGACAAGACACATCTTACCAGCCGCTCCACGGCAACTCTTTCTCATCCCAGCGACCACCGATATACAACCCGGACGCGACCGCATACCCTGCCGCCTACGAACCGGGCGGATATCATGATCGTGAGGGACTCACCACACGCAACATCATAAACTCAGAGAAACGACGAGGTCGAAAGTGCGGCAGAATGTACATACCGAACACGAAATGGACGTGGGCGTTCATGATTGTCGTCCTCGTGCAGGCGATAGCTAGCTTGGCTCTGGAAGTCTACGTATTTGGCGAATTCCAGGCCAGCTTGGAGATTCGAGATACACCTGGTGTAGACAAGCCGTCTGCAACATATACGATTCCCACATATCTGGCGCTATTCATCTTTGGTTTCATCTATGAGCTGGTTCTAGCATGGGATGCGCTCAGGCTGAAGAACACTATCCAGATCATTGGAATATGCATATACAATGTCGGAATGCTCATCTACTCGTCCGTGCAAATGGAACAAGTAGACGAGGCTGTCAGGGAGCTTGACAGGACAACTGAGATCGAAGGCGGGACATGGCCGAAGTTGAGGCCATTCCTGGTCGCTGCGCCATGCGTGATAGCACTTGGGACTGTACTGCTGTCCTTCGTGGCATGGAAGCTCTACAATGAGTTCGCTTGGACGATCTACAAGCATATTTCCGCTGATCTACGATTGAAGAGGCGCTATCTGACATACCAGGTACTACTTCCTGCTCACTTTCACTTTAACCAGCACTGACAATCGAGCAACAGATTTACATCGCACTACTGAAGTTCGATTTCTTCTTCTTCCTCGGCTTCACAGTCCAGTTCGTGGTCGTGGTTACAGGAACCTCCGACTCCGAATTCTACCTCACAATCGCCGCGATACCCATAACGATTATCATCCTCCTCGTCGCCGCCTACATCAATCGAAAAGAGAGCTACATAGGACAATTCTGCGTCATTGTCATCTACTTCGCCGCAATGGCGTACTTTATCTTCAAACTGGTGAGAATGTACACGCCAGCAAGAAGAGACGACTACTTAGCAGCAAGGTCTTCTCTCACGACCTTTGCGGTGCTCACTTTACTGCTATTGGTGGTGACGATTGGCACGGCGATCGCATGTATGGTGAACTTCAATAAAGGGCTGAAGCCACACATTCAGAGGAGGAAGGTGCCAAACACAGGCGAATTGAACGACGGGAAGTGGGTTGGAGATGAGTTCAATGGACCTCCACATCCTCTAGGACAAGTTCCTCAGAGGATGACCATCGACTAGGCATTGGTTGGGAAGGACAAAGGCGTTCCTGTGCGTGCAAGGCTATGACTGCCACATGCTATGATTGCAAAGCATTTTATATAAGATACCCTCGGACAGCGAAAGGGCAATGACTGAAATGAAATCCAAGCGCTTTTTGTACAGGCCATAACTCCATTGGCATCCTTCAAGCTATCGATCTCGATCTGCACATTCGACGACTTTACGCAGATCTTGCCATACCAGAAGCACGGTCGTGCTTAATGGATATCTCTACCTTACTATTAAGCACAACCGTGCTTCTGGATAGCCGGGATTTCACTCCAGACCCTAACGGAGTTCTCAGCCAGTAGGAGATGGCATGCGTTGGTCTTGCTTACGCTCAATACCATGCATGTTAAGGCAGAGGCGATGCGCCATAGCATTCGTGGGATGCCTGCAGAAAGTCGTGGCAGAATGATGCTTCTCTGCTCACGCGCCATTCTGTTTCCTTCCATTGTCTGAAGCTCGAGTAGCGTGGAGGTCCTGAAACCGCTGGAAAAAGGCGGAGTGGACAGGAGAAGTTGACATACATCGTGCACATTTCCACTATGTCAAAACTATGTCAAAACTCGCGAATAACATCTCCGAACACGAGATTGACTTTCTGGCCTGCACTGTCCGGACATCGAGTGGCTCAGTCGTTCGGACATCGCGCAGAGACACACAAGTTCTGGCTTGATCAGACAGAGGACACGGTGAGGATATATTGCATATATGCCACATTTGGCCATGTCAAATGACACCAAGAGCGCTTCTCTGCGAGTCCTCACTGCCACCATGCCACTTGAGTTGAAGACAGAAGGACTAAGCAATGCTTGAGCGGCGTCAGAGAGGCACGAGCTTCGTACAACATGTGTCGCATGCGGACAGCAGGACTTTCAGCTACAAGGTATGGCCACTTGCCAGGCTTCAAAGGCTTGCTTGTGGGAGCGTACATTATGGTCGGCTCATCGCAAGACGCAATCTTGTTGGGATCGGTCCCACCATAGCATGTTTCCTGGTTGTTGAAGGTTCTGCTGCAAGCTCCTCCTTGCGTACGAAGTGCGCTCTTGAACCCAGGGACTTGAAGCACCGCCGTTGCTCCCGGTTGGGGGTAGGGCAGGTGTGCTGCTGCAACATACTTTAGGTCTTCAAGATTTGGCTATGTCAAATGACAATGGAAACATTTCTGTGACGCCTCTCAAGCGTTGTTTTCTTATGCTGTCCGGAAAGTGAGTGGCATAATCGAGCAAGAACACGCGGAGAGGCCTAGATCCAGTAGGAATGGGCAGGTGAACTCGCGCAACATACCGTACAACATGCACTTCTTCGACGCCTGTTAAGCGTTGCTTTCTTATGCTGTTTCAAATGTCAGTGGCATGGTGGCAGTAAGAGCACGCAGGGAGGCGGAAAGTCGTCAGGTTGGTCCAGCCATGTGAGCGTGCAACGAGTTGAGCATCGGTGAAGGATGGAAGGTGAACAGCTATGTCAATGCTCGCTATATGCACATCTCTGCTGCCTCGAAAGAATCTCAGCTTACCCTGTCTGAAACGTGAGTACCGTGGAGGTCTTCAAGCAGGGCAGAGAGACCTCAAACTGACACGGGTTAAGAAGTGAAATAGTGCAACATACCGCTCAAACCTTGGAAATTCAGCTATGTCAAATTACAGTATAGGCTTCTCTGCTACCTCGAAGAATTGTTTGCATTACCCTGTCTGCACCGTAAGTGGCATGGTGGCAGGAGAAGAGATGGAAAGGCTTCAAATCGGCAGGCAAGGGAGTGAAACAGTACAACATCTACAATATTTGGCTATGTCAAGACCTACCATTTACCCGTCTCTCACGCCTCGAGAGGATTATTTCCTTACCTTGTCTACGACGTGGGTGGCGTGGTAGCAGGAGAACAAGACGTAGAAGCCTTAGATCGGTAGGAAATAGAGGTGAAGTGGTGCAACATGTGACATAGAGAAGATCCGGGCTGCTTAGAAACGACGCTCTCTGAAAGGACTAGGAATGTTGCATCGCGCTGCGAAGCTGATCCAGCTGACGTAGTAGGCCAGAAAGCACAGAGACAAATGCTTGAGAGGGAGCAAAATTCGGCTATGTCCACATGTTCACTTTACTCACAATCCGACATTATGTGGACATAGAGAAATTCTTGCTATATAGGACACACGCTCTCTGAAATGAAGGAAATCTGGCATCGCGCTGCGGAGCTGAACAAGGTGGCGTAGTAAGGCAGAATCCGCAGAGATGAATGTGTTTAAAGGTGGCAAATTTCGGCTATGTCCGCATGTTCACTTCACTCACAATCTAACATAGAGAAATTCTTGCTATGTCAAATGAGTTGTTTGATGTGTCTCTGTCGCCTCGAGAGGAATATTTCCTTACCCTGTCTGTGATGTGGGTGGCGTGGTCGCAGGAGGACGAGGCGGAGAGACCGAGATTGAGAACGGACTTGGTGCAATTTCTTGCATTTTGTAAGCTATTTCTACATTTCAAAAGTGCCTCTTTTGGCACATCTCTGCCGTGATGGCAGCAACCTCACACTACACGGTCTGCCGCTAGGGTGGCCTGGTGCCCTCTAAGCAATTGGAGAGCCATTCTCCTTGCTAGGGTGACTGAGGGTCACCATGAGGTACACAGAGATCACAAAGACACCCCAGAACATCATGCCGAGAGGAAAGCCCACCAAGTAAGCTCTGCGCTTCTCCTCTGGGCAAGCCTCCATCACCCTACCACCAGTACGCTTAGCAATGCTGCCATCGAAGAGACCAAGTCCGAAAGCCAGGGCCAGAGGCGGGAAGGCGTAGCAAGGGTAGGCGAAGCGCTTTGAGATGCGCTTCTGCTCCAAGCGAGCAGCCGGATCCAAGACAGCCTCTGGCTTACGAAGCATGGGATAGGTGGACACCAGAGACTCCGCATAATGGCCAGCAAAGTCGCGATCAGAGGGCAGATTCGTCCAGCCAGGCGAGCGGGCAACCAGCTGAGCATCCGTGAATCGCTTCTGCTTGATAAGGTGAAGCTCGCGAGGCTCATACTGGCTCCCAATGGCGGCGCGGTGAGAGCGCTTTGAGTTGTTACCCACAGGACCAAGCTCTACATCGACGACAATAGGCTTCTTGGCAACGGGAGACTTCACGTGGATGGCTCTGTTGACCGGATACTTGTCGAATGGAGACCAGAGATTGGTAGCGGGACCACGGACGTTGAGCGGAGACTCTTGCTGAACCGTCATGAAGGTACCAGTGCTCTCACTGTAGCCCAGATTGGTGTATGGAGACGGGGTGATGGGCGAAGCAAGCAAGCCTCGAGTGTCTGAGCCAGAATTGAAGGCAGACTCGTGCTGACCAAGGCCAAGCATACGGCTGAAATTGGTTCTCGGCTGGTATTGAGGACGATTGAATGTCGGTGCCTTTGGCAGCTGGGGTGGCTGGTTGGGTTTCACAGTCTCCGCTGAACCGTTTGCCTTGAATACGAATGGTTCGGAGCTCCCTGGCAGCAGACTACGCAGGCGGTCGATCTCGGCCAGTTCTGCTCTACGCTGAGAGCTATCGATCTTCGGCGATCCTGAGTACCCAGCGTCTACTTGCTCTTGCGCGATCTTCGATTGAAGCTGATCGATCTTGGCCTCAATCTCACGAAAACGTCTGTCACCAATGTTCTTGATACTACCGTCGCGCTTCATAGGACCGAGGGCCCTTGTAGCTGGTGGTGGCTCCTGAACTGGAGAAGGTGATGGCGGCTCCGTTGGCGGTTGAAAGCTGAAACGATGCTGACTCTCGACAAAGCTGGTGTTGGCGTAGCTGTATGCGCTCACTCCGCTGAAGCGCTGCATATCACGCAGATTGATCTGAGAAGGATCGGCGTCCGTGATCCAGCAGCTCTGACCATCGTCGGGATAGAAGCTTGAGCTACGTAGCATGGTTCGACCGAGATCGCCGTCGTCGTCGCTATCGTCGTTCTGGGATCTCCAGTCTTGATCGCCGTGCATGCCTATGGCTGCAAGCCCAGGGCTATAGTAGTCGTCGGGAGCAATGTTCTCCTTGTCATCGTGCTCGTAGTATTGCTCGTTTGAGGTGACTACGACATTTGGGTCGTCCTCATATGGGTGAATGTGTGCAGGATCAGCACAAGTTGCTGGATGACATGGCTCGTATGGCTGGTATGGCGGGATCTCCATGCCGGCTTCAGGTGTGATGTTCAGAAGGTGGTTCGTGTTGCCGTAACTCTGCTCCGTAGTTGGCAAGTCACTGCAGTCTGTGTAGTACACAGCTGGCTTGCTAATACCATTGTAGGCTGGTTGCGGAGGCGTCGGTAGAGGTGCAGGTCCGCAATATCTGTTGCTTGGGGTACCGAAAGCAGAGGAGCGCTGATACTCTGGAGTTTGTAGAGGTGAAAGCAATCCATTCGAGCTGTCGTATCTTGGCTGTTTGCCTGGATCGCAGCGACCTTGCTCGATTGTCGAGCTCGTGCCAATGCTCAGAGGCTCAGGCTGGGACGACGGCACCCTGGTGTAGTCGTAGTCTGCGAGTATAGCCTTGATCGTCGGGTTCGTGGTTTGGTCTGATGTCCTGTTTAGAGAAACATCTCGTAAGTGTACTCTTAAAACGGGAACGACGGGAATGGTTTGTAACATACGCATGAGTTTCATCAGGATCTGTAATGCCCAGACCTAGTGGCTGCATGCGTGGGGACGCTTCTGCGTCGGTGCGACGACCCTCTTTCAGGATGCGATTGATGGTCAACAGCGTGTTGCTACTGCCATTCTCGCTGACAGTCAGGTCGAAAGGATCAGAGAAAGGTCTCTGGCTGCCGCTGGCAGAGAGTAGAGCTCTTGGTGGTGGTGTTACTTGTGTCTTGTCCATACCGCGAGAGCCCAGGATGTTACGGTGGGCGATTTCGGCATTGTCGTAGAGGACGCGTCGAGAGCTTTCGCTCGCGATGTGTGATGAAGTGGGCGATGAGTCGCCGCTTGCAGTATTATTCTGCATGTTGTCGTCTGTGTGATCGTTGTGGTCTTCGAAATAGCTGTCGAGGAGCCCGTCGATCTCTGCTGGTGTCTCAAGGTTATGGAATCCAAGAGACGCGTGCGGGTTCAACACGTCAAAGCTAGCACCTCTATACAAGACGGTAGCTGGTGTAGAGGGCGGGGTTGAGGTGTTCAAGTGTCCTATGAAGTCAGCGATTCTGTCGCGGTAGAGCAAGAATTGCTTGAGACTCACCAAAAGTTCCTTGCCAATTATCGTGTGACGGCGGTAAAGGCCAGTCAACTCTTGATAGTGACACTGATGAAGTCGGATGGCCTCCTCTTTGCTCCTCAAATTCCTGTACAGATGTCCTCGACACCGAAGCTTCCTTGCCTGACCCTGCTTCAAATCTCACAGACTTTCCCTTCCTCAATACTGCTTGCTCCCCGACTTGCTCAATGTCCTCCTCAAGGCTAAATACTTCTGCATAGACCTCCCACAATTCGCCCTGCCCTGCACTGTTGTCGCTCGAGTGGGGGAGACGTTTAGCTCGCTTGAGCGAGTCGAACTTACGTTTGGTGCGAAGAGGTTCCGTGAACCCAACGCGCTGCTCGTCCTCCTCGTACTCCACGCGTGAGCGGGCCTGATTGACTGGTGTTTGGAAAGGCGACGACTGGATGGTGTCGACAGTGCTTGATAAGGATGGCGACGCGGTGTAGGTCCGCGGACGTGGCGTGAGTGGTCGATAGTGGAGAGAAGATGGCGAGAAGTTCGAATGTGAAGTTGTGTGAGGAGTGCGTGGCAAAATCAGGCTTGGCGTCCAAACAGCATCATCAGGCCAATTGTAGATAGCAGGGTCCTTGTAGCGCGTCTGAGCCGTTGTGAGATCCGCCGACGACGCTTTACGCCGAACACGTTTGTACTCGAGCTCGGGCGAAGATGCGAGAACCGGCGAATGCTGGAACTTGTGGTAGTCGTGAAGTGTCAACTGCGGGCTACCCAGATGGTCCAGAAGATGAAGCGACTCCATGCCATCGATGGAGTCCTGAGAGGTGAATGCATCTGCACCTGCACAGCCGTTGACCGCAGACAGGGGTTCGTCTCGAAGCGGCCAATCCACGGCAGCCATTCCGTTTGATATGCTCAGCAAGCACAATAGCACCACCTCTTGCACGCCTACGTGCGATTTCTCCAAGCAGTGCAGATGTTCCCCAACACTCGCAGCACTATCCTGCCTATCCAATGGCCACCCGCTGGCCTCGAACTACGATACGCGACGCGAATCTGCGCAGTAGTCAAGCTTTATGCAGGCGATTGGCTTCACCCAAAACCTTTGCTCACTGGAGAAGTGAAGGCGTGTGAAGATGCTGCACGGATCTGTACAGAATATCTTGATTGTGTATGCTGGCAATATGTCTGTTTGGAGGTCAGCACGGCTGTCCACTCGCAGTTTCAATCCATACTTACTGAATATTCAAGTCTAGCTGATATGATATGATCTCCCAAGTCCACAATGCGCACTCCAAAGACTGGCTAGCGATCGAGGTCGTGCCAACTATTGGCTCGAAAAGATGGTCGTGCGACAGTGCTGGTCCCAAGCAGTCGGCGTCGTGAGAGCTGATGCGTTGTTCGCAACGAGCTGTGCATGTTTGCGACGAGGAAGTAGTAGAACGAGAGCAACTTCTCGTTCTCACGACCACCAGAAAATGGCAAGAGCAAGACTACATACAAAAGTGAAGGCACGAAAAAAGAGGTCGTGAGGTAGCCACGAGCGAAGTCCGTCAAAGTCATCCTCCATCATCGGTCCATTTCCGTGGCACACCAGCACGGCCGAGCACACCAAATCTGTCAGAAATCGTCTTCCGGTTTGCAGCGTGACAGACTGCAAGAACTGCGAACAGTGGCACGCTTGTGGTGAGGTCAGAAGAAGGACAACCAGTAGAAGTCAGAAATCGCGAGATGCACGGTATGGACTCGACCAATCAACGACGATACCGTGCTTCCCGGAGAGGCACCAGGTTTTACATTTCCTGGGCAACGTCGTCTTCTTCGTAGGGCAACGTAAGATTCCACACAACCGCCTCTCGGACTTGTGTGCAAGCCTCATGTGCCTGCGCGCTGCCGTCGAAGCTACGCAAGTCATTTCTGCAGCGCCCATGCCTGCCGAACAACGGCTTTCACGCCAATCATCACTCTCGCCTCCAAATCTCACCAGTGGCAAGTCGGGTTCAAGCTTCTTCACGAATACAACCACACCAGGCATACGAGCGACCACCTTGATCAAGGCTGTGAGATCTCAGCTTATCGATGTTACCTAGACTCTACTAGGACCCGCTACACGGAAGCTATGTACCGCACCAAAACACACCGGTGAAGGCTGGCAAGCCTATCAAAGAGTGCTCACGCCTAACAATATGCCGCAATGAATGAAAATATGTACAGAAAAGAAGTCTCGGACCAGTTTCCCACAAGTCGCCTCGCGGCCATTGCACAGGTCACACTCGCGACCACGCTGGTTGGAGGTTAAGTGGTTCCTCATGATTGGCTTCTACTCGTATCCGTCGAAGAGCTTCGAGGAGTTGAAACCTTTCACGATGCCATAGGATACTCCAGCGGCGAGCGCTCCGATGAACAGAGTCTCGACAGCGCCGATTGCTGAGTCTCTCGCGGAGCAGCCGGTAACCTTGGCCTTGACATAACCAAAGGCAAGCAAGATGGCAACCGTTACCGCAATGGAGCTGTACAGTGCCTTAGTGATGTGTTTGATGGCAAAGTAGGGTATCATGGGAAGCAAGCCGCCTGAAGATGTCAGCATGACATAAGAGAGGAACCCATGCTGTAGTAGCCTCACCGAAGAAGTACGATATTCCCATAACGACAGCTTCTATCCAGGCCGTTCTTATCGCAGGCCTGTCAAGCTTGAGCTCAAAATCCATCATGAACTGTCGAACATCAGCTTCTTCACTCTGGCTGCAGTATGGGCATGCGCCTCACCTTCACCCATGCATCTTCGTCCTCCTTCAGGCTCTTCACCACCCCCGCAGTCGCTAATCGAGCGATGCCATACTGGTTGAAGATGTCATAGATCTCTTCTTCCTCTGCAGCTGGGCATTCCTTGACCTCCTGTCGCTCGCGCTTCTCTTCGACCTCGTAATGCTTGCGATCGGTCCTCGCAGCCAGGAATGCACCAAGGCCCATAGAGATCGAACCTGCGAAGAGCTCTGCGAGACCACCGAGGATCACGATTTTTGAGGATCCAAGCGATGACAGACCAGCTGTCAACGCAAAAGGCACAGTCAAGCCATCTGCGAAGCCGATAATGCTATCTCTGACGAATATGCCATTATTGGTATGACGCTCAGTATGTCCACTTGATGGTGTGCTGGCCTTCTCGACGTCTTTCACCTGCGGTTGCTTCTTCGCAAACGGGTGCTCTGGCAGTCTGGACCGGATTCTGGCGAACATGTCGACGATACTGTGCACCACACTAGTGACAATGAAGATGGGCGCGAACAGGCTCCAGATCAGTGGTAGGTCTCGGATCGCAGGTGAATAAGTATCGGCAGGATAGGAGTTGTCGCACGCAAGCGTGTTTCGAGGTCGCGAATGTGTACCATGTGCTGTTCGCTCGGTCTCCTGGCTTGCAGCATAGTACAATGCAGTACGAATGACAATTGCGACTATGTGTGTCACACTCCAACGATACGGAATATCAGAAGATCTGATATACAAAGCGGCAGTACCTTCCAAGTGTAAGGCTTCCGAGACCACTTGAAGCGGCTGAAGAAAGCATTACCTCGTGGGTGTATGGCTTCGGGTAGGCACATCTGTCAACTTGTAACACAGCAGGAACACAACTCGATCTAGCAGGCCGTCGCATCGTCTGCAGGGAAGTCATTTGTGCCACCCTTTGGGAGCACTGAGTGTACTGAGACCTGGTTACAGCGGATTCCTGGTGTCGACTATCCTCTGAACGTTGAGCGAACAACTCAGCTGCTGCGAATTCGTGACCAGGGAGTTCGTACAGAAAGAGTGACTCCTGGTTCGAAGCTAAGGTAGTTTGGGGTGTCTTGTATGTGTTTGCCAATTCACTTGTGTGGTACTTCTCTGCTTCTCTGTCACAGGCATCTCAGCAGTCTTCTGGCCATTCCACTCTTGGGCATCACGGTTCTTGAATGTTTCAGGATCTCGAATGCTGGTTTCTGGAACATCGGCTCCAATGATGAAAGTGAACGTCGGACACTGCTGCACCAATCTCGCACGCGGATTGAGTTTAGCAGGTGAGTACAGTGATCTCGTCAAAATTGTGCAACCGTCCTTACTTCACCGCCCGTCCTCGCAACTTGATATGACCTGGCCTGATTATCAAATCCCATGAACTTTGGTCATGGAGCATCGTCGTCGCTCCTATCAGTCCAATCAGTCTCTACCTCGCTTGCGTCCTCTTCGTCATCGTCATCGTCATCGTCCACTTCTTCCTGGTCTTCTTCCTGGTCGTCTTCCTGGTCTTCTTCCTGGTCTCCTTCCTCTGCTCCGTCCTCGCTCTCGCTATCTGACCCACCGGAGTAATCGACTGGCCAGATGGGAGCATCTCCAGTGCCTGCCATGATGTAATTTTCAAGTTCCGCTTCATGCTCCTTCGCTTGAGATGGTGACAAGTAGCATAATGTCCTCTCCTGCCCATCGTCACTGGTGAGCAAGCCCATCAGCCTCACATGATGTAGGCGAGGAAGCTTCCCAGCGAATGCAGAAAGACATTCTGGCCAGCTTTCATCGGTCAGGTGTACGTTGTTGAGCGTCAGTTCCTCTAGTGTCTCTTCATGACGAAGCAGGCATTCGACGATGTCCTTCGCTCGAGCCTGAAAGTTCTCTAAGCGAAGGAAAGCGAGATTCTCGACATGTATTTGTCCCATCATGTACTTCATGTCAGCTCTAAAGTTCACGAATGGTGCTACCGGCATCACCAAGCCCAAGTTAATGATCCTTGGACATTGTTCCAGCCAACGAAGGAGACCGCCGTCTTCAAATGTCTCTGTGACCATTTCATAACCACTGACTAGGTTTGGATTAAAATCATCTCCCTTTGCGTCAACTCCATTGAAAACCAAGAGCAACCGTTCCACGTGCTGTAGTACTTGACTGTATTTGGGAACAAGTACAGTTCGTAAGTCATTGGAACTCTTGGAGGTAAATCCGCTCAAAAAGTATGGGCCAGCTCCCGAGATGGCCAGATCCCGGACCTTCAGGTCTGCATCACATGCAGCAGGTAGAATTTCCTCGATGACCTCTTCAACGACATCAGAACCGTAGCCATGCGGAATCGTAAGGCTTTTAAGGAACACCACGTTCGTCATTCCAGCATTTCGGCGTAAAGTATGTTTATAGTTGATCGTGATAGTTGATATGTTCGGACATGCTTTGAAAAGCATGTCGAAGGTGTTCCTTACTGTACTCCGTTTCGCGGGTTCTGGTTTCTTAGTGTCCCACTTACTGGGTCTCCATAGCAATTCCCTCTGATCATCTGAAAGTCGTTTGTATTCTTGCCAATACAATTTGATTAACTGCTTGTCTTCCATCAGAGCATCCGTCTGCGATAAGAAGTGCCGGAGGGCGGGCAAAAGGGCCACCCTGTGGCTAGCCAGAACCCCGTGCAGCATCTGTTCCGACAAGTTGTGGATCTGCCGTCGACTGTAGAGCATGAAGATTCCCCTTTTATGGGACCATTTCCGGCGAGAAAGATGATCTCCCTCAAGGTCGGCGTCATGCCGGTCTGCCTGTACAGTGAAGCACTTAATTCCCTTACGAATGTCCTCAGCACACTCAGATATCTTGCGGACGTTGGCAAGGTCTTCCCTTTCGACACAAGTCACGACCTCTGAGAAGAAATGCTCATTAACAATATCGCGCAACTTGCGGCATGTAAGCCGTAGATCTTGTAGACTGTCATTGGGACAGACTTCGCAAATTAAGTGAAGAAGTTCAGTGGAGAGGTCGTGTAGAGACATGATGACTGATTTGTGATGGAGATGTTGGAGAAAAGTCAGACGCGTCGAATGAAACGGAACGCGTAACGATTTAGAGCTTCGGTTTCGGATCAACGACCGACCAGGGGTAGATTGCATGGAACTTCTGAGGGCTGTGAGGAAAATGGTTGTTGCCGCCTCTCCGCTTTTTGACATTGTCTACGCTGCTGGGGCAAAGGTGTATCGCTTAGAGTTTCGAGTATGCGAATGGAGAGTGGACAAAAGTGTTGGGAATATGCCCGATGTCTCTCAACACCATCACTTTCCACGCAGCTCGGAGCAAGAGACAGTGCATGCCGGCAGTCTTCATGTTCTTCGAGCCTTGTTCGTAATATGCGTGAGCAAGACTCTTTACTCGTAGTATGATGGCTGTACATTGTCTATCTGGGTATCATGCTGTACAATGCTCTTGATCACGTTGTCAGCTTTACGACTTCGCCGCTTTGCTCTTCTTCTTCTTCTCATCCTTGAGAGCTCTCCTCGCTACAGTCCTTGCAAGTGCCATCTCCTCTTTCGTCCAAGGCTCTCCCTTCTTCGTAGCTACAGTGACAAGAGATACGTCCTCGATTCCATCGATCGTCGCAGTCTTGGTGCCCTTCTTTGCTTTTCGCGACTTCGCCAAGATCTCGAGTACAAGCGCTTCTTGCCTTGCAATCTTCTTTTCGTCCTTTGACTTGGTCTCAGCCTTCGCAGGTTTCTTCGCTTCTCGCTTGTTCTCCATCCACTGTCTGCGTGCTTCGCGGACACGCTTCGGCAACTTCTTCACATCGATGCCTTCCCATATCGTATGATCCAGTGGGATCGGTATCTCGTCAACCATGGTGTATCGAACATTGCCTGCTGCGTCTACAACCTGATTGGCTTGTACAGCGGGTGTAACATCGCCAATAGTGTCTACAAAGAAGGCTGGAGTGTCTGTCGTCTCTGCATTTCCGGCAGCCGGCTTGCCTTTCGATGACTTCTTCTCTTTCCGTTGTCTCAGATACTCCTCAACTGTGACACCCTTTTCCCACGCCTTCATCTCCAGATCATTTTGCTTCTGCGCTGATTTGACCTCTTTGGCCGCTGCTTTCTCTGCCGCCCTTGCGACCTTAGCCTGCTCTTTCGCCAACTGCTTCTCGGAGCCAGCCTTGTCTGATGCTTTCATGCCACTTTTCAACTCGGCCTGTTCTTCCGAAGAAAGTCGACTGACCACGAACACCTTTGCGACCTTCTTCAGCTGTCGGAGCTGCTTTTCCTTCGAGTACTTTTGTTGTTTCGCAGATGCTTTGCTTGGTCCACTTCCATCTCCTAGACCGGCGTCCTCGAAGACTGCTGCGACTGCCTCCTCGCCATAGATCGCCACGACTGACTTGCTCTTCGCCGACTTGGTCACAGATCCCTCCAGCAGATTGCGCCTCTTCGCCTCATCCACAAAAGCATCCACCCTCTTGCTGACACTCTTCTTGACCTTCTTCTCGCCCTCGGTCTTCTGTCTCTTTCCACTCTTGCTCTCATAGCCACTATCCACCTCCTCATCTCCCCTCTTTCTCTTCTTTTCCTCCTCCAATTGCAGAGTTCCGCCCTCACTCTCGCCTTTCACGAATCGTCCGTACAGGCCACCAGCGAACATGCCCTTCTCTCTGACTTGAGCCAAAGTGCTCACCTTTCCCGTTCCCAAGTCCTTCAGTCCGGAATCGTACGCACGCATCCACCACTGGTCGCTGACGGCAGCATGTTTGTTCACACCTACGCCCAAAACGTCGACTTTCTTGGAGATGAGGAGAGGTTTGCTGAGGCCGCGGGAAGAAGAACCATTGTGAGAATCCAAAGAGCCTGATCCGGACCAGCCATAGGCTTTGAGGAGTGCTTCGGCGTTCATGGCGTATAGTGTTGGTTGTGGGAGAGGAAAGCGGTCGCATTGCAGAAGAAAAGTAGACCTAGGGTCGGGCTTGGCGGCCACTAGCGCCGATGGCGCTTTCCTGAACGCCAACTTCCCTCGTTCGTTCTTCCCTCTATCTCCACCACTTTTCGCACACTACGCTATGCATCTAGCCTTCATTCAATGGGGCGTCATGATGCCTTCAATCAGATTGTCGTTCAGTAAAGAAGCAACATTGATACTGCTCTCTTTGCCGATCCGATACTATATCGCCTCTTGAGCTCAAGTCTGAAGACGATGTTCCACCGCATGGTCGCTGTCGTACAGCAGGATGAGGCTGAAGAATGCTACACAGACAGAGAGGTACAGTAATGGATCTCCTCAGGAGAGGTACTCTCTCTTCTCCGCGAGTGAGAGCTTTGCAGTCAGGTCCTGGTGTTTGAACTGACATACACTAACACGATACCACTATCGACGAGTTGAGACGACTCACAGCTCAAACAACATGGAACCACTTCCAGACAGCACAAAGTACCTGCGCTTACTGATGGTCATGGCCGGGACGCTGGACGAGGACATCTATACAGAAGTCAGCGTGCATGGTACAGATGAACTTCCTCCATACGTGGCTGTCTCATATGCATGGGGTGAAGATCGAGGTCGACGACGAGCTATCTTCCTGGACCAAATTGAGCTAATGGTCATGCCAAATTGCCACTATGCTTTGACGCAAGCACGTCTCCATTATCCGGACGTTTACATCTGGATCGACTCCTTGTGTATCAGGCAGGACGATGATAACGAGAAAAGTGCGCAGGTCATGATGATGCGGGATACCTATGCTAAGGCAGACCGAGTTCTGGCTTGTATAGGCCCGCAACTAGGCGATGATGGATTCCTCTTTGAGTGCTTGCCAGAATGGCGCGACTTCATGGCTGCACTTCTTGAGGAGCACGATGTTGCTGACGATCTGGACTTGGCTGTGGGACAGGCGGACTATCGTTGGCGCCAGGAGCGATGGTGGGAGTATCTGGTTGCATCTGGTGTCCAAACACGATTTCTAAGGGCTCTGATGTCTTTCATCCAAAAGCCATATTGGACCAGACTGTGGATCATACAAGAGCTTGCAAGCGCACAAGAAGTCGAGATCTGCTGCGGCGACCACCTGGCATCTTGGGATCTAGCTGCATTTGGCCACGCCCTTCTGCACTGCTTAGATGTCCACGGAGCTCGGATGCTCGAAACGGAGACAAGATTATACATTCACAGGCTGGAAAAACAGCGTCCCTTCAATTTCTTGTCAGATGCAGTAGAGCACGGATCTAAGCGATCGCGCTATGGCTTAGAAGGCCTGCTTTCCTTCAAGTGCGCAGATCCGAGGGATCGCATATTCGGAACACTGGGCATCATACCATGGCTCGCCAATGGTAGGTCGATCGTGGCTGACTACAGCAGACCAAGCTGGGACTTGTGCCTTTCGCTTGTCAACGAGTTTCTCGGCGAACCACACGAGTATGAGACCTTACTGCGACTGTTGGACGTCGGTGCTCGCAATGTTGAGATGCGAAGTGCGATCGCGTTACGCCAGCGACCCGAGAATTTCCATCAAACGCAGACCATGCGACACACGTTTCGTGTTCATTGTCGCGAGATAGGACTTGTCTATGGCAGGCTGGTGTGCTTCTCAGAAAGGCTGATGACATTCTGGCCCCAGCTCCACCAGGAACTTGCTGAGCTTGGCGAATCTCCTTCTGTACAATACCTCTACGACGATCTGGACGAGGGCGATCTTGCTGCTGTCGTTTGTCACCAAACGCGAGCCGGCGATATCCTAGTGGAGCTAGATTACGACTCTGGGATATGTATTGCACTCAGAGCGACTAGGACATCCATATATGAAGTGGTTGGGCAAGCCTTCACTATAAATTCACTCCCTGCGGGACCAAGGCACTCGTAGTCAGTACCGCGGAACTTGAACCTCGATCTGTCGACAGAAGATGTCCTCGTGCTTTTCGGCCAGGACATCGAGCTAACAGGATCTGAGCATAATCGTTACGACCTACAGGCTCGACTCAGGCGTCTGGAGACGAGAGTGAGCGAGGGCGCCAATCCGATGGCGACGCTGACGGAGCTAGGGTGGGATTGACATGTATCTTAAGCACATCATGTACCATCTCTCTCGTGATCTGCTTGCATGACTATATAGGGTATATTCAAGCAAATCACGCTCACAAACGCCTCGCTGATCTCTGCTCAAGCTGTGCCGTCGATGTCCTAATCCTGCAGCAGAGTACGCATACCAGCCCCCAGAGCGCCATGCATCAAACTAGACACTAGGTCTACTCTCGGATCGTGCCCCACTGCCTCGCCAGCCCACCTCTCTGCAGCCCGCCTCTTTGCGGTCCTCCCAAACTTTGGCTATAGGCATGCCCACCACCCCTTTGAGAATGCAGACTCTGCCTGACAATCGCCTCAGCAGCCGCAGCCGCAGCAAGACGTTCCTTCTGCCTGCTACGGTCCTTGAGGTACCTTTCTGCTTCTGGTCGCATTCTCAGGATCCTCAGAATCATGTCATCATTAGGATCGGCTTGTGCCTCCTTTCTCTTCTCTTCTTTCGCCTTGCGCATCGTGCCTAAATTCCTGCGCTGCAATATCGATGTTGAGCGCCGCGTGCCTCCGAGTGAGGGCGATAGGAGGCCAGCAGGAGCTGACATACGGTTGTATTGATTCTTCTGTTCTTGCTGACGTGCTGCGGTGGCCGATGCCATAGCCTCGGAGGTGCGGATGAGGTTATCGGTCGATTCGAAGTAGAAGAAATTGAGGTTCTGTAAGTCGTGATACTTTGGGCTCTTCAGTACGTCCGTGGGCACTCCATCCGCAACACCAGACTCGTGGTCCATGGCATTGAAGAACTCGAACAAGGTCTGCGACATTCGTTAGCAATGATACAACACCAAGCACTTTTGACAATGACATACCTGCAGCCACTTATAAACCACATCAACCTCAGCTTGAGTAAGTGGTTTCTGTGCTGACACCTTGTCGCTAAGCGGTGGTACCAATAGACCTTCAATCTGGACCAATACCTCTTTCCACAGCCTTGTCATTACCATGGTCATGGAGCTTTCAGTAAGTGTCTGCTTCATAATCGCAAAGTTATCATCGAAATACTGCAGCAGTGGTTTGAGCGCGTTATTAGCTTGCTCAACGAGTGCAGATCCGGCGGGTGCTTGCGGTGGTGGTGTGGCGACAAATACAGGTCGTCCTTGGACCTGATTTGATACTCTGGAGAAGTAGCCACGCATCGTGTTCATTGACACGCCAGCAATGGCTGCAGTCGAGGTACCTGTAAGACCTCTCAAGGTGCGTCGCGATAAGCATTGCTGGATATACGCTAGAAGTTTGTCGGTGATCTTGCGTGTCATGTCACGCTCGGTGCGCTTCAATGTGCGGAAGGCTTTGCCAAAGTAGAACTGGATGTCGTCTCGTTCACCTTCCATTGTCACGCGCACCAGGACGCGGCCTTGGGTGTCAAGGTCAAGCCAGTATTCGCGCGGTAGGTAGTCGTTGAAGTGGTTGGGGTCAAGCTTCAGACTGGTACGACCGAGGCAGTCATGATCTCCCAGCGCATCCCAGTCCCACACTGTCGCGATGATGTTGAGAGGTCCTGTGGTCAAGATGTCGATCGTCTCGTCCCAACGCGGGTTCAGTGACTGGTATACTGTCCTTGTCTTAGCCAAGCGCTTCTGGTACTCGTCTCCAAGAACAACATAAGGGTCGCTCAACCCATTCATGTCACCTGCCTTGAGGTCTTCTGCTTCGATAATCTTGATTGTGAACATGCACTTGTTATCGCCTCGCTTTCGCACGTTCGGAGCTGGCGGTGGCTCATGCTTCTGGATAGCTTGCACACAGGCATCGACATTCATCTCCTGCTCGACCTTATCAAGCTGGAGTGTCGCATACTCAATGTTGTTGATCTTGACGAAGCTCTCCGGCCAAAAGTTGAAGGGCTCGATCTTCTGGCTTAGACTGCCGGTAGCCCATGCATCACGAGCAGCCGTCATCCATCTCTCGCGTTGTGTCTGTTGGGCACGAGCCTCCTGCTCTGGCGTCTGTCTGTCCATTTCTTTGGCAAACTTGATTTCAAGCAGTTCACAGTATCGTGCAACGCCTTTGCCAATCGACTTGCTGATTGCAGTCATGAACTTCGCATACTGCAAGTCATTGTCCCAGTTCAGCTTGAGGATCTGTTCGATGCTCTGATTGAAGATTCGGTATACATCAATGGCACTTTGCGAATGCCGCTCGTCGTCCGTTGGCTGTTCTCCACGCTCTTTGGCGCCTGGCGCTTGTCGTATCTGGAAGTCATCATGTGCGACAGCACCTTCGATCCAATCACGTAGCTTGCTGTCAGTCAGATGTATCCATCGCCAAACGAACTCCTGTAAATGGTGTTCGATGTCGAATGTGAACTCTCGCCCCGGAAGAGCCTGCGAGTAGACTCCACGGATCTGGACCATTTCTGAGTAGAGCTCAAATCCATCTTGGACTGGCACCTCCTCTCCTCTTGACTTGGTCACTTCCATGATGCGAGCCACAAGTTCCTTAGCATCGCTCGAGAACGAAGGCAGTATCTCCTCGACCAGTATGGGAAGTGGCTTCACGCCCATTACATCAGGCATCTTCTTGAACCGCTTCTGGATTTTGTTGCACATGGCTGTTACAGATTGCCCAAGCTGGATTACATTGTAAAATTCCCAATTGGCCGAGTCGTCTGGTACGTTCTTGGCGAGCAGATCGTGGTATTGGTCCCGCGCTTTAGCACGTAGTTGTTCGGACATCATGCTAGCAAATGCCGCCATCTCTTCTGCGTTCCTGTGGAAGGATGGATCCGACCAGACGTGCTCTTCCAATATGACCATGATGCTCGCAAATGGCGGTGGTTTGTTCTCATAGATGTGCTGGAACACCTCGTAGAACTCTCGTAACAGTGCATCTTGCAGCCCAGTCAAGATAGTCTGTATCGTGGCGAAGTCGGTAATGGTCCACCTGCTCCGATCGTAGAAGTCGGCGTGAGCTGCCTGCGTCTTGCCCTTCTTCACTTCTGGTGGCGGTGCCTTGGCGGTCTGGAAGGCTGCATCTAAAGTGTCGAGTGAGATTTCCTGATTCTGGTACTTTTCTCTCATCACGTCTAGGAACAGAACTAATCTTGTACAGGCTGGTACTCGCCATCGTTGTGCAATCTCATTGAGCAGATCCTGTGTTTGCGGTGAGATGAGCTTCGTGCCTTCTCCGGTCGCCTGCAGGTCTTCGTCCAGGAGATCCGCTGTCACGGCAACCTTCAATGTCTGCCTGTAGTATGCCCTAGCATCGGGCGGAATGAATGTAAAGTTGGCTTGTGTTGCATCGATTGATCCAGTACCCGAATCGCGAGGTGAGGAGTCGCCTAGATTGAGACCACTCATATCCACTGGCTGGTCTAGCGCATAACCCGAGTCGAAGTCGCCACTCTGTTTCGATAGCGACTTGCTGAACTCGCTGTATATGCTATCACCATGTGCCATAGGTGGAGCTTTGTACTGAGCAAGACTCCCTCTTGAGCTTTTGGCTAGGTTGGGGTCTGACTGCAGTAGAGCCAACATGAGTTGACTCAAATCGCTGAACTCGCCTTTCCGCCAGGCCTCATATCCTTCATCCAGATCGAAATCGTCCTTCGACAGAGTAGCTCTTGTGTTTAGGCTCATATGCGTCTGGTACTCCTTCAGGTCTCGCAGGGCTTCCTCCTCCGTCCATTGCTCCTTGTGTGCATTGATATCATTCTGTGCCTGTACTGTTGGCTTCGAGAATATCCTACACACTCTGATGACCAGCGGCATATCTCTCACTTCATACGATCGCGGAACTTCCACCTCGACGCTGGAGCCTCCCTGCCCGCCATTTCTCTGCTTCTCGTCTGCGAGATCCTGGTCATGCTGCAACAGTTTCGTCTCCAGAGATTTCAGCCTGCTCGTCAATTCTGGCCGGTCCTGTGTCCAGTTATTGCTGCTCAGTGTGCTACTGATGAGCCTGACAAACAGCGCGACATGTCTATCGACCATGAGCTTCCACCCATCGTCGTCAGGGGCCTTTCCCAGCTGCAATGTCCCTGTCGCTTTCGAGAAGAAGATCAATAGCAAGTCCTCTACTTTGCGATCTTTCTCCATGCTCTTTCGGAAAGTGGGATTCTTGAACTCATTCAGAAACACGCCAAATGTCCTCTTGATATCGTTGTTCTGGTACTCAGGCATCTTCTCCGTTCCCGTCAACACACCTGTCAACCGCTTGTCCAGGGCTGTCATAAAGCCATGCGGGAACTTCGTGCTCTTGCTGTCTCGGATGAGGCTAAAGTCCTTGACCATATCGTTGATCGATGTCGAGCTCCGCTGGATGGGCTTCGATGTGTTGGCGACATGCTGTACTCGTTTCTGGCGCGGTTGCAGGAGATACACCAGGTAGGCGGCGCGCAGGGCATAGAGGTAAGCATCCTGGTCCGAGACGGGAGTGAGGCCTCGTCTGGTATGGCTGCTGCTCATATTGCGCCGCAGAGTCTCGCGCGTGGCGGCATGTGAATTCGTCCTCCGACTGTTGGTCGATGAATGTTTCGATGACCTCTCCATGTTGTCTCTCTTTCGCCCTGGCGATTATGCAGCCCACGTGTTGTCGTTGTCGTATGGCAGCAACATGGATGCAGCTGCAACGATAGCCTGGTCCCGTTGCTCTCTCTCCGCCAGCCGATTGCTCCTGCAGGCCAGCTCTTTCCCTGTTGTTTCCCCGACGTCACTCAAATTTCTTCAATTCTCCTTCGTATGCTGGTATGAGTAGAGCGATAGTTGTGGTATTGGCGAGCAGAGTGTGTGAACAACAGAAGCAGAGCAACGGCAGATTACATGAAACAACGCCCGCTAGTTCCAACTAAACACGCTGCTTGGCGCTAGACAAGTTCACGAGGAAGGGACGCTAACGATGTCACGCGTCGACAGAAATAACACTTATAGCGCGTCTTTGTAGGACCCTCTTCTCTTCACTCCCGACATCGACTTTGTACCTATACTATCGCAATGCCATCGGGGCCAAGGCACAAGAAATCATCTGCTAGTCGTAGTTCAGCACCGGCAAGCTGCCGACGATATCGATGCTCGTCACTCAAGTCGACGAGAAGCAAGACATTGTCTCTATGTTGCGACACGAGGTAGGGTTCTTTGTCAAGAGGCGGAGACAGTAAGAGGTGGCAACGAGGATTTCTCCTGGAACATGTCGAGCTTCAATCATCATCGATAGAGCTCACGTTTTTCGCATTGGAGCAGTCCGCCTTTCATCACACCTGATCATCTCATATGGTAAAGTCTTTGGAGATTAAGGTGGACCATCAACTATGGCCCAGCAACGAACCACGCGACAAGACCCATCCGTCAGAAACTATACTGGCGTCAACTCGACCATTGATGCAAGCCTGATACAGTCCTGCTTGTGGAAGGCCAGGCTCTGTCAAGTCTTAACACAAATGTCACTGGTAAAGCCTTTTGCCCTCGCCTATTATTCGCAACTCAGACTGCTTGAGCCTTACTTCTCTTCAGAAGCTGCACGGGGCAAGGTGAGCCCACTCATCACGCGTTGGTCAACAGAGAAACGTAAGCCAACTCAAGGATTAACTAGCCTATCGTTGGAACAAGCATCTATACAATAGGTCAGTAAGACTGGTCACGCAGTACAGAATATAGCTTCCAAATTTCGTCTTCTCGTTGCCTTGCGCTGTCCATACCCTCGTCTCCTTGACTGCTCAATGACCGTCACTAGGACCTACTGTGAACCGCCTTCCAATGTTATTAAGCTTCTCTAGAGTTCCTTGGCGGTATCCACATCTCTCGCATGTGACAAAATCACATGCGAACAGGACGAGCTTTACACAACCATTGCCTTATACCACCATGCGACACACTTACTCCACGAGCAATGCGAGCACTAGAAGATATCAATCCCATCGATATTGACCTCACCTGACACATCGACGCGTCACCAAAACACTTCTCGAGATTCCTAGTTCAGCCACCATGAACCAAACACAACCACCTCCGCCTGATCCCAACAGCCCTCTTGGCTCCGCACACGCCAATGCGGCCGCCAAAGCTCGTCTCACCGAAGAGCAGAAGAAGAAGAATCACATTGAAAGTGAGAAAAAGCGACGCGAAGCCATTCGTCAAGGATTCGATCGCCTGTCTACGCTCGTCCCTGGCATGCAAGGACAAGCACGATCAGAAGCCATTGTCCTAGCTGCCACAGTCGAGCACATGCGAGCAATGGTCGCACAACGCGAGCAGATTGCTGCTGCGGCTGCGTCAAAAGGCTGGACGCCTGAGCAGATCAATCGCTACTATCAGCAAGCGGAGGCTGAAGCTAGGCAGCTCGAGAATCAGCCATTACAGCTGAACTCAGCAGGCGTGCCAATTGCTATGCCACAGGTACAGCAGGTTTCGACGCAAGGTCAGACACAGGCGCCTATGGTCTCCTATGCTCAGACCACACCGGCCACTCCTGTTCCTGCTTCGGCCGGGGGTAACGGTGGTGTGGTATCTGTACCGGAGAGTGGTGCAGATGATAGAAAGAGTCATAGTGACAGTCCGCTGGATGCAAAACCTCAGGACGATTGATGAGTTGCCCAACAATGGTCTGAGACACACGACACACGGAGACACGCAGACAGTGCTATGAAGACACGACGATACGAAAACGTGCAAGATGGCGAGGCAAGCGTGGCATTAGTACACGCCGACAGCACAGAGGCTCTTTGAGGAGCAATCCCGCCAGTAATGGCACTTGAGGTGGCGAAGGCAAGCGTGAGCGCTCATCTCAGGGGAAGCGGATTCAACACAATACAGAGGACGGAGAAAGGCTTTCTTCAATATTTGGAGATGTGTTGTTGAGTTCTTTGTCATCTTGGTCTCTTTTATGCTCCAGACTGGCAGCCAGAAGTCCATCAGTCCTATTGCATCGAAAGCGAACAAAGACATGCTCGGGGTCCACTGACGGACAGTACCTGGAATCACCACTGCCAAGTGTGTTTCGCGACATGTACTTGTCCCCTGCGAGCAGAATGGCAACCACTGAAGCCGCATCAAACATGGATAACCTGGGTCCGAACATATTCGTCCAACCTATCACCTGTCGATACGCCACGCGAAGGTACAACAACACTCCCTACAAGCTATCTTACCCACCACGAGTCTTCCGGTTCAAGAACAGTAATGGACAGCCTCCTCCAGGCCAGCCCTCCGCGCAATTGGGAGAAGAGAAGCCTCAGTACAAACAAGGAATGTTCTATAAAGTCATCAAGCGTCAGCGTATCGCCCAGCTAGAAGTAGCAGAAGCTATAGACGTTGACAATCCTACACACCTCCCATTCTTGGGACGAGAGCGAGGTTGGCTGGAACAAGCGCGAAATCAGCTTGTCAATTTCAAAACTGATGAAGAGATCGCAAGAGAAGAGATAGAAGCTGCAGCCTCTAGAGGGCGGAGGACGAGTCAGCAGGAGCGGGAGATGAGGCAGAGAGAGCAAGTTAACGAGAAAGAGGATCGGGAGAAGAAGATGAGGTCGAGCATTGCGAAGAATGGTGATGAAAGAAGGCAGAAACTAAGACCTCAGAGACGCGTCCGATTCGCTTCACCACTCACGGAGGAGGAGAAGAAGCAGAAGGAAGAGAACATTGGAGATGGACCTGGACGCTCGCAGCCTGGCGAGGATGATATCACTGCTGCTCCTGCTGACGCTGCTCCGAAAGCCGCCGACGAACAGCCACATCCATCAGACCAAGAGACAGCTACTCTGTTACGTGAGGCTGTTGAATGTGCTATCACTAGGAGTGGCAAGAAACGAGCAGCAAGTATCTCTGATCCGGTCGATGCCACGCAGCTTAGTGCTCAGGAGTCTAGCTACGTAGTCGCCAATGAGGCCGAGCGTCTGCGTCTGCGTCTCGACTGGATTCAGCTGCATGCTGCGGAGATGAACAATGGCAGCATACCTGCAGTATCCGCCAAGTATGGACCGGATCATATCGAAGCATATGCAGGGCATCTAGCTGAGCTTGAAATGCTGGCTCTCAGAGACTGGACTAGGCGTTCGAACAATGTGCTAAGCCCTGTTGGTTACAGTGAAAGTGACTCGGGAGGTATACTATTAGAGAAGGACGTTGCCGAGCTACTTCACGCTGCAATCGATAAGGCGGTCGCAGAAGACTCATCACTCTCTGGAAATGGATACTTCGACGTTGCTACGTTCTTGGGACGGAATGCTTGGACGTATGACGACCTCATAGAAGCCGGTGCAGACCTGGTGGAACGTCTACAAATGCCTTTCGAGCCGATAGATCATCACAACACGGTGTACCCTCTGAACACAGATCACTACCCAAGCCACAAGTACGCTGCAGGAGCCGCTGGCGAGCTAGAGGAAGCATGGGTTGGCATCTATCGTGCGAGGCATGCGCAACGTGCACCAATGACTACCAATCGCTTTCCTGAGAGACAATATGGCTATGCACCAATCGACGTGAACACTCTGCCTCGAGCTATGCAAATTGCTGCTGCTGATATTGCGAAAAGCCAACGCTTCTTCCTGGAGACTGAGCGTGCTCAGGCCGTGGAGCGTGAAGCGAGCAACCTGGGAATACCCACGCAACAGGGTCCTTCTGATGTTTCTCTTGCAGCCACTCCCACAGACGAGGATCGTCTTATCGATGGCGCCAACCAGCTCAGTTGGCCTGTTCCGCAACAGGGCCCCGAGACTATGGAATACGAGCACACAGGTGTTTCTAAGCCAGTAGAAGCTCCAGCAGAGACCTCAATGGACGCGGCAACAGCAGAGGCAATTGCTCATATAGTGGAAGACGAAGGAGACGACCCGGATCTCGATTGATGAATGTCCAGCTTACATTTAAGGTCGCTAGCTATAGCCTAAGTGCAGAAATGTATGTCTATCTTCCATATCCCATTCCAGATTCGTGACCTTGAATTCCATGACTTTCCCTTTCGTTTCCACAATATTCTCGCAATTCCATCTCAAGCTATCAACGTGCTGTAGCAGACCACTTCTCGCAAATCGACCTAGCCAAATCAAGAAGACGCCGGAAATTGTGGCGAGTTGCTGATCAGTATTGGTGGAGAAGCGTTGTGCTTGGTCAATGCGGAAATCTGGTGTAATATGCAGGATTACAGTCTCCAAGCTCAGTGGCGTTGATAGGGGAGTCTTGCGAGATAGATGGGGACCATATTGACAATACTGTCGTAGGAGATGATATAGTGCTCGGATGATCGCGTTGTCGACGTTTGGTGCACCGGAGGTGAAACACGATTCATATAGATCCGAGACTTGAATGTTGACGTGCAGTTCCGATATCTGGCGTGGATGGCATGGTGCGCTTTGCCATATGGCTGTAGCTGTTGTAGAAGATAGTCTGAGGTCGATGATGGCGGATGGGATGTTCGACTTCTGCTTGAGAGCTGTAGTTTGCACGAGTTCACGGATGTCCTTGTTCGTGGTTTTGCAGCAGAGGAATAAGGTGTACCATGCGGGTCGAGGACAGTTCGCTGGGTAGTCGACTATGAGACCTCCTGTATCGTTCCTGGAGGCTATTGGTGCCTTGAGACTATCCAGTCGGTATTCGAGGAAGGCTTCACACTCTGGCAAAGTATCGCTCAGCGCATGTTGATAGATCAGATCCCGAAGTTCTTGAGGCAGAGCTAAGAATGGACTTGAAGTCGTAGATGTCATGATGCTTTCTTGAGGTGTGGACGCTGTCGTGTAATCGTTATTGATATCTGTGTAGTTATGACGAGAGCGTGAGAAATTGGAAGTGTAGAGCTCAGCGGGGTTCTTACAGCACGCTCTATCGTGAACATATGTGGCAGGTTCCTCTCAGATCCGTGTATCCAATGAGGGCGCAATGGATGTCAATGCACCCATGGAACAAGAACAGCTGATGTTTAAGCTTACCCCTCACGTTCGCCCAGCCGCTCGGTTGCAATGTATTGGCATATCCGAGTGCTGCCGTGAATGTGGCAGTATCGCATTGACGAAGGATTTATTTGGTGAGGTGTCCCAGCCTATGAATAGCTCCACCATAGTCTGGAGAAGAAGATCGCTAGCCCAAACATGCCAAGCGATGCTATTTCCATAACAGCTTTCGAGACTTTGCAGCGATCTCGCTTCACTGCCAGAATAACAGCGAATTGGCAAAAGTGTAGACAGCGACAAAGCCAGCCTCTCGTGCAGACGAAGCACATGTGTCGCGCAGAGAGGACGTGGGCCAGGCTGACAGATCCAGACATCGCGACAGTCAATTTCAGGCCAGGAGGCACTTGGGACACCTTCGAGGCAGATAGTATCCCAGTGGACTGTATCGCGATAGTTCCGGAAGAAGAGCTTGACTCCAGTTCGGTCATGGTCCTTCACTGTGGAAGCGTATCGATGTTCTGTTACCAAAATCATCTCATGCCATCTCCGACCATGTTAGGAAGGCACGATGGAGATGTTCGCACCTGCTCCATGAAGACGCTTCGTACCTCGCTGATTCTCCGGCACGCCAGCTGTTGTGTATAGCAGTGTGTCCTGTGCTTCTTTCTTCAACATATAACACCATCATTCTCGTATCGAGGAGGTTCTTCATGACCTTTGCCATCCTTCGTCTTGCGCCGCTTCTCATTCCTCTTCCGCCTCTTCTCCTCTCTGTCCTTCTCCAGCTGTTCCTCGGTGACCTTGATGCGCGTCTGCAGATCAGTCTGATCGTGGGTCTTCTCGTCCCCGAGCTTGCGCTTCAGATACTCGAATCGATCTTCCACTTCCTCCAACGTGGCCCTCCTCACCTCTCCGCTCTCACCTGTGGCAACCAGATGCTGCTTGCTGTTCAAATGCTCCACCCACTGCAAATTGTCCTTGAAGGTCAAATCGCAAGCATCACAATAGAATCCAGCGCCTTTGCCGCGCTTTCCCTGTCCAGCTCCAGCAGCTACGAGAGTAGTCTTGCCGACCTGCTCGGCCACATTCAGACGCTGTTGGCGCGCTTCGGTATCCTTCGAGTCTGTCGGCGTCGACGCTCTGCGATGGTATTTCTTTCCTTCAAGAGCTGCTTCATACCGGGCCTTGCCTTCTTCCTTGATCTTCGCATCTCTTTCGCGTGCCTTTTCAGCATACTCACTGCGATCCCACGTCTTTCTGAAAGCCGTGTCGCCGCCCTTCGAAGCGCCATATGCGCCTTGATGGTCAGCCATGCCGATGTTGTTGTTCTTCTTTCCAAGACTGTTGCCGAGAAGAATGTCTTGGAAAGATCATGGCCAAGCAACGATGCATAAAGACAGGGAATATCCTCAAGAAGCTCTGACTTTTGTCATCCACCTCGAAACTTTCGCCAAGACCGCATCCCTCTTGACCAAGGGGCGCTGGAAGAAACTATGGACAGCACATCGAAATCAAGCAAGACAGTAGCACAGGCGTTCATCAACGCACTGGACACGCGAAATTCGATGTCTTGCCAGGCATGTTTGTTGATACCGCTGGTATGAGAATAATACATGAAGTCATTCATCTGAGACATAGGCTAACTGGTACACTTTTCACCACAGGCTGGTGGGTAATGGGAAAACGAAATGTCTCGTGGGGCGGCTATTTGCTCGCTCACGAACGCATCCCTCTCTGCATACAGATGTTAGGACAGTTCGAATCCTACTCTATGAAAGCCTTCAACATCATTGCCGAGGGAGTCCAAGTCATGGCAGAGCTGGAAGTTGTCTCATCCAACAAGGACGGCGAAAGCTATACGAATTCCTGCGTGTTCGCATTCACAATCGACTCGCGACAGAAGCGCATCCTTCTCTTGAGAGAATACCTCGACAATCAGCAAGTCATTAACTTCATGGAAGCCTCAGGAAGCACGGCCGGAACAGTGGATAAGGAAACTTCTGATGCGCTTGGATTGTAGGATCTGGTCTCTTGAATTTGATGGAAAGGAGAAACAGGACTCCATCATTCACAAACTGAACTCCAGTCTGTTGCCAGCAAAGTCGCGGGCAAAGAACCGTGACGGGTACTCAGCACCTTTGGCTCCGGAGTCTGCTTCTCCTGGTTTGTCTGCCTCCTGAGGCGCAGCGTCATCGCCTCTCTCGAAGTGCTCCCATATTCGCTGTCGAAGCTGCAGCAAGGCGTCCAGGGACTCGATCTTAAAGCAAGGGTGGCGGGCGGATTTTATCTCATTTGAATTGTTTTTGTCGAACGCTACCTAACAGTAGTAAGTAGAAGGGTTAGCAAATATCTCTGCAAACGCAGGCTGTCTCATCAGTGTCTGTTCTCAAGCTCAGCGCCTAAGTCAGTGCGAACTTGGGGAGACACCGAAAAGAGGGTATGCTAATTTGCTTACGTGGACTTGTTGTCCAGAAGAGCCGATATCGAACCTGTTTCAGTCTCAGCAAAAAGGCACACCATTTTGATCTCTTCTCTCGGACCCTACCAAGCTAGAGTCCCCTTCTGAAGCTCAGGAACTGGTCTGGCTGACAGTCCCAATGTTCCGCTGTAGAAGCTTTCAGCCTTGTCCAGTGTTCCTGGTGGGACCAAAATATTTACGTGGGCCAGTCCAGAGATCATTCTGACGTCTTTGAATAGTGGTACGAACGTTGTGTTGTCCTGTCGAGCAAGTCTTGTTGATAGTCTTTTGATATCGCTGAGTTGCGCTGCTTGTGGAGAAGTGGGGTTCGCTTGGTCAGCAATGCTTGCCGAAGTGAAAGTATCCTGGTGAGACTTCTTCCCTTCTCGCATGAACAACATCATCACTAGACTCGCCTATCGCCGTTGATCGCTACAGACCTCTGTTCGAGCTAGCCGGATCATGCTGGCAAGAGCAGTATCAACTTTGGTCAGAACTCTCTGGAGCTGTTCAGATCTGCCAACGTAGTCATCAGAGCGGAGATGACCTTGACTGCCATAGGATGTCCGTCTATCTATGAAAGGCCGATTGGATTACGCTTCAAGCAAGACTCACCAGCAAGATTCAAGGCAGAACATATGAACTTCGAGGGCTTCCGATACTCAAGCACCGGAGTGCGAAAAGCACACACGCTCAGAAGCAGAAATCACTGAGCCATAGAGTCCAGTGTGCACAGAAGTCACCTCATTGCCCAACACGCTAAAACTCTTTCTCCGTCTTATCACACCTACCAAGCTACCCCAGCTCCAGACATAATGGAGAACCAGCTCAGGAGGGTTGCCTGAGATCTCTATGGCCAGTAGCAAGGGAATTGCCACCACACAGCATGTTCCACCACCTGTTTGACTACTCACTGCATTTTCGAGAAGTGGTAGACCATTCCACACAAGCACGTGGTGGTATCGTGTGCCTCCGACCACCCCAGTAGACTGCAACTGCCATGTGTTTGACAGTACGAGGTGAGGCATGGTCTTGAGCTTGATTGCGACAAAGCGTTGCTTGTTAGCAAGAGCTCACGACCACGTCATGTGCCACATCCGAACTTACTTGCTATATACCATGCAGATTGCATGTGGTGTCAGTAAGCAGTAGTCACGATCTAGCAATTGAACTCAGCGCCCCTCTGTCGCTGACGTTTCCTTTCCTCCAGCAACAACGTCTCCAAACACAACTCTTCACGACCAGAGAACTAATCACCTCAAACTGCCGCTAATCGCAAACTCATCACTTATCAACTTTCAGCAAGCAAGATGAAGCCGGGCTCAGGACTTCACTTGTGAGTAGCAACTACCCATTAGACATCCTGATTCTCATACTAACACCAAAACAGCTTCGGAGTGTTCCTCCTCTTCGTCGCCTCCCTCCTTCTTCTCTTCGTCACCATATCCGCACCCATCATCAACCATCTCGGCCTCCTCAAGATCGATCTCGGTCACATGGGAGACAAGAACCAAGCATACTCCTACTCCTTTGGCACATTCGGCTTCTGCTGCATCCATTGTGGTGTTCGTGGTGTCGACAAGTGCACAGGACGTCACATTGGCTACCAGCCCTCTCGATATCTTTCTACTATCAAAGGAACGCAATATGAAGACATCAGCAGCGGAACATCTGATGGACTGACGCGAGTCATGGTCTTGCATCCTATCGCTTGCGGCGTGGCGTTCATCGCTTTCCTTCTTAGCATTGGAGGCGGCATCGTTGGGTCGTTGGCAGGGGCATTGACTGCTGCATTTGCTTTGCTTTTGACCTTGATTGTCTTGGCAACTGACTTTACGCTCTTCGGCATCCTCAAACATCATGTCAATAAGGATAGGAGTGCGTCAACGGCACACTTTGGAGATGCTATTTGGCTGCTTGTGGCGAGCTTCATCTTGCTGTTCCTGGGGATGTGTATTGTCTTCTTCACTTGTTGTACTTCGAGACGCGAGAAGAAGAGAAAGCAGGCCAGGGATCAGGAGATTGCTGCTGCTCCACCGGCTGAGAAGACGAAGAGGAAGAAGAAGTTCGGCATCTTTTAGTGATGCGCTCAAGCGGCTTGCTGGTATGGGAAAGGTTATGGAGCGAAATGAAGCTGAACGGTAATGTGGGACTTGGCAGTGCAGGTCAAGGTCAAGTCAGTCGGTTATTTGCAGCCTTGCCAGGGTGAAACAGACCATCTTGAGGAAGATGTTCTGATATCTGGTCATACATATGGAGAATGAAAGTCATACAAACGCGACTGTCGAAGTGGAGTTGATCATCGCTCATGGGCTCAGGCGAGCACACTCTTTCGCCCATACGTGAAAGCTGGCGGAGGTTCACGTCGCTTCCTAGCGACCTCGAGCACTCCTGCAAGCTCAGCATCACGCTCGATCAAGTTCCTGTACTCTTCACCTCTGAGCGTGACTTTGATCGGAAATGGCTCCAGAGTGGTTTCGTGATTCAGCTTCGTGCTGTCCAGGGTCCCATTCTGTAAACCTTCATCAGCTGCGCACCCGGTGATTCGTGATATGGTAGTACTCACTGCAGCGAAGTCGAAACACTGAGACTATCGCGCAATATTCAGGATCAGGCTGCGTTGGGCTAGCTTATAACCTACGCAAATCCTGCGACCGCCCCCGAATTGCCATAGTCCATGAACCACATTCGTCTCATTACCATCCAGCCAGCGTGAGGGATCAAAGTCATGCGGATTTTCGCACTCGTTGGATACCGCTACCTCGTTGATGACAAAGCTGATGCCTGCCGGAAAGTGGTAGCCTTCGAACTCCAGATCTCGTGACAGTGTATGTTCGGGCGTGAAAGGAAAGATCGGCCTCCAACGCAGGATCTCCTTGACTGTGGCATTGGTATATGGCATCTTCTCTGCATCCGCCAATGAAAGACTGCGAAGTACGCCATCGACCCGACATATGGAGTCCACTTCAGCCCGCAGCTTTGCAAAGACGGCAGGGAAGTGAATCATGGCCATGATAAAGATATTGAGAGCTTCTCTGGTGGTGTCGCTCCCGGCCTCGAGAAGCTGCACTGCAGTGTACATGGCCTCCTCATCGTTGCCAGTATACGCGGACTCCGGGTTGAGCAGCACGTCGCGCGCCCATGAGGGTGGTGCTGTGCCAGCTTGGATAGAGTCTCGGACGGGATCCCACCACTTGTGTAAGATTTCGTTGTGGGACTTCCCAAATTTCTCCCATGATGGTCGCCAGAGCTGCAGCACCTTGGGCAGCTTGTCCAAGACAGGAAACCAGTCTATCAAGCTAGTACCAATCGAGCCAACGAACTCTATCAATGTCCTTTGCAAGTTTGCAAGGTCCTCGCTGGAAGCCTCGATTCTGACACCCATTGCAATGCGAAATACCACGCTGTTGGCATATCGGTAGTGATGTCGATACCACTGATCAGGGTGAAAGAGATACTCGGCAAGCATTTGAACGCTTTCCAACTCTTGCCACGTTCCATACTGATTCAGTGAAGACCCACTCAACAGTGGGTGCATAACGCGCCGATTCTCGGTCCAGGGCTTTGTTGTCTGGAGAAGTGATCGCATCCCTCGACTAACGATACCACTAGATATCGGCATGTGGTTGCGCTCTGTCGTGATACTACTGCGCTTCGCAATGATCTCCTGCGTGACTCTGTGGCTGTTGAGCATGACCCAGGTACGCGATCCTAAGTGCAAGGTAGTCATCTCGCCATATTGAGCAAGATCTGATAACTAGACGGCCCTGGTATCAGTGGTCGAGCAAGTCAAGACGCGACTTCTTGCTGCTAACTTACGAATGCCACTGGGTTGTCTTCGACTCCTGTCGCGAACTGCTGGAGGTTCCCCAGTATCGGCACACCCCGCGGTCCTGGAGGCAGTTTCCAGCTGCGCTTTCTTGAAAGGTTTATTCTGTGATCGATAGGGACTAGCTCGTTGTACAGCCAGTAAAGAGCGAACAGAGCTGCACCAGCGATGGTATATATAGCATATATGCGTAGATGGGCTATGATTTCTGCCATGTCAAGATCCTTCATCGATTGCTAACTTCCGCACAGAGAGTCTTGCCGATCGTATGTCCAGTCATGAAGCCATACCTGCACGTTAAATAGTGGTCTCCGGCAGGAATTAGTCCTGGCGGCCGCGGGTCGCGTGGTTGTGCACCCGTAGGTAGTCCTTGCGAACATACACGTGGAGTGGTACCAATGTTCGAGATTAAGCTTAGGCGGAGACGATTTCAAGGTGAGGTCGAGCAGAGTGGTGTTGTATCAAAATCGGGCGCTTCAGCAGTACTAATCTGGAATAGATCGTGTCGATATTGCTCCGCCGGGCGATATATCTTGAGGAGACGGAGTCCGAAAATATGACGAACTGGTTTTCGCGACAGAATCCCATCTGCAGTTCTAGTCTGGTCAGCTGAAATGACCCGTCCGTCTACGAGTCATAGCACATGTCCTTCGCGTGCAGAATGTGGCATCGTCTTGTTGCGATGGCTTCGTCACGGTAGAAACCCATTGTGTTCGCACAGCATTTGCTTGGTCTTGAGCGCATGCGAGGATGTCTCGACTCGGATAGTGGCTATGCTTCAAAGGCCATGACCGGATGTGATGTCCTGCGATCGAGAATATATTGCCGCGAAGTCAGAGAGAGTGGCACAACGAGGGAGGAATGCAGGGAGAAGAAGGAGCGGAAGATCTCGGGCGGCTCTTCCTTCCTTCTTGGCGACAGAAATCCGTCTTCATCTCGTGTTTCATCTGACGCGTTCTTCCCTCACTTCACATCTAATCTGGTTATCTCTGCTTCGATTCTGTTCTGAGTCTGCGTCTGCATCTAGATCACCTGGCCCGTCTACGTCCACTTCCGTCGTCCGCATGTCGCCTCGCGATGCCGTACGGTAGCCTGCTAGAGCTGGCATAAGAGCCCATGAAGAGATAAGAGTTAGTCGCTCGAAAGCGCGTAGTTGCGATTGCTACGAAGCTGGAGGATAGCTTCTCGCGTGGTCTCGAGTACTGGTAGCTTGATGAACGGGTCATGGAATCGAGGTTCTGCACCGTATTGGCAGCATCGCCGTGACATTCGGAGAGAGATGGATATACAGCTCAAGTGTGGAGTATAATACCCATTGTACTCACTGAATATCTCCAGTGCTTAGCCATGCTGCGCATTCTATCTGCTGATCAATATAGCACTTTCGGCTTGATTCATGGAAGGCAGTCTTGTTTGACGCGTGATTGTGCGGAAGACAAGATGAGCCATAAGACAGCTGACCACATCGCGAGTCGCGGCTCCGAGATAGCTCACTGCTTGCGTATTGCTGTAAGTGAGCTTGAAGCGTCACTTGACTGAGGCTGTGGCTGATTCGTCTACATTTCACTTCAGGTTCCAGGACGATAGGTTGGGCAGCTGCCTCTGTTCGCGTGACCAGTGACCTCTTCAGAAGCGACCAACTTCCCGCAATAACTCTTCTTCACGATCATGCCACCTATGCTGAAGCAGCGTGTTCGCCGGACAGTATTGTCGCACAACAAACGCGCCCGTTTGCAGATACCCATGTCGACTACGGAAAGGCCCCACAAACGCGCATATGCTTGCGCGCCAGACGCCACTCTTGATGCAGGCTGCCATTGCCAGTGGACTAGTCGACGGTATGGACTACGATCTCTCCGACTCGTGGCCATCTGAACTTTGCGCAGCTCGGAGACTTTCACCCAGGTCACCTTCCTGACCCTCAATCAGGGTGAAATCGCCAGTAGCTGGCGATTTCCAATCTGGAAGGGACAAAGCACAAGCGGTTCTTGGCTGACACTCCGCGATCCATCGAGCACCAAGCTGCTGTATGTCCAGACAGAGCGTGGAGGCCTCTCAACTGTTCTCGGAGAATGATTGCGACATTACTTTCCTCGTCGCGAAGCAGGTTGCTATCGCAAACACTCGCGACACTAGCGCGCTTTAGCTCCACAACACAAAAGCTACCAGTCACTTTTCGCCTCAGGCTGCTGCCTACATGGACTTTTCTCCACCGACCTTTGAGCATTGACGCGTGAACCAAGTACAACAACAGCATTTGCAGACAACAAGTTCGCCGCCATGGCGCTTCTCGTCGCCGAATCAGACGTGTTCGAGGAGCTTGTGCATCATATTTTTCTGCCGCCACAGCTCCCACAGCAAAAGAGCGACGTTCGCATCGACTCCGCCCTCTTCAAGGTCTCAGCAACTGCCCTCGACCATTTCTGCCGTTCACTGCACGCAAATGACCCGGCGCGAGAGCCAGTCTCCAGAGCTTGCGCGACCCTCGCATCTGCCACCGACTGCCACAGCACCGCCAATGGAGGAATCAACGAACTCGTGCTGCGTGAGCGCATGGACAGCCTCGAAGTTGACGGAACCATAATGCTCCAGGTTCGCGCCCAGAACGCTGGCCTACTACTTACCAGACAGTCGCGTTCCGTTCGTTTCGAAGTATTCGAGCTAGCACCCCAAAATGAAGAAGTTCTCGCCTCGAAAGGTCGTCTGATACGCCAATTTCCCGGCTTCGCGGTTGATATCACGATCACAACATACAACGACGCCAACTTCAAGTCCAGTGTAGCTCAAACACTCGCAACCATGAGCAACCAAGCTGCGCCAGGTGTGCAACCTCAAATTCTCAAGGCGGGCAGACTTATCGACGAGGAGCGCGACACGGCGCATCCTGCCATGGTCACCGAGTTTCTGATGGGCTTCCTCATGGCTCATGGCGAGCGAGTCGATAACATTATCACGGTCTGCAAGAACACTCGCGATGAGGTCTTGTTCAAAGATAGCGAGATGCCGTGGAGACGATCGCCGACGTATCTTCTGATTCGAGTCTCTCTGCACCTCCTGTTCAAGCGCCACTTGCAAGGAAGCGATACACTGTACAAAGCGTTCATCGCTTTCTTCCTGGCAAAGCTTCTGCAAAATGCACAACGTCTAGGCATTTCGACAGATCTACAGTATGCAATGAGCGCCAAGGTTGCTCGGAGATTGCAGAAGCAATCCAACGCTGGTAAAGGAATACCGGACTATGTGCGCAAGCTCCTTCACGGCGTTCAAGATGACTGCAGCTTTGCAATTTCAAGAACGTGGGAGGATCTACAGTATGACGAACACAATCCATGTAAGACACTGCCGAACCTGGCGTCTCGAAACTTCGCAAAGGATAGCGTCGTCGACTTGCCTCTTCTCGATATATGGCTAGCTGGGCGCAGCCTCCGAGAGACCACGCCCTCTTCCGCTCTGACCGTGCCAACAGCTGAGCTGCACGCATACAAGCAGCTCTACTTTCCTGATCTTGGTCGAAACTCATTTGAGTCTTATCACATCGCGAACTTGCACTCCTTCGAAGACTGGTCCCACAGATTTCTCCGCGATTGTGTCAATGCGCACGACGTCGACACGGTATGCGATCACGTATACAGCCTGGTCAGCAAGTACCACCAGCTTGCGACATCACAATATGAGTCCACAAATGGCACGTCAGCCAGGTCGAACAATCCCGAAGGTCTGTCGAACACGATCTTGACGATTTTGGAGTTGTGGCAGGCCATGGACAGACGCGCTGTGGATAATTGCTCGCTGCTCGCGGAGTACGATCCGCAGATGCCGATTGCACTACTCCTTGACGTGAAGTTCGAACTCGTCTATACGATGGGCCTTCGACGACCTGTGGAGTTTGCACCTACTCGCTGGGGATTTCTGCAGCAACTGTTAGCTGTGGTCAAAACTCACGCCGAAGCTCTGTTCGCAAGAGACGCCAAAGCCATGGAATTCAATGCTCGTGCTGAGGGCGGCTTTCCTAGAATACGTGTGTTGCAGGACGAGGTCGTCCAAGAGCTCATACATCGCATCGCCAAGGATGTAACGGAAATTGGTCTCCGAGGACTGCCGACATCCCAGCAACCAGAGTCAATGCGGAGCTGCCTTCTGAAGTATGTCACCATGTCAGAGATCACATCAGAGGAGGCAGCAGCGGTAGAGAAGTCGGAGTTCTGGACTCCGAGTACAAGACAGGCACTGCTGCTCACGCGAGGTATGCTAGCAGGCGGCATCTTGCAATTCATATTCTGCCAAAAGAGATGGCGAGTCACATATGGCCTGACGAGCCGAACGCCCGCAACCCGTCTAGCGGTGCCCTATCGAGCAAAGGATAGCCCTTCGCCACGTTCGGAATTCAGCCATCCCGACGTCACAATATTGCTCACTTCTCTATCCTACTACTACGGCGGCCTTCCGGATGACGACCTTTTCCAGGCGCTAGGTCACCTTATGACGAACGATCAGGCCGACACTGAATACGCGGTGTGGACAAGCGATATTTGCGTTCCTATGGAGTACCAGCAGCTTACTGGCATCAACGTCAAGGACCGTGTGCACTGCGTGGCTAAGGTGTTTCCGCATCTCCGCTATTCCAAGGGCGCGATCGACTACTGGCTCAGCCACATTGTGTTCCCGCGAGAGATGAAAGAATATCCATTCAAGCTCTCTGCCTCTGGATGTGATCTCGGGAGACTGAAGACTCTACCTACTACCTGCTTCTCTGGAACAAATGATAGTCGATCATTGCTCCCACTCGATGTCCGGCAGATAGACATCCCGGCACAGATGCACACCAATGCGCTTGTCCTGGAGTACATCTTAGGTGACGAGAATGCTGTTTCTGTCATGCCAAGCACATCTGAGGGCTCTTCCACAGATGCCGAGCATTTACTTGACATGGTCATGAGCCTGGATCCGTTGCCTCAGGTCATCCTTGATGTTGGTGCTTTCGTACTGGAGCTTGACAACCGAGGCGTAGCAAAGGCTTGGCTTTCGAAGTACAAAGAGGACTTTAAGCACGCTGCAGTGTTCTGTGATGAACATGATGAGCTTTGCGTAGTTGATCGCAAAGGTCGCGTGGAATCGCTGCAGACTTCCTCGTACAAGGATCGGATGGATCTGTGCATCGTATACCTGGACGAAGCACACACGAGAGGCATCGACCTCAAGCTCCCGGTACATTCGCGAGCCGCGTGCACTTTGGGCGCCAACTTGACCAAGGACAGGCTGGTTCAGGCCTGCATGCGTATGAGGAAGCTTGGCAAGGTAAGTTTGGACGGCCGAGGGCATATTCTTCTTCCATTGTCTCACTGAGTTCAAGTCCACCACGGCGACAAGCTCAGAGATGGTTTCCCGTTGGAATATGCCGCACTTTCGGAGATACTTGCTAACTTTTGACTCACAGGGCCAGACTATTGTATTTTGTGTGCCTGACGAAATCAAGGAGTCAATGCTACGCAATCGCACCGACAGTACCGACATCAGTATTACAACCGCGTCTGTGGTTCAGTGGGTGATACAGCAGACATGGGCAGAGATCAAGCACTCTATGGCTCTATGGGTCGCCCAAAATCACCGATTCAATGTTCAACAAGCGCTGTGGAACAAGAACACAATCGACGGCCACTACCAACTAAGTACAGCCAGCGCAGAGGAGTTTCGCGAGAAGGAAGCTCGTACTCTAGACTTTCGCTATCGACCAAAGCCAAGTGAGAAGGCACCACTGGAGATTCTAGCAGAGGATACGAACCCACGCTCACGCGCCATCATCGCGAGATGCCAGATCTACGGCATGCTCTCCTTTGGCTCGCGCAAGCTTACGGAAGAACAAGAGAGAGAACTGTCGCCAGAAGTGGACATAGACGCCGAAAGAGTCGTTCAAAAGCCACCGTCAGCCAAAGCTAGGCCACACAACCTTCATCAGGAGATCCTGGACTTCGTACTGACAGGTGAAGCGAAGCAAAACGCTTCTGCCTATGGTCCTGCTTTCCATTCCCTGGAGAACACAAGCGCTGCTACGCACTTTGATGTCAAGCAGTTCCGAGACAGGAACTTCCTCGCATCTGCCGACTTTGCTCGGACGATTACAGAGCCTGGAAAGGGAGCTCTCTACGACTCGTATCAACGCTCTGTTCAATGGATCCTGACTGGTCTGGAAAAGGGCACAAGCAATGCCAAATGTCTTATGGTTATTAGCCCATTCGAGGCTCAACGACTTGTGGAGCGGGACAGCTTTCAGAGTTCAACGCGGTGTACTCTGCACCTCTATCGCCCACGCTACAACGTGCGATATCGTCCGATGGAGAAGCTTGACCTGTACACGATCTCCGCCGCGCGGATCAACGTGCGTGTACCACTTAGCCTTTCCGTTCAGCTGGGTGTCTTTAGCGGACAACTCTACTTCGATACCTTCGATGAGTATGTCGCTACCACTCAGTTTCTCAATCTGCTGTCGGCACCAGCTATACCGGGTCAGCGAGTCGCTGCTGATGGGTTCATCGAGAACAATGATAGAGGACTTCACACTAGCCCAGTGAATTTTCTGAAGGTGTTGTATTCCAAGATCCGACGAAATGGCGATGACATCTCGAAGACTCACATGGGGATGATCCTGTTCGATGGGAAGGTTTTCAGACCTTCAGAGTTGGAGTAGTTTAGTGTTCATCTCTGAAAGCCTCTAGATACCATGCCAACTGGCGGCTAATCGCAAGCATGCAAATGTATAGCAACAAAGCAGAGATACTTGCCACTAACTCAATCTGATTCCCACTAATTTCATCTTGGTATCTCCTGCGATCTCTGACTACACGTGAGCCACCTGATCCCTCAGCGTAGCCTCCAGTCCATCGAAGCCAGACGCACGTCCATATCTCTGCAATAGTTCAGTTCCTCTGCGCGTATCCACGACGCTCAAGTCCTTCGGGCCTGCTGGAACTTCGGCGAACTCCTTGCTTGGATCGATCTTCTTGAACGTGTCCACGAGGCTGCCGTAGTTATAAGGCTCTGCAAACGCCAGCAGTCTCTCGTTCTCAACGTCTGGCTCAAGGAGTGCAGCCAGATGAAGCAGTGCAACGTCGCGTGCATGTACCATGTACTGTGGAGGGAGACCCTTCAGCGTGGCAGCAGTAGCTTCGTCGCCATTGTACACTGCGTTGACCCAGCCAGCAGTGCTGCCCTTTCCGTACAGGGTGGGGCCCAGAACCATATTTGGGTGCACTACAACCTGTCAGTCACTTGATAAATTGAATCGGGCTAGTCCAAACATACCCGCATTGAAGACGAAGCCTGGGTTGTTCTCCTTCACGAATTTCCAGCCAGCGCGTTCGGACTCTGCTTTAGACGCGCCGTAGACGTGGAATACCCAGTTTTCGATGTTTCGATCAGCATCTGCACGAGCCAAGTTGATGTCTTCTTCGTTCCATGAACTACATTGATCAAGCACAGTCAGCCAATGTCGTAAGCCAAAGTGGACTATCTCCTTACCTGGCGTCGACGTGGAACACCGTATCTGGCTTGGGATGAGCAGTGGCTATAGAGCTTGAAGTATAGACCACTCTCTTAACAGAAGGCGTCTTGGCTGCAGCTTTCAAGGCATTGAGAACTCCAGCGACGGCAGCTCCCACCACGACCTTAGGATCGGGACCAAAGCTGACATCTGAGGCTACGTGCGCGACTCCAGATACGCCAGCAATGGCTTCGTCGTAGGCACCATCTGTTGTCATGTCTTTCACAACTACACCTTCGACTGTGCTTCCAGGATGGCGCTTTCGTAGCACATCTAGTGCCGAGTTGAGCTTTGATTCATCGCGAGCGGTTCCTCGTACGCCATATCCATGCTCGAGAAGCTGATCGGCAACGTGTGAGGCGACGAAGCCATTGACACTTTTTGCAAGTTAGTATCAGAACTTCTCAAACAGGTAGCCTCGCTGGCACTTACCCAGTGACGAGAACAAGCGAGCCCTGCGGAATGGCTTTGGTGACTGTCATGTCGAGATGTCGCGGAGTATTGTCCGAGGTTAATAGATGTGAGTCTGTTGAAGTAGTGAACAGTGAGATGTCGATGTCGATGTGAATTCGAGTCTGAGGGGTTGTGAGCTTTGTTTTGTATGTTCTCACTAATCGGTAGGCAACGGTGTGTAATTCACAACTTACGACTTCCGCTCCGTGTCCAAGTTGTTTGTAAGCTCTCTTCTTGTGAAACTTGAATGGGGAGCCGACTATGGATACCTTGTGACAATGTGGATCCTTTCGAGAATCTTGATTAGCAATGACGACTCTTGGCAGACAATTTATCAGCCTGCTATGTCGACATTTCCAACGACCTGGCTTTGTTATGTTTGTTCATTAGGACTATGCCTACTTGCATTGCTGCATGCTTGGCATCACCGTACCTACATTTTATGCTGAGCAATACCGCTGCAAGTCCGACCAAGACAGGCATTTGTCATCCCTCATCCACGAATGTTTTCTAGGCACTTTTGATGCTGGCTCCCATACACATCTTTCCCTTCCTCCAAACGGTCATGCGAGCTTGTCCATCACCGGTGGCCAGGCCCTCCCACTGCACACTAGCCGTGGCAGGTAACACCATCGGTCTTGCGAACCTAATCTCAATGCTAAATGGAGCCCTCGACCGCCAGCACAAGTGATGGGCTTCTTTGGCAGACGCATTCAAGTTGTTCTGCAACTGCTGAAATGCTAATGCAGCGAGATGATTCCCATGAGCAATCACGTTGCTGAATCCAAACAATTTCGCACCAATGCTCGAGACGTGTATAGGATTCCAGTCTTTGCTCGAGTCTGCCCATAGCAGAGCATCTTCTGCTCTCATCACGAGCGGAGTGTCTTCCACAGTATGTGTCTGCTCAGCAGATAGATCCTGGCGTTCGTCTGAAGTGCCGTCCCACTTTGGCTCGACTGATCTCGGCAAAAACTGCAGAAAGAAGCATTCTTGCCTCATGATGATGTCTGTCGATGTGAATACATCAATACTCAGGCAAAACTCAACACCCCGCTTCCTTCTATGTCCAGTAGTATGGAGTGAAGCGCCATAGCTAAGCTCATCAGCTTCAGCTGCAGCCTTCAGTGCCTCTGCATCCCGACACAAGACTGGGTTGAGGAATCGTGTGACATTTCTGGTGTTGACAGCTCCCAACGGCTTGATGGGGCACGAACGACTAGCTATGATCGCGATTACGAGCGGTACAGTCTGGCTGGTCAGGAAGAAGGGGTTGATAGTCTCACGACTGTCCTTGACGGGTGTCGAGGAGTCGTTGGACCGAAAATCGACAGCTTTCAGAAAGGTGGCAATGTTGTCGTGGTTCACCCGCAACAAGCCTTCACATCGTATTTCTGGGAGCTCGAACTCTTGTGTTCCGGTCTTTCCAGCTATTAGCGAAGGACTATAGCCTGGGATATGCTTGAGAAGCGCTTGAAGAACGAGGAACGCGATGTCTATAGCCTGGATCTGATTCGGACTTCTTAGGAGAATGAGGCGTGTAACTTGGCCCGAGGGAACTTTCGGTTTCGTGAGCAGTACGAGAAGAGCTATTGCCACCAAAGTCGCTGCGAGTGAGGAAAACAGAATGATCGCCATCATGGACGACTGATATTGGAGGAAATTGAAAAGGATCCTGGTCAAAATAAGCGCTGCCAAGATGGAGATCGATCCGAGCAAGTCATCCTTCCCAATCTTGCTGCAACCTTTCACCACTGCATCGTCATCACCATTGAAACGTCTTCATCACCATGACTCCAGTCTGGACCTCGTTTCCATTAGGATACCGCAGAGCCACAGAACACGTCAAGAAGAAGTCGACAGATAAGGTAATGTGCTTCACCAAGCACTCGAGCGCGTCTTGCAAAATGAAAGCCGTCATACTACCGAGACAACGAGACACCTTCGTATCTACCAAGCAGAAGACATGCCTCTCGTGCACTCGCACCCTCATTCGAACGCCAGCTTCGGGCTCAAGAACGCCCGTTCTTCTGCATCTGCGCTCAAGGCCTCACACGTATGCAACCACCGGCTTTAGGCTTCGATGTATATGGAGCTACTGTGCTTGAAATCCGGCCCGTGACGGACTCCAGCTCGACGCAGGGTAAAATTAGATGCAAGTTTCGTCTACTGTCAACAAGGTTTGATATACGAGAGAGCGCAGCAGGGTTATTAATACACACATCACTAGTAGGTATCTAGGGATCCCATTGGCAAGCAGCCTTACATAAGTCCAAGTATAATTGCCCATCAGCACATTGTTCACTTTGAGCAAGAGAACCAGCCTCTTTCTATGCCAGAATGGCTTCCATATTGACCTGGTCTACCATCCTTCTTGGGATCTCGCATCTTGCAAAGGCAGAGTTCGGACTCGCAGGTCAACTATTCCAGCTTGAAGGCATCGCATCTGTCAACAACGCCAAACTCTCATGGGCTACCGTCAGCGGAGCGACGACCTACCGGGTAGAGAGCGCATCGAGTGGCGGATCGTGGCAAGCACTTGGTACTGTTTCAGGCAATACTTTCGACAGTTATGGCCTCACAGTCGGCTCAACCTACAGTTTCCGAGTGACCGCGCTGAATGGCAACAGCGTAGCAGACACCTCAAGTGTTGTGCCATTGACCACCTACAACCCACAAGGTTCATACAACACCTACGACAATACACAGTTGTCTCCTCTTCGACTGAAGTCCGATCTGGTGGCAGCTTCAGTCTACTACCAATACAACTACGAGACACACAGTAATGGGTCCTTCAGCCGCTTCGTGGAGCAGACGTCAACGAACGGCTACGACTTCTCAGGCGACAAAACAGTTCTTACAGGAGAAGTGCTATGTGCGCCAGCCAACTACAGCTGCAAGCTGGAGCGCATCCAGTTCAGACCGAATCCTAGTACCGGCCAGTTCGTGATGTGGTAAGTCGCTCGATCTGTATGAAGTAGACCAAGCTGCTCACTTATACTTCCTAGGGCACACTACGAGCGATCACAAGACTATGGACTAGGCTGGGTTGCAGTTGCACATACGGAGCCTGGAGCAGCTTCCTTCACCTTCGATGGCGCATATCGACCAAATGGAGAAGACTCGCGAGATATGGCATTCTTCGCCGATGGCAACGACGGCTACTTGATTACGAGCACGAATACCAATACCGACAACAACATCTATCGCCTGAGCTCGAACTGGACTGCTGTTGACTCTTTCCTCATCCAGGTGAACAAAGGCGGTCACCGTGAAGCACCAGCAGTCATCAAAGCGAATGGGTGGTTCTATCTCTTCACTTCCAGAGCTTCAGGCTGGCTTCCATCACAGCCTCAGTACATCGCGGCACAGGCTATGGCAGGTCCTTGGGGACCTGCTACCAACGTTGGTTCTACTTCGACATTTGGTGCGCAATCTGGTGGCGTAAATGAAGTGGGAAGCGGGAGCTATGCGATGAACGCCGATCGTTGGTCCAACAACTGGCCTACCAAGGGAGGGTCGAATCGACAAATCATGCTGCCTTTGTCTCTGCCTACACAAGGAGGTTTTGCTTCGTACGAATACTACCAGTCTGTGCAGTACTCGGACGATGTATCAACTGCAGGCCAAAGCGTGTATGGTGTTCAGTCAGGTCAAGTCCTGTCAGTTGCCAAGCCAGCCACTTCCAGTGCCGGAGAGAATGGCATCGCCTTCGCCAACGACGGAGTCCAAACAAACCCAGACGCTACTTTCGTGCCGAGCGGTGTGCCATTCTGGTACCAGATTGACTTGCAGGATGCTCATGCTGTGAGCCAGGTTGATCTTACTACGAAGATGGTGCAAGGATCTGAGACGTTCTATCGTTATAATGTGACTGGGTCAACGGACGGCAGCACATTCACTCTCCTTGCCGATATGCGCAATAGCGTCGATGTTGGTTTCAGCGCGGCTTTCCCGACCTCGACTGAGAAAGTCCGCTATGTCAGGTAAGATATGGCCACCAGAGTCTATAAGAACAGCGCTGACACTACGACAGGATCAACGTGGATGCTGTGATCAACAATGTGAATGGCAATGCTGCCAATTGGGCAGTGGGACTGAACGAGGTGACCGTGTACGGAGCCTGAGATGGCAGAAGACATCGCGCAGAATCAATAGACAGTATACGAAGTGCACACTAATAAAGCACAACATGTCCGCCGCCAGAACCAACAGATTTCTGCCACTGCGTATGCTTAGAAAAGTGAGAGTGGCTACTTGCGTTGCTGACCTGGTTCTTTAGTACGCGTTCGGCATTGTGCCTGTACTAGATAGCTCTGTGTCAAAGGACGGGCATCCCTGTCCACACTGGCCCGCGGTATGAGCATAGCCAACGAGAGGTGCTCAAAGCTGAAGCATCAGCAAAAACCGGACTAAATCACATTAGCCTAGACTCGTTAGTAGAGTGGCGATGAGAAAGCAGCAGTATACATCAACATGGATGAAAGTATGTGCGAGAAAACGATTGCCTTGCTATCTTCTGCTCGCAATGCTATATCCGATCCCCCGCCACCGAGCTTCAATGCGGGCATCGTCCATTCCATGTGGACATGGTCGATACACTAAAGACCTCTGGCTGTCTCATAAGAGTACCGCCAGTGATCAAGCTCGTACCTGCTGTGTCATAAGAGCACAGCGAGCAGACGTTGACATACTACTTCCTGTCTCATGGGAGTACAGAAGGCAGATGAGCTACTTCAGACTGTCTCATAAGAGTACCGTCCAAGATTGAGGCGCCTACAGTCGTCTCATAAGAGTACAACTGAAGGTGCGACCACTTGTCTCATAAGAGTACAACTGGCAGATGAGCACTTGAGAAACTGGCGTGCGAGAAGGTGTCTCACGGGCGTTGAGACGTTGACACATTTCAGCGCTTGTTGATAGTGTCCTCTCAGGTGGATAGTGGACCTCCTGCTGCTGCCTCCGCGATTTACGCTTGATATCAGGCAGCGTCAATAGCTGAATCGTGGTTATTACTCCACTGCTGAGGGCCTATGGTAGCAGGGGCCGTCGTTGCGGTGGTAACGCTGGAGAAATCAAGTCAGTAAGCTAACTCCCCACATGGCGGTGAGCGATTTGCAGGAGCAACCGTCTCTTCAGCCGGCGCCAGAGGATTGGACTCAAGAGCCGGCTGCTCAGTTGACGGTGATGGTACAGGACCCGAAGTAGCAGCTGTCTGTTGTGCTGACGGTGGGAGCTCCGGTAGTAGTGGCGGCGATTGCTTGAGGTGGTGCTGGTGGCGTATGTGGCGGGATTGGTGGAGATGGAGTCACGTACTGCATTGAATATCCATTCGCCAGCTCCTGCTTAGTCTGAATTGGCAGAGGAGCAGTCGGTGGCGGCGATGATGCAGGAATGTACTGCTATGGCGGAGAAGCCGTCTGGATTGGCGTTGGCGGAGGTGGAGGTTTTGGATGGGACAATGCGACCACTAGATCCAGTAATGTTTCCAGGTACCCATATGATTTGGCAGCCATGCCTTTTGCTTGCCTTCCCAGTGAAAGCCAGGAGCGGCAGGAATGGCGTGAGGAAATCCAGGGACAGGAGTATATCCATTCTGGTCTTGTATCTGTACGAGGGGTGGATGGAACCGCGTTCCACTGGGAATGAACGGCGGTGGAGCGTACCGCGGCGAGGCGTACTGCGGCGAGGCGTACTGCGGTGATGGCTGCGCAAGAGTGTACTCTTGTGGTGGCGGCGCAGCATATCGCGATACAGTTGTCGCAGGCTCGGGTGCTGGTAGCACAAGAGCTTGTTCTTTACACGCTGCAAGGATTGCTGCAATCACCTCTGACTGCGTGGCACCGATACTGCGCATGTATATGGCCATCGGGCTGAACTTCTTCGAATCGATCATCGGCTTGGGCCGAACTTGCCAATCGGTGTTGGACGGATCATCCGAATCGAAGAGAAGTTCGAACTCCTCTTCCAGTGCAAGAGATATCCGATGAAGTGCGGCCTGGAGTAATTTTGGCGATTCTGAGTAGTCTGGCTCCTGGCCCACTACGACCAAGCACTTTCCGTATCGCTTAGCGTCCCGGGCATCGTAAGACTCAGTGGGGAGTAACGGGCGACGTGCTCCAGGTGGGGCTGACTGGAGGTCAGTGGCAGTGGCAGTTGGCGGTGGAGCTGTTGGGGGCGGTTGTGTAGACGGTGGCAGTCCATTTGGTGGCGGGTTTTGTGGCGGTGGGTGCGGTGGCGGCGGTATTGGCGTGTGGTATGGCATGTATTGCGTTTGTGCCTGTAAAGGCGGTGGCCTATGACCAGGAGGATAGTGGTAGCCAGACATGGCCGCCGAAATCGTCGTTGTTGGGTGATGAAGGAGAAACGACGAGCGACGAATTTAGCAAGTGTTTCTTCAATTTCTCCTTGCCAAGGACGCGTCTCACGGCGCGCAACGACTCCAACAACATGGCAAACTACGAGCCAGCGATCAGCAGTGTGTGTGATCTGGCATCACTGTTGACGTCCGCCACCGCCTCATCTGCCATGCCGCTTACAGCACCCGCTCCATCAAACGCACCGTCTTCCCCTCTGCCGGCATCCTCTGTTAGTGCTTCGCGCGCCAGAACGTGACCCGCCGTCATGACAGCGCCGGTTATTCAATCCTGGAAATCGCAACGACACGCCAACGGCTTTTCGTGGCCACTGCATGTTAGCTACTCCAGACATCAATGCATTCAAGCCTCACTTGCTCAACACCTTCTGCTCAAATCTGTAAAGTTCACGAATCGTGACCGTCCCTCGCCTCACCAAGATCGCAATCTGACCTCCCACTGAATGATTGAAGGGGCTCCCGATACAGATAAGGTAGTCGGCGTCGAAGGAAAGGGCGTCCGTCTAGCGAGTCTCGCCAAGCCCGCTAGCAAATTCGTGCCTTTTGTTTCTGAAGTTCGCTCAGCTCCACCAACTTTCTTTCCTCATCATCGCCGTCGACCTTCACGGGTCGGCCACGACATGGCTTCGCGCTGAGAGCTCTTGCTACCCAGTGCGCTCGTCGAGCCTCTCTCTATACGCGCTTTCGGGTAGCGTCATTATACCACACCAGGGCTCTGGAGCTCATCGCTCCTCCTCAATACGCGCGCCGATGAGTGCATAGGAGGTTGGGTGGGCGCGGTGGCGGCGAGAGTTGTTGGGTGGCACTCTCGTGAATTGTGGCTTGTTTTGGGTCTCTCACCTCCATTGATTCCTCAGCCGACACTACACCTCTCCGGATCTTGCGTACGAGGACGCGATTTGACACGATCTGGGGCGAGGGCTCCGTTATTGGCCAAATGATGATGGAAACAATAGAGTCAAGCACTGAGTCGGTATCGTGTGTGCTTATCCTTCGTTGGATTCGTCGCCGGTCTTGCCATGATGCCACTATTGAAATAATTCTGATGGCCACTCCCACACATCAGCTATTTTATCGCAGTACACAAATGCATTCTACATTACCCATCTTGCCTCCTTACACTCGCTACTGTGCAGCGTTCACTCCTCGTGAGCACCCAACACATCCCGTCGCCTCGCCTCAGCTCGCTCACCTAGAGGAGTGAACTTCTTTTTCTCGCAAAGCGCACTCGTACGAGGCATGCTGGACTGGACGCCTTCCTCCTTACTTCTTACTGTTCAGTCATCAAAGACAGTCGGCAGCCGACAAGACTTGAGATCCAAGCACATGGCGAACGCAAGTAGAGTGCTCCCACTCCTGATCTCATTCCAATCAGACTCCGCCGGCACCGTATAAAATGTACATAGCTCTTTCATCCTGACGCCTCCTCTTCACCCCTCAAGGCGTACATTCTTCAGCAGCACACCAACGCAAGTGGCAGCGTCTGAAGACGTGGGCAGAGTGTATATCGCGAGTAATTCGAAGCTGGGAGTATCCAAAAGAGAAGGAATGTCCGAGTATATAACAGAGTTGAGGTTAGAGGGCTCCACTTCCCGATCTTGGCTGTCATGTGCTGCAGGCTCTCCTCGACCCACAGATCCTTTGTACCACCATCGTCGTTGAGCAGACACATCATCAGCTTCAGAAGTCTTGCAAGCGACCTGTGCCTAAGATCCTGCGATGGCAGCTCCATGTATCACTCATTGAAGGCCACAGCCTCGCACATGCTTCGCACAGTTGCAAGAGAAATCAATGCGAATTTGCTGGTGAGAGAATGGCGGCAGCGCCTGCTTCACAGAAAGGTAGCTGGCGGCAGCAAGGTCAAGAGCTCAAGAGAGACGGATGAAGAGTAAAAGGTGAAAGGTTTAGGAGAGGATGCTGATCAACAGTTTCAAGCTGCCATACTCATTTTCTCTGCTACAGAAGATCTAATAGCTCTAATTCCGCTTACAACAAAGCACCCAAAACAGCCATACCGATTGGCACCACGACCTTCACAACCTCCCGCATGCTCGTCGCCTTCGCACCGCTCTGACTGCTCGTCCCAGTCGGACTCGGGAACGCTGTAGCAGTACTGCAGCTCCCAGTGGCCTCTGCCAACAGGTCAACGCCTCCAGTAATAGGTATTTGCGCATACACGACTGACGACGTGGTCTGTCTCCTCGCCGTCGAGCTTCTACCGTTGAACGATATCGATTGATATATGGCGCAGACTGCTGTGTTGTAGTTGCCCATGTAGCAACTCTGGCTTACACTAGCTCGCCCTTCACCCTCCGAGTTGCTGACGGCGTTCTCAAAGTTGAAGATGTACTCTGTTGGTCTCTGGGTGGCTGCGAGCTACGAATGGTGTCAGCTGTAGGAGTCTAGCATCATCAAAAGATGGATATAAGTACAGTCACTGGATCCGGACACAGCTCTTGACCTGAGCAGGTTAGAGCGAACACAGTCTCGCAAGGAGCTGCGGAAACGACTGTGCCAGAGAATCCTTGGGTTAAGGTTCCGAGAAGTAAGCTTGCTGTCGTTGTTTCGACATTGGTCGTCGTTGTGCTCTGGGTAAAGACAGTGGCTGCGAGAGCCGACAACCCGAAGAGGTGTCGCAGCATGGCGCGGAAAGAAAAGGAAAAGCAAGAAGGGAGGAAAGATGATGCTGTTGAACTCCAGGCAGACAACAGGCAAATACATTGAGGCAAACTGCGACTACGCGTCTTCAAAACGAGATTGAATATGCCGAGCAATTGGTAAGATTGGCCGTCTATTGGCGTCTTGATATCCTTGGCTGAATACAATGCTTGGCTGCAGTTGACAAGGAAGATGAGGAGTGCACAAACCATACACTGACTTGTTCATTATAGGTCTTCATAGGTCTTCATAACTAGTGGTATCTTGCGCATAGGTACACTGTACATCAGGCTGAACGAACCGATTTCGTAACCGGAAATCTTCGCCTTCCTCCGCCGACCTCTGCTTACAACATCGCACCAGCACCAGCGACAACCGCAGCTCCAACTGGAACCAAGATCTTGTAAAGCTCAGCCATTGCAGTTGGTGCTGCAGCGCTGCCAGAAGAGGTAGTCTGAGCAGCATCAACAGATGACTGCGCAGCAGCATCACAAGTCGCGCCAGCAGATGGCAATTTCGAAGCACCAGCAGTGATCGGGATCGCAGCGTATTGGAAGAAGGCAGAATTCGTCTCGGTCACAACAGTCTGAGTCGAGGTTGAGGCTCCGGCAGCTGATCCGTACACGGAAGCTGTGCATGTGGCGGCGGTAAAGGAGCCAGAAGGTCCAGCCAAATCGCAGTCCTGCTTGAGTGTGATCTGGGCGCCTAGGGTGGATGTAGCGTATTCGAACTCGTATGCTGAAGGACCGACAACTACGGTGGCCGTGACATCTGGAACCTGTGCGCAGACATCGTTGGGAGTGCTGTCGGAGCTATCGCAGACGAGGGCCACTGTTTGAAAGTTAGTATGTGTATCACTTATGAGAGGCAGTAATGCATACTGGTCGTTTCGCAAGCATTGGCACCAATAATGCTTCCTACGAAGCCTGTCGTCGCTGTACCGAACAGTGCTGTGATCGTCGTTTCGGCAGATGCAGCTGAAGGTGCAGATGTGGTTGATTGTGCCATTGCGGCGGCCGCCAGTGAGGCAATAGTGAGTGTTTGTGCGAGCATCTTGACAATGGGTACCGGGACTGGAATGTGGAAGTCGGAATGAAGGTATGTATGTATGTCGGATGAGGTTGGAAGTTTGTTGTTTTGTGTGACTATTTGAGACGGGTGAAGCGACGTCCATATATGTCTTCACGATTTGCTGCGCCGAGATACCGTCGGCGCCACGCGCTGTTCCTCAGGTTCTGGTTTCACGCGATGGATGGCTTGAGATCCTTCGCGTGGACAAAGAACAGTACCGGTCATGGCTTCCTGGCTTGGCATGAGTACGCTTTGCTCAGACAAGAGATCAATAACAAGCTCGATTGGATGCATCTGCTCACCGGTGTAGAAAGTCTTCTGGTTCGATAGCATTGTGTTCCATCTCGGTGTGGCTTGAGGCTGAGCTAAGGATGTCTCCGAAGGTGGCTAATCATAGACACACGCTAGGATTTCGCTACCGAACTGCACCAGACCTCCTTTGAGACTAGACGTTGGAAGATGCCCCTTTCGTGGCTGAAGTAAAAAGCGTATTCTCCTCTTTGCCAATTCTTGAACACATACCAAGACCGCTGCTGCCTTTTCAGCAACGACATCGGATGTAACACCGGAGTGCGTTGTACCAGCTGGACGAGGATGCCAATATCAAGGTGATGCTACAAGTGTTTGGAGTGCTTCAATGCTGGACGGCCTTTCAATCTTGCTTGGAACACAGAGCTGAGTGGTGGTGGCTCATCCACTGAAGGATCTGAGTGCGCTGGCAGTGCTGTGATCTGCGCAATGGTCGTGTGATCCAAGGCTCTGCGCATCGTCTTGGCCGAAGTAATGCCAATGATGGAGCAGAAGCTTCATCGAGCACGTGTATGAGGTTGACGTATGGGCTCTCGACTGGCACGCATGCACTGGTTCGAGCCCTCGTCCTCGATGTCCAGTGAAAAGGCTCGCGACGTTGAGAGTTGCAGATCGTGCTAGCCCACTGCCAGGCAAAGCTGCGCAAGTCAGAGAAATTGTCTGTCAAGGTAGAAACAGCAACAGCGATGTTCCGATGACGCGCTTCATATCCGCAGAGTTCTGGACAAGAGAAGAGATGATGGATCCAGTGGACTCTCCAGGCTGACTTTGGCAGTCCTCAAAAGCTGTTCAACATCTCGCATCACCAGGATGCTGCGGAAGCAACAATCTACTGCCAGCCTCAGGCGCACTCCAGCTCGAAGGTGTCAAGGATCCGCCTCATGGCAGGCACTGTCATTCTGATGATCACCGCAGGCGAGCCAGATGCGTGAAGTCTCTCGGCATGGCAATGGGTCTCACGTTACCGCTTGTTATGGCGGTATCTCTTCCCGCTCTGAACCCAGGTGGCGCCCACCGCTCTCCTACCGATGCTGCTTCGGGCTCCATAGCGGACGTGCGTAGCCTTGGAGCCTTGATGCTGGGTTCCATCTGATTACCAGAGCCTTCAGCTTCCACCTTGTCACGAAGTGCTGTATAAGCAGCCTTGGGCTCATTGGCATCCTGTTGTGTTTGTTCCAATTCCCTTCTCAAATCCACAATCATCGAATCGTCCGGTGGTATTCGAAGCCTCTCGATCTCCTTGTGAGCAGTCTCCAAGCGTTGTTGAAGTTTTGAGAAGCGTTCTAGCCAATGAGCATTATCACCATTGGCTGTTGGACTTTCCTTTTGCCTCTCACCCATAGCTTTTCTTTCCACTTCGAGCTCTTGCTTCATTTCGGTTGCTTCGTCCTGCTTGATCTTGGCTTCTTGCTCAAACTCAAGAGCCTCGCGTTCACGCTTCTCTGCGTCTTGCAACTTCTTCTCAAGCTCAGACTGCTTCTGCGCTAATTCCCTTTCCTTTTGGTCGATACTTTCTTGTCTCTGCTTCAGAGATGTCTCCTTTGCCTCGAGTTCTGATGATGACGACGACTTGGGCCTTGTAGATGGCCAACTTTTCGAGTCCTTCCAAGAGTCATAGTCATGGATATACCACAGTGTAGTTTGGATGTCCTTGGGAGCGTCTGAGCACATGGAAATTAAGTTGTTTGCCGCATACTTGCCATTCCTGACCTTGTCAGCTTGAGCATCCTTGATCTGCCAAATGATTACAAGCACTCACATGTTACATAAGTACTGAGTCTCGAGTCTGAGTCTGAACGCGTTGGGCGTATTGGAAGATTCAATACCCCAGAACTGTTTCTCGCCAGTAGCAATCTTGCCCACTGTCAGACGAAGATACTCTCCGCTCTTCAAGTTTCGAAACGCGATTGTCCTATCTTTTCCTTGCTCAATGATCCATTGTTGCTGCTTCGAATCTCCATCAAGATCCGCTGTGTATACACGCCCATCCTTGGGCTGGATACACAAACCACTCGTCGCTGGCACCAGAAAGTATGAAGGCTCTTTGCTCATCTTCTCTTTGATGAGCTTCTGGAGAGGTGGAGGCTGAATATGTGAGAAGGCAGTGATACCGCAACGACTGATCATCCAGGCTGGTGACGTTTATTGCTGCAGATAGGTAATGTTTCGGTGTGCCTGAACAGCTTCCCAAATTTCTCAAAGCTATGATGCAGCTCCGATCCGGCAGTAGTAGTGCTCATGCAGGTGCAGTCGTATGCTAACGTGTAGCTCGGCATACAGTCGTCACTTTGCACTGATGAGCAGTGGAACTGAGGCTGGGACTTGCATATATCAGTACAGTAGAAGGCATCAGAGGCGTGGAGCTGCAACTCTACTCACCATTGAGTTTGACTAGCGCGATCTGGCGAGCTTCCGCGTTCGTCATTCCATCTCATCGGCCCCAAACATTTCTAGATCGTCGTCCAATGCTGTGGAGAGTGTATGCTTTGGGGTAATGCAGGTGAGCTCACCTAGAGTTGTTGACGTACAGCTGGAGTGAGTATATACTAGCTAGCGACCGCTCATTCCTCCTTGATTCCCACTTCATCAGCATCGTCACAATGGCAGACAAAGCAACCAAGACCGTCGACGACGCAACGTAAGCCTAGCTGTACAGATAAGAACAAGACAATCAGCTAACATCGCGAAGCAAGAACCCAACAGGCGCTGCTGGCGCGTTGACTGGCGGTGACAGTGCCGTCGGTGGACTCACTGGGGGCCGCAAGCCAGGTCCAGCACACCGAGGCGACGATGAAGGCACCGTAAGTCGAATCATCCTGATCAGGCGAGCAAATGAAGCTGAGCATCGAATAGGTCTCGAAGAAGGAGGACGACCAAAGTTCGTTGAAGATTCGTATCCAGCTGGACTTGGACGTCGAGATCCACTTGACCGCAAGAGTAAAGGGAGATATCACTATCGGGTTGTTGTAGGTAAGGCGCTCTGGCCCACAAGACCAGGCAGCTGTTGATACTCGCAGTTAGGACGAAATGATGGATACCAACCTGGAGTTGTAGCTTGACACCCATGATGATATCTTGTCGATGAGTTCCCTTATCTACCTTCGCCAATGAAGTCCCAAACAGAATCGCGTCCACTTTTATCGCCGTCCTCATCTTGTGAGCTACAAACATCAAGGACCCGAGCTCAAGCTCTTCCTCTTCTTGGGGATGATGACAGCGATGCATGTGCTGTCATACATGCAGGTGAAATATGGAGCCCTTCCTAATCCAGCAAGTCCAGAGATCTGCATCGTCGAGATAGAGTTTCGCAAAGCCGTAACGGTCCCGAATTGATGAGTGGCCCAGAAAGTGGAGGCTCATTAGTCTGTGGCTGCCAGCAGAGCTCTCTGTGCTCATGCAGACTACATTATTCTCTTGCCTCTCGCCATGGTTCTAGGTATTCTCAGTCAGTATAGAATCCGTACTGCTCATTCAATGCGACCATAGCTGACAGTAGAACTGTACAGCGGCCATTGCAGCATGTCCAGCCATCATTGGCACAACAGAAGCCGTCCGCCACGGCCAACGTCAGAATGAACGAGAAGAGCAGCGAGGTCGCAAGAGCAATCTCACAGTGTTGCTATTGCAGCGCAGCGAGTATAGCTCTCGATTCGATGGCTCGTACATCGTGCTCAAGGACAACAAGCTATGGGTTGACACCACCGGTTTAGCTCGCGGAATGAGCCTGCATCCATTCACAGGCTATTTCCTGCCTTATCCACACGACGATGTAGCGCAGGCGTGGCGTCAAGCTGGTTTCCGCAAAGGCGAAGGCATGGTAACGACCATTTCTGACGATCCTCCGTTTCTGAACTGGGTCTACGTTGATCGCAAGACACACGAAGTCAAATATGGCAATCGTGCGGATGCCGAAGCTCATAGACTTGGCCCGTTCGACGTGACCAAGACTGACAGACGCCTGACCTTCGAGGGATGGGAGGGTTTCGTGGCAGTACAAGAGCACGATGGCGAGGATTTGTGGGCGCTGTACTTTGACGTGAAAGATGATGGTTTGGCCAGTGATGACCGAGTCGGAACATTGGCCTTGCGCATGTTGGCGATATGCGTGTGGCGGCGGGAGCTTCGTGTTGATCGTGACACCGCTGTAGAGGAGCGTCTGGAGAGGATACGGATGCGACGAGAAGAAGAAGCCAAGTCGGAGTCAACAACTGTATCGTGAGTGGACCTTTTAGGAGCATGAGGTCGTGGTGCGACAAAGAAAAGGCCAGCACATATGCTGGTCAAAAAGTGCCTCAGGCATTCACTTACGTGGGGCTCTCCAAACGCGACTTCCTCGCGCGTGACTTCCCAATTTCCTTGTCACTCACTTCTCCGACATGCTCTGATCTGCTGTACGCTCACTCAGCGACCACGGCACGTCAAAATGCGACAACTTATTAGCTCACGAGCAGCTTCGTCCCGACAGCGACTAGCAAATGCATGCGGCACTCCATCATGCCAACAGCCCAAGTCTACACACGCGTTCTTCCGCACTCTTTGGCCTCCAGACATGCTGATGACAGACTCTCGAGATTCTGAATAAGGAGCGACGCGACGATAGATGATCAGCAACAACTAAGTAAAGCTTATTAGCAAGCATCCTTCGAAGGATCAACGTCAAGAACACACCATGTCTGTCTTGCACTTTGGCATTCTTGCCCACACGGTCACGCACGAACTGAGTTGTCACAATGCATCCTCTGCTTATGTCCCTCTTGAGGCTTATCTATCCCGTGGAAATACCGATCAAGAAGAGAGATCGCCCGATGGAGGTACTGGCCTTGGGCATCTCTCGATCGGGCACAGAGTCTCTTCGCCAGGCACTCATCGAATTGGGCTACGTCAAGTGCTACCATGGCTTCAACTATGGTGCCTCTCCGAACCAAGCGGCACAATGGATGAGACTTGGCTACGCCCAGCAAAGCGGTGATAGAGCATTCCTCAATGCCACAGAGTTCGACAAAGTACTGGGCGACTGCGCAGCTGTGACCGACATACCCTGTGCTGGATTCGCACATGAGCTTATAGCCACCTATCCGGATGCCAAGATCATATTGAACTATCGCGAAGACATCGACGCATGGGCGCAGAGCGTCAAGAACACAGTGGAAATTGTTGTTCATGATTCTTGGGCCGATTACTTACTCACCTTCTTCCACTCAGGCTTGTTTTGGAGGCGCCGAAGCTTCTACTGGGTGTGGTCAAGGCATTTCGGCGCACGCTTTGAAGCGAACGGCAAAGAGTGGTATCGGAAGCACTACCGCGACCTGGAGGACAGCCTTCCCGAAGGAAGTTATCTGAAACGGAAAGTTGAAGATGGGTGGTCAGTTCAACCATGCTCAACACTGATACTCTTGAACTGATTCTCTGCAGGAAGCCTCTCTGCGACTTCCTGGGCAAGCCGGTACCGGAACGAGAGTTTCCTCGTGGTAATGTTCCGGATGCATTCTTCAAGCAGATCGCTCAAGCGCAAGCAGCTCGCCAGGCACAGGCACGACGGAACTTGCAAATTACTGGCTTCATCACCTCCTCTCTGCTATTTGCCGCTGCTGCGATTCTTCTACGGCGCAAGTAGTGTTCACATTACCACTTGTCCGCCTTCGATATCCAGGTCCAATTCTCTGCTGGCTCTCGGTTCACCTTGATCCCTAAGCGCTTCTCGATCTCGTTGCAGATACTGATGGCTCCATGAATCTCGGCCTTGCCATTTCCTAGGTTATGGCTCCCATACATATGCCCTTTCGCTTGGGCCCAGGCAGAGCCACTGGGACAAGAGTCAGCCTTGCTTCGAAGAATCATTCGCACAGCATACATACCCAGAAGCATAGCACGCCAAGAATTCCAGCAGACCAGTCTCTTTCGCATTCAACCGGCTTTCTTCGGCCATCAGATCACCATATATAGCGTTGATGGCACTGCAATCACAATATTAGTAAAACATGTCTGACAGAGACAGGATTCTTCTACCGGACACTCACAACTCAGACAAATCTCCCCCAGAGGCCAGCGACATGTTCTCTAGGACACGATCTGTATGCTGAGCATAGATCTTGGAGAAGAACGCTTTCCCACGAGCATCCTTTTCGGGTCTCTGCAGACTTTGTCGTAGCGACTTATCATTGTCCAATTCCTTTTCGATCTCTGGCGAATCTGCGAGGATCGCTTTACGCAGTGCAGTGCATGCGTTGATTCCCTGCTCGTTCGTGGTAAGTACAGCATTCGACTGACCGGGAGAACAAGTTCTCACCTTTGGAAATCCAACGAGCGATGAGGCCTTGAGTAGGGCTTCTCTCAACTTCCTCGCCTTTCCTATCAGCTCCTTATCGAAGCTGGCGCTCTTGACATATTTCCACAGAGACTCAATTAAGTCCATACGATCATTGGTCTGAAACACTAATCCAGCGTAGACATACCAAACACCTCTTCCAGCGCCAGGGAACTGACTTTCCAGCTTTTGAAAGAACCCATTATCGATCGCCATCTTGTTCTTGACCACTCTTGGAATAGGAATCGACATCTTGCCGACCTATATGGCCTTTCAGCCCTTCTGTATGCGGCAATTCTGTGGACGAGTCGGATGCTCGCTCATCAGAAGATCTGGAGAAAACTTGCCGGCCGGGTGCGTCATTTGGGTGCCGTGTCGTGCCGAAATGGAATCTGGACCCGAAAATCTTCAGTTGGCCAATGCTTACAAGGCTATTCTGTTCCTTTACAACACCATGGCAGATTATTAGAGGCAAGTTTACTGCTGATGAAGTGCAGGACCTCGCGATTATCTGGTATCTGAGTGGATTGCAATGTTGTTCCATGACATCGTGGTCAAAGCCTAAACGCAACCTCATCCTTCACCTTCACGGATAGGACGGAGAAGTCAATGGAAGAGCTCAATATTTGTCACATGAAAAGACCGTGCTATGATGAAATCGAATTGAATAGCAACAGTAAGTGAGTTCCCAACTGATTGCACCTTCAGCATCAATAACCACGGTTTTCAACAAAATCAATCACTGCTCCAAGATACACAACGGAAGACAGAGAAGTGGGCCTCGCAGCAGATAAGATTGGCCCAATATGACTACCCGCAAGAATTTCGAAATATGCTCATCAGTAGAAGAAGCGATGCGCGACCTCAAATCTGGCGCGACAATCATGGCTGGAGGCTTTGGACTGAGTGGCATTCCGGAGACAATCATCGAATATGTCAGAACTCAAGACCACATCACAGACCTCAATATGATCTCCACCGAAGCTGGCGACGACGACTGGGGACTTGGCAGGCTGTACGAGAAGAACAAGATTGCCAGACAATGGCTCTCATCCATCGGACGGTGCAAAGTCATGGAAAAGGCCTACCTATCTGGCAAGACCGAGCTCTTCCTAACTCCTCAAGGAACATTTGCAGAGAAGATTCGATGCTGTGGAGCAGGAATTCCAGCTTTCTATACCAGAGCTGGTATGAACACTCTCTATGTCGAAGGCAAGCTGCCAACGAAGTACGACTCGGAAGGGAATGCCATAGCATTCAACAAAGCTCCCGAAACGAAGAAGTTTAAGGGTAAGTAGTACCTACTGGAAGAAGCTTTTGAAATTGCTGAATTCGCCTGGATAAAAGCATGGAAAGCCGACAAGATGGGCAATTGCATCTTTCGTGGAACATCGTTCAACTACAACCGAATAATGGCAAATGCAGCTAAGATTACCATTGTGGAAGCCGAGGAGATCTATGAAGCAGGAGAGTTGTCGCCGGAATCTATTCATCTGCCTGGTCTGAATGTCAACCGTCTCTTCAAAGGCGAGAAGTGGGGAAAAGTGGAAGTTTTGAAGACAGATGATGGCGAGGACGAGAAGAAGGAGATGACTGTTCGCGACACTATAGCTCAGAGAGCAGCGAAGGAGTTCGTGCCCGGATCGAGCTGTAATCTTGGAGTTGGCATGCCGACATTGGCTTCCGATTATGCTGCCAAAGACGGACGACACGTCTACGTACAATCTGAGAACGGCGTAATAGGTGTTGGAGGCTATCCGAGGAAGGGTCAAGAGATGTCTGATTGGATCAATGCAGGCAAGGAGACGATCGTGCCGATTCCTGGAGCTAGCACTTTCGGAAGTGATATATCCTTCGGTCAAATTCGAGGAGGACATCTAGATCTTACTGTGCTTGGTGCACTAGAGTGTAGCCAGTATGGCGATATTGCGAACTACAGTAAGTGGTCCATTTCTGCATATCGATACTAACACTAACCTACTCACAGTGATCCCCGGAAAGATGGTGAAGGGTATGGGAGGCGCAATGGATCTCGTAGCCAATCCAGAAGAAACCAAGATCCTTGTCGTCCAAACGCATTGCGACAAGCATGGCAATCCTAAGATCAAAGCCAAGTGTGATTTACCTCTTACTGGAGCGAAATGCGTGCATACGATTGTTACGGAATTGGCTTGCTTTGATGTCGATCATGAGAAGGGTTTGACTTTACGGGACTATAACCCTGATAGCAGTATTGAGGAGATTATGAAGAAGACGGGCTGTGAGTTTGAGGTTGCTGATGAATGTGGGCCGTGGAAGATATAGAGCTCCCTTCCATTCTGGACGAGTACTGTGTTCTGTAATACAATGCTCTGCTAGAGGCACAGTAAACTGCCAATCCCAGAGAGTGCAGCTACACCACAGCCAAACCCTCGATGATCACCCGCTCGTGCTCTTTGGGTCATACCATCCATTAATCGGCTCATACTCGCAAATATCAACAACATCGCTCACAGGATATATCCCATACCCAAAAGCCTCCATTTCAGCATCAACTCCAGTCTCATTCTGTAGGCTACACCACTCAGTGGTATACCCTCGATACCAGTTACTATCGCAGCGATAACATCCAGGAATCTCGAAGTCTGTCTGTAATGCGAAAGTGGCATTCTGGAGGACGCTGTTGCGATAGGAGTAGTATTCTAGGACATCCTACCTAGATGGTCAGCCTGTTGTTCATCATAATCAAGATCAAGTACGACTCACGATCGAAACATGCTTCGAGATCATTCCGTTCACGCCTGGAGTGATGCGCGTCCAGTATTGGGCCCCACCGGTGCCCTTACAAGGAGTGTAGCAGTTCAGTGGTTCACAACTCGACCTACAGGCAAGTAAGTGGTTGTACGTCTATTGTGGAAGTTCCCATATCTACCAATCGAGTCTGCATTCGTACTCGGCATCTCCACCTTGTTCAGATACGGCTCCTGGTCTTGAGATGTTGAAGCTCACTACATGGTTTTCGGACCACGGGTTGATGGTGTCGCCTTTTATACCAGTGTAGCCATCTTGAGCTTCGAAGGGAAATATGTGGAAGGATTGCTGGGCTAAGGATCCAATGGTGAGGCACAGAACGGCGGTGATGGTGAAGTGCATGTTCTCGATAGAACGAATGTACTCGTGTGCTTATGATCGAGCGTAGCTTGAGTCTTATACTTCCACAGTATCTGATTAGCCCAGCTGCCAGCTGCATAGACAGTGGATAGCAACACGAGAGTGGTACTACCAGAAGGATTGCCAAGATCTCGATGTGAATGTGTTGCAGCTTGATATGGTCATGCGAGGTTGTACAACATTCCAAGTGGCTTGCCAAGTATCGTTCAGCTCGTCGAATGCAATGAAGCTTGCTTGATTGCGCGCGTTGGCCACCTGGTCAGTTCGTAGATAGTGTGATGGCGATTTCACCTTGACCTTTCTGTAGACGGTGACCAGTGAGGCCAGCTGAATGCAATGATTTGATATTTCGCAAGATGTTCTATCTATTTCATCGCAGAACTTTCAGTATCAGCTCTGCTGACGTCCGGTACATCATACATGCAAGCGTATAGATTAGCTGTTCAGCTACTGCGGTGCTGTAACTCCAGTCAGTGGAGCGCCTTGCCCAGCGATAGCCTGGCCAGTCAGAGCAGCACCCTCCTTACCCTCCATTCCATTCGCAAGATTCTTCTTATGCACAGCATGCGCCTGCTCAATACGCTTCTTGTCATCGTCCGCATATGTTCCCGACCTCAAGTTCACTGCCGTACCTGTCAGCACAGTACAGTCTCAGGCCAAAGTGAACAATCATTGGGTCTTCTTACCCTCCTTCTTTCCCGCACTCAAGCTCGAGAACCCAACGCCGTAGTTGTAGGTCAGAGTGCCACCAATGTTGGCTCCCATGAGGAGAAGACCGAGAGTCACACCTTCAGCGAGCACGAAACTGCTGGAGGGAGCGTATGCTGCTGTTGCCGTGCCTGGAACCTTACCAGCAATGGTGTTGTTGACTTGTGATCGTCTGCTGTACCAGATATATGTGGAGACTGCCAGTACAATGTCGTTCATCAGAGCATGGGCGATTGTGGCCTTGACTTTCGTCTTGATGGTTGAGCCATCTGCCTCGTACATTCCTTGCTTCTGGATCATCATGATCAGCTCACGGCCGCCAGTGACGACTGCTGGGATAGCAGTCACAAGACCAAGCGAGAGCAGGTAGTAGGAGGATCGCGTGATGTCGTTGGGGCCGAGAAGGGCATTTTGGGCGAAAGCTGGGAGAGAGTCGCGGTAGTGGTGCAGGATGTCGAGGACGTAGGCTGTGAAGAGGAAGGCGATGGGAAAGTGCACTGCCGCTGGGTGAACTGGTCTGCATCATACTAGTCAGCCTGCTATTCTCTGCTTCTCCTTGGAATGAGGTTGATACAACTCACTTGCCCATTTTCGCTGATGCTGCTTGTGCTTACTGCTACTGCTACTGCTACTGCTGAGATGTGATGATCGTCGTTGCAGGTGTCAGAAACAGCAAAAAAGTGGTAGATGGCAAAGGGGCCGTTTGTGTCTTGATATACTTGGCCTCAATGTATCGAAGATTGAGCTTACATTCCCTTCTCTCCTCATGCTGTGCGAGACTGCTTCACGTCCGAAGTCTGTGATTCACGTCCCTGTTCTGCCGAAGCATCATCACCTCTACGAGCTTGTTCATTGGACAGTACACCCTTGCAGTCCGGCTCCCCTATTTATGGGCACGGATTGTGCTCGATATTGTCCGAAGAAACATCAACTTTGACGAACACAAGGCCAGAGACAACATCGTCAGACTGATCAGAGTGGTATGGAGTCTGTCCAGATCGGTGCCGAGCAGAATCGGACTGCAGAAGGCTGACATTTACCACGGTATTGTCAAGCTTTTCAATACTCTCATATCCAGCTTGAAGCATCACGAACGGAGTTTGACCAGATCCTGTTACTCTGAGACACACGAACAATGCCAGACGAGGAGTTGCGTGAGGGAGTGTGCGATGTGCGTAGAAGACGTAGCTTCGTCCAAAGTCTTACTCCTGGAAAGCAAGCGTCGCTACTTGGGTCACTCTCTATGGGTTTGCTTCGAAGACCTTTGCTGACAGAAGCTACGAATTGGGACAATGCTCACAACGAAACACTGCCGCAATGGTACTGAGCAGCTCGATCTCCAAGAGGATACGGAAGAGTAATGTGTTGAGAAGAAGCACCCGACATCGAAAGCTCAAGCCAAACAATATCCACATGTGAGGACCGAATCTTTCCACGCCCTACGCGTATTATTACGCCCAGAGAGCACGTGCTCTAGGCTTAGCTTCGATATCAAGATGTCAAAGATCTGATGTTATGATGAGTTGACATGACTGCATCACAGCAATTGGAGCTGAGAGATAAGCTCTCCACATTTGGACCTCTGATCCTGCACGCCCTGCGTGTTTACCAGCAATTATCTGCAGAGGATAAGTAGTTTTGTCCAACCCTTTCCATTACTTCTTATTCTATATCGTTTGAACGAGCAACATCATGGCAGGTAATCCGATACCAGTACCCGGACCAGCAGAAAGGATCCTCTGTATGCCAGATCTCCAAGCAGCAGCGTCCAAGAAGCTGTCAACCAGTATTCGAGGTGAGCAAAAACCGCTTCTGGGAGACATATACGTACTGACTGTTGTTGTACAGAATTCTACAACTCCGGCTCAACAGACCAAATCACAATCTCAGAAAACTCCTCCGCCTACAACAAATACCGAGTCCGACCTCGCGTACTCGTCGACGTCTCCAAGACAGACACATCCACAACATGTCTAGGCCGCAAGATCGCTTTTCCATTATGTGTGAGCCCTGCTGGAGTGCAAGGTGGAGCACATCCAGATGGTGAACTCGGCACGTCGCGAGCTTGTGCACGTAAAGGTAATCATGCATTTCAGACTTCCCTGTGCTCCGTACGAAGGTATAATAACGATCTTTATAGGCGTCAATATGGGCATCTCGACTTTCGCCAACAACTCCATCAAAGATATACGCTCTGCTGGTCTATCAGTTGACAAGGGCATGGTACATGTGATGCAAATGTACACGATGCGTGATCGCGAATTGCAATTACAGATCATCAGAGAAGCCGAAGCACAAGGTTGCAAAGCTATATTCCTCACAGCTGACAGTCCAGTCTTGGGAGTGAGGTACAACGAATGGCGAAATGATTTCCGGACGCCAGGTCACTTGGAGTTTCCGATCATTCGATGGAAGAAGGAAGATATTGCGAAGAGAACGCATGACGATGGGTTTGTCTCTTTCAATGAGATTGGACATTCTTGGGTTCATCCCTCCGTTCTTCAGCATGCGGAGTTGATTGCTGATGATGTGTGTTGGCAGGCTAGAGAGATACCTTGGTTGAGAAGTGTTACGAAGATGGAAATTTGGATTAAAGGAGTGCTTACGGCTGAGGATACGTTGATGGCTGTTCAGACGGGGTGTGATGGGATTATTGTGAGTCCACTCCGACTGACCTGACCTCCACATCCTGCTTCCACTCACTGACTCGTTACAGGTCTCCAACCACGGTGGTCGCCAATTAGACCAAGTCCCAGCAACAATCGATGCCTTACCCGAATGTGTCGAAGCCGCAGCTGGTCGGATACGCATCCACATCGACGGTGGCATTCGAAGCGGAACTGATATTTTCAAAGCTTTGGCTCTTGGAGCAGAGTGTTGCTGGGTTGGGAGACCTGCTCTGTGGGGCCTAGCTTACGATGGGGAGAATGGCGTAAAGTTGATGCTGGATACTCTGCACTCAGAATTCTTGCGTTGTATGCAGTTGACTGGATGTGTTAGTGTCAAGGATATTACAAAGGCTTCGCTCGGGGTAGTGAGGCCCGATGGACCATTGGCGAGGCTGTGATGTGTTTACGCGAGGATGGCTATGCAGGTCAGATGGAGGTGCAGTGCAGCTTTGGGGGTCGTTTGGTTGTCTTCTTCAGCCGGGCATGAAGACAAGTGAGGGACCGTATACATTTCTTGCGGTTTGAGGCTACTTCGAAAAACAAGGAGACTGTAGTTTGTGCCCATCGGCGCATGTGAAGATACATATTCAATGAACTCTTTCGTATTGAGTTGGCGCATTGAGTGATTTTGTACAGTGGTACACGGCTCTCCGCGGAGAGCTCCTACTGGAGAACGTGCTCCGGCGTGCTCTTGGTCGCCCTGGCAGTCATCAAACTCGACGAAACCCGTTCTGCGTGCGTGTGTAGTATTTGATAGACCTTAATCTCTCTGTTGTTGTTCCTCGAGTCCTGGTTGAAGTGCAGTGGACGAGGTCGAGTCGCGGGCTGGCCAAGCCATTCCCACTTCAAGTGCTCCACTTAGTTCTACTTCGCGCCTTCCATGTTTCCTGCATCATCCATCTCCAACCTCGCACAGAGCTGACCGGCTGGCATCGTCACGAGTCGAGCGAGGTCTCCACCGAGCACGCCATGCTAGACTCGAAGGCTGTTGCTCTGCTCCCGCCATGAGTGCACTGCGCTGTGAGCGATATACCAACACCTCCTGCTAGCTGATGGCACGCAGGCCTATCTGAGACAGGATCACCACGAACCTGTTCACGCGATACCAAGCATTATCACCGTCTTGGCCGCAGCAGCACCCAAGGAGCATTAACCGGAAGAGATAACAGAAGTGGCAGCTATTCCTTGGAGCTGGTCTTGTGGTGGAGACTTAGGTGAGGAGGGGTAGCAGTCGCGTCTGATTTGGCAAGTAATCAAGCCGTAATCGAGTACCTGCAGTGCCGTCCGCCTTCTCGATTGGAACCTCTCCATCGCGGGCGTTGATTCTATGACAGATTGACAACGAGAAAGAGACGGAAGAGCGGCTGACAAAGGCTGGCCTGGTTGTGTTCGGTTACTCCACGACTGACACCAACCTCTTCTGCTGGACAGTAACTATTGACGAACCAGTAGAGTGGGCCACGCGACACCTCCTCGTGCTTAACCGGCTGCCCTGCTGCGATTCCTTCCCACCCGCGGACCAGCTGTGAGTTGTCTTGTGGGTTCTCTTGTGAATCTTGGAAGACCTCACTCGTCAAATCTACCTTACCTATCACCGCTCCCCAGGTAGTCTGCATCGACCCGATTCGCATGCGTGCATTGGCCTCATTCGCAGAGTCCTATCACTCCACCTCACTCTATTCCAGCGAGCACCGCACACTCTCCATATCGACCATCACGATGCCCGCAAGAAACAGAGGCCAACGTCGGCCGGCAATGTACAACACTCCTCACATCAGGAATGGAGGCTTTGGAGTGTTACAAGTAGAGGCTGTAACGAATCGCGCAGCATCGGTTCAGCGGAGGCACCTTGCTGCCAGTCAACTACGCATGAGGGACATCGAACCTGATGAACTGAGTTCGTCAGAATGGGTGCGCTTCCTTGTCATGGAAGGCAGAGAGCGCGATAGATTCATCTCGGACTTCGCTAGGCAAAGAAGAGAAAGCAGCAGCTCTAGCTCATCGAGCGAACCTACCACCGACATGGACCGGGAGGTGGCACACGACAAAGCAGAGGAAGCGCGACTGGAAGCTGAAGATGCTCGACGAGAAGAACAGCGAGCGATGGATCCGACAAGATCGCCTTCACCTCCTTCACGTAGTGGGGCGAGAAGTCCTGGTGCTGGCACGACTCCTTTCGTCAGCATCTGGGCAAGGCATATCGACGGTATCGAGCGAGCTGAGAGCGAGGGCGTGACATACACGCCACGGAGACCCATGCATGCCAGACGTGCTGTTGATGCCGAAGAAGCACCGCCAGCCTACAATAGCATCATGCCTATTGGCGAAGCGCCACCGGCATACTCGCCAACTTCAGATGACGAGGGATCTGGTCCGTCAAGAAGGAGCAGGATCAGGCGCTTCAGCGACCAGTATCTGAACCGCTTCTAGCAGGTCCAGTCCTTGGCAGTATCCAGGCATACGATACTTTAAGCATTAGTATAGGCGTTCTTGGCTTTGACTCTCAGCTTCACAGCATAGGCATACTGGCAGGCCCAGGTATATGGGCGAAATAGATGGGTTTCGGCAACTTACGATGATACGCACTTCATGATGGGATGTGCACCACGAAGCTCGACTGCCACGTATTGGAACGTCTGCAGACATAGATAGCTCAGAATGAATGAAAATGCCCTTGCTCCTTCAGCCGTCTACTCGACGACGTGCGACTGCCTGTTTCTGGAACGTTGGCTCTCCGAAATATGCTCAACAGCTACGGTACCACCCAAAGGCTGGCACCAATTTCGAGTGCTTAAAATTGTCTCGAGAGCCGTGCCCGCTTCCAGGAAAGCTGCAGTGGGTACTGTTGAAGGAGCTCAATTCTGAATTGCTTCGAGATAGCAAACACCACGGCACGACCGTGTATACTCACGGCGTCTAGGGTGTTTCAAAAAGATCCCGCAGTGTCGTCAGCACGCCATGCTGGTGGCGGATGCCATGCTCATCGAGATGTGGCGGAGATCTGTGCAAAAAAGGAGGACTGTAAGCTCACTCCACCATTGTTGGATGTGATATGTCTTGGCAAAGTGTTGGACGAAACATCGAAAGGTAAGCAAGCGGCACTGGCAAACAGCCCACTATTCACGACTGTGGCACGAGGAGCAAAAGGAAAGGTTGATCACCTCGAGCGAGAGTCGAACTCGCAATCTCTGGCTTGGCCTGTGATATACATCACTTCGGAAACCAGTGCTTTAACCATTAAGCTATCGAGGTTGGGTGGGATGTCTAGGAGACTCAAGAGTGAGAGTCTCCTAGAACCACCGACAGACAGAGACCTCAGCTTGTTTATGACAGCTCAGTTGAGCTCAGCCGATGTTTGTTCCGAGCCTCAGCAACGGGAGCCTGCCTTTAGAGCCGAAAAGAAGCTCCCTCTGCAACGCTGGAAGCCGTCCCCTTGTCCGACACACAACTAGCGAGGCCTCGAAACACCGTATACCATCACAGACGATACCACACCTCACGCAACATCAGCCCGAGGTCTTTCTCTCGCCTTCAAACTATACGCCACGCCACTACGTCCACATCTATACTCAACAACACAACGAAACATGGCCACAGAGAACAAGGAGAACGACGGCCCGCTCGCGCACGAATGGTCCTGGACCGCAGAAATGGACGCCGACCTCTTGCAACGCGGCTCGGAAGGTGAAGACACCTTGGAGGAGCACCTCTCCAACATCGCGCAGTCCTTCGCCGAGAGGTACTACGTCAACATCAAGGCCGCAGACATCGAGGAGCGCCTGAGCTTTCTGCGCGCGAAGGAGGAAGCTGCGCTTGCTCGTCCCTCTTGGCTACGAGAGTAGCCACGGCATTGTGAGCTCGGAGAAGCCGCTTGTGGCATTTTGGTGATGGAAACAGAGAAGGATATGAGGTGGAGTGAGCTCGCGCAGTACTTGGAGAAGACATAGCACGCCGCAATACCACAATGTGTTCTCAACCAAGCTCAGCAGTTCACGCTCGTGTCCCGGCAGAGATTTACCGCGGGAACAGAGATAAGTTGCTCTTGAATGTGATGTCACTGACTCACTCTCCCAGCTGCCTTTCACGAGGATGACGACCGAGCACCATTATACCTACCTAGTAGCCTCTCGCAATCGCGATGGCATTCTGGAGACATGATGATGAGAATCCGCTCACCCTCTCCCGCTCCCTCTTAGCCACAAGCCCAGGCATGGCAGCGCCAGATAGCTCGCGCTGGGTCAGACACGGTCACTTCAGAGACACGATGATGGGAATTCGCTCGCACTCTCCCTGACACTTCCCCCCGCAGCCACTAGCTAGGCCATGGCAGCGCCAGATAGCCTGCGATAGGCCAGACACGACCGTCTCAGAGAACGTGGCAATATCTGAATGGTCTCTGTGCGTGCTTGCGTAGGCAGGGTCGCTCGATGTTCGACCATGATATCCGCTAGACTCAAGTGTACAAGTGATGGCATGGAGTGTAAGTTACCATTCAATCGTATGTATCTAACATATGTCGTGACGCTAACTTCAGGTGCATCTTGATGCACCGCATGATCCTTGCTCCACCGCTATGCGCTGAGAATGACAGTCTTCCTGAGAGCCTACCTCTTAGGACTCACTCCTTTTTCAATATCCTTCTCTAGCTCGATGCACTCCTCGATGGCAGCACTAGTCTCCATCGCGGCACCCGCTCCTGCTTCTGCCTCCATTCTCTTCGTGAGCTTATCGGCTGCTCTCTTCTGCCTGGCATCTCGCTTTCGCTGATCGTCTGCCATCTGTCTGATCAATGCTGATTTTTCTCTAATCTTGTGTCCATATAGATAGAACACGAAAGGTATGGGTATGCAGATGACTTCTAGCAGGCCAAGCAGAGTCCCGGCCCAGTTCGCCCCTAATGCCTTGTACATCGAAGGTCCTGCCAGAGGTAGTGTCGCTCCCATGACAGATCGAAGGACGGCGTTGCCCGCCAATGCTGATGCTGCATATATGCCATAACTCTGAACGAGGTAGTTGCTTGCGTAGATGAAGACCCCAGCATTTCCAGCGCCGAAAGGTATTCCTGCCAGGATAGGAATGACCCATGGTGCTCTGTCTGGTGTGCAAGTCTGTGCGAATATGATCTGGCCTGTTGGAATGAGGACAGAAGCGATGCAGACGACGCTGACCATCGCTTCTGGATAAGGACGTCCAGTCTCCGGGTCATGCTTGTGCGCATTGATCATGCGACGAATCAGGGGCTCGCAGACAATCACTATCATGCTACCAACGCCTGTTCCAACGAATGAAAGACCCGTAAAGCCAGGTGACCAGCCTCTTATGTCTGAAAACACGATCGGATATGCCACGAAGCACATATACAAAATTCCGTAGACGAGCGCAATGTACACGTCCCAGAAGATGCAGATCGGCTCTGTGATGGCCAGATGGAATGGCCTCGTGAGGTTGACCTTCAGCAGTGGTAAGAAGCTGAGGTTGTCATCGTACCGACTCCAGTACTTGCTGTTGTCCGTCTCCTTCCTGCGTTTGGCTGCCCTCTTACGAAGAAGTGCTGGGGCATAGGTTTCGGGCACGAGTGCGACGACAAGCCAAGCGACAGCTCCAACTATGACCACCACCCAATTGGTCCATCTCCAACCCAGATATTGATACACGAATCCGCCGACGACGGGTCCTATCACTGGACCATTCATTGGGCCTATACTCCAGACCGAGAATGCCAGGGCTCTGTGGTCCTCGTCCACTATGTCGTTGACTGTGCCCGGCGCATTGCTTATCATCGCCGCGGCGCAGAACGCTCCAAAGAATCTTATCACCAGGATAGTCGCAATGTTCTGTGCAACAGCGCATGGAATGACGAATATCGTGAAGAGCGCCATGGTGATCAGGTAGATTGGCCTTCGTCCATACATCTCGCTAAGAGGAGCAAGGATCACACTGCCTGTGGCCATTCCCAGAAGATATGTCGTGACGCCCAGGATACCTTCACTCTCCGTCAAGCCAAACTCGGCCACCATGCCAGGTATAGCACTCGTATAGGATGTCGAATAGAGCACAGTAGTCGTGGTGGCGAAGCTCATAGTCAGGATCACCAGTCCTTTGCGAAACAACTTCCAGTTCTGCGGATTCGACATCTCGCCCACTTCGAAATCAACTTCATATGCCCCATCCTGAGTTCCAGTAGTGCCAGCTGTGCCCTGAGTCCATGTTCGATCCATCGTCGGAACAATACCGCCGACTGCATTGGTTGATGACGTTCTCGATAAGTCGTTATGGAGTCCATGGTCTCGTGAATCTCGACTGTGTCGGCTGTATAATGATGGTCTTGAGATTGTCGATATGCTGTCTGATGAGGTGGACGTAGGTGATAGTGGATGCTCAACAGTCATGACAGACCCGCGCCTGTCTCCGTCCATGGCGACACTACTGTGCCCAGCAGATGTCTTTTCGTCTTCCATCGCCATGCCAGTGATATGAAGTCAAATCGATTGTACGTGACAGCCTCGCCAGGAAATCAGTAATTGAAATAGCAAGATGGTGATCCGATGTCCGAGACCTAGTTGTTATGAGTCTTGCGTGCGCTTCTTAAGATGATCAGTAAGCCTCGCATACTGGCATTACAGTCATGCCGTGGGATCTGATGGTTCTTGGCTTGCGTGGAAGAATACGAGGACGAAGAGCCGGAGGTATTGCTGTATTGCAGGCCTGTATGTACCTAGACGTGGCCGTGAGAGCAGTTTCGTGCAATCACGACGAGATGAAAATCAGAGTGCTGTACCTGCCATGTCCACAGTTTGGGTGGGTCTTGCGCCTTTCGGCAATGCACTTCTAAGGTACTTGCTTGACTAGCCAACTGGTGAAGAGCGGAATGCAAGAAGCCTCTAGCCTCTGTGCAGCTCAAGGTCGATCAAGAGCGATACGTGCTTTCGATGTTGCTGCACACCAGGATACTTGAGGCCAATGGCGAGCGCAAGACATGCTCCCAGGTGGCAGCGTGCAGGCATAGTCTTGCTTTCGATCTCTTGACCGCATCGTGTTTGCAGCTACTCTTTGCACTGTCTCAGAGATGCCATCTTTGATAGGACAATTCCATCACGCGGAAAGAGACCACACTTGCCGACTTCCGCATCCAAAGTGCTTGGTGCTCCGTTATCGCGTCGCGTCCCACTCTCGATGCGCGACGATATGCAAGATCGCAGACTGCAGCCAGCGATGTTCTGCCACCGTGGATGCCATCTGGCGCGCGACCCTTGAAGCGCCGTCCTGACCTCGAGAAAACATCCTCCAACGACTGTTCGGACATGTTGTTCCTCTCTTTTGACCACCTCAGCAAAGCCGAGACCGGCGGGATACAACCAATGGCTCGCTCTGGCTACCGCCGTTAAGCAAGGATGATCGCGCCCGAAGTCGTGGAGGTCTGCATGTGCTGTGCGATGCAGCATGTGGAAAACAAACAAGATGTCCTCGCTGAGTGTCGACTTCATCAAAACTGTGAGGTGACGGTTGTCAAGGATTCGCGATGTCCCAAGAAAGCTTCAGATCTGGCCACTTCATCATCCATGCTCGTCTCTATCCATGATCTGCTGCTGGAACATAGGTATCGCGAAGGCAATCATGTTTCTGCAATTGCGACCATACGATATGCCTCTGTCTCCTGGCTGAGCTGATGAAATGGCCACGTTCAAGAAAAGTTGACAAAACGTCGATCGACACGCTCGGAGACAGTTCCAGCTCCAGAAAATACCATAGACATGCGGAGAAATACGGAGGCCAGTTCCTACATCTTTCTCCAGGACGGATAGCTCGTAAAGCGCTACTCAACATATAACTGGACAGGAAAGGCGACTCCTTGTAAGCCCACCGGAACACCCCATGCTAGGCTATGCGAACACTCGACTTCAGGCGTTGTTCTCCATTACAACAACCTTCAAAATCGGCAGCACGTGATGCGGCTCATATCAAGCAAGTCTGAACCTCGGAAGACGATCGACCAGCCCCAGAATCGGCATGGTCTAGCTGCAACCGAAGCGGCGGCAGCAGCGGGAGTTAGCTTGTGACTTCAACCTTCACGCGTCGTTTGCCCAGTCACCATCCTCCCTTGATCCGAGGCCTTTTCGAAAGCATGTGAGAAATGCTTCCTCGGCCAGAATGAACACTTTTTACCTGCCAAATGGCTGAAGATGACTCTGGACTACCGGCGAAAGAGCATCTGTAGGCCGGGCGAGATCGGATAACAGTGGTAGGCGTGTATCAGAAGCTTTGTCTCTCATATACAAGTAGGTTCTTCGGTTGTGACGTGATGTCAAAACAGATCTCCCCTCTCTACAACCGACCTCTTCTGTAGTTCAATCTCTGATTCAGCTACAATAACGCTGTACGGCAACTCAACTTCACATATCCTGAACCAACAGTCAAGTCGACACGCTGGCGGATACCCTCAAGAAGATCGCATCGTCAGTCGCTTCTGTCTTGCAACCAATTTCTGTCGATCCGCCGATCTCAGGAACAATGTCTGGAGACGCTGAGCAGCAAGGCTTCGAGCAGGAGGTGAAGGCGGTGCAGCAGTGGTGGACGGACTCAAGATGGAGATACACTCGCAGACCTTATACTGCTGAGCAGATCGTCTCCAAGCGTGGAACGATCAAGATTGAGTACCCAAGCAACCATCAAGCTAAGAAGCTTTGGAAGCTGGTTGAGGGTCGTTTCCAGGTCAGACAATACTTGTCCTAATTGCAATGCATCGTGCTAATTGAATAACAGGAGAAAACCGCGTCAGCAACATATGGATGTCTCGACCCAGTCATGGTGACACAGATGGCTAAGTATATCGACACGGTCTACGTCTCTGGATGGCAATCCTCGAGCACTGCTTCCAGCTCTGATGAGCCAGGTCCAGATCTTGCAGATTACCCATACACCACTGTTCCCAACAAGGTAAACCACCTCTTCATGGCCCAGCTCTTCCACGACCGCAAGCAGCGCGAGGAACGCCTCAGCACTCCTCCGAGTGAGCGTTCGAAGCTTACCAACACCGACTTCCTTCGTCCAATTGTCGCTGATGCCGATACTGGACACGGTGGTTTGACTGCTGTAATGAAGCTCACTAAGCTCTTCGTTGAGAAGGGAGCAGCTGGTATTCACATTGAGGATCAAATGCCAGGTACTAAGAAGTGCGGACACATGGCTGGCAAGGTTCTTGTTCCAGTTAGCGAGCACATCAACCGACTCGTGGCCATCCGTGCCCAGGCAGATATCATGGGTGTCGATCTTCTCGCTGTTGCCAGAACCGATTCTGAAGCCGCTACTCTCATTACCTCGACCATCGACCACCGCGATCACTCTTACATTCTCGGATCCACTAACGCAGCTCTTCAGCCACTGGGGGACCTCATGTATGCAGCTGAGCAAGCTGGCAAGAACGGTCCTGCTCTTCAAGCTATCGAGGATGCCTGGACTGCTCAAGCAGGCCTCAAGCTCTTCCACGAGGCTGTTGCTGACACGATCAACGCTGGCGTGCACGTGAACAAGGCACAGCTTATCGAGGAGTTCAACAAGCAGGCAAAGGGAAAGAGCAACTCTGAGGCTCGCGCCATTGCCAAGGGTCTGACTGGAGTCGATGTCCACTTCGACTGGGATGCTCCACGAACTCGCGAGGGCTACTACAGATACCAGGGTGGTACTCAGTGCGCCGTCATGCGTGCTGTAGCATACGCCCCATATGCAGATCTCATCTGGATGGAGAGCAAACTTCCTGATTTCGCTCAAGCTAAGGAGTTCGCTGATGGTGTCCACGCCGTGTGGCCAGAGCAGAAGTATGACATCCTCCCCACAATTTGACCTCGGCACAAAAGTGGCAACAGCTTGCTAACATTTTCGTTTTCCTTCTAGGCTCGCATACAACCTCTCCCCATCATTCAACTGGAAGGCAGCTATGAAGCCTGCTGACCAGGAAACCTACATCAAGCGTCTTGCTACTCTCGGCTACTGCTGGCAATTCATCACGCTTGCAGGTCTGCACCAGACTGCACTTATCGCCGATCGTTTCTCGAAGCAGTACGCTGCACGTGGCATGCGTGCTTATGGCGAGATTGTGCAAGAACCGGAGATGGAAGAAGGTTGCGAGGTTGTCAAGCACCAGAAGTGGTCCGGAGCCAACTACGTTGATGGTCTGCTACAAATGGTGCAGGGTGGTATCAGCTCCACCAGTGCCATGGGCAAGGGTGTCACTGAAGACCAATTCAAGTAGACAAAGACGCATGAAAGACAGGGTTTGGTGTGTAACTTTTGGGATACCATATACGACGAAAGTTGCATTTATCTGGCATTGAAGAAATCATCATGGAGACCAGAAGAGGCCTTTTACTGGCATTATCACTACTGCTACTACTCGTACAGATACCCTCTCATCGACCTCCTCCAGAAACTCCTGCGAAACCAACTCCACTATCAGCTCGAGGACGACTTTTACACATCCCACATCCTCCACAAGGCTTTCGAACAAACATAGTTCCGTTGCAGTTCCGACACGCTGTAGCACTGTGATTCAGTAAGCAACTGGCCTTCGTGCCAAGATTGACGGATACTTACGTTCTCATTGTGCATTGCCCGCAAGACATCATCATTGATCCAGCAAGGCAGGCTGCTCTTTTCGTTGTATTGACTGGCGCTTGTGTTGTTGAAGCAAATGCTACTCTATTGGACATAATTGTCGTTTGTGCTTTCGATCGAGTAGGGGTTGATGTTTTTGCAGTTGAAACGAATGCTGCTTCTGGTCTCTTGTTCTTTCTGGACTATTTGAAGTTGATGTATATCCGGCAAAGACAAGTACGTTGTACTTGTATGATCGATCTTCGAGTGAGGAGTGTGACGTATTTTCGAATATCGATCGATAGCAAACGTGTATCTCCTTCGTTGAGTTCGTGAGTTCGTGAGTGCGAATTGTCTCGATTTCGTCCTTTCGAAGTAGTCAAAGGTATAAGTATCTCAACAATGCGTTTGCAACAAAAGTCCGTAGCTCGTAGAATCCTACACGGAACTGTCAAAAGTATATAAATGTTGTATCCTCTGCTGGTTGGGGAGGACATTCCCGCCGAACGACCCACCACCACACTTCCTTCGGAGCGCGCCTAGGCCTCGAAAGCTATTTTTTGTTGTTTGTCGCCCTTGTACATTCGTCAACATTCCAGAGGCCGAATAAGAATCTCGAGAACAGGCATTACTATTTGGCACTTGGGTTTCACAGTGATCACTGTTGACGGCTTCTCCAATGCAGCCAGCCGCCCGCTGCGCGCTTCGGTTGACTTTTGGTGTGTAGCACACACGCCGCTGCACTGCCCTGCGTTTACCAATGTGATGGGCGTTGAAACATAGACTAGAGAACTGTCAAGCGGCTGCTGCTGCTGCTGACGTGGTCGCATGATAGAAAGTCGTTCGTGCTGTGATGCGAAACTTACCGATTCTATGGGACTTTCTCTATCAGAAGAGCTGCCAAATAGAGCATAGATCATCTGCTTCTCGAAGGATGTCACAACAGCCTGTCGACAGTTCGGCAAGAGTTGTACGAGTGGACTCGTGTGTGCGGCAAGTGAGCAGCAGCTCGCTTTCGTCCTTCTCTTGCCATGATGATCGTAGTTCTACCTCCGTGGGTGTCAAGAAGACCACAAGATCCTTGATAAACCGCACAGCATGCAAAACATGCCGGAAGTCAAAAAGGTTGCATGAACCGAACCATAGACCACAACGGCCCTATGCATACTGCAACAACGTTATACATATAGGGCTGCAGATGATATATAGTTCTTACCATATAAGTGCACAGCATAGAGTCGTCTTATGGTAGACCACTTGCCGAGTTCATATAGTTGGACACGGCCGGGCACGGCTTTCCTGTTCCTGTTGGTGGTTGTTGTGTGACGGAAATAGTGTATATCTTTAAACTTCGCGTGAGCAACGGTCTTCTTGCTGAAACGCCAACATCATCACCAACAATCATTAGAGAAGGGAATTTGGAAGTTAAGGCCTTGAATACCTGGAGCTGAATTATCGATAATTCAACTGACTTATCTATAATTGGGATCTCAATTATATAATTCAGATTGAATACCGATAAGTCAGTCGATTTTTAGCTTCTGTCGAGTTGTGCAAGGTTGTGCAAAATTCAAGCCCAATTATCGATAATTCGACCTCAATTATAAAAGTGAGTCCAAGTCGCTTGCTACTCGCTTTTATAATTGAGGTCGCGAGCCTTTGGCTCTCGCCTATTTCCACACCCCACGACGAACGCGCGTTGAATACCTAGAACCTCGATAATTCAGTCAGACTTCCTAACTTTGCACCAATTATCGCCTGTTTCTGACTTATCGGTAATTGAGTCGAAGTATTCAAGGCCTGATAAGAGTGATGCGTATTCAAAATCCTGGGTATCAATCATATCGTGAACTGCATGAAGTCTGCTCATAGAACTCACCAGCGCCTTCGCCAGTCTAGCAGGCAGATTGCCGGTGTGTCATCCTAACCCGCCCATAACGCCATTCCAATCCAACCTCGTGATGAGGTATGTCTTCCCATTAGTCCAAGCCATGTGCACCCGTAATAGTCTCCTAATTCATTGTTTCCCATCCGTATCCAGAAGCTCCGTACTTAGGCCGGCTGTCAGTCGCAAAGTTCATCGAGCAACGCAGCAGAGATGCTTACAGTCATCGAGACACTCAGCTTAAGTACTGGATGAGCTGCTCAGCATACGTGCTGTTGAGAAACGCAACTGTCGCAGCGGCACCGAATGTAGCACTTGCAGTGTACTTGACTGCTGCGCCAGCTACACGGCGGAATAAACTGCTCTTGGTGTTCTTCTTGCTGCGCATTCGAGCTGGGACTGCAATTGCGCGCTGTGTGCCGGTGGCTACGTCGACCGTGGCGACCTTCTTTGCAGCTGGCTCAGCAACAAACATGTCTTCGACGTCAGATGCTTTTCGCTTGGTGCTCGTCGACTCCTGAGCAACGCTTGTTGCAGCAGGCAGCGTAAGGAGGTCGGCGATTGTCTGCACTCGTGCTCGGGCACTCTCTTCAGGCTCCTTCTCTGGAATGGAAGCTCGAGACTGAAGAAGATTGGAAATTGACAGCTTGCCTTTGCTTGCACTGGTGGCAGGTAGCGGTGCAACAGTGGCGCTGCTCGGCTCGAAGACAGTCTGCGTAGTCTGTGGCAGACTGAAAAAGTCCATGTTGTTGTTGTCATCATCGGTCACCCACGCAGGCAAAGGACTCTGAGCGCGGTAGTAGAACGGAGAGACAGGCGTGTAGGTAGACTCGACGGTGGATGGTGCAGAAGTCGATGCAGGCTGCTGGTCCCAGCGAGTACTGCCGGACAAGTCAGTAGCCAGATTCGCGCTTGAAAATCCATTCGTGAACGGGGACGTGTACGTGTAGGTGGTGGTCTGTGCCTGAGCAGCATCCGAAGCTGGCTCTTCGCGTGGCTGCGAGCTGCGCACAGGATCGTAGCGGGGCTTCTGAGCAGCAGCCGTCTCGTTCACGAGTTCTTCCAGCCACGCTGGCTTCTGTGCTTGCATGCTTGGCTCACCAAGCTCTTCCGAAGCTTGACGCTGAGAGACGAAGCTGGTCGACTCTTCGTTGTCCGAGACGTACTGTTCGCTCTCGACGTCGGATGGTTCGAGACTAGTGTCCTCAAGTGAGTATGTGTCACAATCGTCTTCTTGGAAGTCGCCGACTAACTCGTCTCCTTGTTCAAGCATATCATCGTTATCATCTCCCTCATCTTCAGATGCGGCATCTTGCTCGCTCAAGATCTGGGATAGACCAGTGTTTTGCTCGACAACGCTCTCATCGTCGTCATCATCGAAATCAGAGTCGTGAACATTGAACTCGTGGGCGTGGAAAGGCTCAGCTGCAGCGAGCGAGTCTGGAACGAGGAGTGATCCGGCTGCGATAGACTCTGGGACAGTGCTGCGAGGTGCTGGGTTGGATGCGCTGGGGATCTGCGAGCCGGACACCCAGGTAGTCTCATCTTCGTCAATCAAACTGATGATCTTTCTGTGAGAAGCTGTGACGTCTTCAAGATCAATTGGCTGTTCTTGAGAACCCATCTTAGCCTGCTCTGGTGTTGTCTTGGCCGACGAACGCTCGTGTGGGTTGCTGACGAAAGAGTCGTCCTCGCTCTCGTAGTCGGATTGCTCGGAGTCGTCGGGGACGAGATAGCCGCGGACGTTGCTTGGTGAGACGGGCTGGCGGTAGCTGCTGTCGTGGTGGTGGTCGAGGTCGAGCTGGTGGAATGTGACTGAGACGCCGTCGTGTGCTTCTGCGGAAGAAGAAGGAAGGTTAGTAGCTGTGAGGTGTATGACTGGTGACAGTCGCCGAACGTGTTGTGTGCTGCACTTACCGTCGCCCCGTGCTACTTTCTCGCCAAACTTGATCACGTCACCTGTCTTCAGCGGGAATGGCAGATGGGGCATCAGGCGACGGCCATTCACTGTTGTTCCGTGAAGGCTCTTCTTGTCGGTCAAAGTAACTTGCTTTCCCGGCGGCTGCCATGGACTCGAGCGGAGCTCAGCGTGCTCACGGGAGACGACGGCACAGTCGAACAGAGCATTGCCAGGGGCGGCGAACATGTCCTGCTTCGTCTTCGAGGCACGTCCGATGGTGTGGGACTTCCCGGGGATCAGGTCGAGTGTGCGGTGGTCGTCGTTCGTGTTCGAGGAGAGCGAGACGGTTGTCAAGTATGGCGGCATCTTGTCGGTGGCTCAGTCGTCGTGCCAGGACGGAGATGATGTGTGTGCGGTCTGGATGTGCCTGGCTGAAGAGAAATTTGCAGTGCTTGTCTTGTCTTGTCAGTGGTAGAGGAGAAGTTAGATGTAGAGGAACAGTTTGAGTGTGTTGAGTTGTCGGTAGCCCCTCCTTGATGGAGCTTGAGGAGGAGGACAGGTGACTTTGGTGTGGTTGCCTTGGAATCTGGCTCCAATCGGCGAAGAGCTGCGATTGTTGCTATCGATAGCGCCCTCTGGTGCTTCAGGTGGCAGGCTTTACGTGAGAAAGCTGCTCGAAGAGTCTCGTGATACAGTATATCAAGCTGATGGCGATGAACTCGTTGTCGTTATCAGTCATCGATAAGACGTCGTTGCTAGTCTGCTAGCTCGCGGCAGGTCACGTCTCGTCGCGTCGGCGTCCACTTTGGAAGGAGCGGGGCAGTGACTAGAACCTAACCAAATCGGGACGTGGTTCACCTACGACTTCCGATTTTTGTGAAGTGAGGATGGTACCAATGTTAGGTATGAGTCTTCACACACTGACTCTTCAATTCTAACAACAACATGAACAACCACCGGTGACACCTACCACATCATCACCTACCATGGAGCCCGAGGACTTCACCACGAAGGAGCAGGTCGTGGACAATGTGCCGAAGCGCATCAAGTCTCTGCAGTTCGGCCTGCTGAGTCCGCCAGATGTGATTGCACAGTCAGTTGTCAACGTTGCTGACCGCAACCTCTATGATCTGGCCTTGACACAGGGCGGACCACGAACAATCACAAGACATGGACCTCTGGACTCCCGGCTAGGCACTTCCATGAAAAATGGGCAATGTGGCACATGTGGGCAAGGATTGAAAGAGTGCAATGGGCACTTTGGACATGTGAAACTGGCTTTGCCATGCTTTCACTATGGCTATCTGAAGAGGATCATCGAGGCTATGAACTGTGTCTGCAAGGACTGTAGCAGAGTGTTATTGCCTGAGAAAGAGAAGCGAAGCTATCTGAGGTCGTTACGGCGGCCTGGCCTGGATGGTCTGCGCAAAGAGACCATCATTAAAAGAATCTCAGGCGACTGCAGGAAAGTCAAGGTGTGTCCGCACTGCGAGGCTTTCAATGGTCCAGTCAGGAAAGTTGCAGGACATCCCATCAAAATGTTCCACAGCAAATATGCCATCTACAACAATTCCAACGCGAAGAGCAAGGTCAAGCCCGCAGACATGGTGGCCTGGGAAAAGACGTTCGATGAAGCTATCAAAGGGGATGAAGAGGTCAAGCGGCACTTTAAGCGTGTGGCTGATGATCTGACTCCTCTGCGGGTGCTGAACATCTTGAAGAAGGTTCCAAATGCAGATGTGGAACTACTAGGGATGGATCCTCATGGTGGCGGACGACCTGAGTACATGATCTGGACACATATTCCGGCACCACCGGTTGCCATTCGACCCTCTGTAGCCCAGGAAACTGCCAGCACCGAAGACGACATCACGAACAAGCTGGGCGACATCATTCAGGTCAGCACGCTGATCGCTGCCACCATCAAGGCTGGCCAACCTTTATCCAAGGTGATGGACATGTGGGAGTTCTTGCAAGTGCAGATCGCCATGTACATCGATGGTAACTTGCCTGGATTGGGCAGAGACAGTGCATATGGTAAGGCGATGCGCGGATTCTGCCAGAGACTGAAGGGTAAGCAAGGTCGTTTCCGTGGCAATCTTTCTGGTAAGCGTGTCGACTTCTCTGGGCGTACTGTCATCTCTCCGGACCCAAATCTCGCAATCGACGAGGTCGCTGTTCCATCTCGCGTGGCGGTTGTGATGACATATCCAGAAAGGGTTACCAAGCACAACTACGAGAAGCTCAAGGCTTGTGTCAAACGGGGAGACAAAGTGCATCCTGGTGCCAACTTTGTCATCAAAGGCCGCGACAAGCGACGACTCGTTCTCAAAGTGGTCGGCCAGAAGGGCGACCTCAAGAAGGTAGCAGATCAACTTGAGATTGGAGACATTGTCGAGCGACATCTGGAGGACGGCGATATCGTGCTGTTCAATCGACAGCCTTCTCTGCATAAGCTGTCGATTCTGTCACACAGAGCGAAGATCAGACCATGGAGGACATTCCGGCTCAACGAATGTGTGTGCAATCCGTACAATGCCGATTTCGATGGTGACGAGATGAACCTGCACGTCCCGCAGACCGAAGAAGCGCGCACGGAGGCAACCGAGCTTATGGGGGTGAAGAACAACCTTTCCACGCCCAAGAATGGTTCGCCAATCATTTCTGCTATTCAAGACTTCATCACGGGCGCCTATCTCAGCAGTCAAAAAGATCGATTCTTCAGCCGCAGACAGTTCACACACGTGGTTGGCTTCATGTACAACGCCATGCAGGCCAAGGATCCATATACTGGCAAGGAGTATCCCATTGTCATTCCTCCACCCGCGATATGGAAACCACAAGCGTTATGGACGGGCAAGCAGATCTGGAACCTTCTCATCAAGCCACACCCAGACTATCCAGTCAACGTAAATCTCGAGGCACGAATGAAGTCGTTCGCTCCTCCAACACGTCCAGGCGATAGCAAGGATATGGTAGATACAGACTCGTATCTCGTGATTCGCAACAGTGAGGTGATGTGCGGCGGCTTCGATAAGGCCACCGTTGGAGATGGCAAGAAGGACAGTCTTTTCTATGTCATCATGCGAGACTTTGGGGCTGACTATGCTGCTGCCGCCATGACACGATTGGCAAAGTTATCAGCGCGATGGCTGGGAGAGCAGGGGTTTTCTATCGGCATTAACGACGTCTATCCAAGTGACAGGCTGACCAAAGGGAAACTGGAGCTGGTCCGTGTCGCCTACGAGAAGTGTGACAAGATCATTCATCAGTTCAAGACGGGCAAGCTCGAACGCAGTGCTGGTTGTGATGAAGAGCAGACCATGGAGATCTTGCTTTCAGGTATCCTGAGTAAGGTTCGACAGGAATGTGGTGACCTTTGTTTTGCTGAGCTGAGCAAGTACAACGCGCCCATGACCATGGCCAAGTGTGGATCGAAAGGTTCGAACATCAACGTGTCTCAAATGGTTGCTGTCGTCGGGCAACAAATTATTGGTGGCAAGCGTGTTCTCGAGGGCTTTCAAGATCGAACATTGCCGCACTTCCTCAAGGCCAGCCCGGATCCGCTCGCCAAAGGCTTCGTGTTCGACAGCTTTTTCACCGGCCTCACTCCAACGGAGTTCATCTTCCACGCCATGTCTGGCCGTGAAGGCCTGGTCGATACAGCTGTCAAGACTGCCGAGACAGGTTACATGTCTCGTCGGCTTATGAAGAGTTTGGAGGACTTGAGCGCACAATACGATTTGACTGTACGAAACTCTTCGGGTGGCATCGTGCAGATGAAGTTCGGAGACGACGGACTAGACCCAGTGGATATGGAAGGCAATGCTAAGCCTATCAACATGGATCGGACCTGGTCGCACGCCATTGAAAGTACGTGGAACAACAGCGATACTTGTCTGACCATGAACGAGATCGAGACGTACACACACACGGTACTCAACAAGGAACGCGCTAAGCTGGGACGGTATACTGATGACGGACAAGATCTGGACTATGCAGACAGCCGTGCGAAGAGCACCGATCAGCTTGAGTACTCCAGACAGTTCCTTGACGATGTCACGAGCTATATCTTTACGAAGGCTGCAACCGTGATCAGGTCACAGCAGAAGCTCAAAAATAGTGAGAGTGTCTTCAGAATCACCCAATCGGCACTCCGGACTTTTCTTGACTTGTGCTTGCTCAAGTTCGAGAAATCTAAAGTGGAAGCTGGTCACGCTGTGGGTGCCGTCGGTGCTCAATCCATTGGTGAGCCCGGTACGCAAATGACATTGAAGACTTTCCATTTCGCTGGTGTTGCTGGTATGTCCATCACGCAAGGTGTTCCTCGTATCAAGGAAATAATCAACGCAAGCAAAGTCATCAGTACACCGGTCATCACCTGTGCTCTGGACTCTCCATACGAGGACATGGCCGCACGTTTCGCCAAGGCATTGATGGAAAAGACCTATCTTGGCGACATAGTCGACTACATTGAAGATGTCTGGCATGCTAATGGCTGCTACCTCAACATGCGGGTCAACTGGCAGCAGGTGAAGGACCTAGGGCTCCGTGTTGATATGAACGACCTGCTGAATGCGATTGATGCGGCAAAGGGATTCAAAACCTTAGGCGTTTCTGCAAGCTCTTCTGGATACCACCATATCAAGGTCCGAATCAGCATCCCGGATAAGGCGCGACCTCAGCGTAATGGAGCCACGACTAAGTCACGAATGGCAGACTCGGATCCATCCGAGCTCATGTTCATGCACATTCACAATCTCAAGCGCAAGTTGCCGGACGTCGTGGTCAAGGGATACCCAGACGCACATCGTGCTATCATCAAGAAGGCTGATAAGGCGGATGTCAATGGCAAGGAACCCATCTCCGTGTTCGTGGAAGGTTATGGTCTCAAGCAATGCATGACGACCGATGGTGTCGACGGCTATAGGACGAAGTCCAACAACGTCATGGAAAATCGAGATGTACTTGGCATTGAAGCTGCAAGGAAGACCATCATCGATGAAATTGACACAGTCATGGGATCTATGGACATCGATCCTCGCCACATGCAACTTTTGGCCGATGTCATGACATACAAGGGAGAAGTGCTTGGTATCACTCGATTCGGTCTTGCTAAGATGCGAGATAGCGTTTTGCAATTAGCATCTTTCGAAAAGACTCCAGATCATCTTTTCGAGGCTGCGGCAAAGATGAAGAAGGATGATATCGAAGGTGTCTCAGAGTGTATCATCATGGGTCAGAGCATGAGTGTTGGTACTGGAGCGATGAAGGTGGTTAGACCACTCAACATCGAAGGTTCTGAGAATGTGGCGAGTACGGTCAGCTTTAGAGGCGAAGTCAAGCCTTATACTGGTTCGAGGAAAGATCGCTTGAGGCAGAGAAGGGCTGCACTGGTTCCTGCTATGACGAATGGGCATGCGGTTGCTGCTGCAGGGTAGTATGAGCGGTTGCAGTCTTGGTCTTGGCCGGCTGGGGTACCGGCAGCAGCTCCGGAGACTCAGCAGATCGAAAAGGATATCGGAGAGGATGCAGATACTCTCAGTGGAAGTGGGACGACCGAGGTCGCGGACGCATCTCCAGCTGCATCGATGAGGAGCAAGGTAAGGCAGAGAAAGCAGACATGAGCCAAATCTGTAGTTGTGTACAAGCGACGGCGTTGGTGTAGGTACCGTAGATACCCCGGCATGAAGAATTCATCATCAGGCCATCTCCCTGGCACTCACGGATCAAGTTCTTCGGCGGACATCGCGGCGACATCACCGAAGTGGACAGTTCCGAAGCTGCAACAAGGCGCCGTGCTCAACATGAGCGAGATCTCGAAGTGGAGGATCTCGCAGTACTTTCAGATAAAGTGTTCCGCCGGTACATAGGTCGTTATTCCGCGCTGCGGCGACGTCGGTACACTCTTTTGGGAGTCTGAAAGATGCAATCTTAAGCGGCAGTCGCAGTGTTATAGCTGCAAAGACAATCGCCATCTCTATAAACATCTCCTCATCTCTCAGACGATATCGCGAACGTTCGAAGTCCTTCCCCAGCACACGGATACACTATCACCTCTGGCGAGAAAACTGGGATTGATCCATTTGGGAGACAGCAATCCTCATCGAAATTCTCACTCATCGAAATTCTCACTCATCGAAATTCTCAATACACAGTCGCGAAACATTGCATTGATCAGTTGACGTGTGCTGGTCTGCGTGTCGATATTGCATCCATACTCTCGGGAATGTCTCGTACGTTATGGTATAGTAGCGCCGCGATCATTCCGACCTGGAGACTCGGCGCATGGCTTTCGAACGAGCATGACTGGATCCTAAATCGCCGTCCCCACGACATGGAGGCATTGAACAGGAGATGAGCTGGGGCACCATTTGGAGCAAGAATTGCCTGGACTCTCAACTGCAGCACCTTCCCTATCCGGCTCGAGAAGGAGCAAGGTCCTCTAGTGCATCGAGAACTGGGACCTTCAGTATTGCGCCACCCATGCAGGGGAGCCAGGAACTGGATACCAGGGTTCTTCTAGAGTCGAACAGTGTTCGACTAGAAGGAATAGCAGGACCAGAATGCGTCTTGGCCCGCCACAAAGAGTCGGAGAGCTGTGTATCACAAGGCCGATGCTCATGCGTATCCGTGGCGCCGTCGACATCAAATTCGTATTTCATGGAATCGGAATAGGTCAGCTGCTGCGAGAAAAAGACCGAGTCAGCCCGAAGGAAGATTCGAATGGCACATGCAGGTTCTAAAAGTGGCAACTTGACTTCTTGCCCAGAAGCGTTGCATAGAGATCCCGAAACGATGCAGAAACCACAGCATGCCTCTCCTCTCTACATCGCGAGACCATGAGCGAAACACACTTCACAGATCAGTCTCTACTGGCTTGGAAAGCTGCCATGGTCCGAGAACATCGTCACTGGTCGTCGATTTTTGAAGATTCTGATATCGAAGTACGACGTCGACTGTGGGTCTTGTATCAGGACTAGGCCCGGCCCGGCTGATCCCGCTGCATCTCGACGACCCTGCACAACTCCGGCAGAATATTTCGCTTTGCTAGGGTAGACCTTTTATGACGTCCATCGCCAGCAAACCATCACCACAAGACATCAGACATCGAAAGCACAAATGGCCTCTGAATGAAGGCTGACGACGACTTCCGGTGGGTTCATAAATAGTCTCTGCTTACTTCAGCTTCGAATGCGCCTTAGCTTCACTCTTCGGAACGGCGGCTGGTGGTGTTCGGTGGCTACTCGGACGTACCCACTCTCACTTATATGATCTCATTCTCAACGAAGTCTTCACTTGGGATTGCGAGAATAGCGTCTTGGTTGTGAAGTAAACATCGTCAGAGGCCGTTCTCAGAGAGAACCACAAAAGGTAGGTTGTCCTCTTCCGTTGTTTCTTGTTATCATCTTTCAATAGACATCTCTCTATAATCAACATCAAAATGCCTACTAAGCCCGAAGGCCCATCGAGGTCCGCAAGCGTGTGGTCAAAGTACACCGACAAGATCACTTCGCTCTCCGGAACACCTTATACGACACATCCAGTGACCCCAGATAATCGATCAGAAGTCAATCAGAAAGCAGAGATTGGCCAAGAAGAGTTCACGAACCTGGGGCCAAGAGTTGGAAGAGTAGTTGGAGGACGCTTCGTGGAAGGAAACAAGGAAGCCGATCTACACGCAAATCATGGCCCGCTCACAACAGTCGATATCGATATGCCTCTTACCTTAACTGAGATCGTGGAGCAAGATGGCAAAGAATGCATCGTGCTTCGATATGCCTCTGGCGACCCCGTCAACCCTTTCAACTGGAGTCCTTGGTGGAAGCGGAGCGTAACCACTATGCTTAACCTGATGACTCTCTTCATTGGACTGGCAACCACAGCATACAGCTCGACGATCAACAGCATGACGGAAGAATTCGGCGTGTCGACGGAGATTGGACAATTGGGCTTGTTCCTGTTCAACTTCGTCTGCGCCATCGCACCACTATTCCTGGCACCGTTCTGTGAGCTTATTGGCCGCAAGGTCGTGTATGCTGGCGCATATCTGGGCTTCACACTCTGCTTCATCGGACTGGCATTGGGTCAGAATATGGCTACAATCCTCGTCATGCGGGCTTTCCTCGGTAAGTCGATATTTTGATCAACCATCGTCATAGCTGCTAACAACGATTCTCAGGCCTCTTCGGATGCGTCGGAACTATTCTGGTAGGAGGCACTTTCGACGACATGTATCTGCCACGTGAGCGCAGCAGGCCCATGGCAATGTTCGCGTTCATTGCTATCTTCGGAACCGTCTTTGCACCTGTATACGCCGGCTTCATCGATCAACACCTCGGATGGAGGTGGACAGAGGGCATTCAAGGGCTCAGCAACATCCCGCTTTTGATCTGTATCTTCGCATTCTTCCCAGAGACTCGCGGCGGCACATTCCTGCACAAGCGTGCTACCCAGCTTCGCAAAGCCACTGGCGACGAGCGATATGTTGGTCCTGATGATATCGAGACACCATCTTTGAAAAGCATGCTCAAGGCTTCTTCTGTCAAAGCCTTCAAGATGCTAGCAACAGAGCCTGTGGTCTTCGCCTTCGGTCTCTGGATCGCCTTCTGCTGGTTCGTGGTATTCCTGTTCCTTTCAGTCATCCCAATCACGTTCACCGAAAAGCGTGGCTGGAATGAAGGTGTTTCCGGTCTGCCATATCTCAGTCTTGCCATCGGCACAACACTCGGCTGGGCAGCACATCACTTGCAGATGCGCAAGTACGAGCGAATCATGGACGATCCAGATCGTATTGCTACTCCTGAGACTCGTCTCTATGGTGCCATGTTTGGAGCCGTCTGGTTCCCGATCGGCCTCTTCATCTACTCCTTCACGCAGTACGGATACCTTCCTTGGATCGCACCAACCATTGCTCTAGCTCCTATCGCTTTCGGTATCTACTTCGTGTTCGAGGCCACATACTCTTACACCGCGGACTGCTACGGTGAGAACTCTTCGTCAGCGATTGCTGGACAAGGATTCATGAGAAACACACTTGGTGCAGTGTCGCCTCTATTTGCAAGCCAGTTCTTCCACAATGTGGGGAGTCAGTATGCTGGTCTTTTACTGGCGATTGTGGGAACGATATTGAGTATGCTTGCGTTCGTCATGTTCAAGTTTGGACCTAAGCTTCGGGCGAAGTCGAAGCTTGCGAGGCAATTCTAGATTTGCGATGTCTGAGTGCTTAGCGATTTAGCGTCTGTAGCAAGCGAACTTGGAACTTCAACTCTGATTTGGAACATTTTGATCACAGCACCACCGAGTAGCATGCCTATGCTCAATCGGCGTCGTGATGGTGAGAGATACGAACTGATCTAGTCGATTCGAGAGTTGCATTCTCCGTCTCAATTGGTTCTTCTCGTACTACTTAGAAAGCTACTTCCGTGACCACAGTCAGCCAACCGTTGGAGAAGCACGCACGCATTCCTGTCTCATTGGGTATCATACTGATGATCAAGCATCCAACCCATGGGCCTGCCCATGATGTCTCGAACCACAGCTTCAGCCTATCTCTCCATTCCATCCAAACTCCACGCTCTTCCAATGCATGATAGGACCAATCAATTCCACCAGAACGAGACTGAGAAGCTTGCAGTAACACTTTCCACGTAGTGCCACCACCCTAGTGGTATGTACAAGCACTCTCCGGGACCCAGGATCGCCTCCTGCCACTCCGCCTTGCCGAACTCGGGATACTTCTGGATTTGTTCTCTGACCTTTGCATCGTCGTCCACCTCATGAGGTTTCAAGTGAGGTCTCAGGTGAGCCAGGTCAACCTTTGAAGTGTTGTTCATATCGATGCCCGCCGAGTCGAAGCCAGAAGGGTACATGAACTTCGTGTACTTTGGATCGTAGAGACGAACGTACTTGTAACCAACGACCTGACACAAGATGTTGTGATACGGATCTGTGTGTAATGGAGTCTTCGTTCCAGCTGGACCGAGCCAAGCGTTGAGGAGAGGTTCGTCGAGTTGCTTGATTTTGCTGAGGCCTGCAGTCTCTGCGGCCGCTCCAGTCGCTTCAGGTGGTATCGTGTAACAGTAATCTGGGATGCTGATGTCGCTCCTGAGGCTGGGCACTTGCTCGAAAAGGTTGTGCTGCGCGAGATAGCCAATGCTGCCTGGCTTGTCAGGTACCAGGTATCTTTCAACGAATTCAGCGAAGTTCATGATCTTCTGGGACCAGTCATCCTCATTGTAGCTGCTGCCAATCTCGACGGGGACGATTCTGTTACCACCTAATGTCCTGTATTTGAGGTAGTTGACATCGCTCCATAATTTTCGTGCTGGCCAGCGCTCGAATGTGCCTGGCATGATCACAGGACCACTCGATGTTCCGAGATGCAGCTGAAACTCCTCGAAGTCCCAGCCTTTGGGCGTGCGCAAGATGTGTTGATCCGTGTCAAGAGGAATAGGTCGAGGGGCATGGAGTTCGCGAGGAGTGAGGTTTGCGTTCTCCCATTCTGGCGCGACGAAGACCTCCAACTGCTTCAGGATCTAAGAGTTATCGGTTAGCAAGTGTCTCTGAATTGTGGACCTGTCTCCAGCGATGTCTGTGTTTGAGCTCAGCACCGCAGTGAATGCGAGCTCGCGGAGACACTGTCGACAGAGGAGGCCTTCTGAACTAATACACTTACGTCGTCGATTAGGCCTTTCCGACCTGGTGCGCCTGAGATGATCACTGCCCTATCCATGACTTTACAGAACTCCTCCAGCCAATCGTTAATGCTGGGAATGCCCAGCTCCAGCTTCTGACGCTTCGCAGGATTGATAGCCGGCAGGGCTGTTGGCAGAGACTAAAAGTAGAAGGGGTCAGCAAGTATCTCTGAAAGCGCAAGCAGCATTCTCGGTAACTGTTCTCGAGCTCAGCGCCTGAGTGAGTACGAGCTTGGTGAGACACCGAAGAGAAGGCATGCCTTCTGCCTACTGATTTGCTTACAGGTTGTTTCAGCTGAGCAATTCGCTCGCTCATTAGCTTGGCAGCGATATGCAGACTGGCATCTTCGTACAGTCGACGCCATTGCGTCGGTACGTTCTCGTATGGGTAGGCGTGTAAGCGTTCCTTGGCTTGCTCGAGAACATCTTCAGGACGAGCTGCTATGATGGAGAGCAGGCTGAGCCCGCAAAGATGTATACATTCATTCGGAACGGCATTGTCGAGCCGCTCAAGAATGTGTCTTCTGAGGCCTTCGAGAAGCTCGATGCCGTTGTCTCCGCTGTCGGCGCCGTGTTCTTGTGCTTCATCTGACGTGGCCATGCGCTATTTGACTCGCAAAGGCTTGTTGAATTTTGCGTGCAATAAATGTCGAAGGTATTGTTTGTTTGATGGAAGAAGTGAGAAGTGAAGTTTGGTAGATGAGCTCGGAAAAGTGGAGGAGTTCTTCCGAGCCTTGGCGAATGTGAGCGAGTGAGTGAATTGAACAAATGAAGTGAGATAGTATTGTTGCAGGTATACAGAATTCATTGCTGTATCTAACCAACGTCTCTGATATGCTGTGATCTCCTGACAACACCCTCCTCTGAGTCCCAAGTGGTGTGGTCACCAGCCCCATTGCAGAGATGAATGCTATATCTAGCAAACGTCTCCGCCTTGCGATTCTGTTGACAGTAGCTTGTCTGGAACCTGAGTAGAGTGGTGGAAAGCCAGTCTACAGAGATTGAAGGATGCCTACGCTAGGAGAGTCGTGGGCAAGTCCTCATGAAAGTCTTCAGAAAGACAACGAGCCTTCCAGCAAAGGTGTTCGAGAAGAAGACCCAACGAAGAATGGATATGCGCTCTGCTGCAGTTGCCACTGCTGATGGACCACGTTCCAGACAGACAAGTCCTTTCTCGCGATCTTGAAGCTGGCGTGCTTCGATTGTTTGGGTTCGAGGTAAACGCTGTCAAAGCCTCTCAGCTGCCACTTCGGGGCAGTTGGAATGGAAGCATATAGTTGCGGCACCTCGGTCGCAGCAACATCTCCAGTATTGGTGATGTCGACAGTGACGTGGAAGAGCGTCTCCCAGATCTCAGGATGACCACCTTGGGAGATCGTAGCGTTCGCAGTGGGCCATTCGTGCGTGTTATTGCTGACAGGAGTGATGACGAGTGACGAGTATTCGAAGGTGCTGGAACTTCGTTAGTATGCAACATATCGCGATAATGTCATGTCCCATCGTCTCTATCATATGACAGATACGAATTGACACATACCTGTAGCTAAGGCCAAAGCCGAACTCGAATCGAGGTGTTACGTTCTTCTGATCGAAGTGTCGGTAATCAATGTAGAGACCTGCGATCCGTTAGAACACGAGCTATGGACATGCCGCAATGTCTCGTTGTATGTGTGAACTCACCTTCAGTAAAGTTATCCTGCGGAAATGGACCAGATCCGATAGTCGTGTTGAGCAGACTGCCGTAGTCGCTCTCATTCTTGGCGACAGTGAAAGGCAAGCGTCCCGAAGGTCCAGCATCGCCGTACAGTACGTCGACAATGGAGTTGCCCGATTCCTCGCCAGGCAGCAAACCGTAGATGACTGCTGTGACATTCTCATTATCAATCCATTCGTCTACGACCCGAATACCAGCAGTGTGCATAACCACAATAGTGTTCGTGCAGTTCGCGGCCACGTTCTTGACCAGATTGTCGGAGAACTCATCTGTCAGACGAGTTCTGTCGAAGGACTCAGATGAGTAGGCATTGATGAAGACCAGACAAGCATCTGCGTTGGCATATATCGTAGGGTCCTCGCTAGCGAAGTCCCATCGAACCATGCCTTTGTCCGCTCTGACACGACTTTGAATAGCTTCGAAAGGTGAGACCAAGTATGGTGGCGTGTTAGAGCCACTGCCACCTGCTGTGACGAGGGTTCCGTTGAATGTCTCCCAGCCAAAGTTGACATCGTAGCCGCCACCATAGCGTGCGGGTGTTGTCCATGGAGCGTCTGGTGTCTTGGCATCGTAACCGTAGATGTTCAAGTACCTTGGCTTCTTCAGTGGCAGAGCATGGTCGACGTTCTTGACAAGAACAGCTCCAGCGGCACCAATCTTGCGGATGAGCGTGCCATGATCACCACGAACGTCGATGATAGGATGCTGCTGGTTGTATGCGTAGACGCCAACATCAGGATATCCAACGTCCTGACCCAGGTGATACCATGCAGCCAGAATGCGCGTTACCATATCGTTCAGCCGCGTCTCGGTGACAGAGCCATTGTTCACTGCTTGAGTCAGATTGTCACCCCAGTATCCTCCGTCCGGCATAACCAGATCGAGTCCGGCATTCGCACTTGCAACACCTGAGTGTTGAGCATCCCAATCAGATACGATAAATCCTTGAAAGTTGAGCTCGCCCTTGAGGATGCCGTTCAGCAGCTTCGAATTCTGGCAGCCGTAAGAGTTGTTGGTTCGCTGGTACTATAGCAATGGTTAGCAAGCTGCAGACGAATGTTGCTGTCGAGCATACCGAACACATTGCCGATGCAGCACCCGCTTTGACGGCATCCATGAATGGGAACGCGTATAACTCGTGAATGGTACGATCATCTGCATTGCTGGAGATCGACTCGCCCATGCTGCCTGGCAATCTTCGCCATTCCTGTTCGTTGAGCAGCCAGTGCTTCATTGTGGCGATGACTCCATTGGACTGTAGCCCAGTGGTCACCTCTCGCATGCCCACTGATGACAAGAATGGATCAGCGCCGAAGCCTTCCTATGTTCATAGGTCAGATAAGGTCCTGCGTGTTTGCAGAGCATCCTTACCCAATTGCGACCTCCCCTCGCAACGCGGCCTAGTGGTCCTCCAACAGGCAGGAGCGCAGAATGTATGCCTTTGCCGCGATACTCTTCTCCAAGTGCCCTGCCGTATTCGTACATGAGCTGCTTGTCAAAAGTTGCGCCAACTGTAATCTGAGCAGGGAAGCTCGACACGAACTCCTGCCCTCTGATGCCATCAGGTGCGTCTGCGAAGCACAATGCTGGTATGCCGAGTCTTGTGATGTTGGGTGTGTTACCAACGCACAGGCCTGTGTGTCCTCTTGTCATATTGACCTTCTCTTTCAATGTGAGCTGATCCACGATCGAGCGTGCTTTTATGTAGGCGGCCTGCCATGACGAGTCTGTTCCTCCATTGCCTTCAGCTGTGTGCTGTCAGTCAAGCCTTTGTCGTATTACTGTCTCCAGACTCACGCGATGGGTAGACGGGCGGACTGAGTCCATACAGTGGCACCTCGGAGACATTAGTGTAGCTGGTGGACCGAGCAGTAGAGGCATATGAGAGCAGAGCTCCTGCGTTCAGAATGAAAGTTCTCATACTTGCCGTGATCCAGCTCGCTGAAGCTCCAACAAGCACAGCGGAGACCTACCGTATATCTACTTTTGCTCGCGGACGGATGCACTGACGGAAGGCATTGGAAAATTGACGGCGCGACTGCTCGCCTATCCCCTCCGTCGGCCAATGCTACCAGATGCTGCAGCTTGGTACCTTGCATCTACGCGCGTGACGAGAACACCGACATGTTGCCGCGATAGTGTATGGCATTCGAGCGGCCGCGAAGGTGGAGAGGAGGAGTAGTTTGTGGACTAGTCGGGCGTCCTCGTGATGTAGCTAAGCGGCTTCGGCCAAGCAGTAGCCGATGCACGATACATTACTGAGGTGGGCATTTCGGTAGGCGCATGTATGATGTATGATGTATGATCGCGGCATTGAAGTGTGTGGGTGTTGTGTGATGGGAGAAGATGGGTTGGAGGTCTGGAGGTTTGAGTTCACTTTCGAGCGCCAAGACTTTCACAGGCAAAAATTTCAACCGTGCAACACTCTATCAATATGCTACGTATCGTTGTCAAACTTGGTATTGGGAGTGGTGTGATGAGCTTTTATGGGCCCCAGAAAGCTAGACTGTCAAAAGTGCAGGACTGGAGTGCAAAAGTGAGATATGACTCCAAGAATGCAAAAGGATATATTCCGAAACGGGGAATCTGATACATGGTTAGCGAGCTGTTCAACGGCATCATGTGGAGGTTGTTTTATGCTTACTGAACCCCGGCCTCCTCGGCGCTATGATCTGTACAGATACTGAGAGCGAGACTGAGTAATGTATCAGTCGTGCCCTGTAATACGTGGGTGATGTAGTTCTTCACTTACAATCCTAGCCACTAGACCATTTCGGATGTGCTTGATGGAAACCTCTGATCACAGCCGCAATATGATACTTTAAAATTAGTCGTGCGAGCTGCAGCGGTCTGGAGGATCTTGCCAAAAGCTATTCTGGCCCTTTCCGGGCATATTTTGCGGGTCCAATCGAATCATAATACAGCCCACGCACCTTGAGAGCATCCTGGAGCTGACTAAAGCTCAAGGAGTAGGCTTCGCCGGTGCCATGGTCGAATGTGGAATGTGCTGATCTCTGCCAAGGCAAAGTCGATGACACCACATGGCAGCGTATACAGATCGATAAGAGGGTTAAGCCTGAATTGGACAGTCGATACTACTGTTGACAGCACCGACGTAGTACAAGAAGCGCATCGTTGACATATAAGATCTTATTACATATGCATAGATCTCTGAGCTGGAACGAACAGTCCTATGCCAGTGAGGGAAGTGATGTGGAACGACAGTCGCAGATCCAGCCTAGACCATATACCCAATCTAGTATTGACGACGTGGTAGCAGGAAGGCCAAGGTAGCCCTAGCTCCTCCTCGCACTATACTTCCGAGTTTGTATCCAGGCCAGATGCCATGGGACTAACAGGACGATAGCACTATGCAGTTGGAACCTCATCCTGTCTACGACTGTTGGGTCTGCATGACCCATGCTCGCTCACAGATTTCTGGCTAGCACGTGGAGGCGATGTATGTATCTGTCTTCTCGGATTACTGACAGTCCTCTAGCGACCATGCTTCTGCGACAGCAAGCGGCGGTTGGAGGCGATGTCGTTGCGGAAGTCTGAGGTGGAGAACATTAGTCTAGGGAGTCCAGCTTGCATATAAGTGAGCAATGCCCAGCTGAACTCAGGCTTGTTTCACCAACTCGCTTTCATTCCAAACCTCCACAAGTCAGCGACTTGGACACACACTTCATATCTTCGACACATACTTCATTGACAAGCATTGACAAGCATAGACAAGAGCCTTCACAAGATGAACTTCTTGGCATGCATCTCACTTCTTGCTGCAGTGGCTCTTGCATTTCCAAACCCCATTCCAGAAGGCTTCGCGGAGCCAGTCCCTGTCTATTGCCCATGTGGGGTGAGTCGATCCAGCTTGTCAATCATGGTTGGTACGCCACGTATCTAACACAATGGTTGTAGAGTAGCCCTTGTTTTGATTGCTGTGGTTGGGTTAATGGTCAGCGCAAGTGCCCACCGTGATGAGGTGGGCTACCAATGGACATGGGCGGAACTCTCAGATGGAAAGCTCGCAAGACTGGATGGCGACAAGGCTGGTGGCTCAAAGATGAGGGATTGGAGTGCTTTGGTAGTGGCATAGTTCAAAGCGAGTAGCGTAGTGGCAATGGCCAATAGCTTTCGCTTCTTTGACTTCTGCTTGAGAAATGCCGTACGTGAGTGACACTTTGCAAAGATTTCCAGAGTCCTGTCTGAGGACAAGGCCGGCATAGAGTCGGAATCGCGTGAATTGCAGCTGTCCCTTAAGGCAAAATGTCTCCTACTCGCAGTTACGGCCTGGTTCGCTTTTTGCACCTCACCGCTAGTCAAGGCGCGGGAATGCGTAGCTGAGGTCTGTTCGCGATCTGCTTTTGACATCAGGGACCACTTATACAGCAAGCGGAGATGTGGTGATCCTCAATGGTGTACTTATGGGTACTGTAGCGGAGTGGAGTAGGGCGGCGGTGGATTGGTAACAGGTCATCGCGTGCCGTCAATGTCGTATCGGCGAATCACACGACAAGACCTCCAATGCTACCTCACGCCGTAGGTCAGCTGGATAAGCTCAAATTAATGTATGTTGATGGATGTGAGGTGGCAGACGAGATCCGAAAATGGGAGGGGCCTTGGCTGTTTCCACCAAACAGAACAAGGCTTCGTGACCGGCACTTCGACGACATCATTGGCCTATTCAATACCAACCCACAGCTACCATAGCTGTATGCGGTATTCAAGGATCCGCAGCCGCGCTGATAGGCGACGCTATCGTGCCCGATAGCGATACAGTACATGACTGCCGACCATGGCCTCTTCAGGCCGCCACCCACATACCTCCTCCCGAGCTGTTCATGAGTCCGACGAAACACAACCTCTACTGGTACAGCGCAACAACATGGCGAGCCCCAAGACCAGCGCAGACGGAGAAATCATCAAAGGCGATATCGTGATAGGTGCTGTCGGCGGCGATGAAGCTCGTATCGGTGTCGAGAATGAACACAATCTTACGTTCACGGAAGCACTGAAAGCGTATCCTGCTGCTGTAGGATGGTCAATCTTCTTCTCTCTAGGAATCATCATGACCGCTTTCGATCCGCAGCTGCTAGGAAATCTGTATGCTACTCCGGCTTTCCAGAAAGACTTTGGGTATCTATTTGAAGGCGAGTATATCGTCTCTGCGCCTTGGCAGACTGGTCTATCAATGGGTAATCCTATTGGACAAGTCGTTGGTGCACTGTTCGCTGCGTATCCTATGGAATGGTAAGATGATCGAGGACTCAATTTCAAGATATCTGCTTACGTTCATGCGATCACTCTAGGTATGGCAGGAAGAAAACGTTTGGAGCCTGCGTGATACTCACTGCAGGATTCATCTTCATCCAATTCTTCGCTCGATCACTCCCAGTCCTGCTCGTAGGAGAACTGCTAGGCGGACTCGTCCTCGGAACCTATGCTACGATCGCACCAGCCTACGCCTCAGAAGTCTGTCCAATGGCACTCAGAGGTATTCTGACAAGCTACATCAACCTCTGTTTCGTAATGGGCCAACTGATAGCCAACGGAGTCATTGCTGGGACCAGTAAGCTCGACACACACTGGGCATATTCCGCACCTTTCGCTGCTCAATGGGTCTGGCCTCTGGTTATTTTGATAGGCTGGCCATTCGCACCAGAATCTCCATGGTGGCTGGTGAGAAAGGACAGGATCGCAGATGCTGAAGCTTCCTTGAAACGCCTAGCCAGTCCTTCTGTCGATGTGAAGCCTACACTTGCTATGATCATCGAGACTGATCGGCTGGAGCAAGAGTTGGAAGCTGGTAGCACTTACAGAGATTGCTTCACGAAGATCAATCTGCGCAGGACAGAGGTCGCGATCGGAGTCTACAGCATCCAGGTCATCTCGGGCGTATATCTGGTTGGGTACGCGACATACTTCTTCACGCTAGCCGGACTACAAACAAGCGACGCCTTCAGCATGAGTTGCGGCTACCTCGCTCTCGGCTTTGTAGGCACAGTATTCTCATGGTTCTTGATCCTACGCTATGGCAGACGACAGATCTACAACTATGGACTTGCCGGACTGGTAGTTCTGATGTTTGTCATCGGCATAATGGACTGCACTCCAGGTTACTCCGACAAGAAGGGCGTGATCTGGGCACAATCGACTCTCATGCTGATCTGGAACTTCTGCTACGACGCTTCTATTGGTCCGCTCTGTTTCGTCATCCTTTGCGAAGTATCGGCGACGAAAGTACGAGGCAAGACGATCGCTCTTTCCACTGCTGTGCAAGCACTCTTGGGCATTGTCATGACAGTTGCCAATCCATATATGCTCAATGCCGATCAAGCCAACATGCGAGGCAAGATCGGGTTCTTCTATGGCGGATTGTCAGCCTTCGCGCTTGTATGGGCGTATTTCAGAATACCAGAGACGAAAGGCAGGACGTATGAGGAGCTGGATATCATGTTTTCGCGAGATGTACCAACCAGGCAGTTCAAGAATTATCGTCTGGAGGAATGATGTACAATACATGTAAACTGAGATTCCAATTTATATGCCTACATGCGCACCGGATTACCACTGTCCTTTTTCACACTCAAGATCTGCCGGATGAATCGATGTCCCAACATGCCGTTTCGACCCTGCGATGCCGTCGGCTTCAATGCCATGGCTATTATGAGTCTGTGGAGATGTTTTGTCTGACTGAGTCTCTTCCGATACAACAGAGCTTACATGCGATCTTCTCTCTAGCTCAATGTCTGCTACGCTAGCTCATGTGCGACCTGGCAACCTTCCGATACCGCAAGTCGATTCGCTTCTGCGTACGCAGCCAGCGCTGTGGTATGTGCAGTCATTAGCCGAGAAATCAAGACTCTCAAGTTCTTTCGACCAAGAGTCAGGATCGATGTTTCGAAGCTTCGCGATCGAAGTCTTGAGCTCCACCTCCGCGCGAGCGTTCGCCGTTCATAGACATCCGCAGCGATCTGCCCACACCATTGGGCTCGATTCAGACCTTCACTAGCTTTTCTGTGCCGCTTTACTTTGCTTCATCTGGCGTGGCCATGCGCTACTTGGCTCAACGAGATTGTAGCAGACGACATGGATCGACCAAGCAGCAAACCGTCTGAGCACTTGGCAAGAATCGAGCGTTCATATCAGGACAACGACATAGCTGTACTAAAGGCAGCATATGCGTACTATTTAGTATGCTGCACTGAGGTCACCTCTCTCAAGAGTGAGGTTCACCTCGATTTCTCTCCCACCCTTCTTCTCCTTGAGTTTTCTCCTCAGCTCAGCCGCAGTCGTCTCTCGCGTCCCTCCCGTTCCCCCAACCTCGTCTAAACCAGGTCTGCGTACGCGGACTTCTAGCGCAGCCAGAGCCTTAAAAATCGAAGCAGTATCAGCAACATGATCCAAGGCTTTGTCAACAACTTCATTCGTCTGCTTCCCTCTGTTGCAGGATGGTAAATCAACATCTATGCGCAAGTTCCTCAATCTATCCGTCCATCCAGAGCTTTGTAGTCTATCGAGATCAGTGCAACCTTGGAACAGGACCCCGAAAGAAGGAGAGTGATGCTTCGTGAACCTGAAGCCTAAGGTCACTCTCATTGTTATAACAGGTCGAAGCTCCAAGAATAATGCGTCTCGGACCACAGGCAGGAGTTGACGACTTACGCCGTATCCTAAGAAACGCTTGGCCTGATCAGACTTGCTAATGCGTGGAGGTCCTATCAGTGTCTTCCGTGTTGGATGTCGTATTGAATGCTTGCGGCAGATGCATGCACTCGTGCCTCGTACGCATTTGCGAGAAATAAGGTCTGGCGTGTCTTGGGCAACGTAACGGAATATTTGAAGTAGCAACTCATTCGGCAGACTCGAAAGTCCGATGCCTGTGTTATTCCCGTTGTTGGTTTGCTCTGATGTAGAAGCAGCGACTGGGGCGACGGAGAGTGCTCTGCTGCAGACGCTTGTAATATTCTTACTGAGTGTAGGCGTTCTTGCATCGTCAGTTCGTCCGTTGTAAGTGTCGTTGTGTTGAGTGGAGATCGCCATGTTGATGTCAGTTCGAATCTTGACCGGTATTATCGACAGTTGTTGAACATTTTGATTAAATGTGTGGTGACAGACAACCGTCAAATTTATACCGAATCCCGAAAAGTCTAATGACTCGGACGCTCCTCTGTGTCCACATCAGTCACATCGATTCTGACTCCACTGACTCGTACCTCATTGATATATGCCAACATCATCACGCTTGAAGGTGACCTTCACCTTGACTCTCCTCTCCGATTTCTTCTCTTCTAGCTTCCTCTTCAATCCCGCAGCTAATACGGCTCCCCTTCTGCCAGCCTCGTTAAGTGCGAGAGGATGTCCGTAGTCCAGCTCTATCGTGACTTCCAGTCCTACCAAAGCCTGAAACTGCGTTGCGATACCAGAAATCTGATCCATTGCTTCCTCAACGTCTCCATGAAACTCCTCGTCTGATCGTCCATAACTCGAATATACAATCGCAGTATCCACCCGCAGGTACTTCATTTCCCGTGTCCACCCAGATCTTTCAAGGTTTTCGAAGTCCAAGCCGCAATACAGTTCATCGAAGTACTTGAACCACGAGAACCAGCATTCATGCCTTCGAGAACCTGGCATATACAAGCATCGAATGTTGGGCGGCCTGATCTTGGAGAACAGAGTGTCACGCACAATTGGCAGGAGCTGTCTGTTTAACCCATAGCCTAGAAAAGTTCTGATGGCTTCTAGCAATCCTTCGGTGACGGGAACACCCCTTGACTTATCGAGCTCCTGACGAGCTATAAGTGGCTTCTTATTCTGCTGCGCGAGCAGCATCATCTGCATGTGATAGTCGTTCTGTGGGTAGCGTACTTGTAAGGTACACGATGCGACATCGTCGAATATGCGAAGTGGTAGCTCGTTCGGAAGATTCGAAAGACCAAGGCCAAGGGATGGCGTTGGAGCTTGGAGATCGGTCATGCTGCTGGAAATTGAAGAGCGTGATTTTGCCATGTTATCGTCTGTGCGAGAGTGTCGGTTGTTGTGTCTTGCAATAGGATCTGTGCTGGAAGTCCGCAGTGATCTCTTTTCGGATAGGTGGTGTCTTCATGTGGTTCAAAAAGTCGATACTCTACCGTGGTCTCAATTTCTGTTGATCCACTCAACCATAGTCCAATTCCACTTTAGTCATACCACACCATGTGCACCTACTGGTCAGCCATGATCATCCATCAATTTGGATCCACACCAGTCATATCAAGCCTCCTCGCTCGTATCTCGCGCACCACATTACCACTGTCCCTCTGCCCATTAACCACCATGTCCTCTCAACTTGACAGTCACTTTGACTTTCCTCTTACACCCCTTCTCTTCTAACCTCCTCCGCAAGTCCACAGCCATTTCTTCCTCCGTACTGCTAGCCTGGATAGATTGTCCATAGCTCGCCTCAATCTTAACCTCCAATCCTATCAAGGCCATGAAATGTATCGCAACACTAGCAGCGAAGCCCATAATTTCCTGAACATCTAACGAGATCGGGTGTACCATCGTAAGTGGAATTTCCACCCGCAGATATCTCAAGTTTTCAGTCCACCTGGAGCTTTTAAGTTTCGCAAGATTGAGAGCAACACCCATGCGACCTTGCATACGTCCATACAGGTCGAAGTAAGGGTATTCGATTACATAGCTCTCGTGCCCGTTTTGTGGCATATGTGTGCATCGCGCTATGGGCCGAAGTTCTGTGAAGAGAGCCTCTCGGATGACAGGCAAGAGCTGTTTGTTGAGTCCATAGCCTAGAAAGGTCCTGATAGATCGTCGTTTCCGGAGAAATATGCCGAGGCCGACATTGCGGGGATCCAGTGTGTATGTTGCGACATCCCGGAATATCTGAAGTAGTAGCTCATTGGGGAGATCTAAGAGACCGATGACTGGCTGCTCCTGCGCGATCGTGAGGCGTGTGGACTTGTCGCGCGAAGAACCCTGATCGTGGAGCCGAGCGCTGCGTGAAACCCTGGAGAGTGCCATTTTCGTGTTTGGTGGAACTTGGAAGATGTTGTTGAGGTGGTGTGTGTAGTCGAGAAATGTCAGTTTTAAAAGTTCTCGAAGTCTCGGACCCACTCATAGACCAACCACTGAGCAGTACAACCATATATCTCATTCCACATTAGTCATACCATGATATGTTACCTACTGGTCAGGCGTCATAATCACCATCCACTCACTTCTTACGACCAAGCCTTATTCAACCTCGTAAACCCCTCCTCAGGCGGCTGTAACCAATTCCTCCCATCATACTCATTCCCTCCCTCAATCATATGAAACGTATAAATCATTCTCCCCTTCCGACTCAAATTTCTCTCACTCTTATGCAAAATATTCCCATGTATCAGCACCAACGTCCCCGCATTAACTTCACCTAACACATACTCCTCTTCCTCCACTTCCTGAACGCCCTCATCCATATCCTCCGGCCATTGTGCATCTTGATTGTCCTCGAACGTCGTTCCCTTCCCATCTTGACTCCTCACAAACCTCTTCTTAATCGCAGCCCGCTTATGTGACCCCGGTGCGAAGGAAAGACATCCATTCTCCACTGTACAATCTTCCAAAGCGTACCAAAAGCCCACTGCTGAAGGAGGATTCGTGTATAAGAATACACTATCCTGATGAGGAGGTACCGCGCCTCCGATCTCAGGTTGTTTACATATTACCATTGACTGTAGAACTCTCGGATCTTTGAACCCTAGATCTCGTGCAATAGCCGCGTTTTGAGCATTTATCGATGCGGATTTGAATGCTGGGTTGAGTTCGTGGAGATAGTGGCCGATTTTATTGATGGCGCGTTCTTTCGGTTTCGTGAGTTCGCCAGTATTGTTGTCGAAGGCGTCTTCTTCGAAGAAGAATCGTATTTTATCGCCCGAGGTGAGGAAGTAGTCGTCGCCTACGTGGTCGCTCTTTTCGCCTGTGGAGAACTTTGTCATGGGGTGGGAGGAGAGGTCGAAGTCATGGAGCATGCGGTTGGATTCGGAGAGGAGTTGAGTGACTTGTTGAGGGGAGAGAGCGTCTGGGATGAGGAGATAGCCGTTGGTGGACCAGTCTTGTTTCTGTTGGGCTGTGAGGCCTGTTGGAGGGGAGGAAGAGGGTGGTGGGGAGACGCGGGAGGGAGCCATGATGGAGAGTGGGGTGTTGGTAGGAGATGAAGAGAGGTATACAGTACTTAGGAAGTGAGATGAGGTCCTGATATGGACGATGTTGATGTCGATATCGAGGAAGGCCGGCGATATGCGAAGTGAAAGGTAGTTCTTTTAGCCTGATGTCAAATGCCAAGAAAGTTGACTTCACTCCCCTTGTTTGAGCATGTGAAAGCCATCCTACAACCACTCCAAGCATCATCGACATGGATCCAGACATCTCCCCAACTTCTCCTGCTCCCTCGCCCTCAATATGGCGATGGGTCATAGGCTTCCTTATGGTCGGCATGTGTTGGGGCCTAGTAAGCATCAAACATATCCTACCTGTACACCTCTCCTTTGCTGACATATTCCCAGACCACCCCATTCATGCGTAAAGCAGCAGTTCTGCGTGATGCCCAACCTAAACCAACAAGACCTTACCTCACAGACCCAAATGTGTCCTGGCTCAAGCGCAAAATATTCGGCATTCTTTACGCGGTTCTGGATCTCCTCAAGAATCCTCGATACGCGGTTCCTCTACTATTGAATGTTACAGGAAGCGTATGGTTCTTCCTACTCATTGGACAAGCAGGTATGTACTTCATATATCGTCTCCACATATTCGGAAGTGCTGCACTCGTTTCTGAGAGTGCTGCCAATAACATAGGATATGCTCTGCTACGAGCCTTCCAGCTTCTGTTTTGAGCTCGTTAAATCGGCGGGCTTAGAACTTCTCTATGTCCATATATGCTGTACGCTTCGAAGATAAAATGCTGACGAGAAGGACAGAATTGAGCTTGACAGTACCCATAACAAATTCCCTGGCTTTCCTCTTCACGGTCTTGGGAGAATGGTGGGCTGATGGGAAAGTCATTTCACGAGGTAAGCACATCTAATCAATTCATATCATACTGTACGATATACTGATGGTGTTGTGGCAGATACGTGGATAGGAATGGGGTTCGTACTGGGCGGCATTGCGTTGTGCGTACATAGCAAAACATCATGAGTAGAAGAACAACATCTGATGAATTCAAGATATCTGATCTGATCTACCTGCCTGCTTTTCGCTAATAACGCTCAAGAACTCTTGCAGTCTGATGCTTCTTCTCTCTTTCTATCTGTACAACAACAACGATCGAGGTATCGGCCAGCCACCTCAAATCTCAATATCAATGTCCAAGTCCAGACCACTGATCACCTCATCATCCATATTTTTCTTCTTGAGCGCTCCAATCGGGCCTTTGACACCATTGAGCTCGGGCTCCAATACGCTTCTTAGGCGTACTGGTGCCATTCGCACTCGGTGTACCAGCTCGGCTAGTACCAGGAGTATCCTCTCCAAACAGCTCTCTGTTCTTCGCGGCCTTCGCTTGGACCGCAGCCCTGACTTCCGCAGTCTTCTTCTCATGTGCCTCTTTTCGTGCTTTCTCAATCTTCGCTCGCTCTTTGATGAGAGCTTGTCGAACTTCTTGCTGATTCTTGGCACGATTTTGTCGGTTGAGAATTGCAAGACTTTCATGTTGCGCGACGGGTTTCGCAGGGCTGGCATGGTCCTTAGCCTTGACCTTTGGTGCGATTTTCGGTCCGCCATTAGCTGCTCCGTTCTCGAGGGCTTCCAGTTCGGCATCACATCGGGCGATTTCTTCTTCGTCCATGTTCTGCTCTGCCTCCGCACGTCGCCTTCGAATGTCCTTCCGCTTTTGCTTCGCTTGGTGGACTGGATCGTACTTGAGCTGGATTGCTCTTTGCTTGCTGAACTTTTGATTGAGCATGTCTTCTGTGAATTGAATGTCGACGAGTTTCTTGATCTCTGCGACTTTCCTGTCCAAGAATCGGCGTGATACTGGTTTCATGCTCTCCTTTTGCAGCGTGTCCATGTAGCGGCTGTACTCTGCGTCCGTGAATCTGCCATCAGAGCAAGCGGAGAAAGGCCATGGCTTCTCAGCGCTTCCTTGTGCTACAATAGCGTACTGGTCCGTTGTGAAAGGCTTGCCAGCTGAGTTCTCCATCTGGTAGGGCTTGCCCTCAGTGAAGCCTTTGATCTGGCACATACGATACATACTCTGGCCCGTTTCTCGATTCATTCCAATGGCAACTCGTGCGAAGCTACCCCTAATAGCCTCCTCGAACCCAGGATAGAAGCAGACTTTGGCGAATCCAGAGCGACCCATCCTCGCGTGATTGAAGTCTGTGATAGTTGCTGGTGGTTCGTCTTTGCGTTCCGGCTCAGCTGCCCACTCAACCTCGCTCTCTCCGTCGGCGTCTCTTTCTGAACCATGTGAAGATGGAGAGCGCTCATCTCTGCGATCACGAGTGCTTGCAAGTCTGTCTCGCTGTGCGCCCTTCTCTTCTCTCGCTTTCCGGTATGAGTCTAGTGCGGTCTGCTTCTCCGTCTTCGGCCGTGTGGTTCGCCTGTTGTTGTCCTCGAGATCTGCAGCAGCGGCCTTTCTCTTCTGCTTGTTGGCAGCACTACTGCTAGCCAGTGCCTTCTTCAGCAGCGCATCCTGCGTTCTACGAGTGACCTCTTCGGCACGTTGTGCAAGCAGCTCTTCTCGTTGAATCTCCGATAGTCCCTCAACATACGAGCGATCCTGCTCACTCTCGTATTTGCCCTCAAGTGGATACAATGGCGCAATGTCTTCCTCTTCTTCGCCCGGCGCATCGGCATCGTCATCTTGTATGGCCGACTCGGGTGATCCAGGTGTGAGTGAGCTGCGAGAGACCCAGTCAGCAATGTCGTCAGACATCATGGCAGCGGCAGTGGTTGTTGGTGAGAGTATTGCATTTTGAGCAGGTCGAGTAGAAGCAGCCCGGCAGAAACTAAGACGGAGGAAGATGAGAAGACTTACCGATTGTCGTCTTCGTCTTCACTCTGTTGCCTCGCCTTCCGCTTGCCCCGCTTAGCTCTCACTTTTTGTGCGACTCCTTTCCTTCTCTCAGGCGCATCGTCTACTTTCTCAACACTCGGCTGAGGCTCCTCGCCACCAGAGAGATCACCGGCCACATCCTGCTCCAATCGCTCGAAGTCGTCAAGACTTCCCTCGTCGCCACTATCGTCGTCGCCAACCAGACCCAAAAGTTCTTCGTCGAGATCGGCCATCGTGTTGACCGCTTTCGAGCTTCTGAAGATTGGCTGAAGGGACCTCAACGAGAGTACGGTGAATGTAATCGTTCGGATTCGCTTGATACAGTGGTCGCTCGTGGCAGGTGGCGGTGATCAAGTCAAGATTTTCGCTGAAGAAGAAGCTGAAGTGTTCTCAAGTCGTGTCGGTCGTAGAGGAGAGAGGCAGCGCAAAGGGTGGTGGTAGAGAAGTGCAATGGTGGTGTTCGTCTCGTGTATGGTGTATGGTGAGGAGGGTGACAATAATATATTTGGGACAATAGAAGAAGTTGATGGGATTGAGAAGATGGACGTGGTCGAAGGGCGAGGTGAAAGCGTGTCGAACTCTCCTTCCTTCCTGGCGCGATGTGCAGCCATCCCGGTAAACTTTAATTAATCCTTGTCCACTTCAATGACATAGACGAACGACTTCTGCCATTCCTATACCATTCATTGAACAACGAAGAGAAAGAGGAGAGATGATGTCTCCCAGTCTCCCTCTCAAGGCTCGTCTCACGCCTCTCGCCTTCCAACTACGAAGTCGACGAGCATCCACCAGCTCCTCCATCAGGACGATACAGAATGAGGCAAACCCAGAAACACTCGACTCACGCCATCCACCACGAACCAAACCTCTCAGCATCGCCCAACAGAAATTCCTCGACTCTGCCCTCCGAGTAAACCACGCAGGCGAACTAGCAGCAACACTCATCTACACCTCTCAAACGCCACCCATCATAAAAGCCCATCCACACCTCCGTCCTTTAATGAAACACATGTACGACCAAGAAGCCGGCCACTTCTCCAAATTCAACGAACTCCTCGCCAAACACCGGATCCGCCCCACAGCAATGTATCCAATCTGGCACGCCGCCGCAACAACCCTCGGCTGGGCAACTGGTGTGATGGGACGAGAAGCAGCAATGGCATGTACAGAGGCCGTAGAGACGGAGATTGGAGATCACTATAATAGTCAAGTGAGAGAGTTGTTGTCTTGGTTCAAAGATATGGAGGAGAGAGGAGAAGAGCCGGGAGAGGAATTGAGGTTACTTGTGAAGGATATTAGGAGGATTAGAGATGAGGAGTTGGAACATCTGGATCATGCTGTTGAGAACGATGCGAAAGAGGCGAAGCCGTATGAGTTGTTGACGGGCATTATTAGGGGTGGATGTCGAGGGGCGATATGGTTGAGTGAGAAGGTGTAGAGTGGCGAATGGATGTGTTCGATCTTTGATTCGACCTCTGGTTGTGGCAACTGGTCTACTAACACTCTCAATTCCATGGCTGCTATAAATCTATGAAGCTCTGCCAGCCGAACTGGTGTACTTCTGATTCCACCGTTACCTCCAGGAACTGGTCTGCCCTTGCTTCGAGTGGTATGGTCTACACCTAATCTGCGGATAGCTTCGCAGTTCGAAGGACTTCCCTTGATAGATGAGCAACCCCTGGATGCTGGACCATCACTCTTCCCGATGCTGTAGCGTGTGCCAACCCTGCAGAGAGCGTTGAGACGTCTCTACGTGTGCGCTCAACCCGATGTATGGGTCCAACCTCATCATCACTCTTGCTGCATAGCAGTATATTCTCTCGAGTTCAGACCTGATGGCCGAGCGAAGGTTAGAACGGCTCCATGTCGATGATCTCATGGTCCGTGTAGTCTGTACCGCGCAATGCGATGACTACGCTCGCAGTATAGACACGGCGCGTTATACAAGCTGGCTCAATCGCGAAATCGGATCCTTCGAGATGATGAAAGTGGTCTCTCAACAGACAAGAAGTCGTGTTGCCCAGTGGGGTGCCTAAGAGGGCGTGACAGCCACGAACTTCCTGAGCATTCGAGCTCGCACGATCAAAGACTTGAGTGCCTGGTCGCGGTGTTCCAGCTACGTCCATGATGACACTTTGAGTGTCCTCGTTGACTATGTTCTGGTAAACGATTCTGGCCGAGTGCTCATCTGGCACATCGCATCACCAGCGCTTCTGACGGCATAGTCTTCAGTAGAGATGCAGAGAGTCTGCTGAGAGTCGATAGCCTTCTCTGCTAGGCAAGAAATTGAGTATACTGCTCAGACCACAGCCGCGACGGCATGGCTAGCATCTCATGTACGGAGAAGGGATAGTAGGATTGGAGTGTTCTCCGTATGCTTCCCGCTCTTACTTGTTGGCCTGTCGTCACTATCAACGCCGTAGACGAGCCTCATGAAGCGATAAGTGAAGTCAATCACGTTCACTCTCACTTGTCACGTAGGGATAAGCATAGCTTTCCAATACCCTTACAGCTTCCACGCAAACAAGTGCAGCATCGCATCGCCTTCGGAATCTCATCAGATCTCAGAGACCACCTCACCACGACATTTCACTCTCAGAATGCTATTCTGGGACCTGCGCCGCGCTAGCGTTCGACTTCCGAGAACGTCCTTTAGACCAGCAACACACAACACTTCAGCAATTCCTCTCTGCTTTCGTCGACCGTAGCAGATACGAGCACAGCGCACTACACCACGCCACAGTCATCGACATTCACAAGAGACAGCTTACAATTGTCGACTTCACATTAACAATAGGAAGTGCTATTGTTAGCCACTGCTGCTATACACCAGTTCCCAGCCACCGACTACTATTGATCACTACACAATAGCTTCAACGACCTATTGTGCTGCAATTGCACATATACCTTCTACCCTTCTCTCTGGTAAGTTTCCTTCTTCTCTTCACTTACATTTCTTATACGACACTTCACTTCACTTCACTTCACTTCACATTTTCCTCCTTTTTCTGCGCTGGTCGCATTCACTTCTCTACCTTTCTCCACCTACCAGGCCATTCAAGAGCTCACCATGACCGAGATTCGCCGCTCTCAGCGAAACAGAAAGGCCACACCAAAAGCCACAGCGATCTCTGCCACTGCTCCACCGTCCAAACCACCACCAGCAGCTCCGCTGCCCACAACCATTCCTCTCGCGACATCAGAGACATCTGCTGGCCCTCCCTCTTCTCCGCTCTCCTCTCCGCCCACCACGCCACCAAAAGCAGCTCCTCCGCCCAAAAGGCCTCCTCGAACCATCCAGAGAAAGCCCACTCGAATCGTCAAACAACAACGTCTAAAGTCACCTCCACGCTACCAAGGCCCTCAAGGGCTCTTCGAAATGGCAGACCTAGGCGATCAAGCAATTAGAGAAGATTTCCGTGAAATGGGTATGCTCTCCGACGGCATCATGGCGACCAAAGAGCCAGAGGTCGACGCAACCGGCTGTCCGATTCGTCCCACCATAGCAGAGAAGAAAGACGATATGGCTGCCAAAACAGCCAAATTGCACCAAAAGAGCTTGCTCGCCGCATGTCCTCGCCAAACAGAAAGCACCAGGAGATTTACCCTTGGCCAGAGAATAAGCGTTAGTTCTTCCATATGCTCTCATACTAATTTTGCGTGGCGCTGATGATTTGTATAGATTGGGTTCTCTTCAACCATACCAAAGGCTGGCCACCTCTCGGCGCGGACATTCCTGAGCCAAAAGAGGGTTCGGTATGGGAGAGACTGAAGGTCTATGAGCCCGGTAATGAGAAGATTGTGGTTTTCAATGTTGTTTCGGGCAATATCGGGCTTCGCACTACGCCTGAATGGATGGTAGAGAAGGAGATTGTGTATGCGAAGTCTGGAGTGAGAGTTGTGAAGGTTAAGAGAGAGAGAGAAGTAGCTCTTCTCTGCGGGATTGAGAGAGCCAGGGCTTTGAAGGCTGCGGTGGGGCGGTGATCGAGAGGGCAGGTCGATTTGGAGAGGGCACATCGATTTTGACGGGCATGTCTCTTCGGTGGTGATACTTCCAGGCCATCGAAGGCGGCGACAAATTAGTCGCAACGAATGCAGACTGATCCAGAGAATGATCTTGATACCGTCAATCCATGTATACTTCATTCTTCAGATTCCTCAAGTTCTGCAAGAACCCATATCCACTACCTCCTTCACTCGGCGCCTGACCAGCACTAGCGTTACCATATCGCATATCATGACCTCGTGCAGGCGACACTCCAGGCTTTCGATTCGTGGCAGCTGTCCTATCCAGTGCTTTCTGCTTGTCGTCCACAGTCTTCTGCAGGGAGTCGACCAATCTATTGCGAGCCTTTTCTTCAGCAGTACCTTTGAAGACTTCAGCCAATGCTCGTAGCTCTGTGACTCGTGTATTGGCTGCTTCAAGTCCTTCGACGCCAGTTGCCAGCAGATCGTTGATCTCACTACGCAGCTTCTCCATGTACTCTTTGCCCTTCTCTTCACGACTCCTGCTGTCATCACTGCTCTCAGGGCCTGATACTGAGATCAATGAGGACGTTGAGGAAGTCTCTGAAGGTGCTAGTGGCCACTGCATAGCTGAGCCGAAGGTCTTGATCACTGCATCCAGACGTTCATGGACAGTAGTCAAGTTTCGTAGTCTTTCAAGGAATTCGGGTTCTGTAGATGTGCCAGTAGTCTGCTCCTTCAACCCATCCTGTTCCTCTGCTGACTTCTGAGCCGTCTCACTTGACTCCCAGGTAGTCGTTCCTTCCTCCTTCTTGCTCGGCACAAAAGACTCAATGTCCTTCTTCAAGCCATTCTCGAAGGTATCTGTCAACCCTAACGTCTCTCCCCGCAGCACTTCCACCTCGTATGCCAATCTACTGCCACTTCTGATGATCTCGTCCGTCAATTGCGTGAGAACACTGGATAGTCGGAATGTCTGCGCATTCAGCTGAGCCAGGAGTGTCTGCAACTGCGATGACAGCTCTGGCAATGGCACTGCCTTGCCGCCTCGCTGAAGTGAGGAAGACGATCCAGAAAGTGAAAGTGGGGGCAATGTGCTGTTCAGATACTCGACTGGGTCGAACTCGGCCTGGAGGAAAGTTTGGATATTGCTGTCGGCGACATGAGGAGACTTCGACTCTGCATTGGCCGGCGATCTGAGCGTCGGAATCGCCATTGCAACACTTCACAGAACATTTGGAGACTTGGAGCAAGGTGAACAGCCACAGAGGCGGCGCCGTTGATCGACGGCATGGATTCGGGAGACCCACTTTGCGGCTTCGCGGCGCGTCGACAAGCTTTCAGGCACCAACGCGCGCCCTCCGAGGGCTCCTTCCTTCCCTTCTTGACACCTGCACACAGCTGCGGACTACTGCTGCGTTCTGCGGGTAGTGGCAGTGACAGTTGAGCATGCAGGCAGACACGAAGTCACTCTTCGACAGTGTCATATCCGCTCAGCAAAAGTGGTAGGCCTTCTTCCATCTCGACGACTTCACGCGCCAGAAGCTGGATCAGATCCACTTTGCTTGGTGGTACAACACATTTCAGAGACAACTTCACAAGACAGGACTTCACAACACGCACACACTCACTACTCTAGATACTTCTTTCATCTCCTGCAGCCTTCGTTTGCCACAAACACACATGCTCTCCGCCAGGCAATCCAAGAACATTACCTCGACGAGCTCCATACAGCAGCACCCTCAGCAACTCGAACCAGTGAACGACCCACGATAGACTTCCCGTCACCGAAGAGTCATCCAGCCAGATTTTTCTCAGGTAAGGCCACTCTGAATAAAGGCACTTCTCCAATTCTTCTCCACGAGCCACGCCGCTCGCTGGCACCGCATGACAACAACACAACCTCCGTGGATTCAGAGAAACTTGCAGTTTTCTTGGACAATCTCTCCTCATCCTGTGCTAACCACGCTTCCTTCAGCCGCTTCACAAGCGAATCGCATCATCCTCGAGTTCAGAGAAGATGCCACGCAAGCACTTCCTTGCCGATGTCGACAAGGCCAAGGCTGGCCCAGCACCTCCTGGCGTATCTGGTATCAAAGCTGGCGCAGATGACGGCCAAGTCGAGTTCTTGTTTTCTGGTCACCTCACGCCCCTCGCAAATGGCCCCGTCGCTGTCACGGCCTTGGTCACTGACCTGGGCGACTACCCCAAGTCACACGAGTACATGATGTTCGCCGGCGAAGACGCTCCTCGAGATATCAGCAACGCACTCAACAATGTCCGTGGTGTCAACAAGAAGACTGTCTTCGAGATGCTTGATATTGTGTCGACCACGCTGCTTAAGATCCAGCCAGATCGAGATGGCGACTCTCAGATGCTCGAAGAAGAGGATGATTTCGCCGAAGACTTTGAAGACCAGGGCGACGAGTCGGACGATGGAGGCGTCTACGACTCGGACTCTTTTTCAGAGAACGACAGATCAAATCACGATCCGTACGTAAAGGCTCAGCCCTCCGGTAACTCTCCTGCACCTGGATGGAAGCGCGTTCAAGCGGACCTGCGCACAGCCAAGGCCGCTGGCTTCAGAGTTGGCTCCCTAGGCCATTTGAAGGCTGGCAACTCCGCATATGTCACAGTCTCCATTCGCATTGCCAAGCTCGGCATCTCAGAAGAGGCGATGGAAGCCTGGCAGCTTCGACCATCAGAGTACTTGACCTTGCTCATTCAATACCCGAACGGCTACAAGACCAACGAGCAGCTTGGTGCCCTGGACAACCTCCGAGTCACACCAAATCTAGCCATGCGCGTTGTCATCGGCAAGGCATACAAGCCTACACTACAGGAGGCGATCAAGGCCTTCACGAATGTGCGGAAAGCCGAGCGACACAGCATCAGCACGACTGACCTACCAACGGCGGATGATGTCGAGAGCGAAGAGTCCTCTATCCGTGACTCGTTCATCTCAAAGCCACTCAACGCACTTCTTCAAGAACGTCTCGTCCACATCCTGCGATATCGTGGCTCTGGCATGAGTCGGCATGGTGCTGAGATTACGTACATCGCACACATGTCTGCGTCTCCAGAAGATGATCTCGACCAAGCCAATGCGGAGGCCTTCGAGCAAGAAATCGTGAGCGATGCTCTGCCGGAGATAGTCCGAGCCGACCACTACGAAACGGCAGTTGACAGGCTCAAGCTGTCGTTTCCACTACTTGCCATGCAGTTTGTTCTACGCCACTTTGTGCGCTGCACTGAGTTCTGTCTGGTGTGCCACCGAAAGCTGGAATCTGATGTCGAAGCCATCAAGCCATACGTGTGCGACGGCCAGTTGTGTTTGTATCAGTACATGTCTCTTGGCCTTGGCCCGAGCATCGAGCACGAGGTTGTTGCACAGCCATACGTCGTCGACTTACTGGTTTCCTTCTGCTACAACAGTGCTGCTGTTAGGAAGTTGCGAGACTTTCCTGATGGACTGTCGCTGGTCGTCCCACCTGTTGACACTGCAACATACAACCCAACTGACCTCAACACTCATATGTACCACCGAGTGAAGCCTCAGCAGCAAGAAATCATCGAGAGCGGCGCATTCGAAACCTATGAGGCTCAATACGACCGAGTCAAGAACGAGCTCCTCTTCGCAAAGGGACTGCCAGCAAAGTCTCCAGTACGTCCAGGTGACTGGATACTGATAAACAGCACATCGATCCAAGGCGATGATCTGCACTGCCGTGTTGCAGAGACCTGCTTCTTCCCAACTATCAGTGTCGGCGTACCAGTCGTCGTCCCGCAGCAGAGACCTGCTTCAACCACTGTCAACGGTAATGCTGCAAAAGCTCCAGCCGATACTACTACAGCTGCTCCACAAATGAGCAGTCCGCAGTCGATCAATGTCACTTTCCAAGTCTATGAGCAGGATTTCGGCAGTCTTAATGCACAAGGCAAGTGTGTGGCTATCTGCCGGCTCTTAGATACATTGCCAACGGTCAACGAGATGAGAACTTTCCTCGAGAAGCGCCATCCTGCGAATCTGCAGAGTTGGTATGAGCGCATCTCTCCATCTGCCCTGAGCTTACTACGATGGATCATCGCAAGCAACAGGTCTTGCATCATGCAAGTCGATGGCGATGCTCCTCCTGCAAATCAAGGTACCGAAACCGCGTCTCAAGCTCCAACTGTCTTCGGCAAGACTCAAGAGCGTTGCTACGGCATGAAAGACTATATGCAGTTTCGCTTTGCCATGGGCGCACCGGACAAGGAGCAACGCTTCATCACGGAAGTTCGCAACACGACACAACGTCTCAGCTTGAAGCACCCAACTATATTCGCCTGGCACGGCTCTCCACTGGCCAACTGGCACATGATCATTCGAGAAGGTTTGCACTTCAAGAACGCAGATCATGGACGTGCTTATGGCGACGGTGTCTACCACGCCAAAGACGCCGCTACCAGCACAGGCTACTCTGGGTACCCAGGTTATGGTGCTGGTGGAACTGGCCGTGGCAACTGGCCTGGTAGTGTGCTGAGGATCACTTCAGCCCTAGCCTTGAATGAGATTGTCAATGCTCCAACTGAGTTCCAGAGTCAGAACCCCTACTATGTGGTCAAGCAACTTGATTGGATCCAGACTCGTTACCTCTTCGTTCAGGTCCAGCCCAAGGCCGACAGTGTCAAGATTGGTCCAGAGGTCATACCAACGAATGTTCATCCTCAAGATCCTCAGCGCACTCCTGTCGGTATCGATCGACAAGCTCCTATTGTCATCCCGGCCTCAGCTATCAAGTCTTCGAAGAGAAACGCGACAGCCACGCCACCCAGTGGCCAATCTCCTGCAAAGAAGTCCAAGTTGTTCGCCGGAGCTATGAGCATATTCAGTGGAGCTACTTCAGGTGCTGCAAGCAATCCTGTGGTTATCGGTGATGATGATGAGGGTTTCGTCGATGATGATGACCGCGATAGCGTTGTCACTGACGAAGAAGATTGCACACTTCTGATCGGTGACCCAGAGCCTGCATCTTTCTTCGATTCGCCGATGTCAACCACGCTGTCGAAGGCTCCTGCGCGCCCTCAGCCGTGGACTGACTTCGTCCCGAGCTCTTTGAACTTCGATACACTTCCTATCATGCCACTTCCGGATTACGCCACCCCAGCAGCCACAAAGCGTCTGATGCAGGACCTTCGTCTACTTCAGAAGGTTCAAGAAGCCACGCCCCTGGCTGAGCTTGGCTGGTTCATCGACTTCGCGAAGATCGAGAACGCATACCAGTGGATCGTGGAGCTGCACTCTTTCCATACCTTTGAGACCAATGGCAAGAAGCTTCCACTTGCTGAAGACATGAAGAAGCGAGATGTGAAGAGCGTCGTCCTTGAGATTCGCTTCAACAAGGACTATCCTTTCTCGCCTCCATTTGTGCGTGTCATCCGCCCGCAGTTCCTCAGCTTCGCTCAAGGTGGTGGTGGCCATATTGTCATCGGAGGTGCCATCTGTATGGAACTGCTGACGAACACTGGGTGGTCGAGTGTGTCAACTATGGAGTCAGTCTTCATGCAGATTCGACTGGCCATTGCGAGCGAGCCTTACGCACGCTTGTCGCCACAGGTGAATCGCGACTACGGTACTGCAGAGGGAGCTGAGGGTTACATTCGTGCATGCCACACTCACGGCTGGGCTGTGCCACCAGGCTTCAAGGAGATGGCCTACAGTGGTTCTGCACGATAGAATCGCGACGATAGTGCTGTGGCCGGCGGGTCAGCGAGAAAGAGGGACTTTTCTGAAGTGTAGGAGTGACCCAGTGCATTGATGCGCATACAGACACGAGCAACACCAGAGGATAGAGTGTGGATACTTCGGCGTTTTAGAATGACTTTGAATGAGCGTATTAGCAAGGCGCTTGGGAGTTGAAACAATGCATAGATGGGAGCAAAAGAGGCTGCTGGAAGCATACAGTCGTAATTCATCATGGTACTCATGCTAGCTTTTACATGCTCCAATGCAACTCCAATCCAAAACCCATCGTCATCTATACTGTACATTCATCCTCATATCCATCATTACCGTTACATCTCATCTATACCTTAGCACCCGGGCACTTAACAGCAATAATCGGCTGAGGGGGTCCAACATCCACAGCATTGTCATCAGGGCTCCTCACATAAGTCGCCGTGGCGGCCACAGCAGGTGGAGCATAAGTTTGGAATTGACAAGCTGTAAGATCTCCTGGAAACTTGATCTTGGAAATGTTAAGTTGAGTGTCGCTTGTTGGGTGCCAGACGTCGTCTGTTGGGATTGTCATTGTGTAGCTTGCTGGACCGCCGATGAATTGGACTGTGATGTCTGCTCGCTTTTGGAGAGGTGCTGCGTTTGCGGCGAGGGCGAGGAGAGAGGCTGCGAAGTAGATTGTTGAGGTGTACATTTTTGCTTTGCTTTTGTGTTGTGTTGTTGGTATGTGGTGATGATTGAGGTTGTTCTTGGAGATTATGTTATTGTATGAGATGAGATGAGATGCTGAGATGAGAGATAGGAAACTTGTTCTTTCTTGATGCTCTTTGCTGGTGTTGTGGTTGCTGTGCTTCTGTTGTGTGATGATGAGGAAACATAACACTGTACTCTGGATCTCTTTCTTATATGTCCCTCTTCAGTCGCACCGATGCCTTCTTTGGGCTACGTCCTCGTGAACTCTGTGCTGCGTCAGCGTCAGCGTGCACGAACGCGTGCTGCCATTCTTGGTTACGTTGCCATTCTCGGCTCTGCTGATGTTGTTGTTGATGTTGTTCTGGTAGCAAAGACGTGCGGAAGAACCTTTCGGCCGTGCTTTGCTTGACATGGTAGCCTTGTTCTTACCACTATGAATATCCATACACTTTCGTAATCCTTGCGCCGAAAAAGTATGCTAAATATGTCGCTTGGGACTTGGCATGACTATTGCCAAACTGCTGAACGACTTCTTCCGGGCTGGAGAGACGTATTTGCGTACGCGTGCAATGCGACGTAGTGCTGATGATAGCACTGGAAAAAGAGCGTCAGCAAGGCTTTCGCCAGACATTTCCGGATTCATCCATCCCGTCCCAGACTGGTCTGCCTGCGAGCTGGACCAGCGTGATGTGTACGAGAGACAGCAGGAGACCGAGATGTCTTCAACCTCATTGAAGGGTCACGTCGCAGACTTGTCGTACTGTTCTTGTTGCTAGCTCTCCTATCTTATGAGGATTTGATGACATTGCCACGCCTCATGCCGCCGCAGGTGGTGCAAGATCAGGTCCTCCTCCTATGGCAGGACCACCACCTAGATCATCCATATCAATGTCAACGCCACCAGTAGGTGGTGTTGGTGGGAAAGCTGCATCATCTCCTTCAAAAGCGTCTAATGAAACTGCGTTCAGTGCGAGTCCAACAGCATACCGATCATCTGGCAGTGGCATGCTATACAGTCCTTGATATCGTGGATCGTTGGCGGGAGCCTCACGGAGTCCTTGCGCCGGACATCCAGGGCTTCGCAAGAATCTGTTCATTCTGTTCAAAATTTGTCTGAAGGTCGGTCGTGCCTGGTCGTCATGCTGTAAGATAGAGTATGTCAACGAGATGAGCTCATCAGAATAGAAGTTTTGTGCTGTGGCGTCCAGAGCAGGTGGCACAAATTCCTTCGCACGAAACCATTCAGGATCGGTAATGTTTGTGGGTATGTCTACGCCATCTGGTCGTTTTGGACCAGGTATGTCGCGTCCCGATAGAATCCGCCAGACCATTGCAGCCATACCATAGACCTACAATGCTCGTTAGCCGATTGATTTGTGTCATGGAGGCTTCAACCAAAGTCTCTGTGCTTGACGTGGCGAAAGAGGATTGCACCCCAGCTGAGCTTAGAACAGTGTGGTCCCTGCGGCAAAGCAGAGCGCTAGTCCGTTGGGAGATAATATACATACATTGGTGGCTGAGCTCATCATCTTAGGAGCGTCGGTGGCGTTGAAAGTGAATCTATGCTGCTCCTGTAACATGGCATTAGCGCTCTGAAATCTGCTTTCACGGACACAGACATACTGGTGCCATGGTCTCTGCTGTACCGCGAATTGTGAAATCGCTGGGGACTCGTGTGTCGTTCGGCTTCAGCAAGACAGCATAACCAAAATCGCCGAGCTTGAGCTGCGGGTAGCCTGCATATCGCTGCGGATTTGGTGCGCTTATAAACACTGTCCGGCGATTGTCAGTGCTGAAATTTCGGGTAACGATGGTTCTCTTACCGTTCTCGTGTTTGAAGTCGCAGTGAACGATTTGCTCCCACGGCGCGATGCCACCGGTGTCCAGCTCGCCAAGCTCCATCAGCAGTCCTGCTGTCGCCAAAGCCTCCACCACATACCAAATGAAAGGCTCCGGTACCATAGGAGGAGTTGCAGAACGAAACGCAGCCAGCGCAGTCAGTTGTCCAGGGGTTAATATAGCTTCAGCTGCTTGTGTCATAGCTACACTCTCAGGTGCACGCAGATTGACAGTCGGGAAACTGTAGTACCGAAGCCTGCTACTTTCATCGTGGAGACCCGTGATCGTCAGATCATATAGGTCACCGCCAGGGCAGTACTCCGTTATGGTCCTGTACACTCGGTCCGCCCTTCTCAATCTCCAATTCCTCACTTTTAGTATCGCTTCACTGCCGATTTTGCCACGAAGGTTGTACATGAATTGTACCTCATTCGGTACACTGTTAGCACCATCTGGTCCGCCTCCTGACCATAGGTTAACATCATCCCAAAGACCAAAAAGGCCGAAGTTGGTGTCTTTAATGCACACACGATCCTGGATGATCCCATGACGATCTTGTTTGAGCCAAAGATGCGCAGCAGCGGTGGAACCGGCGCCAATCATCCAGTGTCCAACCCATTCTGAACTCAACAGGCCTCTAGCTCTTCTCTGTCGCTCAGCTAATTGGTTTTGAGCAGCGACTTGAACAGCCGGCAGCGTGGCCAGCTTTGCATTCTGTGAAGCGATTGCGGCATCGTAGCCGGTGATCAGATTGTCCAACCACTGCCCAGAGGTGAGATTTCGCCACTCTGCTCTCCTAGCAGCGATCAGTGCATTGGCCTGATTGCGCACTGTCTGTAAAGCATCAAGTAATAGATTCTCACTTCTCGCGTAACAATCATATGCCAGCCTGTCTGGATCTTCATTACCAAATACATCATTGTCCTGCTGTGAGCCAGAAAAGCTTGTTGCTGCCGTCACCATCGCCTGGGCTTGTGTGACCATGTTTCGTGCAGTCTGCCATTGATCGATAGCGTGTGCAATGCCTCGCAGCTCAGCCGGTGGTAAAGAATTCCAAGTCGTCACACTGTTCGCAGTAGGCACGCTCACGGCCGCTTCTGTTTCGATGGAGGCGCAGATCTCCGCATCAAGGTCGACTTGCGTTCGAGCAACCACAGGTGGCGGGGGTGCTGGCGCTATTGGGACTGGCGCTATTGGGACTGGCGCTATTGGGACTGGCGCTACCGGACCAGGTACTATGGGAGCAGGCCTTGGTTGTCTTGCCTGACGCTGCCGTGTATTTTTGAGAGTGCGCCCTCCAATTTGAGTCGGATTGCTAGGCGGAGGTACGGATGCCATTGTGTGGATTGTTGTCAGGCGTAAGTGATCGAGCAGCATCTTCGAGCTACCCCAAAGTGCTGAGCCAAATAAGTGATGTTGACCCACTTTCATTGTCCTGAAACACCGCCTTTGTTGCATATTGCCGGATCGGGACATTCCTCACACTTTGTTCTGATCGATCCATTATACTTTATCCAGTACACCAAACGAAGCAGCGTCAATCTTCTGTGGGAGCAGCATGCAGAGGTGGACAGCTTGCATTACGTATGAATGTAGCCATTTGTCGTTCGTATGCATCGATGCGTTAAGGCTGTTTCGCCATGACCAACACGCAAATGCAAGGCTCGGGGCCTCAGAAGAATCGTTCCATGTCTTCCAGCTCATCTTGCGTGGGGTACACGAACTCCCCACTACCTTCGAGGATGAACTTCGCCATTTTCCGCTCGTAGTCAGTGCCTTCGTCATCCAGATGTCCGAACCAGGCAAAAGGTCTTCCTCGCGAAGTGCTGAATCGGTCTCGTAAATGTATGTCTTGAGGATGAGTGAGCTTGCCTGCAAAGCTCGCAAAGCATCGAGGCCAATCTCCATCGGTGAGATGCACTGAGGCGAGTTCCAGGTACGTGAGGGTGTCTGCATGACGCAGCACAAAGTCCACCAACTCTGCGGAGTCTGCAGTAATATTCCGCAAAATGAAGTGCCTCAATTGCGGCCAGATGATACCGCCTACATGACCAACAAACCCGGACAGATCTGGTTGCAATTCTGGTTCCTCGGCATCTGGCAGTTCCACCTCGAAGGCTCTTAGTTGTCTCGCGTGCCCGATCCTCTGCAAGAAGCGTCCGGCGGCAAATGCTTCTATCATCCTGGCGATTTCATGTTCGTTGAGAGTGTCATCGTCAGCGAGAGGGATAGGCACAATCCACTGGAACTCTTCTACGTTCGTCAGGAATCCGATCGTATGTTCTAACGCTGCCTGACCTGTCAGAATATGATGCGACACTCCGTCCATCCTTAGAATTGCTGGAGAATACCCGCAATTGGCGGCTGCATGCACGATCTCAATCATCGACTCCAGTCCCTCCTCATACCGTACAACATCGCTGAATGACGTGAGAAGAGCGTCTGAAAAAGTGGTTCCATCGGAGGCCATATCAAATTCAAAGTGCGTAACTTAGGACATTTTTCGAACACTTTTTGCAAGCAGTCTCGAACCGTATGATTCCGTAAGAGGCTCTTCCCTTCATGTGCCAGTCGCTTGTAATGCGTGAAGTGAGTCCGAAGTTCTTTCGCAGTAGGGATCCGTCCTGGCGTCGTGATAAGCTCAAATAGCTGTGCTCTCAGCGCATTTATCGTCGCATCCCGCTCCGCACATGGCCTTTCGCTGCGCCGCGATTCCCGCTCCAAGCGCCTGATCTCTTGTCGGCACTGGTACGTATGTGGTTTTGGTAAAAGGTTGATCTCTATCAAACGGTCAACTTGCTTCTTCCACTCTTTGTACCGCATTGGTCGCAGTCGTGGTCCTTGAAAGCATATGAACTCGATTGATTTTCGAAATGCAGAATGCTCCGCGATTTGACGAGCTGTATTTATGCTCTCATCCGTCATGACAGTCAAGATCTCAAGGAATAGGTACTCATCCGCCACGTCCCGGAGTGCACTGCAGGTTAATCTCAAGGCCTTGATCTCGCCGAGGCCGCAGAACTCGCATACAAACCCAATCAGCTCGACTGGTAGCGCGAGAAATGCCATGGTAACGAATAGTCTCTTGATAGTTATGATGATATTGACAAGAAGGAGATGGTGTTTGAGACGCGTTTGACGCGTTTCGCCAAGGACGATGACTAAGCCAAAGCCTTGTAGGCTTCATTTCCGACAACATTCAGGCAAACTCCTCTATTCCTTTCCTCATTAACCTGATCATGTCATCAGCCCAGCATAGAATATCATGCATACTCACTTTCGAAACAATGAAAAACAGTCTTACACTTCGGAGCATCATAGACTCTCAGCTCGCAATCTCCATGGTAATTGATGTCTTCGCCATCAACAGCGGCATCCATTGTATCACGATACTTTCGAGGTCGTAATTATCTGGCCAGCTTTTGCATTCGTGCCTACTTCCATTCCTCGGCCGGTTAACTGTCCATCCAGGCTAGTCCGAGACAGATTGTGTTGTTGTAGCGGTGTAGCATTACTTGGAAGTCGAAAGTGCATCCTCCTGATGGTTTGGCGTGAGTAGCAGATGCAGATGCCAATAGGAGTAGAAGGGTGTTTGCTAGAGGTAGCGCTTGCATCGTGGAAGCATGGCTGAATAGTCCTTTTCGACTTATGCTGTCCTTGTATGTGGGCTTTGAATCTGTTCCTCCTACTGCCATTTACTGCGTTATGGCATGATATCGCTGGTCTGGATGGCTGTTCGGGATGTGGAAAGCTACCATGATCTGCTCAAAGCTAGAGCGAACATCATCGGCTTTTTGAACCTGCAAAGGCGTTGTCGACGATATGTTGGTGAGGCTGTTCCATTTGCTCTATACTCCTGCTCTGATATCTCTCTCCCAACCACGCCACTGGGCGCACATCTGGAGCAAGTATGCCTACAAGAAGCGTTCCGGAAAGGCTTATTCTTCGCTCTGATAAGAAGGCATTGTCTGGTGGCGCTGCCTCTGTAACCTTCAATGCCGGGGTCCATGATGCGTTTGCAGAAGCGTTATTGTAGTGCATTCCCTTGTTTTCTTCGAAGTCCACGTTGGCGTGACGGGTATGTAGTCGTCCTTTATCGGGTCAACTGTCGCAAGTAGTTCTTCTCCATCGTATTGCGACAAGTGTGACTGATGTGGTGTGGTCGAGCTTTGCGAAGAAGACTGTATGCAAGACAGATCGTCCCCCGCCATTCCTTGTCCATCCTCGAGAGCTGACCAAAGTGAGTGTATATATAGGATGAGAAGACTTTGGCTCTGCAGGACAGTGAGAGACTGTCTCACAGGTTCCTAGCCAGAACCGCGTACAGGTATCCCTCGTAGCCAGCCTAACGCAGCAAAACATCAGAAAGCACAAAACATGATCGCAGAACGCAACACAACATAGCATCTCGAAATTGTGCAACGCAGAAAAAAGAGTCAAGAAGAGAAACCACGCCAAGCTCGCCCGTCTCATCGTCCATGTCCGGTCATGGGAGCGTTCTAGCAAGTGATGTCTCTGAGATGCTTTATACTCTCGATCAGAGCCTGACTTGTATCTTCAGTATCGTAGCTATTGCGTGCGGAAGGGGACGTTCTGCACGTCTCTGTGAATATGCGTGGCGTTTCGCAGACTACGTTGCTTGGAGCTTCGGCGCCATGGTCACTGCGAGTGAAATGAAGTCGAGTCAGCAATTTGGGCTGTCACTCTAGAACGGAGAAAAACCTGTGATAGCGCCAGGGTTGCGATCCAGATGGCTCGGTCAACGAAAGCGGTGCGGAGATCCAATCGGCAAGGTGGCGATATGCAAAGTGACAAGAGACATGTCTCGCCTTCACGCCTCACGAGCAATGTCTGCTCTCTAGACACATACGCTCATCTCGATAACACAACTGTCGTAATTGATCATCTCACTTCCCACCCCTCCTCCCCTTAACAAACCCAACAAGATTCTCAATAACACCTTCCAATGCCTCCTTCTCCTTCAACCCCTCATCTTTCCTCTGTAACCAATACTCCAACACTTTACTCGCCTCCTCATTCAAATTCTGCAACGTAGCAACATGACTCTGTAATTCCTGATCCTCCATCCCAAGCATAGCTTCATCCGTAGTCCTGCAAAGTAACATGGCGCGATTGGAATCAAAGTCCGGAGGTGGTGGAGGACCTTTGGATGCTGTTCCAGCACGTTTCAGACTCTTCTTCGGTGCGCCAGTCTTACTGTCTATACTCGTGCTGGAGTCGTTGGCGCCGTCAGATTTCAGGCGTCGGAGCTGTGTTGTTGATGCTCGAGGTGATGTTAGGTTGATGTTGGGGAGGACCAGGCGCTTTTGCTTAGAAGGCGGCAGGATCTCGTCAAGATCGACTGGTACTCCTAGTGAGACGAGGAAGAGGCGTCGGATTTTGCTTCGTGTCCAGTTGGGAGGTTGCATGGGTGGTGGTTGGACGAGTTGTTCCCATAGTGAACGGGATCGTTCGGAGAGAAAAGGCGAGCTGTTTGACATGTCCAGAGGTTGTGATAGCGACACTGGAGGTGGATCTGTTGTGTCCGGAAAGATGAGATCCAGGTAAGGTGTTATCGTGTCATGTAGTTCCTTTTCTGTAAGGTCGGCTTCGAGTGGTGGCTGATAAGAGAGTCAGCGATGAGAACAGTGTGGAAGGATGATAGATTCGGTGGCTACTTACTAGTCCTGTCAAATGTTCTGGCAAAGAATACGATAGAGGCTGTTCAGAAACATTTGGAGCAACATCCCCAGGCGTTGTGGGTTCGTTGTCGAAGTCTCCAAAGTCATCGTCCTCAGCGCCTTCAGCAAAGTCGTCAAAGTCGTCTCCAAAGTCATCATCGTCATTCACTTCGTCGTTATGTTCTTCGTTTTCTTCTGTTTCTGCTGACGGTATATCCTCTTCCTTTTTCGCTTCCCACATGCTGCGAAACCAAGCTTGTCTATCTTCTGGATCTTGCTCTACTCCGGAGCTGCAGTATCTTATCAGTGCCAGCCTTACACATCATACCGCAAAACGACTTACTGACCATTCTCGCCACTTCTGGCAGCAGGAGAGGCTTTCCGCACCTCATCAGGTGCAGCGTCTGCCAATCTCTGTTCATACGCCGCCGTGCCTTCCACTTCGCCATGTGCTGGCTTGTTGTCTACTCGTTCCACCACCAGCTTCGGTATAGGTGTTCCTCCAGGAGTCATGGGTCTGCTGCCAGTCGAGCTGTTACTCGCAGCACTGTTCCCTCTACTTCTAGTCCCTCCAATTTGTAGAGTTGCGCTTCGTGATCTCGTTCCCTCGGGCACAATCTCAATCTCGTCCGGCACCGCATCCTTAGTGCGGAGAGAATACGCTGGAGTGCCGGGAACTTCGCCATGAGCTGCTGTGTCGTCGACTCTTTCTACTCGCGTGATGGGAATTGGTGATGGTGGTGGTTTGTCTGCACTCGGTGTGCTCGTCTCGCCTTCAGAAGCAGATGAGAAGTGGTCGTCGGAAGAGTCTGTTTCTTCCAATCAGTATGACAGAACTGCAATCATTCTAGAGAGATGTACTGGAAACGACATCTTGACCTTGCATGTCGGTCGTGTTGATGCGTGGGATCTGAGGTCCCGACATGGCTGCTGCTGCTGTGTTGTTTCTGCTGTAAGATATGTCCAAACTGCGCAGAATCAGCAGAAATGACAGCTTCCAGCCCCTGATATGTTCTTGGCCCTCATTTCACCTCTCACGCGTCCCTCTTCTTCCACTTTTCCAAGTCAGCATCCCACGACATGATACACGGCTGATATACGGATCACTATATCGCAGACGACTCCGACAAGAAGACTGTTCTGGATCACGATGGAACCGTACCTCGCATAGTCTCACACTTTAGCCTGAAATGCGAGGAACAACTTGAACACGCCAGGCAACTAGGGGCGTGTTCCACCCAGGAATTGTAGCGTGCAGGCTGTGCATGACCTGTTCTGCTGGCGAATGAGCTGAAGACTATCAAGGAAGAGAGAGGTGCTGCTTGTACTCTGGGACGAGTTGTGGCACGTGGAAGGTGGCTTGAAAATGGACTTCGCAACAAATATGGACCAAGCGTACAGACTTCATTATCTCCTCGCACTCGTGGCATCTGCCGCCTTTCGCTTTCAATCAATACAATCCGCAGACACTTACAAACGCTGCACCTTTCCGAAACCATCGTCACCACCATAGCCGGACTTCCTCTTCTTTCCAAGACAATAGCCATGGCAGATCTCGACTACTTCGTCTTCAAGTCTGGCGTCTAAATCCTGCAGATGAAGCGACTCAAGCGCACCACTCTGAACTTCAAACTTCTTGAACTTGAGGACCGTACCCAAAGCGTTTCGTACGTGCTCGCCACGGTCCTTCATATTTCTGTGAGTGGTTCTGGAGTCATTCAATGGTACGGAGACAGATGTTGAGCTTACAGCTGAGCTGCTGTGGTATCTCCAGAACGCTATGACAACGTTCCCTGTCTGGCTGGAGGAAGGAGGAGAGCAACAGGTACCAGCAGCAGAGAGGCAATTGGTCTGCTCTATGAGATCACGCGAGGAGGCCGCGAGGATGTATCGGGCTGCTACTTGTAAGTGCAATGAGGTCGAATGGGTGTACTGCTAGACGCGGAAACTGCAAAGTACGCAACGAAGTCACGGAGTGGGCAACGCAAAAGGCGAGGAGTTCAACTGGCCTGCATGAGAACAGGAGACTGAAAATGGGACGATTGAAGCAGTGATCTGAACTTCTGCGATTGACTGTGGAATGCACATCAGTCCCCACAGCACCTCTATGTCCGCCTCACCCATCATCTGCATCGTCAGCGCCAGCTACAGGTAAAGCAGGCATAGCCAAACCAAGTGCATACATATCCGTCTGATCCCATCCTTCTAAGTAATCTGCATGCGCCTGAGGAATTACACCTGTTCTCCGCCCACCTGCTCGATCCACTCCTTCTGCACCTGCCCCTCCAGTCCTTCTCAAGATCTTCCCTTTCAATCTCCTCGCCGTGATCCTTCTACTAGGAGTATACCTCACACACTTCTTTACCAAATCTCTCAACTCCTGCGAGTAAATATTCTGCTCTGCTGCCGTGAAAATGGGCCCAGGATCTACGTAACCTTCTTGCCATAGAGGTCCAGTTAGAGGATAATCCTCATTCTTCATGAGACATTGGACTGTGCGACCGATACCGTAGACGTTCGTCCAGCCTTTGAGTTTATCGATGAGCTGTAACTCTTTGCTCGCCTGGTTGATGAAATTTGTCTGTTCTGGAGCCATGTAGCCGTCTGAACCCATGTTGTCTGCGTAGTGGTTTGGATTCATTATGTCGTTCTCTTGTGTCAAGATACATGATCCGAAGTCGCCAAGCACAGCTCGAGGATAGGATGGGAAATCGCCAGCAATTGGCACGTCAAGAAAGGTGTTGCCGAGAGTGATATCCTTGTGCACAATCTGTTGCCATGTCAGTGGAGGTGCTGCCATCTTCCGAATTGTGCCGTTTTCCATGAGCAGGCATGCATCCGTCCATGCTTCGAAGACAGACCAGATGAAAGGCTCAGGTATACTCCTGACAGGAGGACTCTGATACCAGATCACAACTTCGTCCAGCGGACGATGTGGATAGTAAGGCATGAGGATTCGGTAGGCCATCCTGCTGTCATCGACTGACGAGGCATGATATCCGACGACTCGGTCGGCTCCTGTTCTAGTCCGCATCTCTCTCATAGCGTATACCTCTACTGGCGTCCTGCCAGCTGCGTCTCGAGGGTCGCCATGCCAGCTCTTCACAAAGCCCCATCGATTAGGATCACTGACCCACGCGTCCTTGACCACGATCCGTCTAGCAATCTGATTCGTGCCATTTCCGGACACCCACAAGTGTGCAGTACCAAATGTGCCCGAGCCACAATGCCTGGCGTGCTGCCAAGTCAGCCCGTCAACGGTGGGGGTGGTATTTTCGCCAAACAATTCTCGAGCGATTCGTTGATCGCGTTCCGCGGGAGTATCACCGTCACTATCTGCATCAGCACTGGCTGCCGGACCAGGAGCTGCAGCGACGATGATTCCCGAGGCTGCTGGCTCAATATCACCAACATCGCTTTCGCCTGAGCTCGCGTCATAGTCATCAGGAGGCAGAGGAGGGGCAGGTGGGGGAGGAGGAGGAGGAGCGGGGGGCGCAGGTCCTGCCGGCAATGCGACGTTTGCTATTGGCGTGCCAGCAGATATAGCAGCCCTTATTCTCCTAGGCTCAGCTCTCTTCTGCGCTGCTGACAGCGCTTGCCAGGCCGCTTCGACATCTGCTTCTCGCGGTCTTGGGGTCAGGACCCGGCGTCGATGCTGCTTGAAGATCTGCTTATCTGTCGGGCGTTTCGCAGGCATATCGATGTTTCCTAAGCAGATATGAAGAATACCGTGAAAGAGAGTATGTATGTTTGTCAGTAGATTTTGTAGTGTTAAAAGTATTCTGCAGAAGCATTGTTTCTTTGTTGTTGCTCGACCTCAGCTTTCGATATCTGAAAGGATCGCCGGAAATGGAAAGATTTCTTTCATACTCATTTGCTACCTACCTGTTGCAGTCAAAGTCACTGCAGGGTCAGATCAGGTACAGCTAGCTCATCAAAAGACCCATCGCAATAGTAGCATTATCAGCCAATTGGAAGTTCCATGTACGGGGCATGGATTCGCAGCGTTTTATACAATTCCAGCCCTCGTGGTATTGAGGGTACCAAGTCATTGCTGTCGTGAAGTCTTAAGTCATCAAGAATCGTAAGTGTAAAAGCACGACAATCAGCAGCTGCCACATCGAGCAAATGTGACACTGATGATGGTCTGCAGCAATGTTGAAGAAGTAGATCACATGCGACCCAGTGCTTGGATTCTGCCCTTGCGGATGCCATCAAGCACAACGAGAACATTAGCCGCGCATGCTTGCTGCGCAGCCTTCCGGCCATAGATGTGCTCCGTTGGTCCAACGTGGCCGGCGAGACGTGGATCCCTGCGCGAGTCTTTCTCGTTGAAGTTCGCATATGAGTTGTAGAAGGCCTCTGTACCTGGAATCGGTATGTGTGTGTAGGATGGCTGAGAGAACCCTAGCTCCAGCGAAAGACGATGGACCTCTGCGCTCGCTGAACCAGGATTGGCATTGACGTTCACCGATCGCAAGCCTTGACTCAGTCCAGTCTCTGAAGTCTGACTGCTAGACAACATCATTTCCGAGGCGTTCACAGATGCTGCTGAGGATTTTCGTCGCTTGCTGTCGGGTGCTGGTGCTGGTGGCATCTTAGTCACAGATCGCAGCCATTGAACGGCTTCCATCGACGCTGCCTTCTTGGCAATCGCCTTCGTCAAGTAAGGCTTGTGATGGCCCCCAAATGGAGTCAGCGGAGAGCCTTTCACGAACAGCACGCATGTCCAGGGGCCAAGGTTTGCACCTGGAGTCTGAGTCTGGATGTCGAAGTCCGGTGCAGGGAGCTGATGCTTCTGAGTGTACTCTGCTAGATGTCAGCAGCCACATATGTGTCAGGGCGTGATGCAGAAAGTTACCATGAACGAGGTTGACCCAGGGCTCATCACCAAGACCAGCCGGCGGTGGCAGGCAGTCGAGTTCTGATGCCTTACGCTTCTTTAGGTTTGGCATAAGCTCCACAGTCGCAATATGCTTTTTGCATATTTCTTCCTTTGCGTCCTTCTTCGAAGCGTACTGACCTATGCGATCAACGAAGTCGCCATCCAATCTCAGCTCAACATCGAAGCACCCCTGAGCGACAGTGTAGTACACGAAGTCTCGTGGGATGCCACGTGCATCGCACGCCAACTGAAACTCAGCGGCAAATTGTCCATTCTTTGAGGTCGTGCGCAGAGGGTTGGTGGTTCGCCTCGGAGGTGGCGGAGTGAACGGATGTTCTTTTTCGAATTGATCCATGGACATGAGCTCCAGAGGCTGGTCGGTGTTGGAGAAGGCGCCCAAGTCATAGTTTGGGGCCACGTTCTCCATGTCGAATTCTATTTCTGCCGCCATCTCTGATGCCAGAGCGTAGGCCACAGGTGTGATAGGACCTTCGTTCTTCCAAAGCTCTAGATTTGCTCTCAGCTTCTGGATAGGCGTAGCCAGAGGACCAGTGTGGTTGAAGCGACGCGCCTTGGATTGGTTTGCGCCGAGGCTTGGCCGCAGTCGACCAGGGGATGAAATTGACGTTCTGCTGCAGGGGAACCCACCTTGCTTGATCTGACTTGGTTGCTGAGCAGGTGGTGCTATGTTCTCATAAGCACTCGCTGCTCGCGAATGAAGGCTTGTGGAGGTGTTCTGGGTCCCGGAAGAAATGAGGGAAGAAATGGATGGCTGGAATTTGCTGATGTGAGTTGCTGAGGGAACGCGTTCGGTCGTGTCAACAACGCGTCCTCCAATGTCAGCAGCCTCTCTTCGTCTGCGCAGGGAAGGGGCGGATGATGAGGAGGGTGCTGATACTGGAGGTACCGACGTCGACTGGCCATTGCAATCAGCAAGAACCGAGTCAAAGATCTCCATCAAGGTGTCTTTGTGTGAATGGGTCATAGTAATAGGTGTGGGTAAGCCACGTAGGAGTTGGTGAATAAAGGGAGTGGTGATTGGGAGAAGTGGTGAGTAGGAGGAGTACCTATAGCATAAGCGGTGTCGAGTCTTATGCTCGAGGCTCGAGGTGGCATTGAAGTGAGGGCGATTATAAGAGCTGAGCTGAAGTGAGTTTGGAGAGCTAAATGAAGTGAAGAATGGAGGGCGCAGCTCAATGTGAAGCAGAGGAAGGAACGAAAGAATGCGCACGGAAATGACAGAAGAACGACAAGAGCATTGTCGGCAGAGCTTCTGATACCGAGTGATATGAAAGGCAGCGAGCTAAGGTGCTCGTATGAGGAGGACGGGCATTGAGGTCTGTATTGTGTGTGCAGCATATCCCTGTCGGCTATGATTGACTTGATCACAATTTCGATTTCACCTTACTTCACTTCACTTCACCTGTTTTGGCTTTCTGCTGACTGTACAGTGCCTATCAACTTGTGAAGGCTTATTCAAGATCCTTCGAAGGGGAAAACATCAACCTTGTCAATCACAACAACCACCACATCAGCATGTCGGCATCAGCTGCAAGTCGCGTCTTTCCAATACCCGAGTTCCTAGAGCACATTCTGCTCGAAGTGGACGGAGTCGTCGAACGACGCGGTGAACGGCGAGCTCCCGAGCCTTACAGAGCTCATCGTCGCATCCCAGGGAGGTAAGCAGTAGTAGGCCAGACGCCACCCTCGTTCCAATGTCTCACAAGGCTCGAGCCTGCTATGGCGACAAGCTCAGAGACAGATCAATTGAGAGAAATTTGCACTCTTCAGAAACATATGCTTACCTTCGATCTACCTTTCCAGACCCGCGATACAGAATTTCGGTAAGCCCTTAACGACACCGAAAAGACCAAGGGCACATATCCTCGGAATCCTCGATGCAAAGTTTCGGAGCGTTGAAAATTGCTTCATGATTCGGAAAAGTGCTGGTACTGTGGACGCCGCGCTTCAACGGGACTACGACCAAAGCAAGGCTGCCTTCGACGAGCGCCAGCGAACTAGTGCGATAAGAAGAATCATCCAGCCTGTCACTCAGCTCTTTACGCTTCAACGAGTCGACCGCACATTCCAAGCCGTTATCTGTGGGTCGCAGCGACTTCAGCGTAAGATGTATCAGCCGCTAGGATACGGGGAACTCACCAAGCTAGGACAATGGCCAGGCTGGCGATTCGCACCGAACAAGGTTCCAGTCGACGAGATCTTGAGCTTGTTCAGCATGCGCCTTTGTAAGGACTTGAAAAGTTGCAAAGATCCAGCCCACATTCGAGGATCGAGCTGGCAGAACATCAGTCTCAGCCGTGGTACTGATCGGGATTTTGTGGTGTTCAGACTGTCCGTTGGCACTACTGGGTCTGGCCGTTATGCGGAGTATCTTCAGACTGACTCGATGACTACAGTGGGCAAGCTTGCGGACTGGACATGGAAGGTTAGGACTCGCAGCAGCAAAGAGCATCACGAGTGCTACGAGCAATCGCAGATGCTGGAATATCGCGCACTGCGGCGGTTGACATGATCATTGAGTTACAACAGTCTCGAACAGAGAGTGCGGTAACGTGATTCACGATGTACGATGAGGCCAGAGCATTGCATGACGAAGAGCGGAGACGACAATCTTTGAAGCTGCCGAAGTTGGTGGTCAGCAATGAGCTGCAGGATTAGCTATCAGCTGCATCTATACTCTTCTTGTTGAGCAGGAGCTTGCATTGATCAACAGGTCGGCGCGAGCATGGTATGTATTGAGAAGGAAAGAGGAACTGATCGATGATCATTGTCAGCGGAACTAGGCAGTTCTAGTATCGGAAAAGAGTCGTTGAGGTGCAGCTCTCCGCAGTGTTGAGATCACCGAGTATCTCGAGGTAGATACAATGTGCGATGGCTATCTTCCATTCCACGGAGCTTGAGCATTGAGACCTTGTCCCTTCTCCTCCATACTCGCATCTGTCGAAGCAGTCCCTCCTCTACTCCCCATAGGTCGATCAATTAGCTCAACCTCATGCATATCTCCGCGCCCAGCTCGATACACGAACTTATCCCTCGTAGCCTCATGTGGGATACTACGCTGGATAGCCACCTTCTTCTCGGCCACACCGACATGTATGCCCGGCGAAGAGTTCAGATCCTTTGCGTCTTCTGGGACTTCCAACACATTGAACCTCAATCCTGATCGTCTTCTATCACGTTCATCTAGAATCTCTTCCGCAGAGCTCGAAGTTGTGATCGATAGTCCATCACTAGCTCGACGTCCAATCTCGAGAAGAGGGCTCAATGCAGGTATGCAACACACAAGCACACTGAGATTGAGTTCCAGAATCGTCCAGATCGTGACATCGAAAAGCGTCCAGGTCAGATCCATCGGCCGACTGCTACTCGTCGTGGTCGAAGGTATCATCTTGCCCAAACCACAGACAATGACTCCCACTCCAACCAGATATGCTCCATAGACTCCCACTCTCTGGCCCACAGCCATGCCATTCCATATCGCAAGCAGTGGCGGAATCGGCAAGAAGAACAACACAACATCGTACACGACGTTCAGAGCAGAAGTGGCGCGGAAGAGTGTATTGATGTCCAAACACTTTCCATATTGCCCGAAGATGAAGGTCCACGTCGATGCGATTGGTACGCATTGGAAGACTGTGGCGAGCTCCATGGCGAGGAACGTTGTAAGGAGGAGGACAATGAACATCCAGCAGAGGGAAACGTAGGCTTGGCTGAGACTTTCTCGAGGGAGGATGCGGAGATATATGAAGATCAAGCTGATCTTGGTGGCGAGGAGGATGTAGTGTTCGAGGAGCGTGAAAGCGTAGTAGACCTGACAAGTCAGCAGATGCGATCGGCAATGGTATCAGAGGTCATTGTACATACCTTCAGGAATCCGCTGATCTGGTAGATAGTAAGGTTGTAGCTGTCCTGGCCGAGACCGCTTGTTGTCGCTGCGATGTGTATACATATCGCAGCACCTACGAGTGGTAGGTAGCTCGACATGATCGTCCAGTCATCTTTGTGTAGCCCAGTATGAGTGAGCAGGCGTGCCATCAATCGGCCAAGGAAGAATAGTGTCGAGATCGCGAACATGATCCATGATAGCTGCATCAGTGTGTTCGACTTGTTACGCTGTGGGAGCTCGCACGCTCTCGCTTGGAACTTCTGTGATTCTGTGTCGATCATGAGAAAGTGGTCTTGATGCAGGTGAGAGCGATCGGACCGCACCAAGCTGCTCGGCATATGTGCAATTACTGGCAACGCATGCATCTATCAGGTCCGTGAGACCATCATCAATGCAGAAGCACAGCTTTGAGGTGGACTCGCAGCCAAATACGGGCAGCACAACGTCGTGGCAGGTTTGCTTTCATTGATATCAGTTTCCAGTAGTCTGGGCTCCAAGGCTGTACAAGACATACCACACACGCCGGAAGGCCTCCATCTTGTCGAGGCGTAAGCTCAGTCGCATGTGCTGCGCCATTGAAATTCAAGCACGTGAGTGCAAAGAGAGCGATCAAGGATGAAGACAGCATGCTCCAGAAGTCGCAGTATAATCTGCGAGAGGTTGGTTCCCGTTCTAGGATCTTAAGTGAGAAGTGCCATTGATGTAGAGAGTGCCTGTCGCAAGCGTCATCGAGCCGAGCGTATGTTCATGCGCAACCGAAGCTATATCGCTACTGAAACGGTCTTAGCAGATGGAGCTTTCTATAACAGAATCCTCCCAGCCGCTCGTCCAATGAGCGATTTTGTATCGTTGACACCAGATCCCTATTCGGCATGAAGTATTACTCGCGCATTGCCGACCATATCGTGCTGAGTCTATCAGTGCTGGTAGCGGTGGACTCTAACGTGCTGTGTCTCTTTGGTGAGTATCGTCTATAAGCACAGTCAGTATAGGTGGTAGATGACTCGTGCAAAGCATAAGTATGCAATAGGAAGCACTAGCGCCGATCTTGACTGCACAAAGCTGGGTCTGAAATTAGCAGGTTCGATCATTCAGCCTGTACAAACACTAGCCACATCTTCTGCTCTGTCCAGTCATGAATACAGAGCATGCTAAGCATTATCCAGTCGTGTGTATGGCGCAATGACTGCGCAAGACTGCAGACATGGTCAGCCTGCCCTACAGTGTATTCCTTGAGCTAACGAAGATTTGAGGTTCACTTCAGAGTTGAGAAGATTGTTAAGCTGGCATGAAAGCATACTCAACCAGGGATCGGCTGAGAGTCATATGGCCCCAGCGCTTGTCATCATTGTGTGCAGTCGGGGAATGTATGTCTTCACTTACTCAATCTGCCTTTTCACTGATCGCTACAAGCTTTTCCAGCCCATGGCAAAGTGAATGTCAGCCAAGAGCCCAGGTAGCCCTGGATGCTTGATAAAGCCCTTCTTCAATACTCCTCCAGCTCCAGGAACTGTTTGGAAGCCGAGATGCGGCCAGTAGAGGCCAGTCTCTTCTTTCACATAGACACTGCACAAGCGTTTCGCGCCGCGGGGCTTGATGGAGTCTTCAACAGCTCGGATGAGTTCTGTACTGAGCCCACTCCCGCGATATTGCGGATGCACGCATACGCAACACAGTTCCCATGCTTCGCATTCGGGTCTGTTGCGTTCGAATAGTGCCTCGCAGTCTGACACAGCCGGATGCTCTGCTCTACCATCTCCAGCAGACTTGATCTTGTTGACCTCGTCGATCCATTTATTGCCACGAAAGGGTGTAACACCGGCACATGCGATGGGACTACCCAGCGCAAAAGCAACTGCTATAAACCCATTCGGTCCTAGTTCCTTGGCCAGATTCTGTGCCGCAAGTGTTGAGTCCTGTGGCAGGCGACTCCAGCTTGGAGGCTAAGCAGCGAAGTCCTTGTTCTTGAACGAGGTGTTGATAGTAGTGTGCAGTGCTTCCCACCACTCTTGCGAAGATAGATCATGGGCTGGCACAATGACAATGCTCAAATCTGGTGCGCTTCTCAATGCCATTCCGATACCAGTTTTCTAAATTTGGTAGGTTCCTGGCAACTGTCGGTACAGTCGTGTGGGCGGCCACGTTTGGAGCTTGAGAGTTCGCAGGTGATGTGCCGTGCTGTTCTGGACTTCTCAGAATGCATACACTTTGTTCATGAGGACTTCATCTTGAGCTCAACATCCTGGTGGCCGCCATCCGCATCTCGACACCGCTCGTGCTGCCTTTCGCTGACTTGTTGCCTGATAGTGGTATGGTCTTTGGCCGAGTTTGTGCCTGACGAGCACTTCACGCCAGAGTGATCAAGCTTCGCCTAAAACTGTCAGAACCATAGCAGAAAAAAGCGCCACCTTTTGGCCACTCTCGCGGACGCGTCGGCTGCGCAGTCGTACGCGAACCTTCTCACAGAAATAGCACACTTCCTGCGAGCTACTCACGTTCCATGGCAGATTGTGATGCGATCTTTGCTGAAGCTGGGATGTTGGCGCGACGCTCAGCAGCTCTTCGAGCGCCCTCTGCTGACGGAGGAAATGCGTGTGCGACAAGACGCTGGTTTCAGAAATGTCGTTGCTGGAGCAAATGTGGAAGCAGATCATCGACGCAGGGACACCCCAGCCTCGCCGCCAATTGAACCGTGCTCATCCTTGCGGTCGCTAAGGTTGTCGGCGTACGAATCTGTCGTGACGCAACCAGCAGACTGATTATTACATCGGCTAGCTGCTTGTTGACATGACCTTCCGGCCACTCCGCTGCGTTGTTCGTGAGATGATGAAGTGAGCAAGCAGGCACGCAACAAAGACCTGCAGGCAGCCTTTTCATGGACGGGTGCTGATATTCTGGTTCGTGTGAGAGTGTGAAAGACGATGCAACGCATTTTCGGTAGCGTTGAGACTGGTCAGTTGACCGACAGGTGCTGCATATAGTGTCAGCAGCAAGAGCGGAGAGCTAGAACACCTGCGTTTCTGCGTCAGACTTCTGACACGAACGGCGGGAGGCGCGAGCGCAGTGTTCAAGTGTTGAAGGTCGCAAGAAGTGCTCGTCGCCATGTGGCAGCGCGTCAAGACTGGGAGCAAGGCGGGCTTCGATAAAGCATATGCTGCTCTCGACAAGCTGGGACCGCCAATCAACAAATTATCCAACAAGCTGGGATCGGAGGCATTTTGGCCGACGACATTGGACAAAGAGAGCGACAAAGCTGCGCGGATATTGAAGAGCTTCTGCAGTAAGGCTGGCGATTACCATGAAGGTGTACTGTGCTAACAAGACGCAGAAGATGGGTTCTACGCTGAGGAAGAAGTGCAACCGGATGATGGGCCCAAGCAGAAGCAGAGGGTTGTACAGAAGATTCCGGAGAAAGTGATTCGCGAAGCAAAAGGGCTCGCCATCTTCACTACAATGAGAACGGGCTTATGGATAAGTGGAGCAGGAGGATCTGGGATATTGATCGCAAAGAAAGATGATGGGACATGGAGTCCTCCTTCTGGGATTATGCTCCACACCGCTGGACTCGGATTTCTGGTTGGCGTGGACATCTACGACTGTGTGGTGGTGATCAATACGCAGAGGGCACTGGATGCTTTCACCAAAGTGCGGTGCACATTGGGAGGTGAGGTGTCTGCTGTGGCTGGACCCGTAGGTGCTGGCGGAATGCTGGAGACTTCAGTTCACAAGAACCAAGCTCCAGTGTACACCTACCTCAAGAGTCGCGGCTTTTATGCAGGAGTCCAGATAGATGGTACCATTGTGCTCGAGCGTATGGACGAGAACGAACGATTCTATGGACAGAAGCTACCGGTGGCCGATATTCTGGCGGGCAAGGTCCGCCATCCACCCTACGAGATCCGGCGGCTCCTCGAGACTATCAAGTCAGCATCAGGCGAGACAGATGTGGATGAGTCACTCATACCTACAGAAGCCCCACCCGCCGACTACGAGATCGATGATGGACAGGCATTTGGAGTGCCGAAGATAGACGATCCAGACCCGTACGGTGTTCTTGCGCTCGAGAAGGAGGGCATGAGTCTCAAGGAAGCTGGAACACAGAAGAGAGCGTCCTGGGAACAGTTCTCGTTCAACCCCAGCCCTACCTCGCCCATCTACAACGTTTACCGGCAAAGTCAGGATGTGAGTGCACGATCTGCCAGTCGGCGGAACAGTTGGCGCTCTAGTGCTTTCAGCGCAGAACCGAAAACGCCTAGCTCGCTGAGAAACAGTCTCGACCAAAGACGAGCCTCAGTAAGGTCTTTGGTTGTCATGACTGACACATCCACGCAGACAGACCTACTCCCAGATGGACCTGTCTCGCCCGGTAGGAGAAGCATTGGTGGACACAGCCAGCACAGTAGTAAGGGCAGTTTCAGCAACGTCCAGTCCTCTTTCATGCAAGATGTGCCCGAGCACGAAGTCCTGAACACGCCCCAGGAGCAAAATGATCCAGTGAGCATCACCACAGCCAATGGATACTCGACACCACCGCACACGCCACCAGCAACCTCTAATGTGCATCAGGACTCCGCTGAACTGGATGAGGACCACTTTGACGATGTTCAGATTATTGAGCAACCTGTGCTTCACTCAATACAGACTGTTCAACCGAAGACATCGCAAGTGCTGTCCAAAGCACGTCTGGTCACTGTGCCAAAGCGAGTTGCTCCAAAACTTCCACCACGAAATCCTGGTCGCAATGGCCCAATTGTGGTGAACGCTTCACCTATTTCTCGCACTCCTTCGCCAACGAAGTCAGCCACGTCTGCCAATTCACATATTGAGGCAACAGAAGAAGACACCAAGTCGGCTGAAGATGCGGCTGCCAAAGTTATAGAGATAGACCAGCTCGACTCCAAGGGAGAGTCGAGCGCCGCAGGAGCGGAATCTCACAAGCTTGAAGACGTCAACCTTGACGATGACAAAGCTGAGGCAGGCCATCTTGCCCTCTCAGCAACATTGGAGGATAGTAAGGACTCAGCGGCGACAGAGTCGGCAGTCCAGGAAAGGGAAAAGATGCCCGGCGGATTCGAGTAGGCTGCGGAAGGCATGGACCACGAGATATGAATTACGAAAGTTAGCCGTTGCTTTGGAGATAACCCCTTTGTCTATACCTTCTCAGACGGCGAGCATTGACTGAGCCCTTATACCGCCTGAGAATCCTTTATTGTATATATTAGACAAAATGAGCCCAATTGGCCTCGAGCATACTGAGCCCTTATACTACTTCAGAATCCTTTACTGCATATATTAGACCAAGTGAGGTCAATCGGCCGTGCACAACTGCCATTCTTGTTAGGAGGCTTGTCCTTACCTACACCATCCACTATAACTCTTGGATGGAGGGGCAAACGACTGTGGTGACACAAAGGTCCAGAAACTGCAATCGCAAAGCACTAGTATGGCAGTGTTCATGCTGTGGACTACAGGGGCAAGGGTTTCCCGACCGCCTCGATAGGCGAGGCTCAAAAAATCGAGATTTCTGAGATTCTCATTGTTCAGAAACCAATGACAACACCCTCCATACCTTGACAATATCGGACCCGCCTTCACGTGGATGCAGAGATTCACAAGCATCACATATCGACATGGTCTAGGTTGTTCATCCTTTCAATGCGAGTCTGGTCCGGCAAGCGACTGCCGACCTCACTTCCACTTCCTTCATCCGTGGGTCAGGTTCTTTTCAAGCCGGCAAGCTATTATGTTCTCAGCTCCAGACCAGCTTTGGCTTTTGCAAGTGCCCAAACCAGCATGGCCACGCACATCACCAGAGAGTTCAGAGAGCCAAGCTGGAGGAAAAGTAGTTCCGCCGCCTAGACAACTCCCTCACTTCACCACCACTCCACATCTCCGCATGATGTCTTCGTTCGCAGCCGAATTTCTTGGGCTTAAGCCTTGCATCTCTGGCGCTCACTGACGCGTTTAGTCTCGCAATTAGCACCAGAAGAAGACGCGAACAAATGCGAGGTGACCGTCGCCGTCACAGAAAGACCTCAGCAATTTATCCAGTTCTTCCGGCGAGCATGACCGGAGAAGCCCCCAACTGCAAATCTGCTTTCTTTGGACAGCACAGCACGTCGACACCTGTCCAATTTAACGTCTGTGCCAATGCCCTCTCGAGCAGCCTCCCGGCTCCGGAGCCACGGCAAAGGAACCGAAACTCTCCGTGATTGATGATCGACCCAACTCCAAGTGACTGAGACATGCATGTCGGTGAGATGGACTGCATCTCTTAGCATTACGCAAATACCATGCATCTGACACATTGCCCTACTCTGCAGACCCCTCAGGAAGACATACCTTACAGAGCACAACTTTGGGTCTGCATGCGGCCATCGAGAGCTTGGTAGTCCCGTGAGCTGCATATGGATCATGCTAAATACAAAGAACCTCTCGAGAACGCCGAGGCTTGAGGCTACCTGTGCATTTGCTCACAACATACAGGCTCGCTTCTGCTCACCAAATAGCTATGGGGCAGGTCGCGGCTCCTTCGACAAGCGCGAAGTCCCACTACTGCTGCTGAACATCCGCGCGACGAGGCCAACGCACTCTTGCATAAACCTTAAGCGCCACTACTAGGAGAGGTTTGGTCAGGACATCAGGCTGAGAGACTTTTACCTCATACGATCAGTCGTTGTCCACATGAAGACGAGCTTAGAGACGGCCACAAGGTTATCCACCCGATCAACAGCGGATAGCCAGCCCGAAGGTATGGCCAGCTGTCGACAGCATGCGTTACTCTCTGGGCGACGCCATAGCCTTTTGGAAGCTACACTCTTGTGGTGGAAACAGAGTTTCGCCGCGCAATGGCGGGCTTCCTGTTCGTCATCAACCTGCAGCACATCCTATACGAACGTCACCAATCTCATCACTAGGCGACCCGATTGTTGGGATAGCCATTCGAAGTCCAGCGATAGACGCCTGGCCCGCGTACCAGCATGACCTTGTCAATCCAACCACATGCATGTAACAGCAAGCAGGAACACCTTATGCAGTCCACCAACCTCTTGGATCCCGAGGGCATGGCGAGGTCGGACCCATCAGAGCGAGGATTCATACGTACTCATCCTGGAGGTACTTACCTGATGGTTACATATATTGTCAGGTTACCACCAACCTTATATGGTAAGCAGCTCGACTCAATTGAGTGCATGCACTGGCGATGATCCTGCTTCGATAGCGCTGAGTAGCACAATATATGCCGAGCTGACATGAAACATATACTAGTTGCCCATAACACGAGCACCAGAGCTCCCGCGATTGGGGCTCACAGCTCTCAGATGATGCCGGACGCATGTGTGGCGCTGCATGGCGTACGCGCACATAGCCATGCGGAATCGGCTGCAACCGAGCTGCCCGCCTTCTCTGATCTGTTCCAGTATTGCTTGTGTTTGACCGGCCCTTAGCCCTGCTTGCCCACGGTGTATTACCGTGCCGCTAGGGCAGCTGCACGGTGATTTGTGGTATCGTCGAAGAGCACATTGACGCTAGAAACTGATCAGGAAGCTTCTATGGACCCAGCAACTAAGATCCTGGGGACCTTGCTGCTCGATCACGATCCGCATGGGTTGGCGTTTAACGCCAGCCCAGGTTGTACAACAACCATCAACTGTCAAGCCTCACACTGAGTGCTACTTTGCGCTGCACTGTTTCGGTACTTCAAACCATGACAGGAAGTCACTGAGGTTAAGTCTATCAGAGTTTCCTCCCGAGGACTCCACACCCGCCTACCGTCTTACCACAAGATGGTGCGTGCGTACGCTACGCTTGCTGGACGTATGTGGGAGGATCGTAGATACATATCGGGCCTCCCGGTCGTAGCGTCTCGTCTATCTTCCTACTCGTTGATACGACCACAAGACCATCACCCATGCACAGCCAGGTGGATCACATACAAACCTGGCCACCAGGCACACCGGGCATGGGATTACGAAAGACCACGGGGTTGTTTTATGCTTCAAGTTTGCTGTCGGCCCTCCCTTCTCACACTTCTTTATTATGAGCTCAATGCTTCTCAACAAAAGCTGGCAGACATGGCTCTTACAATGTTTCGATCACAGCCTGCAGTCAGTCACCTAGGGACTAAGAGACTCACCAATAGTCCACGACCTAGACTACTTGCTACAACTTCAAGAACATCCAGACCGTTCACCACACAAGCAGGGATCATCGATCGGAGCTACGAGCAAGTCTTCTTACCACCCGAAGTCTTCGCACCAAAGCCTGCTTTCATTGCAACAGCCCCTCCTCGAAGACGCAATCATGCCTACTGGCAGCACATTGGCATATGGAAGGACGTATCGGAAGAAGAGTTCCTAAGCTACCGATGGCAGGCAAGTCCATGTCATGTACGGTGTGACTTGTAGTGCACGTGTGTTGACTTTGTGTGATACACAGACGAGCAACACAATCGACAGAAAGGAGAAGCTCTTGAAGTTTCTTGAAGGCGTACTACCAGAGCGCATACCACATCCGGCGGACGGCAACTCAGCATGGTCCACCATCAAGACTCGAGCAGACTTTCTCGCAGATGTGGAAGGAGGCATGAAAGCGGCTCCAATGTCGGTCCGCCTGACACCGCACGTGCTAAGTGTTGCTGACTGGCGTAACCCATTGGAAGACCCTATTAGAAGGCAGTTCATCCCTCTCCAATCGACCACAAAAGAAGACCACCCGGCGCTCGAATTAGACTCTCTCCACGAAGAGGATGACTCGCCAGTGCCTGGCCTTGTCCATCGATACCCAGACAAGGTCCTGTTCCTTGGTGAGTCGACATCTCTCCTATAAGATAAGGCATCTTGCTAACAGTGAACTCCAAGCCACCTCCGTTTGTCCAGTCTATTGCCGCTTCTGTACACGATCATATGCTGTCGGCAACAACACCGAATCCGTCATCAAAGCATCCCAAAAGCCCACGCGGAAGAGATGGGAGGCAATGTTCCAGTACATCGAAAACACACCAGCGATACAAGACGTCGTAGTATCCGGCGGAGACTCATACTACCTGCAACCAGAACAACTACAACTCGTAGGAAAGCGTCTCCTCTCAATCCCTCACATCCAACGAATCCGCTTCGCCACAAAAGGCCTCGCAGTCTGTCCAATGAGAATCCTCGACCGGAACAACGATGGCTGGACAGATACATTCGTCAACCTAAGTAATCTCGGCCGCTCAATTGGCAAACAAGTCGCAATGCATACACACTTCAACAACCCCCGAGAGATAACCTGGGCAACAGAACGCGCAGCTCGATTTCTCTTCGAACGCGGCATAATAGTCCGAAACCAAACCGTCCTACTAAAAGGCGTTAATGACGACCCGACAACAATGTCAACACTCATTCGCAAACTCGCAGATCTGAATATCCAACCTTACTACGTCTATCAATCAGACATGATCCGCGGAGTCGAAGATCTCAGAACTCCTTTGAGGACAATTCTGAATCTAGAAAGACAGATCCGAGGCACGATAGCAGGATTCATGACGCCGAGTTTCGTGGTGGATTTACCTGGTGGGGGAGGCAAGAGGTTGGCGAATAGTTATGATAGTTATGATGAGATTAAGGGAGTGAGTTATTGGAGTGCACCTGGAGTTGCGGGAGATGAGGTTTTTACTTATCATGATCCTGTGCAATGATGAGGGATGGATGAAGGAATAATGGCTGCGAACAGACAGTCGAGAAGAAAACGACAGGACGGACAACAATGACAGACAACACAGACAGACAGCCCTAGAGCGGGACGTATTTGTCGTGTGGAAAGACGAATACGAGTAGGGTTACGGCAGTTTCCATGATTGATGAAAGTCTTAGTGGTATAAGCGGTTTCAAGTTTGTATGTGAGCGTTTATGCGTGTAGCATTGTGAGCTTCCTAATTGAGCTCAATGAAGCATGAATAGCACCGGTATTATGGCGTAGCGGTCGTGTCTCTATTCTGCAAGCTGTTACTTCTCCCGTCTGCTCTTCGACCTTCCACTTCTGTCGCAACGGAGTTCGACTCCGACCCGTGTGTGCCATACCACGCATGTTCAGATCTTGCCAAGCGCATGCTCAACAGGACTCTCTTCCTGCTTCCTTGATACAATGTATAGTTCCTTGTATCCTCTACTCAAGTAGACCTTCAGCGGAACACGCACTGAAGCGATACTCGAGACATCGTTTGGCTTGCGAGCGCGATTCTTGAAGAAGAGTGTTAGCGACAACGTTCACTACTTCAGTAAGGTTTGTCCTTGAGCTTAGCGTCCTGGTGAAGTCGAGCTCAGTGGGACATTTAAGAACAGCAGACACCTGCTGACCGACATCTTACCTTGAGCTGTTCCTGAGTTAACAGGTCTCGAGGCGTGACTTCGATGTGTGTCGCTCCTCGTGAGATTAACTTCTTGCCGAGCTGGAGAGTATCAGACTCTGGTGCCAACGTTAGCTTGGATGGAGTGTTTTAGACAGAATACACGCTCAACGTACCTTTGGATAGTATGGCATCGAGTTCGCTGTGTTTCATGACACGTATGGTCGACTCGCCATTCGGGGGTGGTAAATGGTGGTATACCAGAATCTTGCCGTCCTCTGCCATCGTGGTATGCGTGCTTTAAAAGAAAAGCTTTGGTTTCGTTACACGTTGTTAAGTGCTAATGTCGACGACTTCTGATAGTAGCTTTTCGAGTCACAAAGAAGTTTGTATTCAACTTGTCCGGAAATGGACGTTGTATTTTGGGCTTTCACTTCATTGTTGTGATTCACCTTCGTGCGTTCGAGTAGACGTGCATTATGTCAGAGAAGGCCTGTTCACTACAATTAGCAATAGCTGCTATCATTGCAGAAGACAGCACTGAACGCAATAGGAGCAGCAGTGAATGCAGATTTCAACACTGTGGCGGTGATGAAAGGGACTGAGAGTGTTGCTCGTTGGTGTAGGCGCACCATATGCCGATCGCGAATTTGTGATTGGAAATGTGTGCTACCGGCGAGATTCTGGTCGATACCTGTCGTCACGGCTACGAGGTCTTTTGCGATCGTCTCGGCGGCGGTCACTCCTATCCTCATGCCTGTCATGTCGTTTGGGACTGCGACTTCGCGATCTGCGCCGGGTGGTGTCGCGCTCGGCGTCGTCGCGTTTTGACTTATCTTTCTTGTCGAAGACGTAGTCGTAGTGCCGTCCACTACCACCATCTCTGCCCTCACGATACTGCTTTCTCTGTTGTAGACTGTCAATACCACCAAAGCCTCCACGACTTCTGGCCGTCTTCGAGTTCGTATTGCTCCGCCAATCGTCTGCGATCTTGGAAACACTCTGCGAGAAGTCGACGTGAATTCGATGATCATCAATGAGCACACCTTGCATCTTGAAGTAGGCACGCTCGCAGTCTTCCTTGTTCGCGAACTCGATGAAAGCATACTGCAAGCTGTCTCCGGTCTTCTTGTCGCGGATAACTTCACATGACAGAATCTTGCCGAAGCGCGAGAAAATGAGTTCCAAATCTTCGTCGCGTGTCACTGGATTGAGTTTGCAGACGAACAGGATCTGCTCAGGTGGTGTAACGTCGGCAAACGGAAGGTCTCCAATGAGTTCGAGAGTCAGAGCTTGTGCGCGCGCTTCACACTCTCTACGCAGCTTCTCCAATTGCTCGGGATCTGTGTCGTCCTTCAGCACTTCGTCGTGCGCGATTCGCACTGTTGCTCGTTGCTCATCGGATGGTAGTGGGCTCTCTGGCGGCTGTATGAGACCTGGCGGATCATCATATGGGTCGTCGAGCACGACGGTATGAAGAATCCTGATGTCCTGCAGAGGTCTGCCTCTCGCGTCCACAAACGCAGAGTTGATCTTTTCAAGCGCATCGAAGCCCTCCACAACCTCTCCAAAGACTGCTGCCTTGCTGTCCAGCTCCTCCAATCCATCTCCAAGGGTAATGATGAATTGACTGCCAGCCAGTCGCTCGTCTGGATTCGACTTGGAAGGCGTAGTTGCCATGCTCAGCGTGCCGCGCTCCTTGTGCTTCCTCTTACTTGAGAACTCGGGCTTGAAAGTCGCGCGATCAGGCCTCGAGGGCCGCTTCGTTCTGCCATCGGGCAGCGCCCATATCGCGCATCCTCCATCGCTGTCCTTTGACTCTGGGCCGATCGGATCGCCGCTTTGGAAGGAGAAGTTCGGCTGAACGTTGTAGATGGGCGAGTAGTTGTAGTACTTGATCTGGCACAGCTTCAGGAAGCTGTGAGGGCATATCTTAGCAATCTGATCAGCCTGAGCCGTCCCTTTGATATGATATGATATGATATGAACTTACTTTTCACAGCATTTCGGCGCATCGTTGATGAACAGGTCCACGGTGATGTCGCCCGCAGAAGTTTCGAGTAGCACCGACATGTTGTATGATCTCAAGGAGCCGCCGTTGTCGATGCGATGCGGTCTTCGATACTACAGAGTGATGTGTTCCCTCCAGTCGGCGATGTCGAATCCTGGAGGCGAAGGTGGTACAGCAGCAGTAGCAGTTTTGTCTTGTCACACGCTGGACACTGCACTGGACTTCCTTCTCCACGCGACTCGCGATTCATGTCAGCGGCGAGCGGAAGGCGCGGCCCAGGTCCTGCCGTCGACAGAGTTCGCGCTACGTTTTCCGCAAGGGAGAGAAAGTGAACTTCCCTTGCTACCTTATTACTCACCTCGCTTCTATCGCAACTTCACTTCTGCCAACTTGGTCATTGGCTTTCGATTTATCGCGTCCTCAGCGCTACAGCGAAATACCCCCAACCTACACCCGCGATATGCAGGCCGATCATGCTCGACTGCGGAGTAGAGCTGGTCGAGGCGCGTCAGAGAGCGCCACTGCGCTGAGACCTACTCTGAGGCCCTTGTTTTCTCTCGCAACGACGACGACCGAAGCGCCTTTGCCTCCACGAAAGCTCGCCGCGATCAACTGCGCTGCCCAAAGCGGATTCCCCCTTGGTATGAAGGCATCCGCGGAGCAACGCAGAGCTATGCCAATGGTGTCATGCTAGAAGGTGTCTATTGACCAGTTCACCACCCAAGTCTTGCCATTCAGCGTACGGACAGGACTCCACCTGAAACAGGTCACAATAGACATCCCGTGCTGCTGGCATGCCGTTCCGCTGTCATAACATGAACCCGAGGGCGACCTGCCATGCAGCATCTATCCGCATAGGTCCCACTTTGTGCTGTCGAGCGCCTTCGCCTCCGGAATTCCAGCTCGCACGGCAGAGATGGATACTCCTTCCAATCAAGCTATTCAGCATTCGTTCTGCGTTTCTGCGCGGGCAGCTGGCCAGGCAAGCCTCACAAGTTATTCACTACCGCTTCTACAGCCTGTCTTTGCACTATCGCTCAATCAAGGTGTCTTGCAGCGGGGCGGGTAGTGGCATGTTCCGAAACGCCTCAAATCGCTTGATCAGTCGGCCTCGTGCAATGTTGCGGACGGCAGCGTGCAGCAAGTGCGCCATTCTACCGTTGCTGGCTGCAGCGACCAGGAAACCTTGCATAGCGGAGATGACCGCTGAGAGCTGATTCACGATCGCCGACCTGGCGAGATGGCTGATCTATTCGAACGTGTGGCTGAGCAGTATCCGGACAGCTGCGTATGGTAAGACTCTGCTGCAGTACAGGAGAATGATAAGCCTAGATCCAGCTTGGAAGAGCTGACCTTGAAGCTGAAGCCTGAGACCCGACGAAGAAGACTGTTGTGGCTGTCTTGTACACCAGGTTTCGAGCGCCCATCACACGTGGCTTGCGAGAATATTACGACAAGAAAGTGGCTGTGCTAGACCTCAAAGTTGACAGACAGCTCACACAGCTGCAGCGCACGACACGCCGTGTGTCTATGCTTCAGCTGGCTGAGCTGACTGGCTGGACAACTTTATGTTTCAGAGCAAAACTTTTGTGATATCTGCAGCATCGACATTGTTCGAGACCCCATAATTCCTGTGCAACATCAGGTGCAGGCCAGTCAACGGCATCGGCCAGAATCTGCAGGTACAGGTCGATGCATTCCTTCTGTGGCGACTTGCGCCTATGCAGGGCCCTGTTCGAAACCACTGGCGGCGATCGTGCTTCAGTGGATACCTTACTTGCGCTTCTGCTAGTACCCGGGGAGCTGATACCACTTGTGGGCTCTTTACAGGAACATGACCGTACAATCACAAAGAGATGATGAGGAGTCGCACTGCTACAAATGCACCGACCAGGGCAAGATGGAGAGCGAGTCACAGATCCAATCAACTCAGCTCCAACCGACACCTCTGATGACTGGTTGCCTTCGCTGATCTTGATTGGATGTCTGCTCGTGTCTCTTTGTCTAACGCAAACAACCTCCCAGCTGGTAAACTCCTGAGATAGATTACGGTGTTTGCTGGCATCGATTCTGGGTTCTCGGCTTAGCTCTTCTCTTCAGCTGCTCGCACTCAAATCCTAGGGCCGATCTGACAAGCTTCTTCTCTGGACTTCTGTTTCCTGTGACCTACATCCAAACTATCGAAACCTTGAATACGAACAGTCATCGCTCTCCTACTGGCCCATACTCCTTGTATCTCCTCTGGACCCTCAATTTCGCTTGGAGGCCTTCACAAGTCAAAGTACATGCATACAAGATGATGATGACGCAGTCCTACTATGGAGGCGACTACGACTCCATGGGTCGATCGAACTATAGAGCTCCCATTGGTGCTGGCCACTATGGACGATCTTCAATCGCTTACGACCATGTGTACTACGACGAGCGCATGCCACCACACCACGAACTTCGCTCCGAGTACCCAGGTCGTTCCGGAGCGCGGACTTTGATACATGAGCACAGTCCAGAGAATGGAGCTGGTAACAACTCACGACGCCGAATACAAGTTGCAGTCAGTCAGCTCACTCTTCGCTCCCGCACCTCCAGGAACTAACGTTCAGCAGTGCTCTCGATGCCGGCGACGTAAGATCAAATGCACTGGAGATCCTGGTGACGGAAGTGGCTGCTCAGCGTGTCGTTCAGCGCAGGCAGATAAGTCATCGTGCACTTTCATCCGTGTAAGGCTCATCAATGCCTGATGTATATTCTCGCATGCTGACAGGCGGGCAGGTTGGCAGTCACACTTTGCCTGGAATCGAGGTTGTGCCAACCAGTAGTACCAGCACGTCCACTTCTACGCCAGCTCCAGTCCCATACGCCTCGGAGGCATCGTCGAACTCGTACAGCAGCAGCAGCGGCGGCAGCAGCATGCACCAACCAAGCCACAACCGCTCATTGCCAATGCTACACACGCGAATGGCATATCCAGAGTACGATTCGTACAACACTTCTCCAGAAGACGACTACACTTACGCCTCGAACACACTTCCCAGGCACGATTCTATGTCGAGCAACTACAGCGCCGAAGGCTTCCGCCCATATACAGGGTCCATGGCAGCGCCTTCTGTCAACGTCAACATGTACTATGAGCCGGGTGCTGCTTACAGCTTCGGCAGTCTTCACGCAGCTCCGAGCTATCAGCCTGGCACATCCATAAACCGATTAGCCAGCGTCACAGGCGATAGCTTCTCACCACTCAATATGAGCTCTTTGCACTCATCACTGCCCACACAGACAAGGCCAGAGCGACGATTGCCAGTGCCTTATACTCCACAGCAAGAGTCGTATGGTTCGACAGAAGTGCCCCAGATCCGTCCGCTCACATCATTCACCGAACCACAGCATCGCCCTCATACTGGAGGCATCTACAGCCGCAACAGCATGTCTTGGTCTATGGCAAGCCCGACTACCTCTCGCAATGCCTCGATCCACAACTTGGCGACGGCAGCCTCGCACGGCGTTCCTGGCATGTCTTCTGCAGACACGGAGTCTATGCAGAACGCAGCACCCATTCTTGGCTACCAGTTCAGCTCCTCAGGAAGTCCTGGAGACACCTCTCCAATAGCAAGCTCGGCATTGTCCGAGAGCTACTCCAGTGCTTCAAGCTCTTCGACTATCGGCGCATCGATGCTGCCGCCGCCGAGCGTCCGATATGGTACGGCTCTCCCAGCTCTGCGTCCTTCTTCGTCGCAAGAAGGTTCTGCCAGTCTGTACAGCTTCAGTTCTGGCCGAGATACACCAGTCTCGTCGAACATCAGTCAGGCTGGCAGCGAGGGCTCGTCATCAGCTTTGCGTCAACAGCAGCAGACGTATGCTCAAGTTCGACATCCACAACCTCAACACGCCGCTAGTGTGGACGAACTTCGGCGTCGTTCTTCGTACGATCAACAGCAACAGCAGCGAGCTGCTACAGCGCATCGCATGTCGGTCTCCAACCTTAATGCACGCTACTGATGTAGCTACCGACTACTGTATGCACATATGCGAGCAACTTGCCGTGTTGCGGAGTAATCTCCGTACAAGAACACAAATCATATGCATGGCATGATAGATAGTCCTTTCTGGTTGTTCACTGCTACGGATGTCGGAAGCGGGTTGTCATCCGGCTCGATAGCTCATCAGGTCCGACCTGTACTGGCAGCATTTCGATTCGACTGCGATACCAAGGCTCGAACAATCGTCAACGAGTTCATCTTTTCTGGTTTTTTTTCCGAGCTTCTTCCTGCGAATCAGCGACTTCGGCGTACTGCACTACAGCCAGGTTCCGGCTTTCTGCATTCCACTTCTTATACCACAGCATCTTCTATCATCAGTAACATAGAAGGAGAGGAAATCACAGCAGCATCACGAATATCATGACCAAGAATAGCACAGTCCCGCGAGGGAGAGCAATGGGGTTACAAAAGTGTTAAAATAAGCGAGACATCGGCGTACTCATCTTTGTATATCACGGTAGCTAGTCTTTTCGGCTTTTTTATTGTAATGTCCAAGGAAGAAGGACTGTAACGATAGATATCATGACGAGGAACCTCACGGGAATGGCAAGGATACTGAGAGCAGAGGAAAGATCGCAGACTCAGATAGATAGTCTTCAATAATGGCAAGCCTTCGCGCAAGGACGATTGGAAGGCATTGAACAGGCTCATTGAGCTCTATCACGTACGTTCTTTCAACATTTCGTCGTTGAGCGAAAGATCAGGTTTCGCCCACGCACAACAAGGTGTAGCAAGAACGACACCGCCATCTTCCAAAAGGAACATGACCAGCACGACCATATGCACCTTGCCACTCCCCACGCCAGCAAGCGCTGTCAAACGCATCCACCCTGCTCCCGCTCCGCCGTCTGTAGGGTAAACGGCGAGATGCATCGGGACCCTTCAAACAACCAGGTGCCTGAGCAAAGACCTACATCAAGGGTAAACAACAGGGGACAGAGGCGAGAGGACAACAGGGGATAGAGACGAGATGCATGATGCAGCTTACCGCACCGCTTTCGCCTACGACAAATCCTTCTTCGACGTGCGAGATGAGACTGCAGGAAAGCAATATATGGAATTCGGTTTGTGCTTGTGCTTGTGCGTTGTTGATGGCGGTGTATGGTTGTTCATTGACATGTGATCTTTGTTTGGTCTTCATGGCAGGCGGTGTTGTTGGCCAAGCATGCTGTTAACGAGAGTTGTCTTGACATTGACATGACGTCGAGAATGGTGGTTTAGTGTCGCTGTCTGAGTACGTACCACGAGCAGCCATAGGACTCCTGAGCTTGTCTATAGTTTCGACTTGGCCTCGAGTTCCACCCTCGCTTCATCTCGAAGCTGACGCTTGAGGATCTTCCCACTAGCATTCTGCAGCCTACTGTCAGCAAACAAACGTATACTCAGCCAGGAGGACATCATGATCCTACCTTCGGGATGCTCTCAACAAACCTAACTCCACCCTCCAACTGTTTAAACCTCGCCAATCGCTCCCCAACCCATCGCTTGATATCCTTCTCATCCACTGCCATACCTTCTCGTTTCACAACATGTGCTCTAGGCACTTCTTCTGCTCCTCCGTTGTTGACATTTAACACGCCAAATACCGCGACGTCTTGTACACTTGGGTGACCAAGTAGAACGCCTTCGATCTCGGCAGGACTGACTTGGAAACCTCTAGTCTTTATCAACTCTTTCTTTCGATCAACGATATACCATAACTGAGTCTTGCTATCGCAGATAGCCACATCTCCGGTATGAAAGTAGCCTTCGTCGTCCCAGCTCTCAGCGTTTGCTTTGGAATTGTTGAGATAGCCTCTTATGACTGTTGGTCCTCGAATGCATAGCTCGCCTCGTATATCGTAGGGTCCGACTTCGTTGCCATCATCGTCTACGAGCTTGGCATCGAGATTCTGTACTAGGCGTCCTACTGAGCCTGTACTATCGCCTTCTGGTGGGTAGAGATAGGTCGCCACGCAAGTCATCTCTGTCATACCCCAGAGTTGAGTCATCGGTGCGTCTGCTGGTAATAATGCTTGGAAGCGATTTTGAGTCTTAGCGTCCAATGGTGCGGCTCCGCCTACGGCACTGCGAACAGACTTGAAAGCTCTTTTGACGCGGGCAGGGTTTTGGAGTGCAATGTTGAGGAGTGCGACGACCACAGGTGGCACGACGACGAGCTTTGTGATTTGATACTTCTGAACAGCATTGAGGTATGCTTGAGGTTCGAAGCGGCGCATGATGAATGCTGGTAGACCTGATCGTAAAGCGGAGACGTTGACATATGGTGCCATCGCTACGTGGAAAAAGGGTAGGGCGCAGAGTAAGCTGATTGGGAATGGTGATGGATGGTCTGGGTTGTCGAATACGAGGGTGTGCTGCGCGACCAGGTTGTAATGCGAGAGCTGTGCAGCTTTTGGTAACCCTGTGGTGCCAGAGGAGAAGACTAAGAATGCCGTCGTGTTCTTCGCAGTCTCAAGATCATCGAAGTGGATCCAGTCTTTCTCGCCATGCGTGAGTAAGGATCGCCATGATTGATATGTGCCATCGTCTTTGTCTGCCAAGAGTAGGATTCGATCGGCTGGCATTTGAAGACTCGCAGCGACAGCTCTAGGGGAGCCGAGCAGCTCTGGCTCTGTGATGATGAGCTTGGCTTGCGATGTCTTGATAGCATGTTCAAACTCGTAGGGAGTGTAGCTGGGATTTGTGCCTACATAGATCAACCCAGCTGCGACGGTGCCTTGAACGAGGATGGGGTAGAAGAGCTAGTCCAAATCAGTATCTCGTAATGGAGCGAGGCGAGACGTGCTCTGAGCTTACATTGTTGAAAGAGTGTATACAAACGCAATGTCCTTCTCGTAGACCCAGGGAGCGAAGACCTGCGACCAGTTTCCGAAGATAACCGTATACTTTTTTGGCTGAAATAGACTCTCCAGTAGCTGTATCGACATATATTGGCTTGTTCTGATCATAGCTGTGCCTATTAGCATGACACCACGATGTGATGTCCTGAGTTGCAATAGGAAGATGGGATTTAGCCAAGAGAGGCATGGTGAGCTAGTAGAAGAAGAGAGCAGTGAATCAGAGAGACTGCAGAACGGTTCTACTTGGTACGTGTATATACTCATCGTCTCGGCCATGACAGTAGCTGCCATCCCTGCGATCAGTCATCATCTCACCGTGTTCGATCAGTAAGCTGGCGAGGTCCTTGATCTTGCTCCATGGTGTCGCCAAGACCAGGGCTGCTGATCGTCTCGCGTTGAGCCTTGCTCACATGTCAGAGCAGGATGGACTCGAGGACGTGTTACGGTCATTAAGAGGTCAACTATGTCGATATCGAGATGTACGTGTCTTGTGTTGGTGGAGTGCTCTTGAAGGGTGTTGTGAAGGAAGAGGCAGGACAAGCAGGAGTGGTCTCGTCGGCATTGAAGTGAAGTTGTTCCGACGCGCCGTCTTCGCGACTTTCGATGTTTCTTGAGCTTGCACAAACACCCGACCATACATCTCGCAACATGTCGTTCTTTGGGCCACCGAGCACACCAGGCCGATCGATACACACACACCAGTCCACAACGCCAGCAGGACAGCCTCCGACATGGCTGGAGAACACGGGCAAATCGACGACTCCAGCTGGAGAACCACCGCGAAGCTCGCGCTTTGGCAGAAGCTCATACAACCCAACGAAGAGTCCCAATCGATTCGCGCGCAGGCAGCCGAAGCCTACCAGTAGCTTCGAACCGCCAGAATACAGCGATGAGGACGACGACGACGATGCGATGGGCGAGGATGACCCGGACTGGAATCCGACAGAATCAGCGCGCTCTGGCTTCCATGGACCACCACCAGCAGCGCCAACTCCACCGCGAGGACTGAAGCGCGATGCATATGGCGCAGTACGCGAGAATAGTGGCATCGCGGCTGTAGCACGAAGCGAGACGAGCAACAGTAGACCTGCAGCTCTGACGGAGCCGGACAATGTTGTCGTGGAGACTGAGCGAATAGTGTCGGAGGTTGATTCAAAGATGCAGCGAAGGATCGTAGAGGGAGAGGCTGCGCTGGTGGAGACTGCGGCAGAGTTGACCAAGACGTGGAAACAACACAGTGATGTTCAGACAAAACCAGGCGCCATTGGACCCAAGTCAGAAGACAAGTTCACCACAGCGAGCTATCTGGCTTCTCTGCTTCTTCAACTACATCATCCTCATACGAACACCCGCCAGCCGCAACCTGCAGGTCGGCTGAGAAATGGCTCAGTGCCTCCACCTTCACACAACGCGACTGTACCGCGGGCACTGCTTGACTGGCTCGAGACCTACCACCGACCATTCCCGGACGATTACGACGCCATCCATCTCTTCCAACCTGCGCCGTCTGCACACGAGTCATTCTGGGATGTAATCTATGCCAGCTTGTTGCGCGGGCACATTGACAGGGTGATCAGACTGTTGACGGACGCCAAATGGGAGCACGCCGATACTGCGCTCGATGACGGGCAGGATCAACCAGGATACCATGGAAGACAGTATGACAACGTTGTGGAGGTGGTTCAGGAGTGTAGTCACGTGCTAGACGAATGTCCTGGGCACCGTTACAACAATTGGGATGTGAAGAGCGCGGAGTGGGCCATCTTCCGTGGACGTGTAAGAGCAGTGGCGGACGAGCTGGAAGCATTCGCTGAAGGGGATGATCTGAGCGAATCGATGAATAACGGCGAGAACGTCTTTCAGCGTAGTCTGGGAGCAAGCTTGAACATGTCTACAGCTAGTCGGAGGGCGTCGAGCAGAGTTCCATGGACGATATACCAGAACCTGAAGCTATTGTATGGCTCGATTCTTGGTCAGCCAGATCAAATCTTGATGACTGCGCAAGAATGGGTAGAGGGTGCTCTATATCTGACTGTCTGGTGGGATGGCTCAGACGAGTCAGATCTGGACGTCAGTGTGAACCAGACTGCCATCAAGAGAGCACGAGATCGAACGCGCGAAGTCGACGTTGCGCCTCTGGCCGCTTACCGAAGAAGACTGGCCGATGCTTATATCAGAGTACAAGAACAGACCATCGAAGATGAGCACACCGGTCGTCAAGTGCTTGACACGGTCTTCCGGCCAGACACGACCGACATTGTGCAAGTTGGTCTAGGCTGCATTATGGAGGAGCAGGTCAGCAGCGTCATCAGCATCTTGCGGACCATGAGTATGCCTGTTGCAGTATCTGTGGTGGAAATCGCTGCTCTAGGAGGTTGGCTACCACTTGCACGTCCGAGTAGTAGAGGAGGCGCATTGGGGCAAGGAGGACTCTCTAAGGAAGATCTTCTAGTGCTCTCATATGGTGCGCCTCAGGAAAAGAACGATGAGGTGGATCGTGATGAGATCTTGATTGAGTATGCCGACTTGCTGTCTGGCAAAGAGAAGGTAGGGAGCACTTCTCCAGATACCTCTGACATAGCACTGACAAGTTTCCAGATCGACAGCAAGGAAGGGTGGGAACTCGCAGTCGCGTTCCTCAATCGACTCGACCAGACCGCTACTGCAAATACGAAAATCGGTGACCTTCTGGATCGCCTACAACTTACGAACGAAACTACAGTCGATAAAGTGCTGTCAGTCTGCGGCAAGCTCGGGCAGTACGAACAACAACGGAGCATAGCCGAGCGTTATGCAGACAATCTGGCCGAAAACACACAGTCATATGGGCTTGCGCTGATATACTACGCACGCGCACAAGCGAAGGAGAAGCTGAAGGACACAGTATCGCTTCTCACATCGCTGTCTCTTCTACATTCGACATCGATGCCAACAGTCAGCAACATCGACCGCAAGCTCAAGTCTCTCATAAGCTACGAACGTGAAGCACTCCAGCAGCTCGGGAATGCAGACATGGAAGCAGCGCAGCTGCTTGCCTCGCATGTCAGTGGCTATGCTATGCTGCGCAAGTTCTACGATCTTCGTGATCAGGACGTACTGGCTACAACACCGGTACCCCTCAGACCTCTTGAGCGTCGTCGTCAAGCCGCAGCATCATTGTTTGCGATTATGAAGAGCGCAGCAGATTGTATCCCTGGAGGACTCTTCGACCCGGAAGCCGAGACTGTCATTCCTGTCGAAGGTCTCCTAGCTCTATTCGGCGAAAGTCTACCATTCCTTGGTCAAGACAAGCGTATCTTCACGCAAGAACACACATTCGGCTTGCTCGCGATCCTCGAGGACTTTGTCGCCGCTCCAGGACGAGTGCGAGAGAATGCCGAATCACTCCTGTCGGCAAGTTTGGGCGCATATCGAGATGAGCATAACACCGGGACTGGACCTTTCGCAAAGAAAGGTCGAGGGAAGAAGAATGCCAATTCGGATTTGAGCAAGAGTGTTGGCTCGAGTTGGGAATTGTTAGCAGAGAGTGTTGCAGTTGACCCAAAGAAGGGCGAGCAGACTCAACGTGCTTGGGATTGGAGACAAGGACTTGTGAACGGCGGTCTTGAAGGGACCGAAGAAGAGGTGGTGAAGTTAGTGAGAGAAGCGTTAGTCAGAGAAGTTGCTCGTGGTTGGGGAGGGCAGATCAATTGGTAGTCACAGCTGCTCTAGCAGGTATCAACCATATCACGACCAGCCTCAACTACATCGTGACAACAGCCTACTCGAATTGACCACGAGCATGTCACACATTTATAGATCGTGCGAAATGGTTGACGACACGGGCGACACAGACTGTGCTCATGCATCAATCAAGTACTGGAAAGTGACCACCCACTTGTCCCAGATGTCCAGTGTAACCTCAAAAAGCTTCGAATTCATGAAAGTCAATAATTCGACGAAATTATGCCCGCTGATGCGTCTCACCACCAAACGCGCTCAAACTTCGCAGACAATCTTCAAATACGTCTCGAACTCTTTCTGGTAACGGAGAGCCTGATCGCATGAGAGCTGACATCGCCGCCTCCAAGGATATCGCTAACCCTAGGGAAAACTTTCTACCGCCTCAAACCGGTGTAGACAGTTGACGACCGCTCAAAGGTGTTCACGGAACAGAACAGTCTCTGAAGAGGTAAAACATTATGTATGTACCAATGCACGCTATGCTATGCTATACCAACTCAAAGAACCCAATCCAGCAGCCAATCTGACCTCACATCAGGGGCCGGTTGCACGACCTCGCAATGATTCTTCGCTGTCAGGAAAGCTCCCGCATTACTGTACTGTAAGTGTTTTCCATATTTCTTCGCGCGCCTCACACTATCGTCTGACACGCCAGCCGCGTCCTGCGGTATCCAGACAGTAGGCGTGGGTTCACGCGTGACAGGGTCTTGGTAGGCAGCTCTGAGCTCCGCTTGCCTTTCCGCAGGAGATAAGTCGATCAGCTCGTCCGGATATCGGCTTAGTGCTTCGCCAAGCTGGTTACCAACCTCGATGCGTCTGGCAGCACCTGTGTGAAGAGTCATGTGCTCTCGTTCCGGAATGGTCATCGCTGCAATCCGATTGTTGACTCGCAACATCGTCTTTCGTGCGTTCGCTGCTGTTTCGCTTAGTCCAGATGTGAATCCGCGGCCTGTGTCCTTCATTCGTTCTCGTGTTGTTCTGTTGCCTGCCGACTTCTGGTCGTGATCTGTCTTCTCTCCGTCGATGTGTACCTCAGGCAGCTCATTGCCAGCTTCTTCGGCTTCTCGATCTATTTCGCTGCTCGGGCGACCTCTAGTTTCCGCTTCAAGTAGCTTTTCCTCAGCCTCGACTGCCTTGTCTTCCAGCGTGACGGGCATCAGCTCCGACAAGGGCCGCATTGTCTGCTCCAAGACGTAGTGATATGCGGCAGTCAGGGCTAGTGCAACAATCATAATGATCGCTTGCGGAGTACAGGCAACATTGTCATTGCTGTTCCGGACAATGAAGAAAAGGCCGATGAGTGTTATCTCCATGATATACACTCCGGCGAACAGTTGAGACAGCGCATTCTCGAATAGCAGTCCGTGCGTGTCGACTTTGTTGCGCTGAACATAATAGTAGTTGTGTCTGTATGCGATCCAGAACAACATGAATACGCAGGAGATGAATATTAGCATCAGTGGGCTGATGATGGCGTATATGAGTCCAATCACCGCGAAGTTGGTCCAGAGCGCATAGATGTTTCCCCTAGATATTGATAAGCGTTACTGCTCACTGATGTCTCCTATCGAGTGTACTTACCACATTTGATGCGGGATCGTAGTTTGAAGCCATGCTTCCTCCCGAGGAGTCTGCGTGAACCAGGGCCAGATGAGCGTGATGAAGAGAATTCGCAAGTACTGAAACAGGAGACTGCCGCTGAAGCCAAGGGCTTGGATGATGAGGTAGTTGAAGAAGTAATTCGAGGCTCGTGGTAGGTCGGTCGCCAAGGTCGACACGATGGAGACCGGATTGTTGAGAATAGTGGCGATGGCAGCGATGAGACCCGAAGAGATGGATGTCACCAGGACTAATTCAATGAGGAGGAAAGTGAAGTAGAAAGCTTGGGTGATGAGCTCCCGGCGACTGCGTGTGGGCGCTCCGACGAGCACGGCGAGCTTTCGACACAGCGCCGGCACGACTAGTTGGACAAGCAGAGCCAGGAGTATGGATGTTAGAGGGCCTGAAAGTAGTTAGCAAGGGACAGACGTCTGAATACTGAAGATGCAGTACCTGAAATCAAACTTATGACCCACGAAGGCCATGATCGCAGCCAGGCCAGGTAGTCTTCGGAGAGCCTGAGCGAGTCTAGCTGTGACAGTATGCCGAGGAAGAAAGCCGGTATTGCCCATAGTATCAGTATACCCACGAATAACACGAGAGCGATGCAGGATCTGATGAAACGCTGCAGAGATGTGAGGCCCATGTTCTTCCAGACAATTTCATGAGGCGCAACGTCCAGGTATCTTGGTGTCATGATCCCAGGCTGATGATGGCTGATCAAGGCACAAGCCATGTTGGCCGACATCTGCCTGTCGAATTGAATGAAAGCAGAGTTTTGTAGTTTGAACTGATCTTCGTCATCGAGTTCTGACAGCATCGCATCGATCTGCACAGTCAGGCGAGCAATCTCCTCCCGGAGCCAGGCAATCTTGGGCACCTTCTCGTGGCTGCGTTGCCAGAACTTGATAGTTGAAGCAGGCATCAGCCCACCGCCTGGCTTCTCCACCAGTGAGACCCATGATTCCGAAGACTCCTTGAGATATTGGCGCCAGAGCTGCTGTTTGTCCTTGCAATCGGCCTCGAAAGCGGCGATGATGTGCTGTCCCGCGTCCGAACTTTCAGCGTTGAGATCGTCCTCGGGCACGGCCGTGTCCTCCGAGGTTCGCGAGGACTGAGCTGGGTTACGTCCAGTGTTGTCAGTCTTACGGTAGCGCTTGTTGACCAGCCTCAAGAATTTCAGTTCTTCCTTTTCGAGGGCATGGCAGGCGGACCTGCGCTGAGCGACTAATTTTCGTAAGGTCCCGTAGTCCCGATTGACCCAGACGCGAAGCCTAGATCTATCATCGTTGTCCACGAAGACGTCAAACAGTGCCTTCAAGGCCTCTTCACTCCGGTACTCGCTTGGTATGTTGGTGACGAGTATCGTCTTTGCTGAAGCGCGCAGTCGATGCTCGGGCGAGGTCAGATATTCCTGCCGAACGTTGATGAAATGTAGCTTCTCGCGGTAGATGCGGTACAGCGTCCACGAGATCAACAAGAGTGCACAGATGAGATGCGCCCAGTATCGGTCTGTATGTGTGGGCGCCACGTTCTGCCATGACAGCGTATCTATCCCGCGAACAGTATAAGTCTGGTTCTCTCCGCCGACGAGGAATGTGTTCTGGTCCTTGCCGCCATTGTAGTTGATTGGCAGTAGAATCAGGATTATAATCACCATCAGTGGAAGGAAGATGATTATCATAGCCCGGAGAAATCGAATCGCGAAGTATCCATCCAGACCGCACTTGAGCTTAAGCTCTTCGCCTGTGATCTTGAAGATGCGAGTGATCCATTTGATAGCGTTCGTGGGAATAGCCTCGACACGTAGCCGCTCCTGTACCAGATAGGTCTTTGGCTGACTGATCTCAAGTCAGTATGATGTCTTTCTAGTTATAGCGACCGCACTGACTATATGCGACGGCCGATATTCGAGCTCTTGAGCAGAAAGAAGCCGGACAACTGGAAAGCGAACAGACCCGCGCCTGTGGCGAGGTTCAGGAAGAAGGCATGAGTCGTGACAGGTGCATCCGACTGTGCTGACCCAGCGTTTCCGTCGAAGATGCTGCTTATGTTAACACCGGACATGGCTTGCGAACATGTCGCGAGTAATGGTTATGAAAGTCGATGTAGATTTTAGGAGAGTTGTTGTTCTGTAGACTAGCGGCGCGTCATGAGAGTTTCATTTCCAGACCGCCGATCTGGCCAAGGAACTGTCGATCTTCCCGTGACGATGGCGAAGATACTGTACAAAGTACCGAGATCGTGATGTTCTACCATCTTGAAGGCTCGTACTAAGAACAGGAACTGCCATGAACATATCGAGTTTCATGCCCTGGTTCGAAGGAAGTCTTCACTTCCCCGGTAATGCTGACATGTTCACCATTCCATCGTGGCGCTAGTGATGAGGCTCGTGCGACAATTCCCCGATGTGATGTGATGCCTATCGAAAGAAACCCCACTCTGAAAGCCACGAAAGCCACCACAGTCACGAACATCAACAAGAACACTCCAACAACTTCCAAACAACCGACTCGAGCTTGGCTACGTACACCGACCTTCGATCACCACTTCCCTTCTGTTCGCGGTATTCGATTGTAGAATCGATCGTCGGCACGAACAACACTATCAAAGTATTGGAGGCGTGGTAGCGAAACAGTCACTGGAGCAGGGTCGAGAGAGGAAACACCACCACAATGTCGACGGCAGCGCGTAGGAGATTGATGCGCGACTTCAAGCGCATGCAGACCGATCCGCCAGCAGGCGTGAGCGCGAGTCCCATAGCAGACAACGTCATGACTTGGTAGGATTCATCTTCAACACGACCAGTCTGTGACTTGAAGAGCAGGAGCTGATCGGAAACTGTACAGGAACGCTGTAATCATTGGACCATCAGACACACCGTTCGAGGACGGCACATTCCGACTCGTCATGCACTTCGAAGAACAGTACCCCAACAAACCTCCCGGAGTCAAGTTCATAAGCCAAATGTTCCACCCGAACGTCTATGGAACTGGAGAGCTCTGCTTGGACATCTTGCAGAACAGGTGGAGTCCGACGTACGATGTGGCGGCGATCTTGACGAGTGTGCAGAGGTGAGTGGAGAGTCGGTAGTTTGGTAGTGGCGACTAGGAGGATGTGCTAACAGACAGACTCTGTAGTCTGCTGAACGATCCCAATACATCGAGTCCCGCGAACGTCGAAGCGAGTAACCTCTATAAGGACAATCGCAAAGAGTATACAAAGCGAGTGCGAGAGACTGTTGAGAAGAGCTGGGAGGACTGAATTGGAGATTGCTTGATATGGAATGAGGTGTGCTACAATTGCACTAGCTGGACCAGAACGTGCTCTGATCATCCACGCGATATCAAGGCCGTCAAAGCGCGTCGGGCAGAAGGTATCAGAGGACATTGCAGGAAGTTATGCATGGAGTACATCTTGACATCAGCGCGGCGCTGGGTTAATTGTAAAGACCTCACGAATGATAACACGACCATGGATGACACACTATAGCATATGATTGTGCTTTCAGCGAGCGAATGTAGGGCACGTTGTTCGAGCCATTACTGCATATGCGAGCGTAGGAAATGGGGTCAGAGAGAGCTGCAGACAGGAACAAGAGAGACATTCATCGAGGTCGTGTGCCCGATTGTAGCCAGTATCTTCACGAGCTTTTCCTCGTACGTTCAAGGCAGCTAGTGCCGTCGGTGCTGGCTGCTCGACTTCAACACTGCATAAGGTACGCCAGTATCTATCAGCTGTAGCAGTACGTTATCGTCCGAATTCAGGTTGAAGCTCTCGTTCTTGTAAGGACGGGTCGGCAGCAGTAACCAGAAGGATAGAACGGCAGCATAGTCTCATCTTGGCTGGTAAAATAATAGCGTCCGTACATGCCGAACCAATACTGACGATCTGTAGCATGTTACAAAAGGTGAATGGAAAGTGACAGGCCGTTAGCTTCCGCTCTAAGCGAACCAAAGGGACGGCGCGAACCTGAGCATCTACGACCCACACATCGAGATGACCTTGAGCACAACAACTTCAACATTCAAGATGCTCACCACGAAACGACCGACGCAGACAACAGTCCTCTACACAGTATCAACCCGCTCCCCAAACAAGACCATAAAATCACGACTCACAACCTCACTATCTCTCCTGACCCGACTCGTCGCAGGCCTCCTAGTCCTAGCCTGCCTACTCCTCGAATACCATCAAATCTTCAACAACAACTCCCTCACCAACGCAGATGGATCAACTCGTCTTCAGAAGACCTCTGCTCTCATTGCCTCGAGCTCACTCGGCCAATACATAAAGACTATACCGACTCCATACCGTCTCATTTCCATTTTGGGAACTTTCTGGTTCATCTTCCGCAAATCGCACACTACAGAATCTCTTCTCGTGATTAGAGGGTTGGGTGTGCAGACTACTACGAGTAGTCCGAATTACTTATGGACTGGATCTACGAGATTTATTCCGACGAATGTGATTCAGGATATTTTTATTCACGAGGCTTTTGAGGGGTTTGATGTTAAGTACTATTTGAGTATTGTTGTTGAGGGAGAAGAGGATGTTGTTGTGGTTTTTCCGGTTCGTCGTCCTTCATCTGTTTGCGGTTGCGATATGATAGCGGTGGTAATGCTGACATGTTGCAGAGCATATTGCCACGAAGAGAGGTATTGGAGCAGGTCTGGAGAGGAGCCCGGGCTTGTTTGTATGGGCCTAAGTCTGGATGAGGAGAGTTCTTACTTTCTAGTGGCTATGAACGACTACTCTACTCATCGACATATACGACACGAGCTGGCTTTGCTACCAGCCCTTTCCGTGCTGCATAGCGCGCGTTTACGACATCAGGCGTTTCCATTTGCTCGCGCTCGGCAATTGGAGTGTACGTCCCCATTGTACGAGGCACAGCGCTACCATCAAAGACACGCGCACTTCTTTCAGCATCTAAAAACGGGCTCTGCTCGGATAGGGACTGCTGTCCCTGTGCTGAGACTACGCCCATCAGACTCCAGGCTAGGACTTCGTCCATCTTGCGCTTCCGCCAGAGACTCCAAAGATCGTCCATGATGCCACTGCGACCATGCTTGCCATCTTCAACACCTGTAGTCGATCTCTTGGCTTGCTCCCGCCCACCGACTTCATCACCGATGTATATCCACTTCATGGCATCGTGGTATCCGCCCGCGGCAATTTGACCATCATCCGCATGATCGGCATTCGAAATCTGTTCAGCACTTGGAAATATGCAATCCCACAGCACGAGCGGGACATCACTAGCCATTTCGTAGTGTGGCTTGCCCGGAGTCTTCTGAACGTCAAGCAGGTCGTCTACAACACCGGGCTGCTCATAGCCTTGGCCAACCAGGAACAGTACAGCGACCAGATGACGAACCTGGTGCCAAAGGAAAGCACTGCCACGAACCTCGAAGTAGTAAAGCTTTGGCGATGCAGCATTACTTACGACCGAATAATGTGGATCTACTTCATGTATACCAGCATGAAATATCCTCCTTTCCCAATTTGTGATCTGTTTGCTCGGATCGACTTTGCAGAGGTTGCGGAAGTCATGTAGACCTACGTACTTCTTCGCAGCAATTTCCATCGCTTCGACATCGAGGTAGCCCTCTCCAGGCTTGCCATTCTCCTCGAGTAGTTTGCTACCAGGTAGAGGTGCGTAAGCAGGATTTGTGAAGAAGTATCGATATCTTCTCTCTTTGCAATTGAACCTTGCAGAGAAGTCATCGCCTGGTTCCGGACACCATGCTAGGATGCGAATATCGGGAGGGAGAACGCGGTTGATAAGTTGGATGTATGGTAGTTCGTCTCTGATAGGATCGAACTCGTTCTCTTCGCTTGCATCTGGCAAAGGAGTATCAGCGCCTTGACCTTCTGCGCCAGCGCTCACTTCGTTTGGCATCTTCTTCCTTGTCGTCCGCGCGCTCCGTACTCGCACGCCTATGACTTGACCGAAGGCGCTCACGCCGCGATCTGTTCTGCCACATTTACTGTAGTCTATGCCATCCCAGCAGACATCGTCTTCACTTTGGCCAGGTTTATGTTCTGGGAAGATGAGTTTGACCTTCCGCATTGCTTTCCATATCTCTTCTTCGATCGTAGGTAGCGGTGTAATGTTGTTCGCGTGATGCTCGAAACCATTGTAGTTGCCGCCCAAGTAAGCAAATTTCAGGGCGATCAGTCGCGTGTGATATCTGCTCGCATCGAATTTCTTCGGCTCTTTCCTGGGTTTCCTGAACTTCGGCGGTGTTGGGGATGTACTTGACAAGCCGTTGACGGCGTGTTGCTCGTTCTGAATTCGTAGTTGTGCCTCGAGGTCGCTGACACGCTTCACCAGGTCGGCATTGGACCAAGAGGCGTAGTCTGTCTCCATGGCTGTGTTCTTGCTGCTATAGCGGACTGATGAGGTATAGAACGTCTTACGGAGAGGACTTCTAGCTTGAATCTGGATGCAGCGCAACAGAATTGGCAGAGGCCAGCGCCTCATGCTTGACTAACATTGATGTTAGAGGAGTCATGGTGGAAGAATTTGAGTGGAGACTCCGAAAGTTCGCCGCTGCGTTTGCTCGACTTTGCTTCCCCCCTCTTCCTACACTTCGCCTCTACAACAACGACATACCATACATCGCGGCTGCCGCGGCCTCTCGCGCGCCTCATAAACGAATCCACGAGGAAGACCTTCACAAGACACCTGAAAAGATGAGCAGTGTCAAGATTGGAGGCGTCAACTCGGATAGATATAATGCGAGACTACATACAGTTCTGTGCTGCTGATATGGCCATCATGTAGGTAAGAGCTGGGCCTACGAGATGGCGGATGGGGCCCAAGAACGCCTACGCGACTCCAAGATCTAAGGCATTACCAAGTCAATCCTGCGAGGAGATGTCCTATGGCATTTCTTGAGCCTCTCCCTACCGATATGCTATCGCGTGCTCAGAGGTTGACTTACAGCTGTACATTGTGCGGTGACGCGCGACCAGAATGCTAAGGACTTGGCTTCCGCGGACGACTAACTTGGCCTGAGTATCAGTCTACCAGTCGACATACGAAAGTATGGCAGTACGCCCGTCTAGGGACTCTTATAGTTGTGGTCTTCTTCCACGCTGCAGTGCCATAAGGTATTCCCATTACGACCAAAGAGCTTCCGCTAAGCTCAGAAACCAACGATGAAGAACCCTATCATTCCTATACGCAATCGTGTAGCCAGAATACCAGCAAACCCTATAAGATGGCCAGGCGCCCTCGGACGACACATGACGAAGGAGAATCAGAAGACAGAGGATGGACGTGATCAATGGCAATCGAGGACCTCTTACCTTCTCGCCTCAATGGGAGGTGCCATCGGTTTCGGCAATCTTCTCAGGTTTCCCAGTCAGGTCTTCAACAACAATGGCATCCAGTGGTTCATCCCGTACTTCCTGGCCTTAGCACTTCTAGCGATACCGGTGCTCATATTAGAAGTCGCGCTCGGCTCTTCACTTCGTGGCGGTCCTGTTCTAGCATACAACGGAGTTGACAAACGCGCTCGTGGTGCTGGTCTGGGTAACTTATGGGTGACACTGCTCGTAGTGCTATACTACGTGCCGATGCTGTCCTGGGTCATGCGATTCTTCCGAGGCTCATTCGAAAGTCCTTTGCCATGGGAAGGACGTCTGGAAGAATTCTACAATGTTGACGTTCTGGGCCGAGTCGATGCTGTACCTCCACTTGAGGAAGCACTCGCAACCAATACATCCATGTCATATCCAGGTGTCTCTCTAATCGGCGAGCAAGTCGGCTGGAATGCTTTCTCTTGGTTCGTTGTCTGGATCTGCATTTATGGTGGCACTCGTGTCACTGGAAAGGTCGTCTACATCACAATGGCTCTTCCGATCATTATAGTTCTGGTGCTCATTGTCCGAGGCGCCACTCTTCCTGGTGCTATAGATGGCATTCGACTGTATGTTGGCGAGTTCAATGGAGGCCAATTGGTGGGGGGTCAGTTTTGGCAAGACGCTCTCGGTCAGGTCTTCTACTCTACGGGTGTCGGTTTCGGTTACTACACAGCATACGCGTCCTACAACGCGAGGAACGCGAATGCTGTCCAGGACGCTATACTCATCTGCTGCTGCAACTCACTCTTTGAAATTGCTTGTGCATTCGCAGTCTTCTCTATCGTTGGATTCATGGGACTGACGCCGGAGGTACAAGGACGAGTCGGGAGTTTCGTGCTTGGGTTCATCACACTGCCCGAAGGCCTAGCGCAAATGCCTGGAGCACAGGTCTGGTCAGTCATATTCTTCTTCACCCTGTTCATGCTTGCCGTGAGCTCTGCGTTCGTGCAGCTGGATACTGTCGTCTCTGTTCTCTGCGACACCGACCGTTGAAGGAAGATGCCCCGGGTCTACATCGTGACGGCGTGCACACTGATTGCCTTTCTGGTTTCGATGATGTACAATACCGAATTTGGACCTCAGCTGCTCGATGCGATTGATATGAACACTAACAACATTGTTCTGCCATTCGTGGTGTTCGCCGAGTGCTACGGAGCTACAGTCATCTACCGCAGTATCGATGTAATAGGACAAGTCGGAATAGTCTCGTTCGTGGTCCACCAAATCGGCTTCATTGGCGGCATGCTGGCGGGCCTCTTTATCGCGCACAACGTCAGTGTTCCTGGTGGCATTGGCGCCGGTTTCGGGTTATACTTCCTTCTGGTGATCGTCTCTGCGCTCATCGGTAAGGTGCCAGACTCGCAGCCGCCTGGAGTCTTTGGCAGAAGCGTACCGCTGTCGCGTCTGTGGTGGCTGGCATTCTACTCTGTAAGCGGGCACATACTCTTCGATCACGGTATCTGCTAACATCGGGACAGGGCAACCAATTGAAGCGTGATCTCAATGTCACAGTGGCGCAAGGCAAGAATTGGCCATTAACATGGTACTGGGCACTTTGCCTACGCTACATCTCGATGCCAGTATTGGCTATCGTGTTCTCATTTGGCTACCCATCTTTTCAAGGTCAGCGAGTGGATCCTCTGGTCATCTTTGCATTCATCGTTGCGCACATTGCCATCCTGACAGTGGCGAGCACTCTCATCTTGCCACGATGGATGGATCCACTCATCCCATCGGAACGTCAAGAAGAGTCGGTTCGTGGATATGCGCCACAGGTCTTGCTCGGCGTCGACGATATCATTGTCACAAGCGGGCTGGAAGATGGTCATAGCGAGAGCAGCGAAGGCTTTGGCGACAAGAAAGAAGGCGACGACGTTCAAAGGAGTAGGACTGACTCTGAGGATGCGAGAGTAACTGCACAGCCTAACGATGCTGCCGTTGCGCTTGGACACCGAGGCCTGTGACAATGACAATGGCCGTCGATCACGCAGACACAGGTGTGGCTTGTGTACGTATCTGTCAAGGACTCAATCGCGCAGTCGGTGTAACCAGAATCTCAACCTGCTCAAGTCCAGTACTTTCGCTCGTCTTCTACCATGCCGCGAGGAATGTTCCCTGTCTTCCCTACGAGTACTTGGCCTTTCCCGCGCTTCAGATACTGGCCGTACTGCAATTCGCCTACAACACCCTTCGCTTGATCCCACACGACCTCACCGCGGAGGATCGTATATCTCGGCCAGTTTGCCACTTCAATGCCTTCGAAAGGCGTATAGTCAATATCATGGTGCATTCGACTTTGAGAGATTGTCACGGCGCCAGTCGTTGCAGGGTGCCAGATCACTAAATCAGCATCGTATCCTGGAGCTATGCTACCTTTCACTCCATCAAGGCCATACAGCTTGGCAGGATTAGTCGACGTGAGCTGGACGAATCTGGGTAGACTCAGCCTTGCTTTTGCTGGCTCTTGACATGCTGGCGTCTGACCGAAGAGCAAAGCTAGCCTCGTCTCGACGCCTGGAAGTCCGTTCGGGATTTTCGAGAACCTCGCCACACCATCGACTATACCGAGCTGTTTGCCTCCAGGATGACCATACTTGGCAGGAGCATGATCTGACGAGAAGACCGTAAAAGTTCCATTCGCGATATTCTGCCAGAGTCCCTCCAGATCTTTCACTTCATGCCTCAATGGAGGCGAACACACATGTTTCGCACCCGAGAAGTGATCATGAGGCTCGCCTTTGATCTTCTCTGATAGAAGGAAAAGATAATGAGGACACGTCTCTGCGTGAATAGGCAGTAACCTCGTCTGTGCATCTCGCACATGTGCAACAGCCACATCGCTCGACATATGCACTATCAGCATCGGAGCATCTGCTAGTTCCGCTAGCGAGATAGCTCGATAAGATGCCTCATCTTCTGCAATTCTTGGCCTTGCTATGGCATGGAAGAATGGATCAGTGTTCTTGTTTCGTTCAAGACCTTCGATGATCATGCTGATTATATCATTCGACTCGGCATGAATCATGGTTGTCATTCCGAGGGACTTGCAAGCGAATAGGATCTCCAAGATCTCTCGATCATTGACCCTCATTGCTTCGTATGTCATGTATAACTTGACAGAGGTGATACCCTCCTTTTCAGCAAGCACTGGAAGCTCGTCGCGGAGGATCTCGGGCGTAGGATTTGTAAGGATAAAGTGGAAGCCATAGTCGCAGTAGCTCCGATCTTTTGACTTTAATTTGTAGTCTTTGAGCGTTGGCCATAGACTTGTTTCGGCCTTTGGCTGTGAGGCGAATGCGATGATTGTGGTCGTTCCTCCAGCTACTGCTGAGCGACTTCCTGTTTCCCAGGTGTCACCAGTTGGGGAGTTCTTCTGTGCCAGGTGAACGTGACTGTCGACTCCGCCCGGCGTTATGTATGCGCCTTCGGCGTTGATGATCTTGGTATTACTTGAAATAGGCAGGCTCGTTCCGATGCATGAGATCTTGCCATTTTTGATGCCAATCTCGAGGCCTGCTGGCAGAACTTCGCTTGCCGTGGCCTGTACATGTCAGTATAGCTCGACTTCTCGCCATCTCTACTCACAATGATGCCGTTTTTGACTACTGTATCGAATTCCATATTGCTGGTCGCCAAGAGGATCGGGCCCGGTCGGAAGGATCGCCGCAAGGATTGCAGAAGTGAATGTGACACTCAATCTGGATTGTTTTCCTTCTCAACCACACAACTTATACTTCTCTTGCCAACATCGAATGCTCTTTTGAGCTCTTGTAGATCACCACGCTAGTGACGCTACCGCAGATGCGACTAACTCCTCCGCCGAACCATTGGCCGCTCACGATAGGTCCATCGGGCAAGATAGGCGACACATGCGGCGAAAGAGTATGGTTGTCCATCATATGCTAGCTATACACTAGTAGGGCCCCAAGACATCCGCCTCTTGCCCGTGAGATGGCAAATGTGAAGTATATGGTAAGGTCAAAGGCGTGTTGAGGCTTCACATCTTCACAGCTTCCCACAGTCGCCGAAGCAGATTCCAGCATTAAATCCATCAACATGTCGCGAAAGATCACAGTCGCAGCCGCTCAAGTTGGAGCAGTTCACAAAGATGCCTCAAAGCCAGAAACCGTCAAAAGGCTGATCAAGCTGCTACGCGAAGCCGCAGACAAGAAAGTCCAGTTGCTCGTGTACCCGGTATGACGAGACATGATGATATGGCAATGGCTTGTGTCCTAACGAATGCAGGAAGCAACACTCACGACTTTTTTTCCACGACACTTTATCGAATCCCAGGAGGAGCTTGATAAGTACTTCGAACATGGTGCAGACATCACAAAGTCTGAAGATGTGAAGCCTCTGTTCGACGAAGCTAAAGCACTAGGCGTGGACATATGCCTTGGCTATGCTGAGCGGACGCCAGACGGGACTGGCTATAACACGTCAGTATACTATTCTGCTTCCCAGGACAAGGTTATCAGCAAGTACCGGAAGGTCCATTTGCCTGGCCGAGTAGAGCCATTCGAGGACCCGCAAGCGACGAACCAGCTTGAGAAGAGGTATTTCAAGCCTGGTGATCTGGGCTTCAAGGCGTTCCGCGCACCAGATCTTGTAAAGGAGGCACTGAAGTCGTCTGAGGCTAAGGGCGACGAGAAGACAGATGGCAAAGGTGACCCCATCATGGGCATGATGATCTGCAATGATCGTCGGTGGCCGGAGGCATGGCGGGTGTATACCTTGCAGGTAAGTCGCTGAGCATGATCTCAAACATGACCAAGACAGTCGCTGACTTGGACAACCACATCATAGGGTGCCGAGATTCTGATGTTTGGCTACAACACAGGCTCCCACATGTCACACCTCTGGGGTGCTGGCAACAAGATGACGCCCGACGAGCAGGAGAAGGAGGCGTTATTCCATTCAAGACTTGTGCAGCAAGCAAACAGCTATATGCATGCTTGTTTCTCCATCTCGTCAGCCAGATGCGGTGTCGATGATGGCAAGTACGACTTGATCGGCGGAAGCTCGATTGTGAGCCCAGAGGGACATGTCGTTGCAGAAGCAAAGACAAAAGGCGACGAGCTCGTCATAGCTGAGATCGACCTGGCCGAGTGTAGAAAGGGCAAGGAGAAGACTTTCGATTACGCCCGGCACCGGAGAGTGGAAGCATACTCCCTAATCACTTCGCAAACTGGTGTGATTGAGCCTCCGCTTCTCGAATAGCGCGGCATATGATCTCAGCAACACCTCAAGCTTGGCCAGAAGATTCTCGTATCATATGGTCGTCAGGCCTTGTTCGTGTCTTAACAATCTGCAACTTCCTTGCAACTTCATTCGTCATGTAGTTTTCGACATCCGGTACCCAGCCAATAGCTGCGATGAGCAGTATGGCGCCGAAAGGTATCGTGCACAAGAAGACCGTCCGGAAAGACAGCGAGTAAGCCAATGTTGCTGCCACTTCAATCGTGGCAGTTGCTTCTGCGTCCAGGTCCGCAATAGTGCTTAGGTTCCCGGTATATGAAGCCTCTAGAACAGCTGGAATGCTATCTTCTGCTAGACCAGCATGGATGGTGGCTGGGCCAACAAATCTCGCTAAGTTCTGCTTCATCGCTGTCGTGAGTATGCTGCTGTACATAGACGTAGCGATGGCGCCAGTGATGCTGCGAAAGACAGAAAGTACGCCCGCGACCAAGCCTATATCATCAGGTTCCCAGACGAAGGCCATCGTCGAGAGGGCGAGATTATCACAGTATCCGGCTGCCGTAGTCCCAATCAGCATGAACACAGTAGTTCGCACTTCGGCGCCTGGTCTCGCAGCAGCAATCGCGGCGATGAATGTCATCATGACAGATCCTGCGACGACCATCTGCAGCTTCATGCGAGGTATGTATCGGACACCAATTCCACCCAGAATCTGCCCAAGAATGGTACCGCCACCGACAACACAAGATAGCCAGCCGATGCGAGACACGTCCTGTGTGAAAAGAGCCTCGATCATGACCGGACAAAGGACGGCGCCTGCAAAGTAGAGCATCGCAGCTACCGCAGCACAAGTCACGATGGCATCGTATTCGTAATTCCGAAAGAGTCTCATAGGCATTAGTGGTAAGTCGTGCGGACAATAGGCCTCCCAGACACAAAAAGCGACCAAGGTCGCGAGCCCGGAGAAGAAGGATCCCAAGACATGACCATCGATCCAGCTATACTCATTTCCAGCCCAATGCAGACTGATGAGTAGTATTGTGAGGCCAGATGTGAACAGTATGGAGCCGCCCCAATCGAGGGACCTCATCTGCTGAGTCCATGGCTTTCCGCCAACGTGTAATAGTGCATAGCTTGGTGGCCAGTAGTAGAAGTAGTATAGGATGACTGCGATCGTGTTGATGATGACACCTATGATGTAGCACCACCTGAATGTGAGTTTGGTATGCTGGAAGAATCCCTAGTGATTATGTTAGCTGATGATCGTCCTGGAACCTGCGTTGACACAACTTACTCGCATTATGACTGGTCCGAAGACGCTGAACGGTATCGCAGTAGCCTGGACAATAGCATTGTAGATGCCACGATTCTTGTTCTCAACCAGTTCTCCGATAACGACAGAGAACGACAGCTGACCACTGGCGGCAATACCATTGAGGCTGTTGCTTAAGATAAGCACATCAACACTGTTTGCCGTTGCGCCGATGATGTTGGCTATCACCGCTAACATTGAACAGCCTGTGAAAAGCCATCGTCGTCCGAACTGCCTTGGTGTCAGACTATAGGCACGGAGAGGACGTGTGAATGTTCTGGAGCGGACTCACAATGTCACTCAGTCTTCCAAGCAACAAGAAGCCAACAGCGGACCCAGCCTGGAAAGATAATGCGAGCCAGAGGGCATGTGTGCTAGGCCCTAGCTCGGCAACAATGAGTCCAATCGTATTCGCAGGAAGTATGAATCCCGAATATCCTGGTGTGTGTGTCAGCCAACATAGTTCTCGACACTCCATCCCCACAACTTCACGCCTCACACAGACATACCAGAGATGTTCGCGAGGCAGGTCGCTACCAGTGTACCGATGAAACCTGCAGACCAATAGTAACCTTCCGGCAAATCCTCTCCTTTTGCTTCTCGCGCCACTCGATCGTGTCCCAGAACATCGCTCTGCACACTACTGCGTCGTCGCTGCTGCTCTCTCAGCTCCTCTAAGGGTATCACATCAGGCACTCTGACATCTTTGCTTTCCATTTCTGACGTGTGTAGACCTTGCTCTCCAGCCGGCCTCGTTCCTGCCATTCAAGGCTTTCCTTGCTCTTACGGAATCGGACGTCGTAGCTCGCACGGCTTGCCTATTTCTGTTTAGCTTCGGGGACGAGAGTGAAGTGAGGTTCAAACTTTCCTGCATCGAGAGGTCAGACCACGTCTCTCGCGAGTACGCTGCAACATCCATGCCACACAATTGCCTCTCCGAAGTTCTCCCTAAACTCAATCAGTCATGGAGGCTCCGTGAAGAATAAGCATGGATCATTAGTATGATGAAGAAGATGATGGCGACTGAATATAAATGTCAGGCCTGTATGAAATGTTACCTGCCGTCACCACTCCTTCCAGGACCGGCTTCAGCTTCCTTAAGGTCGCCTTCCTCGCCAGGTAGAAAGATCTCATGTCCACTACCATTCCGCACCTTGAAGCTCGCAATGCACCCGAAGGCGGCAACAGTAGCAACAATCCACCATGCCATGCCTACTATGCCGCGTTCTGTCCACATGCCATACCAGTAACCTGCCAGCATAGGACCTATCGTTCGGAAGGTGGCCGAGCAGGCATTGCCGATTCCATGGATCGTAGCCAGAACGCTGGGATGCGGTGAGCTGTTGTTCAGCAGAATGATCGAGGCAGGCAGAGCGAAAGTTCGAGCTGCGACCTGGAGGAACACAACGAAGCTGATACCGATCCAGATCATGGCACCACTGGCTGGGTCAGGCGGTGCGCTGGAAGACGGTAGCAGAGCCAGATATGGTGCCAGATAGTATGCCATGGGAAATAGGAACAGAGACATGCGGAAGCAGCGCATCAAGCCGAACTTTCCATTCGCCCATGGGTATAGTAAGAATTGCAAAGCCACGCCAATGAACCCAATGATCGCCATGGCGAAGCCTATCGTAGGTGGAGGAAATGCCAGTCCTGATGCGAACTTGAATGCGCTTCTTGGTCGAAGTGCTCCCCCATCCTCCTGCGGGACAAACTCTCTCGGTGTGGCAAGGAACAGTATCCATAAGTTGGCAAAGGCGCCCATGTGAAAGTCGAAGATCGCTATGCTGAGAAGTGTCCAAAGAACGTTTGGCGTCCATATCCTACGGAAAGCCAATCTCGGTGCCTGTTGTGGTATTTCCTTCTCTCCTGTCGATGTAAGTCTGTCCATTTCTAAGGAGTTCCGTTCGCCTCCTGAAAGTAAACCTTCTCTCTGTGTCTCTTGTAATGCCCTGTAACCATTGTTCTTCACCAGAATGGCCTGTTGATAGACATGCTTGGCCAATGCGACCAAATCGACCGAAGACAGGTCCGCTCGACGCTCTCCTTTCAGCGTCTCAGCCAGGAAGAAGTGTACCAGTGCTGCCTCGGCAAACAGCAGCACAGTGCTCATCAAGTTTGCTGCAGCATATGGATGTATCTTCATCCACGTCACACCCGCTTCACCGCCGAACGTACCTCCAGGGCCAAATACTCCAGGCAGATTGACTACTGGGTCCACCAACAGTCCCGCTAGAATGGGCCCTGCCACATTCGCGACATTGAAAGCTGCAGGTAGTAGCAGAAAAGCACGCGGATGCCATGGCTTAGGTGTAATCTCTGCTACCATTGTCCTTGCAGATCCAACAGTGCCATTGATAGCACCGCTCATCAATCTCCAAAGCACTGCTTGTCCATACGTCTTGCTGAAGCCCACGCCGATGCATCCAAAGCCTGTTCCTACCAAGCCTATCTGCAGCACTGTCTTTCTGCCCAAGCTCGGCTGGTCTGCTGCTCGTCCCCACAATATGCTGGTGATGATTTGTGCAGCCGTGAAAGCTCCTTGTAGCACACCCGCTTGATGCGATATGACCACGTCAGACAGTTCCGGATCGAAGCTCTTGAGCTGGTGCACCATGTAGGTTTGCAGTGCCGCCATCTGAAAGAAGTCCACGAATCGTGATGCTGCGAGTATGGCCAATTGCCCTTTGTTGGGCAGATTCGTCCATGTCGGTACGACGGATGGTTGCTGAGTTAGGGGATCCGCTCGTTCTGTTGCTGGAGTTGAGACTGCGCCGCTACGTGGCTGTGACGAGCGCAGGTCGCTCAGCTGTTCGGCAATAGAGAAAGGCTGCGATTGACGTCTGTGGGCGCTGGCATTGCCATAGCTTGCTGGCTCTTCGGACCACTCTCCGGCCGAGACCTGAGGTGTGGTTTCTGCGAAGTGAGGATTCTTTTGAGGAGAGTCAGGCGGTGATTCGTGAGCCTTTGGAGTTGTGTTCGAGGCGAAGTCAAAGTTCTTGCGTTCGGTGTTCGGGCTCAGCAGGGCATCGGGCCCTAAACTGTTGCGATTTCGTGGTTGCTGATAGACGTGCCTAGAAGTATTGCGTTGATGTGCCATTCCAGAGAAATACTAGAACCTCTTGTTCAATTGCATGCGTCAATTGCGTGCTCGGACAGATGCCCTTCTAGAAGAGAGCAGCACCAGGTATGCTGCGGAGTAAAGACACGCGCAATGAGCACGGGCTTTGACCAGAGTTGCGTGTAGATACCAGACTCCGCTACGCAATTGACAGGGCAGATTTTGCTGGCGCCGTCCTGCAGACCTTCCTGCTGAATCTAACAAACCAAAGCGGCCGTGGTCTTCAATCGTCACACGTTGCTATAGAGTTGGGTTTGCAGGACGTGTTCCGTGGCGAAGGTCTCAGAGGCCGCGTACCTCTACTCTCAGACAACGATGCCATCGGCGGCGCGCATCTGAAGTGCATGTACGCGCGACGCCAAGAAGGGATGTGCAAATGCTTGTACGCGATCGCATCCAGCTTGTCCGAGCCAGAAAGATGTTCGCCGAGTGTGTGAATATCGGGGCTGGCCTGATGTTGCATTGTTTGTGGGTCGACGGGAAGCTTTCGAACAAGCGAGAGAGCTGCTGCAGCATGCCGGCGCCATCTCCTTCCCTCCGCTGCCTCGTCGGGACCACGTATCGCGGCAGTGGCATTGTGCCAAGCATGGCAGACGGCACTGTCATCCGCTCTGAAACGTCCTCACACTGTCGTCCTGGGACATGTGCGCGGTGTCACCTGGTGTTGCTGGAATTGGTCAGAGGTAGAGTGGAGGCCACGAAGAGATTCAAAGCCATCAGCCGCACGGATGTTGTAGCAGAAGTCAAATTTGTGGCCATGCGATAGGCCATTGTGGACGTTGTGGCATGGACATGCGTTAGGTGTCAGAAATGATAAGATATCAAAGAGCGCAGAAGACAGGATGGGGGCTCTGTACAGTATATAGCTGGACGCGCTATGCGAGACGTACCATTGGGGATGAAAGTGCAACGGGTTCGGCATGCCGACGAAAGATCAGTAAATGCCTCAGATAGCGCTCAAGGGCGTAAGTGAATTCATGATGATGTAGATGTAGATCACTCTCCTCTTTGCAGATGCTCCTATATATGCTGACATTCGAACGTACTGTCTTCGAAGTATGCCTGTACAATCACCGTGAGGGAGCCTCTGCCCTCAACCATAGATGTTATGACCAGCCCGATGAGGATCGCCGACTGCCCATGCTTGTCCCAGACTCGAAGCCTTCTAGGTCTTTCTGCTGTACTCTGGTGTACCTTGTGAGACCTAATCTGGATCCTAGCACAGTGCCCGCGAGCAGATCTTTCGGCCGCTCGCAAAGGCCTCTCTGATTCACGTACCAGCACAGCCAGACGATGAAAGCGCCAAGGATGGCGCCAGCACCAACAGCTGCTGACGTCTTGACATCGCCGCTGCTTCGACTGCTGTAGTCGTAATCATTCCCTGTGTCTGACTTGCCATGATCTGCCAATGCCTCGATTGGTAGCTGGTGGTAATAGTCACTCGTGTCGAATCCGCGATTTGTCGATAGGAGTGCCTCGTCCGTCTCGACTGTCGCCTCGTATGGAGTCTCCTCCTCAGGCGATACTCGCTCTGCATGGTCGCACCCTCTTTCACCACAATGGGGCCTCAAACTCTTACTGGGCACAAATGTTCTGGACACAGCACTTGCCTCCATCACTCTTCCTTCGGCATCTACGGCTTCAGCATACGCCCAGGGTGCATAGCGATCGAGATGGTGCTCTGTTTCAAAACCCATCTTCCATACATTCCCGGCCAGTTTCCAGGGTCCCTTCGGAGATTCGCCAGTATAGAATCGCCAACTTTTGATCTCAGTGGCACCATTCCACGATGCCCATAGGCCCATCTGCGTCTCTCCGGTCTTGCTATATGTCCACAAAGCTGGTTTTGTGACCGGTTGAGCTGTCCAGTTGTACTTGTTTGAGCGATAGATCATTACGTTAGAATCTCGCTCAGCCACGTGTGCGTACATGGTCGTCTCGCCGTTTGCTAGATGTTCAGAGAAGTATGCATGCTCTCCCCAGCCAATGTGAGCTCCACCATTGGGCAGCAGCTGCATATTCCCTTGTGACGTGGAAAGAAGGCCACCTTCTGGCTCAGGAGCTGTAAACTCTCGAATGACAGTGGCTGTGTTGGCGATATGGTCGATCTCGACGATCCATCCATGCGAGAACTCTCCTGTTGCAGCGTAGTTATTGCTGGCATTATCGTAGAACGAAAACACTGTGTGTGTGCTGTTCTCAGAGATCCATCTCGCGTGATGCTGGTAGGAGAAGTTGAAGTTGGTCAGCCCGAACTGGCCACGATCTCCACCCAGTTGCCAGATAATACTGCCGTTCTTTCCCGATATCTTGTATATGGAGCTGGTATGCCTAGCCGAAAGTAGATAATCGCCCTCCTCGTTCTTGTCAATCGAATTGAGGTGGAAGTAATCCCAGGGCTCCTGCTCGTGTAGCCCAGTACCACTCGTGTCTGTTGTTCCAGGCAGAGTCCAGGCCTCTGACGGATCGACGTGGTCCAGAGAGCGCCATTCAAACACCACTCTGCCAGTCTCGATATCGACCTCTTGAAACACACCTTCCACGATCCACCCCATGCCATTATGTACGTTGAACCTTGGATTCACGGTGAGGTCGTACTGTCGGGGCTGATAGACCGTCATCAGAGCAGTAGTTCCATTGGAGTAAGGCGTCAATTTGAATTCGTGCATGTCGCTACTGGCGCCCGCGCCTGAACTGTCGACCTGCTTCACCACTCGATAGTGTTTATCCATGATCACTCCATGCCCACGCGCGAAGCCTTGATGCTGCTCTCCTGTAAAGAAGCATAGATGATCTGTTCCTTTGTACTGACATACTCGCGGCGTATGCGCTGTCATCGGCCCAAGCTCGCCAGCTCCTGACCAGACCAGCTCGCCAGCATTGTCGTAGATGTACGGCCCTGGGTCCACATTGCGATATGGAGCAAAGAAGATGTATCCAGGAACGAGCTTGTCGGGCTGTAGGACCTGAAAGTTGATGATCGGAGCGTGAAGGTCAGGCCGCTGGGCAATGGGTCAGCGGATCTATACCTGATGGAGATGTTGCCAAGTCGCGGGTGGCTCAATGGCGCATCCCATTGAATACGAAAGTATAAAAGTGTATCAAAACATACCGACTTGAACTGATGTGTTGGCGATGTCTCATTATTCAAATCTGCCGTTACTGATTGAGAAAGAAGCGCTGATATCGCTAACAGCCATAGACTCCCTGATGAGGGCGTACGAGCGGCAGAGAGGCGCATTCGTGCGGCTCGAGCAGGCGGATGGTACTTGTATGCAGTGCTTCGTGGAGGCCTGTCGCTTTAGTGATCACGCAAGATCTTGGAGTTTTGACAACATGCGGAGAATATGCAGCTATGGCGATGGTCTGCTGGGTGCCGTTGACGTTATTCGCACTTCATGCTTATCACACAGTGGTAGTAGGAGAAGATGGTATGTATTGTTGTTGAGTTTGTCTTGATCAGGCACAGAAGAAACATGAACTGATCACGTAGCAAGCGACAAATGATGCCAAGCGAGCCCACAAGACAGTGACGAGCGAGTGAGAGATCGGGCGCGTGAGGAATGAATGACAGAATGTCGCTACGCGCCTGCAAGCAAGAACTCCTGGCCAGCAAGATCTCGCAGCTACGCGTGGGCTGCACGGACAGGGCAGGTTTGAGAGAGACTCCTCAACGACAAGCTTTGATTGCTCCTGAGAATGGCTCCTCTCACTGAGACCGATGCAGTTCTCCGAGTCGATGGTTTCACGATTCTCTTCGTCCCGCATGCTCAATGACGGTACGAATTATATCCGCCATACCCTCGTGCCTACTGCTGGACGGACGAAGCTGTCATATACGCCCTTGGCAAGGCTTGGAATTCGTCGTACAATTGTACTGAAGAGATGCACACTGTCGGCGGCTGACCTGTAGGTCGCTGTCTCGTCAACCTGAAGTCCCAATCTCTGCGTTTCAGACACTGTGGAGTCTGTCGGGGCCAGCTTGAGCGCCTCCATAACTTGCTTGCGACGCCTAGCGCGAAAAGTGTAGAATCTCCACAGTGCCAGCGCCGGGCAATATGTTTCGAAGCGCTGATCAAACTTCGAATCGGATGGGTGGTCGAAGAAGCAAGTCGGACCTGCGTCATGCAGTTCGGCGGCCACGGGCGCACTGTCACCAAACAGGCCTGTCCATGTCAAAAGAACCTTGTATACGCGGCCAAGTGCGTCGTCACGACTCACCACAAACGATTGCTCGATAACGAGCGGGCAACTTCGGCGCACCAAGAACAAAACAGGAGAAGTTGATCAATGTGTTTCGATGGTGGTTTTGATGTGTGATCGAAGAATCGATCCTCACATTGATTCTCGAGTTCATCTATCGCCGACTACATCTCTCGTCTGACGGGTTTCCTGTCGATAGGCCAAACTTCTGCTGGACCTGTGGCTATATCTGCACACTTTCTAGTGCTGGTCCTGATATTGTCCCATATCATGTATAGCAATCTGGACTCCACACGCAATCCTCAATGCGTCTCTAATGATCCGCAACCGTAACTCCCGCTGAACGCCTCGACAAAATAACAATGCTAGTCTTATGTTACTCTCTCCACCCTTTCGTGCAACTCATGACAGCAAACTGCCACGGCTACCAAATAGCCTCCGAATGGTCATGCTAGCACTCCAAACAATCGCAGCTAGAGACCCTCCAACCACTGTGGCGCGGAACAGGACATTCATCATCTGCATGCGGTTCCTCCTTCGGCAGCGGTCCACGAATCCGTCTGTGTCGTTCGTGCGTGGAAACTTCTTACCCTCGGGTACAGGTACTTCGAGGAACTCGCACAGAGGTTTCCAGCCTTCACCCATCTTGTACTCCAAGAGGTTCTCCTTGGGCACGAGTGACCGGATCTCATCGTAGTAGTCCTTGAATCGTCGCTTACCGTTCTTCTCGAAGTCACCCTCCCAGAATTCGGTCCAGAACTCTGACTGATCGTTAGCATCACCTTTGTACGAGGCTTGACTCGTCAATACATACTCGAAAGCATTGGTTGGTAGAGACCAGCTCCCCAATCGAACTTCGAAACAAACTTCAACTCTGGCTCTGTTGCTCGCCAGTGAACAGTCTTCATCGTTGAGGCATGCCAGCTGTCAACATCACGAGTTGTGACGAGTACTTTGGCATCAGGATATGCCTCAATGAGCTCTTTCGCAAAGGCGACCGCAGGCCAATCGCATACTGCTTGGCAGTGACCGAATAGCTGATCCCACTGTTCGCGTCCGAATTTGCCTTTGCCGTCGTACTTCGCAGCCAGGGCGTCTGACCACATGAGACAATCAGGAGGATTCTCAACACTGGCAGACATCATGTGGTAACAGTCGCTGAAGCCAAGTTCTTGTAGGGCTGTTCGAAGTGACGCTGTGCCTGTTCGTCCTAGTCCAAGAGCCAGAACTCGCATTGGCACTACTCGTCGACATTCTCGACGATTGATATCTGTGTCGTGTGTGAAGATGTCCGTAACAGGCTTGGGAGTGTATGATTGGAAAGCCATGGCGCAAGTGTCTGTGTGCTTCGCCTTTTCGATATTGTCGTTTTAGAGTCGATTGTTTGTCCTTTCAATGAGCGTAGGGTGTATAGCAGCAGCAGGAGCGACTTGTGATGGGACTGGAGTGAAGGTATAAAAGACAATTGACAAATGCAGCAAGTGAGTGACGACTGCAGGTGATGTTACAGTTGGTAGCCACAGTATCAAGAGAGTAGGCCGAAACTCCTTTCTGCGCTAAGACCGTGGTGCATGGGTGCATGCCACTATCAAAGGCAATGAACCGAGAACCTCTCCACCGGCTTGTATGCTCGCTTAAGGAGCGGACGCGTGTAGCGTCGTGTAGTTCTGACGTACCTCATTCTGCCACTGTTTCGTACGACCAATATCCGAACCTCGAAATCATAAAGGCCGCGAATCGCTGTGTTGATCTTGAGCCCACATTCATCAGCCTTTTCTTTAAGCACGCGCTCAGCCACATGGTTCGTGAGGCCATTGCGAGAGCTGGTACAAGGAGGCGAGAAGACCGTCGCGGTTCGCCTGCAAAACCAGCAGCTGCCACGCGAAGTGCTCTCCAAGACTTGCGCAGGGCTTGGTTCGACATGAACGGCGATCAGTTCCTGGAGCTTCCTCTTCGCGGATCTCTGCAGTCCGGGAAGCGTGCCTTGGTTCCATCTTGATGAGGGACGCGGCAGCCATTCTTCGACCCCTCGAGATCGGCGTCGTCTCTTTGCTTCCCTCTGTGGTTCTCCAGATACTGTTCCTGTACCTATGAGAACTTGTTGAGCAGTCAAATTGGCGCCAATAGATAAAGGTCTCCGCATCCTCCACTATTGCGAGAATACGAAAGGCGAACAGGTATTGCCATAGGCCGTTACTGCGAAAAGCACTGGCGAAATGCTTGGTATGCTCGGCGCTGAACCCTACACAGTTCCACGTGGTGGAACTCGTGGACATGGAGGAAACTCAATATGGCTTCACCTGTAAGCATTTATGTTGTGTGATGCTCTGCTTCGATCTCGTTGCTCACTCCTGTTCGTAGTCGACTCCCAATGCGGCTAACTTCAAACTAAGTTGCTCACAGTATCGCCTCTCGCCTCAAACAAGAACAAACAAGCGAAGAATGTTGTCGATCCATAACATTCAAAAGAACCTACCCTATCTATTATGAGATCTGCATACCATAACTATAAGCTCACAAACAAGCGAAGCTGCATCGCAGATCACTTTATACCAGCGACTCACATGCCACAACGCAGTATCGTGTTCATAAAGCTCATCAGCACTACTTAAGTTGCTCTATGCACTTTCGCCAGCTTAATAGCAAAGCCGATGGATTCTCGCCTGACTACTACAGACAGGGCGGAGCTATCAGCAGGACGACGACCTTCCTTTTTCTGCTCCGACGTTGCAGTGCTAGCTACGGTAACCTCAGTCCCAGCCTTCTCACGCTCATCAATCGCAAGCCAGGTGAACGTGACAGAGAGTGAACGAGCACAGCTGCTCACTAAGATCAATATCTCGAAGTTTACACTATCTTAGGAATCATCGTATCGTAGCTCTATCAGGCAGCTTTTGTGTATCCAGACCAGGCGCGTATCCATGCATCCAAGTTTTCGTGTCTTGGCACTTTACTTTACTTCACTTCAAACCAAAGCCCTCGCTCTCATCGACAGCCCTCCACAGCTTCTCTTCCAACTGCTCCCGGTAGTCATATCTCCAAAGCACTAGCATATTGAAACAGGTCCTCGCAACAGGAAACCTTTCCCGTTCGTCCTTGCCGCCACCGCCCCATCCATCGCCGCCAGCCTGTATCCGCAGAATCAAACTCGTTGCACCAACAGCAGGAATGCGGTCAGATCCGGTAATGAATGTCAAAAGCTTTCTTTGCTTCTCAGGAGAAGCTTCACTGAAAAGCTCCCAGAACCAGCCGATGACAGGCGCTTCTTCAGCTGGATTTGGTATGATCTGATGAGGTGGTTGAAAGTATCTCCAATTCTCGTACTGTGCAACTGCGCGAAGGGAGTCGACATCGAGAGCTTCGTCGCTACCACGAATGAGGAGTTCAATCTCTTCGGCGCGGAAGAGTGATAGAGCGTTTCCAGCGCATACTGTGAAGAAGCCTCGCTTGAAAGGCTCGAATTGTCGAGCTACGGCCGTGTCAAGCATATATCGCACGTATGCATCCACGAACTCGTGGCGATTTGCGTTCGTCACAGCAATGTTCTCGCCATTGGGAACGAGAGGGACGTTCTGAACAGTACCATAACGTTCGACTGATACGACGAAGTCTCGGCAGTAGGTCTCTTTGACATCGCCATCGAAGTTAAGAAGCTGTTGCAGACCAGCAGCAACAGAGGGCCTGAATTCAGCAAGATCTTGCAGGGTATAGGTCATTTGTCCCTTCGTTCCAGTCAATGAAGAAACGTTTGAATTTGACGTTCCTGTTATAGAAGCTGGTGCTGCTGCGAGCAGTTTCCGGAAAGCAAAAGGTGGGAGGGCAATGTCGAGAATGGTGCTGTTGTAGATGGCGAGCCCAAGCAGTACACCAACGAGGTGGTATTGGTCCGACGTCTCGAACGAGTTTGGATTGAAGTAGCACGTATTCGACTCGTCGTCGTAGACGAACATGCCGTGATTCGGATCGAAGATGTCACGAACAAGCATGAGGAACCACTCTTTGCGTGGCCCTCCTGCGTCCACGCCTTCCTCTCCTGCGAAGTGAACTCGCATGCCTTTCTTGAGGTCTTCTTGTCCTGAGCCGACTGCCTCGCTGATTTGACGCAGACTGTCCTCGACGATGCACTCACGCCGCACGCGTAAGTGGAAATGGCCATCACTCCTCTGCGCACGGAATATCTGATCAAAGTAAGCTTCGCGAGCTTTGAGCGCCATCTGTCGCTGGGCATCGAACTCCAAGATCTTGATCTTTGTGCCAATGGAGATGAAGAGGGGATACTGGCAGAACGTGAACTTCTCGCGCTTCTTTTCCCACTCTTTGAAGTCCTCAATCATATCAAGGTAGTCGAGAAGTGTGTTGTAGAAGCTCGAAGTGTGCAATAATTGACCACTTCTCTTGGCCTTAGCTGCTGGCGAGAGGTCTCCGCCGTTTAGGTGGGTGTTGACCAGATTAGCACCGGGCGCACGGCGCTTTCCCTGCCAAATGTTGTTCGCTGCGAACATCATCGACATCATCCGCGCAGCAGCCTTGACTTGCCAGTCTCCAGTCCAGTCTGGTTCGTCCTTGATCTCAGTCTGACCCTTCCTCGTAGACCCACCGAGACCTAATGCAGCATGTAACTGTGCAGTGGTGTTCGCAGAGCTGCCGGAGCGTGCGGGTACAGGCCGACCATCATCAGCCTCGCTACTCTTGCTGCGAAGTTTGCCAGATCTGCGGTCAACTCTGTAGGTCACAAAGCTTGCTACCAGATCCACATGCTTGACGAAGAGTTCCTCATCGAAGCGAGCATACCACGATATCAAGTGTCTATGGCAGTTCTCGGGCGAGTGCGCTAGGAGACCGAATATGCGCTTCAGAAGGCCGTTGTGCTGGCTGCCAACGCGACCAGGAGTCCTCCCGGGTGTGGGTTTCCTCGGACTCACTGGTGCTTTTCCAGCTAGCTTGTCAGAAATGGAGCGACTCAGGTAACGAGGACCACCTGATTGTGAGCGCTGTGGTTTCGTAGAAGGGTACAAGGACGGGTTTGCAAGCATGATTAAGAGCCATCGCAAATCTTCAGGCTCTTTCAGCGGTCGAGTAGGCCGTTTCAGCATGTTCTCCGTAATCTTCAACAATGTCCTGATCGCATGTTCTCTAGCATCCGCCATGTCATCATCGATGTCTCCACGGTCAAGCTCGCTCTCTAGAAAGGTCTGGTCGAGGTCCGGCTGATCATGGCGAATCTTTTCTCGCATTGCCAGCCAATCTTCACCAGCAGAGTGAACTGCATTGTACCAAGATTCGACCTCAGTCCAGTCAATGTTGGGCGATCTCGAGCTAATTGCTTTGCGCGGGCCCTCACCAACTCTTTTGCGGCGCAATGCCTTCTCGGTCTCCTTATTTGCAAGGCGACCAGTCCACCAGCTACCATTCTCACCAATGTCACCAAGTAATAGAGTCTTCGCATCCAACTCTGAAAGGCCGTCCATTGGGCTGGGATTCCAATCGACGGTCGGAGCCGGTCTGATAGGTGTTTTGATCTCGCTTTCGCTCCGCGCTCGACCATTTACAGCTGGCCGAACACTACTGAACGAGCTGTTTAAGCACTGGAAGTCACCAAAGCTGGCCACGAGATAGTCCTCGAGTGGTCTGAAGATAGACTTGATCCGATCATATTCGCGACGTTGCTCCACTTCCTTCGCGGTGAGTCGCGGACTCTGGTTGTGCCTAGGAGAGTTGTTCCGGACATTTGGAGTGAGAGGCCCATTCGTGGGTGGAATCAGATTGTTCGATGGTCGTCTATTGGGCGTTTGCACTGGTGGAGGCGGTGGCTTTCGGTCAGGTCTTGTTGGAACTGGCACTGGCTTTCGCGGAGTGAGCCTGGGTGGACCAGGACCGCTATGTGCAGAAAGATGTTGCTCAGGAGGCGTATCGATTCGAGATCCGCCGAACGGCGTAAAGTCTGTGTGTTCTCGAATGGTAGCCTTGGGTAGTGGAGTCACCCATGCCTTCTGAGATGTGTCTTGTGGGGAGGTTGACAATGGTGTATCTGCAAGCTCTCGAGGCGCATGCACTCTATTCGGGTGTCTAGCAGCAAGAGCGGCCGGGAGCTGCTCTGGACCAAACACGTCCTCCTTAGGAGATGGTGGTCTCTGGGTCTCGCCGCTATTTCGTCTTTGATACCGCGCTTCAAGATATGTAAGAATGCATTTGTCGATGATCGCACGTGTCTCTTCAAGCGAGATCGGCAATGCACCACCAGCAGGGAGACCTTGAAGTGGCTCAGTGGTTGCTTGTGGAAGGCGGGATTTGCCCTTCTCCTCTGCTGCCTGCTCTTCCGCAGGCTTGAGATCATTGATAGTCAAGCAGCATAAGCAGCGAAACCTCAATAATGCCGAGGGTACCTTGCATTTGCTGTCGCAACACATGCATACTCTCGTAGCCTTTCCATCTTCGTCTACTTCGTTTCTCTTGCTGGAGATGACTCGTGTAGGCTTCTTTGGCGGCCCTTCGTCCAGTACGGGCACGAGCTCATCGTCAAGTGGCACATCCGTGTCATGGAAGTTCCCAGCACTCTTCTTCCGACCGAATATCTTAGGGAGTGGATGGCTCACGGAGCGGTTATGAGCATGCTGCCGTGGAGCTTGCGCACGTGGCCGTGTTGGAGAGGGAATACCTCGTTCCGGATTGAGCGTAGGAGTCTCGAGGAACTCATTCGGCGGTCGAGGTAGAGGTTTGTTACTGCGATTGTACGTGGTCGTGGTCGTGCTGGAGGAGCCTGAAGTGGTCGGCGCATTCGAGCTGCTACCTCCATATAGCAAGCGGGAGGACCATGTCGGGGGCATTGCGCATCTCGTGTGTCTTTAATGACTGTCCATCCAAGCTGTCGAAGTGAAGGTGTCGTCAGGATCAAGTTTCTCAGCTCTCACGCGATCGGTACCTGACGAGACCTTGAAGCTTCGTCGTCACGACCAAGGCGGCCCAAGCTGCCAAAGTTGGATCCTACTGCTGCAAGGCGCAGAAGGAGGGATTCTGTCGTGGTCGTACTGTGGCAGCCACGGCGTTTTCGGTTTTTCAAGTGAGAGAGGAGGCACCGGAGCACACCCAGCACATGTATCAGTAATCTGCATGGTGGACATCATCTTGGAGAAGGACGATGTAGTAGGTTGTTCTGGTGCCAAGCTCACAGGTCCACGTCAATACGAGTTCGAACTCTAACCGTTTCAAGGCTGTTGAAAAGCTTGAGAAGCTGACAGCGAGGAGCCGTTTCACAACCTCGTACTTGTGTCGCGTTTGCACAGCTCAAATGCTGTATAAGTGTATAGTGTCACATCTCGTTGAAGAGCTAATCAATCGCATTTCGACGGACTACTGGATAGCGAAACACGAGTACTAGGGAGAAGTCTCAAGAGGTGAAGGAACTGAGAGCACGCACATAGGTTGAGACAAAAAGGGGATTCGTGAATTTCTGCAGCAGCGCTTGGGCATCGATTGTTTCATTTTTGGCCGCAGGCTCGACTGTCGGCTATGTGACCATACAGAGCTGATGCCACAATGTCCATGCTGAACACACTCCCGTCCTCCGCAGAAGATTTTCCCAGACCGAAGCAACTCCAGAACATAATCGCTGCAATACGTCCAGCAATGCGTCCACTTCATCGACCTCCCCTCTAACGGTATCGCCACAGAGAGAGGGTGTTCTGGCGCTTCCAGGTGTGGCGACGACCGCTGGTGGTGTTGTTGTAGCGGTGACCTTTGTTGAGACCTCTGCTCTTCTTTCCAGTGGCAGTAAGACCGCGAGACTCGCGGTGCTTGTGCACTGGGTTGACGATCCAGTTGATGCGGGCGTCACGGCGGATGGCCTTGTGCTGTGGGTCGACGAGGATGACCTCGTAGTACTTGTAGGTGCTGTCCTGGTTAACCCAGTAGCTGTTCAGCACGCGCAAGTTGGCGGCACGGCGACCAACACGCTCCTCGGCAGTCGACTTGAGCGAGCGCTGGTACTTGAGCTGGTTGATACCCTGGTTGGTAGGCTTGCCTGTTATCGTGAATTAGTCTTCCGCCCTGTTACGTCGGCTTTCCAATCTTCTCATACCGTAGGTGGCACCCTTTGGTGCTGGCCTCTTGCGGCCTCCACGGCGGACACGCACGCGGTAGATGACATAGCCCTGCTTGGCCTTGTATCCGAGACGGCGAGCCTTGTCGGGGCGCGATGGGCGGGAAGCGCGGTGGATGACGTTCAACTGGCGGAGCTAGATTGATGTACTCTCAGCAATGTTCAACGAGTACGCTCAAGACACAAGCATGTTCGGTGAAGAACATGCCATATGCCGCTCAGGAATATGTGTATCGTACCTCCCAGCAGCGAACGCGGAGCAAGAAGCGCATGACATCGCTCTGCTTCTTCTTTTGCAGCTCCTCGAGATACTTGTGGGCACCCATCTGTATGCAGTATTAGCAACTGCTTTTTGTCCAAACTTTTCCTCAGAAGTGTGGTGTTCGCGGGAGGCTCGTTCGAAGTGCCACTGTATCGCAATCCTCCATCGTGACATCCAATGTCCTTCTCCTGGCCTCCTGCTCGGGGTATTGTACCTTGACGTTGGTGTATTGGCGGGTGGTGCTGGGTGTTTCGTGGCTTCTTGCCTTGTCGTCGTTCAAAGGTTGAAGTCTTTCGAGAATTGCAAGTGGAAGGTGCGACTTGGCGCTTATGTAATGCGCCTGCCGATTCGGACTGCAGAAGGCAAAATCAAACACGACCACCTCACGCTGCTGCAAGTCTCATCACAACACAGGTATCAGTATTCTTATTCCGCATATTAGCCATCTCCTGACTGTCGCGCCAATTCTCCGCCTGAAGATCTGCTGGTCAGAATCTGCTGGTTGGAGTAAAGAAACAACACAACTTACTCGGCTTAAAGACCCCGCCCTGATCGTCAGGCTTGGGACTGGCCCTCAGCCACCAAACGGAAGTGATTCAGCAGTTCACGAAGAGCAATTATCCTCGACATTGTTTCCTTGCCAGACATAGGCACTCCCGTATCAACGCCATCTCCAAAGCCCTTCGCCACCACTCTCACAAGCAGCAAAAAGAGGAAGAACTCTGTCCTGGCTCCCGCTCACGGCTTCCATTTGTCGCCTCCCCATCTTGCAGCCTGGCTGAGCACTTCATGCAGCTGAGGTGATGTCCTCCAGCAACTGCATGCCGATAGTCCGCTCACTCAGCCTTCGTGCTACACTATTGCCTACTTAGTGCTTCGAGCGAAGCTTTCAACCTGCATGATACAAGTGAGGCATACTTTCCTACGCCAAGCACGCTGGTTGTACACCTCTCATCTCGATGGTTTACCGCGGAAAGGTACAGTTTATCCTCCATCGCACAATTCGCAAGCTGACAATGCCATAGCCTTCGGCTGGTTGTGAGAACTGCCGGAAGGCCAAGAAACGGTGCGGATTGGAGCTGCCTGCCTGCTCACGATGCGTCAAACTCAAGAAGCCATGTGGAGGCTACCGTGATGTCAGCCAGCTCCAGATACAGGACGAAAGTGAATCAGTCATCATCAAGGCGAATCGTCAGAACCCGCGAGTCTCGACTTTCTCAGCGTCGCCTAGAGTAGCAGCGCCGGTCATACGGACCAAGATCCTGCATGGGATACCTACTCCTGGCACACCTGCTTTCACTACTCCAACAGACGAGCTCGTCCTACCGGCAGGCAGTACCGCTGCCTCACTTTACTATGGAACTAACAGAACTTGGAAACTGGTCGACTTTGATGATACGGAGCCCGAAGAGATCCACGCGCCTGGAGGCACCTTCTTGACGTTTACCATGAAGCCTACTGCAGAGGATCTTGGAACGAACTACTTCTTCACGAACTTCACTTCAGAAGACGGACACTGGTACTTCCTCCGGAACTATGAGAAGACAGCTAAGGCGAATCCTGTACTCGGATATGCAATCAAAGCATGTGGATTAGCAGCGCTGGACAACGTGCATGGCGTGGAGATGGGACGCAGCTATTCGAGGAATTTATACGCTCAAGCACTGGCGCTGCTGAACAAAGCCTTGCGTGATCCGCGGCAAAGCAAAACTGACGTGAGTTTAATCGCAGTGGCAATGCTTGGATACTTCGAGAACATTACTTGCGACAGCAAAGAGAGCATCCAATCGTGGAAAGCCCATATGCACGGCGCGACCCAGCTGCTCAAGTTGCGTGGGAAAGCTCAATTCCACACTACCGTTGGTCGAATGCTCTTTCGGGAGAACCGGGCTCAAATTCTTGTCAATTGCATATGGGATGACCTCGAGCCACCGGCTTTCCTGATTGATTGGAACGAGGACCTACGAAAACACTCCGATAACCTACAATGGATTGGACCAGCGGACGAATTCACGATGATGACCTTCGAATTCGCGCAACTGCGATACAAAATGCGCATACAAACGATATCGAACACAGATGCCATGGCTACAGCCAATGATATTGAGATGCGAATGTCGAAATGGGCTGTCGAATTGATGCAGACAAACCCCTTCTATCGCTATAGGGTGGTCGAGGTACCTGACTGTGCAGAGGTCTGGAACGGTCAGTGCCATGTATACAATGGTCACCCCACGGCCAGCATCTGGGGCACGTACAGACTCATCAGGATCATGATCAGTAGGTCACAAGAATTCCTCCTTCGAAGGCTTGGGCTCAGCGCGGAGCAAAAGGAGAAACAAATTGCCTATCTTAAGAGCGTCCGTCGAGAAATGACGGATGACATATGCATGGGCATTCCGAGCCAACTTGGACACGGTCCAGCTAATAACTCGAAACACATCTTGATAACAGCTTATGGGTCCATCTGGCCGCTGTTCTTCGCAGGAACCTGTGCTCTAGAGAGAATTGGACCTGGTCTATGGAGCACTATACTGCAGGACTTGACACCCTCGCAGGAAGCCATCACGTCTGCCGCTCTTGCGCAATCAATGTGGATCATTGGCCGAATGGAGCACATATCGAAGAAAGTAGGCCTACGATGGGCTGATGGCGTTGCAGCAACGCTTCGAGGAGATTTCGCCATGCACGAAGAACTTCTGCCCGAGTATGGACCACCAGATGACAAGCAATTGCATATGTTCTGGCGAGAACGTCTAGCAGAAATGAGACGAAACAGAGTGCCGGAGTGGCTGAAGAAGATACAGGAATCCGGACCTGGACCGAGAGTCACCATGGAAGAGAATGCTCCTCTATCTACCGGAATATTGAAAGGCGCCTACCCAGAAGGCTTGTGGAAGGGCAAAGTCCAAGTTGACGAAGAGACGAAGAAGTACAGAAACAACAGCATGGACATCAGTAATATCATCAACAGATGACATTTGACGGCAGCTCTATGATCTAAGCTATAAGTACATCTAGTGTAACAGCAGGACAGACTTTCTGTACTTTTAAATACGTGCGAATCGCAAGTACGGCTTCACCTCACGAACCGCACCAAACTTCTTCTTCGCATCGGCCGTGCTGACGCTTGGTGGCACAATCACATCATCTCCGACCTGCCAGTCAATCGGCGTAGTCACTCCCTTCTTGTCTCCCGTCTGCAAGCTATCAATGACTCGCAGCACTTCGCTCGTGTTGCGTCCAGTAGAAGCAGGATACATCATCGTCAACCGGATCTTCTTGTTCGGATCGATAACGAAGACCGAACGAATCGTGAACGCAATGCCCTTTTCGTCGATGTTGTCGAGATCCTGCTGATCGATCATGTCGTACAGGAACGCGACTTTGCGATCTGCATCAGCAATGATGGGGAAAGAGAGCTGAGTTGAGGACAGCTCATTGATGTCTTTGATCCAGTCGGCATGGCTATCGAGTCCGTTGGCTGAAAGACCAATCATCTTCACGCCGCGCTTTTCGAACTCATCCTTCAGTTTTGCGAATGCTCCGAGCTCGGTTGTGCAGACTGGAGTGAAGTCTGCTGGGTGGGAGAAGAGGATTGCCCATTTGTCGCCGATGAACTTGTGAAAGTCGATTTCTCCGGCTGTAGTTTGAGCTTGGAAGTTGGGGGCCACTGAGCCAAGACGGAGTCTGGGTGAGAGGTCAGTATAGTGAATCTCGATGTGGTTGGTCTGTCACTCACCTTGGCTGTTCTGAAGGAGTGGCCAAGAATCGTTTGAAGATTGGTGATGCCTGTCGGCTGGCGAAGCTGGTTTGGCTGGCTGATAGTCGAGTCGCGCGTAGAGCGCTGCGTGTGAACATTGATGCCATCTTGTGTTTTCGGTTGCAAGATGTTGATGTTGTCGATGCTGATGTTGTCGATGCTGATGTTGTCGATGTTGATGTTGTCAATGTTTTCCTGGGCGTTTTGCCATCGATGATTTCACATCGAGGCTCGAGATTACGTGATCAACTTGATGCCTCAAGCTTGGCGTGTTTTGGCGACAAGGATGTGCTCGACTTCGCCTTGTTCTCTTCTCCACCGCAACGACAACACACCATCGACTTTCCATCCTTCATGACTCTCGTTGACGCTCGAGCATCATGTGCTTCGTTCTCGTCCGCAGCCCCTCACACACCGGACGTCCGTAGCACATGCGCACAAGCACTTGGTACCGAGCTGCAACGTACGCACGAGGAGTGAGCTGCTCCTCCAATCCGCGGCTTGCATTATCGATGTGCTGTACCTCCTCCAGCAGGCACAATGAGAAGGACAACTTTGCGACGTGGTACTCGCAAGATCAGCTCTGGTTGAGGAATACCACTTACGGAAGTCGTCGCGACCTCATGGAACGCATTGTCACCGTTCCTGGCAGCCTTACCTTGGCGGTGAACTTTCCTCAGCGCTATGTGCTCCTCACGAAGTCTAAGCATGCACCAGAAGCCGTCCTGCAGTCGAGTTCCTGAATTTGTGTCGCAATGACAACCAGTGGCTGCGCCTTGGTCATGTTGGATGCCACATCATCCGGGATTCCGGCCTACCACCAACGACTGTGCCTGCGTAGTCGGCAGGATGAGCCACATGTGATCATACCGCTTAGCAGAGAAGCAGAGAAGTCTTGCTGATCTCCACTTGACTCGGAATGTCGAGATGTGACGATACTGAAGCTTGCTAATATGGTTTCTCAGGCCTCCGGTGGAATGTGGATGCCACCTCAGCTTTTGGAGTACTGCTGGTCTCCACGTAACCTTCACTATATCTACCCGGCCTGTGCCATCTATGCTATCTTCTTTACTCTCACGCCGTGGACCTTTCTCTTAACAAAATTTCTCCATTCAGAGATCTGCCGTTTCAAATAGATTGACAGTTTCAGATTCTACAGGATTGATCACGATCATGATTGCAACATGGGCTCTTGCTGCATGTGCGGCCTCACTTGGACTGGCGTCACCACTCGCGCAGAAACGATCGGCATGCACGAATACACATCATGAAGGCTTCAACAACGACACTGCAACACATACCATCAAGTCTGGCAACTACAGTAGGACTTACGCAGTCAGCGTGCCCTCAGGATATAACGAAAAGCTCGGATTCAAGTGGCCATTGATCGTCGACTTCCACGGCAATAACGGAACACCATACCAACAGTGGAACAACTCACGCTACTTCAACTATACAGCGGGACAGAAGTATGTTGTTGTATATCCTCAAGGATATGAGGGACACTGGCAAGGCCCAAGCTACGCCGTTGAGGGTGTAGACGATCTGCAATTTGTCACTGATCTGACAACGGAGATCAAGTCACAGTATTGTATTGATGACAACCACGTCTATGCTTCCGGCAAGTCCAACGGAGGTGGATTCGTTGATACTCTCGCGTGCTCAGACAATGGCGATGAATTTGCTGCCTTTGCGATGGCATCTGCAGCTCTCTATACGGATCTGAACCGCACCAGCTGCTCCAAGAAGCGAGCAATCCTAGAGTCACACGGTGACGAAGATGCGACGATTGCCTATGCTGGAGGACAAGGTAGTGGAGGCCAGACGCCCTCAATCAAATCATGGGTGAGCTGGTGGGGTTCACGAACTTGCGGATCTGGTGCCACAGCGAAGTACTCGGGCGATCTAGGAGGCTACAACACTACCACCTACTCATGTCCCAACTACACGGAAGTCATCAAGCACTATCAAGTGTTCAAGCTGGGTCACTGCTGGCCGAACAGTCACTCGGACAACTCGGATGCTTCACTTACTGCTTATAATCAGACGACGAGGAAGTGTCTCGACAAAGCCCTTGACTATACCCCAGTCGTCCTGGACTTCTTCAGCAAATGGAATTTGCAGAACGCACCAAGCAATTGAGATAGGATTGGGGAATATACAACATCGACAGAACACCAGCTACAGCAGATAGACAGAATAATAATTATTCGTGATATGCAACATTCATCTCCAGCTCCTGTTTCGAACGTCTCTCCCATACCACCAACTGCCCGCCCTGAAACGATCGTAGTACAGCCCACTTCTTTCGCCACCATATCGCCCTTCACGAGGACCATATCTCTCAATGAAGTACAATCTCTCCAACTCCACATCCCTTCGTCTTCGACAATCGGAGCAATCGTGACCTTTGTAGAATGTGCGGTCATGTCTGCAGCTGCTGATGTCGAAGGGAAGCATCGTTGCATTGTTCTGAGGGTAGTGGTTCTGAGGATTGTTGATGCGCAGCATTTGATTGTAGAAGCAAATGCATTGTCGTCCTTGGACTTGATGGATATGGCCACATGTGTATTGGTAGGACGTCAAGGGCATGACTTTCTCGTTCTGTGTCAAGCCTGTTGTTATCGATGAAATGAAGCCGGAATTTGCGATTGCGCGTGTTGATTCTGGTTATCTCAAAATCGTTGCCACGGATCATGGCGTAGAGGTATTGACGATGGTCATATAGGTTCTATCGTGGTAAGCTTTGCTTGCTTGCTCTATCTGGTCGAGGAAGCTCAGTCAAGAACAAAGGCTTGCAAGGCAAGGACAGAGCAGAGGTCGAACGTCTAGGACACAAAGGAGAGCCTACCATATCATTCTCCTCGAGACAAGTGTTTGCACAGTACTGGGAACCCTCTGGCACGTGGGAGGTCACACAGCTCGCATCAGAGTTGCCTGGAGTAGAGGAGATATGCTCTTGGTCTGCATTGAGCATCTGTCGATCGACAATGTAACGAATCGTGCGTGTCCCACTTACTGACCTGCGGTAGGCATTGCGAGACATACATGCAGTCGGTGCGCGTCCAGCACCCTGTGGATGGCTGGCGCATGCGGCGAAGCGATAGCCATACTCTATACAGCCAGTGAAAGGAGCTATGGTGCTGGTGACAGTTCGCCAAGTATAGGACGGCACTACCGCACCTCTCATAGCCGTCTCGCGCGCGACTGCTGCCGAGCCGCGTTACTCATTGAGCGCGATGGACGTACAACAGCGGCTGTCATTGAATGCCTGCCGGTATCGAACGTCGTCTGAGCTACCGCTAATCTCGCTCGAGCCGTAACAGCGTTGAGTGTTGCTTCGGAGTCCACAGCGTGTTGTACTGATCATAGTTGGACCGCATTCGTGAAGAACTTGTGCAGCAGACCAGACCTGGTCGTGGTAACGGCATCATGCATTGACGCACCAGTTTCAGACGTGAACGACCTTGCCTGGCCTTGCTGAATAAGTCGCGTCAGTCCTCACTTGGGTCCGCTTGGGTGTCGGCTCTTTGGCCGGGGCTATCCATCACTTTACCAACAAGCGAGCCCGCTCGGCGCGCCCGATGCCGGCCGAATTCCTGCAAGGTCTTCGCATGGACCAATAGACAGGACTAGAAATTATAGTATGGACAACTTAGTGATCACAATAGTGCCTCCTCCACGAGCTTGTAGCAACTGACACCTAATGTAGATATGCCGGCAAGCTGGACTTGACAGCGGCTAGCCACAACATGGCAATGTCGCCAGCCGCCGAGCACGCTGCCAGCGAATCACTGTTTGAGAGTGTGGTTTCCAAGCTCTCTCTTCCAGGTTGCGATATTGCGGCCACATCTCAGGTTCGCCTTATGGTATTCGGCCTGCGAGTAGAGCTCTCCAAACATCTGAGCGAGACTATAGGGTGTTGATGATGTTGAGGTTGTCGTGTATTGCCTCGGCCGGCGCAAGGCGCAACGGCATTGAGCATCGTGATCAAGGCCTAGCATGGATCGAGGTTATTGTCTATTGGCAATGCTGCATTGCTGGCAGGACCAGTCAGAGACTGGACGAAGCAAACATTAATTAGCAAACTCACGACAGCGCCGTTGTGGGACAGAGCTTGAACTGATTTGTGACCTGTATTTGGCAGCTCATTAGAAGAGATCGTGAGAACAGCTTTCTATACCTCTCCTGCAATCGCTGAAGTCGAGATATACTCAGGGACGACATCGTGGTTTTGACAGCGGATGCATGTCATTCCCGCGCTCATCTTGAGCCAATGTCCGTCAACTTCGTCTGTGGCGAAGTCGTACATCGTCCTAAAGTGGTGAAGCGCGCTGCAGCCGTCCGTCGCTGTGCTTCAAACCAGGACCGTCCGTACTGTCGTCCGTCGGCCTGAGCGGTAAGTTGTGCCGTTGTCTTCTTCGTAGCAAAGACCGAAGCAGCCCTGGCTGAAGGTCATGGCATAGCTTCCAGGGTTCAATGAATAGTACAAGCTGCTCGTTGCATCCTTCAGCCCTCGTCCATGTCATTTTCCTCGTCCTCTTCTTTGTACAGCTCCTCGATGGTCTTGACCTTCACATCCCACCCCTCCACAATGTCGAGATCCGTATCGCTGGGAACATCATGTCCGCTCACGAACTTGAAAGCCACGATGTCACCATTCTTCAGTCCGACACCTTTCGGGCAGTCTTTGATGGAGGCCAGTCCAGTCTTTGCCTTGCTAGCAGTAGCCTTTCCTTTGCCTTTGCCACTGTCACTGACTTCCTCGATCTCATTTCCAAGTAATGCATAGCCTTTGCTCAGGTCATTGCGGTCAATAGCAGATGCGAGCTTGATGTGGTCGGCGTTCTTGGGAATGTCCTGCCCATTGAACTTGCCGCCTGGATTCGTCTCAATCAGAGCGTGCAGCAGCTCTGCACGTACTTCAGAGAGTTTTTGCAGCTCGTCGATCTCCAGAAGAATGGTGTGGATGTTTTGCTTGAAGCGAAGTGTCATGCTCTGGTTTGGTGGGACGCGAGACATGGTGGCGAATTGTGGTGTTTGTTGTGTGATCGTGGGGAAACTTTTGATATCTCGATGTAGCCAAAAGAGGCAGGCACGTCAAGTGGTGAAGGAGCAATGAAGCCCGAGGGGTTCTAGCGCAAAGTGAAGTGAAGTGAAGTTGTTGGAGCACGCGACGAAATGCATGTGAAAGTCGAGATGTCGTACATAGATCATGTCATCGCCAAGACACTGACCCCTGCTCCTCCTCTTTCCGCCGCCGCACCCAAATCTCGTTCCCTTCGAGCTCCAACTTCTTCTCCGCAACAACACCCAGCAACAAGGTATGTGATCACTCTCCCCCTCCCCTCTCCCTATATGATGAATATAATATAGCATGTACTACCGTACAGCACTTCTGTGCTCATGGCGATCAAAAAATTATCATTTGAGTATTTCTGAAAGCACTCAAACCAGCATTCTCGAGCTCCGGATACACGTCTTGTACAGCTGCTAATGCTTCTCAACAGTCACCATGAGCAGTCCGAAACCGCCTCCTGGGCATTTCACGCTTCTATACTTCGCCGCATCGACCTCGTATACGCAAAAGGAATATGAATTTCTGCCTGCTCCGCTGCTTCTAAGTCAGCTTTATGATAAGCTTGATGAGAAATACCCGGGCATCAGGGATAAGGTGCTGTCGAGCAGTGCTTTGACTGTGAACTTGGACTATGTGGATGTGGAAGAAGAGAGTGCGAAAGGTGATAAGGGACTGGCCATACAAGCTGGCGATGAAGTAGCTATTATACCACCTGTCAGTGCTGGCTGAAGCAAGCAATTCGAACTTCATCGAACGCTCTTTTATACAACATGCTTTTCGGCTCCTTTGACGCATGTCTCAGTGCTCTCCAAGGCGATCTGGACTCGTGGCAACTATTCCAACGCCGACATTCTCTCCGTTATCTCATCTGACATATCTGCGGCTTGGCTGGATTCGCGATGCCTTGGTCCCTCGTGGACAGATATGAATAGCGACAATAGCTTACTGCATCTCGAGATAATCTCGAATCTCCTTTCGGAACGCTTCAACGACCAGAGCTGCAGCATCATCATAAGGAGGCCAATCCGAATAGTAACTGGTGAGCACGGCTTCCTCCCCGTGCTTGGCAATATCTGCGCTTAAGTCGTTCACGGTCTGCTGTATCGTCTTGCGCTCGCTCTTTCGACACTGGAATGTGATCTCTCCATCGGGGCTTGGTCCAAACGCAATGATCCAATCAGTATTGTCTTTGAATTCTGCCATACACTGGCCACCAGAAGTATCCAGGTACTTGATCAGATCGAAGAATGCGGTGTGTTCAGCATCCGAGGGGTCGAAGAGGGTGATCATGAACTCGGCCAGTCCAGCGTGTAGTTGCGGTGCCACCTTCGGAAGTAAAAAGCTGAGATCATCCAAATAGCTGCCGAGTATGGTCAGATGCGCGAGTGAGCACGGCAGGCGTGGCATGGGCTGTATATCGTCGTCCATCGAACATGCAATAAGTGCTGAATCGATGGTCAAGCGCTGCAGGCTGGCGAATCCATCCAAATGGCAGATCGTGGCAGAGGGCTTGCCCAGAATCGCATCGATATGGAGGTCTTCTAGACTCTTGGTGTGCTTCTGCAGCACAGTGCGCAAACTTGCGAGGTCCACGTCCACATCGTTGGCCCACTCGACGCGAAGTTTCTTGAGAGCCTTACAAGCCTCTGACATGCTGTAGAGCTCGCGGCCAGGCTCAGAGTACTCATCAATAGTGAGACTCGATACTCCAAGTCCGCGCATCAACGTTATGCCGTCGTCGTTCCAAGGCTGAGGATTTTCTATCCGCAGCTCAGCCAGCTTCGGAATGCGTAGCAACTGATCTACAAGCTTATATGGGACAGTGCCGACTGCATCGTTGCGTGGTTGGGTGTCGATGTCGACATCAGTGAGGCAGGGATACACTTCTCCGACCTTGGGTGAAACAAGCAAGCTGTATAGAAAGTCTCCCATGTTGGGGCAATGACCGCAACCTTGCTTTTCGGGGAGGAAGGAGTATTTGGGCGCTGGTTTTGATAGCTGAAGATTGTCAGAGAGCTTTGCTAATGCTAGGTCGAGAGAGTAGTCCTCTCTGATTTCAGACATTCGTTCGATAATACGTAAAGGTCGCCTCTGCTGTCGTAGTCGCTTCTGTTTACTGTGAGATGCCGGCAATGTTCAATTCCGCCAGCCCTTGACCCAAAATGCGAACCTAGGACCGTCCGTGCTGTCGTCCGTCGGCCCGACCCTAGAGCATCCTTGTAAGCCTCGCCTGCAGCTGCATATCCTTCTGCTGGATAGTCACACGCTTGGCATGGATGGCTATTATTATTCGTTAGTATGTCCTGTCCATACTTCATATACATCGAGCTTACCACAAAGGTTCGTCTTTTCAAACTGTGTTACCGCCCATGCTTCTGCTGCCTCTTGAAGACCTTGCAGAGCCTTCGCTTGGAAGCGAAGATCGTCCTTGAAGTCTCGAGCGATCTCACGGACAAGACGCATAAAAGCCGCCTTTGGGATCAACATTTCTGTCGATGTCTGGTATTTTCTGATCTGCCGCAGTGCAACTACAAGGATGATTAGTCGGAGCTCACGCTGTTCACGGCGACATTCTCTCCTACGTGTTCCTGGCTTGATTTTACGCTTAGGTGGTGGTGGTGGTGGAGCTTTGCTGCTCCTAAGCCTCCTAGTGGAGCCTTGAGAAGCTTTGCCTCCTCGTTTTGGGTCAACATAGCCTCTTCCGCGGGTTGGCTGGACTCCTCTTCGTCTGTTCTGTGGTCGAGCCATTTTGGTGCGTAGAGTATTTGAGATTTGGTCGAGTTTGTTAAGTGTTCGAAAGCAGAACCGATATGAAGAAGAATCAGTAAGTATCAGTAGTATGACAATAGTACTTAAGAACAATAGGAGAAGCTAAATGACAATAGAGACGTGTAGACAATAGCCAGGTCATCCACCTATTCACTTATGGAGAGAGTGAATGCCCCACTTTTTCGTGCAGCTGAAACTAGAAGCCCTTAGCAACGCGGCAACTCCAGATTATAACAACAATAATCTCGAAAAGGCAAACATCCCTCCAGCTTTACATTGACTGTTCTTTACTGCATACCTTACTATTCGAATACCATCCAGTTACCGATCACTTCCTAGCAAGACCCGGTCATACATAGAAATATGTCTTCGCCCTCAACTCCCCAGCGCGTCCACATGGGAACGCAGCGCGTTACGACCGGTTCTCCAAAGATACTATGGGACCGAGCCAAAGATCTTGATCGTCAGCATGTGCAGAAGGAGAGGACCAAATTGAAGAAGACATCAGAATTCCAGGCAGCGAATGCAGCGAAGCAAGAACAAATGCTAGAAGAGGCCAGGAGATCAGTAATGAAAGCACGCCATGACTCGGGTGATAGTGCGGATATGAGATACCCGAACTACTTCCGTTCTAACCAGTTCATCGACGAGAACGATGGTGATGACATGGGAACGCAGCAAGAGAATCAAGGTGGAGATTATATCGAGGGTGAGGAAGACTTCGAACTTCGCGATTTCGTAGCCGACAAGCTGCCATTCGACATAGACGAAGTAAGTTGTACTTTTGTAGCCTCTTCACGGTGTTCACGCAGCTAATCGTATTGCAGACTCCGACCCGACCGTGAGCATCGTGAGCAAGCCTCGTCCGCGAGGTCCATTTGTCACCTTTACTCAATTCCTGGAGGCTGAGGCTGCGCGATTTACAGATGTTGATGAGATCGCAGAGAGCGATACTGAGATGTAAGACAAACAAACAAGATTAAGACAAATGTTTCGAAGGGAGGCGATATGAAGGCAAAGAGCAGCAATTTTTTGGACGCAGAGCGATATTTTTGGAAGTGTAAAGAATAGAGCAAATACAATAATATCTTCAGCGGCAGTGGCTCTATGATGTACATTCCAGTCATCTCAGAGATGAAGCACCCAAGAGATTACCGTAAAGCTTGTCTAGTCGCTGGTTGCTTGGTCGGCGCCATGTACCTGACATTCTCGCTTGTCATCTTTCGCTATTGTGGAGTCTGGATAGCCACACCAGCTTTTGGCAGTGCCGGCACGCTGTTCAAGAAGATATCTTACGGCATCGCCTTGCCAGGACTTGTTATTGGCGTCGGCATCTATCAGGCATGAAATATGACATCCGAGAACGCACGAACTCTAGCTCACATAAGTTTCACTTGTAGCACGTTGCTGCGAAACTTATCTTTGTGCGTGTTCTCAGAAACACCCGACAGTAAGTGGAAGCCACACCGATATGGCTTGACTAGTAGCTGATGATCACAAGCTTGCAAGAGAACACTGTTGTACATTGGGCGACCTGGATGGGCTCTAATCTGCTTCTGGGGGCACTCGGCTTCACCATTGCGGAGGCCGTCCCGATCCTCAACTACCTGCTCGGTCTCGCAGGCGCCTTGTGCTTCGCGCCTTTTTCGCTCATCTTTCCGGCTCTGCTATGGATGTCCGATTACAAGGGGTATCGATCCGGAGCAGTCAGTCAGAAGGTTGCCTATGCTGGCCATATCATCATTGTGGCGATCGGGCTCTTCATGGTAGTCGGCGGAACGTAAGTGCCCTCGTGGTCATTCCTGGCGCGTCGTCCAGCTAACGGTGATTCGTAGATATGGGGTATCGCTGTCCATCAAGCAAGCATATGCCACTGGTATTATCGGGAAGGCCTTCGACTGTTCGGACAACTCTGGATCAGTGTCGTGAAGATACTACCCTCGCACGGCACTTCCAGCTGCGCACAACATATAGTACTGAGTACATGTACCTAACCACGATGACTAAGAACAACAGCCAGAGGCTGAACGGCTTTCCGATGTTGCAATGCACTAATTCGTACTGCGGCCGCTCTGCTCTGTCAGCAGTACTGGCAGACTACTGACAACTGCCAGATCCTTTTTGCTCGCCTACAACCAAGGTGTTCACAACGAGCCGATCGCCGAATGTATCCGGACTTGTTCCATCCCTCATCCGAGGTGGCATGGCTTCAAATTGGGGCTCAAAGAGGAACATGCTTGACAGCTCCAATATGAATCTCCAAGTTCCCTGTTACTGTGTCATACTTATCGACTCGCGGTCAACCTGTTCACGGACCGGACTTGTTAAAGAAGAGTGGCGCTTCTGCTCAGTGACTACGACCAGGTCTTACAACAGCTTTGCGCAGCACTTAAGGCACAATGGGCTCTATCGAGAAGAGCGAGAGCTACTCAGTACCGAATGAGACACGTCAAATTTTCCTCCAAGGAATCCTCAATAATCCTTTGGTACCAACTCTCCCATGGGAATTGAAGGCTGCGGGGAGGCACGTCACTTTCACTGGCAATGATCTTCCAAGCATACCGATCAACTGGCGCTTTGCAGAGAGTGCGGCCGCGTTGAAAGCGTTCGAGGCCAGCATGCTCAATGTCCTCAGATATCGGAAGTACGGCAGCAAGATTTCTGAATTCAGCATCGACACAGACCACGCCAGCTTGTTCGTGATGTCTCCGATTCTGACCAAAGTTGTTGAAAGCGGAGAGATCAAAGATTCGAACTTCTTCTCGGCAGATACCCAAGAAAAGTATGGAATGAAGCATTGTGATCTGCATAGAGCTTCTGCCTCTTTGCACAGGACGCTGGCTACCAATATATATCGGACGAAAGATGGAAAGTACTACCATATTCATGGTTCGATGAACCCAGAGCCGTCACTGACTGCTCTTGGCATGGATCTGGAAGGAAAACCGAACGAAGACTACGAGACAGTTGTGAAGCAATTCCAGGAAGTGGTCTCGAAGTATGACGCCGAAGATCTCGACACTCTCATGAATGATAAGTACAAGCAGGCAGGGACAATCTGTCACTCCACAGAAGAGTTCAAGCAGACAGAACATGGCAAAGCCAATGCTCATGTTAGACTCTATGAGCTCACGAGGTCGCCCGACCATTACCAAGCTGCAGGATGGTGGCCAGAGCACGACTCGATGCCATCTTCTCCTAGCAGACCTCTTGCCGGCCGTAAAGTGGTAGATCTGACCAGAGTTATCGCAGCTCCTGCTCTCACCCGCGGACTGGCAGAGATGGGTGCCAGTGTGATGCGAGTCACATCTCCGCACGTCACTGATCTTAGTGGCGTGCACCAAGATCTCAACTGGGGGAAGTGGACGACACATCTCCATTTGAAGGACGAGGAAGATCGCAAGAAGCTGATTGAGCTGATCAAAGATGCAGATGTCGTAGTAGAAGGCTACAGACCTGCTGTCATGGAGAAGTACGGTCTAAGTCGGCAAGATATTTTCGATCTGGTGAAAGACCGTGAGCGAGGCATCATTCATGTGAAGGAGAACTGTTATGGCTGGCATGGACCTTGGCAAGGAAGAAGTGGTTGGCAACAGATCAGCGATGCTTGCTGCGGTGTTTCTTTGGCTTACGGCCGAGCTATGGGACTTGATGAAGCTGTGACTCCTGGTAAGTTCTTCTAACTTGCTGCTATATCTAGTCTTTCCCCGTAACACTCCTGCTGACCGTGCCGTAGTGTTCCCAAATTCGGACTACTGGTAAGCGTGGCTGTTGTCAGAGTGGTTGCTTCGTAAAGGGCCCTGCTAATCACAACGTAGCACGGGAATTACAGGCACAACTGCAGTCCTCCATGCTCTCATCCGTCGAGCGGACGAAGGCGGGTCTATTGGCGTTGACGTTGCACTCAATTACTATTCGCAATGGCTTGTGAATTCTGTTGGCGAGTATCCTAAGGATGTTTGGGCCGAGCTCTGGCAAAGGCATGGCTCACCCGTCTTTCGAAACTACCACAACATGCAGTACCTTCTGCCCTCAATGCTTGGTCTGCTACAAAAGCATGATGCCCAGAACTTGTTCAAGCCGGAGTTCTTCGAAAAGAGAACGTCGAAGGCATTGGGTCTGGACTTTATACAGCTGAAGCCTGTTGCAAAGTTCGCAGATGACGTGAAACTGGAATTCAATATCGGAACGAGAGGCAATGGAGGCGACAAGCCTTATTGGCCAGCCGATCTGAAGACTGAAGTAGTAGTATGATTGAGTAGCGACGAGCAAAATTCGTTGTCGCGTAAGGTTTCAAGCTCACTGTACATCTGTGTGTTGACACAGTCACAGCAGTTAACTCTGCAACGAAGTATGTATCAAGCTGACTTGCGCGGAGTCAGGACAACTTTGGTCCCGCTCAAACTCGTGCATGTCAAAGTGAGGAACTCGGTCCAAGGCTGCGGATCACGACCTTCCAGCCCACTAAAGGCTTGACATAGGCGCACAGTCGTATAGCTCGCTTCAGTAAGTGCAAATTGCTGGCCAAGACAGATTCGAGCACCTCTAGGTTCGGTGTCAGCGCGATCTCGATCCAATCTCGATTCCCACTTACCCATTGAATGGTAGATACTCCCATCCAGGCCGCAGACCTTTCGCGCCTGTCTCGGCGTTGTCGAGCCAACGTTCCGGTCTGAATGCTTCTGCATCCTCACCAAAGTAATCCTTCCGGCGATGCATCGCGTACACGTTCCATGATACTATCTCTCCTTTCGGGATGAAAATTGGTGCTCGTCCATCTGGTCCGCCTCCTACCGGTAGCGTGGTATCTTCTAGTGCTTCGCGGCTGTTCATTGGCACGACTGGGTGTAGTCGCAATGACTCATTGAGCAAAGCCTTCACGTACTTGAGCTCTTTAAGCTGCTCGAAAGTTGGCTGAGCACCATCTAGCGTCGCGACTTCCGCCTGGACCTTCTCCCAGATGTCCGGCCGCTTTGCGAGCATGAACCAGGCATTCGACAACAGCGAGGCAGTCGTATCGCGCCCAGCAAGGAGGATATTGAGCAGCTCACTTCGGATTCTGATCGGGTCTGTCGTCTGTCTCACAAGCTCGTCGATAAAGACATAGCGGCCAGTATCCTCAGTGCTTTCCTTCTCGGCTAGCAACTGGCTGCGCTTCGCAAGTCCCTTCTGCACATAGTAGTCCACGAAGCTGTGAACGAAGTCGCGATCCTTCTTGAATCTCTTGTTGGCTGGGAAGAGCTTTGCCCAGTTACCCCATCGCGCTAGATTCCCAATGAAGTCCTGACTCTGGGTGAATGCCTCGGAGAAGCCATCGTTGCTGTCCTTCGTGAGAGATTCGGTAGATTCGCCAAAGAGAAACTCTGTAGCGCTATCGATCGTGAGACGAAAGAATCGCTCACTCAAGTCCACTTCTTGGCCAGGGACAATAGTAGCAATGAGTCGTGAAACGTGCTTTTCGAATGTATCGACGTCGCCAATTTGTGAACGTACGAAATTGGGCCGTAGCATTTCTCGGCTGTGTTGCCACTGAGCACCATCGGTTGTGAAGATTCCTGTGCATAATATGAGCATAGTTATCAACCTCACTTCGTGGCTCATACTGACCATCACCTAGCAGTGGACGAAAGCCAATCTTCCGTCGTGTTCCGAGACTCCATTTCTTGTGATCAATAGCTTGAATCGTCTTCAAATTCTCGGGGTCTAGCGTGACATGCATATGTCTGCCCAGAGCGACAAGACGGAACGTGTGTGTCCCTACATTCTGGAATCTTGCGGTTGCCACTTCCAGAAGGTTGTGGTTCTTCAATGCTTTGATGTTCTCAAAGAATAAGTCAAGGCCAAATATCGTGTCCTTCTGGGGCAGTCTTGTAGCACTGAGAACGCCTCTCTCTCGCTTGAATGCTCGTCGTCGACTCCATAGCTCTAAAGATGTTATAGAGTAGTAGACAACATACAAGAACGCCAAGCCGAGGATGGCTTTCGTTGTGGCTTGCAGTTCGGCGAATCCCATCGTGCCCAGATCGGTGCTTCTTTGCTAGAACAGATGGATGAACATAAGGATGCCCTCGTGGGAGTAGTATATGTGGATGTAACGTCAAGGGCTGAGACAGCGAGGCGAGAAGGAATCGTGCTGCCTGCCTGAGCTTCACAAGTACAGTACCTTACCGATGGAACCGAGAATGAGTGGCTTCGGTGACGCCGACGTGAAGTTCAGCCTCCAAGGCACGAAGTCAACCGTTACGAGAGGCGAACCAGCCAATTGCAGCGTCGGCAAAGGTCGCTGCTGGACGTTCCTCCAACGCTGCTGCGAGCATGGTCAGCATGGATTAGCTGGCGATGACTGACAACGACAGGCATAGGAATCCTCGTTCACGGCCGAAACAAGATGCACTTCGACAAGGCGTTGCTTTGCGATTGGAGAGTGCATCCGGTCACAAGCTCGATTCCCAGTCTTTTGGAGCTCTCCGGGAAAATTGTGTTCAATGTGCCGATTTGCCAAGACCTTGGTGGAGAGGCAAGAACGAGCACGGCGTTTTGCATCTCTCCACGACGACAAATCATCAACAATATCAATCTTCGCCATCCTCTTGTCCGGACTTAGAGCTGCTATCAATGTCCTGACGGAGGTGACAACACACTCACAAGCCCTTCTCCTGGCCGAAGACGAACACCGCACGCCGAAGAGACTCCGCGTAAACATCGGGACGTGTCGGGCAGACCTTCTACGTCTCTCTATGGAAGTGACCTTATATGGACTCTATCGAAATGGCTTCCTCTCGTCGTATACCTTCGCTGCTACGACTTCTTACAGGCGAAGCTGAAGGGGTGAACCTTTCCAAGCAGGAACCCAATGAAATGGATCCACAGCTGCTGAGCGTCGTAATCATCCGGTCAGCAGACGCTTTACTTCGCTCTGAAGCGCTTCACTCATATCCTTGGTTGTCGCTTTGCCGCCTGCGAGCTTAGTCAGTACAGCGTCTAGGGACATATCATGTACCTCATGGATTTGGACTCACCTAGGTCTCCGGTCCTGATCTCAAGTCCACCATCCTTCTTCGAATCGAGGACCTCGGAAACGGCCTGCTCAATAATGTCCGCCTCGCGATGCATATTAAACGAGTACCGCAGCATCATTGCCAGACTCAGAACTTGAGCAACTGGGTTTGCGAGTCCTGAAGGTCAAGACAACCAACGTCAGCAGATTTCCAATGGTTTCTAGCTTTTACAGGGATAATCTTACCCTTGCCAGAGATATCTGGTGCGGATCCATGCACCGGCTCGTACAGTCCTACGACGCCGCCTACGCTGTTCTGCCCGAGACTCGTACCTGGAGCGCCAGCAAGACTAGCACTGGGAAGCAATCCGAGGCTACCAGTCAAACCGCCGCTTTCGTCAGAAAGGATGTCTCCGAAAGTATTGTCTGTGACAATGATGCCATTGAAGGCAGTAGGTTTGGTGATGAACAACATCGCCAGTGAATCTGCAAGCTGATGCTGGAGCTTCACCTGTGGAAACTCTTTCTCGAAGACCTCGGTCACGATCCTTCTCCATACTCTGCTGTTAGCGAGCACATTGGCCTTGTCTGCGCTGAACACAGGTTGAGGAGGATCGCTTTGCATTGCTAGAGCACCTGCAACACGGGCGACACGCTCGATCTCGGGCCTGCTGTAATTCAGCGCCGCCCAAACAACATCATACAGTCAACATACCTGCTGTACTCCCAGGGGTCGCAGGCGTAATCTTCCTCTTCGATCTACCTATGTCAGCCGAGGTGCAGTGCGAGTGGGCAGCGTCTCCTTACCTTGTTGCCGTAGTACGCACCACCACAGTTCTCTCTGATGAGCATGAAGTCCACACCTTCAATGACTTCTCGCTTTATGGGCGACCAATCCACCATGGTCTTCGATGCGAATTTGCAGGGTCGAAGATTCGCAAAGATCTGATCAAGATTCAGCACTACCCAGACCAAGCCATGCAGTCAACATACCTGCATTCTCTTACGAATCCTCAGTAAGCCAGATTCTGGATTCGGCTGACTGGTGCCCCATTCTGGACCGCCTGCGCTGCCGAAGAAGACTGCATCGGCCTGCTCGCACTTCTTCAGGACTTCTTCGGTCACGGAGTCTTTATGTTTGTCTAATGAGCATCCGCCACAAAGATCGAAGTCACGCTCGAAGTGAACTCCTGTGGCAGCCTCTCTGTGAACGAGGCAACCGTTAGGAGAAGTTTGCAACATGGCTGCTTGTCCTAGAATTTGACACTCTTACATAATGTCCAGCACTTTCAGCGCTTCTGTCACCACTTCAGGTCCGATATGATCTCCCGGGAGCACTAAGATTCTGCCACCCTTAGCTGCAACCTTCACCGTTGTGCCGTTGGCACTGCTAGTCGCGGACATCTTCAATCAGGCGCTCCAGACTTGCGACAACGTCAAACCAATTCAAGGAACACTTAGTGCTCATGCAGTATTGCAGAGTATTGGAGTGATTCTGATCAATACTTAGGACTGCTCAACCCCAGGACCGTAACCCCGCCTCGCCTCCGCTTTCGGCCTCGTCAATGCACCGAGATCGGCTGTGCTCGCAAGTGCCAGCATGCACAACCATCCATCTGGAGGCTATGAATCTACCGAGCAATGCGCAGCTCCATCCTACAGCCAAGCATTGGGGGTGACTTCTACCCCTTGCCGTCATGGTCTCTCACAGCGCAAGTCTCTCTCCAAGCGCCGCACCCACCGACTGCGGAAGGTCTCCGAACGATACGGTCCTGGCAAGTTCTTGCAAACCAGCTTTCACTTCTTGACGACTGCTGTATGTGTATTCAGCGCCTCGACCCGATATCTCGTCCATATGGTCCTCGCCTTGCCGTAACCAATGCAGTTCTAGCGAGTCCAGCGATAATTCTGCCGCCATCCAAGCGAACAGTTCTGCGAATTTGTCATTCGGACCCACGACGACATGGCGGAGAACCAAATGCCGGAGACTGTCCTTGTGCTGAGCAAGGAAAGCGCACAGATCTTGCTGTCTGAGCAATGCTCCAGTGAGGTGGAGACTCTTAAGCGAGGGTGACACGATGGACGTCAACACATGTGGATGTAGGAAGGAGTCCTGGCAGCATTTCCTACTGAAGTCCAGCCTGAGTTCTTGCAGTCTCGAGAAAGCGGATCTATTGAATTCGCTCATCGCCGCGAGGTCTTGGACGGAAACATTGTGCAGACATCCTGAGCTCGCAGAGAACGTCTCAAGTTTCGACCAGACCGACTTCAGGCATGATACACTCATGTCGGGGCTGAGCAATCTGAGATTCAGCGCTGACTTGCGTTCGGATAGCTCCAAGCTTCGCACCGGGAACTGAGTCCTGGCCAAGGCAGAAAGGAGCAGAGATGTGGTCTCGCTGTTTACATCTGGGCTGCGACCAAGCAAAACGTGCTCGTTTCTGTTGCATGTCTGTTTGTCGCTGTCCAGCTGCTGCACAAGTCTCCGAAAGCCATAAGGTGTCGGCGAGAAGTGCGTCTGTGTGGCTACCTTGAGCTCAGGAAACACTCCTCCGAGTCGCAAATTACTCAGCACTTCAGACAGCATTGACACATCCTTTCGACCCCGTGTTATCTCTTCAGCTTCGTGGCACCAATTACTCCAGATCGACTGCGAGCTGGGCTGTGAGGGACTTCGGGCATTTCCATTCACCGCTTTCTGATCGTTGCTTCTGGATTGCAGCTCCGTCACCGATGACAGATTGGTGACAACCAATTCGATGGTCTTCAGTTTGCTCCGGAGTCTCTTATCTTTGCTGATGTTGATAAGTGTCTGGAAGGACTCTCTGGTGACGAGGTGTCTCCGCGTCGTGAAGTATCTCTCGAGGAAGATCTTGTCCATATGCCTGGACATCTCTCGTGAGGTCAAGCGTATGGAGAGAACTTCATGGCTGTCGGTTGCTGCAGCAATAGCTTCCACCAGCTCCGGCGGCAGTTGAAGCAGAGGCGATGTCATCTTGAATGATTCTTGGCTGGGTGGTGAGTACCTATGCCAGAAGTGGCTGAATGCTGACAGCCTTACGCAGAGGCAGTATGCCGTTCAAGAACCCTCTCTGGATGCCCATATCTTCACGCATCTATTCTCGGAGCGCCCACACGGCCAGTAGTCGGTGCTCCGTGCAGTCGACTGGTCGATTTGAAAAAGCCGTAATGGATCGATGAACGCGATCATCCGCGTGGAAGTCATCAGCGCCACGAGCGCTCACTGGCTGGTTGAACGCCTATGGCTCCGGAGAGCCTTTCCCGCGTGGTTGCATACGCTCTCGGTACAAATTCGCCTACGCTAGAATGTTCCATTGTGCTCACTATCGGCTTCCACGCGTACGCACTATCGCCTTATATGCCTCTACTACCGACGAGCTTTGACCCCACACACACACGCTACGAGGTCTCCAGATCTCAAGCAAGATGAATCTCAACAGCGCGACATCAGAGGTGGAAATGGCTGGTACTGCGATAGTGCGCAGCTTCGTCGATGAAGTATATCCGGGATGCCGCAACTTGAGATTTCTGAGCCGCAAATCTGGGCATTTCTAGCGCATATGCAGGCACGACTCGGAAAGAGACCGAGTTGCTCCTTGCAAATGTATGCTGTACAGTGTGGTCGCATAAACCGGAGATTGCGGGCCGCCGAGAAGTCCAAGCCCTGCGATGTTTACACGAACTCCAATCACGTTCAGAAATTCACACAACGTCTGATCTGTTGACAGCATCCTGGTAGGTAGTGATAAGGAGTCAAGATGGTGGTCTGATGCAACGAGGTGGAATCACTGTATGGCTGCCGACGAACGGCGAATAGGCTGCGATCGAAAGATGCTGCAAGCTCGATTCAAAGATCGACCAGTGGCTTGTGAACAGCTGACTATTCACTGCAGCTATCAAGACTAAAGTACAGCACCAGCTCCTTCAAATGCAATCGCACATAATGCAATAACCATAAACCATGAATGCCGCCACGGAGTCTCCTGCCTGGACAGCAGTCCGTTCCGGAGAAAACCGATCAAGGACACATATGCAATCGTAACAACCGACTCAGCGCCCTGTAGAGCCTCCTGCCAGGACCAAGATCCATTCCGGAGTCACCGTCTGCCGAAGTGCGCCATTTTCTTTCAGAAGCTCAGTGACCTGCAGAGTCTCCTGCCGAGCCTAAGCTCTTCCGTAGAAAGCTGCTCACTGAGACAAAGCTCGAAGAGAGAGCTTCTTAAACGAGGTCACCGTTACCGTTGCAGCGACGGATCGGTGGGTTGGATGCCTTGCGCTGGCAATCGGAGACAGCACCTCCGGTCCATGACACCCCGTTGAAGTTGGCAGAAAGACGGTCATCGGCCATGAAGGTGCCAATCTGCTTGGAGGAGCCAACACATCCCTGGCTGATAGTTCCATAACGGCGAGTGGTCAATGGGTTGAGAACCATGGCACCGCAGTTGCCGACGAGCACTGTAGCTCTGTTCAAGTTGGATGCGGACGAAGTCCATGAGCGCGAGTAATCGACGCTGAAACCAGCCTTGAGCCAATCCTTGATGGCAGTTGGGTCAAGGCCACCAGTGACCGTGATGGTGTTGGTGACGGACTTTCCGCTGGAGACATCAATCCAAATGTCGCTCTGCTTGGCGCATGCCACGTTGGACATCTGGATATCCCAGTCGACGAATGTCTCAGTCTTGGTGACACGGCGGGACTGGGTGTTTCCGCAAGTCTGACGCTTGCTGATGTCGGCGTTGACATCGACATCAACATCGACGCTGGCAGTGAAGTTGAGAAAGTCGTGGTCCACCGGTGGCTCAGTCAGGTGGATACCGTTGGCAGTGAAGAGGTTTTGCCACTCGGTCTCGTTGAGCGAAAGTCCTGTGAAACCGTTAGTGTTCTGTTCGAGAAATCGAACAAGAGTGAATCTACTCACGGTTCTCATCAATGTCCTGGAGGAACTTCGTGAGTGCCTCAGCCTCAGCGAGAGTGTCTGGGGTGAAGTCGATGTCTGGAGTAACCGGCTCAGCGATTGGCGAGCACATGACTGCCTTGGCGGCGATGAGGCCGAAGAAGATCTTGGAAAGCATCTTGAAGTTAAGACTGGTGGAGGTGGTCTGTGAAGATTGTGTTGATGTGATGAGTGTTGATGTGAGTGATTGGAGGATCAACAACAGCGTCGACTTCGAGTCTTTGTATACACACAGGTCTGGACGGTGTGAGAGAGTCAGAGCAAGTGCAGATGGCCTAGCACTCCACCCAACGCACGGTATTCACGCCACAAACCTGGGCTACACCAATGGAGAGCCTCGAACGATGGCACGATACTGACCAGCTGATTATTGTGGTTTGAACGAAGATCTACCCGACAATGAATCTTGCTGACATTCGGATCAGAGCAGGAGCCCGCGATCCCGATATCGGAAGAACGACAGTACGATAGCTTCCTACTGGTGGCTCTGCGAAATGCGATCAGTGCGATGCAATTACACCCTGGCACTTCCGCCGGCTCATAGCACGCCAACTGCATAGAGACCATCCTCTTAGTGATATTGACACACTGCGGCTCCACTGCACTACCTCTATGATCTGCTCCCATAATCAGATACACCACTGTGGTGATCTAAGAATACGACGTGAGGTCTGACTTTACTTTACTAATGTAGAACAAGCTTGGTAAGAGCCGCGGCTAAGATCTTTAGATTGTCTCTCCAGATTCTGCATGAAAGCCGACTCGTTCAGACTGTCAATCAAGCTCCACTCTTGGCTGAAACTCGTCATTTAGATCTGGTGCCATGCATGGGGCCCGATGATGGGGCGAGTCCTTATTCGTTGAAACAACCTCAGCATGAACCACTGGCGGTAGGATGGTTGTGTTATCGTTGCCATGCCACCACATGGCAGACATGGTCTTCCGGTCTGCGATCTGACAGATTATCCAATGATGGCCGAGCCGAACTTCAAGCGTCGTCAGGATCCTGGAATCTATGGGGGAATGAGCGACCAGGATATGACTATAGCCTGAGTTCGCTCTAGCAAGGGAGCTCGTGACTTCTAGCTACCTTCTAGAAACACTGCTGAACCCAATGGCTGAGCTCCACTCACACAATGTGGAAGTCTATTCCTCGGTATAGACCCACAGTTGTGAAACTGAGAAGTTAGCAGCGACCATATCACTTTGGGGCTCTGTGGTAATGGCTACATTCCGGCATACTCGGCTGATCTCCAATACGATCATTACCCATAGAGCCAGTGCGAGAGATCGGCAGCCAAACACTGACGGCTGTACTGACTAATCACTTAGTGCTGGGCACACCACAACATGATCGTCCTCCAATGCGGCCGCGCCCGACTCAAGTGTACTAGAGCGTGGAGATACGAGTAGTGATCATTGATGATGTTCGAGATAGCGAACCTGACGACCAGTCAGCACTCACACTCGCCTCTTAGCAAGCACGTGGTGTCCTTCCCCACTGGCACCTCGATGAACGGCGAGCGATCGTGCTGCTCATCAGGGATCATTACGATCCGTGTGTCAAGAGCTTCTCGAAGCAATAGCCTTGCTCTTCAGCTGGGCTGACACTAGCCACAGCACCAGACCTGCGCCATACAGTTCGTTCATAGACTTATGAGCCTTAGTGAACTCCTGCATGGTACCATTAGAATCCTCTTGGCTCAACGGATCCAAATGACTTAGGACTGGATGTCCAATGCTACCCAGGGCGCAGCAATCACATCCGCACGTGGGCGGTCTCTGGAGTAGATCAGCGGCCATGATTGTCATTAGCTGACCGCGCGTATCAAGTTGATGCCGTTCATTGGAGCTGTAGTAGGCAATAAGGTGGAGGATTTCCAGGGTCTCAGAGTATGTAATCAATAATGCTCCGCTCACAGCTGTTCCAGTTCCACTATCTATCCTACTGAGACAAGAAGTCCGCTGTTGTGGAGTGGAGTCCGACGCGAGCTTCTCGGTCAACCTCAATGGCACCATTCATGTATCTCGTTACTCGTTTGCTCAAGAGTTCGTTTCACTTGGGTGGCGTTTGGCGACGCTTGGGTGTACGATTACGACTGCGCAGTGGCAAGTCAGTGGTATACTTGAAGTGACTTGTTCGGCCTCGAAGTGAAGTCTATCATCATCAGCATTCAATCACTCCAATCTCAATCAAGAACCAAGTCAACCATCCTTGACAACCTTTATACACACCACCGCCAATATGAGAGTCACTTCATTCACGCTGCTGGCAGCCTCATTCGCCATTGGGTACGTACTTCCTTCATCCGGGTCTCGACTTCGTCCGTCTCTGGCTGCATAGCTAGACTTCACTCCAGACAGATCATCCTACTACTACCCCAGATCCGCGTCCTCACACAAACATGCATGACAGAACATCAATAATGAGCAACGACTAACATCCTCCTCCCTTCCAGATCCTACGCCAAACTCCACAGCATAGCAGTCTGCGTCACAGGCCGCACACTCACCAACCCAGGAGGCACACCCTTCTCCCCTTCAATGACCTACTACAAAAACTACGAAGTTTTGGTTCCAGCAACAGAGTGTGCATGCGGATACTACAAGAATCGCAAAACTGGTACAAAGCAATGGGACAGATGCCCAGATTGCACTTTTGATGCTAATGCTGGAGAGTGCCACTCTGCTGCTTGGCATATTGGCGGTGATGAGATGAACCATTATTGTACGAAGTATTGTGGCGCTCAGGGCTCTGAGGCCAACTAAGGTCTACTGGAGATGATGGAGATGGGATGGATAAACCGGGGTTCATCACCAATGAGGGAGGAATTGAAGGAATTGATTGATATGATGGATTGTGCTTTGCATATGGATGACGAAACAGCTCTGCAGAAGCTGGATCGTTTGTTCCTTGGTCTTGGTTGCATGGCGAGGATGCATTTACGAGAGTTTGTACATATCGCGCCGAATCGAAGTTACTCAAGATTGATCAAGTCATCGTTGTCACTTCATATGACCATCTGCACGACCATTTGCAATCACTTTCGATCGGTAAGTGACTCGTTTGACAAGCGCTTCCTGTGTAGAGGACACTGCTTGCAGAGCCACAGTAATCACAGAGAGCCGTGAGTATGGTTGCGCCGCGATTGACAGGAGATTGTATCGCAAGCGCCAGATGCTCGTTGCAGTCGTGGCTCAATGAGATGCACTGTTGTGATGGTCCATCAATGGACATCGTGGCTGCTGTGTCGAGGGAAGACTCAATTGCAGTCCCATGCTCACCGTCGATGGTCTTCCTCGTGGTATGCCTTGCAACGAAGAACGATGTCTCACAGGTTTGCTTCCAGCAACCCCGAAGCAGCCTTATAAGTGCATACTGCAGATACTTCTGTACATGCAGAAACTTCTCTCTGTACACCTGTCACATGTAGATCGCAGCACTTCCGCCGGAATCGATGCCTTCTTCCTGCTTTTCGCAGACCGGACCCGGCGGAGTACTCGATCATTGCGCTCGAGACTTCCACTCGAAGAGCCCATCGCATGGGACCCGTTGACAATTGCCACCTCGCATTCCTGCCAATCTCACACACTCGAAGGCCGAAATTGTACGATGTTGATCATTTCGTGTCGCTCGATGCTACTATACGCTTGTTTCGGCATCCGCCGGTGGTCGCATTATGTCTCATAGCCCGCCGAATCTCAGGCGTTTGAAGTGGTGTCTTGGCTGACGCTGACGAGCAGGGATGCAACGTGGGAAGTATTTCGAGTAGATTCAGCCAGGAATTCGAGGTTTCCTGCCGTCCCACGATAGATTCGCAGTAATGAGACATGTGTCCAGTGTCTCACGATGTGAGCCTCAGGCGATGCAGGCAGAAAGGCTCCAGGAGATATCGGTAGAACAGCGGCGATGCCTTGCAACACGTGATCTAAAGAACTGGACAGGACAAACCCTAGCAGGCCAATGAATCCTCACTTCACCTCATGTTGGTCCACTCTCGTCCTGGTATGGAAGGTGGCAGACTTCTTAGCTGCAGGCATTCTGGAGCAGCTGAACAGGAATTTGTTTCGCTGAGCTTACGTTCTCGTAAGATCTAGCACTCGCCGTTCTGTCTGTTTTGCGTCCAAGCCATGTCATATCGTACGGGATATGATCAGCCTTCACATCGATGTGGAAGTATGGCCTATCGTGATTCTGATTGCGTGCATAGTAAAGCCGGCCAAGGTCCTGAAAACGGGCCTTCGACGATATTCCAGAGGTCCGTGTCGTCTCAGTCGCTTGGTGGTGAATGGCAGCAACCATCCTGCAGAAATCCTTCTGTTATCCTCGTTGCTGTAGAGACACTCCACAAACATGCTCGGCGCAGCATAGCTTGAAGTCCAGAGCTGGACAGCTCGGCCACTCCATAACCCTTTTTTCTATCGCGGCCCTGTTCCATCTCACTGTCACACAGCAAGTCCAGCCAAATTCCAACCATCGTCGATGCCCATCGAGGCTCTTATAGACTTTAGATCAGCACCAGTGCTTACTGTTATTGGTAAACCCCAGGGCCTATCGTGGATACGTGGACAGATGGACATTATTTGTCAATGACATACTTGTCAGACCCCGCATTGCTGCTCGTTCGGCGGATTTTGGAAGTGGGCTTCATCGGCCTTGATCCCGACCCTTTGCAGCTTTGCATAAGTAGATTGTTGTATCCAGAATCTCGCCCATCAAGGTACTCATATCAGCGAAGTAACAACCAATCACCTAAATCATCATAACTTAGCTCACACTGAACATGTCGACCGGAAGCTGTGCATGTGGTGCCATTGCCATCAAGACAATCGGTGATGTCCAGGCTAAGGCCCTTTGCCACTGCACCGACTGCAAGAAGGTGTGTTGTTTGGCCAGTGATTCCTGCATAGCTTTGACTGACAGTACTATGCATAGATCACTGGATCGACATACTCCACCAACATCATCGTTCCTGGCATTGAAGTGACGAAGGGTACTCCAAAGCAATGGACAAAGACTGCAGATAGCGGTAATTCAGTCACGTCCCACTTGTGCGGCGAGTGTGGCTCGACTCTGTTCCGCACAAGCCCAACATTCGGAGATGCCAAGGTCGTAAAGGTCGGAGTTCTCGATGGCAATGCTCTCGAGGATGCTGCTCCAGCCGTCGAGCTTTATGCAAAGGACAGGGTCAGCTGGGTGCCCGCTGTTAGTGGTGCTGGACAGAAGACTGCTATGCCAGATAGCGCTGATGCATAGATCGGGCAAGGCGCAGTGTTATGGCTCAATAGAGAATGGGCATGGTGCCGGTCCTGATCGTGAAGCGCTTTCCAGGAGGTACTAAGTGGTATTCTGTAGCGACATTTCGTAATGATCCCTCTGGTGACGAATCAGTACGCAAATTGGTGGAAGTCCAGAAAGGCGGCCAGGCTGAATGTTGCGGTCCACTCTTGGTACCTCGAAGCGAAGGGATGAAGGTCGTAGAGGAGAGTCCTTGGCAGTAGAGCGAGCAAGCAAGCAAGTATATATGCGATCGGAGCATTCGGCTTCTCGGTGTTTTCAGACCATGTTCAATCCACAGAATCCTGTATGCAGAAAGGTCAGGAGAGCGCAGCACCACTCGTGCTGTTGGACTTTTTGCTAAACCACGAAGTTCTCAGACAACCTCGCCGGAACGGCGAAGTCGCAATGAAGCTGTTGGCCCTGCTGCACAAATGTATGGTCCATCACTTGTCGGAGGGAGACGCAGGCTCTGGAGATGTATAGTATTTCATGGTAATGGCCTGACCCGAATGTAAGCGCTTGGTGTCACTTGGCTACAAGGCCTCCTGGCTCTAATGGTCGATGTATTGGCTGTCCATACGGAAACTGGACTTGGAGTATCACAGTCGTCCTTATTCGTCTTCCGAACTCTCTTCGGGCTCTCTGACTGTGTCTTTGAGCGTCTAGAATTTGTCAATATACGATTGATCGGCATGTTCCCGCGAGAAAGCAGAGAAACGCACATCTTTGAGCAGACCTTTCAGCTCGTCGTGCTTCTTCTGATGGACGAGGATATGCTCGTCGTCGATATCTTCAATGATGAAACTGTGTGCGTGCTGCGCATCTATTCTGACGATGATGGCTTTGATGGACGGATCGCATTGCACCAGAACTCCTAGATAATATGTTGGCATGAGGTCGTGTGAGAAAGTCGACGTTTCACGTACCTTGTAATGCACGAGGCATCGTCACGACGGTTCTCCTTGCTGGTTATCGGCGGACTTGATCTGACTATGAATGGAAGTGTTTTCTGGATGATGGTGATGATGGCAAAATGGGAAGGAGTGTTGGATCTGCGTGGCGCTTCATCTGCATAGCCCTGTAGCCCTGTCGATCGCCTGGAGACGTGTTGCGCGGATAGCCGAAAACACCGAATATAAGCCAAGAATACGAGAAACTAGCCCTCTAGGCTTGTGCAGAGATTTCTCAGATCTTGGCGAGCAATTTAGTATATAGAACGCACTGTAGATTGCTTAGAACAATTAGTTATTAACTCCTATACAATCTAATCTATATATTCTAATATTTATAAAATTGCTAAGTAATTATATAACCGACTACCTTGCATTAGTTATAAGCCTAGAATATATATAATCCGACCCCGATTCTTTACTTTTAGAATTGTAAAACAACTCGAATACTACTACTAACCTCTCTATAACTATATTAATACTTTAGATAGTAGGTACTATACCTATAAAGAAGGTATACTATAAGGTAGAGGATTAGAATAATTAGAATAACTAAACAAAGCAATCTGCAATAGCTCTATAGATTTAGTAATATATTAACTCTAATAGCGCTAATATATAACTAGAGCCTATAAAAGACTCTAAGTACCTAATAGTTATAGAAGATAAGTCTAAGATAATATAAGAATAGAGGTTTATCGTAGATATAAAGTACAAGGTAGTAGTATATAGATAAGCCGACTTTAATAAATTCGATAATATATATATATACTTTACTTAGTACTTCTACGATTTAGCTAATAATACCTATAAGATAAGACTTATAGATAAGGCAATATTATGCAACAAGTATATACTATTTGTAGAGATATATAAGCCTACAGAACGCTATAGTAAAGAGATATACTCAGCGAGATTATATATACTAGAACTCGGTTAGAAAGGCTATATATCTAGTAAGAATTAGGCTAATATATAGCTATTACTTAAACTATATATATAGGTAGTTAAATATAGTAATACTAATAAACTACTATCTAAGTTTATTAGTACTATTACTAAAAGCTTATACTCTACTATAACTACTATATATAGTAAGATCTATAGTAATAATAGCTCTATAATATAGATATTAACTAAGGTAGTAAGCTACTAGATTAATATAAATCGCGAGCTACCGAGCCTACATTTATATAGCACAAATACTATATTTAGTAACTTTAACTTAGAGGATAATACTAACTTAAATACGCCTCCTCTACTACCTCCGAGTAGTACGCGCTATATAATAATATAAGAAGCAAAGGGTATATATATCTTACTAGCAAACCTAAGGTAGACAACTATATAACGCTAGCTATATATACTATTACTAATCTAAAGAAACAGCCTATAGCTAAGAATTATAACTCTAAGTTTAAGAGATATCTTAAGAACTACTTTACTAAGCTTAAGGAAGATAGCAACCTTCTTACTAATATAAAAAAGAAGTTCCCTAATAATACTAAGTATAATAAGTTCTTAGCTAGCAATAGTAGTATACCGAGTACTATATTAATACTAAAACTAGTAATTAATATACCTTATAATAATAGCTAAGATAGTAGTTATAGTTATACTATACTTATTTATATAGTGCACTATATAGAATATACGCCTATAGATACTACTAATATATAGGCTTACGATAGCTATATAAATATATATATTATTAACTATTATTTAAAGGCTATATTCTAACTATATTATATAGTCCGAGGTGCGGCTATTCGAGCTAGTACTACTATATTTAAGGTTGTTGCTTATAGTAACTATATACTAGATATTAGTCTAGTAATACTTATATTATATAACGTCGCCTATATACTAGGCTTTTATATAAATATTATAGCTTACTATATTCTTAAGAAATCCGGTCTATAGTAGTATAGCTTTAAGAACTTACTCTATTAATACAATAAGGCTACTAACTAAGATACCTTTATCGTAAGGCTTTATAAGCCTAATAATAATATACTCTACCTTGCTATAACTATACTAGCGCTATATAATATTATAGCGCAAACAATATTTATAAACCTTTAAGAACAAAATAGTATATATATACTAGTTACTCTAACCTTACCTCTACTAAACCTACTACTTATACTCTTCTTATACTAGTCTAAAGCCTCTACCGACCTCTATAGGCCTATAGGTACAAGCTTAAAAGCTCGTATACTAAGGCAACTTACTATAAAGTAATAGTATATAATACTTAGTTATATAGGCAAAGAGAGATTAAGAGAGTTCTATAAGTACGTACTTAGTATAGAGGTTATAGAGGATATAGAGAAGGACTTAGATAAGCTATAAATAGAAGACTATAAGGTTTATACTACTAGTAAAAGTATATATATTTACTTATATATCGAACAATTATAAGAAACAACCTCTTTTAGCTATATTATTATAGATACCTACTTCTTTATAGAAGTATATAATAGCTCTAAATATATACTTTACCTTATAGACCTTATAATATTATTAGAGTTTATAGAAGCTACTATATTTAAGAAAGGCAAGATACTTACTAATATAATTATAAGAGTTATTTAATTAGCTAACTTAATAGATCGTATTGTCGTATAGCTTAGTACTAATATAGATACTATACTAATTAATCCTTAAAAGATAATAACTAAGTACTTCGAAACTATATTAAGAAATAAGAGTATTCGATAGATACTAGCTACAAAAGAAAGCTATTACTAATTACTAGCTAAAATATATAGCAAACAACTAATTAATACTATATATTACCTTATATAACAAAGTAACCTTAGTATTAAACTCTAGCCTAAGTATATATATATAGCTATATATATACTTAATCGATTGCCTACGCCTAGCAAATATAGTAGCAAAATACTAATTAAGTTAGTAACTAGATAGAAGCTAAACCTCTTAAACCTCTATATATTTAGCTATAAAGCCTATATTTATAAAGTTAGTATAGACTAATCTAAGAAGCTAGAAAAGATACTAGTACGAGCTTATATTAGCTACCTCTATAGCTTTATTAGTAATAATATATATAGAGTATAGGTACTATTTTAAAAGTATATAATTACTACTTTCTATATATACTTTAATAAGAGGTAGTTCTATCGACTAGGCGACTTGGATATTATAGTCGTTATACCTAGCTTATTAGACAATATCGATATACCTTATATAGATATAGAAAAGGCTATTATAGCTAAGTTATATAATCTCTAGTTATTAGGTTAATATACAACCGATCTAGTATAATAACTAATTATAGATACTTTATATAATGCCGATAATTATATATAAGAGCCCTCGGCTAATTAGAGCCTCGCAAATACCTCTAACAACTTGTAGGTTGTAATAGAAATAGTAGCAAAAGTTATAGAATAGCTATTTCTAGGCAATATACTAACTTTGCTACCTAAGTAGAATTACCTATAATACTTAATATAGGTAGATCTTACTTAGAAATAGGGGTACGAAGACGTAGAAGCTCCTTCTAGTATATAGATACTACTACTAGAGGAGCCCGAATATCCCTATAGTCCCTCTAAAAGGGTAAGAGCGCCTAAGATTAATATTAAGATAATTAATAATAAATTATAGTTTCCTTCGAAACGCCTATATATAATAGACTATAGACTATATAGTAATAGTATAGATAAACTAAGGTATAGGGAATACTCTACTACTATACTAGATATAGAACCCCTGCCGCTACTATCTCTACTACTATAGCTAGATTAAAGGATAGAACTTACTAGCTTAACGTCTAAGCCGGTAAGGTATACTATAGACGACCTAGCGCGTATTATATTAAGTAGATTAAGTACTAATAATAATGTAATACTACTATTTATAACAAACTACGAAGCTTATACCCTTACTAATATAATATAGCTTAGTATATAATCTAACCTTATATAGCTTTCTAAGCTATCTTATTATAGTATAACTATAATGTAGAGTCTGTAGCTATATAGTATAGTAGCGTTAATAGTATTAATAACTATAATAAGCTATAAGTAAGATAGGCTATTATACTATCGCGATTTGCTACTAGAACTAAGGGGCTAGAAAGCTATAAAGAAATATAAATAAGCTATAGAATTTACTACTATAGCGTACTTAGAATAGAACAAACTTATAGAAATAAATACCTTTCTATAGGTAGATAAGTTAGAAGTACCTATAAGTAAATACAAGCTTCTACCTAGTTTGCTATTAACCTAGGTATTTAAATACAAATTCGATAAATAGTTTTATTATATACGAGATAAGGCACAACTATATATATATAGCGACCTTTAAGGTACGATATTCGATACTTATATAGCTATAGTAATAGCGTATATATTCTACTTCTACTATATATTAGCTACTACTTTTAGAATAGAAATAGAGTAATTTAATATTATTAATATATTTCTTAATACTTTACTACCTTATACTATATATATATAGGCGCCTAAGAGGTTTAGATAGAAGAGCAAAGTATTATAGCTATTATAAGTACTCTATAGCCTTAAAGAAGCTCCTATATTATAGTAGGCTAAGTTTACTATATTACTTTTAGAGTTTGGCCTATATCTAATACTAGATATTCTATACCTATACTATAATAATAAGAGTATACTAGTCTTCTTCTACGTAGACGATATTATTATAATCTACTATAAGAAGAACAAGGTATATATATAAGCTCTTAAATAATAACTATTCGAATATTATAATATAACTTTATAAAGTAAAGTAAAGTAGTTTCTTAGTATTAAAATCTATAGAGATAGAGCTAAGAAGCTTATATACCTCTTATAATAGGAGTATATTAAGTATATAGTATAAAGATTTAGTATTACTCTAGGCGACAAATAGACTAATATACCTATACCTACAAATATAGATTAGTCTATACCTAAGAGCTATTATACTAAGAAATAGCTAGTTCTTAACTACTAATAGCGCGTCGGTTTAATTAACTAGTATACTATTAAAATAAGGCTAGATATTATAAAAGTAGCTTCTATACTTAGTTATTACTTAGTTAATCTAATAAAAGTATACCTCTAAGCTACAAACTACTATATTTAATACCTCTTATAAACTAAGCTATTATACTTAGTCTATAGTTACTTTAAGGCCTACTTACTATATATATATAGTAATAAGGTACTACTATTATAACAAGGCGGCTTCCTTAGTACCTCCGATACTAGCTTTGTAGATTATAGTAACTTTAAAAGCTCTAAGAGCTATATATTCTTTATATTTAGTAGACTAACTTTATAGAAAGCTAGTAAGCAATCGACTATTACAAAAAGTACTACTAAGGCCGAGCTTACTATATTATTATATACTAGAAGCAAGCTTATTTAGTAGTAATTACTATTTAAATAACTATCTATTATATTTAATAATATACTAACTCTCTACTATAATAACTAATAAACAATTCGATTAATAACTAAGAAAGGTATTAGAAAGTATAGTCTAGTTGGACTATCTGAGAGATACCTTCTTAGGGATCAGATTATGTAATATACGTCACGTAACAGTAGGTCACGTGGCTTATCTAATGCTCTATATCTCAGGAGGAGATGCAACCTATAACTAACTAACACAATTAATATAGTTGGTTCCTATCTAATACTTCTACTTCTATTATATATTAAGACTCTTTCTATATATTATAAGTATATATATTATTATTCTATTTCGATAGGTTATAAGCCCGGGTTTATAGAAGAAGTATTAGATAGTAATAGTTAGCCTTTTCTAATAGTAGGATACAAACCTATAATAAAAGGAGTATTAGGAGACTCGAGGTATACCTATCTATACTACTAAGAAGATATAGAAGATCCCGGCGAGTTCCGGACATTCCTATAGGTAGATAAGATAGAGAAGAACCTAGTAAGGTATACTTAAGAAGCGGAGCTTAAAAGGTATAAAGAGGAAAGAGTAAGCTAGAAGCTAAAGTACTATCTTATATAGATAAGACTTAACCTCTATACTAGAGTACTACTAATACCTTAGAAAGGTATATTCCTATAAAAAGAGACTATTTAAGTCTATCTGCAAGTATAGATAAGTAGGAAGCGTAGGAAACTATACTAAGCTTATCTAAGAGAAAAGGAAGAGAGTCTTAGACTAGGAAAGTAGCTATCTAGAAACTACTACTAAAATTATTTAAAAGAATATTAATTTTTAGAGTTTAGTTTTTAATATTTTAGGTAAAATGGATTAAGAGTAAGGAAGTGGATTTGGAGGCAAGAGAGCTATACTAATACTAATAAGAGAGAACTATAAGTCCTAGTTTAGAATAATAAGGATATATCTTATATCTAAGTAAGTAGAATAGATTCTATTAGAGACTATACTAGATACTCTAGTATTAACTCCTTTAGGATATATATTAACTATATTATTAGACTCGCTAGATAGCTCTATTAAGAGAGTATTCTATAAGAAGTATAATATAGTAGCTCTCTATAAGATATATATCTATATATTAGTAGATAATTAGAAAGCAATATAGGAGATTAAAATAGTAAGAGAGCTCTAGAAATAGGCTAAAAAAAGGTATAAAAGTAAGCTTTAAGCTATAGGAAGAAGCCTTCTTAAATAGTATACTACGTTCGAGATATAAGATAGCTAGACAATTAATAAAGTATAGTAGAGCCTAAGTACTATTATAAAAAGGGTAGTTATAATCTCTTTATAGTTTAAAGAAATTAAGACTAAGAATAGGGAAATATAGTAACTCCTTGCAGCTCTACCTAAGTCCTACTTAATAATTAGAAATAGTATAGACCTAAAGTAGGATCTTAAGCTTTAGGACATTTTTAGAATTCTAAGAGAAAAATAGGAATAGATAATAGGCCGAGAGATAGCTATATTTGCTAAGAAAGGCACCTAGGGACTACTAGCCTATTTCCTCTATAGAGGACTATATATCTAGAATAATTACCCTAGACTCGAGAGAGCAAAGAGAGCTACTAAGACTATAGCACCGAAGATAGGATACTAAGTTAAGAAAAGATACTCTCTATTAAGATAAAGAAGGGAATCTTTACTAGAAAAAGATAAACTTAAAAAAATAGTAAAAAAACTTAAACTTAAAATATAATTTTTTAAAAAGAAATCTAACTTAAGTAAGAAGTACCTAAAAAAGGCTTTTATAGTATAAGAAAATATAGAGTTACTAACTGCCTTAGAAGCATCTTAGACCCTATTAGAGGATAAGAATATAGATAAAGTAGCCTACTTAACTATAGATATAAAAGGCAAGTATAGGCTATTAGAATAGCTACTTAACTCTTATACTTCTACCTATATAACTAACTAAGAATTACTCTTTAGGGAACTAAAACCTCTTTAGACTAGAAAGTAGATTAAGGTCGGTAGTAGCTACTTAATAGCTATATATATTAGAAAAGTAGTAATAGAGGAAAGAAAGAGGAAATAGATTATACTAAAAAATATTCTATTTATACCTAGTCTTAGAGTTAATCTTGTTTTATAGAGTTAGTTTAGTAAGTAGTTTAGTATTTAACTACTAAAATTTATATTTGTTTTAGCCTCTAGAAAAGTAGTTATCTAGATAAGAATATTAGAAGGAGTCCTATTTATTAAGGAGATTAATAAGAGTCTAGCTAAGTCCGTCGGGCTCTAGAAGCTCGACTAAAATCAAGTATACTTCTTATAGAAATTAATAGATAAAGTATATACTTTCTATATATTAGAGAGTACCTAGGATTAGTAGGAGCTCTAGCATCGAAGGCTTATATATTTTAGGGAGAAGGTAGTAAAGAACCTTTACTAGGTCTTAGATTTAAAGAGCCTAATACTAATTCCAAAGAAATATAGGGTATATAGGGTCTATATAATAGTAAAGATAAAGTAGTATAGAGAGAAAGAGATATAGTAGAAGCCCTAAAGGCTAGCTCTTATATCTATTAATATCTATAGACTCCTACCTATCTTAAAATTGGAATTTAAGTAGTAGCTTAAAATTATTAATAACTTCTTAAGAAAGAAGTAGGCCTTTCTACTAAAGTTAAGAATAGATATACTACCTACCCTCTACTAATAGAAAAGGAAGGCAGAGCTTTAATCTAGAAATTCTCTCTAAGTAGTAAGGAGTAATAGAGCTAGGGAGCTTCTTACTATACTAAAGTAGTAGGAGAGAGAGAATAGAATCTCTTTCTATACTACTAAGGTATATAACTCTATTTAGAATAGAGTTATTAAAAGGTCGATCTAGACCTCTAAAGAAAGAGTAAGAGCAATACTAGAAGAATCTAATATACTAATTAAGTTCTAGCCTAAAGTACTAGAAGTAAGTATTATTATTAGGAATACTCTTCTAAATAGGCTAGATATTAATAGATTTAAGGTCTTACCCGAGAAGGCGTTCTTAGAATAGAGACCTCTAGTATTATACTTTAGGGTCTAGGGCTATAAAGTAGTTATATATATAAACCTAAAGTCCTAGCTAGCTAGGATACGATTAGACAAACTAATAAATAGAGGCAAAGATACTATATTTGTTAGTTATATTCTAGATACTACTAAAATATAGCTTTTCTAGGAGCCTAATATAGAGACTATTAAGGCTTATAGTAATACTAAATAGTTTAAATATAAGAAAAAAAGAAATTTAGAGTTAAATATTTCTAAGCTTAACTAATCTAGTATTATACTAGTTAGGAAACTAGTTAGGAAACTAAAAAAGTAGAAGAAGTTCTAAAGTCCGTCGGGCCCTAGAGGCCCGACTAAATATTAACTACTATTTATATAGCTTAGACCTCTACCGAAGGATAAGGAGGAGTACTAGAGGATAGATCTAGAAGAAGAAAACTCTAGAAGTATATAGCTTTAGAAGGAGAAAATTAGAATAGAGTAGCTAACTAATTAGCCGACCGAAGTTTATTAAGGAACTAGTAGAAATATATATATTAGAAAATATCTAGATATTATATAAGATCTACTAGAAGTAAGGGTACAATCCTAGAAGAGAAGGAGATCTATCTCCGATAAAGGGGAAGGACCTAAACCTAAGGCCTATAGTATAGTTATAAGGTAGGTCTTCTAAAAGAAGTAGAGAGATAAGAAAGAGAATATATCTAACCTAAAGTATTATAAAGCATTTTTTAGTCTAATTAAAGAAGAAGAGAATTATATCTAGAAAACCTTAGTAGAAATTAAAAAAGTTATATTTATAGTACTCGGACCTAATATTACTTTAAAGTAAGAGATTCCTATTCTAAAGTTCTATAAAGAGGTAATATAGAATTCTAAATAGAGCTATATATAGAAAGAAGCAATCTAGAGAGAACTAGTAGCTTTAGATAGTAACTATATCTAGAAGCTAGTTATACTACTAAAGAGTATAAACCTTATAATATCTAGATAGGTCTTTAATATAAAAAGATTAATTAGTAGAGCTATTAAAAAGTTTAAAGCAAGACTAGTTACTAGAGGGTTCTTCTAGAAGTTTGGAGTAGACTTTAAAGATACCTTTATACTAACTATAAAATATAATACTTTAAAGGTATTTATAGTAGTTGTTTGCAAGAAGGACTTAGAGATATACTAAGTAGATATAAATAATATATTTATAGAGAGCTCTCTAAAAGAAGATATCTATATAATCCTACCTCTAGAAGTAGAGGTCCTACTAAACTAGGTCCTAAAGATTCTAAAGAGTCTCTATAGACTTAAGCAAGTAGTAAGAGACTAGAATAAACTCTATATTTTAAAGCTAGAATAGATAGAATTCGATTAATTAGAGATTAACCTATACCTATTTATCTATAAAGAAAGAAGAATTATAGTCCTAACCTATATAGATAATATACCTATTATAGTACTAGAGCTAAAGGATATTCTCTAATTTAAAAAATAGCTTAGTAAGGTTTTTAAGATTAAAGATCTAAAGGAGCTAGAAAAGATTCTTAGAATAAAGATAATAAAGGATAGGGTTATAGAAACTCTAAAGCTTAATTAAGAATACTATATCTAAGAGAATCTTATAAAGCTAAATATAACTAAGGAAAATACCTATCTAACTCTCTTACTAATAGATAGTTATAAAAGCCTTACTAAGGCAATTCTATCTAATAAGAGATATACTAAATAGAAGTACTAGAGCTAGATAGGTATATAGATATAGCCGATAGTTATAATAAAACTAGATATTACTTTTACTTTTAGCAGACTAAGCTTATATATAGCTAACCTAATAAGGGGATATATAAATATTTTAAAGAAACTAGCAAGATACCTTAGGTCGTCCCTAGACCTAGGACTTATATTTAGAAGAGGTAGTAGAAGCTTTATTAGATATTTAGACTCTAACTATATAATAGACAAGGCAGACAGAGTCTTAATTCTAGAATCTATCTTCTTCCTCTATAGAGTACTAGTATCTTAGATAAGTAAGAAGTAGAAGTCTATAGCAATATTAACTATAGAGGCTAAGTATATAGCTCTAAATATATATACTAAGCAATTTCAATTTCTAGTAGCACTTCTAAAGGAAATAGACTATATAGAGTTAGTAGGAGAATATTCTTTTTAACTACTTATTAAAGCAAACTCTAATATAGTAAATAAACTTAGACCTATTTAGATTATAGAGGATAACTAAGCATCTCTAACTCTAGTTAAGAATACCTATACCTATAAGAGATTAAAATATATTAATATAGCCTATAATAATATTAGGAAACTCTAGTAGCAAAGGAAGATAGTAGTAGTATATATTCTAATAAAAGAGATAGTTATAGATAGGTTAACTAAGCCGAAGAATAGTCCCTAATTCTAGGAGTTTAGAAGACAACTCTAGCTTATATAAATAGCTCTTCTATACTTAATAAGTTATCGAGATTTAGAATAGAATATAAGTACTAGAATATAGGGTAGAATAACTATCTAGCCTAAGTAGAAGTATTAGAAAGTATAGTCTAGTTAGACTATCTAAAAGATACTTTCTTAAGGATTAGATTATATAATATATATTATATAATAGTAGGTTATATAGCTTATCTAATACTTTATATCTTAGAAGGAGATGCAATCTATAACTAACTAATATAATTAATATAGTTAGTTCCTATCTAATACTTCTATTTCTATTATATATTAAGACTCTTTCTATATATTATAAGTATATATATTATTATCCTATTTCGATAGAAGGTATAGTTAATAGTAAGCTTCGATATATTAATATATACTAATACTAGCTATAACAAGAGGTATAGAATAATAAGCTTAATATCAAATATATACTAATATAAAATATACCTATAGATAGCTTTACTAAACTACTTACTATATAATAATAATAGTAGTTTATTATATAGCTAGGCCTTTAACCGATACTAATACCTAAAATATAGGAAACGAGCAATACTCGCTTACTAGGTATATACTAAAACGAGTTTAAGAAACTCTTCTTAGTAGAAATCGATATAATAGTAGATAGTAAAGTAGCTACTAGTAGTACCTAGGTATAATAGTATATATCTACTTTAGAAAGGAGGTCGATAGACAACTACTATATATAATGCTATACTAGCTAAAGAGGTGTATTGCGCAGATAGCTAAAAACACCGAATATAAGCTAAGAATATAGGAAAACTAGCCCTCTAGGCTTGTATAGAGATTTCTTAGATCTTGGCGAGCAATTTAGTATATAGAACGCACTGTAGATTGCTCAGAACGATCAGTTGTTGACTCCTACACGATCTGATCCATATATTCCAATATTCATGAAATTGCCAAGTGATTACGTAACCGACTGCCTCGCATCAAGACGCTTGGACGAACACCCAACTCAAAGTGACATGGTATAGATTCAGAAGTGAAGGAACACTCGATTTTCTCGCCGACAGTGACCTTTATTTGCATACCACAAGGAAGTCAATCATTCGCCGATCAACAGCGATTTCTTTTCTTGATCGTTTCAAGATGCTGACAGCAACGTTGGCATAAACGTCACAACCAGTTCACGTCGACCAAGAATGTTTACGCGTCCACTCCGGATTGCAACGGCGGCGGCTTCACTTCGACTCTCCGCTAGATAACCTCCTCTTTTAGGAGTTCCAGCAACTTCCTTGCACTCGTGAACATCGACAGAACAGAGACAGAGACACCCACACATCATGGAGGCCACGACTCAGATCCTAGCAATCTGCCTCCTCAGCTTCATCAGCTTCACCACCGCACAGTCGAACAACGATGGCTCCAGCCTCGCCACCAGCATCTACGGAGGCGACTCGACAGTGACTCCCACCTCCTCAGCTACACCACCGCCCGCAACCTCCACACAAGACAACAACGACAACCGCGACATTGGCGGCTTAGTCAACTACTATTTCGTCTTCCTCGCTCTCTTCGTGATCATAGCCGGAATGGGCGCGTTCTTCATGTATCGGCGTAAGAAGAAGGCCATGATGATGTACCGCCACGGCCAGTCCGACGCTCTCCAGCAAGATGTCAATGTCTGGGATCCTACAAGAGCACGAAGGCGGTATTGGCAAGGTAGCAGATGGAGATCAACAGATGAGACCGAGCGCAGGGATGAAGGGTTGAATGAGAATGGAGAGGCGCCTCCGCCTTACATGCCGAAGGGGCGGGATGAGGAGCATGGAGAGGGAGTGGCGGTGCCGATGCAGACGCTGTCTAGGGAGCAGGCTGGGTTGAAGCCGCCGGGGTATGAAGAGCATTATGGAGGGCAACATCATACGGGAGGGACGAGTTCGACGGCGACACAGGAGACTGGAACGATACCGCAGTATCGATAGGAAGGATCGCGGTTCCAGGCTCTATCGGATCCAATATTGAGCGAAGGACCTTTGTTTGTGCGTTATGAGCAGAGCGGTAGCATTGATGTTTAGAGCGAGGCGTTGGGGAATACGGAAGATTACAGCTTCGAGACGCAGAAGAGCTAGGTACAACTACGACAGTATACACGAAAGCTCAGCTCTGAAGGAAACGATGAGCGAGGGAGGGAGTATATATCTCCTTGAAAGACTGTCAAGAAGACTACTACCAAGGCACAATCCTAATCTCACCAGTAACATCATCCATCTCAGTATGAGTACCACTCTCACTATCTTTACCCAAGAGTACAAGTCTCACAGCATTATTAGCTCCATCCTCAATCCTGCCAGGTACAAGACTCCCTCCTTGACCAAAGTTGTTCAAAGCAGTGGCCTACAGCAAGAACGAAGTCAGCTCAGCACTCCGAGTGATCTGCTAGCATGAAGGTAACATACCCTAAACCCCGGCGCACTAGCATTAATTTTCATCCCCGGATACTGATGATAAAAATACAACATCATCATATTCATCGCAGCCTTACTCGCTGCATAAGCAGGCCAATTCTTATTATTATGTTTCGTTTGTCTTTCCAGACTAGCCAAGCCAGTAGACATGAATACCACTCTGGGATTTTCTGCTTTTTGTAACAGAGTAATAAACGTCTCGACAGATTGAGCTGTCCCAGCAACATTCGTATCACAGGCCAGCTTGATCAGTTCCGAGATGGGTGTCGTGCCTACGGGATTTGAGGCTTCGGGGGCTATTCCGGCGTTTGCGATGAGGACGTCGAGGGAGCCGAATTTCTGCTCGACGATGGAAGCTGCGGAGGTTATGGATGAGGTGGAGGTGATGTCTATGGGGATGTATTCGCAATTGTTGTCGAGGGTGAGACCTTGATCGTAGAGGTTTTGGACGGCTGCTAGGCCTTTGGCTTCTGATCGAGCTCCGATTAGGACATGGAAACGGCCGAGTTGGAGGAGCTTCTTTGCGATTTCGAAGCCTAGGCCTGTGTTGGCTCCTGTTATGAGGACGATTTCTTTGGCTGCGGCCATGGTAGCAGTTTTGTCTTCGTGATTCGGTTCTGTAATAGGATGGTAGCTTGATCTATTGCGTTGTAGCAATGGAGTTTCTTATCGCTTTTATAGCAACGAGAAGGATTGCATGTAGACCTACTGTACGGACAATGCGAGTCGTATCTCCGGTAGTTCTCATACTTACGTATTGAATGGTGGTCGGCAAAGCCCAATCGGGACACATGAAGCTCAAGTCTAGAGACTCAGTTGCAGCTGCTCAGAGGCGTTTTCACCATGTTGTAGGCTGCTACCTCTGTCGGGGCATTCGGACGTAGAGGATGCTGTAACCCGACCAGCAGTCGTACGAAGTGCCCATTGAAGTCATACCGATTGCTGATCCCGGCTTTACAGCTCAGACGTCCGAGAAGCACGATCGCCGGCGGTCGTACTGCACAGTGCTGGATGACTGGGGAAGGGATCTCCTCCTGGCACATGCTCTTGTGTCTCCTTGTGCTGTGTTGTCACGTCGGACAGCGCGACGTGGTGGAGGCGTAGGACATGATAGAAACGAGGTCGGCCAGGCCTAGAACTTGTTTCTCAGCGGCAGACGAGCAGCACATGCAGGTCAATAACCGTAGCGCGTGGCGCGTTCCGCTATTATCATTCGAGCAGGGGCCTCTAGCTGTGGCTTTGCTGCCAGCCTCACGATGACGGACAAGGACATGAAGCGAGCTTCAGATCGGAGTCGAAGAACTGCTGTATACAACAACCAGGAGAACAGATAGAACGGATGGAGGTGAGAACAAGACATAGCTGGATCTGATGACAGCACAGCAGCTGCACGCATTGATATGTACCCCAAACATTAATGTCCAGGAGGTACACGTAACGTAAGCAAGCCAATGGTACAAGAATTCCACAGTGAACCATGTTCGAAGCTCTAATGAACTGCCCGCACAGCCACAACAGATCCGTGCAGCTCTCACCAACTCACGCCAACATCTGCCTGCTTGTTGCTGGCTTGCTGGCTTGTCAATTTGTATACTCTTCCTGTACACCCACGCTCCTTATCTTACACCTTCCACCTGCAGCGTTGTTCCTCACCACACCTCCACCTCTTGGTGGCCACGACATCACCTCCACCTTTTAGCATACTGAACAAGCTCAGCGGGCTCCTATCAGCTTGGGAAACGCAGTCGCTATGGAGGGCACGGCCAAGGGCGTCGAGGAGCTCAAGGCACAAGGTGTCGTTGAAGCTGCCCAAGATCCGAACAGCAGAGTGACTGCCCAAGACGCCGAGAAGGCTCTCAAAGACCATGCTCAGGCTGGCGGTGCGGCGGCCTTCGAATTTAACCCGGACGCAAGTCCAGAAGAGAAGGCCGCGCAAGCAAAGGAGGTGAGTCTTCGGGTGTGAGGTTAGCATATCATGACTGTGAAGCTGACAAAGTGAACCACAGCGAGCAGGACCACGACTACACCGAAAGCACCAGACTGCTGCCCTGGTGACCGACGCGGACGATGGCATCGAGAACCCGGATCTCCCTCCGCCCAGCAAAGAGGGAGCGATATCAACCATAGACGACCCAACGGCGACTGCGAATGGTCATGTTGCTGAAGACGATGAATATTCGAGAGTGGGCTGGGCACCACGATTTGGCAACCCAGGCGAGAACGACGATGATAATGATGGGCGAGATCACCAGACGTTCTTGGAGGGCAAGATCGATGATAAGTTCTTCGGTGATTGGTACCACAATGCAGGTCTCATCATATTCGCGTGCTTGAGCTCCTGGACCATTGCAGTCTTGGGCGGAGGTCTAGGCTGGATCTTCATTCTCATGACAATCTGCGGCACATACTACAGGACATCCTTGCGCAGGGTTCGACGTAACTTCAGAGACGATATTGTGAGGCAATTGACGAAGAACAAGCTGGAGACCGATGTCGAATCGCTGGAATGGATCAACAACTTCATGTCCAAGTTCTGGCCCATCTACGCGCCTGTCCTGTGCGCAGGTATCGTCTCCTCTGTGGACCAGGTACTCAGCACGTCTACTCCGGCATTTCTGGACAGTATGCGTATGAAGTTCTTCACACTAGGCACGAAGCCACCACGTTTGGAGCACGTCAAGACGTATCCTCGAGAAGAGGACGATGTCGTAATCATGGACTGGAAGTTCAGCTTCACGCCAAACGATGTCTCTGACCTGACAACGCGACAGGTCAAGCTCAAGGTCAACCCAAAGATTGTCCTCGAAGTCCGCATCGGAAAGGCCATGATTTCGAAAGGCCTGGACGTGATTGTGGAGGATATGGCTTGTTCTGGAATCATGCGTGTCAAGATGAAGCTGATGCTGTCATTCCCGTTCGTTGAGAGGGTCGAAATCTGTTTCCTGGAACGACCGATGATCGACTATGTATGCAAGCCGCTCGGTGGTGACACTCTCGGGTTCGATATCAACTTCGTTCCAGGTTTGGAGAGCTTCATCCAGGAGCAGATCCATGCCAACCTTGGGCCGATGATGTACTCGCCAAATGTCTTCCCTATCGAGCTCGCGAAGATGCTTGCTGGTACACCTGTTGATCAGGCGATCGGTGTTCTGCAAGTCACATTCCATGGCGCCCATGGTCTCAAGAATCCCGACAAGTTCTCTGGCACTCCGGACCCATACGCAACGGTATCGCTCAACAACCGTGAAGTGCTCAGCAAGACCAAGACGATCGAGGGCAACGCGAACCCACGATGGAACGAGACAGTGAGCATCATCTTGACGAGTCTTAGAGAGCCTCTCACGATCGGCATCTTTGACTACAATGAGTTCCGCAAAGATAAAGAGCTGGGTATTGCTACATTCGATCTTGAGCAGCTTAGCAAAGACTATGAGCATCCAAACCAGAGTCTTGAAGTCATCGCCAATGGCCGGCCACGTGGTGCTGTACAGTGCGACATTCGATTCTTCCCAGTAATTGAAGGTCAGAAGCTTGATGACGGCACCGAGATTCCACCACCAGAGAGCCTGACAGGTATCGCTAAGTTCACTGTTGAGCAAGCCAAGGACTTGGACGGTAGTAAGTCTTTGATTGGCCAGCTCAACCCATATGCCGTGCTCCTCCTCAATGGCAAGGAGGTGCAGATCTCGCAGAAGCTGAAGCGCACCAACAACCCAATCTGGACCAATGCTACCAAGGAGATGCTCATCACTGACCGTAAGAAGGCCAAGCTGGGCTTGATCATCAAGGATGACCGCGACTTGGCGGCAGATCCGATCATCGCCAGCTATCAGATCAAACTTGACGACATGCTGAACCTCACGACTAAGGGTCAAGAGTGGTACAACTTGGCGGGTGCAAAGACTGGTCGCGCGAAGATGTCTCTGCAATGGAAACCAGTCGCATTGAAGGGCTCTGTTGGCGGCAATGGCTATATCGACCCGATCGGTGTCATGCGCTTTCACTTCCAGAGCGCTAAGGGCCTCAAGAACCTGGACACAGTGGGCAAATCCGATCCTTACGCCCGTGTCCTTCTATCAGGCATCCAGAAAGGGAGGACAGTCACGTTCAAGAACAATCTGGATCCTGAGTGGGACGAAGTCTTCTACGTGCCAGTGCACTCTGTCCGCGAAAAGCTTGTTGTGGAGGTGATGGACGAGGAGAACGTTGGCAAAGATCGCACCATGGGACAAATGGAGGTCGCTGCCTCCGACTACATTCGTCAGACCGAAACAGGCGAATACGCGATCCACGACAGCAAGAACGATGTCATTGCGGCGCAGCTACGTGTCGGAAACAGTCAGCCGAAGGGCGTACTGAACTTTACTGTTGCTTTCTATCCTACCTTGAACGTAGCAGATCCTGAGGAAGAAGAGGAGAAAGCCGCAGAGGAAGCAGCAACTAATGGAACTAATGGAAGCACTACTACGTCCAGTGCGGCTTCTGTTGATGGTACTCGCCCAACCCGACACACTCGCAGCGATACTGTTGGTACTATCAGCAGCTTGAAATCGACCGCTAGCAAATCGGAGGCAGCTGCAATGCGCAATGCACTCGCTGAGAACGAAAAGGAGCAGGCCGAAGCTGAAGAAGTCAAGCAGCAGGAAGTGCCAAAGATCAAGATCGGACCCGAAGATCTCGTCAACTATGGTGAGCAAATTCATCTCTATTCTGTCACCCGTTTACTAACTATGCCATAGAATCTGGTCTCATCGTCTTCACTATTCACGAAGGTGAACTTGCGCACACCAACAGCTACTTACAGGTTCTTATGGACGACATGAAGTATCCTGCATGGCAAAGTGCAAAGATGAAGACCCGACAACACGCGTTCAACGAGACTGGTGACGCCATGGTCCGAGAGCTGGACTTATCACGCATAACCCTAAGGCTCGTAAACGACTCAGAGGCCAAGGGCGACAAGGATGATAACATAAAGGCCCGTGTCGCAGCACCCACCATTGACACGCTGAAGCGATGTCTGTATACCCCGCAGGTAATCCCGATCAAGGACGAGCACGGCCACGAGAGCAAGATCAAGGTGTCGATGCGCTACCTTCCTGTTAAGATGCAACTTGATCCGAGCGAATCTTTCAACAACCAAGGCAACCTTCGTGTCGAGGTGTTAGATGCTGCCGACCTTCCTGCTGCTGATCGCAATGGCTACTCCGATCCATTCTGCAAGTTCATGCTCAATGGCAAGGAAGTATACAAGACGAAGACGCAGAAGAAGACACTGCACCCAGCATGGAATGAGTACTTTGAGGTTCCTATCATCAGTCGAACGGCGGGCAAGTTTACTTGCGACGTGTATGATTGGGACTTCGGTGACAAGAACGATTTCCTCGGATCTGCCGCCATACCCCTGGAGATACTCGAGCCTTTCCAGGCGCAAGAGGTCACTCTGAATCTCGACGGAAAGAGTGGCGTGGTCAGGCTGAAGATGCTCTTCAAGCCAGATTACATCACACGATCACGACAAGGATCATCAACCTTCAGTGGTACCTTTGCTGCGCCAGGCAAGATCGTCGGTGCTCCGGTGAAGGGCGTCGGCAAGGTCGGAAGCGCGATTGGCGGAGGCATCTTCAGCGGCGCGAAGTTCGCTACACGCGGCTTCAAGCGACGAACTGTCAGCGGAGCTCAGGATGTTCCTGAGGGTGAATTGCGCCCAACAAGTATGGACGTGGGAGAAGGCGAAGGCGTCAGCAGGCCGACCACTGCCGCAAATGGGGCTTATGCCAATGGCGACTCCATCAATGGCATTGTTGGCAGAGACTCGATGCAGCCACCTCGCACACCAGGCGGCCATGACCGAGCGACGAGCTTCAGTCAAGGAAGTCCCGCTGTGAATGGCGAAACAGGCACTGCCTCGATCAGCATTGTCAGTGCTTCTGGCTTTCCCGAGAAGACAAAGCTGGAAGTACATGTTCACCAAGGCAGCAAGCAAATCATCAAGACCAAGGCCATCAAGGCCGAGACTGGCGAGGCCAGCTGGGATGACCAGGAGAAGAGAGTGGAGTGCAATGCCGCTGCCCCGTTCAGAGTCGTAGTCAAGAACGATAAGACCTTCAAGGATGAGACTCTGGGCGAGAACACCTTCTTCATCAACGACTCGGCCTCAGGTGGTGAGCGCGAAGTGCGCTGTGGCGCTGGTGTGGTTGTCATCCGCACCTCATTCCAACCCGCCGAAGCTCGTTCTCTAGCTCCGAGCACACAATCGCCTGCAGGCAAGAAGGCAGGCTTTGGCAGCAAATTGCTCCACGCATCTGGCAGAGACAGAGAGCGCAGTGTTACGCCATCTGGATAGAGTCCGGGAGCTGTTTCCAATACGACAATGGATAGCGTCGTCGAGGAGGAACCGCGTCGAGGACGAAGGGACAGTTTGAAACGCGCATTCACGTTTCGTGGCCGAACGGCGAAGGAGGTAACGAAAGATATCTTCCGAAGAGGCAGCACTAGTTCGAAGCGATCGGCGCAGTCGTTCCGAAGTAACAGCATCTTCACGACTAGGAGCAATATGAGCATGCTGGAGGGCATACCTGGACCCCATCCAATGTCGCCAACTGCGTCTCCGAGAAGCTCTAATGTTGGTGGCATGACGACGCGCAAGGCAGAGAAAAGGAAAAAGTAAACTTGTTCCTAAAATTTGTTATTGTTTTGAGCCTAGGAAACGCAGCAGACCTAGAGTGGCTTGCTGCGGCTGCAGCGTCGGTGTCATGGGAGTCAAGAGAGGCCATGAGATACCATCAATGCGTGTTTGAAAGACAGTGAGCCTGTTTCTTTTTCTTTCGAGTAGAGTGTAGTGTTTTGTATACATTATGTAGTAAGATGAAGAAGTGAAGTCAAATTTAGCCACCTCTCCAGACCGTATACGTGACGTGAAGTGAACTCTGTAAGTAAGAAGCAACACCGAACACCCTGCAAGTTTCTCCTGTACCAATCGCCACGCTAAAGCCCATAAAGATAGAATCAAAAACGATGAGATTGTTAGCATCACGCTGGGAGATGTTAATCAGATTGATGGCTCGAATATTGAGCAGTTCCGCACGACTTTGCTGCCAAACTTGGTGCAGGCGCTGGATACTTGTTTGGCACAGTGTGGGTTGAATTAGGAGCAATCTCTTGTGGGAACTATGTTCTGGCATCTTAGATACTCTCCGCTCACGACGCCATGGTCTTCGCCATTTCGTGGAGACATATGCCAAATCTGATCAGAGATGTCGGATTGTTGACTCTTCATATTTCCAATGCTGTCATGCTTGATAGCTACTCGTAGCCTGTGCCCTCAGCTTCTCTCTCTCAATCTCGTGCGCACTACAGGTTCTCTTCATCCTCCTCAGCATCGAACAGATCGGCCACGCTTGCTGACTGGTACTCAAATTCGCGTTCCTCCTGTACGCCTCCGGCCATGCCGAGTCTAGCGACACGATCATCCACATGGCGGCCTTCCTCATGGAAGAACGTACTGAGCTTATCAGCCAGTCGCAGCATCCTCATTTCGAGGCTCCTCGAATACTCGTCATAGCTTATATGATCAAACATGTAGCGATTGGATGTGTTCAGCAGGAATGTGCAACGGAGAGGATGCCTAAGCAGACGAGCATGCCAGTTTTGGAGCTCGCCACCTCGAAGTCGAAGGAGTATCTCAAGCAGTTTGTGCACATCCTCACCGCTGAGTATGACCTTGGCTGGAAGCACTACTGCATCGTCGTCATCTTCGCCAATGTCATCCTCGTCAATCTTGAATAGTTCAGAGCGACATGTTGGACACGTATTGGCATTCTCGAGCCATTTCTTAATACACTCAAGACAGAATATGTGCCGGCAATCTGTTTGTATAGGTTTGGAGAGCTTACTGAAGCAAATCGAGCAGTCTTGTTGTCTCAGTGGCTCTAGTTGTGCAAAGTAGTCTGTTCTAGTTGGGGGTGCCATATTGAGTTGTTGGAACTGAGAAAGGAGGCCGATCGTCGGAAAGCAGTTCTGGTTGCGATTTTGGTCGTCAATTGCCTACGGTGCGGCCTGGATTGTGAATGGTCCTGGTGTTCTTGGAGATTCTGGCGACTTTGAACAAGAGCTTTATATGGTTCAGAAGCGTGTCGTATCTGAGATCCGATGTCCCTAGACGGATGTAAGACACTCATTGTCGGTGGTGCAAGTAATCCCCGCGTAGTCAGAAAGTCTCGGCCAGTGAGTATCGTCACATCTCGTCCAGGCTGTTAGGAACACTTGGCAAGTGAATGGAGTCTCATTTGTTTGTTGCACGAAGACGGACTCCGTCACTAATCATTGCGTAAGGCAGTTAGTTGCCTCCCGCACTCCTGAGCCATCGAGAGATAGCGAGCAAGTATCTCTGCTGTCTCTCTCTTCCCAAGATACCGTGTGAACTGTCTCTTACTTGGCGTGGTCCTCCTCATCTCCACCTCCTTCGTCGTCTTCGTCTTGGTCTTCATCTTCATGTTCGTCGCCCGAGTCCACCCAGTTGTCGGAGATTTCATCCATCTCATGTACACTCGACGTGTAGTAATTGAAATCGCCCTCCTCCTGGTGACCGTCTCTAAGACCCTCCTTCACAACCCAGTCATCGCCATACCCGATGCGATCCTCGAAGTGCCCATGAATATCCCAAGCTAGTCTCCTGTACCGTCCGTCAAGTTTTCCTAGCTTGAATCGATAGCTGACATGATCGAACTTGTACTGAAGCTGATACGGATCGAAGAAGAACGTGCAGCGCATTGGGCTCCGTACTAGGCGACCATACCAGCGTTCAACCTCACGGCTGGTGCTAAAGATGTGAACGTATCCCTTGAGTAGTGTCTGTACCAATCCTCCGCTCAGAACGACCTTCTCCGGCACGTTGACGCTCTCCGTAGTATGACTCAAGTCCACGTTGTACAGGACATGATCTTGGTGCAGCGCGCGTCTGGCAATACGATCCCCACGATTCTGAGATCGAAGGTACTGCTTAAGGTCGAATGCCAGTTGGTTGTGCCGTCGCCGTCTGTCGCTCTCGGGAATGTTGGCGGAGTTGTGATAGGTGATGTGGTCAAAGCACCACTTCATTGATTCATTGTCGAACGTGAACGCCAGGCGAACGTCTAGTTCGAGAATATCCTGTGGCCAACGTGGCTGTGCGAGCACAGGGCCATCGCCCAATCCGAGGATCGATTCATGTAGTCTTTTGCCAGTGAGGTATACCATACCATCGTCGGCAATATCGTCCTCCTCCTCGTCCTCCTCCTCGTCCTCGTCCTCGTCGTCGCTCTCAGCATCGTCTGAGTCCGCCGATTCGACATCGCGATCGTTCCCATCACCTTCAAACAGCTTCCAGCGACAGGTTGGGCATGTGTTTGCTCCTTCTGTTCCTTCTAGCCATGTTTTGAGGCACTCGAAACAGAATACATGTCGGCAGGCGACCTGAGTAGGCTTGACCATCTCTTCATAACAGATCGAACACTCACCCTCTGCCAGTGGTGCGAGCTGCTCAAGGTAATCATCTCTGCTGAGTAGCGCCATAATGATGTTGCTCTCCGTCTTCGAATAGTGATGAATTGATCTCGCTTCTCCGTCGTAGGGCGTGCCAGTTGCTGTGAGAAGTCGGCAGCGTTCGTGTTCGTCGACACCTGGGTGCTTGCTACGATGGTCTGTGAAGATCTGGGGCGTTCTAGCGAGTCGGGTGGGCTAGCGAAGGCCAGATTGGTCTTGTATATTCTGGCGTCACGTTGTGTCGGAAGTGAATGTTCCAGCACTCGCTTCAGCCGCACTTAGTAGCCACGTCTTGTAAGGAGTGAATATCTCGACGCCTCGATAGTGGAGCTAGCGATGATCCCGATGGTTCGAACAGGTGAGTGAGCGAATTTTACGTTTTCTCCTTCTGCCTCATCACTTCACCTCCGCACCGCTAAGACGTGACCATGGAGGTCGAGCGATCCTGCATAAAGTCTCGGAGTCTTCGACCCTGTCCGCCCGGGCAATCGACCCAAAGCCTGACCTTCCTAGCGTAGACATGTGAGCATATTGAACGTGTCTGTAAGCAAGCTGCCGCTCGAGACAATGATGTAGCAAGAAGTCTTCTCATGTTTCCAGGGAGCTAAGCTATTGCCCATCCTGCTCTTCTCGTATAGTCTTTACTCTCTGCAATCGAAATTTTCTATCTCCCCACAAGACGTAAGCTACCACGATACCGGAAGGTATCATAAGTATAGCTGATATTATGATCGGCCACCAGAAGCGCAAGGTGTTACCATCGATGTCTTTGATGTTCATGCCGAAGATGCCAGTCGCCAGAGTCAAGGGCAGATAGAAGGCCGCTAGGACAGTGAGCTGTGTTGCGCGTTCGCTATTCTTGATGCTTATTTGAGAATCCCGAGCCATCAGCTCGGCTAGCTGGAGTGATTTCTGCATCTGATCCATCGATATTTGTGCCAAAACCATTTGCGAACTCTCGTTAAGTATGAAAGTGAGCTGAGAGGCCTGGGTGTCGATGTCGATATATCTCCTTTCGGCCAGTGAGCAGAAGTGGTGTGATCGCATTCCTCGAATACCCGCTCCATTGTATGCATGTTTTGTTAGCCACTCGAATACTTTTTTCTGGGTGTCGGCCATCTGGCTACGGCGGCGCGCCAGCCGCGTCCGGCAACCTTTGATGTGCGCTAGTTGCTGTGTGCTGGAGAGTTTGCTCAACTTGTCGTCCAAGGTTCGATAATCTCGCGCCAGATCTTCGAAACATTGCGGCCAACCTGAGCATGTAAGCGCCATTGCAAGAACCGATCCTACTCTGGCATAAGGTGGGCTATGCTGGTCGACTCCCATGCGGACTTGCACTTCTGGTGCATCAAGTGCGGCCGTGACAAGATCGCCGAGTCTGCTGCCCACGATGGGAACCTCCACACCAGTGATCACTCCCGGTGACTTGGGCAGAGAATGCATCGCATCTCGAACCAGAATGACCACGCATCCTGACGCCGACTCAGTGCAGGAGATTCTTGCATGGGCGTCGCTCAGCCGTTGAGGCGCAACGGTGAGGGATGGACCTAGTTTGAACAGAACGTACTCGCTCGTAAGTTCCTTAATCCATACACCCTCTAGGTGGCATAGCAAGTGGCGTGGGCGAAAAATTCGGTCATGAGGTCGTCGGAAGCGTGGAAAAATATCGAGCATGTTTTGGCTATAATCCGAACCGTGCAGTTGATGAGGTTCAAAGATATGTTCGACGAAGAAGTGCGGGTCGATCGAAATACTGTGCCCCCACCCACACATAGTTTTGAAGTCCAGTCTGGATCCATTGAGTACCACATGCGGCGGCATGTCGGGGGAAGGTACAATAATGCCAGGTGGAATCGGTACAGAGGTATCGTCCTTCTCCAGCCACGCCTTATAGTCATCTTTCTCCTTAGAGATGTTAATTTCTTTGTACCTGCTATACATCAATGTTCCGATCTTCTGTAGGTAAGCTAGCTGTCCTGCCATCCATCGTCGTTGTATGACCGGCTTCGCTAATTCAACAAGTTCGTCTCCGTAGGAGTTGTCGTAAGAACGATCGAATGTCGGGAAGTTCTGTCGCAAAAGTTGGACCAATCCTTGCTTCGGATCATGCAGAATGGCGCGTTCATCCCGCAAAATGCTATCGTCCATTTGACCCAGCAAACCAAGCACCTCATCGCTCGTTGCACGTCTACCGCCACCGTCCACAGAACTGGCTGTGGCCGCAGTGTCAGATGTCCCTGATAAAGCACGCTGAGCTTGAAGTGTGATCTCCTTGACCTCATTGATCTCCTTGGTCCTCGCAGCCTCGTCTCTTGGATCACTTGCGGCCTCAGCCTCAATTCCTCCAGGAATGTTGTTGTGCATTGGATTGTCGTGCGCCGTAGCCTGTGGCTCTTGAGCTACTTGGCTATGCTGAACTGGCACTTCACTTCCATGGGCCATGGCAGTACTCTTGGCTGCGAAGGCTCTCTGACCAGGAGCATCGCTGATCTCATCAGTATCTGAAGGTATTCTCTGTTTTCCTTGCTTCTTCAACGACATAGCATGCTGTGCTGACTCATGGTTACCCGTCTCAGTTGAAGCTTCAGGACTTCCCTCTCCAGAAGTCGTCTTTGAATCGGCCATTGTCCAAATATTGTTCATAATAAGGGCAGTAATGTAAATTTTCATCAGGCTGAGGCCCAGCGGTTTGAATATTGCGCGGTAGTGTCCAGACCCAGCCACATCATGCACAGACGCCACAATCACACCCGAATAGGTCGAAGGATTCCGGCAGCTGCAGAATCTCGGAGCGTGAGCTGGACGACCTTCGCTTCTCGCTTGCGTGTGTAATGAAAAGTCGAAGAGGTATTGCATTTGAGACGTCCCAGGTGCCAGGCGGCTTCGTTTGAATATCTTTTTCATTTCTTTCAAAGTCATAAGTGACTGATCGGTATTTACAGCTGTGTTCGCGAGCAATACGCGGTTCTCGACATATCCTTCTGTCGTTTTTCAGAGCTGCCCATCCATGAGCATTCTCAACGAAGTCGCTTTTGCCTCCCATTTTGGTCCATCTATACCATGCCCATGCAGCCAGCAATGATCGCACACTCATTCCCGTCTATTCAGACTTCTTCTCCTCCTTATACCCTGTCTTCTCATCATCCTCCGCCTCGTCCTTGAGTAGCTGTTCTCGCTTCTCAGCTGCCGGACTCTTATGCTCTTTCTGCTCAGACAATTCTTCCTTCGTCTCTTCTTCCTCCTTCTTCACATCCTCCTTCGCTGCGGCCTTCTTTGCTTTGCCTTTACTCCTCTTCTCGCCCACATACTTGATACTTCTGGTCAGGCCCGATGTGAACACTCCTTTGACACTCTGCATAGCCGCAGGCCAAGCCACAGTTTTTCGAACACAAGTCGCCATCACTTCAGCCAAATCTGGTTGCTCTGCAATGCGCCTCTCGAAATCTCCGCCTTCTCTTCTCTTGAATCCTGTTGGGTCTTCGTCTTCTTGGCTCTTCAAGATGTCGTCAAAAGCAGAACCAGGTAGCTGAAACTTCTTCATGTATTGGAAATACAGCTTTCTTCGGAAGTCCTGCGGTAATCGTCGAACCATGTTGCCGCGTTTCTGAGGGTCCATATCCTGAGTCAAAGTGAGACCATCTTGACCTCCTAGAACGTCTTTGAGACGGGTGAGAGTTCCAGTATGACGGATCGCGTCTTCCTTTTCCCAGCCATAAAAGTTCGGTGTTCGAGAATCGGTGAAATTCACATTTGGCAAGTTTTCGATTAGAGGAACGTAAAGCTGTCGGAATCCAGGGAGCTGGGCGCCAACAATATTGGAGACTTTGTTTGGAGCTTCCGAAGCGATCATGGAGTGCATTCGTGGGTCGCCGAGGTATGAAAGGCTTGTTATGCGTTCGTAGAGCTGCTTCTCGGTGAATTGTTTTGGTAGCATGAGAAGTGCTGTTCGAAGGGCGGAGATCAAGTTGACCTGATTTGACAAGCGCATCCTGGGATCGTCGCGGAGAATCTTCACGGGCTTCTGTAATCGTCCTGCCAAGTACAAGGTGTTCCAATCGGTCAAGTCTTTGGCCAAAGTGTCAAGATGCACAACACCATACTTGATCATGATGCCGTTGACTGTGATGTAAGGGTTGTAGTAGAGACCAGCTCCCCAACCATCCTGCATCCACGATACAAGGCCTGAGCTAAATGGCATGTGTTTGAGTCCGGAGTAATGATGTGGGTTTTGCTGTAAGTTCAAGCTATGCCAATGTTGCGTGTGGCTGACACCAAAGATGAAGTCGATGATCTTCGCGCCCCCCTTCTGCCAGTCCTCGACAGCCTTTGGAGGATGCGGATGTGGACTAAGCGATTCACTGCCTGTGCTCGAACCAGAAGACTTTTGACCAAAAACACCAGATCCGTAGGCGAAAGCATATCGAATAGGAGCTCGGAACTGCCACAACACTTGTCTTAACGACTCCTTGAAGTCCTCGTTGATCTTGATGTGCTGGTTGTATCCAAAGAAACGATGTGGCAGATCAGAGAAATTGCTGATGTTGTAGTCGGCATTCTCTTCCCAGCCTGGTGGAAGACTCTGCATGGGACTGTCTGCTGCAGTGCTGTGTCCTGCTGTTGTATCCTTCAATGCATTCTTCTTCTTCTCGCCCAACTGTGCAGCCTTCTGATCTCGTAATGAGTGGTAACCCTCATTGCTCTCTCCAGCATTGTAGGCTTCTGTTGCAGCTTTCCGCTGCGCTTCCTTCTGGTCTCGTAACCGCTGTGCCAGAGAGAAGGATCGTGTTTGGTGGGCTGATGGGAAATATTGAGGCCGTGACTGCCATGCTGCGTTCGCCAGGAAGAAGCTAGGAAGTCGGTAAGGACGTACAGCCGCGCCAAGTAAGGAATGCGGGAGAGACATTTTGGCGGAAGATGGATGTTCGAGGAAGAGGAAGTATACTGTATGCTGTTGCTATAGCGCCAATTGGTAGTCCATAGTCGCCAGTCTACAAAGGGAGGAGCAACGTATGCGATCAATACGTGCAAAGAAGAGTAGAGAGAGTGAAGAACGAGAAGGGAATGGAATGGCAGAACTCCCTCGTAGAGTGAGTGAGAAGGAAAGCGTGATGAGATGGAGCTGTTCGCTGTTCGCTGTTTCGCTGATCGCAGCTTCCTTCGTCTGACGTACTGTGTACCTGCCTCATACGGCCCGTTCCGTGGTAAACAATCGCGGTCAACACTGATCACTTTCACTTCCCGACACACTATTCGACGCGCCCAACACTCACTCACTCCTGCAGCGATCTTGTTGATGGCCATGTCGGCAGTCTCGAGCGAGATGGACTCGTTCGTCGCGCGATTGACCACTTTCGATCAGCCTCAGCAACTCACGAAGCGACGCGCCAGCTCCAACACCAGCAAGAGGAAAGCCGGAAACACTGTTGAATGGCCTCATGCGAACCCGTCCAAGGAGGCTGTACGTCGATACTCTATGGTATCGACTCAAGTAGACTTGCTTAGCCACTAACATATGCTATAGCTCGCCCGCGCTGGATTCTTCTACCGACCAGCATCGGACTCGAACGACAATGTCCAATGCTTTCACTGCGGCGTTAAGCTCGATGGCTGGGAAGAGACCGATGATCCAGTGTCAGAACACGTATCACACTCGAGGAACACATGCGCTTGGGCTACAGCGATCAGTGTCACGAGAGAGGAAGGTTCTACCCAAGAACCCGAAACACGCGATCCGCTAGGCGACGACCTGTACGCTGCACGAAAGGCGACTTTCGCGACGGGAGCTGGCTGGCCACACGAGTCCAAGAAGGGATGGAAGTGCAAAGTTACAAAGTTGGTGGAGTCAGGATGGTGTTGGGATCCCAGTCCCGAGGGTGATGAACCAGATGGAGTTACTTGCTTCTACTGCAATCTCAGCCTGGATGGATGGGAACCCAAAGATGACCCTTTCGTGGAACACAAGAAACGAGAACCGCAATGTCCGTTCTTCTCGCTACTCGAACACTACCATGGATCGGCGGAACCACCCAAGAAGAGCAGGGCCAAGAGCAAGGCAAGAGGTAGCACCGCGAGTAACCCTAGTAGAATTAGCACCCAAAGCGCGATGACTGCGGCGAGCGATGCGTTGAGCTTGAGGGACAGCCTTGGAGATATCCCGATGAACAGCAGTCTGGCACATGTTGATGATAGTATCATGACTGCAGGCACGACAGCCTCGACGGTTACTGCGACAAAGGGCAAGAAGAAGGCGACGAAAGGTAGAGCAGCCTCGAAGAGTACAAAGAGCAGAAAGAAGGTCGTGAAAGAAGAGGAGGAGAAAGCAGTACAATATGCTGGAGAAATGGAAGAAGAGGTGGCGCCCGCAAAAGCCCCAAGAAGAGCAGGCCGTAGCTCTAAGCAACCTACGGTTATCGACTCGTCAGTGATTGAGATCAGCTCGATCGAAGTGATTCCACCTAAGAAGACGACCCGGACGAGAAAGCCAAAGTCCCATCCTGAGCCAGAACCAGAACCAGAACCAGAAATCGAACCAGAACTTCCAGATGAGGGACCTACGATACCACAGACTCCTGATGCAGAAGCGATCGCGCAGGCTCGGCTTAGTGCAGTATCTGCACAACTCCAAGACGAGCTTGAGAATTCTGTTGATAATTTCGGAGATGATCTTGATCAGTCTACACCTGTTGTGGAGCAAGCGAAGCCGAAGCGAGGAACCAAGCGGACGTCAGATGGTCTGCGAAAGCAACAGGACACTAGCAGCCTGCTTGAAGTGGACGCGCCATCGAAGCCCGAGCCAGCGCCCAAGGCTAAGCGAGGACGAAAGCCAAAGCAGGCCTCGACTTCTTCAGAGGAGGCTGTGGAAGATGCTGTGCCAATCTACGAGGACCGAATAGAGCTCGATCCTGTAACAGCCAGCCAGGACGCCGAAGCCGACGGTGAGAATTCCCAGCCCAAGAAAGCGCCTGCAAAGAAGGGCAAAGGCAGACCAAAGGGGAAGAAGAATTCATCCGCGCGGTCATCAAAGGCGGCCATAGTGACGGGTCTATACCTTGACGAAACAGAAACCGCTGAAGACCTAGCACGAGAAGAATTGGAAATCGAGCAAGTACTCGAACGCATCGCCTCAGAAGAAGCAGTCTCACAAGAACCCAATGCAGCAGCCGTACAAGCCGAACAGGAATTGATGAACGAATACGGACCGTCCCCAATGCAAGATCGTCGAAGTAAAGAGTCTTCCGAAATGCAACAACTCCGAGACGAAGTTGCCGCAGAAGCCGAGAAAGCTTTCTCTCCATCTCGCGTCGATTTACTGCGACAGTCTTCGCGTATGCCTGGCGGGTTCGGCAATACTCCATCTCCTAGTGGAAGCGATAAAGAGAATGTTCCTTCATCTGTCATAGAGCCGATGACAGTACAAAAAGCTCGACAACCTGTCTTATTATCCCCATCGAAGACCACAACGAGAATCCCGCTTGCTCCTGGCACACCAAATCGATCCCCGTTCAAATCTTCCAATCTTTCTCCATCGAAGACCGTCTCGGGACTGCAGAGTGCTGTTCCCTGGAACGCTATCGATCTCGATACTGTCCTTTTGCCTACTCCACAGTCTAGTCCAAGTAAAGTTGAAGCTGAGCTCGTGGCTGCTGCGGGTCAATTGACGAGTCCTGAGAAGAGAATGAGCGTCGAGGAGTGGGTCAGGCACAGGGCAGGGGAGGAAGAAAAGGTGTTGAGGGGAAAGTGTGAGAGGATGGTTGAGGCTTTTGAGAAGCAAGGTATGAGAGGTTTGGAGAGTTTGAGTGGAATTGATGTTGTTGGCTGATGTGCAATGGGTATGGGCGATGAGTATTTTCGTACAGGGCTATCAGTAACGATCAATGAACGCCTGGCGTTATTCGGTTGTATAAGAGGTTCAATGGGTTGGAATCCGAGAGCCTCCGTTGTTCATACGCGTAAGATTTGAATATGAGAATATGTTTGAACTCTATCCGCCTTCTGGCATTTGGCTACTTTTCGGAATTCTGCAGGGCTGCAATGGTGGCGTAAATGTTGCTTCGCTATTGGTGGTCTCTTGCATCGTGGTGGCTGTGCATTGAATCTGGCTGGGAATCGACTTCATATGCTGGTATTCTGCTCCCCTTCGTCATCTGGAATATCTCTGGTTCGGTACACTCTGCGAGGTGGAGTGCACCCTTCGCAAGACAAATACTGACAGCGATACGGCTGTGCTCCCGCCGGCGTGGTATCTGAGGTTTCGCAGAGATGCACAGATCGTGCCTACCGACATAGTCAGAACTGCACGAACGTTCACTTACAAGTTCTTGGGGCACTCGAGCGACCCGTCATGCGGCTGATCGATACCAAGACACGAGAATTTGTGGAATTCCTGGGAGGTCACCCGGAAGAATCAGAAGATGTACCTGACAAGTACTACATCCTATCACATCGGTGGGGCAAGGACGAGATCACCTACAAGGACTATAACAAACGCCGAAACCGGGAGAGCGCTGGTTACAAGAAAGTGAACGATTTCTGTACATTTGTCCACGAAAAGCATGGTCCGAGCTATGTCTGGATTGATACATGCTGTATTGACAAGCGGTCGAGTGCTGAGCTATCGGAGGCTATCAATTCCATGTACGACTGGTTCAGATGGGCAGATGTCTGTTATGTTCATCTTGCCGACGTTACGTATCGGTTGCAAGACCAAAAGCCCGATAATCTTGTGGAACAACTAGACTCTTCTGAGTGGTTCAACCGTGGCTGGACGTTACAAGAACTGCTAGCACCGACTCATGTAGTGTTTCTAAACAACCAGTGGCAGGAAATTGGTTACACGATTCCTAGCTGGGAGGATCCGACTTCAGAAGAGTATGTAGGGCTGCTAGATTTGAGCACTGAAATCAGTCGGATTACTGGCATACACGTCGAATATGTCAAACACCCTGATTATACATCCGGTGCGTCGGCGGCTTGCAGACTAAGCTGGATGGCGGGTCGCGAGACTTCGAGGATAGAAGACGAGGCTTACTGTTTGATGGGCATACTGGGAGTCAACATGCCATTACTCTACGGGGAGGGAGCCGGGGCTTTCAGACGATTACTGGCAGAGCTCATCAGGACTTCAGACGATGATTCGATTTTTGCGTGGTCATCTGAGCAAGCAGGCCCAAAGAGTGTCATACCACGGAGATCTGTGCCCTTCAGGAATTGCAGTAACATCGCCTTGCAAGATTCTGGTCCATCTTCTCATACCTATGCGATAACGAATAAGGGTCTTCAATTTCGATCTTGTGTCAGAAAGCTTGAGGTGTCAGTCAATTTCTCGCGATTTGTTTTCGACGATAGTCTTGAGTTCATCGGCGTACCGCTCAGCTGCGCTGCGGGTAGTTGTGCTGATAACCTTAGGCCTTCGTGGCTTTATCTGGGTAAGAAGAAGGATGCGAGGAGATGGCAGAAGTTCAGCTTTGGTCCACACTATAGTGTGACGGACATCACAGACCCGGCAGAGGAGCATGTAATGGTTGATCTGCTGATCGATACATATAGTGATAGATATGCTACTCGTGAAGAGTCATAGCTGTTGCACAAACCGCGTGTCTTTGGCGTGCAGTCTTTCCTAGACACTCTCTTTGGCTGCTTCATTGGACAATGCTGTTGTGCTCGGTTGTTGCAACGATCCCTAGGTGAGCAGTCTGAGCTGTTGGTATCGATGAATATTCCAAACGACCAAGAGGTGTTTCATGGCTTTAGCGATAATCGATGCGGGCCATTGTGGAAGTAGGACAGTCACGACAGACTGGATTCTGGTCTATCATTGAGCGATGGTGAGTATGGGACATCGACACTCGAGGCGTATAGTTGTTGATCGATCTGTTGCTTTTGATGTGCAATATGCATTGACTTCCTTGTTGAGATCAATATCGAAGTTGTGCGTGCCCAAGAATTAGAAGAGACTAGTTAATGACCACACGCACAATGAAGATATTGAAATTCAATATTCGAAATGATATCAAAGTGTGTGTGCGCGTTTGAAGTCAGTCGGAAGCGGGTGGCTGATGTGGGTCTGAGTTATTCTAAGGTGCAAAACTATTAGTAAAGCTCGGACGATTTCTAATATGGCTCTCGAGCAAAGGGTATTCTACCTCCTACCGCATACCTCCTCCGATCGTCCTATAAGTCTTGTATATATCAGCGCCTAATATATATTATATAGGCTCGAAAGTATTAGACTATTCTGCTAAGCTACTCCTACGTTGTCGATCGAGAGGTATAATCTAGAAATCCGATATTCGACCTCGTAAAACCGGCTTTTTTACCTCTTTTTAGAACCTCGAAAAACATAAATATTAAGTAACCGATCGATAGAGCGAGCATATGCGATACTTTCGTTATACTACGTATATAGGATGCGACCTCGTCGTCGCCTGCAAAGTGGAAAACAACGTCGAAGAAGTACGTTTTCTACCCTGTCACACTAGTTAGTTGTAATCCCTGTTTTACTAATCCTTTTGCACTTTTGAATACCGAATTTCGTGGGTCTGCCAAGCGGAGGATGTATGGACTTCATCTTGCCATTGCCTGAGCACTCAGTCAGCACAGCAGGTTCCAATGAGTCTTCCTGGGACACTTCGACTCCCAGTCATTCGCAAGATGTGAACTCGTCACAACTGAAAGCTCCAACACTAAACGGCAACCACTCTTCTCGCTGAATGGAGGCATTGACTTCTCGTTCCTGGATTGCAGCGGCCATTTCAGCAGGAGGTCTGTTACTGCCGCCACCACCACCTCTATTACAAACAGGCAGAGTCTTGGTCTGTCCTTGAGATCCTTTACAAGCTCTCTTGCTTGTCGATTTCGGTGCACTGTGGCCTTTGTCGACACCAACATATTCCTGGCACACAGCATGTAAATTCTCTCCACAGTTACCATCAAGCTTCGCAGTGTCACCACTTTAGATACGGATGTCAGCTTTATACTAAGAAGTCCAAGACTAAGACTTACAAGTTCCCATTAATGCCAGCGATATCATTCTTGATCCCATGGATTTGATTACCAGTAATGATAGCATGGCGTGGAGAACGTGCCTTATTGTTTGGGCAGTTCCCGCAACTCCGATACAGATGGCTGACATTGAAGTAGCGGCCATTCTGAATAGTGACTGTGCCGCGACCATCGTGTTGCACGAACTTGTTCGGAGCATTATTGGCTCCTCCGCCTTCGATGAGCACTGTGCCGGGATTCATGACTTGCACGGCTTCTGTGGCGATCACATACAGCATGTCAGCTCCTGTCCTTTGGGACTGTTTGCTGACATATGGTGAAAGAGAGGCTGCCAACATGCTTACCATCACAAAGTCCTCGAAACCAGACATTAGTCAGAGTGCAAGATCCCAAACACAAGACACAACTGATCTGTTTCGTGCCGCATATCACATTCGAAATCGAAGCACCGTCTTCTAGGATGAAAGTTGAAGCAGAACGATCATACTCTTTCGAGAGATCACATCGCTGACCACGATCATACTCCCACATTTTGAAGTCTACCTTGCCTTTGATGACTCGAGGAGCTCTGAGAGCTGTGTAGCCTTTCGACTTGGGGATTGCGATGGGACCGCCTCCAGCATTAGCATTGGCGGCGTTGATGGCGTTCTCCTCTTGGATGGAAGGACAGATTACCAAGGCGAGAGTAGCGAGGAAAGCCAGGAGTCGTGACATCTTCGATGGTATGGTTGTCTACATTTGCAATTTGAGAGCAGAGAGCGGCATTCGTGAAGTACTGGGCGCATCGTTATTATAGAATATTCATACAAGCACAAGTCGCTCACTCGTACCTCAGCCTCACTGTCTGCGATCATGGGGTTCTGATATCGTTAGCATGCGTCAGCGCGTGGAGGTCAGTCCGCGGCGGGCTTGTTGACTAAACCCAATCGCGGACAGCTGATGGCTTGGTCTGTGCACAAGCGCAGAAAGGGTGCATGCTCACGCTAGGACACACTATCCGTCCTACATGCACCTTCTGAAACGGCCTTAGGCACGTAGTTTTAGCTCTCTCTCTCTTAATCTAAGTAATTTAAATACTACAAAGTATACTAAGTCTAGATTAACTAATAGTATTAATAGATAGATTAAAAATAGCAAATAGAAAGGCTACAAACAAGAGTAAAAGTATTGTTGCAAGCTCTTTAAAAGCAACTGTTTTAGAAGACGAACTTAACTTTAAATAAGACTCTTTTATAAACTAATTTATAAACTAATTTTTTTAAAAATAAATCTAAAAAGTTCCTTAATTAAATAAAATAAACTTTTAGAACTTTTTTAACTAAACTCTAGGTAATATAGCCTTTTAATAGCTAGCGACTATGCCGCCTCTACCTAGTATAGATATAATACTTAAATAGTAGTAGATCTATAAAATCTAATATAATATTTTTTATATTTATTAATAAATAGCTATACTAGCTATACTAACTATTAAACTAACTATTTCTTAGAATAGCCTTATAGGTAAGATATCTATTACCTTTTAATACTAGATTAGAGACAAGATAGTAGACTAAAATATAAAAAATACTTTTATTAATAATATCTAAAAAAGTAACTTTAATATACTAGACTTACTAAAGCTATTACTATAAAATTAAAAAGTTATAGATTATAGCAAAATATAGGAAGTTATTAATATAAGTAGCTCTTTCTACTAATAGTATATTAAAAGTAAATATACTATAATTTCTAATATTATAGTATAAGTAAGATATATAAAAGTTTAGAAAAATCTCTATATTACTTTTTATACTAATAAGCTAGAAGCTAGTAGTATAATAAAGCTTAGTAATAGAATTAGTATATTTATACTTTAAATCTAGAAATAGTAGAAGAAATATAACTAGAATATAGCTCTTTACAAAGTCGCTATCTTATAGTACTAATATATACTCGATAGTAGAAGTCTATTAGAAGCCTATTAGTAATACTCTTAGTATCTCTATAATAAGCTTACTATTTAGAAAATATATAAGTAGCTTGCTTATTCTTAAATATTAGTACTATCTACTCTACTAAATAGAGCGCCTATAGTACCTTTAACTCTAAATATAGTAGGTTTAAGAAAGTAATAGATTATATAATTTAAAGCTAAAATAAAAAGAAAAGTATATAAGAATTATAATAAAAGCTAGTATAAATATAACTAGAAGTATTTTATAGATTATATATACTCTATTTATAGAGGCGACTATTATAAGGCTTTATACTCTTAGTTACTAACTAAGAAAGTAAAAAAAGAGTAATATTCTAGAACTCTAGAATATAAAAGTAATAAATTTAAATATTCTAGAGTTTGTAGATTACTTCCTATACTAGTATCTAGATACTCTAATATTATTATATATAGTATAGACTAAGAAAATATATATAAATTAATTTATTCCGAGCCTTTAGATCTATACAAACAAGTAGAGAATAAAGAAATACTACTTTTCGACTAAATTAATAAAAATATACTAGAAGTAATATTTATAAATAATTAATTACTTATTACTAAGGCTTTTAATAACGTACTAAGTACTATATCTAAGTATAATATATATATATCTAGAATACTATTACTAGAAGGCTTAATACTTCTAAAGGTAGATACTTAGTATAATAGTATAGAAGAGTTTTCTAGACTTTTAAAAATATTACTAGTAGACTATATTAAGTATAGGGTAGATCTTAGTCTATTACCTAATAGTAGGTATTGCTTTAACTTTTAAACTAAGAGTAATAGACGATTAGTATAGAAATGCAAGAACTCGAATTATAGAAGTACTATATTAGATCTAAGTAAAATAACTAATTAAATAATAGCTAACTTTATAGCTAGTAGAATTACTAGAGTTAAATCTAGTAAATAGGTTGTTCTATTACCTTAGAGCCTAGTTCCGAAGCACGATAGTAGATACTATAGAATTTATAACTTATTCTACCTAGTAGGCCGATTAATTAATAACTTAATATCTAAGGTATATATAGCTATCTTATATACTAAATAGAATAATATTCTCTCTCTAATTCTATAGGTAGGTCCTAATATAATAATTATTAATAGAAATATTAAAAGTATATTTAGAATAGTTCCTATTACTATATACTAGTATTAGTTACTTGTATTTATATAGAATAGAGTTAAATATAAAGAAAACTACCTTCTATTTAGTCTTAGAATAGCGCTCTTTCTATCTAACCTATTTGTAGAAGCTCTATATTAGATAGTAGCTCGCAAGCTTTCTAAAGGTATACTTATAGTCTACTACTTAGATAATTTTATTTTTATTATACTATATATTAGAAAGTATAGTCTAGTTGGACTATCTGAGAGACAGCCCCTAGGGATCAGAACATATAATATAGGTCACGTAACAATAGGTCGCGTGACTTATCTAATACTCTACATCTTAGGAGGAGATGCAACCTATAACTAACTAATACAATTAACACAGTTGGTTCCTATCTGACGCTTCTACTTCTATCGCGTATTAAGACCCTTCCTACACGTCGTAGGCGTGTGTATTGTCGTCCTATTTCGATAGGTTATAAGCCTAGGTTTGTAGAGGAAGTATCAGATAGTAATAGTTGGCCTTTTCTAATAGTAGGACACGAACCTGCGATAAAAGGAGTATTAGGAGACTCGAGGTATACCTATCTGCACTACTAAGAAGATATAGAAGATCCCGGCGAGTTCTGGACGTTCCTATAGGTAGATAAGATAGAGAAGAACCTAGTAAGGCACACTTAAGGAGCAGAGCTCAAAAGGTATAAAGAGGAAAGGGTAAGCTAGAGGCCAAAGCACTATCTTATATAGATAAGACTTAACCTCTATACTAGAGTACTACTAATACCTTAGAAAGGTATATCCCTCTAAAAAGAGACTATTTAAGTCTATCTATAAGTATAGATAAGTAGAAAGTATAGGAAACTATACTAAGCTTATCTAAGAGAGAAGAAAGAGAGTCTTAGACTAGGAAAGTAGCTATCTAGAAATTGCTACTAAAATTATTTAAAAGAGTATTAATTTTTAGAGTTTAGTTTTTAATATTTTAGGTAAAATAGATTAAGAGCAAGGAAGTAGATTTGGAGGTAAGAGAGCTATACTAGTCCTATTAAGAGAGAACTAGAGGCTATAGTTCAGACTATAGAAAAACAACCTAGAGGGAAAGAAGATCTTCTAGGTAATCTTAGACCTAAGAGATACTAAAAAGGAAATATTATAGACTTCCTAGTTAGAGGAGTCGTCCTTATTATCTATAAAGACACCTAATAGTTTCCTAGGGCTAGAACACTTAAAATTTAGCCTATAGTAGAGGAAAGCAAATACTTAGGCAATCTATAAGCTAACTAAGTACCTAGGGCAGGATAATTAGAATAAGGTAATAGAGGAGAAGAGGGCCTTTAATATCTAGACAACCCTATATAACAAGTATAGTAAGGTCTAGTAAGCCTATATAATAGCTATTATCTAGGAGTATATAAACTTCAAGATAGGACTAGAAGATAGAATTAGAAGCTTATAGGTCTACTTTAGGAACCTAGGTAGAAGGATAGTAGAGATTAACTAGAGAGAGTCTTACTATAAGACTCTAGAAACAAGGATTAAGCATCTACTCTTCTTCCTACTAGATAGATACAAGAGTACTAGACAGACTATCCTAGCTTAGAAGAACCTAATACTAGAGGATATCCTCTAGATACTAGAAGTAGAAGAGTCTATAGACTAAAAAGAGACGGCTATATTTGCTAGGAAAGGTACCTAGCGACTACTAGAATGTTTCCTCTATAAGGGACTATATACCTAGAGGGAATGCCCTAGACTCGAATAGGCAAAGAGGGCTACCAAGTCCTATCAGGCCCTAGGGACCTAACCGAATAGGGTCGAAAAGAGACCCTCTCCGACACAAGCTAGGAGGAGTTCTTTACTTAATAAGGATAAGCTAAAAGCAGTAGTAAAAAGACTCTAGCTCGAAGTACAATCTCTTAAGAAATCAAGTAAGAAATACCCAAAAAAGGCTTTTATAGTATAAGATATAGAGTCGCTAACTACTTCAGACCTATCCTAGACTCTATCTAAGGATAAGGATGTTAATAAAGTAGCCTACTCTACTATAGAAGCCAAAGGCAAGTATAGACTATTAGAATAGCTACTTAACTCTTATACTTCTACCTATATAACTAACTAAGAATTACTTTTTAGGGAACTAAAGCCTCTTTAGGCTAGAAAGTAGATTAAGGTTAGGGGTAGCTATCTAATAGCTATATATATAGGAAAAGCGGTAATAGGGGGCAGGAAGGGCAAATAGATTATACTAAGGGATATTCTTTTTGTACCTAGACTTAGAGTAAATCTTGTTTTATAGAATTAGTTTAGTAAGTAGTTCGGTATTTAACTACTAAAATTCATACTTGTTTTAGCCTCTAGAAAAGTAGTTGTCTAGACAAGAATGTTAGGAAGAGTCCTATTTATTAAGGAAATTAATAAGAGTCTAGCTAAGTCTATTAGGCCCCGAGGGCTCGACCAAAATCAAGTATACTTCTTATAGGAATTAATAGATAAAGCATATACTTTCTATATATTAGAGAGTACCTAGAATTAGTAGGAGCTCTAGCATCGAAGGCTTATATATTTTAGGGAGAAGGTAGTAAAGGACCTTTACTAGGTCTTAGATTTAAAGAGCCTAATACTAATTCCAAAGAAGCATAGAGTATATAGGGTCTATACAATAGCAAAGATAAAGTAGTATAAAGGGAAAGAGATATAGCAGAAGCCCTAAAGGCTAGCTCTTATATCTATTAATATCTATAGACCCCTACCTATCTTAAGATTAGGATTCAAATAGTAGCTTGAAATTGTTAACAACTTCTTAAGAAAGAAGTAGGCCTTCCTACTAAAGTTAAGAATAGATATACTACCTACCCTCTACTAATAGAAAAGGAATGCGGAGCTTTAATCTAGAAATTCTCTCTAAGTAGTAAGGAGTAATAGAGCTAGGGAGCTTCTCGCTATACTAAAGTAGTAGAAGAGAGAGAATAGAATCTCTTTCTATACTACTAAGGCATATAACTCTATTTAGAATAGAGTTGTTAAAAGGTCGATCTAGACCTCTAAAGAAAGAGTAAAGGCAATACTAGAAGAATCTAATATACTAATTAAGTTCTGGCCTAAGGTACTAGAAGCAAGTATTATTATTAGGAATACTCTTCCAAATAGGCCAGATATTAATAGATTTAAAGTCTTACTCGAGGAGGCATTCTTAGGATAGAGACCTCTAGTATTATACTTTAGAGTCTAGGGCTATAGAGTAGTAGTATATATAAACTCGAAGTCCTAGCTAGCTAGGATAAGATTAGACAAACTAATAAATAGAGGCAAGGATGCTATATTCGTCGGTTATATTCTAGATACTACTAAAATATAGCTTTTCTAGGAGCCTAATATAGGGGCTATTAAGGCCTATAGCAATACTAAGTAGTTTAAGTATAAGAAAGGAGGAGATTTGGAGTTGAATATTCCTAAGCTTAACTAATCTAGTATTGCACTAGTTAGGAAACTAGTTAGGAGACTAAAGAAGTAGAAGGAGTCCTAAAGTCTGTCGGGCCCCAGAGGCCCGACCAAATATCAACTACTATTTATATAGCTTGGACCTCTACCGAAGAATAAGGAGGAGTACTAGAGGATAGATCTAGAAGAAGAAAACTCTAGAAGTATATAGCTTTAGGAGGAGAAAATTAGAATAGAGCAGCCGACTAATTAGCCGACTAAAGTTCGTTAAGGGACTAGTAGAAATATATATATTAGAAAACATCCAGATATTATATAAGATTTACTAGAAGCAAGGGTACAATCCTAGAAGAGAAGGAGATCTCTTTTAGATAAAGGGAAAGGACCTAAACCTAAGGCCTATAGCATAGTTATAAGGCAGGTCCTCTAAAAGAGGTAGAGAGATAAGGAAGATAATATACCTAACCTAAAGTATTATAAGGCATTCCTTAGCCTAATTAAAGAAGAAGGGGATTGTATCTAGGAAACCTTAGTAGAGATTAAAGAGGTTGCATTTATAGTACTCGGACCTAATATTACTTTGAAGCAAGAGGTCCCTATTCTAAAGTCCTATAAAGAGGCAATATAGAATCCCAAATAGAGCTATATATAGGAAGAAGCAATCTAGAGAGAACTAGTAGCTTTAGATAGTAACTATACCTAGAAGCCGGTTATACTACTAAAGAGTACAAATCTTATAATATTTAGGTAGGTCTTTAATATAAAAAGATTAATTAGTAGAGCTATTAAAAAGTTTAAGGCAAGACTAGTTACTAGAGAGTTCTCCTAGAAGTTTGGAGTAGACTTTAAGAACACTTTTATACTAACTATAAGGTATAATACTTTAAGGGTATTTATAGTAGTTATTTGCAAGAAGGACTTGGAGATGCACTAAGTAGATATAAATAATATATTTATAGAGAGCTCTCTAAAAGAAGATATCTATATAATCCTACCTCTAGGAGTAGAGGTTCTACTAAACCAGGTCCTAAAGATCCTAAGAAGTCTCTATAGACTTAAGTAAGTAGTAAGAGACTAGAATAAACTCTACGTCTCAAAGCTAGAACAGATAGAATTCGATTAATTAGAGACTAACCTATACCTACTTATCTATAGGGAAAGAAGGATTATAGTCCTAACCTACGTAGATAATATACCTATTATAGTACTAGAGCTAAAGAATGTTCTCTAGTTTAAGAAACAGCTTAGCAAGGTCTTTAAGATTAAAGATCTAAAGGAGCTAGAAAAGATTCTTAGAATAAAGATAATAAAAGACAGGGTTATAGGAACTCTAAAGCTTAATTAAGAATACTATATCTAAGAGAACCTTGCAAAGCTAAATATAACTAAGGAAAATACCTATCTAACTCTCTTACTAATAGATAGTTATAAAAGCCTTACTAAGGCAATCCTATCTAATAAGAGATATACCAAATAGGAGTACTAAAGCTAGACAGGTACGTAGATATAGCTAATAGTTATAATAAGACTAGATATTGCTTTCGCTCTTAGTAGACTAAGCTTATATATAGCTAACCTAATAAGGGGATATATAAATACTCTAAAGAAACTAGCAAGGTACCTTAGGTCGTCCCTAGACCTAGAACTTATATTTAGAAAAGGTAGTAGAAGCCTTATTAGATATTTAGACTCTAACTATATAATAGATAAGGCAGATAGAGTCTCAATCCTAGGATCTATCTTCTTCCTCTATAGAGCACTAGTATCTTAGATAAGCAAGAAGCAGAAGTCTATAGCAACATTAACTATAGAGGCTAAGTATATAGCTCTAAATATATATACCAAGCAATCTTAATTCCTAGTAGCACTTCTAAGGGAAATAGACTATATAGAGCTAGTAGGAGAATATTCTTTTTAACTACTTATTAAAGCAAACTCTAATACGGTAAATAAACTTAGACCTATTTAGATTATAGGAGACAACCAAGCATCTTTAACCCTTATTAAGGATGCCTATACCTATAAGAGATCAAAGTATATTAATATTACTTATAATAATATTAGGAGACTTTAGTAGCAACGGAGGATAGTAGTAGTATATATCCTAACAAAAGAGATAGTTGCAGATAGGTTAACTAAGCTAAAGAATAGTCCCTAATTCTAGGAGTTTGTAAGATAACTCCGGCTTGCTTAGCCTCTATCGGGCCCCCGGGGCCTGATAGGTTTATATAAGGGATAAGTACTAGAATATAGGGTAGAAGGACTATCTAGCCTAAGTAGGAGTATTAGAAAGTATAGTCTAGTTAGACTATCTAAGAGATAGCCCCTAGGGATTAGAACATATAATATAGGTTATATAATAATAGGTCGCGTAACTTATCTAATACTCTATATCTTAGGAGGAGATGCAACCTGTAACTAACTAACTAACTAACATAATTAATATAGTTAGTTCCTATCTAATGCTTCTACTTCTATTGCGTATTGAGACCCTTCCTATACGTTGTAGGCATATATATTATTATCCTATTTCGATAGGTTATAAGCCTAGGTTTGTAGAGGAAGTATCAGATAGTAATAGTTGGCCTTTTCTAATAGCAGGATACAAACCTACAATAAAAGGAGCATCGGGAGACTCGAGGTATACCTATCTATACTACTAAGAAGATATAGAAGATCCCGGCGAGTTCCGGACGTTCCTATAGGTAGATAAGACAGAGAAGAACCTAGTAAGGCATACTTAAGGAGCAGAGCTCAAAAGGTATAAAGAGGAAAGAGTAAGCTAGAGGCTAAAGTACTATCTTATATAGATAAGACTTAACCTCTATACTAGAGTACTACTAATACCTTAGAAAGGTATATCCCTCTAAGAAGAGACTATTTAAGTCTATCTACAAGTATAGATAAGTAGGAAGCATAGGAAACTATACTAAGCTTATCTAAGAGAGAAGGAAGAGAGTCTTAGACTAGGAAAGTAGCTATCTAGAAACTACTACTAAAATTATTTAAAAGAGTATTAATTTTTAGAGTTTAGTTTTTAATATTTTAGATAAAATAGATTAAGAGCAAGGAAGTAGATTTAGAGGCAAAAGAGCTATACTAGTCCTATTAAAAGAGAACTAGAGGCTATAGTTTAGACTATAGGAAAACAACCTAGAGGAAAAGAAGATCTTCTAGATAATTTTAGACCTAAGAGATACTAAGAAAGAAATATTATAGACTCCCTAGTTAGAGGAGTTGTTCTTATTATCTATAAAGACACCTAATAGTTTCCCGGGGCTAGAATACTTAAAATTCAGCCTATAGTAGAGGAAAGCAAATGCTTAGGCAATCTATAAGCTAACTAAGTACCTAGGGTAGGATAATTAGGATAAGGTAATAGAGGAGAAGAGAGCCTTTAATATCTAGACAACCCTCTATTATAAGTATAGTAAGGTCTAGCAAGCCTATATAATAGCTATTATCTAGGAGTATATAAACTTTAAGATAGGACTAGAAGATAGAATTAGAAGCTTATAGGTCTACTTTAGAAACCTAGGTAGAAGGATAGTAGAGATTAACTAGAGAGAGTCTTACTATAAGACTCCGGAAACAAGGATTAAGCATCTACTCTTCTTCCTACTAGATAGATATAAGAGTACTAGATAGACTATCCTAGCTTAGAAGAACCTAATACTAGAGGACATCCTCTAGATACTAGAAGCAGAAGAGTCTATAGACTAAAGAGAGACGGCTATATTTGCTAGGAAAAGTGCCTAGCGACTACTAGAATGTTTCCTCTATAAGAGACTATATACCTAGAGGGAATGCTCTAGACTCGAATAGGCAAAGAGGGCTGCCAAGTCCTATCGGGCCCTAGGGACCCGGCCAAATAGGGTCGAAAAGAGACTCTCTCTAATATAAGCTAGGAAGAGTTCTTTACTTAATAAGGATAAGCTAAAAGTAGTAGTAAAAAGACTCTAGCTCGAAGTATAATCTCTTAAGAAATCAAGTAAGAAATACTCGAAAAAGGCTTTTATAGTATAAGATATAGGGTCGCTAACTACTTCAGACCTATCCCAGACCCTATCTAAGGATAAGGATGTTAATAAAGTAGCCTACTCTACTATAGAAGCTAAAGGCAAGTACAGACTATTAGAATAGCTACTTGACTCTTATACTTCTACTTATATAACTAACTAAGAATTACTTTTTAGAAAACTAAAGCCTCTTTAGGCTAGAAAGTAGATTAAGGTTAGGGGTAGCTATCTAATAGCTATATATATAGGAAGAGCAGTAATAGGGGGCAGGAAGGGCAAATAGATTATACTAAGGGATGTTCTTTTTGTACCTAGACTTGGAGTAAATCTTGTTTTATAGAATTAGTTTAGTAAGTAGTTCGGTATTTAACTACTAAAATTCATACTTGTTTTAGCCTCTAGAAAAGTAGTTGTCCAGACAAGAATGTTAGGAGGAGTCCTATTTATTAAGGAGATTAATAAGAGTCTAGCTAAGTCTGTCTGGCCCTAGGGGCTCGACCGAAATTAAGTATACTTCTTATAGGAATTAATAGATAAAGCATATACTTTCTATATATTAGAGAGTACCTAGGATTAGTAGGAGCTCTAGCATCGAAGGCTTGCACATTTTGGGGAGAAGGTAGTAAAGGACCTTTACTAGGTCTTAGATTTGAAGAGCCTAATACTAATTCCAAAGGAGTATAGAGCATGCAGAGTCTATGTAATAGCAAAGATAAAGTAGTATAGAGGGAAAGAGATATAGCAGAAGCCCTAAAGGCTAGCTCTTATATCTATTAATATCTATAGACCCCTACCTATTTTAAGATTAGGATTTAAGTAGTAGCTTGAAATTGTTAACAACTTCTTAAGAAAGAAGTAGGCCTTCCTACTAAAGTTAAGAATAGATGCACTACCTACCCTCTACTAATAGAAAAGGAAGGTAGAGCTTTAATCTAGAAATTCTCTCTAAGTAGTAAGGAGTAATAGAGCTAGGGAGCTTCTCGCTATACTAAAGTAGTAGGAGAGAGAGAATAGAATCTCTTTCTATACTACTAAGGTATATAACTCTATTTAGAATAGAGTTGTTAAAAGGTCGATCTAGACCTCTAAAGAAAGAGTAAGGGCAATGCTAGAAGAATCTAATATACTAATTAAGTTCTGGCCTAAGGTACTAGAAGCAAGTATTATTATTAGGAATACTCTTCCAAATAGGCTAGATATTAATAGATTTAAGGTCTTACCCGAGGAGGCATTCTTAGGATAGAGACCTCTAGTATTATACTTTAGAGTCTAGGGCTGCAGAGCGGTAGTATATATAAACCCGAAGTTCTAGCTAGCTAGAATAAGATTAGATAAACTAATAAATAGAGGTAAGGATGCCGTATTCGTCGGTTATATTCTAGATACTACTAAAATATAGCTTTTCTAGAAGCCTAACATAGGGGCTGTTAAGGCCTATAGCAATGCTAAGTAGTTTAAATATAAGAAAGGAGGAGATTTGGAGTTAAATGTTCCTAAGCTTAACTAATCTAGTAGCGCACTAGTTAGGAAACTAGTTAGGAGACTAAAGAAGTAGAAGGAGTCCTAAAGTCCGTCGGGCCCTAGAGGCCCGACTAAATATTAACTACTATTTATATAGCTTGGACCTCTACCGAAGGACAAGAAGGAGTACTAGAGGATAGATCTAGAAGAAGAAAACTCCGGGAGTATATAGCTTTAGAAGGAGAAAATTAGAATAGAGTAGCTAACTAATTAGCCGACCGAAGTTTGTTAAGGGACTAGTAGAAATATATATATTAGAAAATATCTAGATATTATATAAGATCTACTAGAAGTAAGAGTACAATCCTAGAAGAGAAGGAGATCTCTCTTAGATAAAGGGGAAGGACCTAAACCTAAGGCCTATAGCATAGTTATAAGGCAGGTCCTCTAAAAGAGGCAGAGAGATAAGGAAGATAATATACCTAACCCAAAGTATTATAAAGCATTTCTTAGCCTAATCAAAAAAGAAGGGGATTGTATCTAGGAAACTTTAGTAGAGATTAAGGAGGTTGCATTTATAGTACTCGGACCTAATATTACTTTAAAGCAAGAGGTCCCTATTCCAAAGTCCTATAAAAAGGTAATATAGAATCCCAAATAGAGCTATATATAGGAAGAAGTAATCTAGAGAGAACTAGTAGCTTTAAATAGCAACTATATCTAGAAGCCGGTTATGCTACTAAAGAGTGCAAACCTTATAATATCTAGGTAGGTCTTTAATATAAAAAGATTAATTAGTAGAGCTATTAAAAAGTTCAAGGCAAGACTAGTTGCTAGAAGGTTTTCCTAGAAGTTTGGAGTAGACTTTAAGGACACCTTTGTACTAACTATAAAGCATAACACTTTAAGGGTATTTATAGTAGTTGTTTGCGAGAAGGACTTAGAGATGCACTAAGTAGATATAAATAATATATTTATAGAGAGCTCTCTAAAAGAAGATATCTATATAATCCTACCTCTAGGAGTAGAGGTCCTACTAAACTAGGTCCTAAAGATCCTAAGGAGTCTCTATAGACTTAAGCAAGTAGCAAGAGACTAGAATAAACTCTACGTCTCAAAGCTAGAACAGATAGAATTCGATTAATTAGAGATCGACCTATACCTACTTATCTATAGGGAAAGAAGGATTATAGTCCTAACCTACGTAGATAATATACCTATTATAGTACTAGAGCTAAAGGATATTCTCTAGTTTAAGAAATAGCTTAGCAAGGTCTTTAAGATTAAGAATCTAAAGGAGCTAGAAAAGATTCTTAGAATAAAGATAATAAGGGACAGGGTTGCAGGAACTCTAAAGCTTAATTAAGAATACTATATCTAAGAGAACCTTGCAAGGCTAAATATAACTAAGGAAAATACCTATCTAACTCTCTTACTAATAGATAGTTATAAAAGCCTTACTAAGGCAATCCTATCTAATAAGAGATATACTAAATAGAAGTACTAAAGCTAGATAGGTACGTAGATATAGCCGATAGTTATAACAAGACTAGATATTGCTTTCGCTCTTAGCAGACTAAGCTTATATATAGCTAACCTAATAAGGGGATATATAAATACTCTAAAGAAACTAGCAAGATACCTTAGGTCGTCCCTAGACCTAGGACTTATATTTAGAAGAGGTAGTAGAAGCCTTATTAGATATTTAGACTCTAACTATATAATAGACAAGGCAGATAGAGTCTTAATTCTAGGATCTATCTTCTTCCTCTATAGAGTACTAGTATCTTAGATAAGTAAGAAGTAGAAGTCTATAGTAATATTAACTATAGAGGCTAAGTATATAGCTCTAAATATATATACTAAGCAATCTCAATTCCTAGTAGCACTTCTAAGGGAAATAGACTATATAGAGCTAGTAGGAGAATATTCTTTTTAACTACTTATTAAAGCAAACTCTAATACGGTAAATAAACTCAGACCTATTTAGATTATAGAAGACAACTAAGCATCTTTAACCCTTGTTAAGGATGCCTATACCTATAAGAGATTAAAGTATATTAATATTACTTATAATAATATTAGGAGACTTTAGTAGCAACGGAGGATAGCGGTAGCATATATCCCAACAAAAGAGATAGTTGCAGATAGGTTAACTAAGCTAAAGAATAGTTCCCAATTCTAGGAGTTTATAAGACAACTCTAGCTTGCTTAGCCTCTATCGGGCTCCCGGGGCCCGACAGGTTTATATAAGGGATAAGTACTAGAATGCAGAGTAGAAGGACTATCTAGCCTAAGTAGGAGTATTAGAAAGTATAGTCTAGTTGGACTATCTAAGAGACACCCCCTAGGGATTAGAATATATAATATAGGTTACGTAACAATAGGTCGCGTAACTTATCTAATGCTCTATATCTTAGAAGGAGATGCAACCTATAACTAACTAACACAATTAATACAGTTGGTTCCTATCTGACGCTTCTACTTCTATCGCGTATTAAGACTCTTCCTACACGTCGCAGGCGTGTGTATTGTCGTCCTATTTCGACAAATACTACTATATTTTAGTATATTACTAGTTTCTAGAATTACTATAATATAAAGTTATATATTCTAAAAGAACTTTTAGCTAATCTAGAATAGTAGAAAGAAGCCTTACTATATACTAAGAGTATTCGAGTTATTAATATATATCTCCTACTTTTAATATACCTATATACTAATATATTAAGTATTAGAATAGATATATTTTAGTATAGAAATAGTAACTTCTACTAGAATTTAGAAACAAACTACCTCCTTATCTATACTAAGAATACTTACTCTATTAAATACTTTAATAGTTAGCAAAACTAGTATTATATTAATAGAATAGAGGTTTTAGCAATTCTAGAAGCCTTTAAGCGATAGGACTACTACTAGATTAATTGTAGAATTGTTATATATATAGATAGTTCTATAGTATATAGTAGATTAGTAAGAAGGAGAGTTAGAAAAGAGGCTATAGTATACTTTTATATACTACTTATAAGGGTAGTTAGAGTAAAAGTCTCTATAGATATAGTATAATTATCTAGTAATAATAATATACTTATAGATAGATTGTCGCGCTTGGACTTAAATATAGTAGCTAATATATCTTCTATTAGACTTACTCGACTAGATTCCGAATAACTAGCTTTAATTAGTAAACCCTCCCTTACCTAAAATTGTAATATTACTCTAGAATAGATTAGTAGACTTAATAAAAAAAGCCTATATATCTATAATATATTAATATATTAACTTTATAGGCTTAATACTAGAAACTCTATAGTCTATTATTCTAGAGCTACTATTATAATTTATTTAATATAAATCCTTTAGTACTAAACTAATCTAAAGTAACTTAATAGCTACTTATATAGATACTCTATACTCTATATATATTAATATAAACCTACTACTAGATATCTTTAATAATCTACTAACTTATAGAATTAGATAAGGAGCTATATATATTAACCTATCTAAAGGTAGAAATAGATTGCCTATTCTAAAGCTAGAATTAAAAAAGCTATTATAGATAGTAAAAGGTATAGATTAACTAAATATAAATACTTATTTGTTACTAGCTTTTATAGGCTTGTTTTGCCTAAAGGAACTTATATATTAAAAGTATAGACTAACTAAAAGTTAGTTAATAGAGAAGATAACTAGAGGCGATATAGTAATATAGGAAGACTATATAATTATCTATTTAAAAAAGTCTAAAATAGATAAGAAGTATAAAAGAGTTCTAATTAGAATAGCTATAATAAATAAAAATATATATATAGTTATATATATAAAGAGACTATTCTACCTATAACTAGTACTTCTAATAGCTCTACTTTTTATACTATCCTTAGGTAATACTTTCTCTAAAGCTATAGTTAATAGCTATATAAAGAATATTCTAGATTTATATAGACTATATACTAGATACTTACTCCGAGCTAGTAGAGCTTAGAATATAAAAAATAATAGTATAGTAGAATACGAGATTAAGCTTCTTAGTAGGTAGAAGTCTAATACTTTTAAAAGGTATATCTAAGTACTATATAGTAAATAGTTAAAGCTAAGTTATCGAGCTTAAGTAAGGAAGTTTGCAATTACCTAAAAATAGTAGTTTAGAGTTACTTATATTATTTAGGCCTAGCTCTAGTAGTTAGCATATACTAGGTATCTATATAGTATTATATACAAGCTATAGAGCCTTTGAAACGCCTATAGTAAGTATATAGTATATAGCAAGTGCCTACCTCTTAAGACCTTGGTTCATAACCCCAAACTTACTCTTAAAATATATTACTTAAGGCCGTAGTATTATAGATAGCTTGGTCTGTGTACAAGCGTAGAAAGGGTGCATGCTTACGCTAGGACATACTATCCGTCCTATATGCACCTTCTGAAACAGCCTTAGGCACGCAGTTTTGGCTCTCTCTCTCTCCCACCCACCCTCTCCGTAGTATAGATAGATGCGATATCGCTATAGGCCTGGCTCTGGCGGTTGGCACGTGCTGGGTGTCTATGCAGTGTTATATGCAAGCTACAGAGCCTTTGAAACGCCTGTAGTAAGTGCACAGTACACAGCAAGTGCCTACCTCTTGAGACCTTGGTTCATAACCCCAAACTCACTCTCAAAACGCGTCACTGGAGGCCGTAGTGTCACAGATGCTGTACATATCTCGAGAATCTTGAAAGTGTGTCCTCGGTGCTGAAGTTCTCAGTGTTTCCGAAGTGGCAGTCCGACCCTTGTAGGCTTCCTTGTCGTGAGAATCCATGAGTGGGGCAAACACGTGGAGTGAACTGAGTTGCATGATTGGAGTTCACTGTCGCCGACTAACAGGAGTTCGCTGTTGGTTTCCTTCTTGCCAATGGCGTGGCAGTGGAGGCAGAGTGCTGTAGTTCAATTGTACGAGGAAGATGCTTGATACTCACCTGGAACTGTAAAGATTCGTTGGGACATGCGGAGCGCCGACAATATCGCAAGTCCGATGCTAGGAAGCGGAGTAAGTCTCATGTATTATGCATAACGGGGAATGATAACCACCCGTTCGAACCTGGTCTTCAATGCAGATAAACACGAATAGCAGAGGCCGCATCTGTACTAGACTCGATACCACAAAAGTGATTGGTCAACATCAGTCAGCAAGTGAACTTCACTTGTAAGTCGGCACGAACACGGCTCGAAGAATATGGTCGCTGCCGTCCTTGTTGTCTCTGCGCCAGGCGGCGTGATTCGCACGTTCAGAGACATATTAAGTGTGAAGTCGACACTTCTACCCGTTCTCCAGTTCCATGGGGGGATACCTAGGCGACTTAGCTCTGCTTCAAGCAGCGTAGACAATGCTCAAAGCTGAGAGCCAGCAACGACCATTGTCCCGACCCGTGTAAGAGAAAGACTTGTTCTCCGGAAGCCTCAGAGACTCCTCACATTCATGTCGATGACCTCGTCAAAGGCCGTAACTGTGCATGACAGGCGCAGGCACGTCCCTGTGCAGCCCACTCACCGAAGCAATAGAGTGGCACATTATCGTTCACTTTCGCATACTTCTCCCTTCGTTCCTCTTGACATTGCCCTTTGAAGCGCTGTGCCTGCTGCATGGTCATGGGAGACTCGCCTACTAGTGCTTCGATTTCCAAGACCAGTTCCGCGGGCATCTCATGTGCTCTCCAGTCAACACGATGGAGACCTGCTTCGGACCACCATTCCGACTGCTGAGGTGGCACATTACGAGTGGAGCAGATCCGATCATAAGGATCAACTAGATGAATCTTAAGAAATCTTCTGTGGCCTGGAAGTGAAGGATCAAGTAGGTCAAGTTGCCCAGTTTGGTACTGCATCACATTCGGCCATGCGATCAATCTTCCATCTGGTGATGCGACTGTTCCGAGGACCTGGAGTGCAGGACCACCGGGCTCGTTTCCATCTTGATCACCGCCCAACACTAGATGAGATGAGCATCCGTAAATCTCAGCCAGTGGCATACGAGGGTGATGAGGGTTGGAGTTAGTCTCGGTACCATACCAGTGCCGATATGGATCCAGATGTGCTTCAACGCGGAAAGAGAGCTCGCCCGAGGTGGTCGTGACGTTTTCGCTATCGATATATATCATTGTCGTGGCGACGATGTGTTCGTTCGGAAGACCACATAACTGCCACTCTGTTGCGGGACGAGTCGGGCTGTCTGGTGTCAACTCTATGCTGTCGATCTCGACGATGACTTGTAGTCCTGCTTTTGCAAAGTGCTTCTCGATGGATATAGTATAGAACTCGTGGTCATCTTTCGGCGCAGATTCTACCCAGTCTCGCGTTAGGCGACCAAACGTCGGATGCTCTCCGAGGCTCACTTCTATTTCACGGGGAGCGTCGTCTGGTTGTGCAATGTCCTGGTTGCTGTTCACAGATAGAGATGCGTCTAGGCCGACAGCACAAGTTTCCGACGCTTGGTTCCTCACCGCGAGCCGGTCTCGGCCACGGACCATCTTCCCAGGCACGACGGCGCCGTTGTTCTCTCCCCTGGTCCATTCATCGTAAGTGAAAGCCACAGCAGGTTCTGGGTGCAGCCACTGTTTGACACGATGGTACTTGGCATCAACTGCCTGTGATGGCTTGAGGCTTCTTCTCCAGTCTCCATCAATCGAGGGATAGCCTCGTGACGGTGATGGTGCTAGTGGGTTCTCCGGCTGTTCAAGATACGCTTGCAACCATTGCGAGGCCTTGTCATGAAGCCGCCCGTGGCCTTGGTTCATGATATCGTCGAGGTCGCGCAAGTCCGCTACACGTGGAGGTGGCATATTCCACTGAACGCCAAATGTCCTGATCCTGTCTGGAGTCCTTCCGCGATCTCTGTAGACCAATACTTCGTTCCAAGGTTGTATGGATGCTTCTATGCACTTCGCAATGCCAGCATACAATGATGAATGCCGTCTCGGATGCAAGTTGTTGATGTATGACGAGATATTCGCGTGTAGCTTGCCATCGTGATCATGGCTCAAGTCCACTTCACAAGGCAGCCACTGATACTGAGCAGAGAATTGGTCGCCCCGTCGCTCCCATGGGCGCTGAGAGGAAGCAACGATTCTGCCGCAGCGAGTGCAAGATTCACCTCTACGCCCAACACGCCCACCGCCCCTTCCACGTCCAAGTCTCCCTCCTCGTCCTAGCCCATTACATCGACGAACTAGAAATCTCGGAAATTGCCAGATCTGCGACTGTGACAATTGTCCTTGGCCGGCGAGGTCAACAGCGCCCACACGTCCAACACGACCACCATGTTGCAGTACACGCGTAGAGCCATAGAGAAGGGGAAACACGTCGGGGGAGACATTCTTACTGCCATGTGCAGCGAGCTCGTCGACTCCAGTCGCCAGTAGGCTCACCAACGCAGCCGGGATTAGCTCATCTGCCTTACATATCCGCGACGCAGAGTCAAAGACACGCGTGAGGCCAGTCCTCGTGTAGAGATCTGCTCTATCTCGCAACTCTTGCAGACACCACTCCCAAGCTGAGGGACTGATCAAGGGAACTATCAGTGCCATGGCCTCCCATGTCGCAGTGATCGATGCGTCATGCACATCTAGGTACCAGTGTGGTCGGTCTGTGACGTCGTTCATCAACTGCAGCATCGCGATCTCCCGGGCAGTCAAGCGATGTTGACTCCAATCATTTTGAAGCCATGTGCGAATCGCTCTTGTATTGGTAGTTCGATAGGTATAGGATAGCCAAATCCAGGTACGAGGAGACTGTGCCTGCCGCCATTGTCGAGTCGAAGACGAGGTTCTCCAGCCGATTGAAGCTCCTCAATGGGCTTATAGTGCGGCTTGTAGTGCGGCCCATGCGAAGTTCCGGACATGTGGGCTCAAGACTCTCAGGGGGACAAACTGTTCTATTGCTCATCCAGGAGGAGTCTGCGGAAAAGCAATGCCCGCGCTGAGGACATTGGCAACTGCCGATGTCCGAGGTCTTGGCAACACAAGGTAGTTACTTCAATATTGAAGTAATAGTAGATAAAAAAACAACAACTACTATTTACTCAAAAGAGCTCTTAACACGCTATTAGATAGAGCCGAAGGTAGAGCTCTATTAAGTATATATAGTTCTATTAGAATAGTATTAATAATACAAACTCTATAGTAATTTCCTAAGCCCTCTAAGTAACTACCTAGATCGAGAGCGATATACTACTCGCTAAGCTCTTACTCGACTATTAGTTTAGATAGCTTACTTTTTTATATAAAAAGTATTTTAAGAATATTAAATAGAATTAAGGACCTTATTACTAGTCTCTACTTATAATATTTATTATTAGAAGTAATTTGAATTGCAGTTGCTAACTCTATTCTTCGTAGCTACTAGAATACCTATTATACTTTCTATAGTTAGAATATACTTACTAAGTATATAGAATAATAAAACAACCTAGTAGAAGTTAACTACTAGATATTTACTATTACTAACTCTTTTCTATCTTCTAAGAATCTAATATATATAATATATTTAAACAAGTTCTAAAAAAATATATAAAAATACTTAAGTATTCTAAATATACTATTTTAGATAGATATTTTTAGTTATTACTATACTTATAGTTAATAACTTATAGTTCCTATAGCTATATTTCTATTATATAAATATTTTTACTAGATATAATATACTTCTATATAACCTCTAATATAGAAAGTAGTTTAGCGCTTCTATACTATAACTTATAAAGTTAATTAATAGATATAACTATATCTACTAACTTTTTAATATAAGTATTATCTAATAATACTACTTTGTTTATATATTATATAAGAATAGCTTATAGGCCTCGGCTATAGTAAGAATAGCTAATAACTACTACTAATCTACTAAGATTTATAATATCTACTTTGTTACTAGCTTTAGTTTCTATAAGTTAAAGTAGTAGCTTTATTAGTACTTTAAAAGGTACCTTATTATAATTAATATATTCTCTATTTTTATAAGACTTATTTAGATATACTAGTAATATATTTAATATCTAGATACTTTCTCTATATTTGCTAGTTCTAAGCTTTACTATAGAAAACTTCTATCTATACTTACTACTATTACTAATATATACTTAATTACTAGAGTTTATATAAATAGCCTCTAAGTTTATACTATTAGATATAGAACTAAGACCTCTATAGTATATAAAAGAAAAATTATTATATAGTCTAGTATTTACTAAAAAGCTATATAGGCTCCTCTAGAACTATTATAACCCGATACCTGCCTACCTACCTATATTTACTTATAACCTTTATATATACGCGGCTAGGCCCGATGCGGCTAGCGCGCTTGGCGCTTTTCTTATACTTACTTATTCGCGCTCTTGCGCTCCTCTTAGATACTTTATCTATAATCTAATTTACTATACTACTATTTATAATATTATACTTTATAGACTTTACTTATAGTATATAGTTCCTAGTTATAGTTATAGTTAATACTATATTTAGAATATATCTTATACTAAAAGTATAAACTTAAGGTAGCTCTAGTAAGAGCGCGCCTATAGTAAGATTATAGTTCTTAGTTAAAGTTATAGTTACTATAGTAGTTATAGACCTTAGTTCTTAGTCGAGTCGAGCTACTTTAATATAGCGAGACTTAATAGCAATCTGCTAGATACTCGTAGTTTTAACCTATATATATATCTATTCTTAATTGCAAGTTACTTTTCGGAGCTACTAATATAGATTCTTAAACCTAAAGTCGCTAACTAGAAGGCGATATATTCTACTAGCACGCCGACGTACTCTACTAATAGTAGTAGGAGATTGCTAATAAGCTTTTAATAATCGAAGAAGAGCCTAACTTTAAAGATAGTTTTAACCTCCTCGAGTATATTACCTATAAGTATAATAACTTATTTAATAAAGACTATACTTAGATTACCTTCGCCGACGTAGCTAGCAAGGAAGTTATATTAGAAGTCGCTCTTTTTAAGAATCTATCTCCTTTTAAGCTTTGAAATATTACTAAGGTAGTACTAGAAGGTATATATAATATACTCTATAATATCTTCTATAACTACAAGCTAGCTCTAAACTAGTTAGTAGTTGTTTAGGAAGCTAATAAACTTAATTAATAGAAGAGTAAAGATATAGTCGCTTAGTATAATAGACTCGAGTCTAAGAGAGATACTTTAAGTACTAAGAAAAAGATACTAAGTACCGAAAAAGACGCTTTAGTTATAGAGAAAGATATAGCTACGACTAAGGTATAGCGACTATAGAATATAATTAATAGAGAGCTCGGCAACATTATTAATAATAATAGCAAAGCTTTTATAGCCGAGTTAAAAAAGAATATAGAAGATATTAAGTAATATAAGGACTTCTATAAGAATCTATCTAATAAACTATAAGAGAAGGTTAATTAATTAGAGGCTTAAGAAGCTAAGGCTAGTTAAGAAACCTTACTCGAGCTTAGTATCTTATATAATAATATTACAAATATTACTTAGAAAAATAAAGAACTCGAGGAGTATATCTAGTAGCTTTCTTATTATAACTTAAGCCCCTTCTCGCGTAGCTACCTACTAGCTAATAGTACTAGTACTAGTACTAGTAGTAGCGGCAGAGGCGGAGGTAGAGGAGATTCCTCTAAAGGTCAAGGCCGCTATAACTTATATTCGCAATCTAGACCTTATAGCTACTATAATAGCTTATTACGTTTACTTTATATTAGACGCTATAAAGGAGATACCTATAGTTCTAATAGAGACCTTCTCTAGCAAGGACATAGTCGCTATATTAATAATAGTAATACTCTAGGTACCTAATCTAGCGCGTCGAACTTTACTTAGTATAATAATAGATAGGTCCTTGCTATTAAGGGTAGTCGCGATATCTATATACTAGACAAGTTCGGTAATAATAGAGAGCTAGCCTTTAATAAGTAAATATATAATATTAAGAACAAGGTTAGTAGTAGTATCTTCTATAATATTAACTTATTACTCGCCTATATTTATAGCCTTACTAAGCTAGATATATAGCAACTCCTAGACCTATATATCCCCTCCTATATTAATAAGCGAGCTACTATCGACTCTTTTAAGTCTCTTAATAAAATACTAGAGTATATAACCGAGCGCTATAGCTAGCGTAACTAAGCTAACTATTTATTCTATAAGTTGTCTATACTTAAGTAAGGAGATAAAGAGTTATTTAGTACTTACTATACTAAGTTCTAGAAGTGCTATACTTATATTTATTTTATAGCCGAGTCCAAAAAGTAGCTACTTAAAGGCTCTCTTAACTACTACTATAGCAATTGTCTAATTAATAGCTCTATATGCCACACTCTTAAGGAGTTAATAGATCGCCTATATAATATCTAGAATAGCTTTACTCGGCTCGATACGAACAAGCCAGCTCGTACTAATAATAATAATAATCGTAGTAGTAGAGGAAACTAAGGTAGTAGCAGAGGTTAGTATAGAGGTCGTAGAGGTTCTAATAGTAGAGGTAGTAATAATAATAATAATAGTAGCCTACTTCTATACTCCGATCTACTAAAGAAGTTTAAGAACCTAAAGCTACTTACTAATAATAAGCACTTTAAACTTATTTAGAGTAGTTACTACCTATGCTACTACGAGTATAGTTACTATAGTCGTAATCTAGCTTATATCTTTAAAAAGTACTAGATGCTACTACGCGCTAATACTATAAGTACTAATAGTAGCTCTAATACTAATAATAGTAGTTAGGGAAATAGCAAGACTTCTACTTAAGTATAATAAGTAGAGGTTGCGATAAATTAATAAAGCTAAAAGCGCTTTCTACTACTATCTAAAAGAAGATAGAAATAGTAGAATTACTAGGTATATTACTAGAGATTATAGAGTATATTATTATAGATAGTATAGCTAACAATTAGAATACTAGACTTTACTTTAATTATAGAGCTAACTCTTATTATATTAATTTATCCTTTGTATATAAATATAAATAATACTTTACTCTTATCCCCCTCGAATAAGCTAGGCGGCTCGGACTAGCTACTAGCGAACAAGCTTTAGTAGATATTAAGTACGTCGCGAAGATAAACCTTAATATTAGAGGCTACCTCGAATAGTTCTATACTTTTGTTACTAAGCTAGATCTAGACTACGATATAGTCCTTAGTCGTAGGTAGTTCGACTAATATTAACTAAGTATTATATAGGTAGAAGGTAAGATAATACTAGACTCTACCTTATATAAAATTAACTATAAGTATACTTTAGTATAGAGCTTTCTAGTAACTATATATACTTATATATATAAGGAGAAAGCTATAGACGTAGATATACTAGATATTATAGAAATTAGCCCTATAATACTATAATATATATTATAATAGAAAGGTACTAAGATTTATACTATATAGATAGTCGGTTAGAATAAGTAGAAATAGATACTTTTAGATAGGCTAACTACTTATACTATAAAGGTAGAGAAAGCTTTTACCTACTATAGTAGATTAGTAGCTATAGTTATCGATAAATATACTCGCTAGGCACGAGTATACGCTATAGCTATAGCAGACTATAAGAAGTTTATAACTAGTATAACGAACCTAACTATTTATAATATAGTTAAGGATATGCTACTAAAGGAGTTCTAAGACTTTGTAGCCCTATTCGACTCGAGAGAAGTAGAAAAGCTTCTACTATATAGACCTAGTATCGACTATATAATCAAGCTTAAGAATAGTACTATTCTACCCTTTAAACGCCTCTACTCTATATTTTAATATAAGAATAAAGTTATTAAGAAGTAGATTAATAATTAACTCGAGAAGAGTAATATTTGCAGCTTAGTTTCCTCTATAGTAGTACTAGTTCTTATTATTAAGAAGCTAAATAGTAGTCTGCGTGTCTATATTAACTATTATAGACTTAATATATTAATAATTAAGTTATAATATTCTATTCTATTAGTTTAAGAAACTCTAAACTACAACTTAGGTAAGGAATAGTTTACTAAGCTAGATATCGAAATAGGACGATAATATATATACCTACGACGTATAGGAAGAGTTTTAATACGCGATAGAAGTAGAAGCGTTAGATAGAAACTAACTATATTAATTATATTAGTTAGTTATATATTGCATCTCCTCCTAAGATATAGAATATTAGATAAGTTATATAACCTATTATTATATAACCTATATTATATATTCTAATCCCTAGGAGCTGTCTCTTAGATAGTCTAACTAGACTATACTTTCTAATACTCCTACTTAGGCTAGATAGTCCTTCTACTCTATATTCTAGTACTTATCCCTTATATAAACCTATTAGGCCCTAGAGGCCCGATAGAGGCTAAGTAAGCCGGAGTTGTCTTATAAACTCCTAGAATTAGAGACTATTCTTTAGCTTAGTTAACCTATCTATAACTATCTCTTTTATTAGAATATATACTACTACTATCCTCTATTACTACTAAAGTCTCCTAATATTATTATAAGTAATATTAATATACTTTAATCTTTTATAGGTATAGGCATCCTTAATAAGGGTTAAAGATACTTAGTTGTCTCCTATAATCTAAATAGGTCTAAGTTTATTTACTATATTAGAGTTTGCTTTAATAAGTAGTTAAAAAGAATATTCTCCTACTAGCTCTATATAGTCTATTTCCCTTAGAAGTGCTGCTAGGAATTGAGATTGCTTAGTATATATATTTAGAGCTATATACTTAGCTTCTATAGTTAATATTGCTATAGACTTCTACTTCTTACTTATCTAAGATACTAGTACTCTATAGAGGAAGAAGATAGATCCGAGGATTAAGACTCTATCTACCTTATCTATTATATAGTTAGAGTCTAAGTATCTAATAAGTCCTCTACTATCTCTCCTAAATATAAGTCCTAGGTCTAGGGACGACCTAAGGTATCTTGCTAGTTTCTTTAGAGTATTTATATATCCTCTTATTAGGTTAGCTATATATAAGCTTAGTCTACTAAGAGCGAAAGTAATATCTAGTCTTATTATAACTATCGGCTATATCTACGTACCTGTCTAGCTCTAGTACTCCTATTTAGTATATTTCTTATTAGATAGAATTGCCTTAGTAAGGCTTTTATAACTATCTATTAGTAAGAGAGTTAGATAGGTATTTTCCTTAGTTATATTTAGCCTTATAAGATTCTTTTAAATATAGTATTCTTAATTAAGCTTTAGAGTTCCTATAACTCTATCCTTTATTATTTTTATTCTAAGAATCTTTTCTAGCTCTTTTAGATTCTTAATCTTAAAGACCTTACTAAGCTATTTTTTAAACTAGAGAATATTCTTTAGCTCTAGTACTATAATAGGTATATTATCTATATAGGTTAGAACTATAATTCTTCTTTCTCTATAGATAAGTAGGTATAGGTCAATCTCTAATTAATCGAATTCTATTTGTTCTAGCTTTAAAACATAGAGTTTATTCTAGTCTCTTACTACTTACTTAAGTCTATAGAGACTCTTTAGAATCTTTAGAACCTAGTTTAGTAGGACCTCTACTTCTAGAGGTAGAATTATATAGATTTTTTTTTTTAGAGAGCTCTCTATAAATATATTATTTATATCTACTTAGTATATTTCTAAGTCCTTCTCGCAAACAACTACTATAAATACCTTTAAAGTATTATACCTTATAGTTAGTATAAAGGTATCCTTAAAGTCTACTTTAAACTTCTAGGAGAATCCTCTAGTAACTAGTCTTACCTTAAACTTTTTAATAGCTCTACTAATTAATCTTTTTATATTAAAGACCTACCTAGATATTATAAGGTTTGTACTTTTTAGTAGTATAACTAGCTTCTAGGTATAGTTGCTATCTAAAGCTACTAGTTCTCTCTAGATTACTTCTTTCTATATATAGCTCTATTTGGAATTCTATATTACCTCTTTATAGGACTTTGGAATAGGGACCTCTTGCTTTAAAGTAATATTAGGTCCGAGTACTATAAATACAACCTTCTTAATCTCTACTAAGGTTTCCTAGATATAATTCTCTTCTTCTTTAATTAGGCTAAGGAATACTTTATAATACTTTAAGTTAGGTATATTATCTTCTTTATTTCTCTACCTCTTTTAGAGGATCTACTTTATAACTATACTATAGGCCTTAGATTTAGGTCCTTTTTCTTTATCTAAGAGAGATCTCCTTCTCTTCTAGAATTATACTTTTACTTCTAGTAGATTTTATATAATATCTAGATATTTTCTAATATATATATTTCTACTAGTCTTTTAATAAACTTCGGTCGGCTAATTAGTCGGCTACTCTATTCTAATTTTCTTCTTCTAAAGCTATATACTTTCGGAGTTTTCTTTTTCTAGATCTATCTTCTAGTACTTCTTCTTGTTTTTCGGTAGAGGTCTAAGCTATATAAATAGTAGTTAATATTTAGTTAGGCCTCTAGGGCCCGATAGACTTTAGAACTCCTTCTACTTCTTTAGTTTCCTAAGTAGTTTCCTAACTAGTATAATACTAGATTAGTTAAGCCTAGGAATCTTTAACTCCAAATCTCCTTCTTTCTTATACTTAAACTATTTAGTATTACTATAGGCCTTAATAGCCCCTATATTAGGCTCCTAGAAGAGCTATATTTTAGTAGTATCTAGAATATAACCGACAAATATAGCATCCTTGCCTCTATTTATTAGTTTGTCTAATTGTATCCTAGCTAGCTAGGACTTTGGGTTTATATATATAACTACTCTATAGCCCTAGACTCTAAAGTATAATACTAGAAGTCTCTATTCTAAGAATGCCTCTTTAGGTAAGACTTTAAATCTATTAATATCTAGCCTATTTGGAAGAGTATTTCTAATAATAATACTTACTTCTAGTACCTTAGGCTAGAACTTAATTAGTATATTAGATTCTTCTAGTATCGCTCTTACTCTTTCTTTAGAGGTCTAGATCGACCTTTTAATAACTCTATTCTAAATAGAGTTATATACCTTAGTAGTATAGAAAGAGATTCTATTCTCTCTCTCCTACTACTTTAGTATAGTAAGAAGCTTCCTCGCTCTATTACTCCTTACTACTTAGAGAGGATTTCTAGATTAAAGCTCTACCTTCCTTTTCTATTAGTAGAGAGTAGGTAGTATATCTATTCTTAACTTTAGTAGAAAGGCCTACTTTTTTCTTAAGAAGTTATTAATAATTTCAAGCTACTACTTGAATTCTAATCTTAAGATAGATAGGAGTCTATAGATATTAATAGATATAAGAGCTAGCCTTTAGGGCTTCTACTATATTTCTTTCCTTCTATACTACTTTATCTTTACTATTATATAGACTCTATATACCCTATACTCCTTTAGAATTAGTATTAGGCTTTTTAAATCTAAGACCTAGTAAAGATTCTTTACTACCTTTCCCTAAAATATATAAGCTTTCGATACTAGAGCTCCTACTAATTCTAGGTACTCTCTAATATATAGAAAGTATATACTTTATCTATTAATTCCTATAAGAAGTATACTTAATTTTAGTCGAGCTTCTAGAGCCCGGCAGACTTAGCTAGACTCTTATTAATCTCCTTAATAAATAGGACTCCTTCTAATATTCTTATCTAGATAACTACTTTTCTAGAGGCTAAAATAAGTATAAATTTTAGTAGTTAAATACCGAACTACTTACTAAACTAACTCTATAAAATAAGATTAACTCTAAGACTAGGTATAAATAGAATATCTTTTAGTATAATCTATTTCCCCTTTCTTCCCTCTATTACTACTTTCCTAATATATATAGCTATTAAGTAGCTACTACCGACCTTAATCTACTTCCTAGTTTAAAGAGGTTTTAGTTCTCTAAAGAGTAATTCTTAGTTAGTTATATAGATAGAAGTATAAGAGTTAAGTAGCTATTCTAATAGCCTATACTTGCCTTTTATATCTATAGTTAAGTAGGCTACCTTATCTATATCCTTATCCTCTAATAGGGTCTAAGATGCTTCTAAAGTAGTTAGTAACTCTATATTTTCTTATACTATAAAGGCCTTCTTTAGGTATTTCTTACTTAAGTTAGATTTCTTTTTAAGGAATTATACTTTAAGTTTGAGTTTCTTTACTATTTCTTATTAGAAAGTATAGTCTAGTTAGACTATCTAAGAGACAGCCTCTAGGGATTAGAATATATAATATAGGTTATATAATAATAGGTCGTATAACTTATCTAATACTCTATATCTTAGAAGGAGATGCAATCTATAACTAACTAATACAATTAATATAGTTAGTTCCTATCTGACGCTTCTACTTCTATCGCGTATTGAGACTCTTCCTATATATCGTAGGTATATATATTGTCGTCCTATTTCGATAGGTTATAAGCCCGGGTTTGTAGAAGAAGTATCAGATAGTAATAGTTGGCCTTTTCTAATAGTAGGACACAAACCTATAATAAAAGGAGTATCGGGAGACTCGAGGTATACCTATCTATACTACTAAGAAAATATAGAAGATCCCGGCGAGTTCCGGACGTTCCTATAAGTAGATAAGATAGAGAAGAACCTAGTAAGGTATACTTAAAGAGCAGAGCTCAAAAGGTATAAAGAGGAAAAGGTAAGCTAGAGGCTAAAGTACTATTTTATATAGATAAGACTTAACCTCTATACTAAAGTACTACTAATACTTTAGAAAGGTATATCTCTCTAAAAAGAGACTATTTAAGTCTATCTATAAATATAGATAAATAGGAAGTATAGGAAACTATACTAAGCTTATCTAAGAGAGAAGGAAGAGAGTTTTAGACTAGGAAAGTAGCTATCTAGAAACTACTACTAAAATTATTTAAAAGAGTATTAATTTTTAAAGTTTAGTTTTTAATATTTTAGGTAAAATAGATTAAGAGTAAGAAAGTAGATTTAGAGGCAAGAGAGCTATACTAGTCCTATTAAGAGAGAACTAGAGGCTATAGTTTAGACTATAGGAAAACAACCTAGAGGAAAAGGAGATCTTCTAGGTAATCTTAGACCTAAGAGATACTAAAAAAGGAATATTATAGACTCCCCGGTCGGAGGAGTCGTTCTTATTATCTATAAAGACACCTAATAGTTTCCTAGGGCTAGAATACTTAAAATTTAGCCTATAGTAGAGGAAAGCAAATACTTAGGCAATCTATAAGCTAACTAAGTACCTAGGGCAGGATAATTAGAATAAGGTAATAGAGGAGAAGAGGGCCTTTAATATCTAGACAACCCTATATAATAAGTATAGCAAGGTCTAGCAAGCCTATATAATAGCTATTATCTAGGAGTATATAAACTTTAAAATAGGACTAGAAGATAGAATTAGAAGCTTATAGGTCTACCTTAGAAACCTAGGTAGAAGGATAGTAGAGATTAACTAGAGAGAGTCTTACTACAAGACTCTAGAAACAAGGATTAAGTATCTACTCTTCTCCCTACTAGATAGATACAAGAGTACTAGATAGACTATCCTAGCTTAGAAGAACCTAATACTAGAGGACATCCTCTAGATACTAGAAGTAGAAGAGTCTATAGACTAAAAAGAGACGGCTATATTTGCTAGGAAAGGTGCCTAGCGACTACTAGAATATTTCCTCTATAAGGGACTATATACCTAGAGAGAATGCCCTAGACTCGAATAGGCAAAGAGGGCTACTAAGTCCTATTAGGCCCTAGGGACCCGACCAAATAGGGTCGAAAAGAGACCCTCTCTAATACGAGCTAGGAGGAGTTCTTTACTTAACAAGGATAAGCTAAAAGTAGTAGTAAAAAGACTCTAGCTCGAAGTACAATCTCTTAAGAAATTAAGTAAGAAATACCCGAAAAAGGCTTTTATAGTATAAGATATAGGGTCGCTAACTACTTTAGACCTATCCTAGACCCTATCTAAGGATAAGGATATTAATAAAGTAGCCTACTCTACTATAGAAGCCAAAGGCAAGTATAGACTATTAGAATAGCTACTTAACTCTTATACTTCTACCTATATAACTAACTAAGAATTACTTTTTAGGGAACTAAAGCCTCTTTAGGCTAGAAAGTAGATTAAGGTTGGAGGTAGCTATCTAATAGCTATATATATAGGAAAAGTAGTAATAGGGGGTAGGAAGGGCAAACAGATTATACTAAGGGATATTCTTTTTGTACCTAGACTTGGAGTAAATCTTGTTTTATAGAATTAGTTTAGTAAGCAGTTCGGTATTTAACTACCAAAATTCATACTTGTTTCAGCCTCTAGAAAAGTAGTTGTCTAGACAAGAATGTTAGGAGGAGTCCTATTTATTAAGGAGATTAATAAGAGTCTAGCTAAGTCTATTAGGCTCCGAGGGCTCGACCGAAATTAAGTATACTTCTTATAGGAATTAATAGATAAAGTATATACTTTCTATATATTAGAGAGTACCTAGAATTAGTAGGAGCTCTAGTATCGAAGGCTTATATATTTTGGGGAGAAGGTAGTAAAGGACCTTTACTAGGTTTTAGATTTGAAGAGCCTAATACTAATTCCAAAGGAGTATAGAGTATATAGGGTCTGTGCAATAGTAAAGATAAAGTAGTATAGAGGGAAAGAGATATAGTAGAAGCCCTAAAGGCTAGCTCTTATATCTATTAATATCTATAGACCCCTACCTATCTTAAAATTAGAATTTAAGTAGTAGCTTAAAATTATTAACAACTTCTTAAGAAAGAAGTAGGCCTTCCTACTAAAGTTAAGAATAGATATACTACCTACCCTCTACTAATAGAAAAAGAATACGGAGCTTTAATCTAGAAATTCTCTCTAAGTAGTAAGAAGTAATAGAGCTAGGGAGCTTCTTACTATACTAAAGTAGTAGGAGAGAGAGAATAGAATCTCTTTCTATACTACTAAGGTATATAACTCTATTTAGAATAGAGTTATTAAAAGGTCGATCTAGACTTCTAAAGAAAAAGTAAGGGCAATACTAGAAGAATCTAATATACTAATTAAGTTCTAGCCTAAGGTACTAGAAGCAAGTATTATTATTAGGAATGCTTTTCAAATAGGCTAGATATTAATAGATTTAAGGTCTTACCGAGGAGGCATTCTTAGGACAGAGACCTCTAGTATTATACTTTAGAGTCTAGGGCTATAGAGTAGTAGTATATATAAACCCGAAGTTCTAGCTAGCTAGGATAAAGATTAGATAAACTAATAAATAGAGGCAAGGATGCCGTATTCGTTAGTTATATTCTAGATACTACTAAAATATAGCTTTTCTAGAAGCCTAATATAGGGGCTATTAAGGCCTATAGTAATACTAAGTAGTTTAAGTATAAGAAAGGAGGAGATTTGGAGTTAAATATTCCTAAGCTTAACTAATCTAGTAGCGTACTAGTTAGGGAACTAGTTAGGAGACTAAAGAAGTAGAAGGAGTTCTAAAGTCCGTCGGGCCCTAGAGGCCCGACTAAATATTAACTACTATTTATATAGCTTGGACCTCTACCGAAGAACAAGGAGGAGTACTAGAGGATAGATCTAGAAGAAGAAAACTCTAGGAGTATATAGCTTTAGGAGGAGAAAATTAGAATAGAGTAGCCGACTAATTAGCCGACCGAAGTTCGTTAAGGGACTAGTAGAAATATATATATTAGAAAATATCTAGATATTATATAAGATCTACTAGAAGCAAGAGTACAATTCTAGAAGAGAAGGAGATCTCTCTTAGATAAAGGGAAAGGACCTAAACCTAAGGCCTATAGTATAGTTATAAAGTAGGTTCTCTAAAAGAGGTAGAGAGATAAGAAGATAATATACCTAACCTAAAGTATTATAAGGCATTTCTTAGCCTAATTAAAGAAGAAAGGAATTATATCTAGGAAACCTTAGTAGAGATTAAAAAGGTTGCATTTATAGTACTCGGACCTAATATTACTTTAAAGCAAGAGGTCCCTATTCCAAAGTCCTATAAAGAGGCAATATAGGATCCTAAATAGGGCTATATATAGGAAGAAGTAATCTAGAGAGAACTAGTAGCTTTAGATAGCAACTATACCTAGAAGCCGGTTATACTACTAAAGGGTACAAACCTTATAATATCTAGGTAGGTCTTTAATATAAAAAGATTAATTAGTAGAGCTATTAAAAAGTTTAAAGTAAGACTAGTTACTAGAGGGTT